>BSBN01000206.1:7500000-10000000 GCA_027924645.1 Cunninghamia lanceolata | reverse complement strand
TTAACCATGTTTCCAATCCACAAAACATATTTGCATTCAGATGTGTATGTTTCTTGCCATAATTTGGATAAAATCATTTAGAAGGCCTTAGGTGTTTTTCTGCTGTGCTTTGGATAGGTTAATGTCCTGCGTTAGGATTTTTGCTTGGAAAGAGCAGGTTTCACTTGCATTTGCTTGCTTGGGGAGAGAAGACTTCCACAATCCTTATTGGTGAGACGGACCCTAAGGGACTAACTTAGTGCCTCGAGGGCTCATTGCTAAATGGCCTTGCCTACATGACAACATAAAGGCAACGTAGTTCAGGGTAAAACCTAATGGACCATGGATGGACTAGAAGAAAGATGACAAGAAATGGGACAGATGGAACAAGAGGAGCCTCAGGAGCGTATTTGAGAAATGGCCTTGCCTACGTGATAATGCAGAGGCAACGTAGTTCATGGACTCAGACCATGGACACTAAAGAGAGACATTATGCTAGGCTGACACGATAGATACGATATGGGATAAAACCTTGGTTGATAAGGCAACAAAGAGATAAAGTATCAAGCCATGATAGGTTATTGTTAAGATTTTATTATGGAACAGATATGGATCGGATGGGACATGAGGAAGAATGGACACAAGGTGATTGGTTTCCCAAAGATGGAAGAAGCACTTTATCACAAGTAACACCTATTTACCAGGTTTTCACCACTTGCTTTTATTTGCACCAAAAGATAGAAAGTAAACATGATGCCTATTTACCAGGTTTTTATCATGATACCTATCCAAGGTGCATGTTTGCTAGGTTTTCACCAAAGGATGATTTTTTTATATTTTTTCAATTTTTTGATTTTTTTGTATTTTTCTTATTTTTTTTTCGTATTTTATGCCCCCTTACATTGGGGTTCTCTTAGGTATAGAACCGGCGAAGGTGCATGCTATTGATTGGGTCATCGAACAGCTCACCCTCTGATGTTGCTAACTGATATGCCCCTGATCCATAAGCAGCCATGATCACAGAAGGCCCAAGCTAATTGGGTTCAAACTTGCCTTTCTTTTTCCTATCCTGTTCATTGCGAGGATTCTCCTTAAGTACTAGATCTCCAACCTTAAAGACTCTTGGGTGAACTCTGTGGTTATAGCTTCTTGACATCATTTGTTGATATGCTTTGAGATGGTCAAAGGCTTTCTGTCTCCTTTCCTCTAGCAACTCTAGTTCTTGTAATCTGGAAACTCTGTATTTATCATCTGATATGAGACCTTTTAACGACACCCTAAGAGATGGTAATTTGACCTCAATGGGGAGGATATCTTCTGAGCCATAGACAAGGGTATAAGGGGTAGCACCTGTGGGAGTGCATATACTGGTTCTATATGCCCACAGAGTGGGATTGAGTTGGATATGCCAATCACGGCCAACATCATTGACTGTCTTCTTAAGGAGTTTCAAGATGGTCTTGTTGGATGCTTCAGCTTGACCGTTGCCTTAGGGGTAGTAGGGTGTGGAGAAATAGTGTTGGATTTTGAATCAGTCACAAAGTTCATGGACATCCTAGTTTTTGATGGGTCTTTTGTTATCTGTGATAATGGATGAAGGAATTCCATATTTGCAGATGAGGTAATTCAAGATGAATGAGGAGATTTGCTTACTTGTGATGGTGGTGAGGGGGACGGCTTCAATCCACTTAGTAAAGAACTCAGTGGTAGTTATGATGAATTTGTGGCCATTGGATGAGGGTGGATGGATCTTTCCCACAAGGTCAAGTCCCCATTGGTAGAAGGGCCAAGGTGTCGTTAAAGGTCTCAACTCTTGAGCTGGTGCATGTATCAGGTCACCTAGCCAAATGGGTAATGCTCTTAAGTGATAGAAAAGCTATCAAAGGACAAAGTATTGCTAATCAGTTAGCAGATGCACCACTACAGGACACCACACCAATGCAATTTGAGTTTCGGATGAATCCTTATTCAATATATCAACTCATTCATGGAAACTTTACTTTGATGGGTCCTACACAAACCATGGATCGGGGCCAAGAATCTTGTTTGTAACTCCTCATAGAGACACCATACCAAAGTCTTACCTTTTTTTATTCCCATGCACCAACAACATAGAAAAATATGAAGCCTTAGTAATTGGTCTCAAGATGGCAACAAAGTGGAAAACCAAAGAGCTACATGTCTATGGTGATTCTCAACTAATAATAAATCAGGTCAGTAATGATTACCAAACCAAAGATGAAAAGTTTGTCCCATACAAATGAATGGTCGATGACTTTAAAGAATACTTTGTAATCATTTCTTTTGAGCAGATACCTCGAATTGAGAACAAATCAGTAGATGCCATGGCAACCATTGCCTCTCTTCTCGAGATACCAAAGAATGAGTCACGGTATGAGTTCTTAGTGGAAACTATTTGACAACTAGCTTATGATCTTCTTGAGAACCATACCATATGCCTTTTAGTTGGATTTGATTCACCTTGGTACAGTAAGATCTACACTTACCTCAAGGATAACACCCTCCCACCTAACTTATCTTCAAACCAATGATGAACCTTTATACGCCAAACCTCTCGCTATACCATTATTGCCGACACCTTATACCAATGTGGTCTAGATGGTACTTTACTCCATTGTTTAGAACAAGAAGAATTCCTAACCGCCTTACAAGATGTACATGAAGGGATTTGCGGAACACACTCTAGTGGTCCCTCCTTAGCTAAGAAACTCAAGCATTTGGGTTATTACTGGCTGAACATGGAAATAGATTCATATCAGTTTGTGAAGAAGTGCAAGCAGTGCCAAATACATGGGAACCTGATACATGCACCAGCTCAAGAGTTGAGACCTTTAACGACACCTTGGCCCTTCTGCCAATGGGGACTTGACCTTGTGGGAAAGATCCATCCACCCTCATCCAATGGCCACAAATTCATCATAACTACCACTGAGTACTTTACTAAGTGGATTGAAACCGTCCCCCTCACCACCATCACAGGTAAGCAAATCTCCTCATTCATCTTGAATTACCTCATCTATAGATATGGAATTCCTACATCCATTATCACAGATAACAGAAGACCCTTCAAAAACTAGGATGTCCAAGAACTTTGTGACTGATTCAAAATCCAACACTATTTCTCCACACCCTACTACCCCTAAGGCAACGGTCAAGCTGAAGCATCCAACAAGACCATCTTGAAACTCCTTAAGAAGACAGTCAATGATGCTAGCCATGATTGGCATATCCAACTCAATCCCGCTCTGTGGGCCTATAGAACCAGTATACGCACTCCCATAGGTGCTACCCCTTATACCCTTGTCTATGGCTCAGAAGATATCCTCCCCATTGAGGTTAAATTACCATCTCTCAAGGTGTCGTTAAAAGGTCTCATATCAGATGAAGAATACAGAGTTTCCAGATTACAAGAACTAGAGTTGCTAGAGGAAAGGAGACAGAAAGCCTTTGACCATCTCAAAGCATATCAACAAATGATGTCAAGAAGCTATAACCACAGAGTTCACCCAAGAGTCTTTAAGGTTGGAGATCTAGTACTTAAGGAGAATCCCCACAATCAATAGGATAGGAAAAAGAAAGGCAAGTATGAACCCAATTGGCTTGGGCCTTCTGTGATCATGGCTACTTATGGATCAGGGGCATATCAGTTAGCAACATCAGAGGGTGGGATGTTCGATGACCCAATCAACAGCATGCACCTTCATCGGTTCTATACCTAAGAGAACCCCAATGTAAGGGGGGCATAAAATACGAAAAAAAAAATTAGAAAAATACAAAAAAATCAAAAAATTGAAAAAATATAAAAAAATCATCCTTTGGTGAAAACATGGCAAACATGCACCTTGGATAGGTATCATGATGAAAACCTGGCAAACAGGCATCATGTTTATTTTCTATCTTTTCGTGAAAATAAAAGCAAGTGGTGAAAACCTGGTAAACAGGTGTTACTTGTGATAAAGTGCTTCTTCCATCTTTGGGAAACCAATCACCTTGTGTCCATTCTTCCTCATGTCCCATCCGATCCATAACTGTTCCATAATAAAATCTTAACGATAACCTATCATGGCTTGATACTTTATCTCTTTGTTGCCTTATCAACCAAGGTTTTATCCCATATCGTATCAATCGTGTCAGCCTAGCATAATGTCTCTCTTTAGTGTCCATGGTCCGATTCCATGAACTACGTTGCCTCTACATTGTCACGTAGGCAAGGCCATTTCTCAAATACGCTCCCGAGGCTCCCCCTGTTCCATCTATCCCATTTCTTGTCATATTTCTTCTAGTCCATCCATGGTCCATTGGGGTTTACCCTGAACTATGTTGCCTTTGTGTTGTCATGTAGGCAAGACCATTTAGCAATGAGCCCTCGAGGCACTAAATTAGTCCCTTAGGGTCCGTCTCACCAATAAGGATTGTGGAAGTCTTCTCTCCCCAAGCAAGCAAATGCAAGTGAAACCTGCTCTTTCCAAGCAAAAATCCTAATGCAGGACATTAACCTATCCAAAGCACAGCAGAAAAACACCTAAGGCCTTCTAAATGATTTTATCCAAATTATGGCAAGAAACAAACACATCTGAATGCAAATATGTTTTGTGGATTGGAAACATGGTTAAAATACAAAGTCTTGATTTTTTTCTATCATGCCTTTCTATGCTACTCAAAGATGCCAAAAGCTAGAGATGATATGATGGGGGCATGATTATTTTCTTTGTTTGTTGTTTGTGGATTAAACTTTAGTAATGTGAATCCTTGTCTAAAGACATGATCGAAAAAAGATCATCGAGGACATCAAAGGTCTAACATGAATGGGGGCAATCCTTGTTTGTTGATACACAAGAAATACATAGATCATCTCAGTTCAATTATACCTCGATACTTGTATTAAATTGTTAAATCAAAATCCATATAAGCAATGCTCAGGTCATCTCGGTTCAATTACACCTAGATGCTTGTATTAACTTACAACATTTCAAAAAAGTACCAAAAAAAATTGCCCAATGATGAAATAAGCACTTCAAAATACTTGCACCATCAAGATGTCAAAAGCAAAGCATCCATTATACATCCATATATCCATATCCCATGCAATAAAAAGATGCAAACAATGCAGAGTAACAATACAAATCAAAGCTTGTGAGTCTTTCTTTCTATAGAGTCATTCTTTCAAATCAATCTTCTATCTATCATTCTGTCATTTCTATGTCGATAGAGTACATTTGGACACCACAAAAACAAAGCATATAGTTGCATATCATATCATATGAGAGTCATTTACATGATTAAATTAGTTGTATACATAGCAAGTGCATCAGGTCATCCATATAAAGTTTGTTGCAATCATCATATAGCATCACATAACATCATATGAAAATCGACATTAGACAAACATTGCATAACATCAAGTAAAACAGCCAAGTCTGCATTAGGTCATATAGCATCACATAGCATCATATGAAAATATGCATTAGACAAACATTGCATAAACATCAAGTAAAACATCTAAGTCTACATTAGATAAACATGTGCATCGCATCATACAAATAGAAATGCACCATAACTCATACATATAGAAAGCATCAAAATAGCTGCACCATCATATAAATATCATAAAATGTGTCCAAATGTACAAAATCACGTGGTTCATCTTTGAATCAATGTCATATACAAAAGGTACATCCCAAAGATGGTGATACATGTCTCAAAATACAAAAGTGGTACAAATCTATCTGGCTATCTTAGCCATCAAAAAAGTACATAAGATCCAAAAATCTGTGAGTCTTTGCTATCCCTATGGCTATGAACCACTGCTACCAGTAGTATCTCCTGTGTCCCCTCCTTTACTGGCCTCAGACTACTTTGGGCCCATCATAGAGGCCCCTGTCCTCGATGGACCTGCTCTCTGGGAGGCTGCAGACTGGCTCCTATAACTCGAAGCCCTCTGACTCATTGGCACGGCACCATGATATAGACCCTGATAGTACTGCGCCTGAGTTTGTGCTTTAGCAAGCTCACCCTGTACCTGCACTAGCTATGTTTGTGCCTGCGCTAGCTATGCCTGTACCTGCACTAACTGTGCCTGTTCTTGGTGCACCTACCCAACCAAGAAACTGCTCGCCACGTCTGTCCCTAGGGCTACCATTGTAGTGTCCCACTCTACCCAGATAACTCGTATCCGCGCATCTACCATGTCTCTCTCTGGTAAGTCCCGCCATCACCTCTACATCTGTCTCTCACCGGCCATTAGCCCTCCTGATCTATGTCTGTAGCTGTCTAATCTCTCCCCTCAAGGTAGCTATGGTCCTCTCCAGGACATCTACCTATGTTGGACCTTGCTGTACCTATGCCTCTCCCTATCCCTGTGGCTGAGGTCCCTACTACTATGCCACCTACCGAGGTGGTGGCATCTATACCTATGGTGCTTGCTGTGGTGCCTACTATGCAACCTATGGTAGCACTACCTGCTCGGTGTGGGAAGGTCCCTCCCCACACCTCCTCCTCTGTTTGGGCTGGCCTCCATCATCTCCGTCATCTCCCCCATCTCTACCACCACCCTGTCTTCCTCTCTCCCTCCTCCTCCTCCTCTGGCCAACCTGGCCCTCATCCTCTGAGTTCACCTCATCAATCTAAGGCACCAACACCCTAGGCCCTGAGTATCTCAGAAATGGGTGTGCAGTGAACCAATCCTCATAGTCCTGAGTCATCCCAGCATCTGTAATCCCCCTCCTCATGTCCCAGGCTATGTAAGGTGTCTGTTGAAACTCTGCTAGTGCCTCCTCATAAGATGCCATTAGTCCCCACCTGAGTCTCTCAGCGTGTGTCTTAGCAAACTGAGCCTGCCCTTATGGCATGCCCTACCTCCTCCCAAATTGTTGATGTACTCGGCTGACAATCTATCTCTCCAGTATAAACCGTGTCCGCCCAATTAGCCACCACGTCTTATAGCAGTAAGGAAGCTCATCTGCCTCGTCATCCCATGGCTCACAGTCTAAATATGGTTGCCAGATGACAATGTCTACTCCATCCAACGCATGCCGCCAGTACTTGAGCTTCCCCAACCTATGCTAGGAAATTACTCCTGCGTAGCCATAGCTATATGGCTCTCCTCTTTGTCTGCCAAACACATATCAATCTCATGATCGCTATGTGCTCCCATAGCCAAAACTGTAGCACTGACACACCTGCAGATAGGCTCGTTCTCCTGTGATATACTACCTGATGCATATCATGGTATAAATGAGCAAGTACATAGACACCCCAAGCATACCGGGTGCCCTCTATAATCATCTACTCCATAATCTGACCCTATCCAATGGGGAACCCGTGTGATCTCCTGTCAGGGCATACCATGCCTCTGATCAGTCCTACTACAATACCTGGGAAGTAGTCATAACACTCATAGATATCTTGCCATGAGATAACTTGCCCGACCAACTTAGGGTCATCAAACACTCGCCTATACTTAGTGAGTCCCATGTCTCTCTATGGATCATACTCCACCAGCTCACCTTGAATAAGCAAGTGAAGAATCCTATACACGTCCTCTAGTGTCATAACCATCTCACCAATAGGGAAGTGGAAAGTCCCATCCTCACTGTGGAATCTCTCCACTGCAGCAGTTAGCAAACCACAGTTCACCTGCACCTTGGGCATGAAGCATACATAATCAAGTCCCATTGTGCTAAGCGCCTCTCTATCTATCTCTGTCAGCATGTATCTCTACAACATAGGCATAGGGAACTGCTCCTTAGACTGAAGCATATCTCGTATATCCTCCTGCAAGAACACAAAAGCAAGGTGTCAACAAGTACCATACTCAACATATCTATAGAAATATATCAACTAACTTAGCATTTCAAATTGATTAAAACAACAAACTACATCTCTTGACTACATTCCTGCAATCTCATAGATAGCTTATCGATTGATGTGTCAAACAGGACACCAATTGAGTCAATTTCACTAAGTAAACTGCCTATCTATATCATATGCGCTACAACAGGTGGTAAATGTGTCGTTTCTTAATGAAAGCACCATTTCTTGACCCATGCACCACTTCTGGCAAAAGCGCTGCAAAAACACATGCATGCACCATCCTGTGCTATACATGCGCTGCTACATACCGTGCATGTGCCACAGGATTATGCATGTGCTGTCCTATCCTATGCATGCGCTGTCTTGTGGACCCAGCTCCTATTTATAGCATGCAAACCCTAATTTGGCTAGATGGTGACTGTGACTACTTCCTACACCCATTTCTTCCAGTTTTCTTCCCGTTTCTCTGAAACGCGTCCTATTTTTTTCAAACCTAACCAAGTTTTCCCTTCATCTTTGTGAGATTGTCCATCTCACGTCCTTCTTCCTTTTTCTCATCCAATCTCCCAAGGGGTCATCCTATCGTCATAACCTGTACTAGGGGCAAATTGGGGCATGTATCATTGTCAAACTATTTATTCTTTGAAGCAACATAATAAAACACATTGCATCAAAGAGGGGCAAAATGTATACACCTAAAAATGACATGATTCACATTCTTCTAAGTTAATTAAATATCAAAATATTTAATTACCTCTTCTAAAGTCAAAATTAAATAAAATCCTTTATTTAATTAAATTCTTCGAAACAATTAAATAATTTTTAATTATTTAATTAAATCAAATCATTCTTCTAAATTTAATAAATCAATCAAATTTATTTAAATCCTCTCAATCTCTAAAAATAAAATACAATCAAATATTTTATTTATTCTTCCAAATCATGTACACAATTAAATAAATATATTTATTTAATATGCTTTTCTTATCTGCTAATTCTTCAAAATATCTTCCAAATCTTCTAAAAATAAGTTTTCTTCTTCATGCACACAGAATTAAATAATTTATTATTTAATTTCTCTCAAATCATGCAAAAGCAAATCTCAAGTTGAGTTATCTATTCAATCAACCTTGTTTTTATCAATATCTCTTAAATTAGAAAAACGCTTTCTAATCTATGAAAAGCATGTCTTATCTTTAGAAAAGAAAGTAGTTAACTCAAATAAAACAGCTTTTGTGTGACACTTGTCTTCTTCTTATTCATTGCACATTCCTCAACCATTCTATACCGTTGATCTTCTCATTCTTTCTATACCATTGATCTTCATTCTCCCAAGTCTATAAATTGAACCTTATTCTTCCATTTCATTCATCCAAGCTTTAAGTATTGTTACTCTGCAGGAATTACAGCACGCCTTTGGCACCAATTCCTTCATTGCTTGTGATCACATTCACTACTACGCACTACGCACTACTACCATCGTTGTGAAGCTCCTCTTCATTGCGATATTATCACTGCCATTCCCAATTGACATTCTTGAAGCATAGCAAGGAAGTGCACTCTCTGAGGGCATCATTCATACATGTAAGAATAATTGTGATAGGAAATCAATGGAAGCTACGATTTAAGGACGTTTGCTTTGTTGTTCATTGATTTATTTTATTGAATCTCTTTAGTTCACTATTTCATTGATGTTTTGGGTAACTTGATATTGATTATTATTGTTTATTCATTGTTGATCCAATTTTACCCTAACAATGACCATATTGGGATGGGGTGATATGACAAGTGTCAGGATCATGTTGTAGTGGTGGACAAGTGTCCCTAGGCATGGGTTTTGGGCCATGAGGCCAAGTTGGACGCCCATCTCAAGAAAGGTTCACTTTTGCCTCGTAAACTTCTATTTAAGCAAGTGCTTTGAGAGGCGATGTATTATGTGATTGAAAGGTATTGTTATGCTACCGATTTGTCTCCAGATATGAGTGTCGAAGACTCCTAAAAGCTTGCATTGCAAGTGTATTGTAAACCATTTCAGTTTTGATAATACATTATGCGGGTTTTGGAGTGTGGGGTTTTTCACCTGATAAGGGTTTTCCCCACATTATATCTTGTCTCTCTCTTTTGTCTTGCATTCTTGTGTTGTATATTGTTGTAATATCTCCATTGTTGTGTTTAACATTTTTTTACTGTAAAGATTAAAACAAATTTGTACTCTTCTCTCTTCATTAGATTAGTGTAGGAAGCGATTTCTACACACCTAGCTTCCTTTCAGTTGGTATCAGAGCCTGGCCAATTTTGGTTCTAGCTACTGGGTAGGGGTTTTTTGAGCTAATCTTAGGTTGAGTGGGAGTTTGTATAGATTATTTTATATCTTGTTGTAGGAAGGAGATTGCAAGCACATCCGAAAGAGTAGAGGTGGAGAAGTTCAATGGCACAAATTTTAAGTTGTGGAAACTCAAGATGGAAGATTTACTTGTTGATCATGACCTATGGGAAACCGTTGATGGTACAAAACCTATGGCAATGTCACAAGCTGATTAGGACCTCAAATATTGGAAGGTTAAGGGTCTCATAAGACTCTTTCTAGCTGACTCTATCCTATTGAATCTCCATGAGGAGAAGACCACGAAAGAACTTTGGAAGAAGCTGGGAGATGTTTATCAGGCCAAGTCCTTGGTGAACAAGCTTTTTCTAAAAAAGAAGTTGTTTTCTCTGAAGATGGAAGATGGAGGATCTATTGTGGACCATATGAATGCTTTCAACATGATTGCACAGTTGACATCTATGGGTGTGAAAATGGAGGAGGAGGATTGGTGTATGCCTTTGTTTTGTTCTTTGCCAGATTCGTGGGATCATCTTGTCATGGCCATTAGAAGTACTACAACCACCTTCAAGATGGATGAGGTAGTGTCTTCACTATTATCTGAAGAAATGTAGAGAAAGACAACCGAGTCGGCCAAAGGAGCTCTTGCGATTCGTGGAAGACCCAAAGAGAAAGGGAAGAAGAAGGACAAGAATGGTGAAAAGGGTAGATCCAAATCCCATGGGAGATCCAAATCTCCTTGAAAGTCCAAGGCTCTCTGTTGGAATTGTGGTAAAACTGGGCATTTCCAAAAGGAATGCAAAGAGGAAAAGAAAAAGAAGAAGAATGTCCTAGACTCAGATTCTGACAAGTCACAAGATGATGGTGATGCCTTCATCATAGCCTTAGCCACCCATGCATCTGATGATGTGTGGTTGATTGATTTTGGTGCATCATTCCACATGACCTCGCATTAAAGCTGGTTCACTAAGTATGAAGAGTTCGATGATGGTAGAGTGTACCTGGGTGACGATTCTCATCTGAAGATTGTTGGTCATGGAAGAGTCTCAATCCAATTTCCTAATGGATGAGTGAAGGGGATCACTAGGGTTATGTACATCCTAGGCTTGGGATGGAACCTACTTTCTGTAAGTAAGTTGAATGATGCAGGTGTGCAGGTTGTCTTTTCAAAGGACGAATGCAAGATGACTAGAGGATCTATGGTTCTAGCAAAGGGTACTCAAAGAGGTACTCCATTTCAGTTGGAGGCATGCACTTCACAGTGCAATAGTTCTTCTAACTCAAAGAAAAGAGCTATAATCACTTCATCCCCACCATCTAAACCAGCAATGGAGAAATCTATTGTAACAAATTTTGATGGTAGTGTTGGTAAGAGACACTATATGGATTCATGATTGTTGTCATTGATGGCAACAAAGTTCATCCCACACATCCACAGGACATGGTATGTCTCTGCCGGAAGTCAGAGTGAAGAATGTTGTGGTCCGATAAATAGGAACATAGCATGTGGCAAGGTCCGACAGACAGGTCTGGATCTCTCAGAGGAAGTATCTTGGTAAAGTGTGGATTTGGGGAAGTCAAGAGGACTATCTTGACTGATAGATTCCAAGGTTTGAGCCTTTGATGTGGAAAGGATAAAGAGATATAAATGCTTAAGTACTGGGTTCCCAATTGGCAGTGTGCACAGAGGAAGAACTGACTGGCAGAACATCAGACATTATTCCAGATGTGTTACTGATGTTGGTAAAGGTTATGAAGGCATGAATTAAGTTTGGTCGACATGATTAATGATTTCCACAAGTATATCCTTGATCCACATTACTTGGTATGCAAGGATTTAGCCAACAGATCAGAGTTTATTGAAAATATTGACTATTCCAGTGCCGACTAGAAATATGATGAAATCACTTGTGCGGATATATATACAAGATGGATTTAGTTATGAGATGTGTTGTGGTTGCTATTGATGTGTGAATAAAAGCAGAGCAGAGCAGAAGCAATAAGAAAGGTCTGGTATGTGAAAGGAAAGCAGCATAAGAGAAGAGGAAAGATAAAATGTAGTAGATCAGTGTACTGAGCCTAACTGGAACTAAACTCCAGCATATGTGGATGCTACCAATCAGTTCAAGTATTGTATAACACTATTTTTGTAGACAGTGTGTCTCTTGTAGGTAGTGTGCCTTCTTGTGAGCAGTGTGCTCTGGCAGTGAGCCCTAATTGGCAAGTGCCATTTTGTATTTCCATTCTTCTAACAGAGAATACAATCTTGGGTTAATCACCCTGTGGTTTTCTCCCGTAACAGGGTTTCCACGTCAAAAATATTGTGTCATGTGTATTTTCATTTCATAGTTATGTTTGCTTATTTGGATTAATGCTGCATTGATTATTAAGTAAGTTAAGAAAGAAGAAAATAGTAGGATAACTGATTCACCCCCCTCTCAGTTATCAACAATTAGTATCAGAGCTAAGTTCCTCCTAACAAAGTCTAATAGCTTGAGAAAGATCTGGGAATTCAAATGGATGCATATGGTTTAAGGGAAGAACTCAAGACTACTCTTGATGATCTTGAACAGTCAAACTCTGAAGTCAATGAATTAAAGGAAAGACTCGAACAGGCTGATGATTTCATGAGAGAACTAAAAGACAAATTAATTCTCTCTATGAAAAAGAGAAAGGAGCTGCTTCAGTAATTGGCAAGACAAGGTGAAGCAAATGATGCAAATGGAGAGATGAAGGAGAAAACTGAGTTGTGTGAAAAGTTATCAAAAGAAATTATTGTGGTAAGACATGAAATGGAATTAGGAGTTATGAAGTTTACCCAAGAAGTTGAAGAGAAAAGAAAAACTAAAGATAATCTAAGACAATCTCTCAAGGAGAAATTAGAAGATTGCCACCAGATGGATAGAATTATCAGACATCTTGAATCTGATCTTGAAGATGCTAAAGATAATGAAGAAAAACTTGAGGACCAAATTGTCTCTCTCAAAAGGGATCTTCAAATGGCAAATGAGTATAAAGAGAAATTCAAGATAAGTTCTGCTCAACTTGAAGTTCTTCTTGGAATTCAAAAGAAGGTAGATGACAAGTGTGGTTTGGGATATGAGAAACGAGAAAGCTCTGGATCTGGTCAGAAGAATTTTGGATCAGAAAATCCAAGGAATAGGCCTAGAAGACCTCCGGTAAGACAGCCTAATGCTCAAAGATATCCATCCTTCAATAGATACTACCACAACTGTAATCACTTTGGTCACAAAGCTAATCAGTGCAGAAAGAGAATGAATCAGACTAATTCATCCTTCTCCGGACAGTGTTTTAACTGTAAAAGGTATGGTCACAAATCTCATGAATGTAGAAATATGCAAATGAACAAATCATTCAATGGTAGATGCTTTACATGTAATAGAATAGGTCATATGGCTAATCAATGCAGATCAAGAGGATATCAATCAAATATGCAAACAAATGTTGTTTGCCAAATTTGCAATAGATCTGGTCATATTGCAAAATTCTGTAGAAGCAAGAATTAGGACAAAAGAGGTCTGGTATATCATAATTAGAATCAAGATAAGGGGAAACAAAAAGTGACTGCAGATGAAGTTAAAAGTGAGATGAACAAGATTTGGGTAAAGAAAAGTACAGAGCATGTAGAGGTTGGATCCGCACCAGACTCTGGTGCTGATATTCCTTCCAGAAATTAAAAAGTGAGCTCTGGCTCAGGGGGAGACACAAAGAAAACCTTGCTCCCCCAGCCAGTCAATTGGTGCCGGAACTGGCACAAGAAGAGTTGCGGATTGAAGGGTTCATAAGGGCCACATCCAAACAAACTATGGTAAAGATTTGGAAGATTCGCATGATGTTCAAAGATCAGGATTGATCCAGTTCTCCAAGTCATCCAAATAAGGCAAACCGAAATAACTTAGGTTGAGCATTTATTGCAACCTGACATTAGGGTTTGCAAAGCAATATAAGGGTTTTCCTCATTAATCACTTGTTCATTCTACATTCAAGAAAAAATGAAAAGTGAAGCTCTGTAACAAAATTCCACAACTTCATCGAAGATCATTTGCAGAAGTCAATTCATTTAGAAATCAATCCGGCCAACTACGTGAAACTGAAAGGTGCAAAAGGTATTTTCCATTCTCAATATCTCTCTGCAAAGCTTTGAAAGATGCATACTTTGAATATAGTAAAGATCTCTGATAGGCCCCGCCCTGAATTCAAGAAACATCCATACAAATCATTGGAGGTAGATCCCCTAGGAGCATTCTCTAGTGTTCCACATGGCGTTTTGCACACAGAAGACATTAGGGTTTACATACATGCAAATATTGAAGAGTTTGGGGAATTCAAACTGAGAGACATCTATCACAAACAATTGATAGATGATACTTTTGAGCTTAAACCAAAATATAAGGGCATCCAGGAGAAACATTTTGATCAGTTCATTCATTTCCCCTGTTTTGAAGAAGATGAGTGGGTCCGGTATGTATTGAGTAGGGTGCATGATAACTTTCTATGGCTGAATAGACCTTGCAAGATCACAAAGGAGGCAATTAGGGCAGTAACTGGTTTATACTCCTCCGGAGGGATACTTGTCCTCAAATTTGTCAAAAACAACATTGTAACTGAGGCCACCAGATCAAAATTTGATAAGAGGGCAATGACCATTGAAGATATTACTGACCCGGATGTCAAGTTTGCATCTATGATAATAGGATACAAGATATATCACTCTAGCAGGGAGAATTCAGTATCCGGAACTACAGTATATACTGCCTATGAGATGCTGAGAAAGAATGCAGAATATGATCTCTGTGAACTTCTTTTGAGCCAATTAATGGAAAACATATAGAAAATCAAGAAGGACAAGAAGAATTCCTTTAAAAATGGTGGATTAATACTATGTCTATTTTTCTACTTCATGAATGAGTTGCCCAGATCAAATGGATGGGTATGGCAAAATGACAAACCGGTAGCAATTTAGATCAGAGACCACTTGCATGAACTTGGGGATGCTAAGGCAAGGAATACAGCTCTGTGGGGTTGCTTCAAGCAATTTCAAAATACAATGTAAATCAGAGAAAGAATCCCCAAATCAATAGTTGAGAAATACAAGGATACAGTGTGCTTCATGGTAGACACTGATCAATGCCTAATGGAGGTAGTAGAGCCAAGGATAGTCTGGATCATGCCTATGGGGTATGAAGTTGATAAACAAATTGTAGAGCTGCATGTTCAACACATGCTCAGTCAGCCAAAGGACTCCAAAGTAGAAAGATTTGGAACCTTTAAGGAGCTGAATGTAAAGATTCATGTGCAACTCAGAGAACCTGAAATCAAGAGGAAGGTGAGAAAAGAAGTAGAAAATATTGCCCAAGGCCTTGGCATCTCAAAGGAGGCACTTGATGCCCACAAGAAAAAGATGGAGAGGGCTAAGGAAGAGAAGAAAGAGGTAGAAAAGAAAAGCAAGGAAAGTGCTCCAGTAGAAACCTCCACCCAGACTAGATCATCAAAGAGATCTGCACCTGCCACTGCCAAAAGCTCAAGGGCATCTAAACCGAAAGCACAATCATCCAGAAAAGGAGAAAAGAGAACAAAGAAAAAGGAAACAAGGTCCTATGTTAGCCTAAAGGATGATGAGGAAACTGAATCAGATGAGGAGATAAGGAAACTGAAGAAGAAGAAGAAATTATTCAGTGAACATTCTACCGGTCAAGGAGAAGAAGAGAAGGAAGAGGAATTTGTTGAAAAACCCACTCTATCCTTAGATGTTGTAGTAAAAGTAGTCACTGTGGATGGAAACCTGCAACCCTTAACAGAATTCTATGATGATTATAATGAAGCAGATAAACAGATTCTGGAGGAAGCCACAGTTTAATTTTTGAACACTTACAACAAAGCTTTTATTGAAATTATCTCTCTAATTCCCAAAATATTAGAGAAAAGGCTTGAAATGAGGAAGAATAATGCTCGAGCAAAAGATCTCGAGATCTGAGAACAAATAGCAATTCAGCTATTTCCTTCAATCGATCCCAAGACAATGAATATGGTATTCAAAGATTGCAAGGATGAGTTCCAGAGCAAAGCCGGGATGAATCAACTAATGATTGGTGAAACTAACAAAGTGGCAAAAGAGACCGAAGAGATCATCTGAAATGCTTTTAATAAATTCAACATTCTAATCATAGAGGACTTGGGTACTGACCCCTCGACCACTAGTGTTGCAGAAGAATCTACTAAGAAAATGATAGAAGAGGTGGGCCCTGAACAGACTAAAATTTCTCCTCTAGTTTCCCCTACAGCTTCTGGATCTAAAGGAGAAGACATAATATAGGAGAAAGAAGCAGGAGTGAAGGAAAAAGAAGTTGATAGTACCAAGGTTGCAGAGGGAGAGAAGACCCCAATAGAGAAAACCACAACTGCTAGTGGTAAGAATGTAGATGGAGAGAAAGCTCCAAGGGACAGCCCTAAGAATGCAGAAGAGAAGAAACATCTGTCTCCAGCAATAGACACTGCAAGAACTATCCAAGAATTCCTAAACAAAGAAACAATGGAGATTGATGAACCAGAGCTTCTACAAGGACCATTTAATTTTGATTCACTTTCTCCAGTACAGACAATGAAGATAGCCTCATTCGCTAATGCAAAGGCTAAAGAAAAACTCCTAAAGTCTCACATGGAAGACTGTGAGTTGATAGAAGTTGCTTCCAGAGTGCTAGAAAAGATTATGCCATCATTTCAGAAGGATCCCACAACCTCCTCATCTAGTAATCTCAAAACTCTAGTCAATAGTGTTAGCACACATTTTGATTCTCTATAGAAGTCAGCTGAAGAAAAGGTCCGGAAGAAGTTTTTGGATAAGAGATTCTCAGAGGTACAAGGGTTGATCATTAATGATAGAAGAAATATGAATATTGGGATAAAGAGCTTAGAAAATGCTCTTAAAGATGGCGGTGAAGTATACAAATTTTGTATTTTCTAGTCCAAAGCAACAGTGGAGATTGAGAAGAAAATGAAAGAACAGGAGGATAAACTGATAAAACTTTCTCAAAATTTTGATCCACTTACTACATCAATAATAAATCAAGAATGTCAAACGGTTGCAGTTTTGAATGAGATTAAGAAGCTTGAAAAAGAGAAGTAAAATAGAATAAGCAGGTTGAGTGAGCTCAGAGGGATAATTGTCCCTAAGTTAGAGGCCATGCATGAGGCCATAAAAGAAGCTCAAATCACAGTCCAGACAAATGATCCAACAGCTCTAAAAAGGGCAGAAGCTTTTGCATTTTTGTTGAGTGGTCACATTTAATTTTGGATAGAATGAAGCAAAGTTGGGCTACAGAACTCATCCAATTGAAGACATCTTTTGCAGACATTCTTCAGTTTATGTGAGTATGTAATAAGCGGCTAAGTATAGTTAAATTTTTTTAAAAAAAATTTGGTTTGCAGACCCTACCCTTTGCCATTGATGTCAAAGGGGGAGTGAGGAGTAGTGAAAAATGAGGAATCCAACTAAGGGGGAGCTCCAGAAAATGTATATAAAAATAGAGCATCAGCCAAGGGGGAGCATAGTGTAAACACTTAGTCATTTTTCACTAAGTGTTGCCATCAATGCCAAAGGGGGAGATTGTTGGCAAGAGACACTATATGGATTCATGATTGTTGTCATTGATGGCAACAAAGTTCATCCCACACATCTGCAGGACATGATATGTCTCTATCGGAAGTCAGAGTGAAGAATGTTGTGGTCCGGTAAACAGGAACAGAGCATGTGGCAAGGTCCGACAGACAGGTCCGGATCTCTCAGAGGAAGTATCTTGGTGTAGTGTAGATTTGGGGAAGTCAAGAGGACTATCTTGACTGATAGATTCCAAGGTTTGAGCCTTCGGTTTGGAAAGGATAAAGAGATATGAATGCTTAAGTACCGGGTTCCCAATTGGCGGTGTGGACAGAGGAAGAACTGATTGGCAGAACATCAGACATTATTCTGGATGTGTTACTGATGTTGGTAAAGGTTATGAAGGCTTGAATTATGTTTAGCTGACATGATTAATGATTTCCACAAGTATATCCTTGATCCACATTACTTGGTATGCAATGATTCAGCCGACAGATCAGAGTTTATTGAAAATATTGACTATTCCTGCGCCGACTAGAAAGATGATGAAATCACTTGTGCGGATATATATACAGGATGGATTTAGTTGTGAGATGTGTTGTGGTTGCTATTGATGTGTGAATAAAAGCAGAGCAGAGCAGAAGCAGTAAGAAAGGTCCAGTATGTGAAAGGAAAGCAGCATAAGAGGAGAGGAAAGATGAAATGCAGCAGATCAGTGTACTGAGCCTAACCGGAACTAAACTCCAGCATATGTGGATGCTACCAATCAGTTCAAGTATTGTATAACACTCTTTTTGTAGATAGTGTGTCTCTTGTAGGCAGTGTGCCTTCTTGTGAGTAGTGTGCTCAGGCAGTGAGCCCTAATTGGCAAGTGCCATTTTGTATTTCCATTCTTCTAATAGAGAATACGATCTTGGGTTAATCACCTCATGGTTTTCTCCCTTAACAGGGTTTCCACGTCAAAAATATTGTGTCATGTGTATTTCCATTTCATAGTTATGTTTACTTATTTGGATGAATGCTGCATTGATTATTAAGTTAAGAAAGAAGAAAATAGTAGGATAACTAATTCACCCCCCCTCTCAGTTATCAACAGGTAGTGCATTATGGGTACCCAAGGGTGCTCATGCTTTGGAAGTTAAACTTCCTACTAAAAAGACAATGTTATGGCATCAGAGATTTGGCCACATTGGTGAGAAGGGTCTTAGAACTCTAAAAAATAAAAACCGTGTTGAGGGGTTAAATGATTGTAATCTCGAGTTTGACTTTTGCGAACATTGTATATATGGAAAGCAAACCGTGTTCAGTTTTACTCTAGTTCTCACAAGTCTTCTGGTCTATTAGACCTTAGTCATTCTAATGTGTTTGATCCTGTTAGTGTTCCTTTAATTTCCAAATCTGTATATTTTGTATCTTTCATAGACGATTATAGTAGAAGGTGTGAGGCTGATTTTTTTCCTTCCTTATTTTGATCATTTTACGTTACGGTTGGTGACATTATCAAACTTTTAGAGACTATTGTTCCATTATGCAGATTAGATTATATCTCCTGATTTCTAGTTTGACATTGATTAGACAAGTGGTGATTCAATTTGATCATGTTTTGATGCTATGATGAGATTTGACATGAGAGATATATTAGATGATGAGTATTGGTGTGATTTCTAGTTCATTATGTGGATTCATTAATTGATGATGATTATGTGAAATTAGATAGAAAATGTAGTTTAATCTTGAATTATGTTGTGAATGATTAATGTTTTATGCAATGACATGAATTTAATTTCAGTTGCTTCTTCTATGATTATACATGATGTGATTGACACTTGATCTAGTTGTGCAGGATTATATTCCTAGGCCACGGGAAATCAGAGGTAGTGTTCACACATATGTTATTCCCTGTGAAACTGATCCATTCCCAAGAAGGATAAGGATCATGTTTGATCATATGTTGTTTGCGTACTTGTTTGATTTAGTATTTTGGCCTAGTACCCCTTTTTGTAAATTAATTTATATCTTGTGTTGTATATTTTTATTGTTTTACACCACTTAGTATTGTTTTCATTTATGTGCCATTTAAGTGAATTTATGACTCCCTAGGTGTACCTTAGTGTCCCAAAACTTACCCTAGGTGGTTACCCATGGGTCTAGGGTCAATTTTGACTAACTAAACCTTGGGATAACTCACTTTTGGTCACTCTAAACTGAGGTTTAGTCAAAGTGACGAATTTTGAAATGGCTAAGGGTTGGAGATGAGTCATGATTTGGGAAAGACCCATCTCCCTTCCCAAAGTTTGGGGATCCCTTCACCAAGAAGACTTAGGAGGTCTCTAAGACTCCCAAGTGTGTGGGATCTCCCTCCAAGACTCTCACACATGTGTGAGAGCATCTTAGAGGGATATGGCTCTCTTGGAGAATAAGAGGATGCCATATGGCATCCCTTATCCTCATGGAGGCTTGAAGGGAATTGCCACCTCACCACTTGGTCTCTCACACATGTGTGAGAGCACAAGTGGTTAAGGTGAGGATTGGAATGGAATTGGAGGGTGACACTTGTCACCCTCACACTTCCTCTCCCTTGCAAGTGGCATGGGATGAGGAAGGAGAAGGTGACAAGTGTCACCTTCTCATTCCTCAAGGCCAAATTGGAAGGCCTATATTACCTCCTCTTGAAGAGGAGTGTGGGGTTCTTGCATTTGGAATTTTTTTTCTATTCTTGGAGTTCTTTTGTTGGGAGTTAGAGGAATTTGGAGATTGGGAGACTTGGAGAAGCTTGGAGCTCTTCACCAAACATGCTTCCATTGTTAGGGCTTTTGAAGGTAAGCTCCATGGCTATGGCCATTTTCCCTTGTATATTTCATTTATGTGGTGTTTGTGGTTTTATGTTGATTGTTATTTTCATTTTTTGTGTGGGTTGGGAGTTTGGTGAGAGCACCTCCATTTGGAGGTAAGGCTCAACTTGTATGGGGTAGGGGAGAGTGAACCTCCTCGAGGTCACCCCTTATTTTTGTGCTACTTATAGCCTTGAGGGATTTTCTATGGTGTGAGCATTTTTTATGGCAAGAGTGCCATGATAGTTTCTTTGAGTTATTTGGAGATATGCATTTTGTGGTTATGGCTTGAGGCCTTGAGACTCGGTGATTTTTGAGATCATGGAGTGACCTCTTGAGTTGAGGGGTCCACTTGCCTACCCCCATCAAACTCATTTTCATGTGTTTAGTTTTGTGCATACCTTGAGGAAATTTTATGTGTCTTTGGAAAATTGCATTGTTGTGGACTGTGTGTCAAACCGTGTGAATCCTACCTCCCTAGCTTGGGGGTGACTCACTAGCAGGTCTATGGTAGGGAGGAGGGCTTTCCTTCATGGCTTAGTCCCCCATTTTTTGTATTGCATTATTGCAGGTTTTTTAATCGAGGGAAAATGGAGCTTGGTGGAGTCTATTTTTGGTGTTTTGTCACTACTTAGAGTTGGCTATTCTTTTGGGAGCCATGGCCTTGGAGGCCTTGTTGTTTTGTGAGCAGGTTGTATATCTTTGTTGTTCTATAGCAATGTAAACTATATTCTATGTAAGAAATTAAAAAATTGTCATTGAAAGCATTTATTATTGCTGTGAAAAAATCTTACTGTTCTTTGCACTTGATAATTTCTATTAAAATATTTGTAATTTCTGTTAAAATAATTGTTGTGTAACATGGGTTAGAAAGAAGGAAATTTAGGTGGGAATTATCCTATGGAGTTTGGGAAATGTTTCACTTCTATGTCTGCTAGTTGTAAATTTTTAATCAATCCAAAGGTAGATAAAAATATATATATTCATGGTATCTGTATTGTTGTGCATTTGATTAGAAATGAAGGAGAAAATTTAATTAAATATCTATGTTGCTGATTGTTGCATTATTCTTAAAAAAAAATATAAGCAAGTTGTTGTTTCATATAATTTCCCGTTGTCTTCATGCCATAAATATCTACTTTCAGAAAAAAAAGGTTATCTTAGACTTATAGTATGATGCAAATAAAATATCATTTGGTGTAAATGAAGTTTGTTGTGTAGGGTTTGCTTTTGTTATGTTATTAAAAGCATATACATGTAATATAATATATATATATATTCTAAAAGTTTAAATGCTTTAAACCTATTGCTAAAACTGTGCAAACCTGAGTATATATATATATATATATACTGATTTATATAAACAATCCAAACCATACTTATGAATCTCACTGTGGATGTTTGACTATTTTTTTACACTGCATATCTTTGAAACCCACTTTTTTATAGTATAAGAGATGGTTTTTTTAAAGAAAAGAAAAAAAAAATGAAAAAAAAAAATGGGATGGTTGTGGCCGGCGGCGCCCACAACCCACTTTGGAAAGAAGGGTGTGGGGAGGAGGTGGTGCCTCCACCCACACCCGTGTCCTCTCCACACCCCAAACCCCCTTCTCCTTGATGCAAACCTCTTCCTATTCCCCACTCTCATACCTCCCTCATGACATCACCCTCACTCCCTTCCCTTTGCATCACGTCCAACACTCTGTCAATGGCGACAACACTGCGGTTGGGCCATTGGCCCAAGCCCTTGTTCGGCCCCTCTTGCCCCATGAAACCTGCAGGCCATTCTTCCTCAGTTACATTTAACAGTATTTTATTTGTTAATATATATATATATATTTTTTCCTTCCCTTCTTAGTATTCGGTATTGTCAAAACAAAACACTATTCTTAGATCTTCATATGTATCATCTATATATATTTTGTGTAGCTACATGCAGATGAAATATATTTTCATTTAGAAAAAAAAGGAAAAACAAACCCTATAGATTTTTATCTAGAATGGATACCTTCGTTGGACTTTTCCATGGCTGCGAAGCCATTGTAGAAGCAATCCTCCAACCTGCAACAAAAATAATGGAGGCAACCAAGAAAGAGAACAAAATGATAGAAGGAAATGTTGAGGAAATAACACAAGAACAGATTAGGGTTTGCCATAAGAAAAGATAAACTAAGATTAGGGCAATTCTTGTAGCAAACAATAAAATAATGTGAGTAGGGTTTAGATGTAGTGAGAGGGAAAAGAAGTAGAAGTTTTTTTTATTTTCTCTTTTATTCCTCTCATTTGCACGAGAATTTAAGTTTCCCTCTCATTGATTTTTTTTGCCCTTTTAGAATTTGTTATGCCTTTCCTTATATTTATGTATTTAGACTTTTATATTTCTTTTGGGTTGGGATTTTAATTCCAAGTGGAATTCAACTAGTGGCATGGGTTGATTTCTTTTATTATTTTTAATTGGGATGCTTTATCCCTTTGTAAGGTATTTATTTTGAGCTTTCATTTTAACTATCTAGTATGTTTTAATTTAATATGTTGGGAAATCTCTTTGTGGGATTTAATTTTTATATAACTGATTTTATCCCAGAGAGGGTATTTTAATTTATCCTCTTTCTAATTATTTTAACTTGAGTTAATTAATAAATTTAATTGTCGAGATTATGTTTATTAATGGACTTAAGTATTAAGCTTTAATTTGGTTGGTTAGTTTATTTCAAATTTCATAATTTTGTTGAGGAGATCAATTTATTTTACCTTAGAAATTTATTTAATATTCCTTACGATTATTTATTTTAATTTTTGCATTATCCTTAGAGTTTTTCTTTTAAAATTTTTTATTTCAAATATTGAAAACACGTTATGCTGTTGAATTTTTCGTAGATTTTAGGATTTTATTTTTATGACCTTTTGGCGACTATCGTTTAATCACTCCATCTTATCATGCGACCATCATGCCATTGATTTTCATATTTTATTTATTCAATTTCATTTATGCATTAGAGTTAGGGTTTGGTTTCAAATCTGACGAAATCATCTCTTCACCTAGGAAACTTAGGGTTCGGATTAAAACCGTTCTAACCCTAGAAGGTGCACATCAGATCGCATACCCCCTTGATGGCTTTCATTATGTAAGGGATGGTGTAGGAAGACGCACTTCCTAAATATGTATGACATGTTTACGCCTCATGTGTATTGCCACCGAGCATGCAAACGCGTGTGAGGGGGTTCCTAGGGACATGAGGAAAAGTTTTTGATATTTCCTATCATGACCACATGACAAATGTGGACATTACACATGTGTTGCATGTCATGACCACATGGGAAATGTGGGCATGACAGAAGGACATGGATTTATTTTCTCAGAAGCAAGTTTGAAGTCTTTAGTTAGTTCAAAGAGTTTAAATCTTTTGTAGAGAATCAGACTAGTAAAAAGATTAAGTGTTTGAGAACTGACAATGGTGGTGATTTTTGTTCGACAGAATTTGATAAGTTTTGTAAAGAGCAAGGGATTGAGAGACATAAGACAACTTCATACACCCCGCAATAAAATAGAATTGTAGAGAGGATGAACATGACACTGATGGAAAAGGCTAGGAGTATGCTTAGTGGAGCAAGCCTTGAACAAAAGTTTTGGGATGAAGCTGTAGCCACTTCTTGCTACCTGGTAGACAGGTTTCCTACATCAGCTCTTGTTGGTTAGACACCTATGGAGGTGTAGTCTAGTTAGAAGTCTTCAGTTAGACATCTTCATATTTTTGGTTGTGAGGCATATGTACATGTGCCTAGGGAGAAACGGTCTAAATTGGAGAACAAGGTTGTTAAGTGTATTTTCATTAGCTATAGTGTCGGTGTGAAAGGATACAAGCTTTGGGATCCTGTGGCTGAAAAAGTGTTGTATAGTAGAAGTGTTCTCTTCAGAGAGCTAACACCTTCTTCTATTATTCTGCAACCAGAACAAATAGAAAAGAAAGAGGATGTGGTTTAGTTTCCTTCTACCCTTGAGAAGATTGAACCAACAGACCCTGTGAGACCTAAAGATGAGGAGAGCTCTAGCAGCTTTGAAAGCTCAAAAGAAGTAGAACCTCAACCTCAGCCATTGAGAAGGTTTACATGAACAAGGAAGCAACCTGATAGGTTTGGTTATTCATTGCTTGATTCTAGTTGTGCTTTTACCTTGCTTACTAACACTAATGAGCATATAACTATGACAGAGGCTATGGGCATGAAAGATGCAGGTTCTAAGGAGGCCATGAAGATGAGATGGATTCTTTGGAGAAAAATAAAACATGGGACTTGGTGCCTTTGCTTGAAGGATGGAAACCTGTTGGATGTAAATGGGTGTTCAAAAAGAAATTTAGTGCAGATGGCAGTGTTGAAAAGTACAAGGCTAGATTGGTTGTGAAGGGGTACTCACAAGTGGAGGGAATTGATTATGGTGAAATTTTCTCTCCCATTGCAAAGCTGACATCCATTCAGTTCTTGTTATCTCTTGCAATTGCTTATGACTTAGAGGTGGAGCAGATGGATGTGAAGACAACTTTCCTTCATGGTGATTTGGAGGAAGAGATTTACATGTCACAACTAGAGCATTACATTGAGAAAGGTAAAGAAAATTTGGTTTGCAAGTTGAAGAAGTCTTTGTATGGTTTGAAGCGGTCTCCTAGGATGTGGTATATGAAATTTGATGCCTTTGTGTTGTCGATTAGATTTCTAAGATCAAAATCATATCACTGTGTTTATTACAAGTTTGACAATGATCGCATTCTCATTATTGCATTGTATGTTGACTATATGTTGTTAATTGGGACTGGTAAGAATATGATTTTTGATTTGAAGTCTCAGTTGTCAACACAGTTTGAGATGAGAAATATAGGGGCAACCAAGTACATTTTGGGAATGGAAATCAGAAGAGATAGAGCTAACATAAAACTTTGGTTAAGCCAGAGTAAGTATGTAAAAACTGTGTTGGATAGGTTCATCATGGCAGATTGTAGACCATTGTGTGTTCCTGTATCATTGGGGACAAAGTTCTCTATTAGTGATTTTCCAAAATCTCCTATTGAGGTGGAGGACATGAGAAGAGTACCTTATGCTAGTGCTATTGGTAGTTTGATGTATGCTATGGTCGACACAAGACCACAAATTGCCTAAGTAGTGGGAGTCCTTAGTCAATTTATGGCTAATCCTTGATGGGTACATTGGGATGTAGTTAAGCGAGTGTTCAGATATTTGAGGCGTACTTCTAAGTATTCCATATGCTATCATGGTAATCCTACAGGACCTCTACATTCTGCTTGTATTCATGGATTCGTGGATTCTGATTTGGTGTGTGACAGAAGATCCACCAGTGCTTATGCGTTTACTATGTTTGGTGGTGCAATTAGTTAGATGAGTAAGCGGCAACTTGTGGTCACTTTGTCCACGACAGAAGATGAGTATATGGTAGAAACTCATGCTTGCAAGGAAGCCATTTGGATTAAGAGATTTTGTTTAGATATTGATGTTGATGCAGGACAAATTACGATTTGTTGTGACAGTCAGAGTGCAATTTGCCTAGCAAAGAATCCAACTTTCCATGCCAGAACAAAGCATATTGATATACAGTTTCACTTTGTGTGAGACATGGTAGAGGATGGGAAGATGAATTTGGAGAAGGTAGACACTTTGAAGAATGTTGCAGATGCATTGACGAAACCAGTGGGCACAGAGAAGTTTAGATGGTGTTCAGAGTCTATGGGCCTCTCAGCCTATAGCAGTTAAATTCTGTCATTTCCATTGGCTCTTACAAGGTGTTTGATAAGTGGGAGAATGTTGGGAATTAAGGTGTCTCAACCTTGGTAATTCCTTGCATTTATTTATCATAATGTATTTATTTATTTATCCTATGTTGTAATTTTGTTGCACATCCTATTTTGTCACTTAGTGTGAAGTAACACGATGAGTTGTCACTCCACTTGTAAGGTGACTAGAATGGTTACCTCACTCTATGTGGAGATAGGCATCCCCTTTGTGTGGTAGAGGTTTTCTCCCATGTGTCGGCATCTTAACTAGTGTGTAAGTGAATCTTGACCAAAACGGTTATGACAGATTCCTATGACATAATCTATGATGCATAAGAGTCGTAAATGGAAGATTCTATGATAGGCGAAGACATGTGTCACAAGGCATCTTGGAAGAAGGCATCTTTTGACACCCCAAGGAGGATTATGACATGTTGTAAAGAATGTTCTATTTTTATCCTGTGTATGACAGATTCTCTTACAACTGTAAGATATGACAGTTATGACGAATTCTATGATAGTCATAAGAGTTGTAAGAGCATCTATCATTGCCTAACTTGGGAATAGTCAACCATATTGGGATGGGGTGATATGACAAGTGTCAAGATCATGCTGCAGTGTTGGACAAGTGTCCCTAGGTGTGGATTTTGTGCCATGAGGCCAAGTTGGACACCCATCTCAAGAAAAGTTCACTATTGCCTTGTAAACTTCTATTTAAGCAGGTGCTTTGAGAGGAGATGTATTATGTGATTGACAGGTATTGTTATGCTGCCAGTTTGTCTCTAGATATGAGTGTCAAAGACTCCTGAGAGCTTGCATTGCAAGTATATTGTAAACTATTTCAGTTTTGATAATACATTGTGCAGGTTTTGGAGTGTGGGGTTTTTCACCTAATAAGGGTTTTCCCCATGTTATATCTTGTCTCTCTCTCTCTCTTCTGTCTTACATTCTTGTGTTGTGTATTTCTACAATATCTCTATTTTTGTGTTTAACATTCTGTAACTGTAAAGATTAAAACAAATTTGCACTCTTCTCTCCTCATTAGATTAGTGTAGGAAGCGATTTCCGCACACCTAGCTTCCTTACAAGATCAGTGTTGACCATTTTATTTATAAAAGTGGGATACAAATTTGAACTTTCACCTTGTTCCATAATTTTTCCTAGTCTTATGGTAGTAAATTGATTGAAGATTCTATTAAAATGTGTATAGTATGGTTTCATAATTTGACTACTTTAATGCTCACTTCAACTCCCTTTGGGGGCTTAAAGATTTAGAGGATATATGGACATCTAGGCTCATTAATGTTTGTTCTAACTTCCTTGAACCTAATTTTTTTAGATGGTTTTTATTTTTTATGTCATAAAATGTCTTCCAAGGACTTTTACCTCCTAAGTTTAGCTCCCGAGTCCCTTTAGATTTAATCATGCATTTTAGAAATGAATCCCAGACCAAAATCCCCTGAAACCCATGATAAATGGGACTTAGGGGACATCTTTGAGCTTAATCCAGCCCTAACATAGGTCCCTGGACAAGGGCACCCATACCCTTGTCTTGCCCTATTTTGTCGGGGTCTCAAATTTGAATGTCGATTTTATGACCGTTAAAAGGTTTCCTTGTCGGCATCTTAAGTTTGAATTATGAAATCTTAGTGGGAATGCATATATAAGCATGTTTAGGACTTCATTTTACAACTAGATGGATATTGTGAACTTGTGATCTTGTGCTAAGGATATTCAAGGCTTTCATTGTGTTGTAGAGCAGTATTGTGTTGTTTTTGTTCATGTTTGTTGACAATTTGTCTTCATCAACCCATCTCCCCATAGCATGAAAGATCTTCATCTCCCTATGAGAGATTCACCTCCAAGGTAACATCTACTTTGTGTTTTCAATCATTTATCATATCATTGCTTTTGGCTTTGTCCTGCAAGCACATGCACTCTCTATATAACAACAGTGTTGGAAGGCTTGAATGCCATTCTAGGCCTTGATCGAGGCAAGTGTTGCAAGTATGTACTAAATGGTGTTGTCATTGATGTCAACATGCTTGTGTTGTCATTGGTACCAATTGTGTCTTCTGATATTGTTATTTTTTGATTGATTGAGTTGTCATGTTAAGGACACTGTCTGAGTTCTTGCTCCACATTTCCTCTGTGTTGAAGACTAGAGTATGAGATTTGGATATGTTTTAGAGAAGTGTTTGAATATGTTAAATCTAGAATTTTGTGGTCTGGATCGCTGTGCGTAAAAAGTTCTATTCACCAGTTTGAAGACTGTTTCTAGCAGTGTTTGCAATGTGACAGAGAGAAAGTATTTTGCTTCACATTTCTCCATAGTTTGGATTTTGGTCTTGCAGTTCTTAAGTTTATAAGGTCCTTATCTATCTTCATCCCAAAATATTTGTGATTTGGTGCTCCAAAAAGTAAGTTATTGATTAGCAAAGATCGACAGTGTTTGTTGTGAGCAGTTTGTGATCTATTTTCAAGTAATATTTGTTGTCTTCAAGTGAGATCTGTTGTGGTTGGATTTGTCGGCTCCCAAATGATTCTATGTTGTTCATGGATGTCTCTAGACTATATTGAATGCATGTTCTTCATCCGCAAGCTATAATGAAGCTCTTGGAAGTGTGTGTCTAAGTACTCTTGATGATTGCAGTAGTTTGGTTGACTTGGGTGTTAACATTCTTTGCAAATGTGTTTCTTGGATTGTAGAAGCATAAGGAAGCATGTAAGGATGTGTTTGGGTCTAAGCTAAGTTGTGAAGTGTTCTTCATTTATTTAGTTGCTCCACAAGTTTGTTTAGGTTCAGACCTAATTTGATTTATGTATGTATGCCAACCTTGGAGATAGTTCCAATGGTTGTAAGTTGTATTAGTGACCTTGATGAATGTTCCAAGGTTGATGATTGGTATAAATATATGTAATAATCCGTGAGTGATGTGAGAGTGTGTAAAGATAAAGTGGGTAAAGGCAGAGAAGATGAAATATATTGCGCTTCAATGGAATTGAACTCAGGCATGTTGTAGATGCTATTATATCAGTTCATGGCTGTGAGCCACCCATCCTAGTAGTGAGCCACCCCTTTGGTAGTGAGCCACCCTTTGGAAGTGAGCCACCCCTTGGTAGTGAGAATTCATTTGGGCAGTGAGCCTCTTTGTTATTTGGTATTGTTACTACATTATATTGTGAGCTAAGACTCACCATGGTTTTTCCCTTTTAAGGTTTTCCACTTAAAAATCTAGAGTTCATGTGTGTATGGTGTTGATGTGTTTATGTTTTGATTCTGCTATTCATGGTTAATCTTCATAACAGATTAAGGAGTTAAAGTAAGTGAATGTGAATGTGATTTTGTTTAAAGAAGTTAAGGTTTTTGATACAATTGATTCACCCCCCCTCTCAGTTGTCTTGTGCCTTCAACAATTGGTATCAGAGTGAGTTTCCTTGGAAGAAAGCCTAACAGCTTAAGGTAGATCTGAGATGGCACGCAAGAAAGACATTTTTTAGTTTGATGGATCTGACTATGCCTACTGGAAGGTACGAATGTAAAGTTATCTTATTTCTATTATTTATAATGATTGGAAGATGGTTAAAGATAAATACATAGTACCTAAAGGTGGTCCGAAGACTGATGAAGAGATTAAGGATTATGAGACTGATCACAAAGCTAAAAATGCTCTATTAAATGCATTGTCTAACATTAAAATGGCAAAAGTTGTGGATCTAGAAATTGCTCATGAGATTTGGGACAAATTGAAAAACATCTATGAAGGTGATGAATCTGTCAAGAAGGCTAAGTTGCAGAACTTGAAGACCACATATGAAACCATGTGAATGGCTGAGGATGAGTACATAACAAGTTACATACATAAGATTGATGAAGTTGTCAGCAACATCAAGGGTATTGGTGGAAAGATAGAGGATGTGGATGTTGTAGATAAGATACTTAGAACTCTTCCCAAATCTTATAGTCACAAGGTATCTACCATTGAAGAATTGTTTGATATGGGCAAACATAAAAAAGATCAATTGCTTGGTAAACTGACTACCTTTGAGATGAGAGAATTTGGTACTACTGATGGTTCTATGAAAACTGAGACTGCCTTTAAGGCCAAGGAAGAAAAGATTGCTAGATTAGATAAATATGTTGTGGAATTAGATGAGGAAGATTTTGAAGAGCTTGAGCAAAAATTTGCAAGCAGAATGAAAAGAGGCAGTAGAGGAAAGTTCAAAGGTAAGTTACTTTTCAAATGTTTCAATTGTGGTAAAATTGGTCACTATGCTTCAAGATGTCCTGACAGAGCTTTGAAGATCAAAAATAATGAAAGTAAAGGAAAGATGATAAGAAAAAGTTACTATGTTAGAGATGATGATGGTGTAACTGATGATGAACCTGATTCTAATTATGGTAATGGTAGTGAATGCTTATTTATTGCACTAAAAGAAGAACCTATTTCTACTAACCTTGCAAGTTGTGTGAAGGAAGGAAGTCTAGGAGAGTTGTTTGCATTTCATGTTGAAAAGGAAGATGAATGGATCATTGACAATGGATGTTCAAATCACATGACAGGAGATAAGAGTAAGTTTGTTAAGTTTGAAAAATATGATGGAGGACTAGTTAGGTTTGGTGATGATGCAGTTGGTAAGATTTGTGGAAAAGGATCAATTACTTTTGATGGAAAGCATAATACAGATGATGTTCTTTATATCAAAGGCTTAAATCATAATCTTCTAAGCATTGGATAAATGTGTGACAAAGGGTATAAGCTAATGTTTAAGGACAATGGGTGTGAGATAAGGAAAATCTTTGAAACTTTAATTGTTGTTGGTAAGAAGACTCATGGTAATGTTTAGCATTTGAAGGGTACTAATAATTGTTGTTTGTTGGCTCAAACAAATGAAAGTTGGTTATGGCATAGGAGAATGTGTCACATTAACTTTGACAATTTGGTGAGAATAAGCACAGTCCAAGTAGTAAGAGACCTTCCTAAGATTGTGAAGCCTACCAATGTTATGTGCAAAGAATGTCAGTTTGGGAAGATGACAAAGACTACTTTCAAGAGAAAAGAACAATTCTCTACCAGTTTGCTAGAGTTGGTGTGTACAAACTTATGTGGCTCTACAAGAACAAGAAGTCTATAAGGTGATAGGTATTTCATGCTTCTTATTGATGATTATTCAAGAATGACTTGGGTTACCTTTCTTACAAAAAAATCAGAAGCCCTAGACAAGTTTAAGGCATTCAAAGCTATGGTTGAAAATGAGTTAGATTTGAGAATCAAGTATTTAAGATCTGACAGAGGTGGTGAGTTTACTTCAAATAAGTTTAATGCTTTTTGTGAAGAACGTGGAATAAAGAGACATTTGTCTGCCTCCAGACTCCTCAACAAAATGAAGTGGTTGAAAGGAAGAATAGAACTATTCAAGAAGTTGCTAGAATAATTATCAAGGAAGCAGACCTACTAGAAGTATATTGGAAAGAAACAATACACACTTCTATCTACATTCAGAATAGAGTACAAGTCAAAGCAAAAGAAACAAAGGCACCTTATGAGTTGTGGCATGATAGAACTCCTACTGTCAAATACTTTGAAGTTTTTGGAAGCAAATGTTACATTAGAAGAGATGAAGAATTAGGAAAGTTTGATGCTAGATGTGATGAAGGCATATTCCTTGGGTACTCTACTAAGAGCAAGGCTTATCGGTACTATAACAAAAGACTGAGAAAAATCATTGAAAGTACAAATGTGAAGGTAGATAAAGATATTCAGCTAGATGGATATGACTCAGATGGATCTGTTGCTATAGAAAAGGTTGAAAAAGACAAAGAAAAGGAAGTTTAGACTGAAGTGCAAGCTGCTTCGAAAGAAGAAGTTCAAGTTGAAGCTCTGGAAAGAATTCCTAAAACCCCTAGGTATGTGCAAAGAAATCACTCTGAAGATCAGATTATTGCTTACAAAAGGAAAGGTGTGTTGACAAGAAGCAAAGCTATAGAAGATCAAGTAAATCTATATTTACTCTCAAAGGTGGAACCTAAAATAGTAAATGAAGCATGCAAAGTTAAACATTGGGTTAAAGCAATGGAAGAATCAATAATGCAGATTGAGAAGAACAAGACTTGGGAACTTGTCCCTAGACCTACAGACAAGAATTTGATTGGAACAAAGTGGGTATTTTGGAACAAACTAAATGAAGTTGGAGAAGTTGTGAGAAACAAGGCAAGACTTGTGTGTAAAGGCTACTCACATGTGGAAGGCATAGACTATGAAGATACCTTTGCTTTGGTGGCAAGACTGGAAGCTATCAGACTATTTTTGGCATTTGTAGCACAAAATTTTCAAGGTATACCAGATGGATGTGAAGTCTACTTTCCTAAATGGTGAGTTAGAAGAAGAGGTCTACATAGAGAAACTGAATGGATTCTAGCTATCAGACAAACCAAATATGGTATACAAGTTGAAGAAGGATTTGTATGGATTGAAGCAAGCTTCTAGAGCTTGGTATGCAAGACTGGATAAGTACCTATTGCAACAAGGATTCAATAAAGGGTCTGTAGATAGTAATTTGTACACCAAGATGAGTGGAGACCAAATTCTAATTGTTCAAGTCTATGTTAATGACATTATATTCGATGGAAATGAAGGTATGTTTAAGAAGTTTACAGATGAGATGCAGAAAGAGTTTGAGATGTCTATGTGTGGTGAAATGAACTATTTCCTTGGACTGCAAATCATTCAAACTAGTAAAGGTATTTTCATTTCTCAATCCAAGTATGTTAAAGAGTTATTGAAGAAGTTTGGAATAGAGGACTCTAAACCAGTATGTACCCCTATGGTTACTGGTTGCAAGGTGAGCAAGAATGATGAATATCCTAAGGCTGATCAGAGCAAGTATAGATCAATGATTGGAGGACTACTTTATCTAACCTCTACTAGACTAGATATCATGCATGCAGTCTGTCTTGTGGCCATATTTCAATCAGATCCCAAAGAATCACATGTTGTGGCAGTAAATAGGATATTTAGGTATTTGAAGGACACTCCAGATCATGGTTTATGGTGTCCTAAGAATAATGGATTTTCCTTAAGTGCCTATATAGATGCAGATTGGGCCAGATGTGTTGATGACAGGAAAAACACAAGTGGAGGTGCATTCTTCCTTGGAGATAAGGCAATGTCCTAGCATAGCAAGAAACAAGAATTAGTTTCCTTGTCTACTGTAGAGGCAGAATATATTGCTACAACATCATGTTGTACTCAGGTGCTGTGGATGAAAAAGACCTTAAAGGATATTAGAGTTGAGTATGATGAGCTAATCCCTATTCTTTGTGATAACACAAGTGCCATAAATATTTCAAAGAATCTAGTGATGTATTCAAAGACAAAGCACATTTCAATTAAGTATCACTTTTTGAGGGAGAAAGTTGTAGAGAATGAAGTGAAGCTTGAATATGTGCCTGCAAAAGATCAAGTTGTTGATATATTCACTAAGGCTCTTCCAAAGGATACATTTTAGTATCTCTAGGAAAAGTTAGGGGTTGTTGCCCCTCCTTCCTTGAACTAGATGCATAAGGAGATGCATCAATCCAGTGTGCCTCAAAGTATATTTCTCCTTTTGGACTGATGTTGGAGGCTACCTCTCAGGGGGAGCAGGTAGTGGTTTGAGATGATTGTTGCAGTTAGGGGGAGTAGAGAATGATTCTAGATTGATCAGAGCAGTAGTGTGCAAGTATGTCTAGTGGAAGAGATGTGATGCCATTTTCTATTGATGTCAAAGGGGGAGAGAAATCATGTGAAAAACTCAGGGGGAGAAAGAGTTCAGATGTGTAAAAAGAAAGGGGGAGTTCTGATGCAGAGTTGTGTCTTGATGGAGGAACATGTTGTTCAGTTTTTCACATCATATGTTGCCATCAATAACAAAGGGGAAGATTATTGCAAGTATGTGCTAATTGGTGTTGTCATTGATGTCAACATGTTTGTGTTGTCATTGGTGCTAACTATGTCTTCTGATATTGTTGTTTGTTGATTGATTAAGTTGTCATGTTAAGGACACTGTCTGAGTTCTTGCTCCACATTTCCTCTGTGTTGAAGATTGGAGTATGAGATTTGGATATGTTTTAGATAAGTGTTTGGAGATGTTAAATCTAGAATTTGGTGGTCTGGATCGCTGTGCAGAAAAAGTTTCATTCTCTAGTTTGAAGACTGTGCCTGGCAGTGTTTGCAGTGTGACAGGGAGAAAGTATTTTGCTTTGCATTTCTCTACAGTTTGGATTTTGGTCTTGCAGTTTTGGACTTAATTTTATAAAGTCCTTAGCTATCCTCATCCCAAAGGATTTGTGATTTGGTACTCTAGAAAGCAAGTTATTGATTAGCAGAGATTGACAGTGTTTATTGTGAGCAATATGTGATCTATCTTCAAGTGATATTTGTTGTCTTCAAGTGAGATCTATTGCGGTTGGATTTATCGACTCCCAAATGATTCTATGTTGTTCATGGATCTCTCCAGAATGTATTGAAGGCATGTGCTTGATCCACATGCTATAATGAAGCTCTTAAAAGCGTGTGTCTAAGTATTCTTGATGATTATACTAGTTTGGCCGACTTGGGTGTTAACATTCTTTGCAAATGTGTTTCTTGGATTGTAGAAGCACAAGGAAGCATGTAAGGATGTGTTTGGGTCTGAGCTAATCCATGAAGTGTTCTTCCTTTATTCATTTTCTCCACAAGTTTATTTAGGTTCAGACCTAATTTGATTTATGTATGTATGTTGACTTTGGAGATAGCTCCAATGGTTGTAAGTTGTATTGCCGACCTTGATGAATGTTCCAAGGTTGATGATTGGTATAAATATATGTAATGAATCTGTGAGTGATGTGAGAGTATGCACAGATGTGAAGATAAAGTGTGTAAAGGTAGAGAAGAAGAAATATACTACACTTCAATGGAACTGAACTCAGACATGTTATAAATGATATTATATCAGTTCATGGTAGTGAGCCACCCATCCTGGTAGTGAGCCACCCCTTTGGCAATGAGCCACCCCTTAGCAGTGAGCCTTTTTATAGTGAGCATTCATTTGGGTAGTGAGCCCTGGGCAATGATCCCTAAGGCAGTGAGTCTTTGTTATTTAATATTGTTACTACATTATATTGTGAGCTAGCACTCACCGTGGTTTTTCCCTTTTATAGTTTTCCACGTAAAAATCTAGTGTTCATGTGTGTATGGTGTTGATGTGTTTATGTTTTGATTCTACTATTCATGTTTAATCTTCATAATAGATTAAGGAGTTAAAGTAAGTGAACATGAATGTGATTTTGTTTAAACAAGTTAAGGTTTTTGATACAACTAATTCACCCCCCCTCTCAGTTGTCTTCTAAACACCACAACCCCCAACCCCTATCTTGTGATTTTAGGATATAGGTATTAGATTCTGCAAAGAGGAGTTACAGGAGGTCAAAGAAGAGCAGGAAGAATCTAGATCTGAAGAAAATGACAGAAAAGAACCCTAAAAGGACAAGGGCACCCGCTCTATTGTCCCTCATCTCTACACTATCGAGAATCTCTGAAGTGGTTGCAGTATGAAGCATAAAATATCCTGAAGCCCTCAGAAAAAACACTATATTGGACAAGGGCACCCACTCTTTTGTCCCTGAAGTTTCTACCTTCCAAAATCTAAAATTCTATATGTATCTAATTTGCATTTAGTGTCTTCCTATGGGAGCATTTGTCAGGTTTCATCCCTTTATTTATGATTTTGCATAATTAGGGTTTTAGGCTTAATTAGATTAAGGTTTAACAAATTAATCAATAAATTCAAAACTTCCTTGTCATTCCAAGTGACACCAAACCTGTAGCTGAGTCCTCTTGCAAAATTTGTGATTCAACTCAGTTTAATATTCTTGAATGTATGTAGTGAGAGGAGGATCTAATTAAATTATTAACCTCATCAACAAACCCTCTCTTTCTACATAACATTTTGGTGAACCCATGTTTTTATTAAATTTTGCACCTTGCTAAGTGTTGTACATCATATTTACATTCATACATATCATTCTCATCTTCATACATTTGAAAATCTTGCATAAATTTTTTTTTTAATTTTTAAAAAGGCATTTTTGGCTTGCATTTAGACACAATTTGCACTATTTTCCTTGCATATTATTGAAAAAATTTAATTTTCTACTATTTATATCAGATCTGAGATAAATTTCAGCATTTCATATTTTCATGATCATTTACCTTGCATTTGCATCTCTCATTTGGTAGGGTTTGCTTGAAATTTTACATTTTTTCATATAACCTAGTAATTTCAAAAGCTAGGGTTTGTAATTAAAATCTTGTTTCAGATTTTATTACTCATTTTCACACACTCAAATCTGATTTTTGACTGTAGTATTTCATCATAGTGCATTTTTGTATTTACATTTCAAAATTTGCATTTACACATTGTGTATTTCAACAAAAATTAGCATATTCATTCATATTTCCTTAAAATTTCACTTGAATTGGGCATGGAAGGATTTTGTTATCATTTTAAAATCTGATTAGATTCCATTCATTCATCATTTTGCATACTTTCATGCATTAATTTCACTATTAGGGTTTAAAAAATCCTTGCATTTTTACTAATCTTTCATCTAGAATTGTAAGATTGGTGTGTTGTGACAAATTTTGCTGCATTATTGGACTGATTAAAAGGTTTTCATTTGTTTTCCCTCATCATTCTCATAATTTCATTACATATTTTGTGTATTTGCATTGAAAAAAGTGAAAAAATTGAGCATTTTAGAAGCATAAACAAGCATAGATTGGTATCGTTTCATTGCATTCATCTTAGACATATTGCATTTCAGATCTTGCACTCATATTAAAGAATACATCCAATGGTCAGTTGAAAATTTTGCATCAATTTAGAGCAATTAAAATACACATTGTGTATTTCAACACTAGGTGTTTATACACTTTGTTCACATGTTCTTGATCAAAACTTTTAAAATCATCAATTGAACCTTGTTGTGTTGTACTCTTTCCTCCTATCCAATTTGTTTGTTTTGAACTTTGTGTGTATTTTTACCCGTTTCCCTCAAACAAGTGTTTTAGGTGTCAAATAGTCTCTCATTTATGTCTTTTCATCGTAAAAAAAAATTCTATTATCCCTCCTCGCCTTGATAGGAAAAGGAAGATCTTTGAACTTGATATTACATTCACACCACATGATAGAACAATAGGGAATGTCGAAGGTCCCCTTTACATTGAAGTAAGCATAATGGGTACCTTTGTAAAAGGAGCCCTTGTTGATCCAAATTGCATAACCAACATCGCTACAAAGGAGTTTCTCTATTCAAACAATTTGATACAAGAAACTTATGAACCTACCAACATGATGATAAAAACACATAATGGAGCTCTTATCTTGGCTTTAGGGAAGATTTCCTTAGTGGTCTAAGTGTTTGACAAAGTCTTGGAACAATCATTTGACATTATCCAGATATATCTGACCTCTTCCGTGTGAAACTAGGCCATCCATGGCTCAAGGCTATGAATGCCATTCCTTCAAAAATACATAAATACTTAAAATTCACTCACCATGGGAGTAAACATACCATTCACCATAGTCAATGGCAACCTATAGTTACCCAAAAGAATGTCATCCTTGACTACTTTTGGTCCAAACCTATTGAAGAACCTGAACCATGAACAAATCAACTCTTCTTGGAATATCGGCGTTACAAAGCACAATTACTATCTAGATTGGTTGGTCCCCCTATTCAAAAAACAATACCTAAAGAATAACCTATATTACAAGAACCCCCTAGACCGAAAGGAAAAGGGATATATGTTGAGGTTCCTCCCCCATCATCCCTACAAGGATTGGGAGAAAACCATAGAAAACAATACCATGCATCACCATGAGTTAATCACACATCTGCTTCTTCCTCTGAGATACAAAAACCTATTAAAAAACATGATATTCCTTTTGGAGATATAAGCAACAAAACAAAAAGAAACTAACAAGCTGGAGAAAGGAGGAGGAGAAGACAAGCCTTGGCTCGAAACAATGCATCACCTCAACAAGAAAACATTGAACCTAACACTGAAACAAACAAAGAGGAGCCTAAGGTTGATAAAGGATAAGGAAATGTAATGGGCACTTGTCCCTTATGTCCCTCTCTCCTCCAGCACTCGGGATTGGGAGGAGGATAATTTTCTTGATGATAACCGCTAGTTCGGTTGTGTGCGCAAGTAAGTATTTCTAACACTGTTGGTCACATTTTTCATAGCATATCTATGCTTGTTTACATGAGCTTTTCTTATGTATTGTATTCCCCTTGTGATGTGTTATGTGTTGTTTAGGCCGCCTAGGATAACCCTTGATACTCTTGTAAGGTCAAGGATACTAGGAGATAGCCTTTGTTGTGACCATTCTTCTATTTGTATCATCATTTTTCTATCTTTCCTCTCCTCTATTTTATTGTTGTGTGTCATGCCTTAAGGGCATAGCGTTGTGGTTGATGACCTGGGGGCATCCTCCTATGTGGTGTTCCTAAGGCACTTGTTCTCCTCTCTCATTTTATTGTTTACCTTCTTCTAGTGATTCTACTTAATCAACAAATGACGAAAATAGACAAATACTGATATGGACCATGTGTTCCTTCAGCAAGCAAAGCAAAAATGGACCTAGTCCATACATGACAATGGGCTTCATACATACATACATACATACATACATACATACATACATACATACATACATACATACATACATACATACATACATACATACATACATACATATATATATATATATATCTAACGCTTGACTAGTAGATCACTCTGTGTGATGTTTCATCTTATGGCATTTTCTTGTGACTAACATTTTAAAATCCACTCAATTTGCTATTATACAGTTTGATTGGTATCTCACCTTGTTGCTACACTCAATTTTGAGGTATATATAGTATATCCCAATGGTTATACTTGGTTTCAAACCCATAGTATAGCCTTAGTCCTTGATGTGACTATTTTCATGCATAACTTTTATGATTTGGTTGTTATCTTAGAGTAAGATTTCTAATGTCTCTTGTTGCTTATCTTAAGTAAATCATATATTATCAATGTGTTTGTGGGAACTTTCGGTGATCATAAGCACATGTTACCTTGGGGGCATGGGCTTTGCGAAAGCTCTTGTTCCCTTGTGTGTATTCTCTCTACCTTAATGTACTTGATATCAGACCTAGTACAATAGATCATCATCTTCCTACCATGCCAACATTAGAGGACCTAGCACATCATCCTCTTTATACCATGCCAACATTAGAGGACCTAGCACAAGAGATCATTCACATACTTCATGAAATGTCAAAACCTCTAGACCAACAAATCATTCAAAAAGTCCATGGCATGATCCCAAAACTTCAAGCAAGCCAATCACCTCACATGCAACACCTCATAGCACAAATCTAACACCTTGTAGCCATTTACCAATCACAAACCCCACATTATCATCCCTTCTCCATTCAACACCAACCAATTCCATCTCATTCCTATGTGGCATTCCATTCCATCTCACACCAACCTAATCCGTCCACATATCATAACAATTCCACATCACCTTGTCTTATTCCTTATCAATCTAATCCACCTTCATTTCAAATCACTTCCACATCACCATACCCTACTTCTTCCAATATCTACCATTATCCACAACAACCCACACCCCAAGATATTTTACCTCCACATCCTACCATTTCATCTCTTCATCAAACACATTCACAAGACTATTAGTGGCCCCCACAACATGAACATAAAATTCAAATACCCCTTTGTATATAAGTCAAACACCCTCAAGTCCACTCTTGGAACAAGATTTAATATCATTTGATGAAGGAGACACCTATGTGTCACCTACTTCTACTCCGAGTAGACCCTTGTACATAAATCACATATCCTTAAGTCAATCTTTGGAACAAGAATTAATTTCTTTTGACGAGGGAGATACCAATTGATGAAGGGGGTAAATCACAAAACACACAATAATAGATATTGAACACAGCAAATAGAACTTTCTTTTATTGAACTGGGCAACTCATTACATTACAGAAGCTCAATTACAATCAGAGGATAAATCCTCTACTAGCTGCAACACATTACAGCTTTCCCCAACCTCAAGACTCCAGAATCTTTAGCCTTCTGTAACCCCAAATTAGCTAAGGTTTCTATTTTCCCACCTATTCTTGACTCCACATTGGCCCCCTTGACTCTACTATCACCTAGGGTTCCCAAAATAGTCATAAATAGCACTTTTTGGCGGCCTCCAGCTAAATTTCAAATTTTGCAACTCCCTCCAAAAGTAGGTCAACTTTCGGGAAGCATAACTTTTGATCCAGGTGTCTGATTGACGAACCGTTTTAAGCGCCAGAAAGCTCACGATGTAAACTATCATGCCAAAAATCCATAAATGGATTTTTGTCAACTTTTTGAGACATTATGAGAAGTTTTAGTGCCTCATATCACGTTCTGTAAATTTTCAGGGGCTTTTCAAAAAACAAAAACTTTAATATTTTTTAGCTCAGAAATGATCTTTACCTAATTACTTTGCCAAAGGTCTTATATTTATATTATGTAACTTTCTAGAAGTTTTTGCTTCATTACGTGCCCAAATGCAAACTTTCTAAAAATAGCAGGTACACTTTCCTAAATAGGCAGGTCACTATTTTTAGCAGTTTTGGAAAAACTGAAAGTCCTACATTATTATTCTGGATATTATGGAACCAAAAACACTAATTATGGGAAGAAATGAGAACAACTACAATGGTTTTGAATTAACTTCTTTTTGGGTGATGCAAGATTGCCCTTACACCTCTGGATGCTCCTGCATCAGACACCCAGGGTAATTTGAGAAGTGACCCTGTCACGTCTCAGGTGTTTGTGTGAGGAAAACCCAAACGGTCAACCTCTGCCTTAGACAACCAAGAAGAATCTTCAATAGGCCTTCCTTTCCATTTCACTAGATATTCTTCGTATTGATTGTTCTGAGTGCTCCTTCCCACATGGCTATCCAAAATCTCTTCTATCTCCTCTGTTGAAGTAGATGCTGGAATACTCCACTGCACTTCTGTTGGTCCATCCTCTATTCCACCTTCATGATATTCTGATAAATCAGCAATGTTGAAAACAGGAGAAATATTGATCCCACTCGGCAGCTCTACCTCATATGCATTTCCTGAATCATGCTTCTTCATGATTCTGCATGGTCCAAATCTCTTCATTTTCAATTTATTGTATGTTCCAACTGGAAACCTTTCTTTTCTCAAGTGAACCATGACTTCATCTCCCACCTGGAACTCCTTATACCTCCTCTTCTGATCTACCTTAGCCTTGTACTAAATATTCATCTTATTAATGTGCTTTCTCACTTCTTCATGCAATTTCTTCAAATGTTAGGGAAAGTCTTCGGCTTCAGCACTTGTCTTTTCTCCATTGTCCAGCTTCCTTAACTCAGAAGCATTTCTCGAGCTATTACCATATACAATCTAGAATGGTGATTTACCAGTACTCCTATTGACAGAATTATTGTAAGCAAATTCTGCCTGTGGTAAAATCAAATCCCATCCCTTGGGCTTATCTCCTACTAAGCATCGTAGCAGGTTACCCAAACTCCTATTCACCACTTCAATTTGTCCATCAGTTTGTGGATGGTGTGTAGAACTAAACTTCAAATCTATCTTCAACTTCTTCCACAATGTCCTCCAGAAATAACCAACAAACTTGGTATCTCAATCTGAAACTATGCTCTTTGCTAGACCATGTAGTCTCACCACTTCCCTGAAAAATAACTCTGCAATATGAATAGCATCATTAGTCTTCTTACAAGGAATAAAATGTGCCATCTTTGAGAATCTGTCCACCACCACAAAAATAGAATCATTCCCTCTCTGTGTCCTTGGTAAACCAAGAACAAAATCCATACTAATATCATCCCATGGCTTCTCTGGTACAGGTAATGGTTGATACAATCCTATATTTTGACTTGTTCCTTTTGCCATCTGACATACTCTGCAACTCTGCACAAACTTCCTCACATCCTGCTGCAACTGTGGCCAATAATAATTTTCACCAACAATAGAAATGGTCTTATCTCGACAAAAGTGTCTAGCTAGTCCTCTACTATGCTTCTCTTTAATCAAGTTCTCTCTCATGGAACTCCTCAAAATGCACAACTGGCTTCCTCTAAACAACATGCTGTCTTAGATTATTGTGAGGACCACCCTTTTTACTTCTGTTGTTATGACTATTTACATTACTGTTATTGTTACATTTTATATTTGTGGGATAGCAGTTCCCAGAATTGTCAAACTATTAAACTTTATTATGATTACGGAAAAACTAATTGGGTGATGTTTGGATAAGTTACATTTCAGAAAAGTTAATTAGGTGATGATGGAAAATTGTAATATGATTTCATTTATGCTAATTAAAATCTATGTCATGATAATGCATGTTTTTAAGTTGCTTCGGCTATGATGATTATATGTGGATACTGATCTTGTAATTTAGTGTGCAGGATTACTAATCGAACCACAGATTTCAGAGATCATTCTGCACCTTGTTATTTGTTATTCCCTGTTAAGCTGATCTGGTTCCACGAGGAACCAAGATCTCTCTGTGTTTGATGTGATGTTGTATTGTGGTCTTTCATATGGTCGAGTGGGTTAGGTTACCCTCATGTAACACTATTTTATGATTTGTGTTGTAAAAAGATTGAATTTGAATTTCTTTATTTTATTTAAATCTATGAGGCCTTTTCATGTGCTTTACCTTGACCATGGGTGTCCTGAATGGGTTAAAGTTGACCCTGGGTTATACCCCATGGGTCCAGGGGCCCATTTGGCATGGGTAACCCTTGAGTAACCTCCATCTAGTCATCTTAACTTCCCCCTGAAGTTAAGTGGCGAAAATTGGAGGTATGGAGGGGACATGATGGGTTGTACCAACACCCAACCCATCCCTCTTCAATCCCCAAGGTAAGAAATGACTACAAACCCATCCATTATTGAAGGATTGACTTGAAGTCACCTCCTCCATTAGTGAGATTCCCCCATGTGTTGTGGGGCCATCCATGTGAAGGAGGGAAGAAGAGGCATGGGTCACCTGTCTTTTCCTCCTTTAACTCCTTTTATTTCTCCCATGCGTAAGAGAAATGACATGAGGAGAGGGATAAGGAGTACTCTAGGGATGGGTGAGTGACATAAGCCACCAGGACAAAATAGTGGTTTTGGGGGAGGGTGAGGAGGTGACAAGTGTCACCTCCCCATTCCTCTAAACTGAAAAGAATTTGGGTTATTTGTTTCCAATTTTGGGATGAGAGGGAGTTAGTTGAATTTTGGGGAGAGTTTTATTATTATTGCCAAAAAGAATAGGAAAGTTAGCTTGGAGGAGAGAAAAGAGAGAGAGGAGTTGTTGGCTAAGGTTGGAAGAGAACTCAGTGGAGCTTTGCAACAGTTTCATTCCAGGAGGGATTTGTAAGGTTGGTTTGATTTTTACCTTTCTTTCGTATATCTGGATGTGTATGTAAAGTTTGTGAAAGATGCTTATTTGTTTGTGTTTAGACTTGTTTTCTGTGGGGTTTGTTGTCAGGTTGTTTGACAGAGCTTCTCCCACTTGGGAGAAATGCTCATCAAGTTTGGGGTAGGGGAGGAGAGATCCTCCTCGGGTGCATACCTGTTTCCATCTTTTGGGATGTTGAAAGCCTTGAGGGCATGTCTCTGTGACTGTATCTTTGACTTGAGAGTCAAATATAGATTTCTTAAAAATTTGTGATCAAACTTGGTTTGAGGCCAAGAGAAATTGTGTTGGTTAAATTATCTGTAAGGGTGACACTCTGGAGTCAAGTGTGTCCACTCTCCTGCCCCTTATGAAACTCACTGTAGTTGAGATTCCGTGTTGTGTAATTTACCCACGGGTGTTTGTGTGCTTTGGGTTTGTTGTTGTCCCTGTTGTGAAGTGGAGTGCTTGAGTACCCAGGTGTGAGTATGGTCTCCCTAGCTCGGGGGTGACCCTCTTGCGGGTCTACGGAAGGGAGGAGAGCTAGATGAGTGGTGTTTTTTTCTTTGTTTGTCTTTGATACACAGGTTTCCTCTTGGAGCTTCTGGGTGGATTTGGAGAAGTTATATTTATGACGAAACAATTTATTCTTCTTTGTCAGGAGAAGTAGTTCATGATCTTTTGTAAAGAGGGTAAAAGAGAGCACCTCTCTTGGTATTGTTGTAATTTATTGTCACCCTGGGAGTGAAGGAAATAACCTCCCTGATCATGTTATTGGGAGTGACTGTTACTTAGTGGTTACATAACTTCTTTTGTAAGTTGGTTGGGAGAAGGAAATCCTTATCCTTCATCTTGTTAAGGGTAGTGAAATAGTTAATCTTACTGTATTGTGTATGATGTAATGATTTACCTTGAATCTCTTATGGAAAGTTGAAGTTAATTAGAAAGTCTTACTGTATTAAATGTGTTAGTGAAAGGAAGAGATCTTTACTTATTTGCTATCAAATCTGAGCTGGTTTGTAATTTTAAGAATAGATTGGATTAATTAGTTGAAAGGTCAGTTTTATAGTTCATTGTTATAATGGAAAAGACAGTTTTAAATGTTTAAGTTTATTCTTCATACATAGTGGTTTCAGTTAATTGGTAAAGATTAGAGGAAATCTATTATGTATTTACTTCTATTTGTCAATTTGAGAAAATTAAGTGATATTATGAAAATGGAATATATATACATTTATATATATATTTATATATATATATATATAAATATATATAATAGTTGTTATTTATTTACCATTTTTACAGAATATGAGAAACTGAATAAATTGTTTAATCGAGAAAATTAAGTGGTATTAAAATATATATATATATATATATATATCAGTTGTTATGTAATTATCATTTTTTAACAGAATAAGAGAAACTGAATAAATTGTTTAATTAAGAAAATTAAGTGGTATTATGAGACTGAAATATATATATATATATATATTATTGATTATTTTTTTATCATTAAATAATAATAAACTTGGAATAAATTTTATGACAGTCGAAATGAGAAATAAAGAAGCGAAGTTGGAGATTGCTGTGTAAAACACAGTCGCAGCTTTGCATGGTGGGTAGTGGGGAGTAATCCCCACCGCGGTTTCCTTTCATTTAATAGAGGTGTGGGGAGGGGCGGAGCCCCACCCACACCCCACATCGTGGGATGTGGGTGGGGCTCCACCCCTCCCCACATCCCCTTGCCTTTGGAACCCCGCAGAGCCCCTCCAAACATCGCCTCCGCCGCTGTGCATTGCTCCCGCCGCGTGGCCCTTCCGCCGCCCGATCTCCACTCGCCACTGTGGCGCCTACTTCCGCCCGCCATAGTCCCCTGCGCCCCTCCATTGCCCTCCACTACTCGCTCCACCCTCTGCCATCTGCCATGCTCAACTCCGCCGCCCTTGTCTGCAGTTTTCAACATGATTTTCAATAAGAATTTTTAGGGTGAAAACCCTACTTTAAGTTTGAACAAAAATAATAAAATAATAATAGTTGGTGAAAGAAAAACAACACCACTATTAGTGGTGTTTGAAGTTATATAAATATATAACTGTATATATACATATCTATGTATATATATAGTTATTTATTTATATTTAGGTTTAACGTGTATAAATATATGATTATATATATATATATATATCTTGTAGATATAGATATGTATTTATATTTTGATATAAATTCCAAATATATATATATATATATATATATATATATATAAGAGTAAGGGATTACGTGGAGTTTGCTAAACAAAATTAAAAGAGCATTTTCGTAATCACATATACATATAAATATGTATATATATAGAGAAGTTTTATGGGCCATTTTATAGACCCTCGCTTAAAATCCTGACATAGTTTTACAAATTAATTCTAATAATGAAATATCAAGTATGGGAATTACGTTTTCGTCGTAAGTGAAGTATAAATGCAATTAAATAAGAAATTATAATATATTTCTATGTTGGATTCTAATTTATAAAGAGGAGAGCCGCTTATCAAGATTAAGAATAGTATAAGAGAGAAATAAATTATTAAGATAACTTTACAATTGCAATAATAGTAATTATAATAAACAATAGTAATAATAACAACAATAAATATAACATGAGAAATATAATTGAATATATGTGTTTATATATATATATATATATATATATATATATAATCTTATATATATATATACATAGAATATATTGTTACATACTTATATTTTTCTTTATGATTACAACTTTCAGAGAGGCCGTTTTCTCCTAACAATAATAAGAGAAAATAAAATTATAATTTAACGGGAGCATAAAGGAATATACTGTATTACTCCGGAAAGAGTTTCTCGGAAGTTTCAACTATCAACATGATTCAATAACCGGGAAAATGAAGAGGAAAATTACACGTCACCTTGCTTAAAAGATCACTGAAAATAAACTTAAGAAGCCATCACAGACATTCCATGTGAGGCCATTTTAATCTCAACTGTAGTAAACGTCCATATAAGTAAACCTGTAAGAGAGTCAGAAGAAGAAAAAGTAACATTGGAAAACACAGAGGAGAAAATGCGCGGCATTTCCCACATGGGATAAGAGAACTAAGTTGATGGACCCTCCTGCCAAAATTTGCTTAGGAACAAGTTCAATTAATACATACAGAGAGGAGAAACCTAGATTGGAGAAAACTAGGAGACCGAGTCCAGCGAAGTAGTAAACCAGTCTATATGACCTGGACCATTCGGGAGTTGAGATTAATGTCAATAATAGATACAGTGATAACCCTGATTGATGTAAAATATGAAGAAAGGTCCGGATAAACATAAAGAAAGCATAGAATCCGAAAGAGAGAGAGACCGAAATATAAATAAACTAAATTATCAGAGAAATAGTTAAGGTGAGCGCGATAAAAAATACAATCAAAATTAAGACCCAAAGAAAAGGGAAGAGAGAGCAAATGAACCGCCTTGTTGAGAATGCTAAGTCGAAGGAGGAGTATATTTCAGGAAGCAAGAGAGGAGACAGACAACCGTGCCTTGCTGAAAAAATGATTCAATAGGGAGATCACGAGTCGGTTTAGTCAGAACAAGGCGTCGTGGGAAGTTGTTAATCTATCAGTGAACCACGTGCGTAATATAGGGTTGAGTAATTCCCACTTACGCTGTAAAGCGTTATGCTGTCAGAATCTACCGAGATTTAGATTTAGGAACCTTGATATTAACAACCTTGTAGTGAAGTTAACGGTGTCGTAGAGACCCCCTTATTGGTCTGCTCGCATCCGGTTGCACGCAATTGTACTTGTACCCCACCGACAACTGTAGTGTTTTCGCCTTGAGCGAACACCACCGAGCATGCTTACGCATGCGAAGGGGTTTTTAGGGAAGCGTGAGAAATTTTTTTGATATCTCGTGTGATAACCACATGACAGATGTGACTATGACACGTGTGATGTGTGTTGTGACCACATGAGAAATGTGGGCATGACAATTATGAAATCCAACCATTTTGTCTTGTCCAAAGTAATAGGCTCTAGACAAGCTTTCCAAGCCTCTGCAAAATTTGGATCTTTAGGATACAAACTTTTGAGCTCATCGAACCCAACAACCTCTATCTTCATTTCTGTCAACAAATTTTGCCTTCTTCTCAAGGCATCTGCAACTCTGTTGGACTTCCCACTCCTGTGCTTCAAAACAAAGGTATAACTCTACAAAAATGCAACCCATTTTAAGTGCCTTTGGTTCAACTTCCCTTGACTATTAATATACTGCAAAGCCTGATGATTAGTATATAAAACAAACTCTTTTGGAAACAAATAATGTCTCCATTTCTTCAAAGCCTGAACTATTGCATAAAATTCCTGATCATAAACAAAATACTTTTTCTTGGCATCATTAAGCTTCTCACTAAAATAGGTAATGGGCTTACCTTCTTGGCTCAAAATAGCTCCTATACCACTACCACTAGCATCACAATCTACCTGAAATACCTTATTGAAATCTGGAAGTGCCAAAATAGGTTGTTCTACAACTTTCTACTTCAATGTATCAAAGCTCTTGTTGGCTCATTTAGTCCATCTAAACTCTTTTCTATCCCCTCTCATTGTTTCAGTTAGGGGTGCACAAATGCTACTGAAATTCCTGATAAACTTTCTGTAAAAACTTGCCAAACCATGAAAAGATCTTACCTCCGTTGCACTCCTTGGTGTAGGCCACTCAATGATAGTCCTTACTTTTTCTGGGTCCATCTTAAGACCTTCCTTTGAGACAACAAATCCCAAGTATACCAGCTCCTTCTTTGCAAAACTGCATTTCTTCAGATTAATCAACAACTTCTCCTCCCTCAGCTTCTCTAGAACTCTTCTGATATGCATCAAATGCTCATCCCAAGTCTTACTAAAAATCAAAATATCATCCAAAAAAATAATAACAAAACTTCCCACAAATTCTTTCAGTACCTCGTTCATGAGCAGCATGAATGTGCTCGGTGCATTGGTTAGCCCAAATGGCATGACTAACCACTCATACAAACCTTCCTTTGTCTTGAAGCTGTCTTCCGTTCATCTCCTTCTCTGATATGGATCTGGTGATACCCACTCTTCAGGTCAATCTTCATGAAGTACTTGGCTCCACTCAAACAATCCATTATGTCATCCATTCTTGGCAATGGAAATCTATACTTGATCGTTATCTTATTGATGGTTAGAGAGTCTGTACACATCCTCCATTCTCCATCCTTCTTTAGTGCTAGTACTACAGGTACCACACATGGACTTAGGCTCTCCCTTATCAGTCCCTTTCTCAACAACTCATGAACTTGTCTGTTCAGCTCTTCATTCTCTGCAGGGGTCATTCTATGGGCTGCCTTGTTTGGCAAACTGGCTCCTGGTATCAAATCCATTTGATGACTTATCTTCCTTACTGGTGGTAAACCTTCTGGTACATTATCAAAGATAATGTCTTGGAACTCTTCCAACATATCTAAAACTTCTATAGGTACATCTTCACATTTCTCTTGACTAATCTTAGGAATCAATGCAAAGCAATGATGCTCATGCTTCATACCCTCCAAAAATTTCCTACCATCTACCAAGCAAATTCTAGCAGTACTACATACCTTTTCTTCCACCTCCTTCAAGGGTTTCAACTTATGACAAACTCCATCCTTTATTAGGGAATATGTGTTTGCACAACCATCATGGACAGCACTCCTATCATACTGCCACGGCCTCCCTAACAACATATGACATGCATCCATCGGTATGATATCACACAACACCTCATCATGGTAGTCACCAATCTTGAACTTCACTAAACACTGCTCATTGACCAGAGCTCTATGGTCCTTATGCAACCATGCAATCCGATATGGATGTGGATGCTTTCTTCTTGTCAACTTCAACTTGTCAACCATCTCCTCTGAAACAAGATTATCAGTGCTTCCACTATCAATAATAATATCACAACACTTACCTTCACATTTGCACCTTGTGTGGAATAAACTCTTCCTCTGATTGGGTTCTCTCTCCTCATTCAACAAAGTTCTTCTGACTACTAGGGTTTCTCCCCTTTCAGCATCTTTAGAATGCTCAGACTGTACATCTTCATCTACATGTGCAACTCGTGCATTACCTTCAGGTCTTCTATTCGTCCTTCCTTGATGTTGCGGACATTCATATGCTTGATACCCTTCTTCTCCACATTGGAAATAGGTTCCTCTGAAACCTCCTCTTCCAGGTCCTTGACCAGGTCTGCCTCTTCCTTTTCCTCTTTGCTCACCATTGTTTTGGTCACGAGGGCGGTATGTATTGTCACCTCTCTAATTTTGACTGGTGCCAGCTTCTTCACTTTTCTTTGCATCTTCATTTCGGCCCCCATAGGGTCTTCCACCAGTCCTTCTGCCTTGACCTCTTCCCCTTTGCTTGATGTCAAATCTTTTATTCAGCTTCTCTTCCACCTTCAGGGAAAACTGGTATGCATTTTCTATGGTGGTCATTCTGACCAGGCTCAACTCCTCTTGAATACTCGGCCTCAACCCATTAATGTAACAGGCTACCTTCTCCTTGTTGGGCTCTGCATGGCCTATCCTAATAGTAATTTTATAAAACTCTTTTGTATACTCCTTAATAGACTTGTTACCTTGCTTCAGTCCTTGCAGCTTCTTCAGCAACTCCATCTCATAATCCACAGGAATGAACTGCTTCTTTAGTTTCTCCACCATCCAGTCCTATCTGGAGATCTTTCCTTTTCTTCTTCTGTTTCTCTCTAATTGGACCTCCTTCCACAAAATATTGGCGTGGCCCTTCAACTTTGTTTTTGCAAACTTAACCTGATTTGGGTCCTCCACATCTTCATACTCAAAATACTCCTCCATGTCATTGATCCAATCAATAAGCTGTTCTGGATCCAAATCTCCAGAATATGTAGAAACTTCGATCCTGGGCCTCTTTCCGATATTTGAAATGGCCCTCAACAACCTAACTTCTACAAGATCTCTGGCAGCTTCTTGTTCTTCCTCAGATAGCTCTTCTTCATCTTCACCTTCACTTTCTTCTCTCGTCCTCGGTTCAAACCCTCTTCGTAGCTCCTCTTGCAATGCATCAATTTGCCTTTGTAGGGCTCTAAAACCCTCTTCTGTCAAAGCATTCCTCCCAACACGATTTCTTCGTGGAGGCATCTTGGTCTCCGCAACAAACCCACAACCTTAGGTCCTAGTGCAAACTACCTCACAGTCGGTGATCTGTCTACACACTCAGGAACCCTCGCTCTGATACCACTTGATGAAGGCGGTAAATCACAAAACACACAATAACAAATATTGAACACAGCAAATAGAACTTTCTTTTATTGAATTGGGCAACTCATTACATTACAGAAGCTCAATTACAATCAGAGGATAAATCCTGTACTAGCTGCAACACATTACAACTTTCCCCAACCTCAAGACTCTAGAATCTTCAGCCTTCTGTAACCCAAAATCAGCTAGGGTTTCTATTTTCCCACCTGTTCTTGACTCCACACTGGCCCCCTTGAGTCTACTACCACCCATGGTTCCCAAAATAGTCATAAATAGCACTTTTTGGTGGCCTCCAGCTAAATTTCAAATTTTGCAACTCCCTCCAAAAGTAGGTCAACTTTCGGGAAGCATAACTTTTGATCCGGGTGTCCGATTGATGAACCATTTTAAGCACCGGAAAGCTCACGATGTAAAATATCACTCCAAAAATCTGTAAATGGATTTTTGTCAACTTTTTGAGACATTATGAGAAGTTTTAGTGCCTCATATCTCGTTGCATAAATTTTTAGGGGCTTTTCAGAAAATAAAAACTTTAATATTTTTTAGTTCACAAATAATCTTTACCTGATTCCTTCTCCAAAGGTCTTATATTTCCATTATGTAACTTTCTAGAAGTTTCTGCTTCATTACGTGCCCAAATGCAAACTTTCTAAAAATAGCAGGTACACTTTCTTAAATAGGTAGGTCACTATTTTTAGCAATTTTGGAAAAATTGAAAGTCCTACATATTATTCTGGATATTATGGAACCAAAAACACTAATTATGGGAAGAAATGAGAAAAACTACAATGGTTTTGAATTAACTTCTTTTTGGGTGATGCAAGATTGCCCTTACACCTCTGGATGCTCCTGCATCACCAATCTAGTCACTGCATCCTATGAACATCCTCCTTCACCATCTGATCACCTGCCAACACATGAGTCAACTAGTCTTCTCCCAACACCTTCACATCAACCTTCTAATCCATCAAACCCTCCACTAAAGGATCCCTTAGAAATGACCCTACAACAATTGGTCCAAGAAAATTTGATTGAGATACCATTGATAACACCTTTCGAAGAAATCTACTTTAAACCCCATTGGTATAAAGAGGATGAATATTGTTCATACCATAGGTGTAAGGGCCATCTCATATCCACTTGTACATAATTCAAAAGATTGATTAAGAACCTAGAAAATTATGGTAAGATTGGGTTAGATAAAACCAATCCATCTAATCCCCTTATCCCTCCATCTAGTCCAAGTCCTAGCCCATCTAATCCCATTATCCATCTCACAAGACCTAATCCAATTAGCCTTCTGGCTAATCCCAATCATGATCCTTCAGCTTCCATCAACCCTCCACCTACAAAAGATGTGATTCTTGAGGACTACTAGTAAGGGATAAACCATCCCCATGTCAAGCACCCATTGATGAGCCTATCAAAGAATCTCCTAATACCTTGCTTATTCCTCCAACTCTACCATGTGATCCACAACCTCTCAATCCTATTGAAAACTCTTCTCCCATGAGTCCACATCAAGACCTATCATACCATGTTGTCAACCAAAAGCCTATCCAAGAGTCATCTCCTTCCATCCAAGTAACCCAAGAGGTCTATCAAGGGCATAATCTTAAGCAGGTGAAAACATTAGTCCCTAGTCCAAGTCAAGATCAAATCCTTGCTAGTCACCCCATTCATAACATTTACCTCTTCCATGATCAAGATGAAATTATCTATGAAGAAGCTATCCATGAGCACCTTGATCTTTTTCATAAACCTATACCCATCCTTGAGAAAGATATCCAAATTGCTCCTATCCATCCTCCATCTAACCCTAATGAGACAACATTTGCTTCTCATAATTAGACATGTGCCTCCCAAGAACACATAAACATAGAAGATCAAATCAATACCTTGGATCGTAATGAGCAAAAATAAGATCCTATTGATCCTCCATCACCCACTATCAACCCTATCACAACTCCACCATCATGTCCTATTAGTCTATCCACCTTTATCCATGAGTGTTCCTCCCTAGGAACACAACAACCTTTATCCACTTCACCTTCCCCATCCAATAGGGAACTCATGTCTAGTGTTCCACCTACACCTAGTCCCATTGTCGATTGCATCCTCCAAAACATGAATTATCAAGGTAAAGGCATAGGCCTTCTTGAATAGGGTGTTTTGAGCCCATCCATGTCAAGGTCCCTCCACACTCATTTGGCCTTTGATACACACCTCAAGGTCAACAATCTAATGATGTTGGTACTTCCCCCATGCCTCCTAAGTCCACCTCTTTCCACCACAAATCCAATCATATACCTAAATCATATGTTTCCATTCCACCTCCATCATCTTACAAATTGCAAAAGCATGTGAACATACAGCTTCCACCATCTAATTTACCTCTGTGGCTTCCAACTCCCAACATCCCGCCATCAAATTTACCACCACTACTTCCAACACCTAATGTTCATGTCATCCATAAATACTCTAAAAATCCCAATCATGACCAACAAATGCACATATTGTCTAAACATGGAGCTTCCACCAACCCCACTTCCACTATACCCATGGGATTCCAAAGCAAAAATTTAGATGCGTCTGCCAAAGAATCAAAGAAAAATCCATCTCAAAAGTTGCAGACACCCGCACACCTCCAAGCAAAAATGAAAAAGGTGTTAGTCCCCAAGCAACAAGCAATTACCTCAAAAGCTGCACAAAAGTCGTATATATCCCAACCCATACCTCCACAAGCAAAGTCAAAAACTAAAATGGTATGAGTCCCTAAGCATCAAGCCATCAAGTCAAATGAGGCATCTACCTCTTGTGAATCCCAACCATCTCCTTCCATCCATTCCATCCAAAAGCAGCAAAATCCTCCATCCCACATGAAAAGCAAAAATCATAAAATTACCAAGTTTATGTGGGTACCTAAAGCACTTCGTCACCCATCTCCTAAGCAAACAAGACCATTACTTCCTACCCCACCATCCCATCAAAAGATTCAACATTTATCACAGTGTGTATAGCCATTGGACATGATTCCCTTCCATCCCACAACACTTCCACATATCTCCATCTCCCCATCCTTCATCCATTATCCTACATATCTCCCTCATCCTATCCCTATGGTCCATGCCTTTTGCATCAGCCCTCCATCCATAAGTCCTATATGATCCATAATCCACTATTTCCCTTCATAATCCACATCATAATCCATCATCCACATTATAATCCATTATCTTCCATCCATAATCCACTTCATGATCCACTATCACACCCTCCATAATCCACCATCTACCTGATCCTCTTTCATGCAATCTCCCTTACCAGTATCTAGGAGTGCACTTGACATGGTCCATGCTACAACATCCATCTAGCGGGACTCTCACTTTCATGGAACTAGACACTTGAGTCCCTCCTATCCATATTCCCCCCTATCCTATTTAAAAAAGTCAAAAAAAGTAAAACAAAAAAATAAAAACAAAATAAAAAAAAGTCAAAAACAAAAAAAATGAAAAAAAGAAAAATAAAATAAAATAAAAAAGTAAAGAGAAATCCCTTTCGTCCAATGGTGAAAACCTGGTAAATAGGCGCCTTGGATAAGTACCATGATGAAAACCTGGCAAATAGGTGTCATGCGTAAATTGATCTTCTATGTCACCTACACTTGGGGGCACCTTGTCTCATCCACCATATCATTTTCAACCTATCTTACCATACCATTTCTGTCCATCCTTATCTATTACATACATATACCTATCCCATTGTATCCATCCATCCACCGTTCTTCCTTTTGATCTTGATAAAAGATTGGGGGTAAAATGTTGAAGCATGCTTTGGTTATCTCTTGATGTACTCCATCCTTTCCCTTCCAATCCATCCTATCATCCTATAATTATCCCATTGTCATAAGCCTAAAGCTATCATGAGTCCAATCATCATGAGCCTTGTCATGTCAAATCCTACCTAGAATAGGGCATGTTATTCTAATGTGACATAGCCTTTGAGATCACATCCTAGCTCTCTTATGCATACATTTGATGTTGCCTATCCTCTTATCCAACCATTTATCATGAGTCTTCCTTTCCATCCCTTACCGCCCATCCTTTTATCCATTCATCCTAATCCATCCTATATCCTTTCTTGCACCTAGACTTGGTTTTCCCTTGTCATTGGTATCTAGCATAAAGGCTACACAAATTGTAAATCCATTGAAATCCCAAAACATATCAAAACCCAAAAAAATTAAAATATTCAAAAATGCAAAAAAAAATCATAAAACATCTTGAAAAAATCTAAAAAATCATGAAACATCTTGAAAAAAATACTAAAAAATCATAAAACGTCCTAAAAAAATCCAAAAAATCATAAAACATCCTAAAAAATATATAAAAATAAAATAAAATTCCAAAATACAAAAAAAATCATAAAATCCAACAAAAATCCAAACAATTATCAAAGTCAATCATCAAAATCAAATCAAATCAAGCCAATCTATCAATCATCAAATCTATCAAATAATCCAAATCAATCAATCAAAATCACATCAAAACAAATCCAATTAAAGCTAATCCAATCAAATCAATGCCAAATCATTCCAATCAACCAAATCATCATATGTTAACAAACATCCAATCAATTCCAATCAATCTCAATCTATACCCTGATCAATCCATTCACTTTCATCTTCATCATCACCAAAACAAAATTAGAACTGCATCTTATCTCTATCGTTACATGCCTTGATCTCATGGATACATGGTATGTAGGCAGTCTGGAGTACAAAGGAAGTGCCCAGATTTAGGCACAAACAATATTCCTCTTTCTTCTCTCATCTATCTTCATCAATCTTTCAAAACAATTCTTCCAATCAATCTTCATCACTTCTTCAATCTCATCATCCAAGAAACAAACTCAAATATGAGTAATCCTTTATCCATACCAATCAAGTTAATCAAGCTTGTCAAATTATCCAATCACATCCTTGGCCTTGATCCCATCTTTGTTGTATACCCAATCAATCATCATTCAATCATCATCATCATCCTTGTGTTGATCTAGGGATATATCGTTCCTCACCATGATCACACTATCATCAATCAATCCATCAATTAGCAATCAATTGTCAGTTTATAGCTTGATAGGAGCAATACCTTGTTTGTTTTTGTATCATTTGTGCATGATTGCTTGCTTTCTTGTGTGTGTTATCATTTTTATCTTGCATTTGCATCTGTATCTTCCCAACTAATTTTCATATCTTGTATCTAGACAAGGTTGTATTATGCTGGGGCATGAGACACATCATCACCTTGGTCCTTATACCCTGGTGCATAACGTCTCATGCTATATCATACATATGGTTGCTCACTTTCATTGCAACATAACGTATCCTTCATCTCTTTCCTCCATTTCCTCATTTGTCTTCCTTGACCAATCCATTTCATTTCGAGAGCATACCTGTGTTTCTTCTAACTCGTCTATCCTCTCCAGGGGGCATCATCATCCCATCCTCATCCTATCTTTCCTTCATTATCTTTTTCCTCTAAACATACTTTAGCTTCTTTGAAATGATGCTACTTGAAATAAATATCATCATCTCGAACATCATCTCAAAGAGGGGCAAAATGTAGACACCCAAAAATGTCCACTTGTCACAACATTACATCAGTTAGGCATCTTGTAGCATTTTTTCCCTAAGCACCTATATCGTCATCTAATCTAGCATTTTCCTCTATTAAATTAAATAAATATAACATTTATTTAATTTAATCCCATCTTCTTCACATTATTAAATAAATAAATTTTATTTATTTATTTAAATCCCCTTTCCTCTTAAATTAAATAGAATAAAATATTTATTTTATTTTAATTTATCACTTTATCCCCTTTCCTCTTAAAATAAATAAATAATTTTATTTATATATTTTAATCCTCATGCATCATAAATTAAATAATTTATTTTTAAATTATTTAATTATGACTCACCTACTTACCATTTCTATCTCTCAAATCCTCTCATGTTAACTTAGCCCACCTTCCAATTTCCTCTCAACTCAACTCTTCCAACCTTCTAATTCCATCTCCCTAATCACTCATCCACCTTCCATTTTTCTCTCCCAAGTTGCATAGCAACTTTCCAATTTCATTATCACTTGCAAAATGGGAAACTTTATCCCTCCATTCTCTCACATTTGCCTATAAATTAATCTATTTCCAAGCCATTAGGCATGAATTAACTTCTAAGCACTATCACTCTACTGAAATTCTATCTCATCCATCAATCTACCTATCTTTTTCATCCATCAATCTCTCATTCATAAAATTTCAATCTCTATCAACCAGTAAGCTACAAAAAATGAGCAATTAACAATCAACTATTCAAATAATCAACATCAATCATTTCAAGACATATGAGGTATTCATAAAATTTGGGTAAGAAGGTAATCACATGTTTTTGTTTATCATTCATTTTATCTGAATTTTTCATATTACAATGAACTTGTGATACTGTGCTAAGGATATTCAAGGCTTTCATTGTGTTACAGAGCAATATTGTGTTGTGTTTGTTCATGTTTGTTGCATATTTCTCTTCATCAATCCATCTCATGGCGTGAAAGATCTTCATCTCCCCGTGAGGGCTTCACCTCCAAGGTGACATCTACTTTGTGTTTTCAATCATTTATCATATCATTTCTTTTGCCTCTATCTTGCAATGTCATGTCCCCTTTCTAAAATAATTAATTAATGGTCAATATTAACCCATATTATTCTTCCGTGGGTTAATTGAGCAAGCATAGGAAGAATAAATATTTAATATTTAATATTGTCCAACTAATATCTATTTCAAGAGGACAATTAAGTATTAAATTAAATGTTTTGAGACTCAAAAAGGGGCATTGGGTTTGGTGAGGTGTCCATTTGCATGAAGATTTTGAAAATCTTGGTAAATCACAAGTGGCGGGGAAATTTATGCCAATGTATGACAACTTATGACAACTATCATACCCCAAAATAGCAAAGAATCAAATAAAAATGTGTGAATCTTGGATTTCCCTCTCTCCCATGAAATATTGATACAAAATATGTAATTTTGGTCATTTGGAGGTATTGTTGATGTGATATTTTCTCTCAAACTTGCAAATTTGACGATTTTGGCTTTAATGGATGAAAATCCATTGGAGTAAAGAGACTTGTGGATTAAAACCCATGAGTTTCAGGTGGCCAAAGGATGAAAACTCTTTGATCACAAGGAGTAGCTTCATCCAGAGGTTGCACAGAGCTTCAAAGATTCAGTAGTTTCTGGCAGTTTCCATTGTTTGTGTGTGTAGGGCTTCATGTGTCACAGCAGTGGCTCCAAGAGTGTTTGAATATGCTGCTATTGTTAAGTTAATTTTTTTTTAGTGTTGTAAATGTAGATTTTCATTTCATAGTGCTAGAGATCAGCTCTAGGAGTTCTGGGTTGTGTTGCATAGTTTTTTGGCTTGTGGGTTTGAATACATAGTGTGTATTTCAGCTTGTAGTGAAGATTTGGTTGTTTAGTTTGTGGCTGAGTACTATAAATTTTTTCTGCAGATATTTTAATCATATCAGACTATATTTCATGTATTTTCTTTCTGATAATCAAACAATATCATTTTATGGTGTTTGGGGTACATATGGGTGTTTGCCAAAGTCGGTAGTTTTTGTGGGTTTTGCCTAGATTTTGGTTATTTGAAGTTGTAATGTTTCTGCTGCTATAGATCAGTATTACAAACCTAATAAAATGTCATTTCCATCTAAAAATTAATAAAAATCATCTTGGTGAAGTTTCAACATATTGGGTGTTAATTCCTTGCAAGACTAGCTAGCTAGTTACTTCAGTTTCAGTGTAGTTTTGGGTGGATTTGTTGAAACTATATTTTTAGATCTGATATTCTATATTAAATTTGAGTTTGGATCATTATAGTGGTATCAGAGCATGATCTTTCCAACATGTAGGTTACTCAGATGATTGATGATACCGAGTGACAGAGAAATTAGATATTTGAGGAGAGAGCAAAAGAAATTGCAATTGGAGGAAACAATGGCAGATAGAAGAGATGTAGAAGAAGATGATGCTTCAAGGAAATTTACTCAAATGATTGAGGCACAAACTAGACTTGCTAAAATGTTTGGGCAAATGATGCAATGGATCCAAAACAAGAACAACAACAACAAAAACAATGGTGGTAGTACTTTGGGTGCAAACAACAGTAACAATGGAAAAGGGAAGGAAATTGAGACTCAAAATTTAGGGGCTACAAACAAACCCTTATTCTTACCTAAAGAAGAACCTAAACAAGTTGAGTCAGCAGCTACTAGTTTGTTCAATGCAGAAACCCTTAACAAATGGTGTGGAGAATACAATTCATTAGCAAAGGAGATCAAGAATGATATGTCTTGGGGAGAATATGTATAGTTCTTGAGAAGAGGTGAATCCCATAAGAAGGGAAATGGGAAAAATAAAGAACTAAAACACAAGTTGGGATAGCTAACCGTAGCCTTCTTTGATGGTAGTGAGAAGATTTCAGCTAGAGCTTGGCTACAAAAGATAAAAACATACTTTGTGCTCAACCCCATGAAAGAGAAGGATGCAGTTCAGTTTGCCACCTTGCATTTGGAAGGAGAAGCCTATGAATGGTGGTATCATGGTCACATGGGACATGATCAGGTACAAACCTTTAGTGAATTCAAATAGAGGATTCTTGAGAGGTATGAATTGAAAGAAGAAGAATATTTCAGCTAACTATCAAAAATCAAGTAAAAGAACTCAGTGAGTATATAGAAGACTTCCAAAAGATTGCAATAATGGCACCTAAAATATCAGAGAAAAGGAGAATACATCTATTCATTACTGGACTCACTGAACCTCTTAGGGGGTTTGTCAGATCTTTTGCACCTCTCTCTTTGTAGGAAGCTATCAAGAGGGCTCTAACCCTTGAGCCATCAATTCCAAAGAATGTTTTGTCCCACTCCTCCAAGACAAATAAATGGCATCATAAGGGAGGATTCTAGAAGAAACCATTTCATGCACCTACACCTATATAGAAGAATACAACTCCTAATGTTGCAAAGAAGATGAACGAAGAAATAAGGAATGAGCTAAGGAGGAAGAAACTTTGTTTTTCTTGTAGAGAGCCTTGGGTCCCTGGACATAGGTGTTTGGGAAAGGGACAAGTCCATTACATAGAGGTTGTTTCAGATAAGGAATTAGACTTAGATGATAATGAGGAGTTTCATGACATAAATGAGTTAGAACCTGAGGTTGAAGAGAAGGAGACTATAAAAGAAGGTTCGTTAGCTGCACTTTCAGGAGCACCCAGATATTATCCTTTTAGGGTTTGTGGAATGCTAGTAGGGCAGCGAATGACTATTTTGATTGATAGTGGGGTAACTCACAATTTTATTGGTGAAGGATTGGTTATGAAGAGAGGCTTGAAGACTGAAGAATTTGAAGGTTTTAATGTCACTGTTGCAAATGGATTCACTATGCCATGCACCAAAGTGGTCAAACAATTGAGCATCACTATGGGAGACTACAAGGTTTGTGATAATTTATATGTTGTTGGTATTGGTGAAACTGATGTTGTATTGGGTGTTCAATGGTTGCATTCTATTGGAGGACACTATCAAAACTATCAAACTATGGAATTTAAGTTTTAATCTGAAGGCAAGGAGATTACACTCAGAGGGATTTTGAATGGAGCTCCAAGAGTGGTGATAGAAAAGAAGATGGAGAGGACTTTCAGAAGAGTTCAAGTTGTTCGGGTAGCCACTTTCTTAATCCAACCTTCAAGCTCTCCAAATGGAAAAGGTAAATTTCATTTTAAAATTCAAGAAATTTTAGATAAGCATAGCATTGTTTTCATTGATATACCCCCAGGATTACCTCCAGATAGGGGATTTCAGTATGTTATAGAGTTAGAATAGGATGCCAGACCTATTATAACCACTCCATACAAATATCCAAGGGGTTACAAAGAAGAGATAGAGAAGACTATCAGAGATCTCTTAGACACGAGATTCATTAGACCGAGTTCTAGTCCCTTTGCATCATCTGTAGTTCTTGTGAAGAAGAAGGATGGCACTCTAAGGATGTGCATTGACTATAGAGCTTTGAATAAGAAAACCATTAAGAATAGATATCCCATACCAAGGATAGATGAACTTATTGATGAGTCGCATGGAGTTGTTTACTTTTCTAAGATTGATTTGAGGTCAGGATACCACTAGATTTAGATGAGAGACAAAGATGTGGAAAAGATAGCTTTTCGGTGTCACTATGGGCATTTTGAGTTCTTGGTCATGCCCTTTGGCCTCACTAATGCACTAGAAACTTTCCAATCATGAATGAACAAGGTATTTAGTAAGCAACTCAGGAAGTTTTTCTTGTTTTCTTTGATGATATATTGATTTATAGTAAAACTTGGAAGGAACACTTGGAACATTTAGATACAGTTTTGAGTATTTTGGAGTATAAATCTTTCTATGCTAAGTTGTCCAAATGTGAGTTTGGATTAACTAAAATTCTTTACTTGGGATATGTCATAAGTTCTAAGGGTGTTCAAGTAGATCAATAGAAGATTCAAGCAATACTAGATTGCTCTCCACCTACAAATCTTACACAGTTAAAAGGATTCTTTGGGCTATGTTGCTATTATAGGAGATTTGTGAAAGGTTTTCTTAGCTTGATGTTCCATTGACTGATTTGACTAAGAAAGGAGCCTTTGCATGGTATGAAGAAGCTCAGAAAACTTTTGACAAGTTTAAGGAGGTAATGAGTTCATGCCCTATGCTTGCTATTCCTAATTTTTCATTTCCTTTTGTAGTTGAATGTGATGCTTCAGGTGAAGGTGTTAGGGCTGTCCTAACTCAAAGGGGACATCCAATTGATTTTGAGAGTAGGAAGCTAAACAATATAGAAAAAAAATATCACATTTATGACAAGGAAATGTTGGCAATTATGCATGCACTAGAGAAATTTAGACAATATCTTGTGTGTGGGAAGTTTGTTGTGAAAACTGATCATAATAGTTTGAAGTATTTCCTTGATCAAAAATATTTGAATGATCACCAACAAAGGTGGGTAAGCAAGCTGCAAGCATATGATTTTGAAATAGAATATATAAAGGGTAAAAGAAATGTGGTAGCGGATGCACTTTCTCGAAAGCCAACTTTGTGTTCATTATCTTCTATTTCTACAGAGTGGAAAGATTCTATCATTGCTGAATATGACAAATATACTTTTTCATCTAATGTATTGGATGATTTAGTAGAAGATGATAGTTATACAGTGAATGATAGGCTGATTTATTACAAGAACCAAATTTTCCTTGTTCCTAAATCAAAAATCAAGGAAAAGATTTTAAGAGCTTTCCATGACACTCCCTTGGCTGGTCATCAAAGGTTACTTCAAAACATATAGGAAGATCCATGAGAGATTTTCTTAGAAAGGTCTAAAAGAGGATGTCCACAAGCATATCAAAGAGTGTATGATTTTCTAAAGGAACAAAGGTGAACAGATTTTTCATATAGGTCTCCTACAACTGCTTCCAATTCCTGAACAGAAATGGGAGAGCATTTCCATAGACTTTATCACAGGACTTCCCAAGGTACAAGGTAAGGATTGTATATATGTGGTGGTGGATAGATTAACAAAGTATGCTCATTTCTTTTCCATCACTTTAGAGTTTAAGGCTCCTCAAGTAGCAGAGTTGTTTTTCAAAGAGATATTTAAGCTGCATGGTTTGCCAAAGAACATTGTTAGTGATAGAGATAGTAGGTTCCTTAGTTATTTTTGGAAGGAAATATTTCACTTGATAGGAATAGAGCTACCATGCACAAGTTACCATCCACAAATAGATGGATAAATAGAAATTGTTAACAAGTGGATAGAGCGGTATTTGAGGAATTATGTTTCAGATCAGAAAACTACTTGGGTCAAATGGTTGCACTTGGGAGAGTATTGTTCCAATACATCACATCATATATCAATTGGTATGCCTCCATTTTGACCTCTTTATGGTTATGATGTACTTTCTTTTTCTGATTTGATATTTACAGATAGTAGAGTACCTACAGCTAGTGATCTTATCAATCATAGTCAAGAGATCATAAGGTCACTAAAAGATAACTCGAGGCAAGCACATAACCAACAAAAGATATATGCAGATAGGAAGAGAACAAAAAGATTTTTTGAGGTGGGAGACTTGGTATTTCTTAGATTGCATCCATATAAACAAACCTCTTTGAAGAAGAGTGGGGCTAAAAAGCTTAAGCCTAAGTTCTTTGGGCCTTACATGATCATCAGGAAAATTGGTGAGGTAGCTTATGAGTTGGAGCTTCATCCAAATAGCAGGATGCATAATGTATTTTGCATTTCTTGTTTGAAGAAGGTCCTTGGATAGAAAATTGTGCCTTCATCTAATTTACCACCTTTGGATGATAAATGGAAGTTGATTTTGATACCTGAAAAGATTTTGGAAACGAGGGAAAACATATTGAGGAACAGGAGCATTTCAGAATATTTGATCAAATGGACGAATTTGCTAGTGGAAGATGCAACATGGGAAGGACCAGAAATTCTTGACCATCCAAACTTGCATTTCTTGAGGACAAGCAATTTCCAGGAGGGAGGACTTGTCATGTCCCCTTTCTAAAATAATTAATTAATGGTCAATATTAACCCCTTATTCTTCCATGGGTTAATTAGGCAAGCATAGGAAGAATAAATATTTAATATTTAATATTGTCCAACTAATATCTATTTCAAGAGGACAATTAAATATTAAATTAAATATTTTGAGACTCAAAAAGGGGCATTGGGTTTGGTGAGGTGTCCATTTGCATGAAGATTTCAAAAATCTTGGTAAATCACAAGTGGCGGGGAAATTTATGCCAATGTATGATAACTTATGACAACTGCCATACCCCAAAATAGAAAGGAATCAAAGAAAAATGAGAGAATATTGGATTTCCCTCTCTCCGATGAAATATTGATACAAAATATGTAATTTTGGTCATTTGGGGTATTGTTGATTTGATATTTTCCCTCAAACTTGCAGATTTACAGATTTTGGCTTCGATGGACAAAAACCCATGAGTTTTAGGTGGCTAGAGGATGAAAACCCTTTGATCATGAGGAGTAGCTTCATCCAGAGGTTGCACAGAGCTTCAAAGATTTAGTAGTTTCTGGCAGTTTCCATTGTTTGTGTGTGCAGGGCTTCATCTGTCACAGCAGTGGCTCCAATAGTGTTTGAATATGCTGCTGCTGTTAGGTTAATTTGTTTTCAATGTTGTAAATGTAGATTTTCATTTCATAGTGCCAGAGATCAGCTCTGGGAGTTATGTGTTGTGTTGTGTAGTTTTTTGGCTTGTGGGTTTGAATACACAGTGTGTATTTCAAATTGTAGTGAAGATTTGGTTGTGTAGTTTGTGGCTGAGTGCTATAGGTGTTTGCTGCAGATATTTTAATCATATAATAATATATTTCATGCATTTTATTTCTGATAATCAAACAATATCATTTTATGGTGTTTGGGGTACATCTAGGTGTTTGCTGGTGTCGACAGTTTTTGTGGGTTTTGCCCAGATTTTGGTTATTTGAAGTTGTAATGTTGCTGCTGCTATCGATCAATATTACAAACCTAATAACATTTCATTTCCATCTACAAATTAATAAAAATCATCTTGGTGAAGTTTCAGCATATTGGGTGTTAATTCCTTGCAAGACTAGCTAGCTAGTTACGTCAGTTTCAATGTAGTTTTGGGTGGATTTGTTGAAACTATATTTTCAGATCTGATATTTTATATTAAATTTGAGTTTGGCTCATTACATGAAAGCACATGCACTCTCTATCTGACAATAGTGTTGGAAGGCTTGAATGCCATTTTGGGGCTTGACCAAGGCAAGCTCCTAAACACCACAACTCATAACCCCTCTTTTGTGATTGGAGGTTACAAGTGTCAGATTTTGTGGAGAGGAGTTGCAAGAGGTCAAAGAAAAGTAGGAAGAATCTAGATTTGAAGAAAACAACAGAAAAGAACCCTAGAAGGGTAAGGGCACCCGCTCTTTTGTCTATCCTCTCTGCACTATTGGGAATCTCTAAAGTGGTTTCTGTCTGAAGCATAAAATATCCTAAATCCCTTAGGAAAAGTACTACATTGGAGAAGGATGCTTTCTCTTTTATCCTCAAAGTTTCCAGCTTCTGAAATCTGAAATCTGGTATGTCTCTAATCTGCATTTAGTGTCTTCCTATGCTAATATTTGTCGAGCTTCATCTGTTTGTTTATGATTTTGCATAATTAGGGTTTTAGGCTTAATCAAATTAAGGTTTAACAAATTAATCAACAAATTCCAAATTTCCTTGTGATTCCAAGTGACACCAAACCTGTAGCTGAGTCCTCTTGCAAAAGTTGTGATTCAACTTAGTTTAATGTCCTTGAATGTATGTAGTGAAAGAAGGATCTAATTAAACTATCAACCTCATCAATAAACCCTCTTTTTCTACATAACATTATTATGTAGGAAGTTGGTTGTGGATGAATGTTTATTATTAAGAATAGTCTATATTTAGTTTGTGGGGAGACAAAGTCCATTGTGCATCTCTTCTTTGATTACAATTTTACTAAGGCTATGTGGGACTATTTCATACCTATTTGGTCGAAGTGGGATAGTGTTAAAGGTATTATTTGGTGGGATATTAGTTCAGTGCTATGGTTTATTTGGTCATGCAGAAATAAAAATATTTTTTAAGGTGAATGTAGGAGTATTATTGGCTTCTAAAAACAATTCATAGTTTCTCTCATTTTATTACATGTATGTGAACAAGAACTAATACATCTTAGGAGGAAATTCAATGGATTGTTGAAGAGCATCTAAAAACCATTGTGAAGATGAGATTTGTTGGTGGAGATGACTATACTAAGGGCACTGCTTATGTTGGTAGTTCTAAAGATGTTGTAGCATCCTCTTATAAATGTTATGATATCTTCATTTTTGGGTATTTTTATGTCATTCCCATCTCATCTCTTCTTGATTTGTGAATTAGAAAATTCATGAGTCATTCAGTCTAGGACCTAACCAATAAGATTGTGGACATTATTGAAACTAAATAAAATATTGAGAAGGAAAGGAAGAAGAAGAATGACACACTCTGATTTATATTGAATCCTTTTTATGTCAAATTACTAGTCTTAATGATACTCTATATTGTAACTAGTGAAAATGTTGTTTTTTGTTGTTATGATTAACTATAGACTTCTTCTTGTTGATATGTATTTGATACCATGGTACTATTAGCCTTTGTTAGTGGAAAATGTGAACAATAGTTTAAAGAAACTAATCATCCAATAACTCAATGGAAATTGATGTAAATACAAGTAAACAAAGATTATACCTTCGAAGACTATTTTACCTCTATGCTTCCATCATTCGCCTATCTCCTCTTGATATTGATGGTAATGAAGCTTTCAAAAGTGTGCACTTCCTTTCTGTTGAAGATGACAAGAATAGAACGTTGTGATAGGAATGTGCAATGGAGACTAAACTACAATGCAACTATAATGGAGATGGGTGATTGATAATGAAGACATGGTGATGATAATGGGTTTATAATACAAATACAATGAAGGTGGTTTTGCCAAAGGCACGCTGGTATGATTCCTGCAGAGTAAGATTATGAATGCTTAGATGGATGCAAATGGGTGTGAAGACCTTGCTTATATAGGCTAAGGGAAGACCAAATCCAACTGTCACTAGATCCATGACTGGAGGAATTATCTGAGAGGTGTACAGTTGAGAAGACTTGAGGGAATGTGTGTGAATAAGGAGAGGACAAGTGTTCAAGCCTTCTTCATGAGTTATGGGAGTTAACATAATAGATTAAAGAGTTAACTGAGATGATTGATCAGTTAACTGGGTTGATTGGGGAGTCAACAGAATAAATTGACCAGTGAACTCAATTGACTAATTAGTTAACAGATTTGATTGATGAGTTAACTAATTTGATTGGAGGATAAACAGGACATGTGGGTGAGGGAATATTTAGCTAATTAAATATTAAAATATTTAATTATGTGTGCAACAAGGTGAGGTGGAAAGGGGATGTGGATTTATGAAATTAGGACTTAGGATAGAGGTATTTTGAGATTAATTAAATAATTTAGAATTATTTAATTAGATGAGACATTAGAGGAATTGGGGATTTAATTAAATAAATTAATTTTATTTAATTATTGGAGGGATGTGAATCATTTAAATAAATTAGAATATTTATTTAATTGATAGAAGAATGAGAATAAAATAAATATTAAAATATTTACTTAATTCAACTTAGCCATTTTTAGGTGTATACAGCCTTTATGACTGAGAAGTTTTATAATCATTTTTTGATGGTTGCATACCTTATTTGGGTTTGCACTGGGTTTTCTAGTCTTAGTCATATGTTGTTCTACAAGAGTCTTTGTTTTTTATTTTTGTTCACATTGATGCTCTTTGAGCTATATTTGTACACTTTTACAATATAAAAAATCATTATAATCTTTATGAACACGTATCCATAACTCACAATGCATTTGTATATGTAGTATACTTTTTGTGCCAATGTGGGTAATACGATAGAATTCTTCTTGAAAAATAGAAGGAACATGAACTAATTATATGTACACAAACACAAGTACCTAATGGCAATGTAGGGATATTTTTTACAAAATGTTATAATATGGTAGGAATCCTTGTAAATAATTCAATATAGATTAGGCCAATCATAGGGATGCACACAATTCCAAGACTTGGGCCAAGTGTGATAATCTATTTCTAAAAACCATCTTGTAAGTTGAACATATATTTTCTTCTTGCACCATAGTTCCATACATATATGATAACCATAAATATCATTTCTAAAACAAGAGGATCCCAACCTCCCTGACGTACTTTTATAAAAGAGGCCAATAAGTAGACTACTTCAATGAATCCAAAAAATAAAAGAAAATCCTAATATAATATTCTTTTTCCACACAATGATTATAAAAAGAGCCATAAGGCATGTTGTCACAAACATAGTAGTGATGGTAACAATGCTTGTGAAGAAAAATACATAAATTTTGAAAATATAAGCCTAAAAATTATGCTAAAAAATCCCCACCATGAGAATAGTATTTCACCACATTATGACTATAACAAATAAGATAAGGCATGTTGTCACAAATATTACAATGACTTGGCAATGCTTTAAGAAAAGGAGAAAACTATTTAAAACATGAATCCAAACAAATATTCTGAACCTTGTTAATCACCAAATCTAGAAAGTAGGAATAGAAGTCCCAATGCACATATCGTAAGCACTATAAAAAATGGTGGTATAATTGAATCCAATTGTGACAACAAAGAAAAGAATCATGGAATCTAATTTATTTTTGGCATATAGATCCATCCATTGATATGCTTTGAAGTATGCAAATTTCAACTTGTGAGAAACAACCCAAAGTATGACATTGCTTGATGATAGAAAATGTTGCTAAAATAACTATGTAGCTCTAAACAATTGCAATGATGGTAGCTACCACAAAGTTACAAACATAGGCCAATAAACAATCTAAAAAATAATATGACATAATAATCTTTAAAAAAATTAAATAAATTCTAGAGGAGAAATTAATACAATAAAAATACAAGTATTTACAAAATAAGATATCTCTAAACCATACTAGGGATATATTTGTAAAAATATCTATTAACTTGAAGAATATTCTTGGAAATTGAAATATTGGAAATTTTATATCTTGAAATTTCTTTTATTATTTTTTGCACTTGTTTTAGCCCCCTTGCTATTTATGTGTTTTAATCATATTTTGACTCCTTTCCTAGCCATGTATTAAATTTTCCTATGTCATTAGTTATCCATTCTTCCTAATGTTTTCCATTTAATTTAATTTTCCCTTCCTTTTTATCCTTATCCTAGGTGTTGTCCCTTTTTTCATGTTTCCTTACCCATCCTTTTTAACCTCTTACCACCAACCTAACCAAAACCATTTAATGAGATCCTATTTCTAAGCTTAATGTAAAATCCTCTTATTTGACCTTTAGAAACCAACGTTCTATAGTTGATCCTAATTGGTAATTGTCAACTTTATATGGGCACCTCTTTACTCTATTGGCCCTTAACAATTGGACCTCCTTAAGCTTAGGGACCAATCCCTTAGGTTAGGTGTTTCAGCTACATATTGGTCCTTGCATCAAATTGCCACCAATATTTGATGACAATTAAAGTTAATCATGATACTTAGAGTGAGGGGTGTAACAACCCTAAAATCCTTCCAAAATTATATAAAATAAGACCATCCAAAATTCCATAAAATAGGCCTTCCAATTCCTCATCTTAACATAGAAAATATTTTTTCTTGGAGTGAGCCCATGCTAGTATCTACTATATTTGTATAGTGAATCAAATATTAGCATAGAGTTAGTAGTAATTCTATGAGCTCTACAAAATTTTTAGTTGATCTCTTCATTTAGGTAATGATTTTCATGGTTTTTACATTGAACTAAATTAGTTTTCATTTGGTATTGTGTAAGAATTGTAATTCCTCAAGATTACACTCAAGACATTAATGGGGAAAAATTGGATGAGCAATTTTTTTTGTAATAAAAAAGTAGCATTAAACAAGACACACAATACTCTTAAATGCCCAAGGTTTGATAATAACATGTAATGACACACTTGGTATGCACACTAATGCATGATGCAAGGTGACACAAGTAAAAGACTTAAAAACTCCATAGGAAAAAACACCATGGTTGACACAAAAAATGACACAAGGAGGAGAATCAATATTTCCAAGGTCATTGAAAGACCCTTACAACATCCCTACTAACTCACTCCTTAATTATATTGAAGCCATAAAAGGAAATAAGGTCAAAACTACCAAGGTTTAGACTTTAGGGAAGACTTGAAAAAGTTTGGACTTTTCCCAGCCTTGCAACACAACTTAGTAGTTCAGACTTGCACTTTAGGTTTCTTCTCTGAGTTGCAACTACTCCTAACATTGCCTCAAACTTTGACATTAGGATGCAACTCACAACCTTCAACACCTGCTCAAGATTTGGATAATATTTGTAGTTTACACATTGCAAAGTGTTAAGAAACTTTTATTCCTAGGTTCAGGTCAACTTTGGACTTTAAGGATCAACTGCAAAATGCACTTCAGATTTCAAGTCCAAATAGAGCTTAAAAACACCATGGGACAAAACATGTAATGACACACTTGGCATGCACATAATGCATGATGCAAGGTGACACAAGTAAAAGACTTAAAAACACCATGGGACAAAACACCATGGTTGACACAAAAAATGAGACAAGGAGGAGAATCAAGATTTCCAAGGTCATTGAAAGACCCTTACAACATCCCTACTAGCCCACTCCTAAATTATATTGAAGCCATAAAAGGACAAAAGGTCAAAACTACCAAGGTTTAGACTTTAGGGAAGAATTGAAAAAGTTTGGACTTTCCCTAGCCTTTCAACACAACTTAGTAGTTTAGACTTGTAGTTTGGATTTCTTCCCCGAGTTACAACTACTCCTAACATTGCCTCAAACTTTGACATTAGGATGCAACTCACAACCTGCAACACCTGCTCAGGTTTTGGATAATATTTGTGTTGAAATACACAGGACAACTAAGAGGGGGGGTGAATTAGTTGTCACAAAAACTTAACCTCACATATATATCAAACCATTAATTACTTAATTATTGAGAATTAGATTTAACCAAGAAAGCATGAAACCATAGACTTAATCACAATCACACATTCAACACAAGAGACACCAGATTTTTATGTGGAAAACCCTATAAGGGAAAAACCATGATGGGTCTTAGCCCATAGAAATATATGAGTTATAACAATACTAAAAAATAGAGGCTCACTGCCTACAAGGTTCACTACCCAAATTGTTCACTACGAAGGGGTGGCTCACTACCAAAAGATGGTGAACTAATTTGGTAGCATCTACTCCATGCCTGGGTTTAGTTCCATTGAAGCACAATATAACTTCTCTGCTCTTCTCTTCTACACCTTCACACTTAACTCTTCATTTTTCACTCTAACACTCCTTCGCAATTACATTACACTTCTTTATACAAGTCATCGACCTTGGAATGTACATCAAGGTCAAAAATACATTCATCAACCATTGGAACAATCTCCAAGGTCGGCATTACAATACATAAAAATAGGTCTGGACCTAATATGAAAATTAGCTAAGGGAAATATGTAAGGATGTATGTTGATCATGCCACACCTTAGTTGGGACTCAAACAGAGTCCTTCATGCCATGACACGCTTCTACAATCTTCAAATCATCTCTGCAAATAATGAAATCAACCAGGTTGGCTAAGACTGGTGAGAACACAAGGTCTTCTAAGAACATTCTTCATTCACGATCCAATTTTCTCTTTCTGGACCAATCCAAGGGGAGGTGCATGATCAGAAGACATCCACAAGCACATTGAAATCATCAGGAAACAACTGCACAACTTCTAACCACTCTATCAAGAATATTCTACAAACTAGAGCACATAAATAACATAGCCAACTATTGTCATAAGGAAAAGATCGCTTGTGGACCACCAAATCATGAACCATTGAAGTTGAAGGCACTTAACATCATCTTAGACTTAACTCTAGAACCACAGACATAAATACTTCAATGCGGAGGAATGCAGAGCATAACACTTTCTCCTTGTCACCACCAAACATATAGGAAAAGTAGTTTTCACTCTAGTGAACATAACTCACTCAAATCTTCATACCGGAGGCTCAAACTTGGAATATAACATCTTCAGATAGACTTATAAATAACTTCCAATCTACAGACAAAAATATTTATTATACAGAAAATGTGGAGTAATCTTCTGGACTATTCTTCTATATGCAATACACTGTTACCATTACAACTCACTATTTCTACCAGAGGAGCTAATTTTCTCAATATCCTTAGCATCAGAATCAATTACATAGGTAGGTACAAAGCATCTAACTCATTACAAGCAAGTAACAAGATAAGGGCATAGTTGACATCAATGACAACATAGATATGTTGACATCAATGACAACACTGGTAAGGCACATACTTGCAACAATTTGTAGTTTACACATTGCAAAGTGTTAAGAAAAATTTATTCCTAGGTTCAAGTCAACTTTGGACTTTAAGGATCAATTTCAAAATTCACTTCAAATTTTAGGTCCAAATAGATCTTTGAGGTTTTACTTGCAATTGCAACTTGCAAAGTGTCAGGTCAACTCTGAACCCTGACCCCTTAGACAAATCATACTTCAAAGATTGGATGAGACTTGTAACATAAAATGTAAAATGGGACTTTAAAATTTGGACTTCCCATGACATCAAAATATAGAAACTCATGACCACTTGCAATATGTAATGTGTAGTGGACTTCCAAACTCTAGACCTCTTGCACTTCAAGTTTTGGGGTCTAATTGAAACTTTCAATTTTAGACTATCAACCTCATCCTATAGTACATTTTAGACTATTTTCCCAAATTGCAACTAGAGAAGAAGAAAAACACTTAAGGAAAAAAATAGCAAGGGCTATTTCTTAATGAAGCATAACTTCCTCAATTTATGAGTTGTTATAAAATAGTTTGACTCAAATGTTTAGGGGTTCATGAGCTCCAACTTAGTCACATGAGAGCCTCCTAATGGACATGGCTCCCAAGGAACAAGGAGAAAAGAAACACTTTCTCCCAAAAACAAGGGAAAGGACTACAACATAAAATATGATGAAAGTTCTCAAAACATTGTGCATGTTCGACACCAAAGTCAACATGAGCCAAAAGTAAAGATAGGATCATTACCACCTATATGGGATGAATGCCATCCAACAACAAGGAATCCATAAACATAATTACAATATATATAAAATAGGACTCCAACATCCCAAATTAATCATTTCCAACATAGGATAAATATTACAATATGATAATCTCCTTCCAACAAAAGGATCAATTTCCAACCAAAGGAGATCATAACATAATTACAAGTTAGAGGTTTCTTCCCAAAAATGGAATGATTGCACTCCAATATATAAATGATACAAAGAATATTATTATATTAATGATGAGCCACACCCAAAGTGCTCTAATAAACACAAAACATAACATGAATAGCATAAGAATGTTAAGCAATGAATTTTTCTATCTCTTGCAAGATTTGCAAGAATGGATCAATGGGGAACACCACCTACCTCCCAACCATATTATCATTGTCAAGCACAATAGATGTCTATGCCACTCTAGGAAACCCCCAAGCCATGGAGAAGATCATGGATACACTGCTATCAAGGCCAAGGATCACACACATACAAGGAATACATGGAAACACTCATGCCAATTATTGAACACAACATCACATGTGGCAACTCATGCCAAAACAAGGCATATAAAGTAATATACATCACACACACCAATCAATGCATATACAAATGATCACAATCATGTCAAATAGAAAATTTGACTAAAGGTAAGGATGAGGATCCTAGAGCTAAGAAAAGGAGTGTTATCACATTAGCATGATGACCATGTGGGGTTTGGGAGTAGAACACCCTCATACAAAGATGTTCAATGGCATTCACCAACTTGCATGAGTTTTGAGGTGTCCTTCACGGTCCCCAGATGAATCCATCCAAGGAATTCAATCAAGGTGTGGGAATTTTTATTAATTCTTTTTATTATGCCAATGTGTATTACATTATCACTTAATTATGTTGCAAGTATGAGCAATAAGTGTTGTCATTGATGTCAACACCTAAGTCTGTTTGTTGATTAGTGTTTGAGGAGATTGTTGCAGATGTTGTTGCTATTACAAAGTGTGAGCTTGTTGGTTAAGTTTCCTTGGTATAGTTGCTTTGAGAAGAAGTTTATGGTGTTTAGAATGAGTTCCTAATGTTGATCTTCCAAGTGCTCCTGAGAAAATTTGTTCTCTAGAGGAAACAATGTGTTGCAAAGATGTTTTGGCTTGTAAAACAGTGCTAATATCTTGCTCCACATTTCTCCACTATTGGAAATATGCTTATGTGGTTTGGAGGTGATGTCCAGGGATGTTCAAATTTGCTATATTTCAAGTTTGAGGTGTTGATTTTCTGTACAGAGAAAGTTGTGTTCATCAGCATATGGATAATGTTTTTGAATTGTGTAGAGGTGACTGGGAGAAATTGTTTTTCTCCGTATTCCTCTGTAGTTGTGTTTCTTGGTTCACGGTTCTAGATTTATGTTTATAATGCATATATATTTCTTCAAATCAAGTGGTTCATGGTTTGGTGCTCTACAAGGTATCCTTCTTAAGTTAAATTTGTTGTTGGTGTAGTTCAAGTGTTCCAGTGTGAAGATTCTTCAAGAAAGAATTGTTGAAGTTGTTGTGGAAGGTTTTGTTGGTTTTCAAAGTGCTTGTGGATGTTTCTAGATCATGTCCATGCTTCATGTTTTCTTTGTGAGTTTTATTCTTGATCTTGTTGAAGCGTGTGCCTAAAGATCCTAGTGTCAACACCAATTTTGGCCAACCTAGTTGTTTACACTCTTTGTGGTTATGCTTCGTGGATTGTGTAAGCATGTTGAAGCGTGTGAAGATGTTTTTAGGTCCAAGCTAAGTTGTCAAGTGTTCTAGCTTTGTTCCTTTTCTCCATGGAAATGTTTAGGTCTAGACCTAATTTGAATTTTGTATGTTTGCTGACCTTGGAGATTGTTTCAAAGGTTGTAAAGTGTGTTGCTGACCTTGGTGAATTTTTCAAGGTTGATGTTTGATATAAATAAGTGTAAAGGATTCATGTGTAAGTGTGTGTGTGCAAGGATGGTGATGTTTGTGTTGTGAATTTGAATTAGAGGCAGCAAGGACTTTCATGTGGTAGAAGACCTAATGCAGTGAGCAGAAGTCATCTATAATTTTCAGAGAGGCTATGAAGGTGATGATTGTTGTGCTTCATTGGAAATGAATTTAGGCATGTGGTAGATACTATCATATTAGTTCATGGCAATGAGCCTTCTCTTCTTTTCTTCTTTCTTCAGTGAGTAGTGAGTTCACTTGGACAGTGAGTCCACTAGCAATGAGCCTTTCTTTCTTTTGTAAGGTAGTGAGCCTTCAATAGTGAGCCTCTTTGTAATTTGGTATTGATACTCCATTATATTGTGAGCTAATCCTCACCGTGGTTTTTCCCTTTTAGGGTTTTCCACGTAAAAATCTGGTATTCTCTTATGTATGGTGTTAATGTGATTAAGTTTTTGTTATCTATAAATTTCATGTTTAATCTTCATAACAAATTAAGGGTTTAAGTGAACTAATGTAGATGTGATTGTGTTTGTGAGGGTTTAAAATTTTTGTTACAACTAATTCAATCCCTCCCTCCCAGTTGTCTTGTACATTCAACAAATTAGAACTCTTCCACATTCAATCTTCATGTATCACTCAAGATCATGGCAAGAAGTGAGAGCCCAATCCTTTCCTACTCTATACCTCAATCCTAAGTACCCTAAAGCCTAAAATTACTATTCTAACTTGGCACAAAAATCAATGCACAAATTTCATAACACATTTTCAAAAGATATTGAATTCTAGTTTATTTAAGGCCTAAAATTTATTTGTCGTATTTTGACATAAAACATGCAAAATCATAACATTTCTCCATACCTCTATTGATGGAGTTGTATGCAACCTTCAACAATTTATGAAAATTTCTAACTTTTGAAATAAGAGAAATTATCAAAATTCAAGAGTGTCATTTTGATAAAAAATGCACAACAACCTATTTGTTCAATCAAATTTTCCAAATTTCATCAAACATAGGTTTTAGAAAATTATCCATAACTAGCCTCAAAATGCTCATTCTCAAAAATTTGAAACATAAATTAAATATAGAAATTTGCAATCCTAAATCAATCCTATAGAATGATTCCATATGACTCCACCTAATGTGGGCATGGAAAAAGGGAAAGATTTCATTTTAAAAGAATTTGTTAAATAGAAGATTACCTCTTGAACACAAACTTGCAACATTGGAGAAAATCCTCCTCTTTGGCAAACACGTACGCACGTGCACACACGCACACACACATGCATGCACGCATGCACGTACACATGCACACACACACACACTAGTTCGCACTCCATCCAATTGCAAGAATTCCCACTCTACATGCACAAGCAATCTAAATCTAACTTTCAACCATTTCATCCATTATTTCACTCCAAATCCATTTTTCTTGAAAAAGAAAAGAGAGACCGTTTTGAGCATGAAAATGCAAAAATAATAATTCAACAAAGAATAAACCTTCCTTTTACTTTTATATTTTCCTTATATTTATTTTCCCGTTTTCTTTCATATATTTTGTTTCTTTTTCTATTGAATTCTAGTATATTAAGGAGACAATTCATTACAAAATAGATCATTTATTTAAGGCCTAAAATTTATTTGTTGTATTTTCACATAAAACATGCAAAACCATAACATTTCTCCATACCTCCATTGATGGAGTTGTATGCAACCTTCAACAATTTATGAAAATTTCTAACTTTTGAAATAAGAAAAATTCTCAAAATTCAAGAGTGTCATTTTGATAAAAAATGCACAACCTATTTCTTCAATCAAATTTTCCAAATTTCATCAAACATAGGTTTTAGAAAATTATCCATAACTTAGCCTCAAAATGCTTATTCTCAAACATTTGAAACATAAATTAAATATAGAAATTTGCAATCCTAAATCAATCCTATAGAATGATTCCATATGACTACCTAATGTGGGCATGGAAAAAGGAAAAGATTTCATTTTAAAAGAATTTTTTAAATAGAAGATTACCTCTTGAACACAAACTTGCAACATTGGAGGAAATCCTCCTCTTTGGCAAACACGTACGCACACGCGCACGCGCACACACACACAAACACACACACATGCATGCACGTGCGCGTGCGCGCGCACGCACGCACACACACACACACACACACACACACACACACACACACACACACACACACACACACACACACACACTAGTTCACACTCCATCCAATTGCAAGAATTCCCACTCTACATGCACAAGCAATCTAAATCTAACTTTCAACCATTTCATCCATTATTTCACTCCAAATCCATTTTTCTTGAAAAAGAAAAGAGAGACCGTTTTGAGCATGAAAATGCAAAAATAATAATTTAAAAAAGAATAAACCTTCCTCTTACTTTTATATTTTCCTTCTATTTATTTTCTCCTTTTCTTTCTTTTTCTATTTTTTCTTTCATATATTTTCTTTTTTCCAAACTAGCATTCACAAAATAAACAAATGAATACATCTATTTAACCTTCATGCAACTAATTTAATTTGAATAGATATTTTTTCCAAAGCACGGAAATTAAATTAACTAAATTAAATTATGTTTTAACTAGCAATTATTATACTAAGCCAAATATGTTGAACACACCAGGATACTGAGAGGGGGGGTGAATCAGTATCTAAATAAACTTTAAATTCTCTAGAGTAGATTAAAACTTAAACATTACAACTGTAGACACCCAAAATTGACCTAATTATCATTAATATCAAATATTGCATTAGCTATCATTTGCATTTGTCTAACACACTTGAGCAATTTCCCTATCACTTATTTCTATTAATTAAATAAATTTATATTTATTTAATTAATTCATTGTCTATTTCCTCTAATCTATAATTATTTAATTATCTCTATTTCTATATATTTTAATTAAATAAATTTTATTTATTTAATTAATTTCTCTTATTATGTATCTTCATAAGCCGACATGTGTGTATCTTTTATTTAAAATCATGTGTGGTACTACATCTTTTATTTAATATCTTTCACATGTAGTACTTTTTATGTACACGGTCACACATAAGCCTTATCTTCCCTCCACTTGTCATCTACACATTCACCTATGACTATCAATTCATCCTAGACATTCACATAGCCACCAAATCTCCACCATTGATTGATTTTGGTTGAAGTCTATATAAACACCCTCTCATTCCATACTACATAGATCCATCATTTTCATATAACATCTACATTATTATCTTGAGCATATTGAGCATTTTAGCATCCATCTAGCATATTATCATTATCATCCATCCATCATGGCAGCTTTTATCTTTATAATTGTTCATTTCTGAGAAACAATCCACATCATAAACAAGAAATCATACAATCTAGGTGATATTGTTGTTGGATTGCATGCTTTTGATTTCACTTGGATTCAATTCTTTGATGGTGGTAGGATTAAGTTTTCAATTATAAACTTGATCTTATTAACCTAATTTTTACCTATCACATTTTGGCACGTTCGGTGGGACTAACCCTCTCTTTGTAGGTTTATGCACTTTGATTTGCAGGTTGAAGATATTTTATATTGTTGATTTTCTTTGTTTAGGACAAGATCTATAGCAAAGGGTTTGTTGTTTTACACAGGTCCTAGAAAAAGGAGATCTTGGATTCATTGGAAAGAGGACTTCGAGATCTTTTCAAAAAGTGGTTACATTAAAGAATTGGCTTAGTATTCAAGGAGTTATGATGATTTGAAGTTGACCCTATGATTTTGATTTTTTAGAAATTTTTGACGCGCGACTTTTAGAAAAAAAATCATATCTTCCAATCTAGCTAACCAAATCACATTCTATTTTTTGCAGGTGATTAGAAATATTTAAATCTATTTTTCTATATCATTATTTTTCAAATCTATGGTACAAATAGATTTTTTGTCAAAAAAATAATTTTTTTCAAACCCTAGTTTATGACATAACTTTTGCATATGGAGTCCAATTTGAGCAATAATTTTTTTGATATTGATTAAAAAATCATAAGGGATCTCATGGCCATATCTATTTTACTGTTGGATGACATTATTTGTTGATTTTTTACAGGGTTTATTTTTCAATCTTAACACTCTTTCATTGCAAACTTCAAACAAGCATAACTTTTGGATTTTTCATCTCTTTTCAACATTTTTTTTAAAGTGCATGAAATTTTTTAAATTTTCTGTTTATGCAATCCATTCTGTTGTATCAGGTCATCTTAATCAGAATTTTTTAGATTTCATCTTTTTCACATAACTTTCTTCTATGCAAGTTTACTTGTTTCTTTTTAGAGTTGGTGACTTGTAGGTGAATCAAAGGAGCTGGAGAAACATTTGGATTAGTCATAACAGCAAGTGGAAAGCGAAAATAACTAGGTGCACTCATTCTAATCTTTCATCTCTAATCATTGCTTGTCAACACACTTCAATTTGAGGCTTAAAAAGAACAACTTGTTTGATCACACATTTGGACTTTGGGCTATTAAAATCAATCTTGTTTGCAATCACACATCATTGACATAAAATGAACAAGTGTCTTCCTACACATTTAGATTTTGAGATTTAAAACAAACAAATCCTTGAATTGTCTTCTACACATTTTATTTTCTGAAGGAAAAATTAACAACTGCGAGTGTGAATCAAGAGACAACTCACTTGGTTTGCTTTTGTAAACCCTATCTAGGAGGCCTACTTGAAGACACACCACTCCAAGGGATGACCTCAATCGAGGCTGAATCAAAAGACACCCTCATTAGGAGTTGTGAATCTTGTCACTCTTAGCTAAGCCCCAAAGAATTTTATACCTTTGGGAAGTGAAGGTGAAGGGTGGGCTACCCCTTTCTCCCAGCTGTGTAGTAGGATTTCCCTTTCAATTCCTTAGTCAACCTTGTGCAATATATAGCCTAAGACCTAATTGGCCATACCCACTTGACTAGACATTAGGCTTGTTGATGTGTTTTCAAGTGCTTGCTTAATAATCATCACATTTCATTTTAAAAGTCAAAAATTGTTTATGTGTTTTGCGTGAGTGATTCATGTGTGTGTATGCATAATCATTTGTTTGAACATTGCCAAATCAAGCTATAAACACCAAACACATAAACAAGTCATCATATCCAAATAAATTTCATCCTAGTCACCTTCATCCTAATCATCAAATCAACTTCATCCAAACAATCCACATCATCATTGAATCATAATCAAGCACTTTCCAAAAAGGTCTTAAGACTTAAACGCTTGTGTGACACCATGCCAAAATTAGAAGACTTAGCATTTAAACTCATTCTCTAACTTTGCAAAGCTTGAGCAAGCCAATCACCTCTAGACCAACAATTCATTCAAGAGGTCAATGACATGATTCAACAACTTCAATCTCAAGCAAGCCAATCACTTCAACTGTGACAACTCTTAGCACATGCACAACACCTCTTGGCCACTTATCAAATCCAATCATCATATCAACCAATTCTACATCAACATTATGTGTCATCACCTTTCACTTCATATCAACCTCATCCATCCACATGTCATAATAACCCTTCATCAACCTATCACAATCCTTATCCATATCAACCCATATCACAACAACCATTATTCTATGTAACCCCTCCATCATCATCACATAAACAATTCCAACCACAACAACATCAACCAATGCAACAATTCCAACTAGAACATCAACACATTAATCAACAACAACAAGTCATATTTCAACAACAAATTCAAACACCATCCCAACATCAAGTCATACTACAACAAGTCATACTACAAGAACAAGTCCAAACACCATCCCAACCTCAAAAATTTCCAACTCAATCCTATGTGTCATTCATCAAACCTAATCCATCCACATCAACCTATGCCACATCAACATATCAACCTCCACCTCAACATTATCCAATTCCTTATTCTAACATTCCAACACATCACCAAACTCATCCACAAGGCAACCAAGTGTCATCACAACAAGAACATGTAAGCCCAAATCCACCTTGGCAACAAGATCAAATGCCCTCAACTTCATACCAACCCCAAGATCTTTTGTCTACATATCCTACCATTTCACCCAACCACCAAGACTATCAATGGCCTCCACAACAAGCATAAGTGAGCCTAGAAGTCCACCTTTGCAACAAGAAGCATATCCAAGTCCAAGTGGTCCCTTGTGCATAAATCAAAGCCCAAGTTATCCTGTGCAAGATTTAATTACCTTTGACAAGGGAGATACCAATCTAGAATGGCCTTCACCATCCAATCACATGCCAACACATGAGCCAACTAGTCCTATCCTAACACCACCATGTGATCCAAATCCTAGTCCATTGATCCCTCTATCTTCTAACCCATCAAGCCCTTCATTACCTTCATCACCATCTCATTCTAATTCTTCACCAAAGGATGTGGCTAAGAGAGTTTTACAAAGGATGATTGAAGCAAAACTCATTGAACCTCCCGAAGTCAAACCATGTGAAGAAATTTCATATGATAAACATGATTATTGTGCATACCATAGGACCAAAGGCCATGATACAAATAAATGCCCCATATTTTTCCCAATTGTTTACAAGGTGTATCAAGATCAAATGGGAAAGCATGCCAAATCATCCCAATCCCATGTGTCACCCCTGTCCAATCCAAATCTTAGCACATCAAACTCCATTATCATTCCATCCAATCAAAGTCCTAACCATAAGCCTACAACACCATCCACTATTATTGTTCATCCATTATATTGTCCTTATACCCATACACTTGCAAAGGATGTGATCCATTGGCTATTAGCAAGGAACAACTTATCCCATGTCAAACATCTATTCAAGAGTCCTACACCATGCCTAGCCCTTCAAGTCCATCATGTGACCTACAATCCATAAAGCCTATTCAAGAGCCTCCTATCATAAACCCAAGTCAAGAGTCATCATGCCTTCATGTTGTTGACCAAGAGCCTATCCAAGAGTCATCCACTTCCATTCAAGCAACCCAAGAGGTATGTCAAAGGTTTAATCCTAAGTATGTGGAAACATTAAGCCCTAGTCCAACTCAAGATCAAATCACTTTCTTACAACCCATCCATAACTTGTACCTTTTCCATGATCAAGATGATACCTATAAAGAAGCTATCCATGAGCACCTTAATCATATCCATAATCCTATATCCATCCATGAGCAAGATATCCACATTTCTCCTAGTCATCTGCCATAGCCCTATCCATAATGAGCAAACATCCACTTGTCATTATGAGACACTTGTGCCCCAAGTAAGCATAAAAGATCAAACAAATAACTTGGATCTTAGTGAACATAATGCTAATCAAGATCCTAATGATCATCCTTCCACATCCACCATCAATTCCACTTCAAGTCCACCATCATATCTTCTTGGTCTTACCACCCTTATACATGAGTGTTCTTCTTTAGGACAACAATGACCTTTATCCATTTCACCTTCTCCATCCAATAATGAACTCAAGTCTAATGTTCAAAGCACACCAAGTCCCATTGTCCATAGCATACTCCAAAACATGAACTACCAAGGTAAAGGCCTAGACCTTTATGAAGAAGGTATTTTGGAACCCATCCATGTCAAAGTCCCTCCATGCTCATATGGCCTTAGATACACACCCCAAGGTAAACAATCTAAAGATGTTGGTAATTCCTCCATGCATCCTAAGTCCACTTTCCATCCCAAATCCCATCATATTCTCAAAACATATGTTGCCATTCCACCTCCATCATCCTACAAATGTTAAAAGCATGTGACCATACACCTTCCACCATCAACTTTACCTCCACTCCTTCCAACTAATATCCCTCCATCAAATCTAACCCCCATTGCTCCCAACACCTAATATCCCTATCCTCCAATCCATTTATCCATAAACCCACTTTTAATCCACTTATCCATAAGTACCCTTACATTCCTAATCATGACCAACAAATGCACATATTGTCTAAACATAAAGCTTCCACTCATTTCACCAACCCCGCTTCCACCAAACCCATGGGATTCCAAAATAAAAATTTGGATGCCTCCTTTTGTAAAGCCAAAAATCCTACCACAAATCTTAAAGGTCCTAATGACTTAGGGCACAATTGTAAAAATTCAAAGCAAGGTACATTAAAAAATCCATCCGAGCCCATATTTCCAAAATAAAAGTCCAAAACCAAAATGGTTTGGGTCCCTAAGCAAAGAGAAAGCAAGTCAAATGAGGCATCGACTTCCACATCTCAAAAATCCCAACCATCCACTTCCATCCCAAATTTCCATTCCATCCAAAAATCCCACAAGAAAAGCAAAAATCATAAAAATACTAAGTCTATGGGTCCCTAAATCACTCAATCACCCATCTCCTAAGAAAACATCACCATTGCTTCCTACACCACCTGCCCATCAAAAACTTAAATGTTTATCATAGTGTGTGCAACTATTGGTCATAGTTCCATTCCATTATGCAACAATCCCACATACCTCCATCTCCCCACCTTTCATCCATTATCCGACATATCTTCCCCATCACCTTCCTATGGTCCATGCTTTTTCATAAACCTTTCATCCATCCTTTTACATACGTCCTACATAATCCACTATCCTTCCATGCATAAGCCTTCCATAATCCACTATCTACCTAGTCCATCTCCTTACTCCATCACCCTTACCAATATCTTGAGCATATTAACATTAGACATGGTCCATGCAATGACATTCATCCAATGGGACTATTACCTTTCATAGCACTAGACACTTGAGTCCCTCCTATCCATTACCATGGTGAAAACCTGATATTTGAATAGGTGCCATGTGTAATTTTCATCCAAAAAAAAAAGTAAAGAGAAATCCCTTCATTCAACGGTGAAAACCTGGTAAACAAGTGCCTTGGATAAGTACCATGATGAAAACTTGGCAAACAAGCGTCATGTGTAGGCTAATCTTCTATGTCACTTACACTTGGGGGCACATTGTCTCATCCATTACCACACCATCCTATCATAGGGGCAAAATGTTGAAATATGTTTTGGATATCTCTTGGTATACCTGATCCCTTCCTAATCAATCCATCTTATCATTATCCACCTATCATAAGCCTTGTCATGTAAAATCCATCATGTTATCCACCTATCATAAGCCTTGTCATGTAAAATCCATCATGTTATCCACCTATCATAAGCCTTGTCATGTAAAATCCATCATGTCATCCTATTGTCATAAGTTTTATCATGCCAAATCTTAAGTCTACTACTTAGAATGGGGCATATTATTCCTATGTGACATAATTTTTGGAGATCACATCCTAGCTCCATTATGAGGCATACATTCATCCACTATAGCCTATCCTTTTATCTACCCATCTATCATGAGCTTTCCCTTTTATGGCCTATCCTTTTATCCATCCATATACCATGAGCCTTCCATCCCATTCACTATCACCCATCCTTTTATCCATCCAATCCCATTCATCCATCCTTGCACCTAGACTTAGTTTTCCCTTGTCATTGGTATCAAGCACAAAGGCTACCTAAATTGTAAATCCATTGGCATTTTCCAACACATTTTTAAAAAAAATCCCAAAAAAAAAATCATATATCCCAAAAATCCAAAAAATCCAAAAAAAATAATCAAATATCCTAAAAAACACAAAAAAATCAAATATCCATAAAAAATCCAAGCAATAAAACTAACCCTCAAATCAAATCCATCACTTCACCAAAAACCAAACCCAATCAAATCAACTATCATCTATTATCAATCAAAATCATCAAATCAAATCACAAAGAAAATCAAAACAAATCTAATTAAATCATCAAATCAAATCAAATTCCTCAATGATCAATCATCATCAAATCAATCAAAGCAAATCAAATATCCAATCCAACCATCAAATCAATTCATCAAAACAAATCAATCCAATCATCACAATTCATCAAATCAATTCCAACAATAAACTCAAATTCAAGTCATCACTAATCCATACCAATCAAGTTAATCAATCTTGTCAAGTTATCCAATCACAATCAATGGTCTTGATCCTAATCTTGTTGTAAACCAAAACAATCAAATCATCATCATCATCAATGGGATATATTGTTCCTGCATCTTTGTGTTGATCTAGGGATATAGCGTTCCCCACAATGATAACACTATTATCATCATCAATAAAACAATCAACAATTGATCATTGGTTTACAGCTTGATAGAGGCAATACCTTGTTTGTTTTTGTATCATTTGTACATGCTTGCTTGCTTGCTTGTGTGTGTTATCTTTTTATCTTGCATTTGTATCAAATTGATATCATTTTCACCTAATATTCATATCTTGTGTATGTTGGAATAGCTTTTTGCACTATCCTTTGCATCTAAGGTCATATCATACCTTTTGTTCATTAGGACTTCAATGCTCTAAGTTTTCTTCCTCATACATTAGACAAGGTTGTATTACACTGGGGTATGAGACACATCATCACCTTGGTCCTTATACCTTGGTGCATAATGTCTAGAGCTATATCAAACATCATGGTTGCTCACTTTCATTGCAGCATAACACATCCTTCTCTTTCTTCTATCCATTCCCTATCTTTCTTAGACAATCCATTTCATTTTGAGAGCCTACTCGTGTTTTCCCAACCCGCCTATCCTCTCGAGGGGGATCCTCATCCTATCATTCCATCATCATCCTTTTCCTCTATCCATACCTTAGCTTCTTTGAAATGATGTTACTGAATACAAATTTTATCATCTCGAACATCATCTCAAAGAGGGGCAAAATGTAGACACCCAAAATTGTCCCAAATTTGTCCATGTCTTGCAACACCTAGTCAAATACATTACTAAGAAATCATGTAACATTTTGTCCTGATCCCATTCTTAATCCCACTAATCCATTAGCCAATTAATTAAATAAATTTTATTTAAAATCCTATCTTAATCCCATCCTTATCCCACTTAGCCAATTAATTAAATAAATTTTAATTTATTTAATTAATTTCACATTCATAATCCCACTTTCCAATTAATTAAATAAATTTTATTTATTTAATTAATTTCCAACTAATATCCCAACTAATTCAAATAAAATATTTGAATTAGGTTCTCACCTCTCACCACATTTTGACACTTGTCCACCTCTTAATTAAATCATGTGTGGTAGTACAAATTTCATTTAAAATCCTTCACATGTATAATTAATGGGACCTAATTTTAGTTTTTGTGTACACGGTCACACATGAGCCTTATCTTCCTTTGTACACTCGTCACATGACTACAACTCCCTTGGAGGGTGGGAATAACTAATCAATCCTAGCCATCCATATCATTCAATTAGCCTTTTAATCTTAAACATCCATTCAAATCAAGCCTTTCTTATAAATCAACCCTCTCCCAAGCCATTAGCATGCATTGAGTTGGAGTATCCTTATGCTACTAAAATCACATTAGAGCCTTTGCATCTATCATCCATTATCATCATCTTCCATCTATCAATCATTCATTTATCATCTTTATCATATCATTATGTTGCAAAAGTGAGCACCCAACATTCCTCCAACAATCATCCTTCAAAATCTTGAATGCTCATGCAAGGTGGAGAAGAGAAATGGAGATAAATCAAGCATAGGATGGAGATCAGTTTGTATTTACATTTCTTATTTTGATTTTCATGTTGTCTTGTGCTTCATTATGCAATTGTTAGGGTTTGATCATTATTGTTTATTCATTTACCCTATTTGCAATTTTACCCTAACTACAAAAAAATTAACATAAACATGAAAGATTAACACAATACACATCAACACATAACACCAGATATACGTGGAAGCCCCAAGAAGGGAAAAACCATGGTGAGGATTAACTCACAATATATGAAGCTCAAATTTACAACTTTGTTTTAGGGCTACAACCCAAGGAAGCTACTACTCCTTATTGACTTTGTTTTAGGGCTACAATCCAAGGAAGATACAACTCCTTGAAGACTTTGTTTTAGGGTCACTCTTAAGGAAGCTGCAACTCCCTGTAGACTTTATTTTAGGGCTACAACCTAAGGAAACAACTCCTTCCTGAACTAAGAGTGAACTTAGAGATGATTACAATATGATAGTCCTTCTATTGTCTGAAAATTGACATTGAAGCACACACCTTTGATGATTGCAATTCTACTTCTTCTAATGATTAGATCAATTAGGCACACTCTTCACTTCCCTCTTGTCACAAAAATATCTTCAAGATAAATCAAGATAGCTCTTATAGCTTGTACTCTTTCTCCTTCAATTGTACATCACAATGCGTGTTCATATTCTGCTCTTTACACCTTCATATTCTCATTTTCGCAATCATACTTCACCTAGAACAACTAGTTTTACAATATATACATGACATTACATTGATTTCATTACATGTCAACCAATACAACAATAATATTACAATTTACAAGTCAGCCAGAGATGAAACATGCATAGGGAAAGACCTATCATGGACTACATGCTACTTTAGAAAGAAACACATGCCTTGTGGATCCCAATACATGCTTATTCCAGTCCTAAACATCCTTCAAGACATCATTCTTTAAAGAATAACATTCGTACACTTCACAAATTTGAATTAGGTTTCCCTTAAGCAAGAATACATGAAGCTTGTAGCACATCGGTCTTCACACTCTTGGTCATACTCATGAATAATTAAACATTGCTTTTTCTTCTTCCAGATGAGTCGATAGGACCTATACAACATCTTTAAACCTTCCTTGAACTCCGCACAACAACAACATCGTGGCACACATCATCAACCTTCCTTCGTTGGCCAAGCAAGAGCATAACCCAGCAACACCATCATTCTAGACCTTAGTCAATTCTAGAGAGAGTAGAAAAAATCTTGCGGAGAAATAGGGAACACCACAAGATCATTAGGACCACATTCTATCAGTCATGTACCATTTGATACCACAACAAGTTGGCGCACATCATCAACATATGTCCTAAGAACAACTAGGCATCTGAAACTATCTATATCACAACTGTCATTTGAAAACTAAACATGTGGACCTCCAAACCACCTAAAACACATATGGATGAACTCATACATAGCTCTGAACATATCCTAAAAACTACATGAGAAAATATTCAATTACGAAGGAATGCAAAGCATTCTAATTAGCCTTCATCAATACTTTACTCTGCCAAAGCATAGACTAGAACTCAATCACTTGTAACTTTCACTGCAAAGGACCAAATGATCTGAAACTTTGGATTTAACATCTTTACAACATACTAAACTTAACTTCTAAACTACATGACCATATCTTCAAATGCAGAGGAATGTAGAGCATTTTACCAGATAGTCTTCTAGGAAGCATTTTGCAATAACAACTTTCACCAACATTTGGAGGCCAGAACATTCTTATAGCAACTCATACTTTCTTAGGATTATCAAGAAAGCTCATATAGCATGTTGTAGGTCATCAGAAACATCTTCTCATCCTTGGCATAGCTTCTAATTACCATCTTAATATATCATCATTCATCTTAGTGCTTCTAATTACCATCTTAATATTTTATCATGAAATCATTTTTGTTGACCACAAGCATGCTCAAAATAACTTTACTTGACACTGATTAGGGCATGACATACAACCATGAACATCAACAACCAACCATGAACATCAGGAACATCACTGCATCTCTATTACTACACTGGTATATCATCATCACAAACTAAGTGTTGACCTCACTCTGAGTGTTGACATCAATGATAACACATATTGCCAACAATCTCCCCCTTTGTGATTGATGGCAACACACACATGCTCATTCTCCCCCTTAGATGCACATTTCTCTCTCTCCCCCTTTGACATCAAGGACAAAGAGCAATTACTTCTCCCTCTTAGGGAATAAACTCTCCACCTAAGGTGCAAATTTTCTTAACTTTCTCCTCCTTTGATGTTCATACACTTTTCTTGAAGCAACTCACTGACTGCCCCTATTAGTACCAACCACTACCTGCTCCCCCTAAGAGGTAGCAAGCATCAGTCTAGAGAAAAGATATAGCATGAACTTCTCTTGAATAGATGCACCACTATGCATCTAGCAGGAAGAAGGAGGGGTAATTACCCCTAACCTCTACCAGAGATCTTCAAAAGTATCCTTTGAAAGAGCCTTTGTGAAAATATCTGCAATCTAATCCTTTATTGGAACATATTCCAACTTTACTTCCTTATCTTCAACCTTCTCTCTCAAAAAGTGATACCTAATTTCTATATGCTTGGGTCTAGAATGCATCATTGGACTCATGGAAATATTGATAGCACTTGTATTATCACACAAAATTAGAATAAGCTCATCATACAGTACCTTGATATCCTTCAGGGTTTGCTTCATCTACAACACTTGTGTACAACAGGATGCTACTGCAATATACTCTGCCTCTGTAGTTGATAAAGACAATGAATCTTTCTTCTTGCTCTGCCATGAAACCAATTTGTTTCCTAAGAAGAATGCACCACCACTTGTACTTCTTCTATCATAAACACAACAAGCCCAATTAGCATCAGTGTAAGCACTTAGATCAAAATCATTACCTCTAGGATACCATATAAGCCATAATCCAGAGTTCCCTTCAAGTATCTAAATATTCTTTTGACTACATTCTAATGTGTTTGGTTGGGACTAGATTGATAACTGGAAACCACACATACTGCATGCATAATATCATGTCTAGAAGCAGTCAAGTACAATAATACTCCAATCATGAATCTATAGAGAGTCTAATCAACCACCAGAGACTCATCATTATTTCTCAAGTGACATCCAGTGACCATAGGAGTACTCACTGGTTTAGAGTCCTCCATACCAAATTTCTTCAACATCTCTTTGACATACTTAGCTTGAGAAATAAAGATACCATCATCTAGTTGAGAAATTTGAAGTCCAAGGAAGAAAGACATCTCACCAATCATAGACATCTCAAACTCTTTCTACATCTCTTTTGCAAACCTTTTGCACATATTATCATCTCCACCAAAAATGATGTCATAAATATATACTGCAACAATCAAAATCATGTCTCCTTCTTCCTTAATGTAAAGATTGCTATTTGTGGCACCCTTCTTGAAGCCTTGTTGAAGTAAGTACTTATCCAATCTAGCATACCAAGCTCTAGGTGCTTGCTTAAGTCCATATAAATCCTTCTTGAGTTTGTACACCATGTCTAGATCTTTTGATATCTAGAAACCATCTAGTTACTCAATGTAGACTTCTTCCTCTAGATCACCATTCAACAATGTTGAATTGACATCCATCTGATAAACCTTAAAGTTCTTATGAGCAGCAAGGGAAAGAAACATCTTGATTGCCTCCATCCTAGCTACTAGAGCAAAAGTCTCCTCAAAATCAATGCCTTCAACTTGAGAATAGCCCTTACACAAAAATCTTGATTTGTTCCTCACAACTTCACCATCTTCATTCAACTTGTTCTGCAATAGCCACTTTGTTCCTATAACATTTTATTGGCTAGTCTCAAAACCAATTCCCATGTCTGATTCAATTCTTCTTCCATTGCCTTCATCCATCCATCATCTTTGCTTGCATTAGCAAAGGTTTTGGGTTCTACCTTTGATAATAAATACAACTTCACTTGCTCATATGCCTTTGCAAACCTTCTCCTAGTCCGTACCCCTTCATTCTTATCTCTAATGATCTAATATACTAAGTGGTTCCTATGAACATACTTTGCTGGAGTCTTAGGGATCTGCTTTGGTTCTTGTTCCTTCTCTTATTTCTCCTCCTCTTCTTCTTCTTCAATGCAAGGAAATTTATCAGATGCAGAGTCTTCTAACTCTTGTGAGATCTGATACAAGTCTTCATCTACCTTAACATTTGTGCTTTCAATCATCTTTACCAATCTCTTGTTGTAGAATCTATAGGCCTTGCTTTTGGTTGAGTAACCAAGAAAGATCCCTTCATCACTTCTTGAATCAAACTTTCCTAGGTCTTCTTCATCTCTTATAATATAACATTTGCTACGAAAGACCTTGAAGTATCTAATAGTGGTAGGTCTTCCATACCATAGATCATAAGGGGTCTTAGTGCTATTGACACTCAGTTACACTCTATTAATTAGATAGACAACATTGTGAACTACTTCCTTCCAGTACATGTTAGGTAGATCTGCATCCTTCAATATTACCCTAGCCATCTCTTGCATAGCCCTATTCTTCCTTTTCACTACCCCATTTTGTTGAGGGGTCCTAGGAGCTGATAGATGTCTCCTAATACCATGATATTCACAAAATATTTCAAATTAATTTGAAGTAAACTCACCTCCTCTATCAGACCATAAGCATTTGATCTTAGCATCCATTTCATTCTCAACCATAGCTTTGAAAACCTTAAACTTATCAAAGGCATTGAAGAAGAATACTCCTTACTCTTGAAATTTATCTTTGTCTACTTTCCCATTTGACATTCCTTGCATAATGTGTTTGTAGGCTTGGTTAGGCATATCTCTCACTACATAAATAGAGCTGATCTTTACCATATTGTCAAAGTTGGTGTGTCCCATTCACTTTTGTCATAGCCAACACTCACTGGATTGAGCCAATAAGCATGTTCTTCCATTTAGCTCCTTTAGATGATAGATATCTCCATATGACTTGATACCTTCTATAACTAGTTTTTCGGACCTTGCCTTCCTAATTTCACAACCTTTGGCATGAAAGGTAAGATTGTATCCTTTACTGCACATCTGACTAACATTGAGAAGATTGTGCTTTAGTCCTTTGACATAGAGGACATCCTCAGTCCTATTCTTCCCATCAATAATTATAGCTGCAATGTCAGAAAACATCCCCTTGGGGGCTTTTCCCTCATAAGGTTTAGCTCCCGAGTCTTTAGTATGCATTTAGGACATCTTAGTTCATATTTTAGCATCCCGATGGAATGAGACCTAGGTGGACCCCTTGAGCTGTACCCTGCCCAAAATAGGGGGAGGACTTGGGCACCCGCGCCCTAGTCTTGCCCTATTTTGGGGTAGAGCCCTAATTTTTGGGTGTCAGATTATGACTGTTATTTGGTTATTTTGCCGACACGGTAAAGTTTGATTTTTAAAATCTTGGCAGGAGTGCTTGTAGTTGCATATATAAGCATGCTTCGGCATTCATTTGTAAACTAGATTTCAATTAGAAGATTACTAGCAAGCTATTGTGTTCTCAAGATGATTCAAGGCTTCTATTGTGTTGCAAGAGCAGACTTGTATATTTTGTGTGTTAATATTTGTAGATTTGAGCATCAATTTCCTCATGGCATGAAGAGCATCTTCCTCCATGAGAGCTTCACTACAAGGTGACATAATATTATGTTTTCATCATTGATTCCTTTGGTTTTTCCCTCTACCTCACAAGGGCACGTACTCTTTTATCTGACAATGGTGTTTGGAGACTTAAATATCCTCCGGGGTTTGACTGAGGCAAGCCTCTAAACACCACAACCCCCAAACCAAGTCTTGTGATTATAGGTTACAGGAGTTGCATTTGGGAAAATTGGAGTTGTAGGAAGGATTGGCAGGCATCAAGGATTCAGGATTTGAAGAAAAGTTAGACAAAGGAGCACTTCCAGGACTTGGGCGCTCACCCTCGTGTCCTCCGCAAATAGATCTCTGAAAATAAAAGTTACAGGACTAATCAGTGTTAGAAGTAGGTCTGGATTCCATGAAAAAGTAGGTACCTTGGACTTGGATGCCCACTCTAGTGTCGCCAACTATTCTGCTTTGGAACCTTGAAAACAGGTATTCTGTGATTTGATATTTTATTCCTATCTGCAAGAGCTTTTTCTGTCTTTCGTCAATTTGTTTCCGTATTTGCACAATTAGGGTTTTAATGGTTAATTAGACATAAGAGAAGAAAAATTAATAATTAAATTTCCTAATCCAAGTTTCCCTACATCTACAAGTCACCTAGGGTATGATAGTGCTCGTCACTCAACCCTAGATCCTTGAATGTAAGGTGGAAAGGAGGATTTAAGCATCTAAACATTAGAACATTGACAAATCTAATTTTCACCTAAACATTTTGATGAACCCATGTTTTTGGACTTAAATTAAAACTTGTTGAGTGTTTGTCTTTAGATTTGGATTGATTTCATTCATTCATTTGGTCATTTATTTCATTGCATTGAGAAAAATTCAAAAAAATTGCATTGTTTGGCTTACTAAATTGCATCAGTTCTTCCTAAATTTTCCTAATTCATGATTTTTGTGTCAGATCTAATATAAACTACAGAAAAATCTAAAAATTTAAAATTTTGCATTGCATTTTCATGATTTAATTGCTAGGGTTTTGTAGAAATTTTGACAATTTTATATAACCCAGTAATTCCAAAATCTAGGGTTAGTACGAAAAATCTTTTATCAGATTTTTCTACTGATTTTAGAGGCTCATTCAAATTTTCATTTGGCTTTAGTCTTTCATTTTAGTGTAAATTTGCATCTATATTTAAAATATTTGCATTTTTGCATAGAAAATTTCAACGAAAACTAGCAATTTTGATGCATTTTCATTAAATTTACATAGGCATTTTTCATGTTAAAGCTTGAAAATCATTTTCAGATCTGAGAGTAAGTTAATTTAATCATAAGTGAGACTTCAAAGCATTCACATAAAATTTTATCCTAAGATCTCAACCCTAGGGCTTCAAAAACTATAATTTTCACAAAATTTGGCCTTATCGACTCTATAAACTTGCACCATAGGTGTGTTGTGAAAATATTTTGGAATTATTTTACTTTTATCAGGGTAATAATTTTTTTCCCCTCATAAAAATTCACAACACCCTTTTAACGAGCTCTTGTAGTGAAAATTTTGCAAAAAACCACACATTTTGGCTATTTTGGCCCTAGGGTTTGACCTAGTTTACACTTCAAGCATGTTGTGATCAATTTTATGGATTGGGGTAACTGATATTATTGATATTATTTTTTGTACCTCCTAAAATTCCTTACAACACCCCTTTTTCTGGTCTTGGAGTTGAAAAACCGTGAAAAATAGCCTATTTTTGCTATATTTTTACTAGGGTATTACCTTAATTGGCATTAAAATCATGTTGTGTTGGGTATTTTTGCACCAAGTGGCTGTTATTACTGATATTATTTTTTTTCCATCATCATTTTCCTCACAACACCCTTTGTTATGCTCTTTTGCATTGAATTTTGGTGAAAAAAGTGCTTATTTTGACATATTTTCACTATATTTTGACTTGGCATTAACTTAAAATCACATCAAGAGTGTGTTGAGAAGGATAATTTTGCTGTTTTGGACTGATATCAGACATATAATTTTCTTCCCTTGATAAAAATCCTTATGACATCCTTTGTTTCATTCATTGGCATTGAAAAAGTATCGAAAAATAAAACAATCTGGGCTATTTTTGCTCGTTTTTTACACCAATTTTGAAAAGCTTTCAAAATATGATTTTGTATTGGTGAGAGCATATAAACATGGCCTCTCAGTGCTCCTTGGAATCCCTACATGAATATATTTCAAAGTTTTAAAATCTTCACAAATTCATTAGTAAACATCCTTATGTCATGCCCTATATACAAGCCATGTATCACAAGGATATATTGGTGTCATCCTCTTTTGAGATCCTTGATTATGTATCTAATCTTAACAATTTCATATCTCTCATCAATACATACCCTTGGGTAATATAAGAATTGATAAAGCACACTTTGGATGAAGAGCATGACATTTCTCATAATAGTTTGGAATTAATAGCTCAAACATATGGTGATAATATTGACAATGATCATGAAAGTGATAATGAATTCACAAGATACTTTACTGATCCTACAACTAAACATTCAAACAACTCAAATGAAAAGACAAGGGTTATCTCTAGTAATTCAAACAACCTTCCTAACAAAAATGTAGCATTAAGGGATAACATTCTAACAACGTGACACTGCTTTGATTATCTTGAACTATTTGGTGTACTTGAGGTGGATAAGAAACAATCTCATAAACCACCTAGTCCACTAAGAAATGATGTTGACGTCCATCCTTCAATATCCCTTCAGTGATCAAAAATTAATCTAAATGCATTTGATAGACAAATGGAGCAACCTGTACCTCTTTACAGCATTCAGATTTGGGAGGATGATGACCTCCTTGATGATGAGACTTAGCATGAAGACCCTATAGGTAAGTATCTCTAACCCTTTATCTCTCTCATGATGTGCTTCGCCCGTGATGTGTTATGTGTTGTTTAGGCCTCCTGGAATGACATTAGATTCCCCTGTAAGGTTCAGGATACCAGGAGACCGCCTTTGTTGTGACCTTCTTCTATTTGTATCATCATTCTTCCAAATTGCTCTCTCTGATTTCATTGTTGAGTGTTGTGTCTTATGGACATAGCGTCATGGTTGGTGACTTGCGGTTACCCTCCTATGTGATTCTCCCTAAGACATTTGTTTCTCCTCTCTTATTTATTGTTTCCCTTCCTCTAGTGTTTCCATCTAGTGGGCGGATGACAACAAACATTTATACTGATGTAGACCTAGTGTCCCTTTCGAGAGCAATAAAAAAATGGACTTAGTTCCTAATATGATGATGGGGTTGTATATCTTATCTAACACTTGGCTAGTGGAAGCACTCATGCTATCCACGTAGTGAATTTCATGATGTTTTTGTCGCATTTACAAACCTTAACAATACTGTTGCTCCGTGCACCTTTGTTTGCCTTTGAGTCAAGCCTTGGCAGTACTCGATTCAGAGAGCTTCATGATATAGCCCCATAGTTATCCTCAAACTCTAAATTCATTGTATAACCTTGGTTCTTTGTGTAGTTAATCATATGCATTTATGTTGTTGTTTATCATGATGTTGTAGACACTAACATGTTTCTTGCAAGGATGTGTTTGTGGGAACATTTGGCGATCGTAAAGTACATGTCACCTTTGGGGAGCATGGGCTTTGAGAAAGTCAGTGTTCCCTTGTGTGTTTTCTTCCTACCTTAACATGCTTGATATTGATAACTGATATCAACCACCTTAAGGTGGGGGCATATATAAGGTAAGCTGTCTATTATAAATATTAGCAGTGTGTTTGACCTTAGATGCAGAGACTTGTGCCCTAGAGTAGTGCATCGTGCATCCTGAGTTTGTTTGCAATCAATCAATCAATCATGTAAGCCCTCTATGGAGGTGGGATATCAAGCATATCTTTTTTCTTAAGCCCTCTATGGAGGCAAGGATGGTGTATTTCTTAGAGTAGATTGCATCATCCTATCATTCTCAAAAGTCCTCTTCGGAGGTGGGGGGGTTCTGTGACTAACTCAACCCTTAAGCATGTTTTTGGTGATTGTTGTGGTGAAGCCCAATCATTGTTTTGTACCTGTAATGTGCCTGAGATGGTGTTGGACCTAGAAATAGGTACACTCCATCGCTTGTTTACTATGTTTTCTCCATGTCTTCAAGTGTGTGTGTTTTGGCATGCTTGTTTTGTATGGCGTGTATTGCGTGTGTGTTGCCCCATTTATATAGAGACCTGCACCTTAAGGTAGTGCATCCTGTATAATGGGAGGTTTGTTTACTTTCCAGTACTTGCATTTACATTTCCTATATATGAGAAAAATAAAATAAAAGATATCATTTCTATCTTCCATGCATTAATGTGTCTTCTATGCATTGACTATCTTCTCTATGTTCTGCATGACTGTAACTATCTTCTCCATGTTTTGTGTGCCTGTTACTGTCTCCTATGTGAGTGGCGTGTCTTCTTTGTGCTTGGTGTGTTTGTTGTGTTTGTGACCTTACTTTAATGCATGTATTGGCCTCACGTTTATACATACATTAAAGTGGGGGCTAAATGTAACGTAAGAAAATCTCCCCTTGGGGGCTTTTCCCTCATAAGGTTTAGCTCCCGGGTCTTTAGTATGCATTTAGGACATCTTAGTTGATATTTTGGCATCCCGATGGAATGACATCTAGGTTCCATGGCAAATTAGATCTAGGTGGACCCCTTGAGCTGTACCCTACCCAAAATAAGGGGAGGACTTGGGTGCATGCACCCTAGTCCTACCCTATTTTAGGGCAGCCTTAATTTCTGAGTGTCAGTTTATGACTGTTATTTGGTTATTTTGCTAACACGGTAAAGTTTGATTTTTAAAATCTTGGTGGGAGTACTTGTAGTTGCATATATAAGCATGCTTAGGCATTCATTTGTAAACTAGATTTCAATTAGAGGATTACTAACAAGCTATTGTGCTCTCAAGGTGATTCAAGGATTCTATTGTGTTGCAAGAGCATACTTGTATGTTTTGTGTGTTGATATTTACATATTTGAGCATCAATTTCCTCATGGAATGAAGAGCATCTTCCTCCATGAGAGCTTCACTACAAGGTGACATAATATTGTGTTTTCATCATTGATTCCTTTGGTTTTTCCCTCTACCTCACAAGGGCACTCACTCTTTTATCTGAAAATGGTGTTTGGAGACTTAAATGTCCTCTGGGGCTTGATTGAGGCAAGCCTCTAAACACCACAACCCCCAAACCAAGTCTTGTGATTGTAGGTTACAGGTGTCGTATTTGGGAAAAGTGGAGTTACAAGAAGGATTGGCAGACATCAAGGATTTAGGATCTAAAGAAAAGTTAGACAAAGGAGCACTTCTAGGACTTGGGTACTTTCTCTAGTGTCCTTTGCATATAGATCTCTAAAAATAGAAGTTACAGGGCTGATTAGTGTCTAAAGGAGGTCCAGATTCCATGAAAAAGTAGGTACCTTGGACTTGGGCGCCCACTCCAGTGTCCCCTATTGTTCTGCTTCAGAACCCCAAAAATAGGTATTATGTGATTTGATATTTTATTCCTATCTCTGAGATCTTTTTTCATCTTTCATCAATTTGTTGTTGTATTTGCATAATTAGGGTTTTAATGGTTAATTGGACATAAGAGAAGGAAAATTAATAATTAAATTCCCTAATCCAAGTTTCCCTACATCTGCAAGTGACCTAGGGTATGATAATGCTCATCACTTGACCCTAGATCCTTGAATGTAAGGTGGAAAGGTGGATTTAAGCATCTAAACATTAGAACATTGACAAATCCAATTTTCACCTAAATAATAGCACCCTTTACACATATTTGTGTTGACTCATCACCACCAAACTTAACAGCTCCACTATTCCACTTATTAAGGATGATAAACTTCTCCTTGTCACTAGTCATATGATTAGAAAAACCACTGTCAATTACCCAAGCCTTGGCTTCTTCTTTTTCATGAAAGGCAATCCGTACAACCATTAATCTATCATTGTTTTGGTTAGCTTGCAAGGTATCAGTCTTTTCACATTTTCCAACATCATCCTTTTTGTCACCAACATTCAAGGCCATGAAAAGTGTTTCATCATTTAAATAATTATAAGCCTGATCTTCTAAAGAACAACTACTCTCTATGAAATACAAGCAAGTCTTTTGAACTTGTCTCTCTTGTTACTACCCCTTGATTCTTTAAAAGAACATTTAGAAGCAAAATGACCAATCTTTCCACAATTGAAACATTTGAAAGGTAACTTACCTTTGTATTTGTTTGTGCCTTTATTCAATGTTCTTACAAAGTTTGCTTCTACCTCATCAAGGTCATCATCTTGATCAAATGCTTCATATTCTATCTTCTTTCTTTCTTTCTTTGAATGTTGCTTCCTTCTTTGGAGCACCTTTGTCAAATTCTCTCATTTCAAAGGCTATGAGAGAGCCAAACAATTGATCTATTGTGTATTTATTCAAATCTTGAAATTCTTCAATAGCAGACACCTTATGATTGTAAGATTTAGGAAGAGATCTCAAAAACTTCTTCACAATCTTATCTTCTTTCACTTCCCCACCAAGACCTCTAATGCTATTGACTACTTCATCAACTTGGAGCATGTACCAACAATGTCTTCATCTTCTGTCATCCTTAGGGTCTCAAATTTGCTCTTGAAAATTTGCATCTTGTCTTGCTTTATTTTACTATCTCCATAAATAATTTCAAGTTTATTCCAGACATCCTAAGCAAATGTACTACTCATTACTTTCACAAGTTCTGAATCAGCTAGCCCACTCATGATATCATTCTTTGCCTTGGCATTGTTATCATACAACTTAATCTCATCTGCATCTATAGGATCACTAGTAGGATCAATGTAGCCCTTCTTGACTGATTGCCAAATGCCATACCCTAGAGAAGATAGATAGTTTTCCATCCTTAGCTTTCAAAAGGAATAATTTGTTCTACCAAACATAGATACCTTGAGAGATCCATTATTAGCCATCCTGGACCTTCCTCAAGCAGTTAAGCTTCTTATGAGTAACATGGATTTGATACGAATTGTTGAATACACCAAGATATTGAGAGGGAGGGGGTGAATCAATATCTAAACAAACTTTAAATTCTCTGGAGTAGATTAAAACTTAAGCATTGCAACATGAACATAAACATGAAAGATCAAAACAATGCACATCAACACATAACACTAGATATACGTGAAAAACCCAAGAAGGGAAAAACCACAGTGAGGATTAAATCAGAATATATGAGGCTCAAAATTACAACTTTGTTTTAGGGCTACAACCCAAGGAAGTTACAACTCCCTGAAGACTTTGTTTTAGGGTCACTCCTAAGGAAGCTACAACTCCCTACAAACTTTGTTTGAGGGCTACAACCTAAGGAAGTAACTACTCCCTGAACTGAGAATGAACTTAGAGATGATTGCAGTATGACAATCCTTCTACTATCTGAAAACTTACATTGAAGCACACACCTTTGATGATTGCAATTCTACTTCTTCTAATGATTGGATCAATTAGGCATACTCTTCACTTCCCTCCTGTCACAAAAATATCTTCAAGATGAATCAGGACAACTCTTATTACTTTTGCTCTTTCTCCTTTAGTCACACATCATAATGCATGTTCATATTCTACTTTTTACACCTTCATATTCTCATTTTCACAATCATACTTCACCTAGACCAACTAGGTTTACAATATATACATGGCATTACATTGATTTAATTACAAGTCAACCAATACAACAAGAATATTACAATTTACAAGTCGGCCAGAAATAAAACATGCATAGGGAAAGCCCTATCAGGGACTATATGCTACTCCAAAAAGAAACACATGCCTTGTAGATCCTAATACATTCTTATTCAAGTCCTAAACATCCTTCACAACATCATTATGTTGAATATAAGGAATACTGAGAGGGGGGGTGAATCAATATTCCGCAAAACCACTTCTTAACAAGTTTATTTATCTAATTTCCAAAATCAATAACATGAAAGAAGAATAAGCATAAGAACAACAACCATAAAGACATAACACATGGACACCATGATTTTTATGTGGAAAACCCAAAAAGGGAAAAACCATGGTGAGTGTTAGCTCACAATATATTATGATAGCACAATACCGAATTACAAGAAGGCTCACTGCCCAATGAAGAAGTGCTCACTGCACAAAGGCTCACTGCCAAGAGAATAGAAAGAAAGAAAAAAGGAGATGGCTTACTGCCAAAATGAATTGCTTAGATTGCATCTACACATGCATGAATGCAACTTCAATGTATGCTCAAAATATTGTCTCAAAACTTTTCATCTTGTCTGCTTTGTTTCACTACTCTTCTTTTACATTAGACAAGATCTCTCTTTTTCTATTTTTTGTCACTTACTTTATTGTTCACATTCTACACACATTCATATCCACTTCACATCCTCACAAATACCAAAATCAATCCCATATATATCTACAACAAACAAAATCTTCATATTAGGTCAGCCTAATAAAGTGTGTCATGTAGTCATGCATTATGTGTGTTGTCGGCCAAATTTATTTCCCAAAATCTATGGCAAACCCAAACAATATTTGAAACATCATCACACATGTCAGCTTAAGATTAAGTTTCAAACACCAAAACTTTATCGCACACACATTATACTATTATGTTAGCCTTATTCACAGACTATTTACTAGTTCAGTTCAACTGTCAAACACCATATTCCACTGTGGACCTCAAGACCTGCTCAAATCCATATCAGAGGCTCTTCACTCATCATAGATCATACCTCCAGAACTGTAAGACAAATTATGCAACTACAGAAAAATGTGGACCCTTTTTCTCAGACACTATACACTACTCATGTCTTAGTTCTGTTCACCCAGACTTAGAACAATTACTACTTAACTTATGGAAGTCATTAGGACTTGTAATATTGAACATAGTACCTCCAAACAATCTTGAATAACATACCTGAATCACATACCTTGACCATCAACTACGGAGGAATACCACTTGAGTCTCTGCTACTAACTCTGTGTTGTCAGTACTTAGCCATTCTGCCTTAGTCTTTTGTGTTCAGACTAGATCCTTGTATGTAGGTTGTTCTAAGTTGAGTTCCTAATCATCCTTAGCTCCATCATGCTCTATTTGCCTTGTTGTCGTCAATGACAACATTACCCAATCAACAATGTCTCTTGACTATGTTGCCAACACATTATTCAAGGAATAACATACACATGCTTCACAAATTTGAATTAGGTCACCCTTAAGAAAGAACACATGAAGCTTGTAGCACATCATTCTTCACACTCTTAGTGGTATTCATGAATGTTTAAACATTACTTGTTCTTCTTCCAGACAAGTTCGCAGGACCTATACAACACCTTCAAACCTTCTTTGAACTCTGCACAACAACAACATTGTGTCACACATCATAAACCTTCTCTGTTGGCTAGGCAAGAGCATAACCCAGCAACACCATCATTTGGACCTCAGTCAGTTCTGGAGAGAGTAGAAAACATCTTTTGGAGCAATACCACTTGAGTCTCTACTACTAACTCTATGTTGTCAGTACTTAGCCATTTTGCCTTAGTCTTTTGTGTTCAGACTAGAAACTTGTATGCAAACTATTCCAAGTTGAGTTCCCAATCATCCTTAGCTCCATCATGCTCTATTTTCCTTGTTACCATCAATGACAACATTACCCAATTAGAAGTGTCTCTTGACTATGTTGCCAACACATTATTCAAGGAATAACATACACATGCTTCACAAATTTGAATTAGGTCACCTTTAAGCAAGAACACATGAAGCTTGTAGCACATCGATTTTCACACTCTTGGTGGTACTCGTGCATTTTAAACATTGCTTGTTCTTCTTCTGGACCAGTTGGTAGGACCTATACAACACCTGTAAACCTTCTTTGAACTCCTCACAACAACAACATTGAGGCACACATCATAAACCTTCCTTAGTTGGCCAGGCAAGAGCATAACCCAGCAACACCATCATTCCAGACCTCAGTTAGTTCTAGAGAGAGTAGAAAACATCTTGTGGAGCAATAAGGAACACAAGATCATCAAGACCCTCTTCCATCAATCAATGTATCATTTCATACCACAACAAGTTGGTGCACATCATCAACATATGTTCTGAGAACAACTAGGCATCTATAACTATCTGTATTACAACTATCATTTGAAAACTAGACACGCAGACCTTGTAACCACCTGAAATATGAATGAACTCATACATAGCTCTAAATATATCCTCAAAACTACATGAGCAAATCTTCAATTACGTAAGAATGCAGAGCATTCTAATTCACCTTCATCAATACTTTACTCTGCCAAAGAACAAGTCGGAACTTAATCACTTGTAACTTTCACTACGGAGGAGAAAATGATCTGAAACTTTAGATTTAGCATCTTTACAGCATACTAAACTTAACTTCTAAATTGCATGACCATATCTTCAAATGCAGAGGAATGCATAGCATTTTACCAGATAGTCTTCCAGGCAGCTTTCTACAACAACAACTTTCACCAGCATCCAAAGGCCAGAACATTTTTATAGCAACTCATACTTTCTTAGGATCACCAAGAAGGATCATATAGCATGTTGTAGGTCATCATCAACATATTCTCATCTTCAGCATAGCTTCTAATTACCATCTTAATATATCATCATTCATCTTAGTGCTTCTAATTCCCATTTTAGTATTGCATCATGAAATCATCTTTGTTGACCACAAGCATGCTCAAAACAACTTTACTTGACACTGATTAGGGCATGACATCCAACCATGAATGTCAACAACCAAACATCAAGAACATCACTGTATCTCACTGCATCTCTATTACTACATTGGTATATCATTATCACAAACTAAGTGCTGACCTCACTCTAAGTGTTGACATCAATGACAACACATATTGCCAACAAAATATTCAATTTGAATGAATCATCGAATTTATATAATTCTTATCTACCAAGAATATAGTAATGCAACAAACCTTTTCCTACTAAGGCATAAATATTATCTTTTTGATGCAAGCATTAAATATTCCACAAACATGAAACACATATTTTGAAGTAAATTTAAATTAAATGCAAAGAATAAAATAAACACATGAAAATGACTCAACCATACTTTACGAGTTTCCACAACATGTAGACTTTAGAATCACCATTGATTTAGATCTATGTTTTCATAGGGATTCACAACACAATGACTAAGTAGGGTGAGATAGCTAAGTGTAATCCATGTCAACATTTTCCACATACCAACCATTGTTCTAAAACCTATAAACACTTAAGTCAAACATTAGGTGTATTTTCTCCACATAATAATAGCTAAAGAAACATAATCCAACCAACATGGTATAAATCATAACATGATATAAATCTATCACATCTAATTGTAAATCATATATGACTAGCATGATCCAATAATAAAATGCATAACCTAATATAATCCATAAATCTGAACAATTATATTAATCATAACTATATCAAATATAATGAAAATAGTGAAGCTGAAACACTATAATGATCTAACATACATAGCCACAACATATGCATCCCATAATGAATAGTCATAAATCCAATGCCAATACATAACCTCATCGTAAACACCTTGATGGTCATACAAGACATCTCCACAAAAGCATCTATAATACACCATTAGAACACTTTGATGGCACAATAGACCTCATCGACAAGTTCAGTGCAATGGGTCATATGATAAGAATCATAAAATACATGATCAAACATTCAATACAACATATATCATATAAATCAGAAAGCACACAAGGTAGCATGATCGCCTGAATTATGCTTGGAATTGAGGCATTCAATAGTGATGTGCCATATTGCATAACATTGACAACATCAAAAGGGAAACCCTTCATAATCTAATGTCTGAGACCAACTGCGCTTAGTGATTTTAAAAGTAATGTCTGTGGGAAGAGCCTTCAAAGTTTCAAGATCAACAAGAATGCATGCAAAAGTAGTATGTGTGAAATCTAAAGTCGCATGGTCAATCACCAAAAATCTGCCAAGAGAATTGCTAATCGCCTCGAAACATGCATCAAACTAGAATTGGAGTAAGAGGTTTGGAAGACGAATTCACACAGGTTTATCCTTGAAAGATTCAATAGAAGGATTAAAGTCTGGATGCCACAGTTTAAGCATAAGTATGTTCTTACCCCAAATCCAATGTTTGCCATAGAGTATTGCATTGTGATCCTGTACATAGTCAAAAACAACAATAAAGAAGCCACGGGCATTGGGGTAGATTTCAAGGTTAACTTCCAAGAATGGTTGCCAAGCATCAATAATCCATTTCTGAATATTTGAAAGAGTAGGCCACAAGAGATTGAATCTCCCAATTAAGCCATGTGCTGCCAAAATTCTTCACTTTCAATGACATTTTTAATTTCCTCCTTGAAAACTAAGACAGGGGATTTAAGACCAGAGCAAAGGGGGTTATTTTTTCCCTCACACAATAAATCTAAAACAGGAGTAACTTGATCAGATGTAGTCATATCTTTTTTGTAATCCAGAGGTCCCAGATAAGGGCATGAATCATGAGCAAGAAGCCTAGAAATCTAAAAGGGGCATGAACTTCCATTCAAAATAGAATGTGATCCATCCCCTTCATGGTAATTTCCCTTGCATGCCACAAATTTTGAAGTGTCAAAGATAATGGAGCTATCTAGAGGAGAAACATCCACATAGAGGCGTGCATACTAGTTCTCAAAAACCCTATTCGCAAGAGGCTTCAATAGTGTGGAAGATTTTGATACTGACTTCATATTCAGTAGATCTCATATATATAATTTAGTTGGGTTAAGGTGTAAATCTAAAATCCCTCAGGTATGACCCACTATTGGTGTGAATGAGGTATATTACCTAACTAGTTCCACATTATGTTGTATTTAGACTTATCTAGTTAATTGTACTGAGGGGACACTTAGGATAGTTATCTTTTTGTGTCTCATTAATATGATTATGACACTTGTCATAATCTTATGTTGTCCTATGTTTCATCTTGGCCTATATAACCAAGGGCTTCTCATTTTAATATTAATTCATATATATTCATGTACATATTGTATGCATATTTGCATCCTTTGATAGAATGAAATTATTCTTTCATGTTGTGTCTCTCTTGTGCTTTCATTAAAGCTCCTAGATCTTGGGTGGCTACTTTCATAGATAAATCTTTCATGGTATAGAGGATTCTATACCAACTTTTACATGGTATTAGAGCTTGTGGGATTGTTTTATGTTAGTCTTTTGAGAGATCTAGGTTGTAAATCTTGGTTACTCTTGAAAAGCTGAGTATGCTCTTCTCTTGCATCAAATGATGACGTAGAAAACCAGAAAAACTTGATAGATATAATAGATTTGGGAGATTTCCTTCTTTGTGACTTTGTATTATAGGTTGCTTTTAGAGATTTCTAGAGAAAATCTAAGCTGACCATTAAGTTTAGGTCCAAGAAAGTCATTTTTTTCTTTTGATTTGTCTAAATTAGACATTGGAGGCTAGATCTACAAGGGTTTGAAGTTGGGAAGTGGTTGCTAGATCTAGAAGGCAGCAATATTTTTGGAGTATTTTGGGTCAAATCTAACCCTGCCATTGTGTCTAGAAGGCCCAAGAACCTAAGGATCGACTTTCAAATCAACAAATTTGGACACTATTTCCCTAGACCTTTAGAAAAATCTTCTCAGCCCCCACTATACAAATCATACATTATAGAATATTCCATATAATCTTAGCACAACATTGGCATAGGCAGAACCTATCAATGCATCTCTTTGTCTATTGGGTAAAACAAAAAAAATATCTATTGATTATATAAATTATATATTACTTTTTTGGGGTAACTCAAGGTGTCTCCACCTCAGCCCCAATGAATGCGACCTTATTTTCAAGTCAAACCATGTGAGATGAAGTGAAACTAATCCCTGGGTTGTGCCACAAATGATCCCTCATTCAGCACAACTTTAATTTGTGGGTTTTGAACCTGCATCGATTGTCTGTGTCTTTCAACATCTCAACCAACTGGTCTACACGTGGGGGGCTTAATTATATAATACTTTTATTTTTATATAAATTATTTTATTTCTATAGTAGGTCATATTCTACCTATGTAGGGTACCCATATTTTACTGGCAAGGTGCCACATGGCACATACCCCTACCACTGTAGTCAGTGTTGCCATATCATCAATAGCTCTCATCCGGTTGGAGGAATATATTGGTAGTTACTAGTAGGAAAAAAACATTTGAAACTTGCAAACCACTAGAAGTCTCTTGAAACCACCTCATGCTATTTTGATCTGGTTTGACACTATACGAAGTCTATTTTCTCTTTACATTAAGTAGTTTTTGACCTTAGAGCAATTTCAAGAAAATTTATTGATGGTTTCAGACTTTGGACAGTCTATTCTATAAAAAGAGGGTATAGTCCATTATAGGTATGATAACATCAACATGATGTAAAAATGACATCATCACTTTCTTTCTCTTAGCCTACCCCCTCATAGTTTTCATTTTAATTTTAGTACTTGAACTTTGCAAGCTCCAACCTAGGTCATAGTGGCTCCTTTTTCTAAGCAATTTTTTTATTTGGGATATAATTTCAAGAGATTCATAGTGGTGTAAATGGTTTTTTATTTTAGTGTTTGGGTTTTCTAGAAATTACAGATTTTCACAACTATTACTAAGTAGTTCTTGTTTCGGGAACTTTCAGGGCTTCATTTGGGCTCATACGGTAACATTTTTGGGTGCAATTTTTTGAACGTATATGTGTGTGTGTACTTCTCATTTGTGTAGTTAGATTTATCTCATTCTATATTAAAATTGTACTATCAACTTTGTGGCCTAGTTTGGCATCTACAATGTATTAAGATCAATACCACTTTTCTAATTTGGCAAGTGGTAGTTGTAATTGCACTAAGTATAAAGTACCATGATCACATATTGCTAGGGGGATCATTGGTTGAGTATTTTTAGAGGGTAATCTTGTGATTTTGTTGGATTGAGTCTCTTGATTGGTCTATTGTCTGACTAAAATTAAGGATTTTATCACGGGTACACCCTAATGTTACAAGATCAGAGAGACAGAACTATAAGTCTTAGTGAGATGGAATCCTCATATATTTCAAGTGGCTTCATTTTTTACCCTATCTCATGGACTAGTTCCTGAACCTACATCCTATTGGCAGAAACTTGTGTGGAATTTTAGGATTGAACAAATCCTGAGAGTCATTGGTTGCAATGTTGATATTGATACTTAGATGGCCACTGCTAACATTGAATGTCCTCATGACCTTTGGATCAAATTTTGGAAGATGTATGGATATCAACTTGATCCTTTATTCCTAGAAGATCCTACATTGGATTGTATTATTCCACTTGATGTTTTTCAACCATATGATCATAAAAAAACTATAGTGCTTGATGAATGGGAAGATCTTGAATGTTGAGATGACATAGAGAATTCTATAGATTCTCCTTCTCCTACTACAGAGACTTCCATTGAGAATTTGCTTTTTATGAATCCTAATCTAGATTTAGATGGTTCATCTCTTTATCTATGAGTCAGCATCTTGAGGCTGAGGACTCATATTCCAACATTGGTAGATACATCTGATGTTCAAACTCAAACATATTATGTGGGAACATCATTCAGGGATGATAAGTGTAGTTAGATGGCATGCATTGAGATCTCATCTCTATCATGTGTTGCTCTATCTAAATCTAGTGTTATTTCATCCATGGATTCTAATAACTTAATGCAATAGGATCATCATCTTCTAGATACAACTACCTAGAATGAATACTTGATATACATGGTAGGTTTGTTTTGGTAGTCCTATCTTGTAGATTTGGACACTATTAAGGACATTCATCTCCGCTTTGATGTTATCTCTTATAGAGTTGTATCATCTTCTGCAGATGTGAGGAGGGAACATTTAGACCCTCTTGTTCTTTATCTACATATTCATTTGTCATAGTTTGGTATTAGGTTGGAGATCCTTGAGAAACATTTGGAGGAGCCTTCATTGTGTTTGGATCATGTTCTACATTCATTTCCACTATGTTCTAGATTATCACACTCTTCAGTTAGGCTTGGGACTCCTAATTTGATTGTGGCAACTTTTGGTACTGACATGGTGACACATAAATAACTTTTAGAGACATCATATATCTTGAGTTTTCTTCTCTCATATTCCTTTTAGGAATGGAAAGACATCCTACATTCATCCTTGGCTCTGTTTCTTCATAAGGGGAGAAATGTAATTTGATGGTTTTGGATCATCTTCAACATTCATTGTCAAGCATCTACCACTAGTGCAAGTGATTCTACAATGAGGGGGGTTACATGGTCTCTCTTATTTTCACTTATGGGTGGCTTTTGTCCTCACATGGGGTTTTATCCTTCTCATACTTTTGGAGAGCATCTTGTGTTTTTTCTCTTTTGGAGAGGGGTTTTTGTCCTACAAGTTTTTCTTCTTTTCTCTATTTGTGAGAGATTATTTTGTACATGGGTAGCTAACATGGCCTTGTAGATAAGACCCATCTTTGCATCTTTTCATTTGTTTGTTCTTCCCTAAGTTGCAATTAAGGGGTGGTGTTGTTGTAAACAAGGTATATTACCTAACTAGTTTCAGATTAGGTCTTGTTCACATTTGTCTAGTTAAGTTTACTTAAGGTGCACTTAGGATTGTTCTATTTTTATGTCTCATGTAATATGATAATGACACTTCTCATAATCCTATGTTTTCTTATGCTTCACCTTATCCTATATAACCAAGGGCTTCTCATTGTAATATCAATTCATGTATATATTGTATGCATATTTTCATCCTTTGATAGAATAGAATTATTCTTCCATGTTGGGTCTCTCTTGTGCTTTCACTAAATCTCCTAGATCTTGGGAGGCCACCTTCATATCCAAATATTGCATGGTATAGAGGATTCTATACTAACTCTTACAACCACATAGTTTGACTTAAAATAATTATAACATGAAATTATTTTAATGTGTAGAGAATAATCTCTATATTGGTCACACATATGTAAAATTTAATATGTCATTTCAAGTTTATGAGACTTTGTGTTTAAAATTTAGTAAATAAATATAAAAATAGGTTTAACATTAAAAATACATACTTGAAAAGTAGATAATCTCATCTATAATTGATTTAAATTTTGCTAAAAAATATTGAAATTAAAATCAACCATATTGCTGAATTTAGTTTTACTAATAGATGCTACAATGACATTGTAATTGCAGGTCCAAGGATTAGGGTCAAATTTCCAAGCCTATAACCAAGGAAAAAATGTGGGGGGTGTTGGCACCTAGATTTTCCACCCCTATTTGTGCTCAAAATCCATCAAAGTCCTTGTTTATTCTATGCATTGACCTATTTTTCCCATCAAAGATATCTGATCTAAGACATTTAAAATGAGCCCCCAATCCTCTAAGTCTTCAAAAATATTCTAAGTTAAAACTCCTAGGTGTTTTACCTTGGGAAAAGGTTCTAACTATTTTCCTTTTAACAAGTTCATAGGTTTGCAAACCTACTGAAAGTATAAAAAAGGATTTAAGGTTGTGTGTTTTCCTAGTGTTAGTTCGGTGGGTTCGCGAACCCTAAACTCACTGAAAAGGTTTGTCAGTTTGCTTTTTCACTGAGACATTGAATGAAGAGATGACGAAAAGGAAGAAGTTAGAAAAATAAAATGATTTGATGGTTTGAGGTTTTACCAAATCACCAAAAAGGCAGATGAAGATGGTGAAGAAAGAGAAAGAGTTAATGTTTTAGTGATTTGACGGGTTCGCAAAACTATGAACTTGCAGAATTGGTTTGGGAGTTTGGAGCTTCACCAAAAGACTAAAAAGGTGAGAGGCAAAGAAGAAGAAAGCAAGTGTTTTGATAGTTTGGTGGGTTCACAAACCTATGAACTCTCCAAAAATGATTCAATGGTTCACTGGTTCATCAAAGTGCTGAAACACTGAAATGAATAAGTGTAAACCAAAGTTTTTCGATGGTTCAATAGTTCACAAACCTCCTATTTTGTCAAAATTCTATAATGGGTCATCAATTTTTGGCTCATTGGTTGCCACATGGAGGCTTCTCGCACCTCCTAAAGTGTGTCAGTTCAAACCCAGTTTTGTCACTGCACCATTGGGGAAGTGCACAAAGATAGGGGACCAAAAGGGGGTCTTAAGATGCCACTTTTTTTTTGAAATCAGGAAAGACTAATGTTGGATGAGAAATTGAAGATAGTTACACTCAAAATTTGAAGATGCAATAAAAACAAGAGTTGTAATGCTTTGAATCTAGTTTATAAACTACTAATTTTTTTCAAAAATGGTTGAGATTCAGGGGTTTAAAAAAGGGGCCCACACATATTAGTCCTATTTTTTTCAAAAAAACATAACGTAGTATCTGGTGTGGCCCCCCTAAAATGTTAGATTTTTTTTAGTATTTTAAAAATCCCTTTAGTGAGAAATTAGCTAACACCATGTAGTTTATCCCCAATTTTTTTGATAATTTTTTCATGAATAATTAATTTTTTACTAATTTTCAAAGTGGACACATCCTGAAAAATAGAAAATTGAGCATTCTCCCCCCTAATTTTTTTGAAAAATAATTAAAAATCCAATTTTTTAATACATGTAGAATGGAGTCTAGTTTCTAAAAATGTAATTTATTTGAAATTTTGATGAACAGTTAAAAAAAAAGTCAAAAATACCACACACTAGTTTTTGACAAAAAATGAATACACTAACAAAAGAAATTAAAGATGAAAACCTTAACATACTCAAAACATGAAAAAAAGTATATGTTTAGAAAGATAAGAGAGAGATTAAGATTATCATGGTATTTTTTTGACTTGTCATTGAAACAAGTGCAACCCTGATGGGAAGCATGCTCAGATTATGTAATTTTTTTTACAATCTACAAAAACACATCTTTGGATGTTTAAAAATTAGTCCAAGCCTTTGGGTTGAAATCCCAAGGCAAATCCAAGCCAAAGGCTTGGAAATTACCAAATAAAACAATAATGCAAGCACGTTAAAATGTGTTCACATTATGTGCATTCACATAACATGAGTGCGTTATAACGTGCTCGCTTTATTGTGAAATAAAATCTCGCCCTTAGCTTCACTCTCTCTCTCTTGCACTCTCTATCGATCCTTTTCTCTCTTCTCTCTCTCACTCCCCTCTCTCTGTGACCACTCTAGGTCTCTCCATCCCTCCTTACCCCCTCTCTCTCACCTCTCTACCTCCCTCTCCCTCCCCTCTTTACCTGCTACCCTCTCTACCTCCCTCTCCCTCCCCTCTTTACCTGCTACCCTCTCTCTTTCTCTCACCTATTTACCTCCTAGATTTCCTATTTTTCATTTTACTTTCCAATTTACCTTTAGATCCCACCAGTTTTTCCCTATTTTATTATTTTCCACCTCTCCTTTCATCATTCTTCCCATCCAATTAACTTTCGTTTGATCTTGTTTCCATTTCATCCTCCCAATTTATATCCTCATCCCTCCTTGCATGTCCTAGTTTTCTTGTTTCCATTTGTTTTGTTGATAAGGGAGAGGGAGAGGGAGGGAAAGGGAGGGAGGGGGAGATGGAAGGGAGAGAGAGGGGAGAGAAGGGGAGAAATAGGGAGAGATAGAGTCCTAGTTTTCTTGTTTATGTTTCCTTCATCGATAAGGGAGAGGGAGAGATAAGGGAAGAGATAAGGAGATAGAGGAATGATAGGGGAGATAGATGCAAGAGATAGGGAGATAGGGAGTGATACATAGGTAGAGAGAGAGGAGATAGATAGGGAGAGATAGAGGAGCTAGAGGGGATACATAGGGAGATAGAGAGTGAACGAGATGTCTAGAGAGATAGGGAGAGAGACAGAGGTAGAGGGATGATAGAGATAGGGAGATAAGGGAGAGATCGAGAGATAGAGGTTTATAGTTTCTCGGGTTTAGGGGTTTAAGGAGAGAGAGAGAGGAGACAGAGGGGAGAGATATGGAGATAGAGAGTGAGGGAGATGTCCAGAGACATAGGGAGAGAGATTGAGAGGTAGAGGGATGATAGAGATAGGGAGATAGGGGAGAGATAGGAAGATAGAGGTTTAGGGTTTCTCAGGTTTAGGGTTTAGGGGTTAGAGTTTAGGGGAATTATTTAGCGTTTATGAGTTTATGGTTGCTTAGGTTTAGAGTTTAAGGTTTAGGGGTGAGGAAGGGGAAAAGCTACCAAGCATGTAGAAAACACACTGCAGCCAGCCCTAGCTCCCAATGGAGTGTAAATAAACTATGAATTAATTAAACAAACATGAAATAAACACAAATTTGAAGCTAACTAATGACTTGTCTCCATTGTTCTTCTTAATCTTGCATAGTCATGCATGATTTCGAAGGGTTGTTTTTTGGTTGCTCATTATTTCAGCAACATAACATTAGCATGAGGATGAATGAAAGATGATTCTAGACTAATTTTGGCAGCATAAGGATACTTGAAAACTAGATGTCCAAATGGCTTGTGAGAGGGTTGATTTATAGGAAAGGCTAATTTGAATGAAGGGTTGTGATTGAAAGTTGTCTTGTGCTATGTGGATGACTAGGATCAAATAGGTTTCCCACTCCCTGAGAAGTTGTAATCATGTGACAAGTGTGCGAAGGAGAATAAAGGGGACCTAATTCAAATAAAAGATTATTTAAATTAGTGGTGCATGTGAAGGGTTGTAGTCATGTGACATGTGTTGCAATGTGATGAAAGGTGAGGGAATAATTCAAATATGTTATTTGAATTATTTGGGACATGTGAAAGGGGGATTAATTAAATAAATAGGATTTATTTAATTAATTGGTTAGGTGATTAAGATGGGATTAGGAGTGGGATTATGCAAGAGACCTAGGACAAAAATGTTGCAAGATGTCTCACAAAGTGATGTTGCAAGACATGGATAATTTTAAGTGTCTACATTTTGCCCCTCTTTGAGATGATGTTCAAGATGATGAAATTTGTGTCGAGTAACATCATTTCAAAGAAGCTAAGGTATGGATAGAGGAAAATTATGGTGATGTAAAGATAGGGTGATGATGCCCCCTTGAGAGGATAGGCAGGTTGAACAAACACGGGTAGGCTCTCGAAATGAAAGTTTTGTTAGTAGAAGGCATTGTAACCCGAGATAGATTGGATAAGCCTGAGAAATGGTTAGAATTGATTGGATTGAGAAAGGAAGTGTTTGATAAGCCCAGAGATTCTTTTGACACTGGCAAAACCCAAATTATGGAAGTGATTTATAAAATAAGTGATGTATTAAGAGCCTGTACAAATTCTGATCTTGACAATATGGCCCCGATCGATATGTAAGAGTGTAATGATAAACTACATCATGTTATTCATGGAGAGTCACCACTGAATATGATTGGGAAATTGGAAAAGGTCAGCAACCCCAGAGCAGCATTTGTGGAGTTCAGAAGGAATAGAAGGTAAAAGGATGTTGTCTACTACAAATCTTCACGAGAGGTTGATCAACTGAATTCAGAATAGATTACATCAAGGATCCTAATCCAGTAGACATAAATCCAACACTGTCATCTCTTAAAGCATACAACAACAGAGAGGCAGAAAATAATAAAGTCAACTTGGATGACGAGGACCAATAGAATATTCCAACTAAATTTTGAAATCTCATCAATCCATGTAAACTCTAGATTTCAAGGGTCATGTGACCTTGTTTTGACTTTATTTTGTCTTGTTAATTGGCTTTTCATCATATACAGCCAAATGGGTAGTCATTTTGTCCAAGTTCAATGTATTTTAAGGTTGTATTTTCTCTTTTTTCCTAGAGGACAAATGTGAACACGAAAATGCAACAAACTGCTGTATTAAATGCAATGTAAATCTAGGCCATTGGTGTTGAGTTAATCTCCACCATCCATCAAAAAACTTAGTATGGTGCTTCCTCTATAAAAGGGCACCACTTTCTCTCATTTGTAATAGATTCTTGATAGTGAATTGCTGAGACTATGCCAAAATTCTAATTAATACAAAGAAAGATTTGCAAGTTACTGGAATTTGCATATTGTGTTGTCTATTTTGGTTTTCATGGTTCACTTCAAATCTGGATTAATTAGATGTGTTGTTGCAATGTTGAATGAATGTTGAAGATATTTGATGAATGCTTTGGTCCATACTATTGATGCTTGCTGATTGTAAGTTACTGCGCATAGTTATCTTGGGCCTTTCTATTGAATTCAATTTGATTGCATTTCATAAGTTAAATTGCACCATAATCTAGGTATTTAATGAATGAATGTGATTTGAAAATCTTAGGATTCCTTTGGTGAATGCATCATTTTCTACAAGATTGTGGTATTTGCAGCTTGACAAAGTAGAAAGTGGTTTATTGGAAGCATTTGTCTATCAACAACAGTTCCTTTATTGTGATTGTCACTTTGGATTTTACATTCTCTCTAAACCCCTTACCTTTTGCATTTTCTTTATAAACAGTTGTCAGATTTATGTTACAAGCAGTAATCACATTTACAAATCTTCTGAGAATATCATAGGGTTCTACACATCTTGTTGTCATACTTTCATCAAACCCTATTCATTGCATGTAAGTACCTTAGTTGGTATAGCTGAAACATCCCATTGAAGTTATTCCTACAAGCTAAGACCTAGATGTATAAACCTTGGGGCAGTCCTATTCTAAAGTTTTGAGATAGGATTCCTTTCAAGAGAGGTGAGGTGCTTTGTATCTCACCTGCATTGTTGTATGCTAAAACCACGATCAACATGTAGTAAAGGATACAATCTTACATTTCATTCCAAAGGTTGTGAGATCAGGAAGGCAAGGTCCAAAAGATTAGTTGCAGAAGGTACTAAGACATATGGAGATATCTATCATCTAAAGGAGGTAAATGGAATAACTTGTTAATTGGCTCAATTCAGTGAGTGTTGTCTATGGCACAAGCGGATGGGACACATCAACTGATAATATGGTGAAGATCAGATCTACTCATGCGGTGAGAGATATGCCTAAGATAACTAAGCCTACAAATACTTTATGCAAGGAAGGTCAAATGGGAAAGCAAACAAAGACAAATTTCAAGAGCAAGGAGTATTCTTCTACAATCCCACTAGAACTAATTCACACTAACCTATGTGACCCTACATGAACAAAGAGTCAACAAGGTGAAAGGTACTTCATGTTGTTTATTGATGGTTACTCTCAAATGATGTGGGTTACTTTTTTAAGAGAAAAAATCAGAAGCCTTTGATAAGTTTAATATTTTCAAAGCAATAGTTGAGAATGAAATGAATGTTAAGATTAAATACTTAAAATCTGATAGAGAAGGTGAATTTACTTCAAATGAATTTAAAAAGTTTTGTGAAGATCATGGCATTAGGAGGCATCTATCTACTCCTAGGACCCCTAAATTGAATGGGGCAGTAGAGAGGAAGAATAGGACTGTGCAAGATATGGCTAGGGCAATGTTGAAAGATACAGATCTGCTTGATATGTATTGGAAGGAAGCAGTTCACATTACTGTCTACTTGCTTAACAGAGTACAATTGAGGGTCAATAGCACTAAGACCCCTTATGAGCTATGGTATGGAAGACCTCCTATTATTAGGTACTTCAAGATCTTTGGTAGCAAATGCTACATTAGGAGAGATGAAGAAGACCTTGGAAAATTTGATTCAAGGTGTGATGAAGGGATCTTTCTTGGTTACTCAACTAGAAACAAGGCCTAAAGATGCTAGAACAAGAGATTGGGAAAGATGATTAAAAGCACAAATGTTAAGGTAGATGAAGATTTGTGTCAAATCTCACAAGAACTAGAGGTTTGTGGATTTGATATAGCTCCCTACATTAAAGAAGAAGAAGAGGAGGAGAAAGAAGAGAAGGAATCAGAATTAAAAAAGACCCTCAAGACTCCAACAAAGTATGTTTAGAGGAACCATTCGATAGATTAGATCATTAGGGATAAGAATGAAGGCGTGTAAATTAGGAGAAGGCTTGCAAAAGCAAGTAAGAAAGTGAATTTGTGCTTATTGTCAAAGATAGAGCCCAAAACCTTTGCTGAGGCTACAAAAGACGATAGATGGTTGAAGGCAATGGAAGAAGAATTGAATTAGATAGAAAAGAATTAGACATGGGAATTGGTTCATAGACCAACTAATAAGAATGTTATAGGAACAAAGTGGGTGTTCCAGAACAAGCTAAATGAAGATGGTGAAGTTGTAAGGAACAAAGCAAGATTAGTGTGTAAGGGTTATTCACAAGTTAAAGGTATTGATTTTGAGGAGACTTTTGCTCTGGTAGCTAGGATGGAGGTAATTAGGATGTTTCTTGCCTTTGCTGCTCACAAGAACTTCAAAGTCTATCAGATGTATTTCAAGTTAGCCTTCTTGAATGGTGATTTAGAGGAAGAGATCTACATTGAGAAACCAGATGGTTTCCAGCTATCAAAAGATATGAACATGGTGTGCAAACTCAAGGAAACTTTGTATGGACTCAAGAAAGCCCCTAGAGCTTGGTATGCTTGGTTGGATAAGTACTTACTTTAGCAAGGTTTCAAGAAAGGTACTGCAGATAGTAATCTTTACATTAAGGTAGAGAAAGACAAGATTTTGATAGTTGTTGTATATGTTGATGACATCATCTTTGGTGGAGATGATAATATGTATAAGAGGCTTATAGAAGAGATGCAGAAAGAGTTTGAGATGTCTATAATTGGTGAGTTGTCATTCTTCCTTGGGCTTCAAATTTCTCAACTAGATGATGGTATCTTTATTTCTTAGACTAAGTATGTTAGAGAGATGTTGAATAAATTTGGCATGGAGGATTCCAAACTGGTGAGTACTCCTATGGTTATTGGTTGTCACTTGAGCAAGGCTGATGAGTCACCTGAGGTTGATCAGACTCTTTATACATCTATGATTGAAGGATTATTGTATTTGACTACTTCTAGACCTGATATTATGCATGCAGTATGTTTGGTTTCCAGATATCAAGCTAATCCTAAACAAACTCATGAGAAGGCAATAAAAAGAATATTCAAATATTTTAAGAGAACTTTGGATTATGGCTTATCATATCCAAGAGGTAATGACTTTGATCTGAGTGCTTACACTGATGCTTATTGGGTTGGTTGTGTTGATGATAGAAGAAGTACAAGTGGCGATGCTTTCTTTTTAGGATGGTTTCATGACATAGTAAGAAACAAGATTCAATATCTTTATCAACTGTAGAGGTAGAGTATATTGCTACAGCATCTTGTTGTACACAAGTGTTGTTGATGAAGAAAACATTGAAGGATATCAAGATACAGTATGATGAGCGTATTCCTATTCTGTGTGATAATACAAGTGTCATCAATATTTCTAAGAATCCAATGATGCATTCTAGAACCAAGCATATATCAATCAGGTATCACTTTTTGAGAGAGAAGGTTGCATATAAAGAATTGAAGTTGGAATATGTTTCAACAAAGGATCAGATTGTAGATATTTTCACAAAGGCTCTTGCAAAGGATACTTTTGAGTATCTCTAGCGGAAGTTAGAGGTAATTTCCCCTCCTTTCTAGATGCATATTTGGTGCATATTTCTAGGGGAAGTAATTCATGCTATATCTTTTTCTTGGATTGATGGTGGCTACCTCTCAGGGGAGTAGGTAGTGGTTGTTGCTGATAGGGGGAACCTATTAGTTGCTTCAAGGAGTGTATGTACATCAAAGGGGGAGAAAGTTGAAAAGGAGAGTTTGTGCCCTAAGGGGGAGAAGTGGTGGTGGAGTCACGATAGGACGGTTCACAGAATGAACTATCTAGACCGTGCATCTAGAGTAAACACAATGGAAACAACTCAAAGATATTGAACAAATGCAGATTCAGTCATTCAGTATAGCATAGAATTCAAATACAGATCAGCTGGCAACATGTGGGCTTATAAGTTGGGCTCATCGACCTAATTACAGAACATCAGAAGATATAGCTTTGAAGCTCCTTCATACAAAATCTAAACTATCAATGATCAATATTATCATGAACTTGATAACTCCTTTCCTCGAGATCTATTACATAAATATATATCGTCTCTGGTAAAAAAGATTCCTTTGCGTCAGCCAAAGAAGATCACAAACTCTAGGGAAGAGTTGTAACATGTGTACATGGATAGGTTGGACCTAATCATGTAGAACACCTCTGCAAATGAATGGAATAGTGTGTAGATCTTAGGGAAGGTCGGCCACGAACCAAATAGCATTGAATGATGTGTCATTAAGCTCCACAAGTCTTCTCCTTTAGTTAATGTGTCTGAGATTGTTAGGATGCTCTATTATAAGAAAACAATAGATATTCTAATAGTGATAACTTTTCGGTAACTAATCCAAATGCTCTAAATTCTGGATATGATGTAAATGAATGAATCTAGATGCTAAGTCCAACTTCGCAAGATCTAAAATGTAACTGCAGTAGAATGCGGACCAAAATACAAAAACTGCTATTGACTAAACTACCTAAACTAAACTGGAAAATTAAAGAAACAAACTAAACTACAAATATGTTTGGTTGATGCAAGATTACTCTTGAACCAGGGATGCTCTAGCATCAGACATCTGGGATTATTGAAAAAGTGAGTCCCTCACTTTGTTGGAGCTAAGGGAGAACCAAGATAGTCCACCTCAACCTAAGAAATCCATGATGAATCTTCTTCTAGTTTGCCTTTCCACTTCACAAGGTATTATTTGTATTGTCTTCCTCTGGTGCTACATCCAACCCTGCTGTCCAAAATGTCTTCAATCTGCTCCAGTGCTTGTTGTGGTAACTGCTTCTTCAAGTCCTCTACCATGCTGTCACTTATCTCTGCTTCATGGTACTGGTGTAGGTCTGCAATATTGAAAATAGGTGATATGCCCAATGTCTTTGGTAGTTCCACTTCATATGCATTTCCTGAATCAATTTTTTTGAGTATCTTACAAGGTCCAAACTTCTTCATCTTCGACTTCTTATATGTCCCAACTGGAAATCTTTCTTTTTTCAAGTATACCATTACTTCATCTCTAACTACAAATTCTTTGTGTCTTCTCTCCTCATCTACTTTCTCCTTATATTTGTTCATCTCTTCTAAATGCTTCTTCCCCTGATTATGCACTATCTTCATGTGATCTGTAAATTCTTTTGCTTCTGCACTTCTCTTTCTTCTGTACTCATGTCTCTCAGTTCTATCACACCTCTAGGATTCACTCTAATAACAATCTCAAAAGGTGTTCTTCCAGTACTCCTATTTACTGAATTATTGTATGCAAACTTTGCTTGTGAAAGAATCAACTCCTAGCTTCCTGCTTTTTCTCCAACCAAACATCTCAACAAGTTTCCCAAACTCCTATTCACTACCTTTGTCTGTCCATCAGTCTGGATGAAAAGATGAACTAAACTTCAAATCTATCTTCATCTTCTTCCAAATTGTCTTCCAAAAATATCCAAGAAATCTTGTGTCTTTGTCTAAAACTATGCTCTTAGGTAATCCATGCAACCTCACAATCTCCTTAAAAAATAGGTCTTCTACATGCACTGCATCAGTTGTCTTCTTACAAGGTATGAAATGAGCCATCTTTGAAAATATGTCTACCACTACAAATATTGAATCATGTCCTCTCTGTGTCTTAGGAAATCCCATCACAAAATCCATGCTTATGTCTTCCCAAGGTCTCTCTAGTACTATCAAAGGTTTATACAATCTAGTATTCTGACTACTCCCTTTTGCAACTTGAAAAACTCTACAACTCGGCACAAATATACTAACATCCTTATGTATCTGAGGCCAAAAGTAATTTTCACTCACCAATGCTACTATTTTATCAATGCCAAAATGTCTTGCCAATCCACCACTATGCTTCTCCTTAATCAAATTATCTCTCATTGAGCTTCCAGGTATGCATAATTGATTTCCTCTAAACAACATATCTTCCTAAATAAAATAATCCAACCACTTACTCCTATATATCACAATAGGTTCCTTACACACTTTCCAAGGTTCTACAAAATCAATCTCCCTCAGACATGTTCTTCAATTCCTCAATTCCCAATACTTCAACTCTCATCTCTATCAACAAGTTTCTTCTCTTACTCAATGTATCAGTGACTTTGTTTGATTTTCCACTCCTATATTTCAACACAAAAGCATAACTTTGCATGAACTCTACCCATCTCATATGTCTCTGATTCAACTTACCTTGACTATTCAAATATTACAAAGCTTGATGATCTGTATACAACACAAAATCCTTAGGCAACAAGTAATGTCTCCACTTCTTCAAGGCTTGAATTATGGCATAGAACTTTTGATCATAAACTGAATATCTTCTCCTTGCATCATTCAACTTCTCACTGAAATATGCTATAGGTCTACCTTCTTGACTTAATACTACTCCAATTGTACTCCCACTTGCATCACAATCAACTTGAAATACCTTATTGAAATCTAGTAATGCTTAAACATGTTGCTTTGTCACCTTCTACTTCAACAGTTCAAAACTTTTATCTGCTCCTGATGTCCACTTGAAATCTTTTCTATCACCTCTCATTGTCTCTATCATAGGGTTACATACTGAACTGAAATTTCTAATGAACTTCTAGTAGAAACTAGCTAATCCATGAAATGATCTAACTTCTCCAATGCTCTCCGGTGTAGGCCATTCAACAATTGCTCTTACTTTCTCAGGGTCCATCTTCAATCCTTCTGCAGAAATCACAAATCCCAAATATACCAATTCTTTCTTCATGAAACTACACTTCTTGATGTTGATCAATAATTTCTCTTCTCTCAACCTCTATAAAAATTGTCTAATATGCCACAAATGTTCTTCCTTTGTCTTACTAAAAATTAGAATGTCATCCAAGTACACAATAACAAACTTCAAGACTTCATTCATCAATCTCATGAAAGTACTAGGTGCATTTGTCAATCCAAAAGGCATCACTAACCACTCATACAATCCTTCATTTGTCTTAAAGGAAGTCTTCCATTCATCTCCTTCTCTAATTCTGATCTAATGGTATCCACTCTTCAAATCTATCTTTGTGAAATATCTTGCTCCACTCAAACAATCCATGATATCATCCATCCTAGGTAAAGAAAATCTATACTTAACTGTGATCTTGTTTATTGCTCTAGAGTTAGTACACATTCTCTAATCTCCATCTTTTTTCCATGCTAACACTGCAAGTACTGCACAAGGACTCAAACTTTCTTAGATTAAACCTTTCTTCAACAACTCTTGTATCTATCTATTCAGTTCTTCATTCTCTGTCGGTGTCATTCTATGTGTTGTTTTATTAGGCAAACTAGATCCTGGTATAAGATCCATGTGATGACTAATACTCATTATAGGTGGAAATCCTTTAGGTATATTATCTGATATGATGTCTTCATACTTTGTTAGCAACTCTGTTATCTCCCCCGGTTGTGATTCTTTGGTCTCCTTCTTCAATGTTTCAGGCTTATTAGGGATCAAAGCATAACACATATTCTCATGTCTCAAACCATCCAGAAATATCCTTCCATCTACCACATAAATTCTAGCATTTCCATATACTTCACTCTTAGGATCATCTTCCAAAGAAATTAAAGTAGTTCTCTTTCCATTTGTTGCTATAGTGTATGTATTCTTTCTCCCATTATGTATAGCTTTTCTATCATATTGCCAAGGTCTACCCAACAAAATATGACATACATCCATAGGCATAATATCACACAAGACTTCATCGTGATAAGATCTAATATGAAATTTCACCAAACATTGTTCACTCACTAGTACCTTATGGTCATCCTGAATCCATGCTATCTGATAGGGCTTACGGTGTTTCAATCTTTCCAACTTTAGTTTAGTCGCCATCTCCTCTGAAACTAGGTTATTAGAACTACCACTATCAATTACAACTTTACAACATTTACCTCCTGATTTGCATATGGTTCTGAACAAACTCTTCCTCTGCGGTGGTTCTTCATTTGTTTCTACTTGGAATAGTGTTCTCCTCATCATAAGTGATTCTCCCTTCTCAGGTTTCCAACTGAACTCAGTGATCCAATAGGTTCTTCTTCAACATATGTTGCTCTTCCACTATTCTCTATCCTCTTGCTTGTACTCCCTTGATTACATTCAAATGCCCTTCACCTCCACACTTGAAACAAGTGCCTTTGAATGTTCCTCTTCCTTCTTTTCTGTATCCCTCATCCCAGTATGCACTAGGGTTTCCTCTTTGGTAAAATTTTATGTCATCTCTCCGGTAAGCATTATTATATTTGTCATCCCTTTTAAATGTGTTGTCAAACTTGTTCTACTCCAGATGTACTATGTCTCCTCTAGAAAATTCTCTACCTCTCTAAAATTTACCTCCTCTGCCTCTCTGTCTTTGATCATGTCTATTATTTAGCTTCTCTTTAACTTTCAGGGCAAATTGATATGCTTCCTCCAAAGATGTCATCCTCACTAAACTTAGTTCTTCTTGAATGTTAAATCTCAGTCCATTGATGTATCTAGCCACTTTCTCCTTGCTTTCTTCACTATGTCATGTCCTTATAATCATCTTATGAAATTCCTTAGTATACTTCTTCACAGATTTCTCCTTTTCTCTCAGGTTCTGCAATCTTTTCAACAACTGCAACTCATAGTTAGGAGGTATAAACTGATTCTTCAATTTTGTCACCATCCTATCCCACTTTGTAATCTTCTCTTTTCCTCTTTTATTTCTATCCAACTAAACTTCTTTCCACCATATAGCAGCATGTCCTTTCAACTTTGTCTTTACAAATTTCACCTTCTCTAGATCTTCAACTTCTTCATACTCAAAGTATTCTTCCATGTCATTTATCCAATCGATCAACTCTTCAGGATTCAAATTACCAGTATAGTTTGGCACATCAACTCTAGGTCTCTTTCCAATATTTGAAATATCTTGCAACATCTTTACTTGATCTGATTCTCCTTCTTCATCACCTCCTAGGGTTTCGCCAGTTTGTTCAACAAATTAAAATTCTTCCTCTTCATCACTTTCAATATTAGGTCTCGGTGTCAATCCTCTTCACCTATCTTCCTCAATAACATCCAATCAAATTCTCATTGTTTTCATCATCTCCATAATCTCATCCATTCTACGAGCCATTGTTCCAACAACAACAACTCTCCTCAGTGGCATTCTTCCTAGGATTAAGTGCAAACTACCTCAAGTTCAACGATCAGGATACAAGGTGACAACTGCCTCATAATTAGTGATCAGTTGCAACACAAGTAACATGCCTCAATTCAGTGATTTGGCCATAGCAAGATCTTATGGAATTCCTTCACCAACTTTGCTCAATTTGCTCCCAAAGATTCAAACCTGGCTCTGATACCACTTGGTGTAGTCACAGGAGGAGAGTTCATAGAATGAACTATCTAGACCATGCAGCTAGAGTAAACACAATAGAAACAACTCAAAGATATCGAACAAATGCAGATTCATTAATTTAGTATAGCATAGAATTTAAATACAAATTAGCCGGCAACATGCAAGCTTATAAGTTGGGCTCACCGGCGTGATTACAGAACATCAGAAGATATAACTTTAAAGCTCCTTTGCACCAAATCTAAACTATCAATGATCACTATTATCATGAACTTGATAACTCCTTTCCTAGGGATCTATTACATCAATATATATAATCTCTGGTACAAAAGATTCCTCTGCGTCAGCCAAAGAAGATCACAAACTCCAGGGAAGAGTTGTAACATGTGTACATGGATAGGTCAGACCTAATCATGTAGAACACCTCTACAAATGCATGGAATGGTGTGTGGATCTTGGGGAAGGTCAACCATGAACCAAATAGCATTGAATGATGTGTCATTAATCTCCACAAGTTGAGAAGTGCTCCGCAAGTCTTCTCCTTTAATTGATGTGTCTGAGACTGTTAGGATGCTTTGTTCTGAGAAAACAATTGATCTTTTGATAGTGATAACTTTCTAGTAACTGATCCAAATGCTTTGAATTCTAGATATGATGTAAATGAATGAATCTAGATGCTAAGTCCATCTCTGCAAGATCTTAAATGCAACTACGGTAGAATGCAGACCAAAATATAGAAACTACTACTGACTAAATTGCCTGAACTAAACTAGGAAATGAAAGAAACAAACTAAACTACAAATATTTTTGGCTGATGCAAGATTTCTCTTAAACCAGGGATACTTCTGCATCAAGTAGTTTCCCTTTGTCCTTGATGTCAAAGGGGAAGAATGAGTAGGTGTGTGTTGCCATCAATGCCAAAGGGGGAGATTGTTGTACACATGTTATCTAAGGTTTTCACTGATGTGGTTGTCATTGATGCTTATGTTGATGATTTACTATGATGGTCTGCTAACAATGATGTTTTTGATGTTCATGGTTGGATGCCATGCCTTGTTTAAATGTCAATTAAAGTCGTATTGAGTATGGCTGTTGTCAGTAGAGATGATATCATGATGATATATTAAGATAGGAATTATACGCATTAAGATGAGGACTAGAAGTAATTCTAATGTTGGGGAGATGTTTCTAATGGTTTGTAGCATGTTGTATGCTCTCTTCTATTTCTCCTAAGGAAGTATGTGTTGCTACAAGGAGGCTCTAGTCTCTAGATGTTGGTGAAGGTTTCTGCTACAGGAAGTTGCTTGGAAGACTGATTGGGAGAATGCTCTGCATTCATCCACCCTTGAAGAATAGTCATGCAGTTCATAAGTTAAGCTCAGCTGGTTGTGAAGGTGCGACATTCAAAGTTTCATATCATCTATCCCTTAGTAGAGAAAGTTGTAAGTGACAGAGTGCAGGACTGCATTGTTTTGTGGCTACTTTCAGTGTCTGTTGGCTTGCTCCAACTTGTTGCTATATGAAGTGGTGAATTGACTGGTGGAGAATGATCTCAAGGATCTTGTGTGTTTCATGTTGCTCCGCATGGTTTTTTTGGTTTCTCTAGAATAGGTTGTGGTATGGAATGAAAGTGTTGCTGGTTTATGCTCTTGCTTGGCCAACTGAGGAATGTTGAAGGTGTGTACCACAAAGTCTTTGTTTTGCAGCATTCAAGGAGTGTTTGGAGATGTTGTATGGGTCATTCTGACTCATCTGGGAGAAGCACAAGTAATGTTTAATCTTCCATTAGTACTGCCAAGTTGTAATGGCTGACATGCTACAAGCTTCACATTTTCTTACTTAAGGTAGACCTATTTCAAATGTGTGAAGTGTGTAGATATTTTTCTTTGAAGGATGATGTTATGAAGAGTGTTTAGGACCAAATTAAACATGTGTTTGAATCTGCAAGGCATGTTCCTCTTTCTAGTGTTATGTGGCATTGTTCATTGTGTTGATATTTTTGTTGAAAAATGTTTGTCATTGATGTCAAAAGTATTGAGGTTGGTTGTTTATGTTGATGCTTCAAAATTACAGTGGCTGCAGGAGTTCATGATTTCATAGTGTTGAGTGTTGATTGATGATGTTGAGAGATCACAGTTTGTATCAAGTAAATCATGTTCATGCTTCATGGTCATTCATTCATGTTCATGCTTCATGTGTATGGTGGTTACAATTTCAAATGCTTCATGTGTATGGTGTTTACAATGTCAATTATGTTTGATGTATGCTTGTCATTACCAAGAGTTGCTCAACTTGATGGTATTTCATTACCAAGAGTTGCTCAACTTGATGATATTGATCATCCAAGAGATTAGGAGATCTTGAATTGGTTGGAGTTGGGTGTTGTCATATTGTTTGAGTTGACATGTTTATGATTTGCCGTTGATCATTCTTGATGATATTGGTGTAATATGTTTGTTATTGATGCCAATAGTAAAGTGTAGTCAGGTGAAAGTTGCTTTATGCTTTGCCCTTGGTCATTCTTGATGATATTTGTGTACTATTTTTTCCATTGATGCCAATAGTAAAGTGTAGTCAGGTGAAAGTTGCTTCATGTTCGTTATGGAGCTTGGTGGTGTGTAGTATGAGTTCATGTTTCAAGATGCTTCTCAAGTTGCTATGCTAATCTCCTCCATAGTTCTCCTTTAAATTTATGGTAGAAATGAAGAGTGTTGAAGTCTGTTAACTCACAGTTGGACTTGGTGAAATCTTAGTTGGGTGCAAAAGCTTAGATTGTCATATGATCTTCAAGTTGTGTTGTATATGGTGTTGGTTTCATTGCTTGGTTGTTCATTCATCTCATAATCAGGTATACATAAAGAGTTTGTACTAATCAGGTATACATTGTACCTTGGGGTTGGTGTCCTAAAAATAATGTATTGGGTGTGGTTGTACCTGGAAGTGGGTGCTTCTAAAATAATTGTAATCATCTTTCTTTTGAGGTTGGATTTGAGCAGTAGACTCAAGTAAGTCTCAGTGGTTTTTCCGTCATAGGATTTCCACGTAAATATTGTTGTTATGTGTTCATGTTTTTCTAAGTGTTCATTTTAATTGTTTGCTTCGAAGATTTTTTAAGATTGTTGTATAAAGTGTTGGATTGAACTACACTGATTCACCCCCCTCTAAGTGTAACTATGCTCTTTTCACTTTTATGTTTTTGTTAATGCTGTAAAGATTAAGTTTCAGTTTGCACCAGAGGGTTTGAGATTTGTTTGAATACTAATTCACTCCCCCCCTCTCAATATCTGGGTATGTTCAAGATGGACAAACTTTCCATCACAAGAGGGTTAAATTACACATAAACAACTGATTTTTAGATTTACCAATCAATAGAAAACTAATCCTAAACATATATTTGCATAAAATGTGACTTTTAGCCTATAACTAGCAATATATAAACTTGCATTCATGAAATTTTATGTTATAATAGCATTATGCAAGTTTTGGAATCCTAATCTAATCCTAAACTAACAAAATCTAAAAAATGCAAAAGCTAGGGTAGGAAAGAGAAGGGTTAGAGAGAAAGAAACTAAAATTTCCAAGCTTTTACCCACAATTAGCCTCATCAATGGATAGATAGGTCTGTAATCATTAACCATTCTTTATTTGACCATAAGAAACCAACAATAAATCTTCAAGAAGGGGAAGTATTCAAAGGTTAAAATCCATGCAAATCACTGCAACAAACACATGAATTCTCAACATAGAATGATGAGAGTTCACACAACTAGTTTGGTTGTGTTTAGATTGGCCAGACAAAGTTTCTTACAATTAGAAAACAACCAATGATATAAACAAATTACAAACTCATCAAATATCCATCAATATACTACTGAAAATGTAAGAAAACAAAATAACTTGGTGTTTAGAAACCATGAAGCAAACTTTGTATTATAAAAAGCTTGACTAGTATCAACAATTTTCAACCCCTTTACAAAGAGAGGAGAATTGCCTTTTATAGGAGAAGGCAACATACTTAGTACAAAATGAATAACTAAGATTAAAAAAGATCCAATGGCCCAAATTCAATTATCTAACTCAAAGTCAAATTTGGTGGTAGACATAATTTCCAAGGCAATTTGTCTTCATCCTTGATGTAGCTTATCCATAAAGTTTCCATTAGCAAGAAAAAAATGTCTTTTCATCCTCATATTTGTAGCAAATTTTCTATTTTTATAAAAAGTATTATCAAATGTCCAAACATCATTTATGATAGGTGGCAACAAAATTTTCAAGGCAATTTGTCTTCATCTCAACATATCTTCATGGGCAAATCTCCTCTCTTCGTTGGAAAAAGTGTTTTCATGAATATTTGATAAAAATAAAAAATTTATAGGAATTTCATGGAGATCAATACATCAAGACATTAGGAAGTCTAGAATTATTTAGTTGAGGTGGAATCCTAGAAAATTGAAAGTCATGTTTTTTCCCTACAAAAATCACACAATGTATAAGAGCAAAGGATTAAGCCAAAGACTCTTAAAATTTGAATTATTAATAAATTTTTCTGAATTATTAATAAATTTTTCTATGTAAATTATTCTTGCAGGTTTCTATAGGAGGTTAGGACATTAGGACATCTAGAAGACTAGTCCAAAGGTAAAACACTAAAAATTTAAAAGTCACATTTTGAAATTTGCATTTAACTTTCTAAAACACTTTTAAACTTTCCAAAACCTTAGCCCATTCCATAAATTTAGATTATCAACAAACTTTTCTATGCAAAGTGGACATAGGGAGTTTTACAAGAGGTTAGGACATCAAGACATCTATAAGTCTAGTTTGGAGGTGAAATCCCACAAAATTTAAAAGTCACATTTTGAAATTTACATTTAACTTTATAAAACACTTTTAAACATTCCAAAATATTACCCAAATCCACGAATTTAAATTATCAACAAGATTATCTATGCAAAATAGACTTGGGGAGTTTTATAGGAGGTTAGGACATTAGGACATCCAAAAGTCCAAATGGAAGTTGGTGTAGGAATACTAAGGATCACTGAGAGGGGGGTGAATTAGTGATCTAATAAAACTTTTGTATTCATCAATCTTGTAGAAAAAATTTCTATCATCATGACAAAGAAATCAACAAATGATAGAATCACACACATGAAGCCATAACACAATATGTAAAGTGGAAAACCCTATCTAGGAAGAAACCATTGTCCAATCCTCACCGAAACTTTATTAGGTCTCACTGACCAAACTCTCACTGAGTGCATACAAGCCTCACTGGCAACAAAATATATGCCTCACTGGTAAATCAGCCTCACTGGAAAACAACTCCAATCTAAAAAGGAAGATAAACACAAAGTACTACTCTATTTACAATGAAAACCAAAGGTTATATATGTACTCTATAACTGTTATACATACACTTTATCTCTCCTGATTTGGGTACACAGGAACAACTCTTTAGAACCTCTATATACTTAACACAAAAGGACATTACCTTGACAATGATATCAGAATACAAGAAATGCTGACATCATGATCATAACATTCAATAATTCAAAGCATCTACATGATGTATCATGTCTCTATCACAAACAAATAAGTATAACAGACTAAATCATCATAAACAAGGATACCTGATATGTCACTGATTTATGCAATCAATGTATAATGTCATCATCTCACTGCCTCTATCATTGAGATCATATTTTATGCATCATACCCTCTACTGAAATTAATGTCTACAATCTTCCTTGTACTTTCTACAACTATCTAGTCATCCCCCTACTTTCTTTGAAGATGTTCAAGGTCTTCTGCATACACACCATATCATTCACACACTCTTTTTCTACTTTATCAGGTTTAGTGAATCATAAGATCATCTTCACTTCACCCTGAAGTCTATTCTCATATATTGTCATGCTAGATCACATTGAACTTTGTATTCCCTCCTCAAAGAAACCCGAACACAATCTTACCATCCACAGAAAACCACACAAGAAGAAAACTTCTAAAACACTTTCAAATCTTTAGACATTCGGACCAAAAATAGTTATCAAAATTGCCTACAGTTATAAGATGTTTGAATGGCCGTAAAATTCCTTAACACATATTTACTGTTAGGTTTCAAATAGAAATTGAATGATAGCCTTCAATTTTATCATTCGCGCCATAGTGGGATAGAATAAGGGGTGTTAGATTCATTTTGGCACCCATTACTTTAATCATACCAGACAGAGCCAGTGCCCCTAGGAAAGGGGGCCAGTAACTACATGTTACTCAACCCTTAAGGTTATAACTCAAGTGGTTGTTGACCAGAAATCATAAATCAATCTCCAAACAAAAAAAAGTTGTTACTCATCACTTAACCCTTTTACACTTTAATATCTTAGCCACTTAGGGTTTTAGAAACTCTTAGCACTTAGATCTTCAGATTTACATAAATCATCTGTCATGGAACATTACAAACCCTACACCAATAGCACTTCCAACAACGATAAACCTATATGAAATAATGAATCAATGATGCTAAATACCTTGATGTCATTTCATGCATAATATCACCTTAACATTACCAATAGAAAACTCCTTGTCCTTTGCAATCAAACTCCTTAAACATGACTATAAGCATGCATCATGAAGGCATCCTGACATAAACCAAATCAACTCAAACCTTTGACAACTGATATCAACAATGTGCCATCAAAACCCCAAGACACCATCTGTGAAAAGAAATGAACAATAACCTTGGAATGATACTAATCATGAACATTAAGCAATGAACTTTATATTGATAGCAATGCACTCCTATTACTACAGCTTTGACCTGAGTCTCCCAAACTAATGAGCATCAACCAACAACACATAAACAATATGTACCATCAAAGATCACCAACAAACAAACACCATCAAGTCAGCAAAGATGATCAACATTATCAAGTATTAACATTAGACATAACAACAATATCATGAAGACCAACATCCACCATAGCATGAAAATAATCATGTAGCCATCCTAAAGCAAAACTATGAGCATCCAAGACTGAATAAGCCATCAAGAAAATTGAGTACAACATGATCTCCTATCATCACTCTTTATCATGAAGCATGTGAACTCCTATGAAGCATGTCCATGAAGCATGATGAACTACAAGGGCAAAGCATGAAGCATGTTATATCATGATGTATAACAAACTCATCAACTCAAACTATCACATCAACAAGCAACTTTTGCTATCAATGACAAACACATCAACAAACTCCCCCTTTGTCATTGATGGAAAAACACCAAACTCTCCACTCTCTCTCTCTCCCCCTTTGACATCAAATGACAAAGGAACTTTCAAACACTCCCCCTATCAAAATAGGTATTCCTCTATTGGGAGCTAGAAATTGCACCATACTCATGGCACCATAATCAACATTACCTGCACAATAATTGTCTTGTTCTTCCTCACTACACATTCATTGTCAATTAGTGACACTCGAATAGAGATATAAGGAATCTAACCCCTTGAATAGTACCATCACCCAACATAGAAGAACCGATACCTGAAATAGTGATACAGATCACTGTCATGTACTTGTTACACTATTGATCTGTGATATAGTTATGTAGTGTGGTTACACAACATGCCCCATTTTGCCTTAGCAAAATAGGGACCCAACCTCTTTGATTTGCTTTTGCTTGTTTTGTCTCTCCCTGGGTGGTAATGGTAAAAACAACATCAGTTAGTATGCATATGTTCTGTTTTGGGCAAGTGTCTAGTCAGATTTCCAAAGTATGAGGGTAGATTTCCAAAGTATGAGTCTTCACTCAAAGGCCTACCAAATGAAAGAGTGCAAAATTCTAAGCAGGTTTGTCTTTTGGATCACCCCAAAATTTGCTGAAAATAAGAAGTTATGCCTAGTCAAAGTTTGGTCAAAGGTCACATTCCAGAGGAGGGTCATATTTCTCAATATCCATCATATTCGCTAATATGCAGATCACCTTCAAATATAAAGTAAACACTTAGCATGCACATATTTCCTAATATCCATCATATTTCTCAATATGACGATGATGTCATCCTAACCCGATTGAAAGAGGACCTGATATGACGATGACGTCATCAATGTGCTTGACCCCAAGAGGGTCATATTTCCTAATATCCATCATATTTCTTAATATGGCGATGATGTCATCCTAACCTGATATAAAAGGGACCTGATATGATGATGATGTCATTAGTATGTCTAAATTCAAGAGGGTCATATTTCTCAATATTTGTCATATTAGCCAACATGTCTGATCTTCCTCAATATGACAATGACGTCATCTCCCAAGCAGATTTGTAATATTAGTGATGTCGATGACATCATCCTGGTCTTCAAATGTGAGGGATGTTTTTTCAAAGTTAATATGCTTGATATTCCTTAAGAGCCCTCATGTTCCTTTATACCTGATATCTGCATATCCCAATTGGACGACAGTGCACCCTCGCAGGGGAATCTCATCACCACGAATATTCTCCATGCTGCTGCGAGATTGTGACATATGTCCACATTCACATCCAAGCTTATTGAGGACATATTTGGAACTTGATAACATTTTTTTGGTCAATGGTTACTGACCTAGTCGTTATGCTAATGTCATCATATCCGGATATCCACATTTTGGCATTTCTAAAGCATCTTATTCCTGACCTGATACTCATTGCTGAAAACATATCCCAAGCCAGATATTCATTGTTATGAGGGATATCCTAACTAGATAGTCATATCCAGATATTCAAGACCAAACATTCACATCCCAGATATCCATATCCGAACCTCCTCTCACAGTTAATGTTATGTATAATTTCCTACAAGATTATTAAATGATTAAAATATGTGTTTTGTTGCAGGGTATTGGAGTTGATTAAAGATTGGAGCTAATGTTATGCAAGTCATGCAAATGAAGAAGAAGGCTGGATAATGAAGCAGAGAAGGCTAACCAGATAGAATTGTAGACAAAGAGAAGACTTGAACCCAAATTAGAAGATATCACTAAGTATGTTGTCTGCCAGCTGGAAGGTGAACTTGGTTAAAGATGCGGGGAATATTCTCCTATGCTAGTTGTGTTGGCAAGAGACACTGTGTGGCTTCATTATTGTTGTCATTGATGGCAACAAAGTTTATCCCACACATCCGTAGTACATAATATGTCTTTACCAAAAGTTAGATTGAAGAGTGTTTTGGTCCAGTAAGCAAGAACAGAGCATGCAACAAGGTCTGACAATTAGGTCCGGATCTCTCAAAGGATGTATCTTAAAAAAATGTGGACTTGGAGAAGTCAAGAGGAGTACCATGACTACCACATTCTAGAGATTGAGCCTCCGGTGATGAAGGAGTGAAAAGATATGAGCACCTAAGTGTTGGGTTCCTGACAGGTAGAGCAGACTGAGCAAGAACTAATCGACAGAGTATCAGACCTTAATCTAGATGAGAAATTGATGGTGATCAAGCTTCTTGAGGGATCATTCATGGTTGACTAACATGATTGATGACTTCTATAACTATCTCTTTGATATGTATCACTTAGTAAGCATGGATTTAGCCAACAGACCAGAGTTTGGGAAAATCTTGAGTATTCTAGATGCCGACTAGAAAGATGTTGAAATCCTTGGTGCAGATATATATACCAGATGGATTTTGATGTGAAGGTGTGTGTGGTGTGAGATAGTGTGCAAGAAAAGGCAGAGATAAGTGTGGAAGTAGCAATACATGTTCGGTATGTGACAAAACAGCAGGATCAAAATAGAGGAAGAATGAAGTGCAGTAGATCAGTATATTGAGCCTAACCGGAACTGAACCTCAGCATATGTGGATGCTTCTCATCAGTTCAAATACCTAGTTACTTTATATAAACTATTGTAGGTAGTGAGCCTCTTGTGAGCAGTGTGCTCAGGCAGTGAGCCCTAACTGGCAAGTGTCATTTTTTACTTCTTATTCTTTTAATAGAGAATACAATCTTGGGTTAGTCACCCTGTGGTTTTTCCCTTAATAGGGTTTTCCATGTCAAAATCATTATGTTATGTGTATTGATTTTATTTCTGCTCTCATGGTTATGCATGCTTATATGCTTTAATGATGTACTAATTATTAAAGAAGAACAGAAAGTTAAATTGTTTAAGATAAATGATTCACCCCCCTCTTAGATATCTATGTTGTTTCCAACAATTGGTATCAGAGCTAAGTTCCTCTAAATAGAGCCTAACAGCTTGAGGAAGATCTAGGAATCTCAATGGATATGTATGGTGTGAGGGAACAACTTCAGTCTGCCCTAGATGATCTTGAGCAATCTCACTCTAAAGTCAATAACCTGAGGGAAAGACTCAAACAGGCTGATGATTTCATAAATGAACTCAAAGAAAAACTGAGTATCTCTGTGAAAAAGAGAAAAGAACTACTTCAACAATTAGCAAGTCAAAGTGAAGCCAATGATACAAATGAATATCTGAATGAGAAAAACAAGTTATGTGAGAAACTATCAAAAGAGGTCATTATGGTAAGACATGAAATGGAATCAGAGGTTATGAAATTCATCCAAGAAATTGAAGAGAAAAGAAAAATTGAAGATAATCTAAAACAATCTCACAAGGAGAAGTCAGAAGACTGCCACAAAATGGATAGAATAATCAGGCATCTAGAATCTGATCTTGAAGAAGCTAGAGATAATGAAGAACAACTTGAGAATCAGATAGACACTCTTAAAAGGGATCTTTAAACAACAAATGAATACAAAGAGAAATTCAAGATAAGCTCTACTCAACTTGAAGTTCTTCTTGAAAGCTAAAAGAGGGTAGATGACAAGCATGGCTTGGGGTATGAGAAAGGTGAAAGCTCTGGATCCGGTCAGAAGAAATCTGGATCAAGAAATTCAAGGAACTAACCTAGAAGACCTCTAGTAAGGCAACCAAATGCTCAAAGATATCCATCCTTCAATGGATACTGCTACAATTGCAATAACTTCAGGCATAAAGCAAATTAGTACAGAAGAAGAATGAATCAGACTAATTCATCCTTCTCTGGATAGTGTTTTAACTACAAAAGGTATGGTCACAAATCTTTTGAATGTAGAAATATGCAAATAAACAATTCATTCAATGGTAGATGTTTTGCATGCAATAGAATAGGACATATGGCTAATCAATGTAGATCAAGAGAATATCAGTCAAATATGCAAAGAAATATAGCTTGCTTTAATTGCAATAGATCTGGTCACATTGCCAAATTCTGTAGAAATAAGAATCAGGATAAAAGGGGTCCGGTGCATCTTAATCAAAATCAAGACAAAGGAAAAGGAAAAGTGAATGCGGATGAAGTTCAAAGGGAGATGAACAAGATTTGGGTAAAGAGAAGTACAAAAAATGTTGGGAATGGATCCACACCAGAATCTAGTGCTGATATTCCTTCCAAAAACTTAATAGATGAGCTCTGGCTCAGGGGGAGTCACAAAGGAAAACAATTTCCCCCAGCTAGTCAGTTGGTGCCTAAAATTGGCACATGGAGTGTAGTGGATTGAAGAGTTCTCAAAGAGATATCTAAATAACCTTTGGTAAAAAAATTAAAAGATTCGCAAGAAGTTTGAAGAGTCTAATCATTCAAAATTGAACCGGTTTGACAATCATCTAATAAAAGCAGGATTTTCATAGTTAGATCCGGTATGATTCAAAATTGAAATACCTTGATCTGTGGATAAATAGGATGATTCAAGGAAGGGAGATACATTGTAAGTTATCATTCTAAGTGCATCTCAGTGATTTGCAAAGATCTCTCTCAAAACAAGGAGAACAAGGCAACTGGAATGACTTAAGTTGTGCATTTATTGCAATATGGAATTGGGGTTTGCATAGAAATAAAAGGGTTCTTTTGTTCATCATTCGCACATTTGCATTCAAGAAGAAGAAAGAAAGAGCTCTACAACAAGATTGCTTCAACCCTCTCAAGGATCAACTGCAGAATTTGATTCAATCAATGATCTTTTCAGCTCTTATCATGAACCCTAGAAGCGTAAAAGGGTATTTCCGCTCTTGAATATCTCTCTCTGAATCTTTTGAAAGATGGCTACCCCAAATGTTGTTAAGATCATTGATAGGCCACACCCTAAGTTCAAGAAACATCCTTACAAATCCCTAGAAATTGATCCCCTAGGCGCATTCTCTAGCATTCCACATGGGGTTCTGCACGTTGAAGATGTTAGGATATACATTCATGCCAATATTGAGGAATTTGGGGAATCCAACCTGATGTATATCTATCACAAGGAATTAATAGATGAAACATTTGAACTTAAAGCCCAATACAAGGCCATCCGGGATAAGCATTTTGGACATTGCATCCATTTCCCTTGTTTTGCAGAAGATGAATGGGTCTAGTATGTTCTGAACAGAATGCATGACAACTTCATGTGGTTGATGAGGCCATTTAAGATCACAAAATATGCCATTAGGGTGGTAACTGGATTGCACTCATCCGGTGGGTTGCCTGCTCTCAAATTAGGTAAAAACTAAACTGTAAGTGAGGCTACCGGATCAAAATTTGACAAAAGAGCAATGTCATAGAGGATATCACAGATTCGGATATCAAATTTGCTTCTATGATAATTGGTTATAAAATATATCACTCCAGCAGGGAGAACTCTTTATTCGGAACAACAATATACATTGGTTATTAGATGCTAAGGGAAAATGTTGATTATGATCTTTGTGAGCTTCCCCTAAACCAACTGTTAGAGAATTTGTAGAAAATAAAGAAGGATAAGAAGAATTCATTTAAGTACGGTTGCTTGATACGATTTCTATTCTTCTACTATATGAATGAGCTACCTAGAACTAGTGGCTGGATATGGCAAAATGATAGACCTGTTGCCATACAAATTAGAGATTATATGTATGGGCTTGGTGATGTTAAGGCTCAAAGCACATCTCTCTAGGGATATTTCAAGAATTTCCAAGGTATGATGCAGGCCAGAGAAAGAATTCCTCAGACATTAGTTGAAAAATATAAAGATATAGTGTGTTTTATGGTAGACATTGATCAATGTCTAATGGGGTAGTAGAGCCTAGAATAGTCTGGATTATGCCAATGGGCTATGAGGTGGATGAGGAAATTCTAGAACTACATGTCCAACACCTACTAAGTCAACCTAAGGACCCTAAGGTAGAAAGGATTGGAACCTTTCAAGAATTGAGTGTGAAAATTCATGTTGAACAAAGACAACCAGAGATGAAGAGAAAAGTGAGAAGGGAAGTAGTCGAAGTTGCCAAAAGATATGACATCTCAAAAGAGGCAGTTGATGCTAACAGAGAGAAAATAGAAAGAGCAAAAAAAGAGAGACAAGAAGAGGAAAAAGAAAGTGGTCTGGTGCAAGCCCCCTCTGTTAGATCTAGGGCACACAACTGAGAGGGGGGGTGAATCAGTTGTACAAAAACTTGCTTCTACTTCAAACACTTGATTCTTCTTTCTTAGTTAATAGCATATCAATTAACCATCCATGAAAGCATAATGTATAAACACAAGAGCAGATAAACATCAACACATTGGACACTAAGATTTTGACATGGAAAACCCAGTTAAGGGAAAAACCACAGGGTGATTAACCCAAGGATTATTCTCTGTTAGAAGAATAAGAAAAATGAATGGAACATGCCAATTAGGGCTCACTGCCTGAGCACACTGCTCACAAAGAGGCACACTGCCTACAAGAGACACACTGTCTACAAAGTGATCAGAATCACAAACTTGAACTGGAGATTGACATCTTTACCATGTCTAGATCAGTTCCATTTAAGCCCGAGATACTTCTGCTCTGCCTTTCACTCTTTCACTATACCACACTCATCCGCTCCTCAACACACTTTGAAATGAACTCACAAACCTTTATTTATACAAGACATCGACTTAGGAACAATCATCTAAGTTAGCAATCAACCATAAGGACATTCGCAAGATGATTAATACATCCGATCGGCCACCACAAGAACATTTGCAAGATGAACAACTCATCCGATCGGCTAGTCTGAACAAGAACTTCATCTGGAAGAACATCTTCAATTCTGGGCTCTACCACCAATTTGGACCGACAACATAACCTCAACATGATCCAAGAACCTTCACAAGCTTGCCTGATTAACCAGGTACATCCGCACTTCCTCTACTAACTGGAATCTCTTCTCCTCTTCATCTGGAACTTCAAGAACATAGTCTGTTGCCACTGTCATACTGAAGAAGGTGCTTCTGGACCTCCAAACCATGTACCAATCAAGATGACACATCACACAGACATCCCAAACACTCTTGCCAATCTGCAGAGTCTGATAGTGCACCTCCGGATCTCACCAGACCTTTTTGTGACACTCTGTTCCTCCGGAGCATCTCCTAGACCAGTTCTACTTGACCAATCACAACTTTTTCATATCTTCATGCGGACCTCTGAAATCTTAACCGGATCATCTCAAGACTCATATCTACAAACCCTTTAATCTACATCCTCTGATTCTCAACCTATTAAGTACATTTGCCTTCTTATCACTGTTCTTCACTGTTCCTGATTGAGACTACTTTTCTCAATATCCTCAACACATAGCTCATCCAAACTTTCTTACCAATGCAATATGAGTATGTTGACATCAATGACAACATTAGTTAACCTCATACTTGCAACAATCTCCCCCTTTGTCATTGATGGCAACATATGATGTGAAAAACCATCAAGACAAGAACTTCTCTTTTCTGTCACATCTCCCCCTATTAGCAACAACTCTTCACATGTCTTCTATTCCTTTACTGCTCCCTCTTTGATCATCAACCACTTGTTTTTCACATGTCTTCTCTCCCCCTTTGACATCAATGGCAAAGGGCTCATACTTGCACTTGTAACATATCAGAATTATACTAGCTGCTCCCCCTTAGTAGCTGCTCCCCATCATAAATCTGGATCACAAGATATGGCTGTGATATCCACTGAACTGATGCACATCAATGCATCCTAGTTCATCACTGGAGGGGCCATGACCCCTAACTTCTCCTAGAGATACTCAAAAGAGTCCTTGGGAAGAGGTTTAGTAAAAATATCTACAATCTAATCCTTGGAGGGTACATACTCCAATCTGACTTCATCCTTGTTCACTTGTTCTCTCAGAAAGTGAAACTTGATAGATATGTGCTTGGTCTTAGAATGCAACACCGGATTCTTAGAAATGTTTATTGCACTTGAATTATCACAGAAAATTGTGATAGGCTCCTCATATTCAACTTTAATGTATATTAGCATCTGCTTCATCCATAAAATCTGAGTGCAACTATCGACTGCTGCAATATATTCTACTTCAGTTGTAGACAGAGATATTGCCTCTTGTTTCTTGCTTAGCCAAGAAACCAATCTCTTTCCTAAGAAGAATGCTCCACCACTGGTGCTCTTCCGGTCATCCACATCTACTACCCAATCTGCATCTGTATATGCATGAAGAGAGAAATCTGGATCTTTAGGGTACCATAGACCATACTCAACTGTTCCTTTCAAGTACCTAAAAATTCTTTTGATTGCCATAACATGAGATTCTCTAGGATCAGCCTGGAATCTTGCCACAAGACCAACAACCTGCATTATATCTGGTCTAGTGTGAGTGAGATACAACAATCCACCAATCATTGATCTATACTTTGTCTGATCTACCTTTGGAGAGTCATCATCTTTGCTCAACTTAATCCAGTTGCCATAGGAGTGTTCATTGGCTTTGAATCTTCCATACCGAATTTCCTCAACAATTCTTTCACATATTTGATCTGAGAAATGAAGATCCCTTTCTTTGTTTGAGTAATTTGTAGACCTCAGAAGAAATTCATTTCAACAAGCATAGACATTTCAAACTCACTTTTCATCTGATTTACAAAAGTTTTGCACATACTATCTCTTCCTCCAAAAATGATATCATCCACAAACACTTCAACAATTAAAATGTTTTCATGATCAATTTTGAAATATAAGTTACTGTCAGCAGTACCTTTGTTGAATCTAATCTACACAAGATGCTTATCCAACCTTTCATACCATGCTCTTGGGGCTTGCTTCAATCCATACAATGCTTTCTTCAACTTGCAGACCATATCATCATTATCAGACAATTGAAATCCATCCGGTTGTTCAATGTAAACTTCTTCTTCCAGATCACCATTTAGGAAGACAGACTTGACATCCATCTGATATATCTTGAAGTCTTTGAAGGCAACAAATGCAAGAAATAATCTGACTGCTTCAATTCTTGCCACCGGAGCAAAGGTCTCTTCAAAATCAATTCCTTCTATTTGAGAGTAGCCTTTGCAGACCAATCTAGCTTTGTTTCTGATTACTTCACCAACTTCATTCAGTTTGTTCCAAAAGACCCATTTGGTTCCAATCACATTCTTGTCTCTAGGTCTGGGAACAAGATCCCAAGTATGATTTTTCTCAATTTACATCAATTCTTCCTCCATTGCTTTGGTCCAGTTTTCATCATTGCAAGCTTCATTAACTGTCTTAGGTTCAATCTTTGAAATCGGACAATATTCATTTGAATCTTGAGCAATTCTTCTCCTTGTTTGTACCCCTTTACTTTTGTCACCTATGATATGATCTTCAGAGTGATTTAGAGTTACATACCTTGGAACATTGGGAGTTTCTTGCACTACTAATTCTTGATCAGGCTCATTCAGACAAACTTCTTTTTCTGATTTACCGGATCAGTCTGGATTTGAATTTCAGAGGAGGATGGAGCTTCGTGCACCAGAGGATCATTCTGACCATCTTCATCACATTCATAAAACCTTAAGGGCTTCTCAATTCCTTCATCAACCTTCACATTTGTACTTTCTATCATCTTTTTCAATCTCTTATTGTAACACCGGTATGCTTTGCTTTGAGTGGAGTAACCAAGAAAATTCCTTCATCACTTCTAGCATCAAACTTTCCTAGATCTTCATCTCTTTTGATGTAACACTTTCTACCAAATACTCTGAAATATCTCACAGTAGGAGTTATACCAAACCAAAGTTCATAAGGAGTCTTACCAGTATTGTTTTTAATTTGAACTCAGTTAAGAGTGTAGACTGCAGTGCTGACAGCTTCTCTCCAAAACATCTAAGGAACATTTGCTTCCATCATCATTGTCCTAGAAGCTTCCTAGATGGTCTGGTTCTTTCTCTCAACTACTCCATTCTGCTATGGATTCCTAGGAGCAGACAACTGTCTCTTTATGCCATGCTTCTCACAAAAGTCTATGAATTCACCAGATGTGAATTCACCACCTCTATCAGACGTTAGACACTTCAGTATTAATTTGGTTTGATTCTCTACCATAGCCTTGAAGATTTTGAACTTCTTAAAGGCTTCTGATTTCTCTTTTAGAAAGGTAACCCACATTATCCGGGAATGATCATCAATCAATAACATGAAATATCTATCACCTTGCATACTCTTGATTCTTGTCGGACAACATAGATTAGTATGAACTAATTCCAATAATCTGGTAGAGGATTGATCTTTGCTTTTGAAAGAGACTCTGCTCTGTTTACCTAGCTAACATTCTTTGCACAAACTATTTGTAGGTTTCACCAATTTTGGAAGATCTCTTACAGCCTGAATATTGCTTATCTTGATGATGTTATCAAAATTTACATGACACATCCTTCTATGCCATAGCCAACTTTGACCAACTTGAACAAATAGACAACTTTTATTTGAACCAACCAGATGGAAGATATTACCTTTTGTTTGAGTACCAGATGCAATCTCAGTTCCAGAGCTTTCAAAGATTCTGCATCTTCCATTTTTGAACTAGAGATCATAACCTTTGTCTACTAACTGTCCAACACTGAGAAGATTGTGCTTCAATCCTTCAACATATAGTACATTACCAGTTTTGCTCTTTCCATCAAAATAAATAGTTCCCCTACCTCTGATTCTACCTACAGAATTGTCACCAAACTTTACCATTCCTCCTTGATACCTTTCCAAATCTAAGAACTTGTTCTTGTCACCTGTCATGTGGTGAGAGCATCCACTGTCAATAACCCAATCATCCTTTTCTTCAACTTGGGCAGCCAAAGCTCTTTCTACAACCTTATGATTGACAGATTCAGAGGATATTAGTTCTTCTTCCTTGATGGCAATAAACACCCATTCATTTTCAGATTTATCTTCTATCACTAATTCATCATCTGTTACTCCTTCATTATCAGCTTCTTCATGAACATAATAACAGTTCTTTTGGAACCTTTGTCTGTTAGAGTTTGACCTTGTAGATCTTTCCCGACATCTTGAAGCAAAATGACCAATCTTATTGCAATTGAAGCACCTAAAGGTAACTTTCCTTCATACTTACCAGATCCTCTTGGCAATCTCTTTGCAATGAGGGCTTCAAGATGAGATGTTTTTGCTTCTTCCTCTTCCATGTCTTTCCTTGCTTGATCATACCATGACAGCTTCCTTGAAGAGTTTTCTCCTAGATCAAATATTTGTTTGCCTTTCACATAGGCACTGGCTTTGAATGCAGATTCAATCTTGGGGGGATCGTCTCCAAACTCTATCATTTCAAATGCAACTAGTTTGCCAGCCAATTGCTCTCTTGTGATAGTTGTATGGGCTCTGAATTCATCAATGGCAGCAACCTTGATCTTGTAGGTAGCAGGAAGGGATCTGAGAATCTTGTAGAAAATTTCATTTTCATCCAGAACTCCACTAGCATTCCTGATTCCACACACTAGCTCATTCACTCTTGGCATAAAGGTAGTGATATTTTCATCATCTCTCATCTTCAATCTTTCAAATTTCCCTTTCAGACTTTGCAACCTTGCACTCTTGACAAACTCATCTCCTTCATACAGAAGGTCCAGTTTAGTCCAGATCTCATATGCAGTTGGTAGGTCAATAACATTTGAGAGATCTGAGTCATTCAATGTGCTTAGAAGAGCTTCCTTGGTCTGTAGATTGTTTTCAGCATCTATGATTTCATTCAGAGTTGTCGGACCACCCTGTGGAGGAACATATGGTTTTGAGACCATGGTCAAGTATGCTTTTCCCATACACTCCAAATGAAATTTCATGCGACTTTTCTAGAGAGTGAAGTTGGTTCCATCGAACTTCAGACTATCCTTCTTATATGAAGACATCCTGGATCTCCTCAAGCGGTTAAGCTCCTTTCAGAAGAACTTGGCTCTGATACCAATTGTTAGATCTAGGGCACACAACTGAGAGGGGGGGTGAATTAGTTGTACAAAAACTTGTTTCTACTTCAAACACTTGATTCTTCTTTCTTAGTTAATAGCATATCAATTAACCATCCATGAAAGCATAATGCATAAACACAAGAGCAGATAAACATCAACACATTGGACACCAAGATTTTGACGTGGAAAACCCGGTTAAGGGAAAAACCACAGGGTGATTAACCCAAGGATTATTCTCTGTTAGAAGAATAAGAAAAATGAATGGCACATGCCAATTAGGGCTCACTTCCCAAGCACACTGCTCACAAAGAGGCACACTACCTATAAGAGACACACTGTCTACAAAGTGATAAGAATCACAAACTTGAACTAGAAATTGACATCTTTACCATGTCTGGATCAGTTCCATTTAAGCCTGAGATACTTTTGCTCTGCCCTTCGCTCTTTTGCTATACCACACTCATCTGCTTCTCAACACACTTTGAAATGAACTCACAAACCTTTATTTATACAAGACATCAACTTAGGAACAATCATCTAAGTCAGCAATCAACCATAAGGACATTCGCAAGATGAACAACTCATCCGGTCGGCTAGTCTGAACAAGAACTTCATCTGGAAGAATATCTTCAATTCCAGGCTCTACCACCAATGTGGACCAACAACATAACCTCAACATGATCCAAGAACCTTCACAAGCTTGCCTGATTAACCAGGTACATCCGCACTTCCTCTACGCACTGGAATCTCTTCTCCTCTTCATCCGGAACTTCAAGAACACAGTCTGCCACCACTATCATACTGAAGAAGGTGCTTCTGGACCTCCAAACCACGTACCAATCAAGATGACACATCACAAAGACATCCCAAACACTCTTTCCAATCTGCAGAGTCTGATAGTGCACCTCTGGATCTCACCGGACCTTTTTGTGACACTCTGTTCCTCTGGAGCATCTCCCAGAATTGATTCTACTTGACCAATCACAACTTTTTCATATCTTCATATGGACCTCTAAAATCTTAACTAGATCATCTCAAGACTCATATCTACAAACCCTTTAATCCGCATCCTCTTATTCTCAACCTATTGAGTACATTTGCCTTCTTCTTATCACTATTCTTCACTATTCCTAATTGAGACTACTTTTCTCAATATCCTCAACACACAGCTCATCCAAACCTTCTTACCATTGCAATATGAGTATGTGGACATCAATGACAACACTAGTTAACATCATACTTGCAACACCCTCCCAGACCAAATCCTCCAAGAGCTCTGCACCTACCACCTCTAAGAGCCAAAAGGCCTAAAAACTGGAAGCCAAGACATCCAGAAAGGGAGAGAAGAGAACAAAGACAAAGGCCACAAGGTCTTACATAAGTCAAAAGGATGATGAAGAGACAGAATTTGATGAAGAAATTAAGAAAATAAGGAAGAAGAAGAAAACTTCAGATGAATCCTCTGCTGGTGTAAACAAAGAAGAAGAGGTAGAAGAATTTATTGAAAAGCCTACTCTCTCTATTGATGATATCATCAAAGCAGTTACTGTGGATGGGAATCTGCAACCAATGACAGAATTCTATGATGAGTACAGTGACACAGACAAAAGGATCCTGGAAGAAGCTATAGTTAGGTACTTAAACATTTATAATAAAGCATTCATTGAAATCATCTCTCTAATCCCCAAGAGTTTAGAGAAAGTACTTACTCATAAAAGACAATGCCAAGGAAAAGGATTTGGAGATCTAGGAACAGATAGCTATTCAGCTCTATCCTTCTAGCACTCCAAAACAAATGAAAATGATCTTCAAGGATTGCAAGGATGAGTTCTAGAGAAAAGCCAGAATGAACAAGCTTATGCTTAGAGAGACTAATCAGGTGGCAAAAGAGACTGAAGACATCCTCCAGAATGCATATAAAAGATTCAATCTTCCTGTTATAGAGGACATAAGTGATGAACCTTCTGCCATGGATGTCGAAGGATTAAGTGCACTAAAGGAAGCTTCTACTGAGAAAATTGTAGAAGAATCAAAGGAGAAAAGTGAGGAGAAGACTAAGAACTTAGATTCCTCTACTCCAGAAGATGAAGTCCTTGAAGAAGTAAACAACTCTCTTCTGGATCCCACTGCAGACTCCAGAACTGAAGGAGAAACAAGAAAAGAAGAGAAAACAAGTCAAGAAGAGGAGAAAAAGGGAAGAGAAGAAGAAAAAATAGAGAAGATTCTATGATGATAACTCTGAGGCTGCAAAAGGAAAGAAGTCTCTGGCAAGAGACACTACAGAAGCAGTGAAGAGTTTCTTGACCAAGGAATTGATGGAGATAGATGAACCGTAACTATTTCAGGGACCACTCAATTTTGACTCCCTCTCTCTGGTCCAGACAATGAAGGTAGCATATTTTGCTCAAGCTAAAGCAAAAGAAAAGCTTTTGAAGTCTCACATGGAAGACTGTGAGCTAATAGATATTGCATCCGGTGTGCTAGAGAAAATCATGCCATCCTTTCAAAAGGATCTTTGAGCCTCCTCATCTGGTAATCTAAAATCTCTTGTTAATTCTATTAGCACACATTTTGATTCTTTGGAGAAATCAGTAGAAGAGAATGTCTGGAAAGAGTTTTTGGGTAAGAGATTCTCTGAAGTACAGGGGCTCATAGCAAATGATAGGAGAAATTTGAATATTGGAGTAAAGAGCCTAGAAAATGCTCTTAAAGATGGCAAAGAACTATACAAATTTTATTTATCTTGGTCCATAGTGACAGCAGATATTGCAAAGAAGGTGGAAGAACAAGAGGGTAAACTATCAAGTTTATCTCAGAGTTTTGATCCTCTCACCTCATCCATAATGAATCAAGAGTGTTAGGCTATTGCCACTATAAATGAGATAAAGAGGCTTGAGAAGGAGAAGAAGAATAGAATAAGTAGAATGAGTGAACTAAGAGGGATAATTATCCCTAAGTTAAAGAGGCAATGCATGAGGCCCTAACTGATGCTCAGACTATATCCCGAACCAGTGATCTGGTAGACTTAAAGAGGGCAGAATCTTTTGCATTTTTGTTAAGTGGTCACATCTCAATTTTAGACAGGATGAAGCAGAGTTGGGCAACAGAATTTGTCCAGTTGAAAACCACTTTTGCGGATATACTTAAGTATATGTAAGTATAACTTGTATATATACTAATGCGGCTATGTATAGGTTACCTTTTGAAAATTTTGGTGTGCGGATTCCACCCTTTGCCATTGATGTCAAAGGGGGAGTGAGGAGCAGTGAAAAATGTGGAATCTAGCTAAGGGGGAGCTCCGGTAAAAGTGTACATAAGATAGAGCATCAGCCAAGGGGGAGTGTGCTATGACACTTAGTCATTTTTCACTAAGTGTTGCCATCAATACCAAAGGAGGAGATTGTTGGCAAGAGACACTGTGTGGCTTCATTATTGTTGTCATTGATGGCAACAAAGTTTATCCCACACATCTGCAGCACATAATATGTCTTTACCGGAAGTCAGATTGAAGAGTGTTTTGGTCCAGTAAGCAAGAACAGAGCATGCAGCAAGGTCTAACAATCAGGTCCGGATCTCTCAGAGGATGTATCTCAAAAAAATGTAGACTTGGGGAAGTCAAGAGGAGTACCATGACTACCACATTCTAGAGATTGAGCCTCCAGTGATGAAGGAGTGAAAAGATATGAGCACCTAAGTGTTGGGTTCCTGACAGGTAGAGCAGACTGAGCAAGAACTAACCGACTAAGCATTAGACCTTAATCTGGATGAGAAATTGATGGTGATCAAGCTTCGTGAGGGATCATTCATGGTTGGCTAACATGATTGATGACTTCTATAACTATCTCTTTGATACACATCACTTAGTAAGCATGGATTTAGCCAACAGACCAGAGTTTGGGAAAATCTTGAGTATTCCAAATGCTGACTAGAAAGATGTTGAAATCCTTGGTGCAGATATATATACCAGATGGATTTCAATGTGAAGGTGTGTGTGGTGTGAGATAGTGTGCGAGAAAAGGCAGAGATAAGTGTGGAAGTAGCAATACAAGTTCGGTATGTGACAGAACAACAGGATCAAAATAGAGGAAGAACGAAGCGCAGTAGATCAATATATTGAGCCTAACCAAAACTAAACCTTAGCATATGTGGATGCTTCTCATCAGTTCAAATACCTGGTTACTTTATATAAACTATTGTAGGTAGTGAGCCCTAATTGGCAAGTGTCATTTTGTACTTCTTATTCTTTCAATAGAGAATACAATCTTGGGTTAGTCACCCCATGGTTTTTCCCTTAACAGGGTTTTCCACGTCAAAATCATTGTGTTATGTGTATTGATTTTATTTCTGCTCTCATGGTTATGCATGCTTATATGCTTTAATGATGCACTAATTATTAAAGAAGAACAGAAAGTTAAATTGTTTAAGATAACTAATTCACCCCCCCTCTTTGTTATCTACCTTGTTTCCAACAAGTTGTTTCCAACAAGTTGTTTCCAGCTGTGATTGCCAACTAGCAATCACGTGCCTCCATTCCTGATCGTTGGATCATCATGATTGGATCCTAACCATTGGATCGATGTAACCATGTATGGCCTTTGTTCTATAAAAGGGCCATGACTTGTCATTTTAAAGGAGATCAAAAGAGGTCAATTATTTTCATATCTGGCAAAAAGAGAGCCAATTATTGTAGACCTGATAAGAATTGTTGAAATTATGGGAAACTTAATTGAGATTAGACTACTGAAGCATCAGGGCTAATTCTCAAGGCCAATTGTAAATGTATATTCCTTTTGCATGCTTAATGAAGATGAAGACTTGTGATTACAACTACATTGTAAATTTTGTATAATCTATGGATGAATTCCAGATATGTACTATGGTTTGCTGCATCCCTTGGAGTGCATTTCAATTTGTGCATGTTGTATTCATTTCTTTCCATTGAAGATTCACATCAATCATATCTAGCTGTGGAATGCCCTGGTGAACATATGGTTTGATTTTCTTCTCTTCATGATAGTGTTAAGGATATATGTGGACCAATGACTGAAGATTCATTTAATTTTAGTAAATTTAGAAATCTTTTATTCAATTTCTTTAAATTTCATTTAAATCACCATCATCAAAACTGCAAATAGAAGAAAATGATAAGTAGAACAAACTAAATATGCCGATACCCATAGATACATGAATATCTTTAGCATATTTGAGCAAATGCATGTCAATATTGAAAATATCATGCGAATATCCATAAATAATGGTAGAAATCATAGAAATATCAACTTATAGGCACATTATTTAGAAGAATTTAAGGTGTAGGAGCAAGATTTGATAGAATTGTTGGAGATTTGTGCAGAGTAGAAATAAAGGACATGAATATTGAGGAACTTTGTAGGAATTAATGAAGTATGTAAGGCTCCTTGAATGGAAAATAGCAACACACATCAACCTATGAGTAACATTAGATGATCATGACCTGATCCATGGAGACTTGGGATCATGAATTCTCCAAATTCATCGTATCTTTCAAGATGATAAAGGTTTGATTTGTAATTCTTTATCTATGTGTGTTTATGACTAACATCATAACCAACATGAATTGGTGCTAGAAGGAGGGCCTCAAGAAATATAAAGTTTAATGACTACAAATATCTCTTGTCCGAAAGGATTTGACTATATCTTTGTAAAGATCTAACTCAAAACTTCAAAGATTAGGCTGATTTTCTGAGCTTTCAGGTTTTATTCTGAGATGTGATAGATCTCATTAAATTTCAAAATTCAAAAAAATTGAAAACAGAGACTCATTTTCGATGGATGCATATGAGGACAATTTTCAAGTAGATTTTCCCTTCTTTCAAGAAATTTTAAATGAGCAAGTTTATCCTCAAAATTTATCTAATTTTGGCTTATCCAAAGGGTGCAGGATACACAATTATATAGATCATGGTGAAGTAAATTGTTTAACTTTGCTAACAAGGTTAGATTTAGCTTTGAAAGAATTGATTCCTTTCTCAGAAGTATACAAGGCTAAATTTTGGTAGGAAGAGGAAGGAATTCTGGAGCCACGAGAAAATATAGCACCAGAAGTTAGGAGTTATCCAAAAAATGGAGTGGTTGAACCAGTTCTGGGAGATGAGTATAGCGAAGAACCTTTTGATGAATCAATATATGGTGAGATTAAGTGTTCTCCACTTCAGGTGAATGAAGCAAAGTCCAAGTATGTACGGTTTGAAGATTTTGGAGATGAAATTGCATCTTGCTTCTAGTCATTAGATAACCAGGAAGATAAATCTAATGAGAGAGAAAAGAAATATGAAATTAGACCTGATATATCTGATATATTAAACAAATATATAGATTTGTTATCAGAAAATGTCTCTAGATCCGATCTTAATAATATTGATGAAGATGATTGGTCCAAGAAGTGTAAGCAAGTGATAAGAGAATTGGAATGCACAGATGTTGAAGAAAAATCTATGGCAGCAACTCAAGGAGTTGTAGAAAAGAAAGTAAATGCTGATTTATTATCTGACTTCTTTAAATTAAATGATCAAATACAAGATTGTTGCAGGACAATAGAACTAGACACTCTACTGGATGATGAAAGTGAACTATTTGAAGAGCAATTCATGGAGATGGAAGATATTGAGGGCTTTGTTGTTGCTATGCAGGATCAAATGCCAATTCAGTGCTATTTTGAAAAATGAAACAGAAGTATTCCTATCTATTAAATGTTGAATCATCCTTTACAATTATTTGATTTAGAAACAATAGGTTTATGTGCATCGCGTTCTAATGATGAAGATACTCACCTAAGTGCTGATGTGCAGGGAACTGATGTGAACATTGAGGTGTTTCCTGAACTTGAGGTTCAATTGAACATACAGAATAAAGAAATAGAGTTGGATATGGATAACAAAATAATTCATTAGGAGCCATATATTCTTCAATTTGAAGAAGGACAAGACATGAAGTCAAATAGAGAAAATGCAAAGTCAAATGAAGGACTAGATGACAATGAATAGGCATGTCCAATAGAACAGGAAATACACCATGTTGTATTTTTCCTTTCCCCAGTGAATAATGTTGATTATTATTTTGATTATGGAGATTCAAGGGATAAGACATGCATATGGATTGGTCATGAACATAATGAACTTCGTCAATTATTGATAATTAGGGATTATTCTATTAAATACAGTGAATTTAGAATACAAGAATATTTTTCAGAATACAAAGATGAATTTGCTAGGATTAGAACCCTGACTAATGCCATGATACTCCTACATAATCTAAGGAAGCATGCAAATATAGGTGTTGGTAAACCTTATCCTGGATTTTGTTTGCCTTGTAGTGCATTGTATATAGTCTAGTAGGGTAGCTGCTTCTTTCCTTTCTTCTCTGGTTTTGTCTTGCTTTGCTTTGTTTCCCTTTTGTAGTTAGTTGCTTTGTTTGTGTGTTTTTTTGTTGTTTGTGGTTGAGTCTTTATTTTGGTTAGGTAACATGAGGCACCTTTTCACTTTAGGAAGCTACTGAAATTATCAGAATTCAAGAAATGAATACAAGTTCTTACATAGGTTGTGACCCATGTCAGTGTAAGTATCTCTGATCAGGTCTGTGATGTCCTTTTCATCAGTGTTAAATTTTCTTGTTCAAGGAGATCCTCACAGAATACACCTAACAGCCTTGGATTTGTTGAACATGCTAGTGTAGTGTTAAGTGAAAAATCTAAAGGTTTTGCTACCATTGCAATTCTCAACCTAATCAACAAGTGCCCACACCTTGCAAAATGTGTTTACATGATCAAATCTTATGAAAATTGAATACAAAAAAAAGAAATATATTGAATATCTAAAGAGAAATTAGGCCATCTAGGTAACTCTACCGGGGCTATGGATGCCTGCTGGCAGTAGGGTTCTACTTAGGAGAATTGCAAAGATAACCTTGTTGGGGCTATGGATGCCTACTGGCATCAAGGCTCTATCCAGGTTGGCTATGAGGGTTAAATCAAATTATGTAGCTTAACCCTTGTCACTAGTGTTTTCAACTTATCTTCAAGATGAAGGATATGAATCACATGCACACAACTGATTCCTTCTTACATTATTATTATATTGATGAATGTGGTATCATTCAGAAAGGTTGTGATGCTCATATTTGATAGAAGTTGGAACATATGTACCTATTTATTCTCATCTCTTGAATTATTTGAATTTTGTTGTTTTCTTTGGTGGAAAGTTGTTGTATGGTTACACAAAACACCTCATTTTGTCTTAGAAAAATAGGGATCCAACCTCTTTGCTTTTCCTTTTCTTGTTTTGTCTCTCCCTGGGCGGTAATGGTAAAAGCAGCATCAGTTAGTATGCATATGTTATATTTCGGGAAAGTATCTGGTTAGATTTCCAAAGTATGAGGTCAGATTTCCAAAGTATGAGTCTTCACTCAAAGGCCTGCCAAATGAAAGAGTGCAAAATTCTAAGTAGGTTTGTCTTTTGGATCACCTCAAAATTCGCTGAAAATAAGAAGTTATGCCCAGTCAAAGTTTGGTCAAAGGTCACATTCCAAGGGAGGGTCATATTTCTCAATATCCCTCATATTCACTAATATGTGGATCACCTTCAAATATAAAGAAACACTTAGCATGTGCATGTTTCCTAATATCCATCATATTTCTCAATATGATGATGACATCATCCTAACCCGATTGAAAGAGGACCCAATATGATGATGATGTCATCAATGTGCTTGACCCTGAGAGGGTCATATTTCCTAATATCTGTCATATTTCTCAATATGACGATGATGTCATCCTAACCTGATATAAAAGGGACTTGATATGATGATGACATCATCAATATGCCTGACTTCAAGAGGGTCATATTTCTCAATATTTGTCATATTAGCCAACATGCCTGATCTTCCTCAATATGACAATGATGTAATCTCCCAAGTGGATTTGTAATATTAGTGATGACGATGATGTCATCTTGATCTTCGAATGTGAGGGATGTTTTTTCAAAGTTAATATCCCTAATATTCCTTAAGAGCCCTCATGTTCCTTTATACCTGATATCCACATGTCTCGATCAGACGGTAGTGCACCCTCATGAGGGAATCTCATCATCATGAATATTCTCCACACTGCTGTGAGATTGTGACACGTGTCCACATTCACATCCTAGCTTATTGAGGACATATTTGGAACCTGATAATGTATTTCTAATCAATGGTTACTAACCTAGTCGTCATGCTAACGTCATCATATCCAAATATCCACATTTTGGCATATCCAAAGCATCCTATTCCTGACTTGATACTCATTGTTGAAAACATATCCTAAGACAGATATTCATTGTTATGAGGGATATCCTGACCAGATAGTCGTATCCAGATATTCAAGGCCAAACATTCACATCCTGGATATCCATAACCGAACCTTTAATGATATGTATAATTTCTTGCAAGATTATCAAATGATTAAAATCTATGTTTTGTTGTAGGGTATTGGAGTTGATTAAAGATTGGAGCTAATGTTACGCAAGTCATGCAAATGAAGAAGAAGGTTGGATAATGAAGCAGAGAAGGCTAACCAGATAGAATTGCAGACAAAGAGAAGACTTGAATCCAAATTAGAAGATATCACTAAGTATGTTGTCTGCCAGCTAGAAGGTGAACTTGGTTAAAGATGTGGGGAATATTCTCCTATGCCAGCTATTTCTAGCTATGATTGCAAACTGGTAATCACATGCCTCCATTCCCGATCGTTGGATCATCATGATTGGATCCTAACCATTGGATCGATGTAATCATGTCTGGCCTTTGTTCTATAAAAGGGCCATGACTTGTCATTTGAAAGGAGATCAGAAGAGGTCAATTATTTTCATATCTGGCAAAAAGAGAGCTAATTATTGTAGATTTGATAAGAATTGTTGAAATTATGGGAAACTTAATTGAGATTAAACCGCTGAAGCATTAGGGCGAATTCTGAAGCCCAATTGTAAATGTATACTCCTTTTGCATGCTTAATGAAGATGAAGACTTATGATTACAACTACATCATAAATGATGTGTAATCTATGGAGGAATTCTGGATATGTACTATGATTTGGTGTGTCCCTTGGAGTGCATTTCAATTTGTGCATGTTGTATTCATTTCTTTCCATTGAAGATTCGCATCAATCATATCTAGCTATGGAATGACCTGGTGAACATATGGTTTGATTTTCTTCTCTTCATGACAATGTCAAGGATATATGTGGACCAATAACTGAAGATTCATTTAATTTCAGTAAATTTAGAAAGCTTTTGGTCAATTTCTTTAAATTTCATTTAAATCACCATCATCAAAACTGCAAATAAAAGAAAATGATAAGCAAAACAGAGTAAATATGTTGATACCCGTAGATACATGAATATCTTTAGCATATTTGAGTAGATGCATGTCAATATTGAAAATATCATGCGAATATCCATAAATAATGGTAGAAATTATGGAAATATCAACTTATAGGCACATTATTTAGAAGAATTTAAGGTACAGGAGCAAGATTTGATAGAATTGTTGGAGATTTATGCAGAGTAGACATAAAGGATAGGAATATTGAGGAACTTTGCAGGAATTAATGAAGTACATAAGGCCCCTTGAATGGAAAACAACAACACACATCAACCTATGAGTAACGTCAAAGGATCATGACCTAATCCATAGAGACTTTGTAATGAAACAACTTGCACAATATTTGAATATGATAGAAAATATGTTGTAAATACTTGATAATAATATGCCACTTCGAGGGGGCAACCTCCTAATCCACTTCGAGGGGGATACCTCCAATAGTCTTCAATAAGAACACAATACTCAATATGATGATCCAATAAGACTCAGTACCCCTATATATACCTATTTATGCCTAGGATATCACCCAGGCTGACCTAGATAGCCCTATAGAAGCCTTAGGCTGACCTAAACAACTTAATACCAGTATACTAATGATAATATGACTTAATTAAGAGTTAAGATAGCCACAAGACAACTATTCATAACCATATATGCTATGGAAGTAAGGGCATAACATGACCCCACCTTTACAAAAGCGTTGTCCTCAATGCTAAACAATTGTGATAGTTTCTTCATATAATCTTCATCATCCCATGTGGTAACTTCAACTAGAAAATATTTCCTTATAATGAGGTAACTTAGAACTGTTGGTGTCCTCAGTTTCTTCATGCATGTTTGGAAAATTAACTTCAGCTCCAAGATGTGTCTTCCCTTTGTATCTAGCTCATGATGGTGATGAATGTGTTCTTCCATTACTTGAACCTTTTGATGTGCCATAGAGGAAGAGATGAGGAATAGTACATGGTACCCTTGCATTGGTTGAATAGCTTGATTAGGAACTTCTTCTTCTTCTTTCACTTCTTCTTTTTCATTATCATCATCATCTTCTTCTTCTTTTGGTTCTTCTTCTACTTCTTGTTCTACTTCTTCATATGCGTCTGCTTCTTCTTCTTCTTCTTCTTCTTCTTCTTCTTCTTCTTCCTCTTCTTCTTCTTCTTCTTCTTCTTCCTCTTCTTCTTCTTCTTCCTCTTCTTCTTCTTCTTCTTCCTCTTCTTCTTCTTCTTCTTCTTCCTCTTCCTCTTCCTCCTCTTCCTCTTCCTCCTCTTCCTCTTCTTCCTCTTCCTCCTCCTCCTCTTCTTCCTCCTCCTCTTCTTCCTCCTCTTCCTCCTCCTCTTCTTCCTCCTCCTCTTCTTCCTCCTCTTCTTCCTCCTCCTCTTCTTCTTCCTCCTCTTCTTCCTCCTCTTCTTCCTCCTCCTCTTCTTCTTCCTCCTCTTCTTCCTCCTCTTCTTCCTCTTCCTCTTCCTCTTCCTCTTCCTCTTCCTCTTCTTCTTCTTCTTCTTCTTCTTCTTCTTCTTCTTCTTGGTTGCTTGAGACCTCCTTTCTTGGTTCCTTCATAAAGGCACTTAACATGCTTCGTATGTCTGATATATCTCCTCTTAGGCCACAAATCTCCAACTTGATTGAGGAAATGTCTTAACCTTACTTACTTCCTCATTGGGATTAATATCCTCTATTGTTTCCCCATCTCTATCAGGGGATTTCCCCGGTGTGACAACATTCTTTTTGCCTCTCGTTGCAAGCCTCGTCATGATGGAAACCAATATTTTTGAAATAAATCATAGAAATGAAATGTAAATTCTCTAAAATTTTTACTGTAACTTACTATAGCCAAGATACCACTTACCTAGAAAAAACTCCAAAAAATAGGCAAATTTACAGCCTTGAGAGCAAATTTGTTGGAAACACTAATTTTGCAATAAACCACTTATTTTTAATTCAATTTATCCAAGATTTATGCTGTAGGCTCCACTATTATGTTTTCAAAAACCCAATACAAGTTATGCTCTAATTCGGCAGGATGTGAGAGATATGTAGATCTCAAATAAATTGTGTAGAAATAGTAATTCTGCAATAATTCACTCAAATATTCTCCAATTCCTCTGAAATTAGGACTGTAGATTATCTAATATGGTCTTCAAAAACCCTTTAAAAATATTTTAAAAATTCTTTAAAAACTGAAAGTTATGCTCTTCCCAAAATCACCTCCAATATTGAGAAAAAACCTTGCCTCTACATTGCCAAGATCATGCTCTGATACCACTTGTAATGAAACAACTTGCACAATATCTGAATATAATAGAAAATATGTTGTAAATACTTGATAATAATATGCCACTTTGAGGGGTCAACCTCCTAATCCACTTCGAGGGGGATACCTCCAATAGTCTTCAATAAGAACACAATACTCAATATGATGATCCAATAAGACTCACTACCCCTATATATACCTATTTATGCCTAGGATATCACCTAGACCGACCTAGATAGCCCTATAGAATCCTTAGGCCAACCTAAACAAATTAATACCAATATACTAATGATAATATGACTTAATTAAGAGTTAAGATAGCCACAAGCTGACTATTCATAACCATATATGCTATGGAAGTAAGGGCATAATAGACTTGGGATCATGAATTCTCCAAATTCATCATATCTTTCAAGATGATAAAGGTTTGATTTGTAATTCTTCATCTATGTGTGTTTATGACTAACATCATAACCAACAAGTTATCACACACAAAGTGATAGCAACATAAATATGTACAACTGTGGATTGAAAATAAAGAGCTAGTCCCACAGTCTGACTTATTTCCACAAAGTGCATTAGGTGCAATCTTAAAGCTCACAATAGCTCACTAAACATGTTAATCTACTAGATTTCATTTTTGAGGCAATTTTTCACAAAGATTTGCATACATGTATGTCCACTGATCCTGATACCATTGTACTGCACTGTAGACAACTTCATACCTGCCATACCTATCACAGTACTGCAAACAACTGCATACTTCAAACCACCTTTATTCTTTATTGATGGATCCCTATTCTACAAAGGTTGCATATGTGTGTATCATCCTCTTGACATTGAGGGTTGAACTTTAACACACACTATGGCCACCACTACAACTCTTCTTGCTTTTGATGAAAGCATAAAATCATGTAGAGACCAAGATTGAGATCATTGCTCATAAGACTAAATCACTATGTAATATGATCACTTTCTTGAAGAAAAACATTAGAACAACATTACAATGTCACTGTGCATTACAATGTCAAAGTATCACCTGTACAATTCTCATCATTGACATGAAAACCACTAAACACACTCAACAAATATTATTGTCAACTCACTGTCATGAACTCTATCACATACCTCTTATGTCAGCAGATATTACCTGTCTTGAACACACTATCATGTCATCATAGTCTGTCATTAGTCAAATACACTTACCATAGATACCAACATAATGAAACTCACTGCACCTACTCATAGTGAATCAGATAACCTTGTCAAAGCAACAACAAACTCTCCATTAATATCTTCCAAAGAACCAATCTTGAGCAGAGAATTAGTCATGACTCTGTTCACTTAAAAAAAAAATTATGTGCATTTCATGAAGTAACTGTACCTAACTTAGGACAATCATACCATATAAAGAAACTAACTTTCTACAAGCTATGTGGCCTCTACATGAATTTACTCATATATGGACTGTCATTTTCACAATTTCATAAAGTTGACCTTTTAAATAACTACCCTTGGTAAAACACCTTCTAAAATTGACAACTCAAGTGCAAAGTTGTGAGTACAACCATAGTCATAGTAATCCTTACACTCTGTATGTAGTAGAACAGTTGTCCATATAGTCTTAAAAAAATTATGCCAAGAGATGCTTTTGATAATGCAATTGTTTCTGAGACATAAGAGTTTGCAATATAACTCAAATGCTAATAGAGATTAACACAATCACTAACACATGTCTCCATTTACTCTTTGACCATCACAACATGCTTATTTTTCACCTTGGGATAAAATATAGAGCATTGAATATATCCCTCTAACTTCATGTTGCATCATATGTAACTTATGATGCCTCTTGTGCAGTATGCACAAGATTAGGGTTTTCTTTTCCTAGGTTTTGTTTTCTTCTCCAAACCGTTATAGGCTCTTTCTTTTTCTTGCTCAAGGCATCTGCACTTTTGTTTCTAGATGATTTCTTCAACTTACTCCTACAAAGTTGTGCTTTATGTCCAATGTTATAACACTTAAAGCAAGTGATATTACCAACTAGAGGAACAAAGGAAACATGTCTTCTTGAAAAACTAGGAACACCATTTCTTGCTTGAATACTACAAAACTGTGTAGTGTGACCTATTTAATTGCATTTATGGCATAGAACATTGCTTGACAAATTATCAAAATTCATATTCAATCCACCTTTTCTTACATGCATCCAACAATCATTTGCTCTATGACCAAATTCATAACATGAATAACAGTAACCATGGAAATGTGAATAGTTGTACCTGATTTGTCTTGGTGATGATCTTCCTCTCAGACTTTGTTTGGGCTTATGCACACTTTTGTGTTCTTCTTCTTTGTTGGTTTGACCTACAAACCCTCTAGGAGCAGTACTTGATTCTCCTAGTTCATACATAGTGTCTTTTGGTGTATTTGTTGACTTCATAGATGCTTTTCCAACATTCTTCTTGGACATAGTAGCATATTTGTGACTTTTTTCTGCCTCATATCCTAACTCAAATTTGTTTGATGGAGACCTTTGACTTAGCATCATTTTCTCAAACAACTCAGTGCTCTACTCATTTTGTAGACTTCTTTTCAAATCCTTATTTACCTTCTCTAATTACTTCTTTAGAAAAAGCATTTCAGCCTCTAACTTTTGGAAATCTTCTACTTTGGTTTGCAACTTCATGCAAGTGGCTTCTTCAACTTTTCTAGACTCTTCCAATTGCAACTTTAGTTTCTCAATAATCTGATCAGATTCTACACACTTCTTCTTTAGTACCTCAACAAGTTGATTAGATTCTTCATACTTCATCTTTAGTTCTTATTTTTCTCTTCTTTCTTTCTTCAATTCATCCAATGCAACAATCAATTCATCTTCAAGATAAATTTGTGCTTCCTCTGCATCATTTTCATCAAATAGCTCATTTGCAAGCTCCATGAACTGAAATTCATCTCTTTTTGCATCAAACATTCCTACCTAACATTATTTAGAGCCAAGAACATTAGAAACATCATCAACTTTTGTATTAGTACTCACTTTTGTTTTATGTAGATCTTTCTCCTTTTTATAAACTTTATTTCTATACCTCTTACCCATAGTATTCCACCTCTAGAATCTACCCAAGTCTATTAGACTCTTCCATAGAACCTATGACGTAGAGCATCCAACAAAAACATTCAAACTTGGTGGGATTTAACTATCCTCATTCCATCGGCAAGACCCAACATCATGTTTCCTCGATATACACTTATCGGTCTGAAAATACCTATCAGCACCCAAGGAAATTTTCATGCCAAAATTCCCCTCACACCGATGGGTGTTTCGTTTTTGTTCCTATCAGCAAGGCTTCGCCTATCGGTATAGCCTAAACCTCTCCACCTGATGTTATCTCTCCTACCGATGAAACTTGGACTTCTTTAAACCACGGTTGCCTATCGGCAACATATGAATTATCGGCCTAGTTTTCCACCAGTTCGCCAATGTCGGTTGTCATGCCGAAACCTTAGTGCCAACTTAGCCGTTGGCCAAACATATGCTATCAGCTTGACTCCTTAGCCGTTCCCCAATGTTGAGTGTCACACCGAAGCACTCAACCCTAATTCTAGTGTCGGCCAGACATCCACTATCAGCCTAACTTGAAATCCTTCCACCGATCCTCTTCCTCACACCGATGCCTTTGGTATTTGCTATCATCGGTGGGACTTAACCCATCAGAAGACACTACAAATCTTACTCTGATGGCTGATGAACTTACTTCGGTGACACTTGCCAATGGTCACTCTGATATACCTCCTCGATGAGACCTTCACCATTGGGCGAACACGATTCCCTTTCACCGATATCAATGTTCACGCCGATATCCTACGTCGATATCAAATCTTTGTCGCCAAGACTTTCACCTTCAGTATGAAAGTTTCTCCTTCAGCAGATCACTATCCTCACACTGATGACTCCTTCGTTGGGGTGACATATAACATTGCTATGACTTCCCAAACCTTATCCGATGGGCATTCTCTCGTCGAGGTCTTCACAAGCTTGCGCCAAAAACCCTGGTATCGACTGATCGGCTCCCTTAGCAATTTTCAACACAGAACTTATCCTTCGAACCCTAGCACATGAGAATGCTAGGAACGATCACTGCATGCAACACTTCGATCCTGAAACACAAAATACAAAAACAAAAACAAACAAAAAGGAAAACTAATCTAATGTACAGATCCATTCCATCGATTCTATGAATTAGCCGATGGAATGGATAAAATAGTCCATCACGCCTGCAAGTAGGAAAATTGATTACACAGATAAATTGAAATTAGACAGATAGCACCAATGGGATCTCCTTTATTTCAATATCAGAAAATACATACAAATATTCCAGTCACACTGTATCACAGTGCTCTGTCAAATCCCCAAAAACATTGTCTCTATTTTTCTATGCAACCATATGAACTCTCTATCTAAACAGACTGATCTAGGGCAAATATATCTACTTCTCATGAGTAGTATAGAAACAATTCCAAGCGGTTGGGAGTTTCCAAGTGGCTGGGAGGACAACTAGCATAACAAACTATAACAGACTACACATAACCCTAGATTGACCCAAAACATAAGAAATTGGTCCAAAGGACCTTATTACATCACAAAGTAAAACATACTATAATTAGACCTAATCTATCTTTTGAAGGGGTGCTCCTACACCATACTCCCCAGAAGAAGAAATCTCAAGTCCACTTGAGATGAGAGTATGTAGGTCTGAACCATGTTTGGTGATATGTTCTATAGTCATCCACACTACTTCTAAGTCAGGTTTTCCCTGCCAAGCCACCAAATATTCCAAATATTCCTTGTTTCTGGTTTTCGTAATCACTCTTGTGTCTAAAATTTTCTACAACTGTGGTGGATCATGTTTTGGAATGTCATCAACTGTTGTATCCTGTAGTAGTTCCTGTTCTTCATCTGGATTATGCTTGTATGGAGTTAAATCACATACATTGAATATAGGTGATAAACTGAGATCAGAAGGAAGTTGTATCGCATAAGCATTCTGTCCATGCTTTCTCAAAATCAGACATGGTCCAATCTTATGCTGCATGAGTTTAGTATATTTACCTTTAGGAAGTCTTTCCTTCTTCAAATGAACCCATACCAAATCTCCAACACCAAACTATACATCCTTCTTCTTTTGATCAGCATATGCTTTATACTTCAAGGTAGTTTGTTGTAGCTGGGTCTTTACTTGATCATGAACCTCTTTGATGGCTTCGGTAAAAGCTTCTCCATTGTCACTAATAGGGTCTATTGTAGGTAGATCTCTCAATTCCAAAATTCCTCGTGGATGCATACCATACACTATTTGAAAAGGTGATTTCCCTGTACTCCTATTGACAGTATCATTATAGGAAAATTTTGCCTGAGATAGGATATTATCCCACTTTTCTCCATGCTCTTTTGTCAAACATCTATGCAAATTCCCTAAGGAATGATTTACCACTTTAGTCTGTCCATCCGTTTGAGGATGATATGCGGATGAGAAAGACAAATTTGTTCCAAGTTTCTTCCACAGAGTTCTCCAAAAATGACCAATAACTTCACATCTCTATCTGACACTATGCTCAAAGGCAATCCATGTATTCTGACTATTTCCTTGAAAAACAAATCTGTAATATATGAAGCATCAGCAGTGGTTTTGCATGGCAAGAAATGTGCCATTTTGCTAAATCTGTCCACCACAACAAAAACACTATCAAATCCTTTCCTTGTCCTTGGTAAACTCAAGACAAAATCCATACTTATGCTTTCCCATGGTCTGGAAGGAATGGGTAATGGCTGATATAAACCTACATTAGTTGATCTTCCTTTTGCTTTCTGACATATCACACATGTCTCTACAAACTTTCTGACATCTGATTGTAACTTAGGCCAATAATAATGTCTTCTGACAAGATCAAGAGTCTTATCCAAACCAAAATGTCCTGCCATAGCTCCACAATGTTTCTCTTTTATAATGTTCAACCTCATAGAACACCTTGGAATACACAACTGTCCATCTTTGAACAGCAATCCATCCTGGATCAAAAATTTAGAGAACTCAGCATGATATTTGTCTCCAAAGGAAGTACATACCTGATATATCTCCCCAAAATCTTCATTAGCATCATACATGGTCTTCAATGAATCAATTCCAACACTTTCCAACTAAATTTGTTTGACTGTTAGAGCTCTCCTACTCAAGGCATCTGCTACCTTATTCTTGACTCCTTTCTTATGCTTCAATGTGAAAGTAAAAGCTTGTAAAGTTTCTACCCATTTCATGTGTCTGTGGTTTAGCTTTTCCTAGTTGTTGATAAAGCTTAAAGCCTGATTATCTATGAATACTATGAATTCCTTTGGCATCAAGTAATGCCTCCATTTCTTGAGTGACTGGACTAAAACATACATTTCCAAATCATATGAGGAATACCTCTTTTTAGCATCATTGAGCTTCTCACTGAAAAATGCAATTAGCCTACCTTCTTGGCTGAGTACTACTTCAATTGCCATGTGACTTGCATCACATTCTACCTGAAAGATTTTGTTAAAATCTGGAAGTGCAAGGACTGGCTGCTGTGCCACCTTCTTCTTTAATGTTTCAAAGGAATCATCTACTCCCTGAGTCCAACCAAATCTGTACTTCTATCCTCCTTTGATGGTATCAAGCATGGGTGCACAAATATGACTAAACCTTCTTATAAACTTTTTGTAGAAGGTTGCTAACCCATGGAAACTTCTAACATCATTCATAGTCCTAGGAGTTGGCCAAGACAATATGGCACTTACCTTCTCCTTATCCATTTGTAGCTTGCCTTGTGAAATGACAAAACCTAAATATGTGATCTCCTCCTGCATGAACAAACACTTGTCCAAATTTATCATCAGCTGCTCTTCATGTAACCTCTTGAGAACCAAATCTATATGTCTGAGATGTTCTTCCTTTGTGTTACTGAAAATCAGAATGTCATCTAGATAGACTATGACAAACTTTCCCATGAATTCTCTCAAAACCTCATTCATCAATCTCATAAAAGTACTAGGTTCATTAGACAAACCAAAAGGCATAACTTTCCACTCATACAACCCTTCATTGGTTTTGAATGTTGTTTTCCATTCATCTCCTGGCCTAATTCTGATCTGATGATAACCACTCTTCAAATCTATTTTTGTAAAATACTTAGCACCTCCCAAACAGTTAAGTAAATCCTCTATCCTAGGTATTGGAAACCTATACCTGATTGTGATCTTATTAATAGCCCTAGAATCTATGCAAAGCCTCCAAGTGCCTTCTTTCTTTGGTGCTAGTACAGCTGGTACTATACATGGGCTTAAACTTTTACCAATCAGACCTATGTCTAATAATTCCTCAATTTGTCTTGCTACTTCTGCATTCTGTTCTGGAGTAAGTTTATATGCTGCTTTGTTTGGAAGTGTAGATCCTGGGATTAGATCTATGCAATGGCTGATATCCCTTACAGGTGGTAGGGATCTTGGCATTCCATCAGAGAAGATGCCTTTATACTTATCCAATAGTTCTTGGACAGCTGAGTCTATGAACCTCTGCTTCTTCTCTTTCTTGACTTCTTGCTGATGTTCTTTGTTCACTGTCAGACATGGAATTAGGGCATATGCAACTGCACCTTCTACTGCTACTTCTTTCATGAACTGTTTTCCTTCCATTAGCATTACCTTCACCTCTTTTCCTTTTGATTTCTCCTCCTTCTCTGTCAATGGTAGTAACTCTGTCACCTTACCATCCTTGGTGATTGTATAGGTGTTTCTTACACCATCATGGCGTGCCTTCAAGTCATACTGCCATGGTCTACCAAATAAAAGATTGCAAGCATCCATCTTGGTAATGTCAAACAACCTGTCTTTATATGCTCCAATCTAAAATTCTACCCAAGCTTGTTCTTCTATAACCATCTGCTGACCTTGGGTAAGCCATGAGACCTTATATGGGGATGGGTGAGGTAATCTTCTAAGCTTAAGCTTTGTTACCATTTCATCAGATACAAAATTTTCAGTAGAACCAGAATCAATTAAAACTTTACATGCCTTACCTCCTACTTTGCAAATGGTTCTGAAAAGAGACTTTCTTTGTGGGAGTTCTTTGTCAAGTACCTTCATGGTAGTCATTGTTCTCCTCATCATTAGAGATTCTCCACTCTCTAGATATCCATAATTGTCAGGAGCATTCACACTTTGAAAAGCATTTGAGCTTGTTGCACTTTGACTATCAGGTTCTTGGATTAGATTCATTTTCCTTTCTCCTATTGAACTTGTTGCCTTTTCTGGACATCTACTAGCTATATGGCCTTCTTTGTTATAGTTATAACATCTGATAGATCCTCTACCCTGGGATCTTCCTTTGAAAGGTCTTCTGCCTCTGAAGTTTCCTTGCTGATTGTAACTTTCTCTCTGGTTTTGACTGTTGTCTCCCTTGCTATTGTCATGACTGGATTTTCCCTAATATCCATGTCCATGTCCTCTGCCTTTGAAAGGACATCTTCCACCTCTTTGTTGTTTTCCTCTTCCTCTATTGTTCTGTTCTTGTCTTCTCTTTAACTTCTCTTCCACTTTCAATGCCAACTGAAAACATTTCTGAACTGTATCTAGATTATGCAAATTCAAATCTTCCTGAATGTTGAACCTCAATCCATTAAGGTATCTAGCTACCTTTTCTTCATCACTCTCTTTTACCTTTGTCTTCACACAAAGCTTCATGAACTCTTCTGTATATGAGATGACATCTAGCTCCTTCTGCTTCAGGTTTTGCTTCCTCTTGTGTAATTGGATACTGTAATCCACTGGAACATAGGCTTCCTTCACTAAAGCCATCATCTTCTTCCATGTAGCAACTCTACGCTTTCCTTCTTGTACTCTTTCATCTTGGACAAAATTCCACCATGTTAATGCAGCTTCTTTCATCTTTGATTGGGCTATCTTCACTCTCTGTTGTTCTGGTATCTCCTCTGTCTCAAAGAAATTATTTAGGGAGTCTATCCACTCCATCACCAAATCAGGTTCCATCTTTCCTATAAACATTGGCAAATCTAGTTTCACATCCATGGTCCTCCTCTCCATGGATTTGAGGGTATTAATCAAGGGTCTCTAGTCTGTAGGAATGACTTCCTCGTTCCACCTAGGGATCTCTTCTTCTTCCCTATCTTCTTCTTTACCAGAACCTACTCTATCCCTTAACTTCTCCAATTCATCCTTCAATGCCTGATTCTGAGCCTTCACAACTTTGCTCTCTACAATTTGTTTCTTCACCAGCACAGCCAACTCAGCATTGGTCATCCTTGCCATAATTTCTGATGATCCTTCATCACCCGACATCTTACTGTCCTATTATCTCTCCAGAAGATCAAACCTTCGCTCTAATACCACTATGATGCAGAGCATCTAGCAAAAATGTTCAAACTTGGCAGGATTTAACTATCCTCATTCCATCAGCAAGACCCAACATCATGTTTCCCTGATATACACTTATCGGTCTGAAAATACCTATCAGTACCCAAGGAAATTGTCATGCCGAAATTCCCCTCACACCGATGGGTGTTTTGTTTTTGTGCCTATCAGCAAGGCTTCGCCTATTGGTATAGCCTAAACCTCTCCACCTATGGGTATCTCTCCTACCGATGAAACTTGGACTTCTTTAGACCACGGTTGCCTATCGGCAACATATGAATCATCAGCCTAGCTTTCCACCCGTTCACCAATGTCGGTTGTCATGCTGAAACCTTAGTGCCAGCTTCACCGTCGGCCAAACATATGCTATTGGCTTGACTCCTTAGCCGTTTCCTGATGTTGAGTGTCACACCAAAGCACTCAACCCTAATTCTAGTGTCGGCCAGACATCCACTGTCAGCCTAACTTGAAATCCTTCCGCCGATCCTCTTCCTCACACCGATGCCTTCGGTATTTGCTATCATTGATGGGACTTAACCCATCAGAAGACACTACGAATCTTACTCCGATGGCCAATGAACTTACTTCGGTGACACTCGCCAGCAGTCACTCCAATATACCTCCTCGGTGAGACCTTCACTGTCAGGTGAACATAATTCCCTTTCACCGATATCAAATCTTTGTCACCAAGACTTTCACCTTTGGTATGAAAGTTTCTCCTTTAGCTGATCACTATCCTCACACTGATGACTCCTTTGTCGGGGTGACATATAACATCGCTATGACTTCCCGAACCTTATCCGATGGGCATTCTCTCGCCGAGGTCTTCACAAGCTTGCGCTGAAAACCCTAGTATCGACCAATCGGCTCCCTTAGCAATTTTCAACATAGAACTTATCCTTCAAACCCTAGCACATGAGGATTCTAGGAACGATCACTGCATGCAACACTTCGATCCTGAAACACAAAATATAGAAATAGAAACAAACAAAAAGGAAAACTAATCTAATGTACAGATCCATTCCACCGATTCTATGAATCAGCCGGTGGAATGGATAAAATAGTCCATCACACCTGCAAGTAGGAAAATTGATTACACAGATAAATCAAAATCAGACAAATAGCACCAATGGGATCTCCTTTATTTCAATATCAGAAAATGCATACAAATATTCCAGTCACACTGTATCACAGTGCTCTGTCAAATCCCCAAAAACACTGTCTCTATTTTCCTATGCAACCATATGAACTCTCTATCTAAACAGACTGATCTAGGGCAAATATATCTACTTCTCATGAGTAGTACAGAAACAATTCCAAGCAGTTGGGAGCTTCCAAGCGGCTGGGAGGACAGCTAGCATAACAAACTATAACAGACTGCACATAACCCTAGATTGACCCAAAACATAAGAAATTGGTCCCAAGGACCTTATTACATCACAAAGTAAAACATACTATAATTAGACCTAATCTGTCTTTTGAAGGGGTGCTCCTGCACCAACCTATAGCTCTGATACCAATTGTAGGAATACTAAGAATCACTGAGAGGGGGGTGAATTAGTGATTAATAAAATTTGTTTATTCATCAATCTTGTAGAAACAATTTCTAACATCATCAGGACAAAGACATCAATAAATGATAGAATCACACACATGAAGCCATAACACAATATGTAAAGTGGAAAACCCTATCCAAGGAAAAACTACTGTCCAATCCTAATGCAGAGCATCTAGGATTGCAGGAGCACACTTCAAAGCTTCAATGCAACCATTCTCTCAAGGTTCACTATTTTCAAAACTTCTCATGATGAAGGGCTTTAACAAAACAACTTATACTTGTTCATGACACAAGAGTGAGGGGACTTCAGGACACATCTCACTAGACTCCTAACTCCATCTGAGATTTCATCCAACCCACTATGCAGGGTCTACAGAACAGCAGCCTCATAGACTATCACAACACTTCTGCTCTCTTAAAGAGACAGTCACTGTACCCTCCATGGCATGATCTCCATTAAGACAAAATCAAACTCATACAACCTACTAAAACAATGACATGCCAAGTATACCTAATGCCTTCACAAGTCAATAACATAACCACATGCCTATTACCTTCTTTGCAGTGGCTGTCTCCAAGAGGACTGACAGAGTCAAACTAGGCAAAGAGGACAGGTTTCATGGAGGAATTCATTCTATCCTCTATCATAGGATCCTTGCAAGACCTAGAACACCTTTCATTAGTAGCAATGATTAATATTTCACCACATCTCCACTTCCACAGTCACTGGTTATCATCTAGTTGTTGTTGCCCATCTCCAAGTCACAACACATGGTTCTGCAGGGTCATCTACATGACCAACTCAGTCCAAACCGTCCTCCTACCTCCAAAACCTTTACAAGCCCTTGCATTAGCTATCTTACAACCCATTCCACTGATCAGAAACAAAGAAGATCAGTGGAATGAGGATAAATCCATCGGGCTACTCAGAAAGAACCCTAAGTTAGGTTTTCAAACCCACTTACAGGGAAAAGGGAAATGCAGTAGTAAAGATGAGTGTCAAGAGCCCAAACAAGATTCAAATCCAATCTATCTCAAACCTCTAACCTGCCAATGTATTCATGGACTATGACAGTTCCGTATAGGCGCGGGTACAGACTGGAAACAACAAAAAACATAGAAAAATCACAGAAAAATAGGAAAATAGTTATTCCTTCGTTCTTATTCCACTTCCACTGAATGTTTGATAACAATGAATCCTTTTTTGTCTTCAAATAAGCCTCCTACATTTGAATCAAGAAGTATGGGAGTGGTTGGGGTCGATGAAATTGCCCCAACCATCGAACTTCTTTCTTGTTTCTAACTGCAACACTAATTACTATTTAGTAATTGTCCTCTTTTAGGACTACACTGACTGTTTTATGTTTAAAATGATGCTCTCTAACATTTAGTTAACCTTGGACTAGGTTCTAACATACATTCTAACCTTGGACATGCTAACAACCAAGAGGATTGTCTCCTACACACATTAGGAGGGCTACAAAAGTAAAGAAACATATGACTGCCTTTCAACACATGACTGTCCTCTTTAGGACTTACAACATGACAGTAGATTCTAATTATTTGGACATAGTCCATTTACATTTATGGAATCTAAGCCTTATTACAGCATTGAATGGTCTCAAGGACCTTATTAACCAAAATAAAACAACTTGAAAATCAAACAAGTCCTGGATATCTTGGTGCTCCTGCGCCATACTCCCCAGCATGATAAAAACTCTTGTCCCAAGAGTTATGGGATCTTCTCCAAACATTCTTCAATCTTGTTGGAAATTTCCTCTGACTGGTGATAGGAAACATGAACTCTCCAAGAGTTATCTTCCTCCTTCTCCAACCTGCATGGCTCCTGTAAACAGTGTTAGGACCATAAAACATGTTGTGATGTCCTTGCCTAGGACCCTGCTGCTGCAATGCTTTTGTTCTTCCTATCTTGAGGTTCTGATTTGTTCCCCCTGTACTATCTACTGTCTAGCTTCCTTCTTCTACCTCCTTATAGGACAATCAATGTCCCCAATCTTGACATAACTCAAGTCCCAACCTACTGTTCTTTAGGACTGTCATCCACCTTCTTCTGCTGCAACTATTTTGGCTATTTCCCATCATCCTTAACCTATACATTCAACTGCAATTTCTCTCCAAAACAGATAGTAACATGTTCCTTCTTGTCTTCACAAGGTAAAGGTACTAGTTTAAACTTTTTCCCATCTTTATGCACCAAATAGTTATTAGTATAACCATCATGAATTGTCCTTCTCAAATGCTGCCATGGTCTACCCAAAATGATATGCCCACATGTCATTGAAATGACATCATACAAAACATAATCCTAATATGGACCAATTGAAAAATCAACATATGCCTTCTTACTAACCCTTACTTGTTGTTCTTGACTTACCCAAGTGACATTGTAAGGACTAGGATGATCAAATGTTTTCAATCCCAACTTGTGCACCATTTCCCAAGAGACTAAATTATCATGTGAACCTGAATCTATAATCAACTTGCATATTTTTCCATGGCTTAAACAATTAGTTTTAAAAATGGATACCTGTGGTGCTTGCTGCATTTTGCCTTTTTCCACCATGAGCATTTCTCCAACCATTACTGGAGAGGCTAATGACATTTCCTGGCCTTCTTGCTTTTCCTCTTCTTGTGACAAATGAACTCTTCTATCCTTTCTCTTATCAGCATCATCCTTCTTAGGACATTTGAAAGATGTGTGTCCCACTTCATTGCAATGATATCATCTGCCTGTGAATACTCCTCTTCCTGATCCAAATCTACCTTCACCTCTATATCCACCTCTCTGATTTGCAGAAAACTCTTTACCTTTCTCATTGTTGTTCTATACTTCATTAGTAGGTTTGCCCCTACCTCTATATCCTCTTCCACTACCTCCTTGTCTTTCTTGCTTCCTCTTCACCCTCTCTTCAGCCCTTATGGCTAACTGAAAACATTCTCCAATTGCAAGTTATACCTAAGCCCATCAAGGTATCTTGCCACTTTCTCTTCTTCATCTTCCAGTCCTCCTCAAATACTAAGCTTATGAAATTTCTCAGTATAGGACATAACATCCATGTCCTTCTGCTTCAAATTCTGCCTCATCCTCTTTATTTGAATGGAGTAATCGGATGGAAGGAATTGATCCTTCATCATATCCTTCATCCTACCCCAAGAAGTGATTCTTGTTCCACCTCTGGCCACTCTTTCTATTTACACACTACTCCACCATGTAAGTGTTGTTCCTCTCAGTTTTGTTTTTGCAAATTTGATCTTTTTCTCATCACTCATCTCCTCATACTCAAAGAAATTTTCTAGGGCATCTATCCACCCTAATACCTCTTCACTATCCATCTTCCCCTGATAGATAGGTAACTCTATGTTTGCCTTTGTTCCACTACCTTGGACTGCCTTCAGCAATCTCACAAATTTCTTTTCTTCAGGATCCAATTCATCCTTAGGAGGATTCTCATTTGTCTCCTCATCTCCTTCTTGATCATCTTGCTCATCCCTTCTAGGATTCTTCTCCAATGCTTCCAACCTTGCCAAGATTGATGCATTCTCTCTTCTCACTTGCCTTAACTCTCTTTCCCTTGCAGCATCCTGTTCTCTTCTCTCCCTCAACTCTTTTCTCTTGCCTCTAAGGCTTCTCTCAATTCATTGTTCTCCCTAGCCATTTGATTTTTAGGGGCCACCTTCACACTTTCACAAACCCTTATTGTTTCACAAGATCCTACCACTCCCTCAAGGACCTACTTGCCTGCTCTAATACCAATATGATGCAAAGCATCTAGGACTATAGGAGCACACTTCAAAGCTTCAATGCAACCATTCTCTCAAGGTTCACTGTTTTCAAAATTTCTCATGATGAAGGGCTTTAACACAACTTATACTTGTTCATGACACAAGAGTGAGGGGACTTCAGGACACATCTCACTAGACTCCTAACTCCATCTAAGATTTCATCCAACCCACTATGCAGGGTCTATAGGACAGCAGCCTCATAGATTGTTACAACAATTCTGCTCTCTTAAAGAGACAGTCACTATACCCTCCTTGGGATGATCTCCATTAAGACAAAATCAAACTCATACAACCTACCAAAACAATGACATGCCAAGTATACCTAATGCCTTCACAAGTCAATAACATAACAACATGCCTATTACCTTCTTTGCAGTGGCTGTCTCCAGGAGGACTGACAGAGTCAAACTAGGCAGAGAGGATAGGTTTCATGGAGGAATTCATTATATCCTCTATCACAGGATCCTTGCAGGACCTAGAACACCTTGAATTAGTAGCAATGATTAATATTTCACCACATCTCCACTTCCACAGTCACTGGTTATCATCTAGTTGTTGCTGCCCATCTCCAAGTCACAACGCATGGTTCTGCAGGGTCATCTACATGACCAACTCAATCCAAAGCATCCTCCTACCTCCAAAACCTTTACAAGCCCTTGCATTAGCTATCTTACAACCCATTCCACTGATCAGAAATAGAGAAGATCAGTGGAATGAGGATAAATCCATCGGGCTACTCAGAAAGAACCCTAAGTTAGGTTTTCAAACCCACTTGCAAGGAAAAGGGAAATGTAGTAGTAAAGATGAGTGTCAAAAGCCCAAACAAGATTCAAATCCAAGCTATCTCAAACCTCTAACCTGCTAATTCATTCATGGACTATGACAGTTCTGTATAGGCACAGGTACAGACTAGAAACAGCAAAAAAACACAGAAAAATCATAGAAAAATAGGAAAATAGTTATTCCTTCATTCTTATTCCACTTCCACCGAATGTCTAATAACAATGAATCCTTTTTTGGCTTCAAATAAGCCTCCTACATTTGAATCAAGAAGTATGGGAGTGGTTGGGGTCGATGAAACTACCCCAACCATCAAACTTCTTTCTTGTTTCTAACTGCAGCACTAATTACTATTTAGTAACTGTCCTCTTTTAGGACTACACTGACTATTTTATGTTTAAAATGATGCTCTCTAACATTTAGTTAACCTTGGACTAGGTTCTAACATACATTCTAACCTTGGACATGCTAACAACCAAGAGGATTGCCTCCTACACACATTAGGAGGGCTACAAAAGTAAAGAAACATATGACTACCTTTCACCACATGACTATCCTCTTTAGGACTTACAACATGACAATAGATTCTAGTTATTTGGACATAGTCCATTTACATTTATGGCATCTAAGCCTTATTACAACATTGAATGGTCTCAAGGACCTTATTAACCAAAACAAAACAACTTGAAAATCAAACAAGTCCTAGATATCTTGGTGCTCCTACACCAAATCCTCACCAAAACTTTATTGGGTCTCACTGAACAAACTCTCACTAAGTACATACAAGCCTTACTGGCAATCTCACAAGCCTCACTGGCAACACAATATATGCCTTACTGGCAAACAATATATGCCTCACTGGAAAACAACTCCAATTTGAAAAGGAAGATAAACACAGAGTACTACTCTGTTTAAAATGAAAACCAAAGGTTATAGATGTACTCTATAACTCTTATACATTCACCTTATCTCTCCTGATTTGGTTACACAAGAACAACTCTTCAGAACCTTTATATACTCAACACAAAAGGACATTACCTTGACAATGATATCACAATACAAGAACTACTGACATCATGATCATAATATTCAATAATTCAAAGCATCTACATGATGTATCATGTCTCTGTCACAAACAAATAAGTATAATAGACTAAATCATCATAAACAAGGATACCTAATCTATCACTAATTTTTGCAATCGATGTATAATGTCATCATCTCACTGCCTTTGTCATTGAGATCATATTTTATACATCATACCCTCTGCTGCAATTAATGTTTCCAATCTTCCTTATACTTTCTGCAACTATCTAGTCATCCCCCTTCTTGCTTTGAAGATGTTCAAGGTCTTCTGCATACACACCATATCATTCACACACTCTTTTTCTACTTTATCAAGTTTACTAAATCATAAGATCATCTTCACTTCACCCTGAAGTCTATTCTCAAATATTGTCATGCTATCACATTGAACTTTGTATTCCCTCCTTCTCAAAGAAACCTGAACACACTCTTACCATCCATAGAAAATCACACAAGAAGAAAACTTCAAAAACCATTTCAAATCTTTAGACATTCAGACAAAAAATAGTTATCAAAACTGCCTGTAGTTATAAGACATTTGAATGGTTGTCAAATTCCTGAGCACAGATTTACTGTTAGGTTTCAAATAGAAATTGAGTGATAGCCTTCAATTTTATCATTTGTGCCCTAGTAGGATATAATAAGGGGCATTAGATTCATTTTGGTGCCCATTACTTTAATGAAACCAGACAAAGTTGGTGCCCCTAGGTAAGGGAGTCAGTAACTACATGTTACACAACCCTTAAGGTTATAAATTAAGTTGTTGTTGACCGACAATCATAAGTCAATCTCTAAACAAAACAAAAGTTGTTACCCATCACTTAACCCTTTAACACTTTAATATCTTAGCCACTTAGGGTTTTAGAAATTCTTAGGGTTTTAAGGGTAAACACTTAGATCTTTAGATTTACATAAATCATCTGTCATCGAACATTGCAAACCCTAGACCAATAGCACTTCCAACGGTTATAAACCTATATGAAATAATGAATCAATGATGCTAAACACCTTGATGGAATTTCATGCATAATATAACCTTAACATTACCAATGAAAAACTCCTTGTCCTTTGTAATCAAACTCCTTAAACATGACTGTAAGAATGCATCACAAAGGCATCCTGACATAAACCAAATCAACTCAAACCTTTAACAACTGATATCAACAATGTGCCATCAAAACCCCAAGACACCATCTGTGAAAAGAAATGAACAATAACCTTGGAATGATACTAATCATGAACATCAAGCAATAAACTTCATATTGATAGCAATGCACTCCTATTATTGTAGCTTTGACCTGAGTCTCCCAAACTGATGAGCATCAACCAACAACATAGAAATAGTATGTACCATCAAAGATCACCAACAAACAAACACCGTCAAATCAGCAAAGATGATCAACATTATCAAGTATTAACATCAAACATAACAACAATATCATGAAGACCAACATCCACCATAGCATGAAGAATATCATGTAGCCATCTTGAACCAAAACTATGAGCATCCAAGACTGAATAAGCCATCAAGAAAACTAAGTACAACATGATCTCCTGTCATCACTCTTTATCATGAAGCATGTGAACTCCTGTGAAGCATGTCCATGAAGCATGATGAACTACAAGGGCAAAGCATGAAGCATGTTGTATCATGTTGTATAACAAACTCATCAACTAAAACTATCACAGCAACAAGCAACTTTTTCTATCAATGACAAACACATCAATAGTTGGAAGGTTAGAAAAATTGCAAAGATTCAAGAAATTTAACTTTACATTTGGAAAAGGCTTATTAAGATTTTCTCTTTCAAAATCACTTAGCTAATTCCATAAATTCAAAATATATACCCCAAATCCCCTTGAAATCAACTTAAAAAACATGCATAATAGAAATATCAAATTCAATCAAAGAAATAAATGAAATAAAAATGCAAAGGGAAAAAAAGTGGGGGTCCACCTTTTTCTAAGGCCAAATGGAGCATGTGTGCAAGGCACCACAAATAGTGACTTTACTAGAGAAATGCTTCTAAGCATTTCAAGATGAAGGATCTTGTCAAAGAACCTAGAATCTCTACTAAACAAAACCGAACCAAATGAATTAGTACCAAATCAATTAGAAGAAAAGAATCATCATTGTACAAAATTGAATTCTTTAGAAAACCAAGTGTGTTCACGTGTTTTCATTACCTTTCCTAAAGCATATTAAAACTTGGCATTACAAACTAACATTGAGATACATGAATTTATCCCACCTTCTAAACTACTTGGACATTCCTCTCTACTAGTTAGGCATCCATAGCCCTGATGAGGATGTCTTTATGCTCCCACTTAAGGTAGAGCACTACTGCTAGATAAGCATCCATAACCTCAATAGAGGTACTTGAATCACCTAGCTAGTTGAGTTTTTTAATATTCTTTCTTCTTCTTTCCTTTAGATTTTTTTTTATTTTCTTTTTTTCCTTTCTTTATTTGATGTTCTTTTCAAATACACTTATGAAGACATCTCAACTCACAAGAAATGAAGGTTGTTGTTGGGTTGAGAATGACAATGGTGGAAAAGGTGGAGACCTTTAGATTTTTCATTCAATACTCACCCACAACAACCAATCTCAACAACTCAAGAAATATTAGTATATGTAAATATGTAAGGTTTCATGAAAACATCATAAAAAGAACAAATAATAATCTAAACTCCAATTAGACTAGCAAACATACAATCTAATATAGATGATATGAGACTAAAATAAGTAAGGTAATGACTATTTTTTTATCAAGGAAGATCTAAAATCAAGTCACTAATAGCAATCCCAATATTAACACTTACAAACAACCCTCTTACCATCAAGAAACAAGCACCCTATTAGCAAATGAGGAGCCTAGGACCTAGAACAAGAGAGCAAAACAATAACCTAAGAATAAAGACTAAACAAATTGAAAACAAAACTAAAAAAACAAACCAAGAAATAAGAACTAACTAACTAGAAAGCAAAAGAAAGCATAAACAACAACTAACCTTCATATGATGTTTTAGTGTTTGAAGTATCTGATTCATATTTAGTTTCTTTCTGGAACCTCCTAGCTGCTTGTGGTGTTTCCTTTGGCACTTTTCCTATTATTCTTGCCCCTTTCTATTGATTTAATCCTTGTAATTTTTCACTCTTAGATTGAGAGGGTGCATTCCTAAAATATTGTTGTACCTTATTGCAGTTGAATAAATCATGTTCTAGATTCCCACAGAATGCACCTTGTTTATTTTTGTCTCCCCAACATTTATTTTGTTAGAAATGAAGATAAACAACTACAAGTAGAAATATGATCTCACCATTATGTATGCATACATGTGTACAATCAAAGGGAGATTGAAATGGAAAAAAACTATAACACCCATAAACAATAGATTAAAGAAGTGAACACATAACATAGTATGTACATGGAGAAAACCCTTTTAGGTAAAAAAAATCCACCAAGAAGAGAGGCACAAGCTTGTATTAATCTACAAATAAGAGAGTACAATACATCAACACCAATCTCTCTTTTAGCCTTCAATCTGAAAACATTCTGGTAGTACCTGTATACAAGTCTCTCACTCTAAAATACACTTACAATGCATCATAATATATAGAATATGAAAAACCATGAAAATGGCATCCAACTTGGGATTCTCAATGCCTTCCTTGGAATCTTTCATGTATGCCAACAATTAATTACCTCTTACACACCTCTTACACCAGTCATAGAACATCTTGCATGCATGGGTGCCTGGGCTCAAAAATAGCATCTTATAGCTCAACTATTGCTGTCATAACTATCATAAAATCTTATGACAACTTATAGTTGTCATAGATGCTCTTACAACTTATGACAGTTGTCATAAATACCAAAAATCATCCCAAAAGGTGGCACCTAGATTCTCCCAAATCACCTTTTACTGTTTACCATGATGCCAACTAGTAAATGTAATTCCATAACAAAATCTTAGTAACATAATTAATTATTGTTGCCAGTAATAATTATTTATCGTACCAGTAAATATGTTTTAACTACTATTGGTGAAACTCTACATCCCTTATGGGTGACGTACAAACAATAATAGGAATAAATTAACATGGAATTTACAAGGTTGATGGCACCTTAATTCCAAAATTCTCCCACTAGACATCATACATTGTAAATACACCCATAGGAAAAATTTGAAACAACTAAGCACTAGGAGCAATGCCCATGGCCTCCCTACACCACATAAACTTTTTTGTGCTCACAGGTTTAGTAAGATAATTTGCAACATTTTCCTATGTGTCAACTTTCTTCAACTCAATCTATCCATTTGCAACTATTTATCGAACAAAGTGATACTAAACATCAACATTTTTTGTCTGAGTATAATACATAGAATTCTTGGCTAAACATATAGCTCTTTGGTTGTCATAGCCAATCTGAATGATCCTGCAATCAAAACCAATACCTACAGACAGTCTCTATAACCAAACTACTTCCCTTAGAGACATGTGTGGCATCCATATACTCTACTTTGGTGGTGGACAAAGAAACCATGGGCTACCTCTTTATCATCCAACTCACAACTCCAAACAAAGTAAACACATAGCCACTAATGGACCTTGGACTATCCAAGTCACCTGCCCAATCTGTATCAACAAATTCATGTATGTCCAAGGTCTTATCAACATTGAAAGTAGTAGAATAAACCAAATAATAATCAAAGGTACCTCACAAATATCTAAAAACCCTCTTTGCACAATTCCAAAGTTGTCTACTAGGGTTAGACATAAACCTACTCAAAACTCCCACTGCTTGGGCAATATCCAGTCTAGTGCACACCATTGCATACATCAAACTTCATGCAGCACTAGCATATGGCACATTAGACATATCCTCTAAATCATCCCCATTCTTAATACACATATCTAATGAAATTTTAGCACCAATAGGTAAAGGAATTCTAAATGAATTGCAATCTTGCATGTTAAATCTCTACAAAATAGTATTCACATACTTACATTGTGATAACCAAAGCTTTCTGTTATCTCTATCCCTTTTTATCTCCATCAGTAGAATATAACTTATTGATCCAAGATCCTTCATATCGAATGCACCTGAAAGTTGAGCTTTCAATTCACTGATCATGATGGAAGTTGATTGTCATTGATGTCAAAAAGGTGTTGAGTTGTTGATGCAAAGTTAGTTCACATGGTCACTCATGCAGATACATCAAAGTGATAGCTAGATCATTCATCTAGATCAAAGGTTGATAGCTAAATCATTCTTGGGTTGAATGCTAGATTAGTTATGTAGAGACATAAATGATTTGCAAAGAGTTGATCTATTCTAACTCATGGTCTTCATGGTTTCAATGGTGCTCTTAGTTCATGTTGATAAATGTGACAATGTTTGGGTCATGTGCCAGGATGTGTTCATGCTATCTCCATCTCATTTGATGTTGGATGTTGGTCAAAATACTTTTTACTTCAGGCCTTATTATGCCATGTCATGCTTCATTATGGTTATAACTTCATTGCCCAAGGAAGTTTCAAGTTCTTATGTCAGTGTTTAATGATAGTGATATTGATCAAGGTCTTGAAGGTCTTCTTGATGCTAGTGTGATCAATTTTACTTCATGTGATCTTCTCCTAACTGATGTATGTGGAAGATTTGTTCAATATTACAGTCATGACAAGTATGGTTCAACTTATGGTGTATAAAGTGGTTTCTTTATCTTAGCATAAACAAGATCTTCATTGTTTCATATGCAGTTGAAAATCACTATCCAAATTACAAGGGAGTTGCAGAGATGATTAGGGTTACATTGTATGCAATTTTTGAAGTTAACTTCCTTGTCAAACCCTAAGGGTTTCTACCTTAACCCTAAGCAAAAAGTGTGAATAAATCATATAACTTACTTGGAGGATGGGAGATGTTTTTGTTTTAATTTTACATTGACCTATGATGGCAGGTCATTGGTAACTTAAGTTACCACTTAAGGGGTGTTATAACATTTAGCTACCAACCCCTCCACCCTAGGGAACCAATGCCTCCAGTTACATTTTAAAGTAGCGGGTGCCAACAAAGGATCTGTGGTGATAATTAAAAGTCTTATGCTCGTGAATCACATAATCAATGATGCAAATTTAAATTTGTTTCAAATTCCAATACTTAAGGGGTGTTATAACATTTAGCTACCAACCCCTCCACCCTAGGGAACCGATGCCTCCAGTTACATTTTAAAGTAGCGGGTGCCAACAAAGGATCTGTGGTGATAATTAAAAGTCTTATGCTCGTGAATCACATAATCAATGATACAATGTTTGGGTCATGTGCCAGGATGTGTTCATGCTATCTCCATCTCATTTGATGTTGGATGTTGGTCAAAATACTTTTTACTTCAGGCCTTATTATGCCATGTCATGCTTCATTATGGTTATAACTTCATTGCCCAAGGAAGGTTCAAGTTCTTATGTCAGTGTTTAATGATAGTGATATTGATCAAGGTCTTGAAGGTCTTCTTGATGCTAGTGTGATCAACTTTACTTCATGTGATCTTCTCCTAACTGATGTATGTGGAAGATTTGTTCAATATTACAGTCATGACAAGTATGGTTCAACTTATGGTGTATAAAGTGGTTTCTTTATCTTAGCATAAACAAGATCTTCATTGTTTCATATGCAGTTGAAAATCACTATCCAAATTACAAGGGAGTTGCAGAGATGATTAGGGTTACATTGTATGCAATTTTTGAAGTTAACTTCCTTGTCAAACCCTAAGGGTTTCTACCTTAACCCTAAGCAAAAAGTGTGAATAAATCATATAACTTACTTGGAGGATGGGAGATGTTTTTGTTTTAATTTTACATTGACCTATGATGGCAGGTCATTGGTAACTTAAGTTACCACTTAAGGGGTGTTATAACATTTAGCTACCAACCCCTCCACCCTAGGGAACCGATGCCTCCAGTTACATTTTAAAGTAGCGGGTGCCAACAAAGGATCTGTGGTGATAATTAAAAGTCTTATGCTCGTGAATCACATAATCAATGATGCAAATTTAAATTTGTTTCAAATTCCAATGAATGATATTCACCATTGAATTTGATGATTGGTTTTCTCCAATTGTGCCCTAACTGCTTTATTTGATTTTTGCAACAACCTTGAGGGCAATAAAAATTGAGTATGGGTGCTGTATGATTCTTTAAATAGAAAGGATTGGTAATTTGGGAAGGTGAAAGAAATACTTATGTGATAGTGTATATAATGTTACTATTTTTAATAGCTTTGAATATGTAAAACAAAGTTGTGTAAAGAGTAGGTATGATGCAATTTTGAGAGATAAGTGTGTATGGGGCCATGTATTTCTAGTAGAGAAGGTCATGTGTTTTAGAAAGCATGATAATTGTAGAGGAATGTTGTAGAAGTGTGATAGAAGGGGGTTTGTATGCAGAAGGATCAAAGATGAGGACATACAGAAGTTAAAGGACCTATTGTAAACATATGAATCAAATGATTGTTGTATAGTGGAATTATTTTAGGTTTGATCAATTCTTGTATTCAGGAGTTTGTGTATTGTGTTATGGTATCAAAGCACTTATATGTATGCAAGGAGGCTAATGTTTGTATAAATTATAATATGGAGAGAGTGGATGTTTGGTGATGATAACAAAAAGACTTGTAGATATTGATGTAAGACAGTGAAACAGAGTATCCCTCTGTATATTTTTTTATTTTCATTCAAATTTGTGATGTATACCTTTATGTCAGTGAGACAAGATTTTTCTAGTGAGGCACCTGTATGCCAATGAGGTAGTTGTATATATTTGTGAGGCAGTTGTATATTCCAGTGAGGTAGTTGTATTTACCAGTGAGGCTGTGTCAGTGAGTGACTGCTCCTATTGATATTGGAGTTGGTGCTCCTAGATACATTTTGTAGCTAGTGAGGCTTTGTAATCAATGGGATTTTGTTAAGTCAGTGAAGCAATTTTTCCAAGTGGTTTTTTATCCCTATGAGGGTTTTCCACTCATAAAAATCTATGTTATATCTCCTCTTGATGGTTGATTATGTTGTGCTTGTTTGATCATCCTTGTTCAAGTTTTATAACCTAAATTGCACATCTTTGTGACTATATTTTCACTAGGGTTCTTTGTATAAATCTGGTGAGTTAAGTTTTGAAATGTTAAGGTTTCTAGACCACTGATTAACCCCCCTCTCAATGGTCTTGTACTCCAACAAGTGGTATTAGAGCATAGGTTCCCTATAAAAGTCTAATAGGCTTGGGTAGGTCCTGATAGTGGAGTACCAAAGGAAAGTGTAAAAGAAATAGAGAAAAGAAAGATGCCAAACAAAGGGAGGTTGTAAAAGAAACCCCAGCCAAGTCAAGCAATAAGTTGTTGCATGAGTCACCCCTCAATGTTGATACAAAGTGTGATAAAGAGAATAGTTTGGTACTTGAGAGTTTTGATAAAAAGGAAGATTTCATGGTGAGTGTAGGTGAACAAGAACTTGATGAAAGAGAAGAGGATTTTGTTGTTGAGATTGATGACGAAGAAGGAGATGGAGATGACTATGATGAATAGGATGTGAGGTTGATTTATAAGGTGAACTGTTGTGTGCTCTTGATACAATCAAGCAACTCAGAAAAGAGAATAAGAGACTAGAAGACCAACTTAAACAAGAAAAAGATTCCAAAGGCAAGGTATGTTCAGATTTTGCAAAAGTTTCTTTGGAGTTTGAAGAGGCAAGAAATCAAGTTGTTAACTTAAGGAGTCAAGTTGATGAATCTAACAAACTGATTATAAGTCTAAAAAATAAAATAGAAGAAGCTAAAAGGGTTGTTGATTTTACAAAATCTTATCTTGAAGTCAAGACTAGTGAATGCCTAAAACTAGAGTTAGAAATAGACTCTTTGAGAAAGGAGTTAGAAAAAGCATCCTTTAAATTGCACAAGAGTCTTTAATTTTAAAGGAGCATTTATTGTTTGAATGACACGTTGAGCAAGCAAAATCTTCACAAGGACACTACAGGACTAGGTTATAAAGAAGGATAGTTTTCTAAAGCCAGAAGTACACCAAGGAAGAAGATAGATTTGAGTCATCATGTTGCTACTCCTGCATATAAGATAGAAGATAAATGTGTTAATGAAGGTAGAAGGACAACTAGAACCTCAAGACCTCCACTTGTCAGGTAATACCATTCAATAAGGTACAACTACTCTTTATTTCATGGTTATTGCTATTCTTGTCATGTTTATGGTCATAAAGGTAGAGATTGTAGAAGTCACTCAAGAAATGGTCTTGGATGGAATAAGGGTAAGAGTTCTTATAGTTTGTCAAATCAAGACTATAACAATGTTTGTTATAACTGTAATAAAATTGGTCACATAGAAATCGATTGTTGGATGTATGCAAGGAAAATGGGATGTAATAAGAACTCCTTTGAATGGTCAAATAGAAGAAACAAAATCATGTGCTTTATATGTCATAGGTTTGGACATATTGCTAGGTTTTGTAAGAGTGATCCAATGAAATCAGTCAATCACCATAAGATGATAGGTGTTAAGATGGTTTGGAGAAGGAAACAAGTGAAAGAGAAGGTTGAGCCTAATCTTGTGCATGCTGCACAAGAAACATTTATAATAGCTTAAAAGAGGAGCATAAAGATAGGGGGAGTTGTCAAATGTCCTATTTTTCAACCCCAAAGAGTTTTAGGAGGTTTCTTGATATGTATAGAGTGTTCATACATGATTGGTTGCTGCATGAGTTGGTGAGAAGATCAGGATCACCATTTCATGATTGGTATTCATTTCATTTGATGTTGAAGAGACTATTCATCTCAGGCTCATGGTATATGTCTCAAGGTGTCTCACAAAAATGAATAGTACAGTATTTTACTTTGACAATAGAATGTCTCCTTGATAGTAGTAACAATACAGTGTTTTTATGATAGTGACTGATCCATGTTCTTGCTTTGTGATGTGGTGCTTTGTGGTGGTTATATTTTTGATCTAAAAGTGACTTGTCTTGATAGAAATTCAATGGTAGTACTTTAACTGTGAACTTGATTAGACATGCCCATCATCAAGAGACAGGACTAAATCATGGTGTTCATAAGATGTGATATCAAGAGATTGATGGCTTAATGGCTAGATCACTGATGCCTAGATGTCAAGAGGTCTATGGTATGTAGAGAGTGAGACATCAAGGGTTGATATGCAGAGAGACAAATTGGATTGATGTTGCTTCAGATGTATAGAGCTTCAAAAGCATCAAATTGTTAACAAAGTGCTACTTCAGGATAGTCAAAGATTTGGTTATTACATGATATTAATGTCAAAGTTCTTGATATTATGGTGTTCATTGAAAAGTGTTACTTGATTCTTGTCAAAGTGTCAAAGATGACATATGATGTCAAAGATGATGCAAGGGATCTTGTGGAAGAGTTCATAGTTTGTTCACTTGGCTCATGATCAAGTGATAAGTGCAAAGCATGAATTGCAGTTTATTTTGCAGTCTGACAATGGTGATGCTCTATACTCTAACAGATAGTGAAATCATGAATAATACACAGTACTGCTGCTCTACTCTTTTGACTATTTTTTATAGTTTTAATGTTTTAAGTTTAGTGGACATAGTGATAGAACTTTAGGTTCTTGACTCCACATGAAAACAATGGCATTAAGGAAGATAAGGCATAGTAATGCTATGAGAGCATTGATTACAAATTATCATCATAGGGATCATTGAGGAGTGCAAGGAGTGATGAAGCTATTACTTTAATGGAGTATGGATGCAGGGGCAGTGACCCTTCATTTCCAAGTCACAGTATCAAGGTGTCATAGTGGAAAGTGCAATAGTTCTTGTTGATAATAGTTGCAATGTTGATGATTTGCTTAGTCACAATGGTCTAACATGCTTTTGACATTAAATAGCATGATGACATTCCTTTTTAACCATGATAGTGAATGTATTGGTGATGAACAATATGGTAGATAGATTGACTAGTGAACTTGTATGGATACATATGGTCTTATGAGCATTATGATTTCATGATTTCTTCATTAGTTGTAGTAGTGGCTTGATGTGAAGGACAAACTATTGCATGTCCTTAAATGTCTCAGTTTATTCTTTCTTATAGTGATATCTTGCACCAAAAAGGTGGTTTTTGTCAAGAAATGATCAAGTTCTTTGGTAACCGTGATAAATGTTGGCTTATACCTTCAAGAACAATATTTCTCTCTATTTTTAGTGGTGTGATGACAGCTACATGCTCAGATCTTTGCTCCATAGCACTTATTCTTGCTCTAATCTATATGATCTAATTTTTGGTGCATTGCTTACTTTCAGATCAATACGTTGGTCTTGGTGGTGCTTTGTTTGTCTTGAGAAACATGACTAATCTCTGTTCTTGTGCAATTTTTCTTTTGTTCATTGCAAATTTTGTTCCTTTTTCATTGTAGTCAAAGATGAAGAAGATTTTCATAAGATAGTTGTTTCAGCGCATTTCATGAGGCAGGTTTTGGTGATTTAGGTTTGTAGTTTCCAATAGTTCATTATTATTGGACAGTGAACTACATGATGATTGGAGTACTTTGACACTCTTGTGGAATAACATTGCTTGCACAGATCTTGATAGTATTTGTATGTGCCAAAGGATCTACAGGTTGATTAGAGTTTACTAGTGTTGATTGTGTCTCTTGATTAAACATAAAAACTTGAATATAAAGACACGATAACAAGTCTTAAAGCAGTGAAGTATTCATTCAATTAGTTTTTATTCTTTGGACAATAATGCATATGCTTGGTTTGATCATTTCTTAGCTTTAGACAGAGTGTGACCATTCATATTAGATAGGTTCTTTGCCCTTCACAGTCATGTGGTTCATGATTTTGATGACAATGCTATGAGATTAATGGCATATCTATTTTAGTTTTCTTGAAAGATTTTCATAGTACAAAATTCATAGCTAGTACCAATGGATGGTGGAATGTTCATAATAGTAGTGCCTCTCTTGCTAACATGACATAGATTGGTATTGTTTGCATTGTATAAGTTGTTGATATAATAATGCTTTATCATACTTCATGATATTCAGGATGATTTCAGGTTGTCTTGGTATCAAAGGACCATATTATACTTGATAGTACTGATCACATGAGTGGAGAAATCTTCTTTTATATTTCAAGGATCATAATATATTTTTCACAGGGGGAGATAGTAGCCTTTGTCATCCGATGTCAAAAAGGGGGAGAGAGAGAGAGAATGCATCATGTAGTTTTGCCATCAGGCGATTGATGGAAGTTGATTGTCATTGATGTCAAAAAGGTATTGAGTTGTTGATGCAAAGTTAGTTCACATGGTCACTCATGTAGATACATCAAAGTGATAGCTAGATCATTCATGCAGATGAAAGCTTGATAGCTAAATCATTCTTTGGTTGATAACTAGATCAGTTATGTAGAGACATCATGTAGAGTACAGATGTGCAGAGACATAAATGATTTGTAGAGAGTTGATCTATTCTAACTCATGGTCTTCATGGTTTCAATGGTGTTCTTATTTCATGTTGATAAATGTGACAATGTTTGGATCATGTGCTAGGATGTGTTCATGCTATCTCCATCTCATTTGATGTTGGATGTTGGTCAAAGTACTTTTTTCTTCAGGCCTTATTATGCCATGCCATGCTTCATTATGGTTATAACTTCATTTCCCAGGGAAGGTTCAAGTTCTTATGTCAATGTTTAATGACAGTGAGATTGATCAGGGTCTTGAAGGTCTTCTTGATGCTAGTGTGATCAACTTTACTTCATGTGATCTTCTCCTAACTAATGTATGTGGAAGAGTTGTTCAAGATTATAGTCATGACAAGTATGGTTCAACTTATGGTGTATAAGTGTTTTCTTTATCTTAGCATAAACAAGATCTTTGTTGTTTCATATGCAATTGAAAATCACTATCCAAATTACAAGGGAGTTGTAGAGATGATTGGGGTTAAATTGTATGCAATTTTTGAAGTTAGCTTCCTTGTTAAACCCTAAGGGTTTCTACCTTAACCCTAAGAAAAAGTGTGAATAAATCATATAACTTACTTGGAGGACAGGCAATGTTTTTGTTTTAATTTTGCATTGACCTACGATAACAGGTCATTGGTAACTTAAGTTACCACTTAAGGGGTGTTATAACATTTAGTTACCGGCCCCTCCACCCTAAGGAACTGGTGCCTCCAGTTACATTTTAAAGCATTGGGCACCAACGAAGGATCTATGGTGACAATTAAAAGTCTTATACCTGTGAATCACATAATCAACAATTTGTAGATTTAAATTTGTTTCAAATTCCAACAAATTCTATTCACCATTGAATTTGATAGTTGGTTTTCTCCAACTGTACCCTAACTTCTTTATTTGATTTTTGCAACGAATTTGAGGGCTAGAAAAATTGAGTATGGGTGTTGTATGATGCTTTGAATAGAAAGGATTGGTGATTTAGGAAGGTGAGAGCAATACCTACATGATAGTGTATATAATGTTACTATTTTTAATGGCTTTGAATCTGTAAAACAAAGTTGTGTAAAGAGTAGATATGATGCAGTTTTGAGAGATAAGTGTGTATGGGGCCATGTATTTCTAGAAAAGAAGGTTATATGTTTTGAAAGGCATGATAGTTGCAGAGGTGTGATAGAAGGGGGTTTGTATGCAGAAGGATCAGAGATGAGGACATGTAGAAGTTAAAGGACCTATTGCAGACATATGAATCAAATGATTGTTGCATAGTGGAATTGTTTTAGGTTTGATCAATTCTTGTATTCAAGAGTTTGTGTATTGTGTTATGGTATCAAAGCACTTATATGTATGCAAGGAGTCTAATGTTTATATAAATGATAATGTTTTGAGAGAGTGGATGGTTGGTGAGGATAACAAAAAGACTTGTAGATATTGATGCAAGACAGTGAAACAGAGTATCCCTCTGTATCTTTTTTTATTTTCATTCAGATTTGTGATGTATGCCTTTATGTCAATGAAATAGCATTTTGCCACTAAGGCACCTATATGCCAGTGAGGCAGTTGTATATGCTAGTGAGGTAGTTGTATATTCCAGTGAGGTAGTTGTATTTGTCAGTGAGGTTGTGTCAGCGAGTTGGTGATCCTATTGATATTAGAGTTGGTGCTCCTAGATACATTTTGTAGCCAATGAAGCTTTGTAATCAGTGGGATTTTGTTAAGCCAGTGAGGCAATTTTCTCAAGTCATTTTTTATCCCTATGAGGGTTTTCCACTCATCAAAATCTATGTTATGTCTCCTCCTAATGGTTGATTATGTTTTACTTGTTTGATTATCCTTGTTCAAGTTTTATATCCTAAATTGCACATCCTTGTGACTATATTTTCAATAGGGTTCTTTGTATAAATCTGGTGAGTTAAGTTTTGAAATGTTAAGGTTTCTAGACCACTAATTCTACCCCCTCTCAGTAGTCTTGTACTCCAATAGATCATACCCTTAGTATTTCTAAAAAAAACATATCATCCATGTACAAGGAAATAATCAAAATATCATCATCAATACATCAAATGTAAACACAATGATCTTCCTCACTTCTAACAAAGCCTGATTTCTAAAAAAATAAATCAAACTTTTGGTACCACATTCTGGGAGATTATTTTAGACCATAAAGAGATCTTTCTAATTTTCATACCCAATGTTCTATCCCTTTTACCTCAAAACTTGTAGGTTGTTGCATGTAAATTTCTTCCTCAGGACATCCATGCAAAAAAGTAGTCTTAGCATCCATTTGCTCAATTTCAAAATCATAAGCTATAGAAATAAATAAAAGAAATCTAATAGAAGATATTTTAGCAACAAGAGAGGATATTTTGCCAAAATCAACTCCCTCCCTCTAGGAGTAGCCCTTGGCTACTAGTCTATCCTTGTACTTATGCAATGAATTGTTTGCTCCAAACTTCTTCTTGAAGACCCACTTACAACCTATGGCCTTTCTTCCTTTGGGAAACTTACAAGATCCTGGGTGTCACAAGAGTGTAAAGACATCATCTCCTTCTACATGGCTAGCTTCCAAGACTCACTATCATCTGCATGAATAGCTTCCTTATAGGATCTAGGTTCATCATCAATACCTAATAAAGTAAATACACAACAAAAATGTGGTGGGCTATATCTGTCAACTGGATTCCATTTTCATGTGGATCTTCTCAAAAGTGGAGTAAGAGATTCTTCAAGTTCTTCTGTATGTTCAACTTCTCCTATTACAACAGAGTCTTCCTCATCTGAACTTTCACTAGAATCTTCTTCTTCATCCCCATCCCATATCCATCATTCTATTCTTCCTAAGGTGCATCATCTTTCTATAAATCAAAATGCACTCTCTTTTCATTTTATTTCTCTTCTGGCTATACAAGATCAAAATAGCTCTAAGTTCCATGAAAATCACATCTCTAGAAAAGATAACTTTTCTAGTTAGAGGATCCCAAAGCTTATAACCTTTTACATTCTCACAATATCTAATAAAGATGCATTTTGTGCTTTTGGATCTAACTTAGATCTCTTTTCTTTAGGCACATGAATAAAATCCTCATAGCCAAAAACCCTTAAATGTGAAACAGAAGGTTTCTTACCTGTCCACACTTCATAAGGTGTCGAATCAAGATCCTTACAAGGAGATCTATTAATCAAGTAACAAGTGGTACACACAAATTTTGCCTTAAAACATTTATCTAACTATGCATCACTCAACATACTTCTGGCTCTTTCAATAATCGTTCAGTTCATCCTTTTTGTAACATTGTTTTGTTGTGTTCATAAGGAGTTGTCTTTTGTCTTATGATACTTGCATGCTTACAGAACTCATCAATTTCCTTAGAGCAATATTCACCTCCATTATCAGATATTAATATTTTTATCTTATGTCCTGATTGGTTTTCTACTAAGACTTTAAAATCCTTAAACTTAGTGAAAACTTTAGATTTGTGCAAGTCATAAAATAAATCCATGTAAATCTAGATGCTTCATCAATGAAGGTAACAAAATAAAAATATTTACCAATAGAATCTCTATCCATATGTCCAAACACATTTGTATGAATAATTTATAATTTATTTTTTGCTTTATTGCTTGGTAAAGGAAATGATGCTCTATTATGTTTCCCAAACACACAATTCTCATAGAAACCAAAATGCTCATCAAAGTAATAAAAATCATTCAACAACTTTTTATTCATGATATTTTTCAAAAAAAATTCACTTATGTGGCCTAATCTATGGTTCCACAACATACATGCATTTTAATTAGTCTTAGGTACATTGGTCGAGTTACATATGGTAATGGCATCAATCCTAAAGAGTGTTCCCATCCTTATTCGTCTCTCTACCACCAAGCTTCCTTTCACCAATCTGTAACCATGCTTGTTAAATGTTACATGCATTCCTAAATCATTCAACTTCAAAACTAAAATAAGATTTCTAGCCAATCCAGGAATATGTAAAACACCAAGGAGGGTTTTTATTCTCTCATCACTAAAACACAAAATTACCTTTCCCCTTCCAACAATCAGATATGTAGTGTTGTCACCAAGGTAGACATTACCTCCATCATACTCCTCATATGTTGAAAACCATTCTTTATGAGAAGTCATGTGATATGAGAAACCTAAATCAACCAACCAATGATCATGAGAAACAATGTTACATGCAAAAAGTAAAACTTCATCACCTACATCTAAGGAATTTTCTATAGAGGAATCCCACTATTTATTTTTGTTTTTGTATTCCTTCTTAATATACCCTCTTTTACCACAATTCCAACACTTAAATCTGTTCTTTTTTCTAGGAGTCTTAGATCTACCCTTAGATTTGTCTTTAGGGCCCTTCTAATCTCCTTTTGGTCCTCTTTCCTTAGACCTTCCCCTGACATTGAGAACATCGTCTGAACTATCAACAATTTTTTTTCTTAATTCCTATGACAACAAAGTTGGAACAAGAGCATCCAACTTTCGATCTTCAAGGTTAGCAATGATAGAAAGAATAAAATTCTCCCAAGACTCAGGTAAAGAACAAAGAAGCATAATGCATTTATCCTCTTCCTCAACTTTAACACCTACAAAGGATAGTTGACTCACAATCAAATTAAAAGAATTCAAATGCTCTACAATAGATTCACCTTCCTTCATTTTCAAAGAAAATAACTTCTGCTTCAAGTAAAGTTTGTTCACAAAACTTTTGGCTTGGTAGATTTCATCCAACTGCTTTCATAATACAAATGTCATCTTCTCCTCAAAGATGTTCAGTAGGACAGAATCTGCAAGACAAAATCAAATTGTACCTCATGCCTTTTTGTCCAGTCTATCCCACTCATCTTGACTGACATCATCAGGTTTCTTTTCTTTTGTAACAACCAACCATTGATTTCTTTCTTCAAGTGAATCCTCCATTTTTATCTTCCACAACTTGTATGTCATACCATTGAACTTCTCTATGTCCAAACGGGTTGTTGTTGCAGCCATGATTTCAACACAAAATCTGCAAAACAAATGCAACTAAAACTCCCATTATAGATTAAAAAAACTTCACACTCCCACCCAAGGATCTGATACCAAATGTTAGAAATAAAGGTAAACAACTACAAGTATAAATTTTATTTCAACAATATGTATGCATGCATGTGTACAATCGAATGGAGATTGCAATAGAAACAAAACTATAACACTTAAAAACAATAGATCAAAGAAATGAACACATAACACAGAATGTACATGGAGAAAACCCTTTTAGGTAAAACAAATCCACCAAGAAGAGAGACACACGCTTGTATTAATCTGCAAATAAGAGAGTACAATACACCAACACCAATCTCTCTTTCAATCTTCAATCTGACAACATTTTGATGGTACTTGTATACAAGTCTCTCACTCTAAACAACATTTACAATGCATCATAATATATAGAAGATGAAAAACCATGAAAATGGCATCCAAATTGGGATTCTCAATGCCCTCCTTGAAATCTTTCATTTATACTAGTAATTAATGACCTCTTACACACCTCTTACACCTGTCATAGAGCATCTTGCATGCATGGGTGCCTGGGGTCAAAAATAGCACCTTACAACTCAATTATTGTTATCATAACTGTCATAGAATCTTATGACAACTTACAATTGTCATAGATGCTCTTGCAAGTTATGAAAATTGTCATAAATACCAAAAATAGCTCATCCCAAAAGGTGGCGCCTAGATTCTCTCAAATCACCTTTTACCATTTACCATGATGCCAACTAGTAAATGTAATTCTGTAACAAAATCTTAGTAACATAATTAATTACTATTACCAATAATAATTATTTACCATACCAGTAAATATGTTTTAACTGTTGTTGGTGAAACTCTACATCCCTTATGGGTGAAGTACAAACAACAATAAGACTAAATAAACATGGAATTTACAAGGTTGATGGCACCTTCATTCCAACACATTTGCAAAGTACCCCTACTTACCACATTTGTAACCACTTGCCTCATCTCTCCTTCTCCTACTCCTACCACATGACATCTTCCTCCTCTATAGCCATTGTATTTGCCCCTTTTTTCATTATTGTAGTTATTCATGTATGGTGCTTGATTAGGGTTTGTATTTTGTAGTGTATTCAGATTTATTTGGTTTCCCCAACTAAGGGATTTATATCCATGATTCTGATATCCCTTAACATAGGCCATGTCTTGATCAATTGTTTTATTGTTGTGGTGGGCATTACACCAAGGTTCATGGTCTTTGTCCTTAGTACGTAGTCTAAAGCATTGAGATAGACAGTGTTTGATTTCACGGTCGTCCCACTCACCGCAAACATCGTAATATACTGTATTACTCTTTTTAGGGATTGTCTTAAGGTCTACCCTTAGTGTAGCAGCCTTCTTTTCACCTTTCATCATGGAACACTCATTTCTTAGGTGTCCTTCTGGTGCAGGAGCACCTACCTAACAGTTGGCCTCCATGAGGCAGTTAGTTTGTTATAGGTCTGGTTAATGTTTCCAAGAAGGTCTTATAAGACCAATGCATGTAATAAGGTCATGTTAACCATACTTTACTATTTTTAGATAGTTTGTTAGGACAGCTGTTATGCTGTATGTCCGGTTGGATCTCCCAGCCGCCTGGAGAGATTTCCCAGCCGCTTGGAATCGAGTGGTAGTACTCGCAGGAGATCCTATTTATGCATTAGGATCGGTTGGTTTTAGACATAGTATTGCATTGCAGAAGAGAGTGACAGAGAGTGAGACAGAGTATTGTACTTGCATCTTTTATCAATAAAGAGATCCTGTTTTGTTCATTCTCTGTTGAATCCCATTGTTTAATCGTGTGGCTGTTTTGGTGGGTACATGGATTCGCTGATCCATTCCACCGGTTGATTCGTCGAATTGGTGGAATGGCTATGTACAGTAGTTTAGGTTATAGTTTGCTTTTTGTTTGCATGCATGTTTGCAGGATCGCAGTCGAAAGGTGTTGAGAACCCTAGCATGGGCATGTGCTAGGTCGTGCTGGTAGTTAGAGTCTGGAAAGTTGTCCAGGAAGCAGATCGGGTCACCTCAGGAGGTTCGGCGGATCGAAATTCGTTAAGGTTGGAAAATTCGTCACAACGGCATCATCAGGATATTTCTGTGTATATCCTGCAGTTACTTCGGGCGTCATCCGAGTAGATGGAGATGAGCATGATGTAGTCGATTGCATAAAGTGAATGTGCATCGGGGTGATCATCATCAGGTGTTGCCAAGGAGGAGCGTATCGGCATAAGGTAGAAGATCAAGTTGATAAAACCATCGCGGGCCGATAATGTTAAGTTTGGCCGACAGCAGGATATTGAAGGAGCTGCATGTGACGTCATCGTCATCAGGATAATCGTCATCAGGATATCGGGGTGATGTAAGCATCGAAGGAAAGGTGCGTGAAGTTGAGTATCATCATCAGGATATATGGGAGGAACAGGATATTTTATATCCTGCTGATGAACATGATGTTGAACATCATGATGATAAAGAAAGAGGTTGGCGGTAAGGTGAACAGTGAACATCAGGAGGATGTTTACGCTTGCCGAATATGATGATGCTGCCGATAGTCGGATATGATGATGCTGCTGACAGGCGAAAGGGCGAAGGTTTGTCTGCAGGAGGATATCGGTCAGTAGAGAAAATATGATGATGCTGACAGTGTTAAGGGAAACATGATGATGATGATGATGGGTTGTAGACATACATGCTGTATGTCAAGGTTTTAGTGTGGATGCCTCTGCATCATAGTGGTATCAGAGCTCAGCAAAAGGTCTGGGCTGTTGTGTGTTGATTCTGTCACCGAAAGGGCAGAGGTAGAGTTGATTCTGTCACTGAAAGGATAGAGGTAGAGGAGTGAGAGGTTGACAAAATGCCTCCGAAAGGTAATGGTACTACAAGGGAATTGCAGGAGATGAAGGAAAAACATGCCAGAGAGATGAGGAAGATGAAGGAGCTTGCTGAAGCACTTCAAGCCAGGCTTGTAGCCCTGGAGAAGAACAAAAAGAGGGAAGTGGAAGACAGTGAGTCTGAAGAAGATGAAGATGCTGTTGAAGAGTATGAAGAGGTAGTTGAAGAACTGGATGCTGAAGACCAGAGATTTGCAAAACTGTTAAAGGCAGTGCAGAGTGATAAACCTAAGGTAAAGGTTGATGTTTCCAAGTATAATGGAAGTTTGAATGAAGATGAGTTACTGGATTGGATTGCTGCACTTGATAATCACTTTGAATGTGAAGATGTTGCTGAGGATCAGAAGGTAAAGATTGCAAAGACCAAGTTAGGAGGTCATGCTTTGGTATGGTGGGATTATGTACAATCCGAGAGAAGGAAACAAGGGAAGTCAAAGATCACTTCATGGGATAAGATGGTAGCAAGGATAAAAGGTAAATTCTTGCCTAGGGATTATGAAATTCAGATGTTTAAGAAGCTGCAATTTTTAAGGCAGAAGGAAATGGATGTGAAGGCATATACTGAGGAGTTTTATAAGTTGAGTATGAGATCTGGTCATCATGAGAATGAGGTAGAAAAGGTGGCTAGGTACTTGGCTGGTTTGAGATTGAACATACAGGATGAGTTAGTTTTAGCTAACCCTAAGAATGTGGAGGATTGTTACCAAATGGCAATCAGGATTGAAGAAAAGATGAATAGGAGACAAGATAAGTCCATGAGAGGAAGAGGCAGCAATATGAGGGGAAGAGGATTAGCCCCTACAACAAGGCAAACCAATGAGGGTCAAGAAGACACTGGTAAAGGACAGGGACAGTTTGATTTCAGAGGTGGATGGAAAGGTAATAGAGGCAGATTTGGAAGTGGTAGAGGTTCTACTACATTTTCAGGAAAGTGTTACACCTGTGGTGAGTTTGGTCATCCATTTTTCAAATGTCCAGAAAGCAAAGGTTCATCATCCAGAAATGATAGAACGAATGACAAGAGAGTACAACTTGTGCAAGAAGAGAAAGTAGAGCAAAGTGTGCAAAGTTTAAACACTTATCAAGATAGAGTTCCTGACGGTTATGGATATCCTAAGGAGGGAGAAGCATTGATGCTAAGGAGAATTAGTTTGCAGGCATCAAAGGATATGATGCAAAGAAGAGCTCTTTTCAAGACCACATGCAAGAGCAAAGGTAAAGTATGTAAGGTTGTCATTGATACTGGTTCAACAGACAACATGGTATCTCAGGAAATGGTGGATAAACTAAATTTGGAAAGGATTCCACACCAACACCCTTACAAGGCATCTTGGGTGAGTGATAGTCAATCACTTTTTGTCTATGAACAGGCATATGTAGATTTTCAGATTGGAGCATATCATGATAGAGTTTTGTGTGACATTTTGCCCATGGAATGTTGTCACCTACTGTTGGGTAGACCATGGCAATTTGATAGGAGGGTACTGTATGATGGGTATGCTAATACCTACACCATCAAGAAAGATGGGAAAACTATTATGTTGATGCCATAGCAGGAAGATGCTGTAGTACAGAAGGCAGCCCAAATCATTTTAATGGGAAGGAAGGAATTTGTGCAGAAGCCTATAGGAGCAGGCATAAAGGCAGTTGAGGACACTGCAGGGAAAGAAGTTGTTAAGGACAACAAGTTGAAGAAAGTTTTAGTTTTGACTGACAGAGGTCAGCAGCAGGTTCAGAAGCAGGTTTGCAAATAGCAACCAGTTAAGAGGAATGACAAGGATGTTGTCATAGTTGGGACTATTGTTTGTCCTATAAAGGTTGAAAGAAAGACAGAGTTGAACATTGCAGAAGTTCAAGAGGCAGTTCAGACACAGGTTCTGGTCAGACAACCTGACAAACACAAGGTATGTGAGAGAAGGCCCTACATTGCCAGGCATGAGGATTTACTTGCAAGAAAACAAGTTACAGTTCAGAAGTCTTGGAGCAGCCAAGAGACAGCAGAGGATAAAGCTGGAACAGGTCAAGACATTGCAAAGGCAAAGTGTAAAGGTGGAGGACTTCCACAACCAAACTCATGGGACATGAGTTCTTTTCTGTTGGGGAGTATGGTACAGGAGCACCTACCTGACAGCTGGCCTCCATGAGGTAGTTAGTTTGTTATAGGTCTGGTTAATGTTTCCAAGAAGGTCTTATAAGACCAATGCATGTAATAAGGTCATGTTGACCATACTTTACTATTTTTAGATAGTTTGTTAGGACAGCTGTTATGCTGTATGTCCGGTTGGATCTCCCAGCCGCCTGGAGAGATTTCCCAGCCGCTTGGAATCGAGTGGTAGTACTCGCAGGAGATCCTATTTATGCATTAGGATCAGTTGGTTTTAGACATAGTATTGCATTGCAGAAGAGAGTGACAGAGAGTGAGACAGAGTATTGTACTTGCATCTTTTATCAATAAAGAGATCCTGTTTTGTTCATTCTCTGTTGAATCCCATTGTTTAATCGTGTGGCTATTTTGGTGGGTACATGGATTCGCTGATCCATTCCACCGGTTGATTTGTCGAATCGGTGGAATGGCTATGTACAGTAGTTTAGGTTATAGTTTGCTTTTTGTTTGCATGCATGTTTGCAGGATCGCAGTCGAAAGGTGTTGAGAACCCTAGCATGGGCATGTGCTACGTCGTGCTGGTAGTTAGAGTCTGGAAAGTTGTCCAGGAAGCAGATCGGGTCACCTCAGGAGGTTCGGCGGATCGAAATTCGTTAAGGTTGGAAAATTCGTCACAACGGCATCATCAGGATATTTCTGTGTATATCCTGCAGTTACTTCGGGCATCATCCGAGTAGATGGAGATGAGCATGATGCAGTCGATTGCATAAAGTGAATGTGCATCGGGGTGATCATCATCAGGTGTTGCCGAGGAGGAGCGTATCGGCATAAGGTAGAAGATCGGGTTGATAAAACCATCGCGGGCCGATAATGTTAAGTTTGGCCGACAGCAGGATATTGAAGGAGCTGCATGTGACGTCATCGTCATCAAGATAATCGTCATCAGGATATCAGGGTGACGTAAGCATCGAAGGAAAGGTGCATGAAGTTGAGTATCATCATCAGGATATATGGGAGGAACAAGATATTTTATATCCTGCTGATGAACATGATGTTGAACATCATGATGCTGAAGAAAGAGGTTGGCGGTAAGGTGAACAGTGAACATCAGGAGGATGTTTGCGCTTGCCGAATATGATGATGCTGCTGACAGGCGAAAGGGCGAAGGTTTGTTTGCAGGAGGATATCGGTCGGCAGAGAAAATATGATGATGCTGACAGTGTTAAGGGAAACATGATGATGATGATGATGGGTTGTAGACATACATACTGTATGTCAAGGTTTTAGTGTGGATGCCTCTGCATCACCTTCCCTAGTACAGTATGTACACCATATGTTATGTCTATATTTCTGCAGACTATTTTCTTTCCTTGACAATATTTCTTGTTTTAACTTTAATTGTTCTAATTCTTGTTTTAGTTTTTCCAATTCTGTATTTTCTTTATCTTTGTCTATCCTTCTTCGATTTTGATTCTCAATGTAGCAAGCTAAAGAGAATGTTTTCCCATCTAGAGATGTTCAGATTTCTGAAACCAATCCTAAAATAAACCATTCAATCCATTGCTTCTCAGTTAGGCTTCCTCTAATTTTCTAGAGAGTTCCTTAAATCTCTTTTCAAACTCCTTTATAGATTCTCCTTTTTGTTGCACTAGGTCCTTCATCTTACTAACTCCTTCAGTAGGAATTTCTAGATATTCAAAGTTGTCTAAGAATTATTTCTTGACCTCATCCCATTCTTTGTCATGGTTGGGATAGGTTTTTCTATACCAATTTAAGGTGTCATTCCTAAGAGTCCCCACAAAGTCAAATAACTTAGTTTGGTCTCTATTTATGTTCTTTCTCTACCAAATTGATTCCAGTACGAATATATGTTTTGCAGCCTCTCTAGTATCCTTGCCAAACACTGGCAACTTGATAGGAAAATCAATTTTAGGTTGTGTTTGTTCTTTTCTTTCTTTGTGGTAAGATTTGTTCAGTCTTTCTTTGAGTTTCTTAATAGATTTTTATAGTAAGGATTTGTTTTCTCCTCCTTTATCTCTTCTCAATTGTATATCAAAATATTCCTTTTCCTAATACTACCTCATAATCTCTTACAAATTGTTCTTCTTTCTTTTTTTGTATACTGAATTCTTCATTGTTCTCTTGTATTGAAGTTCTTCTTGATTTATAGGGCACATGGGGTGACACCTAGTTAGGGGGTTGTACCTCTTCAAAGCATGTCATTTTGTTCTAGGGGATAAATTTTCATTTTTTAGTGACATTCCATTTCTTAGTGGTGTCGGTTCACTTGTCTATCATGTTCCAATTGCTATGAAATTGGTGTCAGCAGGTACCTCCTATACTTCTTCTTCCCTTATTTTCCTCACACTTATGTTCACCAATTGTTCCAAATACTCCACATCAAAATTTAGGGGTTAAAGATTCTTGATAGGATTCAGTATGTGTTCCTAGTTTCCATCAATCATGATCTGAATATTAAAGAAGTTAGGTTGAATATGTCGTGCCCTATTTACTGGTGGTAGGGTTTGGTTCTATTTTCTATTACATTCTGTTGAACACCCAAAGTACTGAGAGGGGGGTGAGTTGGTACTTTATTAAACCTTTTACTTATTAAACCAGTAATCCATTTACCACATGCAATAACAAAGAAAATTAAACAAAGAAGAAACAACCATAATCCATCACACATGAACACTAGGATTTTTACGTGGAAAACCCAAAACTAGGAAAAAGCCCTTTGAGTGTTAGCTCACAATATATTATGTAATAACAATACTAAATTACAAGAAGGCCCACTGCCTTAGGGCTCACTGCCCAGGGAAATGCTCACTGCAAGAATGGCTCACTACCAAAATAGGCTCACTGCCTAGAGAAAGAAAGAAAGAAGAAGGGTGGGTCACTACCAATTTGAACGGCTCTGATTGCATCTACACATGCATGGTTACAATTCCAATGAAGCTCAAAAATATTGTCTCAAAAATATTCATCTTTGTTTGCCCTATTTCACTATTCTACTTCTACATCAAACAATATCTCTCTTCTTCTGCTCTTGTCGCCCTTATGATTCTTCACACATTCAATTTACAATCACATTCACACCACACCATCCAAACACTAAATTTGATCACATATATATCCGAAATATTTGAAATTTACACATTAGGTCAGCATGCTAATATGTAGCGTGTAGTCATAACTTGTCAGCCGAAATCATTTACCAAAATACATGGCAGATCAAAACAACACTTGAATCATATTCATATATGTTAGCTCCATCCATATAAACACTTAGGATAAGATTCCAAACAACAAAACTTACCGCACACACATCATATTGTCATTTTGGCCTTAACCACAGACTATCATTGGTTTAGCTCAATTGTCAGACTACATCTTCCATTGCGAACCACTTGCTCAAATCCATATCAGAGACTCTTCACATATCATAGATCATATCTCTAGAACTGTAAAAAAATATATCCTTTTGTGGTAGAATGCGGACCATAAGAACACATGCTCTATCACAGTCAAGTTCTGTCAGACCAAGTAACGATACTTAGGCACCCATAACTATCTTTCTGGTAGAACTCAAAACTTGCAACTCTAGATTTGGATACTTCATACATGTGTTTACAACACCTCAAAACTGCATAACAAGATATGCAATAGTGGAGGAATGTAGACCAAATCAAATGAGTGTTCTGCTCTAAATCACCATGTATTTTGTTCTTCCAGACTTAGTTTGTTTGAGTGTATGCTTCCAATACTTATCAAGAGCTAAAAACTTGGATATAAGATCATTAAAGGACTGCAAACAACATATTAGAACCATATTATCCAATCTTCAACTACAGACCAATGCCATCCATTATACTACTACTCTGTCATTGTCTCCTATATACTGCCAACACTTAGTCAAAAATGACTAAGTCTTTTTCACCGGACCAAAATCTTTGTCTCAACCTTATTCCTTTCCTTGTTTCCATCAATGACAACATCTTCAAACATCATGTACAATCATTCACCATCATACTAGCAATGTCTCTCTCTTAGTGATGTTTACCAAGTTGCCAACACATTCTCCTTCTCATGTCTTCCTAGAATTGTCATAAGTAGTAAGGCTCCCTTCTAGGTTTTTCAGAATCTCGGTGGCCTTGTTAATGTTTAAACTTATTTGTCCCAGAGTGTGGTATTAGTCTGTCTCTATTATATTGGTTGCAGCCCCTCTGGTGCACTCATTCGTTTTCTCTATATTAGGTGAATTAGTGTCTTGTTGTTCAGCTTCATCCATAGTGGCGCACTCAACAACACCCTCATTGGTGCACTCATTTGTTTTCTCCATCTCCTTTTCTACTGTTGTCCTCATTGTGTGTTCTATTTCTATTTCTTCTTCCTTTTTCATCCTCTTGCAATACCTTTCCTAATGTTCCTAGGTCTATTTGTCCCTTTTCTCCCCCATGTTTATTTCCATTGCTAATTTTATGTTTTCACTACTTTCTCTTAACTTCTTGTTATCTCCCTTGGCCATGGGTGTTTTTTATATGGTGTTACATTAATACTTATGTATCCCATAGTCAGATTTCTTTGAATGGTTACATCTTTTCAAGGGTCTTTTCAGATCCCTTCCCCTTCCCATTTTTCATCCCTTAGGTGCTTTTCCCCCTCTCACAAGGTTAGGACCTAAGAGAATTCTCTACAAATCATAAAAGAATTTCATCTCTTTTTCTTTTATTTCTTTTTTAACTATTCTTTCTATTCTACACTTTTCTTCCACTTGTTTATCTTGTTTATTCTTCACTACTTTATCTAGGGTCCTGGCAATGAAACCAAATGTTGGCAAGAAATAGTAGGACAGTTTAGAGATTTGAGCCCAGGTTAATCTTCTATAGTCAATTTATACCCCAAACTAGGAAGAGACAAAATAACAAATAAATGTGGTCTGAACTAACATAGTGTGGTAAGTTATTATCATACATAAGACATCACATACATCATAAACAATCAAAATTTACTTCATAATCCTTATATCTCCATATATATATTTATCATCAATAGGTATTACATTGGCAAGTCTGAGTCTCTACTCTATCATATATCTATATTCTTCTATTCACTTCTATCTTATATTTCTAATTCACTATCTTTATACATTCTATTGTACTAGGGATGTGTCTCTTAAAAAATATCCTTATATCTACTAGCCCTATCAGCCTTGTGCTCCACACTCCTTTTGTGGTGAGCTGTGGTAGATTTTCTTGTCTATCATATACCTTGCCAATAGTGATGCATATCTCAATGACTTTGTTAAAGGTAGAAATGCAATGAACTTGGAGATTGAATGTCATTTCTTGGGTAAGGTTTGTGACAAAAATATTAACATGTTTTTAGGGATTTGCCAGGAAAATGACTTGCAAGACCCCTCCACCATTATAAAAAGGTGGCAAATCTCTCCATTATGTTTTTCAGTGTTACATAAATCTAACATGGTGAGTTCATGTTTGACATTGTAAGAGAAGTGTGCAACACACCTCTTAGAAAACTCAACAAATGTGGTAATTAAGCCCAAAGTGAGATACATGAACCACTCTAGAGCTTGGCCTCTCAAAATTTAGGGGAAGAGTCACATAAAGTATGTTACTATAAGCAACTTCTTGATAGGCCATGAAAAATTCTTTGACATGGTCTCAAGGGTCACTCTTTCCTTTATATTTGTCAAAATTGAGAATTTCTAAATGTGGAGGAAAGGGGACCATGGCGATAGAGAGATCAAAAGGATAGGGACATAAATCTTCAAATTTGAATTGTTTATGTTATGTAGTAGCCACACTTTGTAATCCTTTCAAAGAATTGTTCATTTCTTGCCACTTTTGATCAAATGACATTTCAAGTGGAGGGTTTGGTGGTTGGTATGGGATAGATACATATGGTGGAGGTGGTTGGTTTATGTGTTGATGAAGATGAGATGTGGGGATGCTTGATTGATAAGTGAATTGATGGGGGAGGAAAGGACATGGAGTTGGTTGTTATGGTGTTGTAGGATAATTGGTAGTCGGTTTATATTGTGTGATTTGACAAGGGATGAAGGGCGGAAGTGTACATTGAGTGGGGTTTTTTTGAAGAGGTATAGACAATGGTGGAAGTGAATGGATGATGATTCCAATAGATGAATTTTTTAATTAATTAAAGGATGGGATGGGTTGATGAGATGATGTGGAATTAATTTATATTCTTGGTGGATTGGAAGAAGTTGGGTTTTGATTGTGGGTTTGATGAAAAGGTGAGGTGGATTTTTCTTGAGTGGAACACTAGGTATACGATTAGGATTTGAAGTTTGATGGAAGTGACAAATCATTTAGAGGTGAATGAGAAGAAGATGCATGGTTATGATGTGGATGGGGTGGTTGCATATGACCACCCTCCTTTTGGTCGATATGGTATGTATAATCATGGAGAGGCCTAGAAGATGGATGACCCCATGCATTGCCAAAGGTGGGAAATGTAGGTGGATCTTGCTGAATAATATTTTGCAATTTAGACATATCAAATTTAGGAGGGAGTTTGGCTCCTTCTTGAATTAGGTGTTCAAGGAATTCATCCTTGTGCTTTTCCATAAATTGATCCATTAAGTCATTGACCTTTTTACTATTAAGAAAGTCTTGGTAACATCACGAATATTTAGGTTGATTGACCAAGATTCTAGGTTCACTTACAGTGCCAAGGAAGGCATGAGGAGATGAAGGCCCACTTTGTGAGTGATGACCAAAGCTAGATCCAAAAGGGGTCCCATTGTGTGAATCCATGTTCTTTTTAGCTTGGGACTAGGTAATGGGGGCATGAAATAAGGAGCTTTTTTCAAAATTTTCTAAGGCTAGTTGACAAGTGACATGATGAAGTATGTGAAAGATAAGGTTGTTTGGTTTAAATGAGATGATTATGGGGTTTAAAATTGGCGTGCAAAAGTTGGGATGGTGATTTGGGTTAAAGGTCAATTATTATTTGATGGGAAATGACAATAGGATTTAGACCAAAGGATGAAAAAGATTTGGGAATAATGTGATTGAATTGGATGGGTGTGTTGGGTGAATGATTTGGGCCTAAACTAAGAACCAAGACTTTGATAAATTTGAGGGATTTTGATTTTATATACTTAAGATAGGCAATGTTCTTAAGTGACAATTGATGATTTGATTAAGTTTGGATGACTACCTACTTGAGATAGGCTAAGTCCTCAAGAAAGTAAAAATTTAAGGATGAGATTGGATTAAGATCTTGATCTAAGTTTAAGATATAGATTATGTATGGTTTAGATGAAATATTTGGACAAGATTTGATATGTCTTGGGATGAAGATAGTGGTCTAAGATAGGTGACTTGGATTAGGACTAGGGTAATGGACTAGGATATGGTTGGATTAAGAGTGAATTTGGATAATGCATGACAAATTTGTATTAGGATGAGATTTGGACTAAAGGGTTGGTTTGGATGATGACGTGTAATTTGGAAAGGAGGGTTTATGGTTTGATTAGGAAATGATTTTTTTCACAAGGTGGAGGTGAAGGGAATGTTGATGTTCAAAGTTCTCAACCTTAATGCAAGAACATTGTGGTCCTAAGGTCACTTGAAAGTTGTATTTTTTTGTTTTTTTAAATTAAAATGTCTAAGTATCAAAAGGTTTTAAATGCAAAGGATACTCACAGGTTTTAACAAAGAAGACACTCCAAACACATCAATAATCCTAGTTATCCAAATAGGTGTGTACATAATCTTGTTGGGCCCACCAAAATGCCTTGTCTAATCATGGTGTGCAAGCCCAATGATGAGGAAACTAACCACTTTTGATCACTCAAGATCAATCAATGGATTGAGGGGAGAGCATACATAGCATGCACACTTGGTTCTAGGGGTTATGAGGTGAGTAACTTCTTGGCATGCTAACTTCTTAAGCCAATGTACCAAGACTATGTATGACTGAGAGGTCCTATATAGGATAAACAAGTTTCTAGGAGATGTCCTCAAATAGATGCTAGGTATGTGAGGCCAAAGCCCATTAATCAAATCCCATCTACAAAAACATGTTCATGGGCAAGCCCAATTCTAGTTCACCTTGACTCCTTACAAAAAAAGGTGCTAAGGTTGTGCTAGACATTATGATGACTCCTTTTAAGGTACATCTTTCACTATCTCCCCTTTGCATACCCTACTAGAACACGTGGAACTCAGTTCATCCCCTAAGGTGATGAAATCCTTGGGTAGGCCTACTACAAAGAAATAAGTTTAAGTGCTTTTGATCTCCAAGATCACCTTGCAGTGTGAGGACATAGAATACATGCGTAGATTCTTAGGTTTAACACAACAAAACGAGAACTTAGAAAGTGCTTTTGATCCCCAAGATCACCCTCTGGTGTGAGAAGAAAGTATACACACTTTATAAATTCTCACAAACATGGAAAATAGTGTAAATTAACCTTAACATGTTCATTTGTGCAACTAAAATTAGTGAGAAAATAAATCTTTGACAAGCGAGTTGCACCCACAAATGTTAGTAGTTTGAAAATTTGGCCTTGGACTAGCAAAAATGGTTGCAAACAAGGTGTTAGTTGCAAATAAAGCCCCTACAAAAAAAACCAAAAAAATATGTTGTCACATAATAAAATAAATGCCATTAATAGATTGTTTACAACTTTTTGATCAATTTAAAAAAAATGCATTAAAATTTGCTTCTGTATGCAAAAGTTATGCTTGTTTGAAGATTGAATGAAAAGAGTGGGTTTCAAACTGTTTGGGTTAGGGCAGATCAAGCAATAAACACTAACAATTATATGCAGATTAAATAACCCAAATATAATAATGAAGAACAACATACAAAAGATCAACGCAGAAATTTAACATGGTTCACCCAATATGAGCTACATCCAAAGAAACTCAACCATCCAATGATTTTATTATCCAGTACAAAACATATTACAATCTCATGAATACGTTGTAGCATACATCCTAGCCACTTATATGTAATATCCCTTGCTATTTCAGACCTTATTTTGCTGATTTGAACCTCAAGGAATATTGTCAAACACTTCTGATGTAAACCCAATGCTTGCTGGTCTGTGTTTTCAGTCTGATATTTTTGCTTGATAATGATAGCTGAATATTCTAAATGCTTATAAATCTAAACTATAATGTCTAAGCATTAATCTAAATACATAAATGACTTCTCTTTTGATATTTTTGATGCATATACATGAAAATTAGACATGAAATGCACACCTACAGCCAATTGACATTTTGTCAAACACTTGGCATGCATACTATTATGCTAATCATGATGGATATTAATATGCACATTACATCAAATAGATGGCCTATCTAATACAATGCTGATATGAATGGCCAAGATTCTTGGCTCTACAATTTTATGCAACTCCTAAAATGACAACTATGAAACAATGCTGATATAAAGATGCTAACTCATGAAAGAACCTGGAAATGTAAGTTACTGTGAATCGATGACGAAGATGAAGGAATGGCAGCCTCAAAACAGCTCATAAACATCCCTCTCAAACCCCAATCGTGCCTCTCAAGTGTAGCACCCAGCCTTCTCATCAACCAAGGAAAGGAGTCCCTTCCAAAGCCAAATTGAAACCCTCTCCTAGCTGCCCCGTACTGTAGCGTTACTGTTCACAGCACTGTAGCAGCACTGTAGCATACTGTAGCAAAACACTGTAGCGCGCACTATAGCAAATCACTGTAGCGCGCACTGTAGCGTCACTGTAGCGCTACTGTAGCAAATCACTGTAGCAAAAACACTGTAGCGTACTGTAGCAAAACACTGTAGCAAACACTGTAGCAGCCAATAGGAAAACTTCTGATATGCAAAATTGATACCTCCAAACCCCTGTTAACACTGCAGATTTAAGCACAAATGAAAGGACTGAAGTATCCCTTCCAATTTGCAACCCTTCGGAGGATATTTCACCACCTCAATTATGCTAATCTATGGGAGTTTCCATTCCCAAAGACCAAATATGTAGAAACCCTTGGCTCCACAAAACTCATCAAATGTAAATGTCAATAATCGGATGCCTGGAAGCTTACCTTGCCCCTTCCTTTATACTTTTTTAATCACACTTTCAAGAGGCTTCTAGAAAAATCCTATTATTTTATTTTAGTGACTTTAATGATCTAATGTGTATTTTAAGTCACTATATTAAATTAATTAAATATAAGGTTACCTTTTGATTTCAAATTAAGTAGTAACCTTATAAAATAATTAATTTAATAATATCTCCCTTATTTCGTCAATTAGCCTTCGGGAGTTAAAGGCTAAATTACTCATCATGAAAATCACTTAGGAAGGGGACATTACAGTCCACCCCTCCTGAAATTGCTTGTCCCCAAGCAATCTCAACTCTGGATGCTGAAGTATCTCCTCGCCTTCCCAAGTGGCATCCTCAACTGGTAAATCCCTCCATTTGATCAAATACTCTCTGATGACCCGTCTCCGTAACTGCCTCTCCCTAACATCCAAAACAGACTCAGGCACCAGAATCAACTTCCCCTCATCATCCAAGGGTGGTAAGGTAGCAGAAGGAACCACGCGATGACCTAATGCCTTCTTGAGGCGTGACACATGGAAAACATTGTGTACTCTGCTATCTGCCGGTAATTCTAACTCATAAGCCACATCACCAACTCGTCGGATAATCCTGAAAGGGCCATAATAACGCGGCTTGAGCTTCTCTGCACCACTCTTCTTGAGAGTGGATTGTCGATAGGGTTGTAACATCAAATACACCATATCCCCAACCTCAAATGACCACTCAACTCTCTTCTGATCAGCATACTGTTTCTGCTGATTCTGTGCCTTTTGGATATTTTCTCGAAGAGCTCTCATAATATCCTAGTTCTCTTGTAACATATCTCCTGCACTAGGCACTCTACTATCACTCATCAACAAGTCAAGGAAACTAGGTGCTTCATAACCATACAAGGCCATAAATGGTGTCATCTGAATCGAGAGATGGTAAGTGGTATTGTAACAGTACTCACAAAGGTATATCCACTTAACCCAACCCTTCTGTTGCCATGCAATGTAATTTCTGAGATATCCTTCCACCCACTTATTCACAATTTCTGTCTGGCCATCCGTCTGTGGGTGGTAGCTGGTACTTGGGGTAAGCTCTGTCCCACATAGTCTAAATAACTCCTGCCAAAAATGACTCAAGAACCGACTATCCCTGTCACTAACAATGCTCCGAGGTAACCCATGCAACCTGAAAATCTCACGGAAGAAGAGTTCTGCTACCTGTGCAGCTGAGTATGTAGCTGTGATTGGAAAGAAATGAGCATATTTTGTTAATCGATCAACAACCACATAGATACAATCTCGTCCCTGGGTTTTCAGCAAACCGATAATAAAATCCATGGATAAACACTCCCACTTCCTATCAGGAATCAGAAGTGGCTGAAGTAAACCTGCAGGGTATGTATGTTCCTATATATTCTGCTGGCAAATAGGACACTCTCTGACATATCGAAGAACATCTGTTTTGAGCCCTTTCCAAGTAAAGCACTTTCGAACCTGTCTATAAGTCTTGAAGTACCCCGGGTGCCCTACTATAGGTGTATCATGAAAATACCTCATCACTATGTTCTTCATTTCTGATCCTGGGGTTAAGAATATCCTACCTTTGTAAATGATAAGATCATTTACAACTGAGTACCTGTCATCCTGAACTATCCCCTCAATTATGCTAGAAGCCCATGAGTCTTTGGCATACTCTGCGACAATCAAGTGTCTCCAATCCTCTGAAATCTCCACCATAGAGCTCAAATGGGGACGGCGAGACAAAGCATCAGCAACTACGTTTTGAGTTCCCTTGACATAAGTAATGTCAAAGTCATATGATTACAATTTACTCACCCACTTCTGCTGACGATCGTTAAGATCTCGCTGTCCTAGGAAATGCCTCAAGCTGTTATGGTCTGTCTTAATGCAAAACTTGCTGCCCACAAGGTATTGCCTGAATTTGGCCAATGCATGCATAATGGCCAACATCTCCTTATCATAAATACTGTAGCTCCTCTCTGGACCCCGTAACTTCCTGCTCTCAAAAGCTATCGGATGTTTGTCCTGCATAAGAACTGCACCAATCCCCTCACCCGAAGCATCACACTGTAGCTCAAAGGGTCTAGTAAAATCTGGCAAGGATAGAATTGGGCAAGTAGTCATCAACTGTTTAAATTTCTCAAAACGTTCATGTGCCTCAGGTGTCCAAACAAATGCCCCTTTCTTCATTAAATCTGTAAGTGGTGCTGCATGTTGTGAATATCCACTGACAAATCTGCGGTAGAAGCCACACAAACCCAAAAATCCCCTAAGCTGAGTAAGATTCTCAGGTGTAGGCCACTCAATAATAGCTCTAACTTTGTCAGGGTCCATACGCACACCTTCTGCACTGATGATATGGCCTAAGTATAGCAACTCTGTCATGCCCAGATCACATTTGGATTCTTTGGCGTACAAGGACTCCTTGCTAAGAATTCCCAATATTGTATCCAAATGGGCGATATGCTCCTCCCAAGTTTTGCTGTACACCAAAATATCATCAAAGAAGACTAATACAAACTTTCTCAGTTGTGATTGAAAAACCCTGTTCATAGTGGACTGAAACGTAGCAGGAGCATTGGTTAGTCCAAATGGCATAACCACAAACTCAAAATGTCCACAATGGCACCTAAATGCTGTCTTCTCGATGTCCTGCTCTCTGACCCTGATCTGGTGATAACCTGATCTCAAATCTATTTTCGAGAAATAGCGAGCACCATGAAGCTCATCGATCAACTCGTCAATACGAGGAATAGGGTACCTGTTCTTAATTGTCCTCTTATTCAACACCCTGTAATCGATGCACATCCGAAGGGTACCATCCTTTTTCTTGACCAAGACTACTGCTGAAGCAAAAGGTGATTTACTTGGCCTAATGTGCCCCATAGCTAGCAGCTCCTTAATTGTTTTTTCAATCTCATCTTTTAGCCGCTTGGGGTGTCTGTAAGGAGTGATCATCACGGGTTTAGCACCCTCCTCCAATTCTATTATGTGCTCAATCCCTCTGTCTGGAGGCCTACCTGGTGGAATATCACTGAAAACCTTGGAGTGCTTGATCCTCAACTCCTGTATATCTGGGTGATAGGCTGGTTTTTGTTTCTCTTCCTGTGTTGGCATTAGAATACACCCTGCTGCCCACTCAACCATGTCATGGTGCATAAGTCTCTCCATTTTTCTGAAAGATATCATCCTGTAGCTAGTATCCCTGATGGCTTTTAGCACATGAGTCTTCCCATCCACTTTAAACCTCATCTCCATTTCCCTAAGGTTAATGGTAAACTCCCCAATATCATGAAGCCATTTCATTCCTAAAACCATGTCGGTTTCTCCCATGTTTACCACATAAAAATCTGCCTTAAACTCAAAGTTATTCAATTGCATGGGAAGACCTAGAATCATCCTGTCACACTTAAGAGTATATCCATCAGCAACTTTTACTCTTATGCCCTCAAATTCCTCTGTTCCAAATTCTACGCCTATCAACCAACCTAGCATCAATGAAGTTATGCGTGGCACCTGTATCAAGCAAGGTAATGATCTTCTATCCGGCTAAAACCCCACGCATCCTGAATGAGCCCTCTTGCTATATGCTAGTAAGGCGTGCTTCTTGAAAATTTGCTTCTTCAACATTTTCAGCCTCAATTTCATGCTTATCTGTCTCATCATCAGGTTTTTCCTCATTAGATTCCTCTTGATCAGATTGCTGGTCCGACTCAGAATCCTCATAGAATGCCCACATAATCCTATTTGCTTTTCCCTTAGGTCTTAAAGGATAGTCATGGTTTGCATCATAGGGACCTTTGCAATAAAAACACAATTTTTTCCTTCTCAAGTCATTAAATGTCTCACGATCTAATGGTGCTGCTGATTTTCCCTTTGAGTCTGAAATTTCTTTTTTCTTGGGAAATGTCTTGTTGTCCCGGTAAGAAGAAGATCCCTTAGATGAGTACTTAGTTTGAGGGGCTGCAAGTTCCATACTCCTAGCTTTTTTCATTGCCTCCTGTAGTGTCGAAGGATCAAAAGCCTTTATCCATCCTCTTAACGGTTCCAATAAGCCCTCCATGAATAGCACAACCAATCTCCTTTCAGATATATTGGAGACCATGACTGATAATTTCTGAAATTCACTAATGTAACTCTCCAAACTCCCAGTCTGCTTAAGCTGTGCCAAGTCTCTAAAATATGTCTCTGGATCCCTCTTATCAAAGCGTTCCACCAATCTATCAACAAACTCCTGATATGAAGTGATACTATTATGATGCAATGTCTCTAATCCATGATACCACCAATCGTGGGCTGCACCCTCCAAGTGAAAAGTAGCATATTTTATTGCATCCCTTTCTGTCATGGGTCTAAGAGTCAAGAGGGTGTCTAGCTTATGAATCCAAGCCTGTGCCGTGACCTTCCCACTACCATCAAACATGGGCAATGTAACTCTGCTGGCGGCATACATCAAATCATTATTTTGATTTCTTGGTCTCTTTTCTTGCTTTCCCCTGTAGTGTTCTCTTCTTTGACTCACAAACCTATCAAAGCTCATGTGTTCCCTGACCTGTGGTGTCAACAACTCCCATTCATCATTAGCTGCCATAAGAGTATCTGCAAACATCTCTTCTCCTTCTTCTGCATTTTCCTCTTCTTGTTCATTCCTCAAAAAAGTAGGATGTGTAGGCCTATCTGCCATGTGAGAAGATGCTTGTGCTCTAGGTGTCCCAACCACACTCCTATTATCATCCGGTTCATAGTTTCGTCTTCTCTGAGGGTTCATTTGTTGTATCATTGTAGTAAGTGCCCGCATAGCATCTGCCACCTGCTGCTGCCCCGTAGCCATTTGTCTAAAGAGTTCACGTGTTTCCTGTTCTTCATCATTTCTTCCCCTGTTTCTGATAGGGCTACCTTCACCTCTTTCACCCATAGTGCCGGATGAACCAACCTCTCGTTGTTTTGCTGCTGAAGTGGCTGATAAAGTGTTCTGTTCAAGAGGTTGTGACCACTTTTTTTGCTTCCTTTCTTCTCTAGCTGTATACCTCTTGTCCCTATCACTTTGTTGCATTTAATGAGCCGATTTCAAACCCAAAGGATGGCAGGAGACCGCTCTGATACCACTGTAATATCCCTTGCTATTTCAGACCTTATTTTACTGATTTGAACCTCAAGGAATATTGTCAAACACTTCTGATGTAAACCCAATGCTTGCTGGTCTGTGTTTTTAGTCTGATATTTTTGCTTGATAATGATAGCTGAATATTCTAAATGCTTATAAATCTAAACTATAATGTCTAAGCATTAATCTAAATACATAAATGACTTCTCTTTTGATATTTTTGATGCATATACATGAAAATTAGACATGAAATGCACACCTACAACCAATTGACATTTTGTCAAACACTTGGCATGCATACTATTATGCTAATCATGATGGATATTAATATGCACATTACATCAAATAGATGGCCTGTCTAATACAATGCTGATATGAATGGCCAAGATTCTTGGCTCTACAATTTTATGCAACTCCTAAAATGACAACTATGAAACAATGCTGATATAAAGATGCTAACTCATGAAAGAACCTAGAAATGTAAGTTGCTGTGAATCGATGACGAAGATGAAGGAATGGCAGCCTCAAAACAGCTCATAAACATCCCTCTCAAACCCCAATCATGCCTCTCAAGTGTAGCACCCAGCCTTCTCATCAACCAAGGAAAGGAGTCCCTTCCAAAGCCAAATTGAAACTCTCTCCTAGCTGCCCCGTACTGTAGCGTTACTGTTCACAGCACTATAGCAACACTGTAGCGTACTGTAGCAAATCACTGTAGCAAAACACTATAGCGCGCACTGTAGCGTCACTATAGCGCTACTGTAGCAAATCACTGTAGCAAAAACACTGTAGCGTACTGTAGCAAAACACTGTAGCAAACACTGTAACAGCCAATAGGAAAACTTCTGATATGCAAAATTGATACCTCCAAACCCCTGTTAACACTGCAGATTTAAGCACAAATGAAAGGACTGAAGTATCCCTTCCAATTTGCAACCCTTCAGAGGATATTTCACCACCTCAGTTATGCTAATCTATGGGAGTTTCCGTTCCCAAAGACCAAATATGCAGAAACCCTTGGCTCCACAAAACTCATCAAATGTAAATGTCAATAATCGGATGCCTAGAAGCTTACCTTGCCCCTTCCTTTATACTTTTTTAATCACACTTTCAAGAGGCTTCTAGAAAAATCCTATTATTTTATTTTAGTGACTTTAATGATCTAATGTGTATTTTAAGTCACTATATTAAATTAATTAAATATAAGGTTACCTTTTGATTTCAAATTAAGTAATAACCTTATAAAATAATTAATTTAATAATATCTCCCTTATTTCGTCAATTAGCCTTCGGGAGTTAAAGGCTAAATTACTCATCATGAAAATCACTTAGGAAGGGGACATTACATTATAACAAGCTTTTAGGAAGCTTCTAGAATTAGGGTTTTGCAATGTCATTTTTCTTTTGTCGGTTAACAAAAATTAACAACCGACTCCAATCGTGCAAAAAAGAGGGAAAAAATTACATAACTTGTGTACAGTACTTGCATGATCAGTCACCACATACCAAAAATCTCCCACTTGGAGACTGATCAAGCTCCATGCCAAATAATCTCCCACTTGGAGACTGATCCTAGATGACACCGCTGTGCTTGCAGCTCCCACTAGATTACAAGCCTGGTTGGTTTCTTAAGTCCACTATTATCAGTCATGAAGGCCAATAGAAACTGATGAGGAAATCAATTTCTCCCATGTAACTTCCTTTGTCAACATATCTGTAGGATTCTCACTTGTGTGAATTTTCTCTAGCTTCAACTGCCCATCCTCCAAAACTGACCGGATGAAGTGGTATCGAAGCTTTATGTGCTTAGTTTTTTAATGCAAAGCTGAATTCTTAGAAAGATGAATGACACTCTGGCTATCAGTGTACAAAGGGCTATCTTCTTGTTGTTGCCTCAATTCCTCCAAAAAATATTGTAACCAAATCATCTCCTTGCTAGCTTCTATAGCAGCAACATACTCAGCTTTAGTGGTTAAAAGTGCAACAACCTTTTGCAGTCTTGAAATACAACTGACTGCAGTACCTCTTACAGTAAAAACATACCTTGTAGTACTCCTCTTGCTATCAATATCACCCACCAAATCAGAGTCAACATATCATTTTAGAGAAGAATTTGTTCCTCCAAAACATAGTTTCTTTGAAGTAGTACCTCTCAAATATCAGAGAACCCATTTTACAGCATTCCAATGTTCCATTCCCAGATTGCTCATATACCTGCTAATAACTCCCACTACATGTGCAATATCTAGTCTTGTGCATACCATTGCATACATGAAGCTGCCAACTACTGATGCATATGGTATCTTAGACATTTTGTCTTCCTCCTCTTGTGTCTTTGGACACATCTCCTTAGTCAGCTTAAAATGACTAGGCAAAGGTGTACTAACTACTTTTGCATTCTACATGTTAAACCTTTTCAACACCTTCTCTACATACTCACTTTGGGACTAAAATAATTTTTTGTTTGTCATGTCTTGTGTGATCCTCATACCAAGGATTTGTTTTGTTGCACCCAAATCCTTCATAGCAAATGAATTTACTAATTTCTACTTAAGTTCATTAATATGCTACATGTTAAATCTGGCAACAAGCATGTCATCAACATGATAATATAGCTACCATTACCCAATTTCTTGAAATAAACACAATAATCAGAATGACATCTTTTGTAACCTTGTTCAACCATAAAACTATCAAATTTCAAATACCATTACCGCGGTGCTTTCTTTAGGCCATACAAACTCTTCTTTAACCTGCACACAAAATCCTCCTTACCCTTGACCTCATTCCCTGTGGTTGCTAGATGTATATTTCCTCTTCCAGATCCCCATATAGAAAAGTTGTTTTCACATCTAGCTATTCAAGATGCAAGTCTTCTGCAACCACAAGACTTAGAATTGTTCTAATAGAAGTCACTTTACAACCGGAGAAAATATTTCATCAAAATCTATACCTTTTTTCTGTGCAAAACCTTTTACTACGAGTCTGGCCTTATATCTTTTCTTGCCTCCATCTTCTTCCTTCAACCTGTAAACCCATTTATTTGACAATTCTCTTTTACCTGCAGGCAATTGAACTAAGTCCCAAGTCTGATTTTGTAGCAAGGAATCCATTTCCTCTTTCATGCCTAGCTCCCACTGCTTTTTGGTATCTACTTGCATTGCTTCTTCATAATCTTCAGGTTCAGCAGAATCAGTTAATAATATAGAATATAATGATGGAGAAAATCTTTTAGGATGTCTAGTTATCCTTGTAGAACATCTAACACTTGCAAGAGTCTGTGGGATAACTTGTTGTTGCTGAGCATCAGGTACCAGTGGTATTTTATTTTCTGGAATCTCATCCAACACCACATATTCCTTTTTGGCCTATTCGTGCTTCTTTTCCTGCAGCTGATCCTTATACATGACCTTCTCATTGAATATAACATCTCTACTCTTAATGATTTTATGATTTTCACAATCCCATAACCGATAACCAAATTCATATACTCCATATCCAATGAAGGTACATTTTTTAGACTTAGCCTCAAGCTTGGTTCTATTTTCAATATCAACATGGACAAAAGCTTCACAACCAAAGGTCTTCAGAAATGAATAGTTTACCTTTTTGCCCGTCCATGCCTCCTCTGGAATGCCACCATCCAAAGGATTTGAAGGTCCCCTGTTTATTAAATATACAACGGTATGTATAGCATCTGCCTAAAAGTGTAAGGGTAGTCCAGCATGCAATCTCATGCTCCTTGTACGCTCCATAATGGTCCTATTCATCCTCTCAGACACACCATTTTCTTGTGGGGTTCCATGAACTGTTTTCTACCTACAAATTCTATTATATGAATAGTAATTTTGAAATTCTCTATTGCAATACTCGCCTCCATTATCAGATTTGAGACACTTCAACTTTTTTCCAGTCTCATTCTCAACCAAAGCTTTCCACTTTTTAAAAGTTTCAAATACTTTTGATTTTTGTTTTAGGAAATACACCCATGTTTTCCTAGTTGCATCATCAATAAAAGTAACATAATAGCAAGAGCCACCAAGAGAAGATACCTGAGTTGGTCCCCATACATCTGAATGCACAATCTCTAATTTCTCACTCTTCTTCTCTTTCCCAACTTTGAGAAATCAAACTCTTTTATGTTTTCCATAAACACAATTTTCACAGAACTCCAAGTCAATCTTCTTTAGACCTGGTAGCAAATTTCTGGAGTGAAGAATCTTCATCCCTTTCTCACTCATGTGCCCAAGTCTATGGTGCCACAATTTTGTTTCTGTCCCTGCAGCAAGTGTTATAACTGTCTCAGTAGCAACTGTTTCTATAGAAGCTAAGGTAGAGTAAGTATTACTAGTACACAAATACAATGTGCCTACCTTTTCACCTTGAGCTACTACTAATGCACCTTTAGTGACCTTCTAGATTTTGTCTGAAAAGGTAACTATGCAGCCTTCACTACCCAATTGTCCTGCAGAGATTAAATTCCTTCTCAAATTTGGAACACACCTTACCTCTTGTATAAACCATTCATTTCCATTCTGCAACTTGATTTTTATCTTTCCTTTTCCAACAATCTGACAGGGTTCTTCATCACCCAAATATACCTATCCAAAATCACCTTAAACATAATCTACAAAATATTTCCTATGGGGTGTGGCATGAAATGAAGCCCCTGAGTCTATTACCCAGGAATCATTAGCATTATCTAAACATAGAATTAAAGTATCCTATAATTTATTACTTGCAGCATTAGCTTCCTTACTGTCATCATGTTGTCTATCTCCTTGTTTGCCCTTTCAAGACTAGCAATCCTTCTTCAAGTGTCCTGGCTTTCTACAGTGCCAGCAATCCATTCTTCCTCTAGATTTAGATCTGCCTTTCTTCAACTTTCCTTGTGACTTCCCATGATTTGTAGGGCTTTTTCCTCTTTCCTTTGTTCTTCCCATGTTCTCTATAGTCAAAGTATTACCAGATGTTGAAGTCTCACCTATGCTTTTCCATCACATTTCCTTGCTAAGGATAACACCAACAACATCATCAAATTTCAAAGTATTTGAACCAAAGACATAGTTACTTATAGCCATTACCAAGCTATTCCATCTTTCTGGCAAAGAACATAAAACCAAGAGAGCCCTTACCTCTTCATCAAATTTCACTTTTACAGAAGTTAACTGACTGGTAATTGTATTAAACTCATTTAAATGATCTGACACAGATCCACCTTCAATTATTTTAAGATTAAACAAACACTTCATGAGAAATACCTTATTAGAGGCTGAGGGTTTTTCATACAATTTGGCCAAAGATTTCATCAGTTCACTTGTTGTCTTCACTTCTGTTATATTGAATGTCACAGATGGTGTCAAGCACAACCAAATGGTTCCCAGTGCCTTTCTATCCAGAAGTTCCCAATCCTCATTAGTCATTGCTGCCAGTTTCTTGGCTACTCCTTACAACGGCCTCCATAAATCTTTCTGATAGAGATAATCCTCTATTTGCATCTTTCATAATTGATAGTTCTGTCCATTCAATTTATGTACCTTTAATTTACCCTCATCTTCGATTGCTCCCACTTAACCGTGAGACTTCCACTCAACCGTGAGACCTTCCTGTAGACGATAATCAAACACAACCCGCTCTGATACCAATTGTTAGGGTTAGGGCAGATCAAGCAATAAACACTAACAATTATATGTAGATTAAATAACCCAAATATGATAATGAAAAACAACACAAAAAAGATCAACACAGAAATTTAACATGGTTCACCCAATATGGGCTACATCCACAGAAACACATCCATCCAATGATTTTATTATCTAGTGCAAAACAAATTACAATCTCGTGAATACATTGATGTGACATACATCCCAGCCACTTATAACATGATTTTAGGAAGCTTCTAGAATTAGGGTTTTGCAATGCCATTTTTCTTTTGTCGGTTAACAAAAATTAACAATCGACTCTGATTGTACAAAAAAGAGGGGAAAAAATTACATAACTTGTGTACAGTACTTGCATGATCAGTTGCCACATACCAACACAAATAATTATACCTAATTTTTAAAGAAAAATATATTAAAATTACCTCTTCCATAGTGAAGTAGTCTAAGTTAATTTTCCAACGCCTATAAAAATGCAAAAAATGGATACTCTAGACAAAAGTTATGCAATTTCAAAAAAAAGTGCTCCTTTAGGTCATAAGGAGGGGGCATCCCTAAAGCAAGTGGCTAGTGGTTAAGGGTGGCACATAGGGATGGAAATAACATATGGTGACCTTAAGGCGGGTGGTCATGGTTAAGTTATGATTACATGTGGTAGCCAAGGGGCAGTCACATGTGATAGTTAAGGGGCGGTTTAAAGGCCAAAATTTTCAATAATTTTATTTTTCTACTCCATATTCTTTTGTGTATGGATCTAAAGCAACAATTCCTCTAGAGCTCAATATTTCTTCTCTTTTAGTTTCCCTTCACAATCTCATTGATGATAACATGTATTGAGAGTTTCATCTTTAGGTGTTGGAGTGCTTGATGAGCACTGTATGAATGCTTTGTAACATCTTTAGGTATACCAAAAGTAGATTAGATGGTTCTATAATCAATGTGTTCTCCCTCACTCTTAGTTCAACAATCTTATTGTCCATGAGAACCAACATAATACTAACACAAAAGAGGGTTTTAAAGGAAAGTCTGATTCTAATTGGCTTCGCCCTTATGTATTTTTTTAATTTATGGATTAGGTGTTTGTGACCTTTCTACCATTGATGGAAACCCTTGAAGGAACCTTTTAACACCTGCCCATCATTGTTGGTTTTATGTTCAATCCTCTTCAAACCATTTTTGTGCCCTTCATGTATATCAATGTTTTCTTTCTCTAATGTGATGCATTGAATGATTCCTCTATCTTATGTGACCCATATACATTATCACATTTTTTTACTATTAGCCATGCTATACATGTCTATCTTTCTCTAGGCATAATCTTAGGTGCTTTAGTTATATGTATTTCATGGTTACTTTTCTTTAACCATGCGATACTTTCCCATATGATGCATATTTATAATGGATGTTCTTTCCCTTTTAGCTAAGATAAATTTGGATATCTTTATCTATACACAATCTCAAGTACTTTGGTCCTCTATATTCCATGGTTTCTCTTCTCTAAACATGCAATACTTTTCCATGTGACCAACATTTATCATGGATTTTGTTTCCTCTTTCCTAAGATAAATTTGGTTGTCACTTTCTTCTCACACAATATCTTTCTCACACAGGGGACACATCCAAAAAGGATGGAATCCTACATGATCATGGAAGCATCCTATTCAAAAAATGCCCCTCTTCCTATCCAATGCTCTCATTTGCATCCTAGTAATCATTCTAAATATCATCTAATATGACCTCTTTATGTGCTCATTATTATCATGTGACATACACAAATTCTTGTAAAACATTCTTCTTCACTCAAGTTCATTATTAAATATTATGTTATCTTCTTATGTCATGTTTTATAATTAATTGAGTTCATTCTTAACATGTACATATGGTTCATTATTTCCATCTTACATTTCGTTAACTGTATGGTTTTCATCTTAAATTTTAATTGTATAAAACATTAAAATAAACCATAAATTCAACCAAAATATATGCCTCATAATATAATTTAGAAATCAAATTAAAACAGATCGTAAAGCCCATAACACATGTCATATCTCAATAAAAAATCTATACATATATCTCAAAATGTATATACATAGTCTTGTCGATACAAAAATGTACACCAATATAGAAAAAAGTGGTGTGTCATCTCATCTAGCTATGGGTGGAAGATCCCTCGATAGGTGGTGGTTGATAATTAGGATTTCATTGTCTATTAGGAGGTTAGATTGAGATAACTGACTAAGATTTTGCCCATGCCTAAGCACACTGAGACAACCATAGCTTCCTAGAGTCTGTGTGCCCCACCCTCTTCTCACATGAGCCACTTCCTCAAGATGGAAACCTCCTCCATGAAGACCTAAACCTATGGATGCTCTAATATGTTGTTGGCTACCTATTGGAGGTGATATCTCTACTCAAATTATGGCCAACTCTTCCTGGAGTTTGGTCATTTCCACCTATAATATCTCCACTCTAACCCATGCAACATCCTATTTTGTGTAAGCCTAGAGTAACTGGGATTCTAGTCTTTACATGTACTTAATCAATATGTCCTTAACCCACTATAGCCTAGCATGGTACTACCATAATAAACCCTACCCATGCTACATTAATGTGGCAGACTAAGATTGATAATCCTTCTCTCAAGTCATGACCTTAGCGTTTGGTAATGCCTAATCTTGCCATATGTGTGCCTAATCTATTATTTCCATGATTGTGCCAAGATGATCCTGGAGTGCACATAGATGGGCCATGGCTTTGTCTCTCTCCATAGTCAACCCTTCTTCCTTAGCTTGTAATTCCTTGTAAGTTTCCCTCAAATGGGCCACAAGCTCTAAAAATTTAGTGTCAACTACCAATGTCCACTAGCCAATAGCTATCATGGAGCTCTCACCTTAGCTCCACATCTAGGAGGGTCTCTACTAGGACTCACCCAATGTAGCACCATGACTACATGATGCCAACTACATAAAAAATAAGCACATATAAATAATTAATCACCATAATCAATAAATAAATAAATAAATTCTAACACAAGCATAAAATGTAACATAAAAATAATATAAAATATTAATAACTCCACATACCAAGGTCACCAAGATGCCAAGCTAGATCTGCTAGCATTCTCAAGGGTGACATGAGCATGGGTCCTACTATAAACTTGCTCATACACAACCCAGATGCTCTCTCCATCATTGACTCCTCTCTTATCTGTGTCTTGGATGACCTTAGTACCTCAACTCTTAGCCTTGTCTCACTTTGCTCCTCTCCCTCATCCACTATCTACCTCACCCTTCGCCAACCTCTCTTAAGCTCATCCACATCTAGTAACACCCAAATCCATACCTCTTCAATTGCATCCATCTAAGCCTCCTCTACATCCCCTCCCTCCCTCTATAGGTGGATACACTATTATTGGCCTCATCTAGTACCACCATGCAACATACCCAACAATCACCTCCATATTATTGATAAACATGACAATGATTGCATCATCTTACTCATCATCCTACATAAGGGCCTACTCATTGTTGGTTCATTTGAAGGTCTTTTCTCTTTTTTGGTACCTAAGGGTCATTTTTGTGTCTCATCTCACAAGTGGGACACACTTTTATGCTTCCACCATGGATTTGCTATATATGTGTTAAGGTAAATTTTTCTATGTTGCATCAATTCAGGATTCATATGTAATGTTTTTTGGTGTGTCTGATGAGGGAAGTGCACCTCAATTTTGTAAATCTGGGATGACCATGAAAGTATATATACATGTGGAAAATTATATTATTATTTGACCTACTCATGGATGTATTGAATGTGAAGTGAAGGTAGGATAAGCTACTTCATTGGATGGATCTGGTGAACTTCACATTACCAAAGTTTGAGCATTAATGGTTTTTTGTGGCCTTTGGGTGCCTAATCCACATGTGTTTGTATATACAATTGTAATTATAATATTATAAAATATTAAAAATTTATTATCATAAAAAAATATTTTTTGATAGGTTAAAATATCTGATAGGCATTTGAGACACACCTTCAACATTAAGGATTTTTCTTCCCTATCCTTTATTAGAGCCATGTTGGGGGAGGAAGGACTATGCAATACCAAGGTGTGACACATGAGGGCCCCTATTACAAAGGATTTCATTAGAAGTTGAGTGCAAGAGTAGTAAACATTATTTTGAAGGAAAGGACCCTACACATGATTATTCCCTTGGAAGATGTGTTTTCATTGCCAATGGTTCAAATGAGGGAAGTCAAGAAGCTGAAGAGGGGTGTACTCAGTTGCCACTAAGGGAGTGTTTGGATTTTCCTAAGCACTCTTCTCAATCATAGTCTAATTGGTTTGAGGATTTGGATTTGTATAGCGAGGACCTAGCTTTGTAGATAGATAACCTCTATGTAATCCTTCAAGGTGATTGCTTAGATATTTCAAGTCTCTTTAGCCTCCTTGCATTTTCCAAGTATAGTTTTATAGAGGTTGTGCATAGAGTTTGTGGAGCCTAGGATCAAGGTGGCCAAGAGGATGATGGACCTTCTAATCCTAAAAAGTCAAATTTCTAAAAGGTGGTAGAATTGGCTTATTGTTGTATTTTTGTTGGGACTTATCTTGATATTTAGTATTTCTAGTTATAGGCTCATTTTGGATTTTAGTCCTTGTTGCATTTCAAATTTTCCCATTTTAAATGTGGGTCCCTCTAGAACACACAATTACCTATTAGAAAATCTATTTTTATGATAATAAATTTTTAATATTTTATAAATATTATAATTACAATTATATATACAAACACACGTGGATTAGGCACCCAGAGGCCACAAAAAAGCATTAATGCTCAAATTGCAACTACCACATTTGCAACCCACACTTCATTGTGTTTATTGCAACAACCACCTCAAACCTATGCCAATCTAAATGCAAATCCACTTATAAGCTAAAACAAAAGTCGTGCGAAGAAATGTAAAACCCAAGCTACATCTAGTCCATAAAAAGACCTCACATATCCCTTTGGTTGTTTCACATGCAATATGAATACTACATGTAAGATAATTCCATTGGATAACATTACAATAGTAGATAATTACTCTCTAGCCAGCATAGGGGAGAGGGTCTCTACAAAATTATGATAAGGGGAGGAAATTTGGGAAGTGGAGGAGAATCACAAGTAGGATCTTCATCTTTTAAAAGATCTGAGATCTCCCAAACTCCTAGATCCTCATTGAACTTTGTTGATAAAGGAAATGGGATAACTCCTAAATTTACGAGGCAATCTACAATACAATTGCATTCTCTATAGCAATTCTTCAAAGTGATATTATCAAAAATACTACCAATGAATTCCACTTATTCCAAAACATTTTTCAACTTCCAATCTTTCATGCCTTTACTGTGGCATCCCTTAGTAACCCCACGGGAACCCCTTCAACCTTTAAAAGCTTGCAACCCAAATTTTTAGCCAACTTGACACCATTGAGCAACACCCATGTTTCTCCTTTATTGTTCAACTTCAATCCTAAAAAGAAGGAACCACCTCTAACACATGTCAGAAGGAGAATGCAACACAATCTCATCTAGCTAGCCCAAATTCTCTTTTACTACTCCATAAAAATTCAATTTTAAGAAAACCCTCTCGTAAGAAATTCCAAACTATCTCCATACAATTTCTTTTTTCGATTACCCTATTAAATTTTTTTTTTTTAAATAATCACTATTTTAAAAGAAGATTCTAATAAATAACTTGTAATGGAGGAAACTACTACTTTCACTCTACCTCTCAACAACAAAAATATGTATATAAGAGTCCCCTATATATATGGGAGCCCCTATATTCAATGCCAAAGTCCTCATCAATAGGGACAAAGACAATAACAAATGATGAAGACAAATATAAAAAGTTTGACCTTAAGCTACTATATTTTTTTTAAAAAGTAAACTCACCTAGTGGGTATCGTAACATTGAATACACAAGAAATATATATTAAATATTCCCATGTTTTTCAATATTAAATAATTTCCGGGAAATTTGGTGCTTTGAAAATTTCAAGCGCGTGACAACAGCTTTGTCTCCTCGATACAACACATTAATAATAATACAAGAAAGACCTCAAAATTTGATTGAAATGGTCATATTCAATGAATATTATGCGGGTCTTAACAAGTTTCCTTTTTCCAGATCCAACAAGGTACACGGTTCGAATCTCATAGTGCGCACGCTAAGAAACGTGTATGGTTAGAATGGCAATAACAAATCTTTATTGGTAAGTCAAGTCAATCGTGGGTCTAGGCTGGCTCACATGGACCTCACATGGTGTTAGTTTCCACTTCAAATGATGTTATTCATTTGACTAACATGTTTTTAATATGATTTTGGGAGGGGTGAAAATAAAGAGTCTTCAAGCCCCTAAATGTTGGTATACCTAAAAAAACTTCTAAGAATCTTTCTTTTTTTTTAATTGAATCAAGCTAAAGATTACAAAGAGAATATCTATCATCCTATTTTATTTTTATTTTTTTATATATTGAAAGAATGTAATAGTACAAAATAAAGACAATGTTCAGAAGAGTAATAGCAAATAGAGAATCTAATACCATAGACATACGCACAACAGAACGTAGAACAAAGTAGCCATTACAAAATACATCATGCATCCATCACAAAGGCCCTTTTGTGAAGAAAAACATAACATGTCTATTACATGGTAAGGAAAAACCGCTTAATGACCTCTGGAAAGACACTGAGCATGCCACAAACCTAACTCAACAGCTAATTCATTTGAAGATTGCAATGTAGACTATTAGAACAACATGTTGCACACCAATAAATTGTCCAAGACCACAGAGCAATGAAGTATCATCTCCAAGGCAGGGGAATACACCAAGCACATAAGCAGAGACCAATTCACTGAAGATAAACCTAAAGGCCTCTTTCTTTTGAGCATTCATAGGACCCTGGAGTTTGCCAATTCTCAAAAAAAGATGTTAGTCATAAATGTCTCAATCTTAGGTTCATCATCACGTGGATAAGTGTTGAGCCTCCTCAAGGTAATGCAGAGATCCAAAGCTGGATCATAACATCTGTGTATGGAAGTATGAATTCGTGATAATCATGTTACAAAACCAGTATGAACTGTATTAGACTCAGATTATTGGTTGTAGGACATATAAGTAAACTATATAAGCACTATTAACATCGAGATCCTTACACTGCCCAACAACCACAAAGATACCCCAATTGTTGATCAACACCAAAAGCCTGAAACTGTCCATCAAAGGAAGAGAGCAAAGAACATATAACATTGGAAAAGGCCAATCTAAATAATTATGTGATTAACATCAAACCTCAAGCAGTGATGAACAAGTGTCAACACAAAACAACGAATAACATGACAAAAAACAAGAGCCAAGGAATTACAAAGATTGAATAAACTTATCAAGCCTTGGATCTAGGTTCCTTATTTTCCGAAGATGCAACAATTGACGTTTGATAAGACGAAATTGATCACCCATATTCACTTTTTTCTTCCAATCTCTCTGAAACTGCGCAAATAGAGAAATGATTTGAAGGAACACATCAAAGTAAATCCTTACCATATCTGCTTCGTGATGATAAATGGAATTAGAAAAGACTTCCATGCATCTAATTTTCCAAATATGAAAGAGAATAACTTGTCTGACAGAATTAGCAACAAGATTATTATGTAGGCCCACCCCCAACAAAGCTTCTTTCCAATTCAACTGATGTTCAAAAATTGCAGGTAGATCCTTATAAATAGTCTTCCAAAGATTTTTAACAATCAAACATTCCCAAAAAATATGTTTCATACTTTCATTTAAATTACAAAAAGGACATTTGGGAGGTTGGGTCAAAATACATTTCAATCTGTCAACAATAGGCAGTTTATAATGCATGATTTTCCAGGTCAAAACCTGTGCATTCATATCAGTTTTAGAATTCCAAATTTGAGCAGACAGATTATTCCAATATTTCTCACTAAATCTACAATTCCACTTAGCAATCAAGTGTGGATTCAAAAGTAAACGTGGAAGAATTTGACTATAAACTTTCTTTAAGGGAAATGTAGTAAAGTGGTGAGAGGAGAGCCATCGCTAGTCCCTAAGAAAGTTACAGGAAGTAGTGGTGCACATTTTCATAGACAGCCCCAGAGGAATCAAGGATTGAACATAAATAAGAAAATGCTCCCATTGATTATTTAACCCAAAACAAAGCTTAACAACTTGCCAAGGAACCCAACTCAGCAAGGTAAAATCTTAAATATCACCAACCTGATGAATTCCTTTCTTAAACAAATAATATGCTTGTTTGGGAAAGCTTACATCAAGAGGTTGACCATGGTATTGAATCTGTTTATTCCACCATAAAGATGATGATCCAAAACTAAAGCCATGTTGAAGAGATGATCCTTTCCATTCAAGTAGATGGCAAACCTGCTACCATGCCTTCCATACAAATTGAAGAGAAGGTGAAGCTTTGATCTAAAAATGTGAAGCCATGAGAATCTTGTCCCACCAATTAACAAGCTGCAACTTGCCTTTAATAGAGGAAGAATTAATTCTATGATGAACCAACACTTTCCATGGTTCATCTCCTTGTATAGCCTTGATTATCCATTTGGCAGATAAGCAAGTTCCTTGTGTCCTCGGGTCAATCAATCCAAGACCTCCTTTATGTTTGGGTTGAATGCAATGTCTCCAAGAGTAGTATTTAAAACCAGCATTACCATCCCATTTAGACCACAAGAATTGGCGAATGGTTCTATTCAGATCCTCATAACCTTTGTTGGAAGGCATCCAACAAGAAGAATGGTAAACATGGGTAGCTATGAAAATTTTATTAACAACTTGGATTTTTCCTGCTAAAGATGAAAATTTATTTCCCCAGTTAAATTTTTTTGACTTGAGTCTATCTATGAACCACCTCCACATATCAACGAGAGAAACACCCAAACCAAAAGGAGTCCTGAGGTATCTAGTGATTTCTCCATGTTTGATTTGTATCCATTCTTTAGGAATCCATTGAGGAATGGAGCCTGATTGAGTCATTAAAAATTTAGTTTTGTTATGAGTGAGCTGAGAACCTGAAACAACACAATATAGGTCTAAGATTTCCATGGCATTGTTGATCTCCTCCTCCAAGTTTTACAAGAACAACATGTTGTCATCAAAAAAATACGAGTTAATGGTAACCATATTTTGAGGGATTACAACTCCTGAAATAAGCTTCATTTGATTAGCTTTATGCAACAAATATCCCAATGCATCTGTTGTAAGAACATAAATGAATGGTGATAGAGGGCATCCCTATCAAATAGAACGTTGTAGAGGGAATATGTCAGTCATAGATTGGTTAATCAAAATATGAGCATTAGCATCCTTAAACAACATTTGAACATGAGCTCAAATTTTGAGTCCAAAAGCAAGCCATTACAACATCTTAAGGATATTAAAACTCCATCGAATTCTGGCATAGTCCTTGTCAAAATCTAGCTTAATTAAAAGAGCATCTTGACTTGACTATTAAGCCCATTCAACAGTTTCCTAGGCAACAAAAAGATTGTCAAGAATGTATCGACCTCCCAGAAAACTTGTTTGTTCGTGTCTTACAATATCTTGAACCACGAGTTTGATACAGATAGCCAAAGCTTTAGCTATTATTTTATAAGAGGTATTGAGAGGTATTGGTCTCCAACCTAAAATGGTGTCTTCCCTTTTCCCTTTAGGTAAGAGTTTAATAAGCCCCTATTTATGTTGGGACCCAATGAACCTTGCTCAAAAGCTTCCAAATAAAGTGAATAAAAATCATCCTTGATATGTGGCCACATAGCTTGACAGAACTCCACTAGAAGCCCATCGATACATGAGCTCTCATGAGAAGCCATTGAAAACAAAGTATGTTCAAGCTCTTCCAAGGAGAGGAGCTGATCTAGGAAGTGACTATAACCATGATGAATTCTATTAGGGATATATTTTTCAATCATCTCCTCCAATATAGATTGAATATCATTCCATTAACTATCTTTGAAAAGAGTCTCATTAAATTTCTAAAATATTAGACTTATCTCAGTGGGATTTGTATGAAGATTATCAAACTCATCCCTTATTGCACAAACTCTTTCTTTTTTATGTTTGTAGTGGAGAAAAATGAAAAAGAATAGGATTGTTCAAAAGCTTGCAAGGACAATGTTAAAGGAAGAAAATCTACCGAAGATCTACTGGAGAGAAGTAATTCATACTAGTATTTATATACCAAACAGAGTGCAAGCAAGGGCAAATAGTACAAAGACTCCTTATGAGTTATGGTATGGAAGGATTCCTACTGCTAAGTATTTTAGAGTGTTTGGAAGCAAATGTTATATCAGAAGGGATGAAGAAAACCTAGGAAACTTTGATGCAAGGACCGATGAAGGTATCTTCCTTGGGTATTCTACTAAAAGCAAAGCTTATTGGTGCTACAACAAGAGGTTAAGAAGGATTGTTGAGAGTGCAAATTTCAAAGTTGATGAAGATATACAAAAGAGTTCAAAAGTTAATGGATATGAATCAGATTCAGATGAATCCTCTTGAAGAGAAGAAGAAAATGTTGATGAAAAGGAAGTATAGACTGAAGAAGAAGAAGCTCTGAAAAATACTCCTAAAACTCCCAAGTATGTGCAGAAGCATCATTCTAAAGATCAAATCATTGGTGACAAGAACAAAGGTGTGCTGACAAGAAGGAAAGCTATTGAAGAACAAGTAAATCTATCTTTACTCTCTAAAGTTGAACCTAAAACAGTGACTAAAGCATGCAAGGATGAGTGTTGGATTAAGGCTATGGAAGAAGAACTAATGCAAATTGAAAAGAATCAGACATGGGAACTTGTCCCAAGACTAGAAAACAAAAATGTGATTGGAACTAAGTGGGTATTTTGGAACAAACTGAATGAGGATGGAGAAGTAGTGAGAAACAAGGCAAGGCTTGTGTGTAAAGGTTACTCACAAGTAGAAGGAATAGACTATGAGGAAACATTTTCTCCGATGGCAAGAATGGAGGCCATAAGGATGTTTTTGGCTTTTATAGCACATAAGGATTTCAAAGTATATCAAATGGATGTGAAGTCTACTTTCTTGAATGGTGAACTAGAAGAAGTCTACATAGAACAACTGGATTGATTTTAGTTGTTAGATAAACTAGATAAGGTTTGCAAATTGAAGAAGGCACTGTATGGATTGAAGCAAGCCCCCAGAGACAAGTACTTATTACAGGAAGGTTTCAATAAAGGTTTTGCAGATATTAATATGTACATCAAAGCAAGTGAAGATCAAATTATGATTGTTGAAGTATATGTGGATGATATAATCTTTAGAGGAAATGAAGGTATGTGTAAGAGCTTTGTAGATGAAATGCAAAAAGAATTTGAGATGTCAGTGTGTGGAGAAATGAACTTCTTCCTTGGGCTACAGATCAATTAGACATATAAAGGTATTTTCATTTCATAATCAAAGTATGTCAGGGAAATGTTAAAGAAGTTTGGAATGGAAGATTCTAAACTAGTATGTACCCCTATGACAATTGATTGCAAGCTAAGCAAGAATGATGAATCACCTAAGGCCAATCAGAGAAAGTATAGGTCAATGATTAGAGGATTGTTATACTTAATTGCTACTAGACCGGATATTATGCATGTAGTTTGTCTTGTGGCTAGATTTCAAGAAGATCCTAGAGAGTCACATGTTACAGTAGTGAAGAGGATATTCAGATATTTAAAGGGAACTCCAGATCATGGATTGTGGTATCCAAAGGGTAATAATTTTTCTCTGAGTGCTTATACAGATGCAGATTGCATTGGATGTGTAGATGACAAGAAAAGTACAAGTGGTGGTGCATTCTTTCTTGGAGATAGAGTGGTGTCATGGCTAAGTAAGAAGCAAGATTTAGTATCTTTATCTAGTACAGAGGCAAAATATATTGTAGCAGCATCTTATTGCACACAAGAATTGTGGATGAAGCAAACTTTGAAGGATATTAGTGTTGTATATGATGAGCCAATTCCTATCCTTTGTGATAATACTAGTGCTATTAACATTTCAAAGAATCCGGTGATGTACTCAATGATAAAACATATCTCAATCTGGTATCACTTTCTGAGAGAGAAGGTTGCAAAGAATGAAGTGAAGCTTGAATATGTGCGTACAAAGGTCAAATTGTTGATATATTTACTAAGGCTATTCCTAAGGATACATTTGAGTATCTCTGAGAGAAGTTAGGGGTTATTGCCCTTCCTTCTTCGAATTAGATGCATAAGGAGATGCATCAGTCCAGTGCATTTCAAGATTCATTCTTTATTATGGACTGATGTTGGAGGATACTACTCAGAGGGAGTAGGTAGTGGCTTTGCTGACTATTGCAGATAGGGAGAATAAGAGTTAATATAGTTTAGTGTGTACTTCTAAGGGGGAGTATTCAGAGTAGTGAAAGAAAAGGTGCTGAGACCTGTAAATGGCATGTCTCCCTTTGCCATTGATGTCAAAGGGGGAGAGAGAGCAATGTGAAAAATAAAAGAGTCAGTTGTCAAGAAGAGAGTATCAAGCTGAGGGGGAGAGAAAGAAAAAGGAAAAGAGTTGGTATGAAGCATAATATTGAGAATGTTGTTGTATTGATGGTTTTTCACATTATGTGTTGCCATCAATGACAAAGGGGGAGATTGTTGCAAGTATGTGCAGTTAGTGTTGTCATTGATGTCAACAAGCTTGTGTTGTCATTCATGTCAACTGTGTCAACTGGTTGGGCAGAGATGAGGTTGTTACAATAGTATGAGTTGTTTGGTTGCGTTGCTTGGCTGAAGATGTTGAGAATATGTTTTTGTTGGTTGGTTTCCCAGTACTTTTGAGAAAATTTGATCAATAAAGGAAACAATGTGTTGAGGTGGCATTTTGATTTACAGAGTAGTGTTCTGGTCTTGCTCTGCATTTCTTCTATATTGAATATCTATCTTTATAGTTTGGATATGTTGTTCAGAGGTGTTAAGAGATGTTATATTCCAAATTTGGTGTTCTGGTTTGATGTGCAGAGGAAGTTGTGTTTGCTAGTGTATGGACTATGTTTCTGAGCTTCGCAGAGGTGTCTGGGAGAAACTGTTTTGCTCCGCATTTCTCTGCAGACTTGTAGTTCTGGATTTGTGCTTATAATGCTTATATATTGCTTCAGTTCAAGGTGTTCATGGTTTTGTGCTCCAAAAGTTGATTTCTAGAGATATAGTGCATGACAGAGATAATTAAGTATATTGATAAGGATGTGCGGCGGGTGAAAGTTGTTGTGGAGGAATTTGTTGGATTTTAGGATGTTTCAGGATTTTCATGAAATATTCTAGATTGTGTTGAAGCCTTGAATGTGGTCTGCAGGTCATCTTTGGGTTTGAGAAAATGTGTACTTAAAAGTTCATTGTGTTAACACAGGTTGGCCGAACTTGGGTGTTTACACTATTTGCAGAGTTGCTTTGGTGATTGTAGTAGTGTAGAGTGGTAGGCTTGGATTGTTAGATTTAGGACAGACAACTGAGAGGGGGGGTGAATTAGTTGTCCAAAAATTTCTTGCAATTAATCACTTAAATCCTTTTCTTAATTCATTAGCATAATAAATCAATCATGGAAACATAATGCAGCAATTCAAGAGCAAAAACATTTTTTTTTAATAAAAAGGGGTAAAAACTTTATTGAAATTCAGAAAAGAGCATTACAAAACATCAAAGGGCCAAGGCCCCAGGAATCCATAAGAAACAACCATACAAAGCATGAAACAACATGATCCTTCACCAATACCATTCCCATCCTCGGCAAGAATCTTCTCCAAGTCATATCGGAGCTCATGAGGAACCTGCTCCCACTCATCAATCTTCCAGCCATCTAAATGCTCAAAAGCCCACTTAGCCAAACAATCTGCTGCCCTATTCCACTCCCTTGGAATATGGACAAAAGACACCATCTCCATCAAAGAACTTATCTGCAGAATCTGCTGCACCATCATAGCCAACTGCCAACTAACATCAGAAACCTTCTGTTTATTCAGCAAATTAATCAAAACCTGTGAATCAAACTCACAGATAACCTTGCGCCATCTCAAAGCATAAGCCCTCTGCAAAGTGTAGAGGATCACCAAACCTTCCATAAGGTTGATAGTTTGCAATCCTTCATGAACAGAAAAGAAAAAAACCACCGATCCTAAAAAATCCTTGCCAGTCCCACCAATCCCAGTAGGCCCAGGATTTCCCCTTGAAGAACCATCAGTATTGAGCTTTAGAATGCCAACCGAAGGGGGAAGCCAACTCCCTACCCTTTGAACTTTCTTTTTCACTTGTCATCCTCTTTTGACACAAGCAGAAGCTGGAGACAACCCCTGAATACCCAATCTATCCACCAACTCAGCATCTCCTTTCTCCAAAGGGAACACCACATCACACTTAGCTTCCACCATCTCTCGAATCATACCCATAATTTTGTACCAAACTTGTTGAATCAACAGCTTCTCACCTTGAAATATTCTGCGATTCTGTTCCAACCAAATCTGCCATAGTATGAAGGAAGGCCCAACATACCACACATCTTGCAAGAAAGAGGCCATAGAAGGAGGTCTACCCAGACTACTCCAAAAATCCACTAGGGAGGAAGCATGAAGACAGGCTTTTCCAAACTTCCCACCAAAAATACCAAAGCTACAAAGTCAAGGGACAACAGAAAAACAAGTGAGAGGAGTCCTCCTCTCCACATCCACATAGAACACACATACAAGGACCCTAAAAACCCCACTTCTGAATATTATCCCATGTCAAGCACCTATTCCAAGCCAAAGTCCAAATAAAGTAGTTACACTTTGGCCAAGAAAGCTTATTCCACACTTTCTTCCACCAGTGAACCTCCACCCCATTGAGTTGGTTAGATAACAACACCTGATATCTAGAAGCAACAGTATAGACACCCTTAGGATTAGGAGACCATGAAAGAACATCCCCTTCTTGGAGGGACTACAACGTCTACGAGAAAGGATACTATGAAGCTCAGCACACTCCTCCTCCATACCAACAACAGGCCACTCATCAGGATTCTTCCATCTCACCACCACTGACTGCCCATGAGAAGAAAAGGACTTGAAGTCACTCACCCTTGACCAACCTACCTCACAGAACCTCTAGCATAGAGTCACCAAATTAGGAAACTAAGATACAATGGGAGGAAAACCATCCCAAGAATCAAACCAAAAATAAGCTTTTGTCTCTTTTACAAATCTAAAATAAAACATCCTTGACCAGAGAAGCCCCTTTCTTGAGCGTACTCCAAATCACCGAGCCTTTCCCCACCAGTGGATAACGAGGAATATCAATTTGAGGGATCCCCAGGAAGTATTTTTGAGTTAATATCCTGGCCCATATCCCATCCTACTCCACACACCACTGCTAATACAACTTAGTAGCCAACGCCATCCCTGACAACAACAACTGCCTTAACCTGAGGCCGCCAAACTGCTTCGGGCTACAAACAATGTTGCATCTGACAAGGCTCCATTTAGAGGACAATAAGCTACTGGCCCATAAAAACTATCTTGCTAAGGAATCCAATTCCCTAACAAAACCTAAAGGGGCCACCTGAATCATACATCTATAAATGGGGAGGGCCTGCACCACAGACTTGAGCAACTGAACATGACCCGCAAAGGACAACTAATGATGGGTCCAATGATTAACTTTCACACGAAATTTATCCAGAATATTCTGCCAAGACTCCCTGGGAAGTCTTCTAAGAGAGATGGGAATACCAAGATAGGTCAAAGGGAGAACCCCAGTCTGAAATCTCAAGATATGAGCAATTCGCCTTTGAATGGAACCTGGAGTATTGAAGAAAAATATGGAAGACTTATCTTCATTAATCAATTGGCCTGAAGCTACAAGATAAACATCCAATACCTTGCGCAAATTCGAAGCTTCCCTAATTGTAGCCATACCCATCAAAGCAGTGTCATCAACAAACTGCAAGTGAGATTATGGAGGTAAACCACCTCCCCACCCCCACGCCTGAATGAAACCTAACTCCACATTCCTTCTTATCAAGTGTCCCAGACCCTCAACAAGAAGAAGAAACAAGTGAGAGAGGGGGTCACCCTGCCGCAAACCCCGAGAGGCACCAAAAAGCTCAGAGTGCTCACCATTTATTAACACAGAGAAGGAGATCGAAGTAACACAACTCATAACCCAATAAATCCACTCATCCCCAAAACCAAAAGCACTAAGAACCTTTCGAAGGAAGGACCATCGAACGCGGTCATAAGCCTTAGCCATATCAAGCTTGATGAACATTACCTTATCTTTGGAACTGGCCATATAGTGAATGGTTTCAGTTGTGATAACAACCCCATCCAAAATCTGACATCTTGCCACAAAACCACTCTGTTCCTTAGAAATTAGCACTTTAAGCCACTTTTTCAACCTATTAGCAATCAATTTAGAGATAATTTTATAAATCACATTGCAAAGAGAGATAGGACGAAATTGACTTAACCTATCCGCCCCATCACACTTTGGGATGAGAGAAAGGAAGGTAGAATTCAAAGCCCGTAACATCTATTTATTCTTACAAGACTCTGAACAACCGCCAACAAGTCCAACTTGATAATCTCCCATAATTCTTGAAAGAACTCAATCGGGAAACCATCAGGGCCAGGAGCTTTCCCCCTCTTCATTTGAAACACAATCCCCTCTAGCTCCTTAATAGAAATATCACTCATAAGATGCTCATTCATCTCCCTAGAAACCAAAGAAGGGATATAGGAAAGGACCTGAGCTTCCTCATCAGAACCCCCTTGCGAGTCCTCCCTGAATAATGAAGCAAAATATTGCATAGCTTCACGTGTGATTTCATGAAAAGAAGAAAGAGTTTCACCCTTGTCATTCACTAGAGCAGAAATAGAATTGCCATGTCTCCTGGCTTTCACCGAGTTGAAGAAAAAAGTAGTATTTTTATCCCCTTCCTAAAGCCACTCAATCCGAGCCTTTTGTTTCCAAAAAACTTCCTCTTGAAGCTCACACTCTTCCAGTGCTTTCAAAGCCCTAGTCTCTTCTCGCAGTAGGTCCTCAGTCACTCCATCCTCCCTGATCAACCTCATAATACCATCCAACTCAGCCTGGGCAGTAGTCTTAGCATGGAAAATGTTTCGAAAGCACTGTCGATTCCAACGTTTAAGCTGATACTTGACAAATTGAAGTAACTTAGCAAAAGTTTACATTGCTGTACCATAAGCAGGTCTACCATACCTCCACCACTCAACAATACAGTCATGGAGAGAGGAGTCACACAACCACATAAGCTGGAACTTGAAAGAAGGAGAGTGAGGCACACGAGTTGAAGAAATAGCCAGCTTGATAGGCCAATGATCTGAGCCCCTCCAATCTAAAATTTCAGAGCTAGAAAACCACAACCCACCAACCCAGTAGCAAGAAACCAGAAAGTGGTCAAGTCGTTCTGCAATGCAGTTATTCCCAATCCTCTGATTGTTCCAAGTAAACTAGCCATTAATGGGCTTGATATCCACAAGATTTAAAGTTGAGATGTTATCTTGAAGTAGCAACATAGAAGGCTCAAGCCTCACAATACCACCTCGCTTCTCAGCCAACTCAGAAATAACATTGAAGTCTCTAGCCATAATCCATGGATGGAAAGGAACCATTCTTCGAACAAACCAGATATGGGACCACAAAAGTTGTTTACCCTAAAGTTCAAGAGGCGCATAGATATTGGAGAAGAGAACAAACTCCCCCGTCTCAAAACAAGATGCAATCATAGAGATAGAAGACTGAAAGAACAACCACCAAAGAGGGCGGATCTTCCAAGGATTCCATAAACAAGCCACTCCCCCAACAGATCCTTGAGCACCAATACATTGGTACTCTCCACTCCCCCACAACTTAGGCACTAAACCAAACATACACTCCACTGATAACTTAGTCTCCTGCAGGAAAAGAACATCAAGAGATTGATTTCTAACCAAATCACAAAACAAATTTTTGTCAAGGGCCACTGTTCAAGCCGCTTACATTCCAGGATAGAACAATCATTTCAAGAGGCTCAAAAAATGAGAATCCAGAGTCTTAACAGACCCTAACTCTACCAAAGTTTCCCCTACTAATTTAATCTTTTCCAAATCCTTTTTTCTACCAAGCTTGGAAGACTTCTCCCCAACCCCTTTTTTTGGATCCTTTTGATGAAGACCCAAATGAGAAGAAGAAAACTTATTAATCTTCACCCCCTCAGTACCTACATTTGAAACAAGAGGAGATCCATCCTCACCACCCTTCTTCCCTACTATAATAGGAACCGATTCCACCTGGACTTCCATTTGAACATCTGTGTCCATTTGCAAAGCCCTATTATCCTGCAAAACATGAGTAGCTTCAGAAAGAAGGCCCTCCTGTCCTATACCCAAACCACCCTGATCTAGATTCACCAAGCCTAGATTCACTTCCTATTGGCTGAAGTCATCTAAAACTTTAAATCTGTTGAAATAATCTTCATCCTGCCTTTCCTTCAAAGTCCTCTTTTGACCTCGATTCCTGTTTCGAGCCTTGACAGGAATGAAACCATCAACCCCATCCACATCACCAGGAATGTGTTCCTTCCCCTTTTCAACCCTAGGGGGATTGCAGGGAGGCTAAGAAGGCTGGGAATCCACAGGCATAGCCTTTGGGCATCTCCTCTATAAATGTCCATATTCATGACAGAGATGACACCGAAAAGGAAGAGTCTCATAGTCCAACTGCTACACCCAAGAGTAAGGACCCGCACACATATCCACCGAATCTGGCAAAGGTTTACTTAAATCAATCTCAACATAGATATGAGCAAAAGTCATCACCTTTTTAACTTGAGTCTGTTGTGAATTGGAAGTCAAACCCACCGAAACTCAGTTTGGAAGCTCTTCAGCAAGATTGAAGCCCGCATGCCAAGGTTTAATAAATAACCCAATCTGATTATGAAAATAGGGGCCTCCTTCAAAGGCCTTGTTGCGATTTGCCAAGCAATTGAATGAAACCATGAAAAAGTTATTTGCTAAAAGCATAACCTCTATTTCTCCCTCTGGCATCCAAGTCCGTTGGGCCCACGATTCAAGAAATTGTAATGAAACCTGCATCCCCATAAACTTGCATAGCAATGCATGCTTCAAATAATAGTCAATATCTTCTGCAATCATCTCTAGCGGGATAACCAATTTTGGCCTCTCCTCACAACGTTCAAGACATCCATTGATCTTCGTAATCTGAGTACCACTAGACAAACCCAAACCAACCAACCCCGGATTTGGTGAGAACAAGTTATTATTAAAAACCTTCGAAGCATGCGAAGGAGAATTTGCACCAACCGCTGCTGAGCAAAAATCCATGTTGGGACTAGCCCCTGAAGACTCCCCGATCAGCATTGAAACTAAATAAGACCCAAGGCAGGCAAGCAGGCCCCCGAGAAAAAAGAACCACCACTAGGGTTTAACCAACCCACCACCCAGCACTGCCTTCAAACTATAGACCCAAACCAACCAGACACAAAAACCCCACCCACGGCCTCCAACCAGGCACAAAACCTCTGCACGCTCAGGGAGAAAGATATACCAATGCAAATGAAAAAACTTTGCACTGATAAAAAAACACAACTCCAGACCTCCCCAAAACGCATGCACTCCCCACACTTTGCATGGCCAAGAAAAAACTAGAGGATCAGGCTAGGGCACGAACGCCCTAGCTCCACATGCAGAGCAAAAAATTGACATCCAAAAAGATCAATTCAAGAGCAGAAACATATTAACACATATGACACCAAGATTTTTAACGTGGAAAACCTGGTTAAGAGAAAAACCACGGGGTGACTAACCCAAGATTGTATTCTCTATTAAAAGAATAGAAAGAACAAAATGTTACATGCTAATTAGGGCTCATTGCCCGAGCACACTACTCACAAGGGGCCCACTGCCTACAGGAGACACACTGTCTACAGAATAATAGGTATTGCATACTTGAACTGAAGAATAGCATCTTCACCATGCTTGAGTTAGTTCGATTTAAGCTCAATGCTTATGCTCTACCTTTCGCTCTGCTCCTCTCTACCACACTCTCATCTCCACAAGATGCCTTTAAAATGACTTTACAACTTATTTATACAAGACATCGACTTAGGGATAATCATCCAAGTCGGCATATATTACAAAGCAAATACATAAATACAACATGACTAATTACAAAAACACTTCACATGGATCAACACACTGTTGGCCACACAGATTTGAGACTTCAATCTTCCTTTAGGAACATGCCATTCTTCACAGAACATCTTCACGATCATCCGTAGGATGTGTAACTCATATGGTCAGCCAGACTTAGGAAGAATATCATCATCCAGAAGTAATTCTTTAATTACGAGCTCAATCTTCAATGTGGACCACCAACACGAACTGGACACAATCCAAAGACCTCCACAAGCTTTCCTGAATCACCAAGAACATCCACACTACTGTTTACTGAAATCATTCTCTCCTTCATCCGAAACCTCAAGAACATAGTCTGTCATCACGGTCATATTGGGATAGAAGCTTGCGGACCTCTAGACCATGAACCAATTGAGTTGTCAATTCACATTGAATTCCTAAACACTCCACCAAATCTGTAGAACAAGATATTGCATTTCTGGATCTTACCAGACCTATCTGTGTTACCTCTGAACATCTGCCAGAACCGGTTTTACTTAAGTGGCCATAACTTCTTCAGATCTTCATGCGGACCTCTAAAATCTTTACTGGATCATCTTAAGACACATATCTACAAACCCTTTGAAGCGCATTCTCTGATCTTCATCTTAACTGGGATCTTTACCTCACTGTCTTCATTGTTCTTCTCTGTTCCTGATAGGACTAATTTTCTCAATATCCTCAGCATACAGCTCATCCAATCCTTATCATCAATGCAATAGAAGTATGTTGACATCAATGACAACACTGGTTAGGCCCATACTTGCAACAATCTCCACCTTTGTCATTGATGGCAACATATGATGTGAAAAACTATTTTAATCATCAAGACAAGAACTTCTCCTCACTGACATAACTCCCCCTATCAAAAACAACCATTCACATGTCTTCTCTTCCTTTCCTGCTCTCCCTTTGATCAGAAATTACTTATTTATCACATGACTTTTCTCCCGCTTTGACATCAATGGAAAAGGGCACATACTTGCATCAATTTAGAATCATACCGGCTACTCCCCCTGAGTAGCAGCTTCCCAAACATCAATTTAGACCACAATATATGACTGTGAGATCCACCAGACTAATGCACATCAGTGCACCTTAATTCAGAACCAGAGAGGTAATAACCCCTAACTTCTCCCTGAGATACTCAAAAGAGTCCTTAGGTAGAGGTTTATTAAAAATATCTACAATCTGATTCTTGGAAGGCACAAACTCCAATCTGACTTCATTCTTGTTTACTTGCTCTCTCAAAAAGTGAAACTTGATGGATATATGTTTAGTCTTTGAATGCAACACCGGATTATTTGATATATTTATTGCACTTGAATTATCATAGAAGATTGTGATAGGTTCCTCATACTCTACTCTGATGTCTCTTAGCATTTGCTTCATCCACAATACTTGAGTGCATCTACCTGCTGCTGCAATATATTCTGCTTCTATAGTGGATAGAGATATTGCCTCTTGTTTCTTGCTCAGCCAAGAAACCAATCTCTTCCCCCAAAAGAATGCTCCACCACTGGTACTCTTCTAGTCATCCACATCTCCTACCCAATCCACATCTGTATATGCATGAAGAGAGAAATCATGATCTCTAGGATACCACAAACCATACTCAACTATCCCTTTTAGATATCTAAAGATCCTCTTGATTGCCATGACATGAGATTCTCTAGGATCAGCTTGGAATCTAGCAACAAGACCAGTAACATTCATAATGTCGGGTCTAGTTTGAGTGAGATACAAAAGTCCTCCAATCATTGACCTGTACTTTTTCTGATCAGCCTTAGGAGAGTCATCATCTTTGCTCAATTTACATCTAGTTGCCATGGGAGTACTCATTGGTTTTGAGTCTTCCATCCCAAATTTCTTCAACAATTCTTTCACATATTTGGTCTAAAAAATGAATATTCCTTTCTTTGTTTGAGTGATTTGCAGACCCAAGAAGAAATTCATTTCCCCAAGCATGGACATCTCAAATTCACCTTTCATTTGATTTGCAAAAGTCTTATACATACTATCTCTTCCTCCAAAAATGATATCATCAACAAACACTTCAACAATCAAGATATTTTCATGATCAATTTTGAAGTACCAATCTTCAAAAGATGCTTATCCAATCTTTCATACTAGGCTCTTGGGGCTTGCTTGAGTCCATATAGTGCTTTCTTCAACTTGTAGACCATATCTCCATGATCAGACAATTGAAATCCATGCGGTTGCTCAATGTAAACTTCTTCTTCCAAGTCACCATTCAGGAAGGTAGACTTGACATCCATCTGATATACTTTGAAGTCCTTGAAGGTAGAAAAGGCAAGAAATAACCTAACTGCTTCAATTCTTGCCACCAGAGCAAAAGTTTCTTCAAAATCAACTCCTTCTACTTGAGAGTGACCCTTGCAGACCTATCTGGCTTTGTTTCTGACTACTTCACTATCTTCATTTAGTTTATTCTAGAATACCCATTTGGTTCCAATCACATTCTTGTTTCTAGGTCTGGGAACAAGATCCCAAGTGTGATTTTTCTCAATTTGCATCAGCTCTTCCTCCATTGCTTTGGTCCAGCTTTTGTCATTGCCTGCTTCATTTACTAACTTTGGTTCAATCTTTGAAATCAGACAATACTCTTCTGAGTCTTGAGCAATCTTTCTTCTTATTTGAACACCTTTTCTTTTATCACCTATGATTTGATCTTTAGAGTGATTCAATCTTACATACCTGGGAATTTTGGAACTTTCTTGCACTTCTATTTCTTGAATAGGTTCATTCAAACTCATCTCTTCTTCCCAGTTCACTGGATCAGTCTAAATTTGAATCTCAGAAGGGGCTTGAACTCCTTGGATCAAAAAATCATTCTGATCATCTTCATCATATTCATAAAACCTTGAGGGTTTCTCAATACCTTCATCAACCTTCACATTTGTACTTTCTATAATCTTTCTCAATCTTTTGTTATAACACCGGTATGCTTTGCTTTGAGTAGAATAACCCAAGAATATTCCTTCATCACTTCTAGCATCAAATTTACATAGATCTTTATCTCTTTTAATGTAAGATTTGCTACCAAAGACTCTAAAATACCTCACAGTGGGAGTGATGCCAAACCAGAGTTCATAAGGAGTCTTAACAATATTGCTTCTGATTTGTACTCGATTAAGAGTATAGACTGCAATACTTACAACTCCTCTCTAGTAGATCTGAGGAACATTTACTTCCATCATCATGGTTCTAGATTCTTCCTGGATGGTCTAGTTCTTTCTCTCCACTACTCCATTCTGCTGTGGAGTCCTTGGAGCAGACAATTGTCTTTTTATTCCATGTTTCTCACAAAATTCTATGAACTCACTGGATGTGAATTCTCCACCTCTATCAGACCTTAGACATTTTATGTTCAATTCAGTTTCATTCTCTACCATAGCTTTGAATATTTTGAATTTCTCAAGAGCCTCTGATTTCTCTTTCAGAAAAGTCACCCACATCATCCGGGAGTAATCATCAATTAATAGCATGAAGTATCTATCACCTTGCACACTTCTGATTCTTGTCAGACCACATAGATCAGTATGAACTAAGTCTAATAATTTGATAGAAGACTGTTCCTTACTTTTGAATGTGACTCTTCTATGCTTACCTAACTGACATTATTTGCACAAGCTGTTAGTAGGTTTTACTGGTCTTGGAAGATCTCTCACAGCCTGGGTGTTGCTTATCTTGATGATATTATCAAAATTCACATGACACATTCTTCTATGCCACAACCAACTCTGATCAATTTGAACAAATAAACAACTTTTACCAGTACCAACCAAGTGGAAGATATTACCTTTTGTTTGAGTACCAGATGCAATCTCTATTCCAGAACTTTCAAAGATCTTGCATTTTCCATTTTTGAATAGAAGATCATAGCCTTTGTCCACCAATTGTCTAACACTGAGAAGATTGTGCTTCAGACCTTCAACATACAGTACATTACTAGTTTTTTTCTTTCCATCAAAAGAAATAGTTCCTCTACCTTTTATTCTGCCAACAGAATTATCACCAAATTTTACCACTCCTCCTTCATACATTTCCAAATCTATGAAATTATTTTTGTCACTTGTCATATGGTGGGAGCATCCACTGTCAATAACCCAATCATCATTTTCTTCAACTTGGGCAGCCAGAGCTCTTTCTACAATTTTATGATTGACAGATTCAGAGGGCATTGGATCTTCTTCCTTGATGGCAATAAACACCCAGTCACTTCTGGATTTGTTTCCTGTCTTTGATTCATCATCTATTACTCCATCATCATCATCTTCATGAACATAGTAACATTTCTTTTGGAACCTTAATCTGTTAGGATTTGGCCTTGAAAATCTTTCCAGACACCTTGAGGCAAAATGACCAATCTTATTGCACTTAACACATTTAAAAGGTAATTTCCCCTCATACTTACTGGATCCTCTTGGTAGTCTTTTTGCAATAAGGGCTTCAAGTTGAGCAGCTTCTGCTTCATCTTCTTCCAGGTCTTTTCTTGCTTTTTCATACCATGATAGTTTCTTTGAAGAGTTCTCTCCCGGATCAAACTTTTGTTTTCCTGTTACAGAGGCACTAGCTTTGAATGCAGATTTAGTCTTGGGGGGCCATCTCCAAACTCGGTTAACTCAAATGCAACCAGTTTACCAACCAATTGATCTCTTGTGATACCTGAAAAGGATCTGAATTCTTCAATAGCAACAACCTTATATTTGTAAGAATCAGGAAGGGATCTGAGAACTTTGCCAACAATCTCATCTTCATCCAAGATTCCACCAACACATCTAATGCCACAAACAAGCTCATTTACTCTTGGCATAAATGTAGTGATATTTTCATCTTCTCTCATCTTCAGATTTTTGAATTTTCCTTTCAGACTCTGTAGCTTGGCACATTTAACATACTTGTCTCCATGCAGAAGTTCCAATTTTTTTCAAATCTCATAAGCAGTTTTTAGGTCAATAACATTTGTCAGCTCTGAATCAGATAAGGCACTTAGTAGAGCTTCTTTAGCCCGCAGATTGTTTTTAGCATCTCTGATTTAATCTACGATGTACAGACCATTCTGTGGAGGATCATACTTCTTTGAACTAAGATCCAAGCTAAGGTGTGTTGTGGTCTTCCTTCATTCCTCTCCACCGTGGGAATGTTTAGGTCTAGACCTAATTTGAATTTTCTAGGTTAAGGTGTGTTGTTGACCTTGGAGAACATTCTCAAGGTTGAAGATAGTATAAATAAGTGTCAAGGGATCATGATTATGTGTACGTGTGATGAATATGAGATGAAAAATAGTGTGATTGAATGTGTGGTACATTATAAGTTTTCATGTGTTAGATCACTAGATGCAGTGAGCAAAAGGTGTCTACAATTCTTCAATATGACTATGAGTGTGTTGATGGTATTGTGGTGGAAATCTCTGTTGCATTGAGATAGTTTTCTCCTTGTAACAACCTTCTCTATCTTCTTCTTTATTCTAGTAGTGAGCCTTTCTTTTGGGAAGTGAGCCCTTTGGCAGTGAGCCTTTTATTTTTTAGTGTTGATACTACTTTATATTGTGAGCTAATCCTCACTGTGGTTTTTCCCTTCTTGGGTTTTCTACGTAAATCTAGTGTTCTCTTGTGTTTGATGTTGGTTTGATCTAGTTTCTGTTATTTGATTTCATGCTTAATCATCATAATAGTCTAAGGGTTAAATGAATCTATTTGGATCTAAATGTGTGTGAGGGTTTTTGAATTTTAAGCTACAATTGATTCACCCCCCCTCTCAGGTGTCTTATGCATTCAACAATTGGTATTAGAGAGAGGTTCCTTGGAAGAGAGCTTAACCGCTTGAGGTAGATCTGGGATGGTGCACAAGAAGGATGTTCCCCAGTTTGATGGATCTGACTATGTATTCTAGAAAATAAGGATGGAAGGTTATCTAATTTATCTTGGATATGACATCTAGAAGTCTGTAATGATTGAATATACAATACCTGAAAATGGTCTAAGTACTACAAATGAGGTCAAGGCCTATGAAATCAATGGTAAAGAAAGGTATGCTCTTTTAAGTGGACTTACTAACTCAAAATTGGCTAAGGTTATGCATATGAACACTGCTAATGAAATTTGGGATAAGTTAAAGAGCATTTATGAAGGAGATGATAAGGTCAAGCAAGCTAAAATGTAGAACTTGAAGTTCATGTTTGAGACCATGCAAATGTTTGAAGATGAAAACATTACAAGATACTTATAGAGGGTAGATGAAGTTGTCAATGGCATCAAAGGTCTTGGTGGAAATGTGGATGAAAAAGAAGTGGTATTGAAGGTACTCAGAACTCTTCCTAAAGCTTACAGTCATAAGGTTTTTGCTATTGAAGAATTACAAAATTTGAACCAGTTTACCAAAGCTCAGTTGCTTGGCACCTTAACTACTTTTGAAATAAGAGAATTTGGTACAAGAAGTGCAAATATTGAGACTTCCTTTAAGGGTAGAAAATTTGAGAAGACTGTGGAATCAGATCAGGAGGATTCAAAGGATTTGGAAGCTAATTTTTCTAGAAGAATGAAATTGGGTGTAGGTAAGTACAGTGGTAAGTTTCCTTTCAAATGTTTCATTTGTGGCAAGATAGGTCATTATGCTTCAAGATGTCCAGAAAGAATTTTGAGAAGCAAGAATAGGGAGAACAAAATTAGAGTGCCTATGTTAGAGAAGATGCAAGTATATTTGATGATGAATCTGATAATGAAAATGATGAGAATAATGAATGTCTGTTCATAGCTTTAAGAGATGATACTATTTTTACTAACTCTAGGAAATGTGTGAGGGAAAAGGATCCAGAGGTAGGTCTTAATGCTGAAAGCACTTTGATATCTACTTTTCATACTACATAGGAAAAGAACTATTGGGTCATTGATAGTGGATGCTCAAATCATATGACCAGTGATAAGAGTAAGTTTGTTAAACTTGAAAAATATGATAGAGGACTAGTTAGATTTGGTGATGATACATTTGCTAAGATATGTGGAAGAGGTTCAATTATCTTTGATGGCAAGAATAATACTGATGGTGTTCTTTATGTCAAGGGCTTGAAACATAATCTCTTGAGTGTTGGACAAATGTGTAGCAAAGGATATAATCTTTTCAGGATGGTGGTTGTGAGATCAGAAAGGACTCTGAAACTATGATAGCTACTGGAAAGAGGATAGATGGAATTTTTATCATCTCAAAGGTGGTGATGGTTATTGCTTCATGACTTAAATCAGTGAGAGTTGGCTATGGCATAGGAGATTGTGTCACATCAATTTTGATAGCCTAGTAGGAATTAGTTTTGCTCAATCTATGAGAGATTTGCCAAAGATTACAAAGCCTATCAATGTTGTTGTAAAGAATGTCAATTTGGAAAGCAAGAAAGAAGTAGTTTCAAAGTCAAGGATCAATCTTCTATTGGATTTTTGGAATTGGTGCATACAGATCTTTGTGGTCCTACCAAGGTAAGGAGTTTTCAAGGTGAGGTATTTCATGCTACTTATTGATGATTATTCTAGAATGACATGGGTTACTTTTCTCAAAGAAAAATTTGAAGCCCTAGATAAGTTCAAAGCATTCAAAGTCATGGTTGAGAATTAAATGGATATGAGAATTAAATGTTTGAGGTCTGACAGAGGTGGAGAGTTAACCTCCAATGAATTTAACATGTTTTGTGAGAATCATGGAATAAAGAGGCGCTTATCTACCCCTAGGACTCCTCAACAGAATGAAGTGGATGAAAAAAAGAATAGGATTGTTTAAGAGGCTGCAAGGACAATGATAAAGGAAGCAAATCTACCAGACGTCTACTAGAGAGAAGCAATTCATACTGTTGTTTATATAATGAACAAAGTGTAGGCAAGGGAAAACAATACAAAGACTCCTGATGAGTTATGGTATGGAAGGATTCCTAGTGCTAAGTACTTCAAAGTGTTTGCAAGAAATGTTATATCATAAGGGATGAAGAAAACCTAGGAAAGTTTGATGCAAGGTCTGATGAAGGTATCTTCCTTGGGTATTCAACTAAAAGAAAAGATTGCCAGTGCTACAACAAGAGTTAAGAAGGATTGTTGAGAGTGCAAATGTCGAAGTTGATGAAGATCTACAAAAGAGTTTAGAAGTTAATGGATATGAATTAGATTTAGATGAGTCCTCTTGCAGAGAAGAAGAAAATGTTGATGAAAAGGAAGTGTAGATTGAAGAAGAAGAAGCTCTAGAAAAGACTCCTAGAACTCCCAAGTATGTGTAGAAGCATCATTCTAAAGATCAAATCATTGGTGACAAGAATAAAGGTGTGCTAATAAGAAGGAAAGCTATTGAAGAACAGGTAAATCTATGTTTACTCTCTAAAATTGATCCTAAAACAATGACTAAAGTATGCAAGGATGAGTGTTGGATTAAGGCTATGGAAGAAGAACTAATCCAGATTGAAAAGAATCATACTTGGGAACTTGTCCCAAGACTAGAAAATAAATATGTGATTGGAACTAAGTGGGTATTCTGGAACAAAATGAATGAGGATGGAGGAGTAGTGAGAAAAAAGGCAAGGCTTGTGTGTAAAGGTTACTCACAGGTAGAAGGAATAGACTATGAGGAAACATTTGCTCTGATAGCAAGAATGGATGCCATCAGTGTTGGGAATTAAGGTGTCTCAACCTTTACAAATTCCTAGCATTATTTATTTAATTGTATATTTATTTATTACCTAATATTGTATTTACTTGCGTATTCAGTTTGGTCACTTAGTTGAGGTGGCACGGTGACATGTCATCTTACTTGGAATGTGACTTGGATGGTCAAGTCAAACCTACATGGATTTGGGCATCCCATTTGAGATGGCACTATTATGCCATGTGCCGGCATCTTGTGGCATGTGGAAGAGGATATTCCATATGACAAAATCTATGACGCGTAAGAGCCAAGTTTGGAGATTCCTATGACAAGTGACATGTGTTGGTGAGTATCTTTACATGAGGGAAAGGCATATTTGGACACCCAAGTTGGGCTATGACATGTTGTAAGAGTAATATTCTATATTTAGCATTGTATGACAGATTCTTTTACAATATTTAAGGTTGTTATGTTGGGAAAATCTATGACAACTGTAAGATGCGTAAGAGCATCTGTCATAGTCTATTTTTAGCCTTGGAGTGCTCCATGTTGGGAAAGTTAAATCTGCATGTATGAAAGATGTAAGAGATATATTTGTAGCTTGGACAAGTGTCCTTTGATGTGGGATAATGGCCATGTGGCCAAGGTGGATGCCTATCTCAAGAAGCTTCCAGAATATGCCTTGTATCTCTATAAAATGCATTGTTTTGGGGTTGTATTTGCATAGTGTTTTTTTAGGTACTGTTATGCTATGGGAATAAATCTAAAATTGACATTTGAAGACTCTTGGAAGAACTTGCATTGCAAGTGTATTGTAAACTATTATTATTTCACATAATACATTGTGTAGGTTTTAGAGTGTGGGGTTTTTCACCTGAAAAGGTTTTCCCCATGATACATCTTGTGTCTACTTCTCTCTGTCTACATTCTTGTATTGTATACATTCTTCTGTAATATCTCTGATATAAGTTTAATATTTCTGCAATTGTAAGGGTTAAAATAAATTTGCATAGCTCTCTCGTCATTAGATTAGTTTAGGAAGTGATTTCTGCACACCTAGCTTCCTTTCAGTTGGTATCAGAGCATGGCCATTTTTGGTCCTAGTTGTTGGGTAGGGGTTTTTCATACTGATCTTAGATTGAGTGGGAGTCTATGCAGAGTATTCTGTAGTCTTGTTGTAGGAAGAAGATGGCAAGCACATCTAGAAGAATAGAGGTGGAAAAAGTTTAATGGAAGCAATTTCAAGTTGTGGAAACTCAAAATAGAAGATATGCTTGTTGATAGAGACCTATGGGAAACAATTTCTAGTACAAAACCAATGACAATGGCATAGGCAGATTGGGATCTCAAAGATCATAAAGCCAAGGGTCTTGTGAGACTCTGTTTGGTTGATTCCATCCTGTTAAATGTTCATGAAGAGAAAATTGCGAAGGAGTTGTGGAAGAAACTTGGTGATGTTTATCAGGCTATGTCCCTGGTAAACAGGTTATTCCTACGAAAGAAGCTATATTCTCTAAGGATGGAAGATGGAGGATTAGTTACTGATCACATGAATGCCTTTAATATGTTAGTTGCACAATTGACATCCGTTAGTGTGAAGATGGGGGAGGAAAATCGATGTATGAACCTACTTTATTCTTTACCAGATTCATGGGATCATCTTGTAATGGCCATCGGAAGCACTACAACCACTTTCAAGATGGAAGAGGTAGTGTCTTCACTATTATCTAAAGAGATGTAGAGAAAGTCATCTAAGTCAGCCAAAGAGGCTCTTGCAGTTTGTGGAAGACCCAAGGAGAAAGGGAAAAAGAAGGACAAGAAAGCTAAGAAAGGTAGATCCAAATCTCCTAGAAAGTCTAAGGCACTGTGTTGGAACTATGGAAAAATTGGGTATTTCCAAAAGGAATGCAAAGAGGAGAAAAAGAAAAAAAAGAATGTCCCAGATTTAGATTTTGACAAGTCACAAGATGATGGTGATGCTTTCATTGCAACCTTGGCCACCCATGCATCTAATGATGTGTGGCTGATTGATTCTAGTGCATCTTTCCACATGACCTCACATCAAGACTAGTTTACAAAGTATGAAGAGTTTGATGGTGGAAGAGTGTACCTAGGTGACGACTCTCATCTGAAGATAGTTAGCCGTGGAAGAGTCACAATCTGATTCCCTGATGGATGAGTGAAGGAGATCTCTAGGGTTATGCACATCCCAGGCTTGGCATGGAACCTACTTTCTGTAAGTAAATTGAATGATGCAGGTGTTCAGGTTGTCTTCTTGAAAGAAGGATGCAAGATGACTAGAGGAGCTATGGTTCTTGCAAAAGGTACTCAGAGAGGTACTCTATTTTAGCTGGAGGCATGCATTTCACAATGCAATAGTTCTTCTGACTAAAAGAAAAGAGCTGCAGTCACTTCATCCCCACCATTGGAACTAGCAACTAAAAGATCTGTTGTATCAACTTTTGATGGTAGTGCATTTTGGGTACCTAAGGGTGCTCATGCTTTGGAAGTTAAACATCCCGCTGAGAAGACAATGTTATGGCATAAGAGACTTGGCCACATTGGTGAGAAGGGTCTTAGAACCCTGAAAAATAAAAACCTCGTTGAGGGGTTAGATGATTGTAATCTTGATTTTGACTTTTGTGAATATTGCATATATGGAAAGAAAAACCGTGTTCAGTTCTACTCGAGTTCTCATAAGTCTTCTAGTGTATTGGATCTTATTCATTCTGATGTGTTTGGTCCAATTAATGTTCATTCGATCTCTAAACCTATATATTTTGTATCTTTCATATATGATTATAGTAGAAGGATATGGATTTATTTTCTCAGAAGCAAATCTAAAGTCTTTAGTTGGTTCAAAGAGTTTAAAGCTTTTGTTGAGAATCAGACTAGTAAAAAGATTAAGTGTTTGAGAATTGACAATGGTGGTGAGTTATGTTCCATAGAATTTGATAAGTTCTATAAAGAACATGGGATTGAAAGACATAAGACAAATCCATACACCCCGCAACAAAATTGAGTTGCAGAGAGGATGAACAAGACACTGATGGAGAAGGCCAGGAGAATGCTTAATGGAGTTGGCTGTGAACACAAGTTTTGGGCTGAAGTTGTTTCCACTACTTGCTACCTGGTAAACAGGTCTCCTACATCAGCTCTTGTTGGTAAGACACCTATGGAGGTGTGGTCTAGTAAGAAGCCTTCAATAAGACATCTTTGTGTTTTTGGTTGTGAAGCATATGCTCATGTGCCTAGGGAGAAGAGGTCAAAATTGGAGAACAAGGTTGTTAAGTGTATCTTCATTCGCTATGGTGTCAGTGTGAAAGGATACAAGCTTTGGGATCTTGTGGCTGAAAAAGTGTTGTATAGAAGTGTTATTTAGAGAGCTAACACCTTCTTCCACTATTCTATAGCCAACATAGAAAGAAAAGAAAGAGGATGTGGTTCATTTTCCCACTACCCCTGAGAAGACTGAACCGATAGACCCTGTGAGACCTGATAATGAGGAGAGCTCTAGCAGCTCTGAAAGATCAGAAGAAGAAGTAGAACCTCAACCTTAGCCTTTGAGGAGGTCTACACAAAACATAAAGCAACTTGAGAGGTTTGGTTATACATTGCTTGATTCTAGTTGTGATTTTTCTTTGCGTACTGACACTGATGAGCCTAGAACTATGACAGAGGCTATGGGCATGAAAGATACAGGTTCCTGGAAGGAGCCCATGGAAGATGAGATGGCTTCTTTGGAAAAGAATAAAACTTGGGACTTGGTGCCTTTGCCTGATGGATGGAAAGCTGTTGGATGCAAATGGGTGTTCAAGAAGAAATTTGGTGTAGATGGTAGTGTTGAGAAGTATAAGGCCAAATTGGTTGTGAAGGGGTACTCACAAGTGGAGGGAATTGATTATGGTGAAATTTTCTCTCCCATTTCAAAGCTGACATCTATTGGTTCCTATTATCTCTTGCAGTAGCTTATGATTTAGAAGTGGAGTAGATGGATGTGAAAACAACATTCCTTCATGGTGACTTGGAGGAAGAGATTTATATGTCACAACCAGAGCATTACATAGAAAAAGGTAAAGAAAATTTGGTTTGCAAGTTAAAGAAGTCTTTGTATGGTTTGAAGCAATCTCCTAGGATGTGGTACATGAAATTTGATGCCTTCGTGTTGTCAATTGGATTTTTGAGGTTGAAATCAGATCATTGTGTGCATTACAAATTTGACAATAATCACATTCTTATTATTGCATTATATGTTGATGATATGTTGTTAATTGGGAGTGGTAAGAATATGATTTCTGATTTGAAGTCTCATTTGTCAGCATAGTTTGAGCTAAAAAACTTAGGGGCAGCCAGGTACATTTTGGGAATGGAAATCAGAAGAGATAGAGCAAACAAAAACCTTTGGTTAAGTTAGAGTAATTATGTGAAGACTGTGTTGGATAGATTCAGCATGGCAGATTGTAGACCATTGTCTATTCCTATTTCTTTGGGGACAAAGTTATCTGTTAATGATTGTCCAAAGTCTCCTTCTGAGATGGAGGATATGAGCAGAGTACCTTATGATAGTGTTATTGGTAGCTTGATGTATGCTATGGTCTGTACAAGACCAGACATTGCCTAAGTAGTGGGAGTCCTTAGTCAGTTTATGGCTAATCTTGAATGAGTACACTGGGATGCAGTAAAGCAAGTGTTCAGATATTTGCGGGGTACTTTCAAGTATTCCCTATGTTATCATGGTCATCCTATAGGACCTCTACATTCTATATGTATTTGTGGATTTGTGGATTCTGATTGGGCAGGTGACATTGACATCAGAAGATCCACCAGTGCTTATGTGTTTACTATGTTCAGTGGTGCAATTAGTTGGATGAGTAAGAGGCAACCTATGGTCACTTTGTCCATGACAGAAGATGAGTATATGATAGCTAATCATGCTTGTAAGGAAGCCATTTGGCTTAAGAGTTTGTGTTCAGATATTGGTGTTGATGCAGGATAGATTACTATCTGTTGTGATAGTTAGAGTGTGATTTTCTTAGCAAAGAATCCAACTTTCCATGCCAGAACAAAGCATATTAATGTACACTTTCATTTTACGTGAGACATGGTAGAGGATGGGAAGGTGATGTTGGAGAAACTAGACACTTTGAAGAATGTTGCAGATGAATTGATGAAACCAGTGGGCACAGAGAAGTTTAGATGGTGTTCGGAGTCTATGGGCCTCTTGGCCCCTAGCAGTTAAATCTTGTCATTTATTTTGGCTCTTGTAAGGTGTTTGACAAGTGGGAGAATATTGAGAATTAAGGTGTCTCAACCTTTGCAAATTCCTAGCATTATTTATTTAATTGTATATTTATTTATTGCCTAATATTGTATTTACTTGCACATTCAGTTTGGTCACTTAGTTGAGGTGGCACGGTGACATGTCATCTTACTTGGAATGTGACTTGGATAGTCAAGTCAAACCTACATGGATTTGGGCATCCCATTTGAGGTGGCACTATTATGCCATGTGTCAGCATCTTGTGGTATGTGGAAGAGGATATTCCATATGATAAAAACTATGACACGTAAGAGCCAAGTTTGGAGATTCCTATGACAAAAGGTGACAAGTGCCGGTGAGTATCTTTGCATGAGGGAAAGGCATCTTTGGGTGCCCAATTTGGGCTATGACATGTTGTAAGAGGAATATGATATATTTAGCATTATATGACGGATTCTCTTACAACATTTAAGGTTGCTATGTTGGGAAAATCTATGACAACTGTAAGATGTGTAACATCCGTCATAGTCTATTTTTAGCCTTGGAGCGCTCCATGTTGGGAAAGTCAAATCTGCATGTATGACAGATGTAAGAGATGTATTTGTAGCTTGGACAAGTTTCCTTTGATGTAGAATAATGGCCATGTGGCCAAGGTGGACACCTATCTAAAGAAGCTTCCAGAATATGCCTTGTATCTCTATAAAATACATTGTTTTGGAGTTGTATTTGTATAGTGTTTTTACAGGTACTATTATGCTGCCAAAATAACTTCAAAATTGACATTTGGCAACTCTTGGAAGAACTTGCATTGTAAGTGTATTGTAAACTATTATAATTTCACATAATACATTGTGCAGGTTTTAGAGTGTGGGGTTTTTCACCTGAAAAGGTTTTCCCCACAATACATCTTGTGTCTACTTCTCTCTGTCTACATTCTTGTATTGTGTTTTTTGTTGTAATATCTCTGATATAAGTTTAATATTGCTACAATTGTAAGGGTTAAAATGAATTTGTATACCTCTCCCCTCATTAGATTAGTTTAGGAAGTGATTTCCGCACACCTAGCTTCCTTTCAATTAGGATGTTTTTGGATTTTGTAGCATAAGTATTTCAAGGTATATCAAATGGATGTGAAGTCTGCTTTCTTGAATGGTGAACTGGAAGAAGAAGTCTACATAGAACAAACAAATGGATTTTAGTTGTCAGATAAACCAGATATGGTTTGCATATTGAAGAAGGCATTGTATGGATTGAAGCAAGCCCCCAGAGCTTAGTATGCAAGGTTAGACAAGTATTTATTATAGGAAGGTTTAAGTAAAGGTTTTGTATGTAGTAATCTGTACATCAAAGCAGGTGAAGATCAAATTCTGATTATTGAAGTATATGTAGATGATATAATCTTTGGAGGAAATGAAGGTATGTGTAAGAGCTTTACAGATGAAATGCAGAAAGAATTTGAGATGTCAATGTGTGGAGAAATGAACTTCTTCCTTGGGCTACAGATCAATCGGACAAATAATGGTAATTTCATTTCACAATCAAAGTATGTCAAGGAAATGTTAAAGAAGTTTGGAATGGAAGATTCTAAACCAGTATGTACCCCTATGACAACTAGTTGCAAGCTGAGCAAGAATGATGAATCACCTAAGGCTGATCAAAGTAGGTACATGTCAATGATTGGAGGATTGTTATACTTAACTGCTACTAGGCCGGATATTATGCATGCAGTTTATCTTGTGGCTAGATTTCAAGAAGATCCTAGAGAGTCACATGTTGCAACAGTGAAGAGGATATTCAGATATTTAAAGGGAACTCCAGATCATAGATTGTGGTATCTAAAGGGTACTAACTTTTCTCTAAGTGCTTATACAAATGCAGATTGGGTTAGATGTGTAGATGACAATAAAAGTACAAGTGGTGGTGCATTATTTCTTGGAGATAGAGTGGTGTCATGGCTAAGTAAGAAGCAAGATTCAATATCTTTATCTATTGCAGAGGTAGAATATATTGCAGCAACATCTTGTTGCACACAAGTGTTGTGGATGAAGCAAACTTTGAAGGATATCAGTGTTGTATATGATAAGCCAATTCCTATCTTCTATGATAATACTAGTTCTATTAACATTTCAAATAATCTGGTGATGCACTCAAGGACAAAACATATCTCAATCTGGTATCACTTTTTGAGAGAGAAGGTTGTAGAGAATGAAGTGAAGCTTGAATATGTGCCTACAAAGGATCAGATTACTAATATATTTACTAAGGCTCTTCCTAAGGATACATTTGAGTATCTTTGAGAGAAGTTATGGGTATTGTCCCACCTTCTTCGAATCAGATGCATAAGGAGATGCATCAATTCAATGGATTTCAAGATTCATTCTTTATTCTAGACTGATGTTGGAGGCTACCACTCAGGGGGAGTAGGTAGTGGCTTTGATGACTGTTGTAGATGGGGGAATATGAGTTAATACAATTTGGTGTGTACTTGTAAGGGGGATTATTTAGAGCACTAAAAGACAAGGTGCTAAGACTTGGAAATAGCGTGTCGCCCTTTACCATTAATGTCAAAGGGGGAGAGAGAGCAATGTGAAAAAGAAAAGAGTTAGTTGTCAAGAAGAGAGTAACAAGCTGAGGGGGAAAGAAAGAATAAGGAAAAGAGTTGGTATGAAGCATAATATTGAGAATGTTGTTGTATTGATGGTTTTTCATATTATGTGTTGCCATCAATGATAAAGGGGTAGATTGTTGCAAGTATGTGCAGTCAGTGTTGTCATTGATGTCAACAAGCTTGTGTTGTCATTGGTGTCAACTGGTGGGGCAGAGATGAGGTTATTACAATAGTATGAGTTGTTTGGTTGAGTTGCTTGGCTAAAGATGATTTGGTTGCTTTGTAGAGGTGTTGAAGATGTTGAGAATATGTTTCTGTTGGTTGGTTTCCAATTACTTTTAAGAAAATTTGATTAATAAATGAAATAGTGTGTTGAGGTGGCATTTTGATTTATAGAGTAGTGTTTTGGTCTTGCTCCACGTTTCTTCTTTGTTGAATATATGTCTTTGCAATTTGGATATGTTATTCAAAGGTGTTAAGATATGTTTTATTCTAAATTTGGTGTTCTGGTTTGATGTGTAGAGGAAGTTGTGTTCACCAGTGTATGGATTGTGTTTCTAAACTTCACAGAGGTGTCTAGGAGAAACTGTTTTGCTCTGCATTTCTCCGTAGACTTGTTTTTGGCCTTGTGGTTCTAGATTTGTGCTTATAAGCTTATATATTGCTTTAGTTCAAGGTGTTCATTGTTTTGTGCTGTGAAAGTTGATTTCTAGAGATACAATGCATGACAAAGATAGTTAAGTATACTGATACGGATCTGCGGTAGGTGAAAGTTGTTGCAGAGGAATTTGTTGAATTTTAGGATGTTTCAAGATGTTCATGAAATAATCTAGATTGTGTTGAAGCCTTGCATGTGGTCTATAATTTGTCTTTAGGTTTGTGGAAGTGTGTACTTAAAAGTTCATTGTGTTAACACAAGTTTGGCCGACCTTGGGTGTTTACACTAATTACGAAGTTTCTTTAGTGATTGTAGTAGTGTGGAGTGGCATGCTTGGATGAATTTAGATCTGAGCTAAGGTGTGTTGTGGTCCACCTTCATTCCTCTCCACTACGGGAATGTTTAGGTCCAGACCTAATTTAAATTTTCTGGGTTAAGGTGTGTTGCCGACCTTGGAGAACAATCTCAAGGTTGAAGACAATATAAATAAGTGTCAAGGGATTGTGATTATATGTGTGTACGATGAATATGAGGTGAACAATAGTGTGATTGAATGTGTGGTGCAGTACAAGCTTTCATGTGTTAGTGTTGCAAGTATGTCTCTAATCAGTGTTGTCATCGATGTCAACATATCAGTGTTGTCATTGGTGTCAACTGTGCTCTTGTTTTGATGCTTTCTTGTAATGAGTTAAGTGTTGAAGATAATAAGCATTCGTGATACAACAGACCAGTCTAGTAGATTGCTCTGCATTTCTTGTAGAATGAATATCTTTGTCTACGAATTAGAAGTTAGTTAGAGACATATTTGAAGATGCTATGTTCCAAGTTTGAGCCTCCAGTATGAAGATTTGAGTGAGTTATGTTCACCAGAGTGAAAACTATTTTTTCTATATATTTGGTGGTGACAGGGAGAATGTATTATGCTCCACATTCCTTTGCATTTAAGTATTTCAGTCTATAGTTCTAGAATCAAGTTTATAATGATGATAAGTGCATTCTACTCCAATGGTTCATGATTTGGTTGTTCGCAAGTGATCTTTTCTTTATGAAAGTAGTTGATAGTGTTATTTATGTGCTCTAATTTGAAGAATCTTCTTGATAGAGTGGTTAGAGATTGTGCGGTTATTCTTGGTGATTACAATGTGATTGTGGATGTCTCCTGATCGTGTTCCTACCTTTAGATTGGTCCGCAAAGAGAAATTTGGATCATGGTGAAGATTGTTCTTAGAAGACTTAATGTTAACACTAGTCTTGGCCGACTTGGTTGTTTTCATTACTTGCAGAGATACATCGAAGATTGTGGAAGTGTGTCGTGACATGGAAGATTGCATTTGAGTCCTAGCTAAGGCATAACATGATCCACACACATCTTTCCCTTAGCTAATTTTGTTTAGGACTAGACCTATTTCTATGTATGTGTGTAATGCTGACCTTGGAGAATGTTCCAATGGTTGATGAATGTAATGCCGACCTTGATGTACATTCCAAGGTTGATGAAGTGTATAGAAACATGTAATGAAGTTGCAAAAAAGATGTCCTTGTGTGAAAATGAAAAGATAAGTGTGAAGGTGTAGGAAGAGTAGAGTAGAGGAGTTATACTGTGCTTCAATGGAACTGAACTCAGGCATGGAGTAGATGCTATCAAATCAGTGAGCCACCTCTTGGCAGTGAGCCACCCCTTGGCAGTGAGCCCTAACATTTGTAGTGAGCATTTTGGGCAGTGAGCCTTTGTTTTTCAGTATTGTTATAACATATTTAAATCTATGGGATAACACCCACCGTGGTTTTTCCCTTATAGGGTTTTCCACGTAAAAAATCTGGTGTCTCATTGTTGAATGTGTTATTGTGTTGAGCTTCTTGTTTCATGTTTTCGTGGTTAAATATTAATAACAGTAATTGAGCATTTGATCTATTGATAAGTGATTAAATTTTTAGAGAAAAATGATTCACCCCCCCTCTCAGTTGTCTTCTGAATTTCAACAATTGGTATCATAGCAGGTTCCTCGGAAGTAAGCCTAACAGCTTGAGGTCGATCCAGGATGTCTTTTAAGAAGGAAGCTCCATAGTTTGATGGGAAAAATTATGCTTTATGGAAGGTATGAGTAAAAACCCATCTCCTTTGTCTTGGTTATAGAATATGGAAAGTGACAAAGATGAAGTATACCACGCCTCATAATGGTTTAACAACTGAAGATGAAATCAAAGAATATGAGTTAAATATAAAAGCTAGAGATGCTCTGTTAAGTACCTTGTCTGAGACTAAGCTGGTAAAGGACATGGATCTAGATTCTGCTAATGAAATCTAGGAAAAGCTAAAAAATCTGTATGAAGGAGATGAATTTGTAAAAAGAGCCAAATTGCAGGGCCTAAAAGTGAAATATGAGGGTTTAAAGATGAGTGAAGATGAAAACATAACAGCCTACATGCAAAAGATTGATGAACTTGTAAATGGAATAAAAGGCATGGGAGGAACTATTGATGAGAAGGAAGTTGTGATGAAAATTCTTAGGTCATTACCTAAGTCCTACAGTCACAAGATAGCTGCAATTGAAGAAGTAATGACTATAAAAGAAGTCGATAATGATCAGTTGCTTGGAAAGCTTACAAACTTTGAGATGAGAGAGTTTGGTGATGCTCTGCCAAAGGTTGAGACTGATTTCAAAGCCAACACTTTAGAGAAGATCTCCAGAGTTGAGAAGTACAAGGTTGAACCTGATGATGAGCTTGATGAAATTGAAGCCAACTTTGTTGACAGACTGCAAAGAGGTTCCGGTAAGTTTAAAGGCAAATTACCTTTCAAATATTTTACATGTGGTAAGGTTGGTCACTATGCTTCTAGATGTCATAAGAGAATTGAAAGGAATAGAAAAAGATTTGAAAATAGACGTAGGATTCCAAAGAAATACTACTATGTTAGAGATCTTGGTGATGAAGGTGTGACAGATGATGAATCTAATGATGCTAGTACTAGTGCAAATTAATGCTTGTTTATTGCAATTAAAGAAGAACCTATGTCTACTAATCCTACTAGCTATGTGAAGGGAGAGAAACTAGTGGAAGAAAGTGCTTTGGCTGTTTTGGTTGAGAAAGATAAGGATGAATGTATTATTGACAGTGGATGCTCACATCACATGACCAGTGATAAAAGTAAGTTTGTGAGTTTGGAAAAGTATGATGGAGGATAGGTTAGGTTTGGAAATAATGCAGCTGGTAAGATTTGTGGAAAATGATCTATTTCTTTTGATGGAAAGCACAACACTGATAATGTTCTATATGTGAAGGGTTTAAAGCATAATCTTTTGAGTGTTGGTTAGATGTGTGACAAAGGTTATGATCTGAGGTTCAGAGATAATGGGTGCAAGATCATGGAAAGCTCTAGAACAGTGATTGCTACTGGTAAGAAGACCAGAGGTAACATTTACCAATTAAGAGGAACTAATGATTATTGTTTATTGGTTGTGGTATAGAAGGATGTGTCATATCAATTTTGACAATTTGGTGAAGATAAGTTCTGCACAGGCTGTAAGAGATCTACCTAAACTTGTGAAGCCTGCCAACACCATTTGCAAGGAGTGTCAATTTGGGAAACAAACAAGAACAAGTTTCAAAAGAAAAGAATAATTCTCTACTAGATTGTTGGAACTAGTACATACAGATTTGTGTGGTCCTACAAGAACAAGAAGTTTGCAAGGTGACAGGTATTTTATGTTGCTTATTGATGATTATTCTAGAATGACTTGGGTCACTTTTTTAAAAGAAAAATATGAAGCCCTAGACAAGTTCAAAGTTTTCAAGGCAATGGTTGAGAATGAGTTACAGTTGAGGATCAAATGCTTAAGATCTGATAGAGGAGGTGAGTTTACATCAAATGAATTCAATATTTTCTATGAAGAACAACAGATAAAGAGACAGTTGTCTGCACCTAGGACTCCTCAACAAAATGGAGTAGTTGAAAGAAAGAACAAGATAGTTCAAGAGGCTGCTAGGACTGTGCTAAAGGAGGCTAACCTACTAGAAGTATACTGGAGAGAAGCCATACATATTGCTGTGTACATCCTAAATAGAGTTCAAGTCAAAGGTAACAGCTCTAAAACTCCTTTTGAATAATTGCATGGAAGAGTTCCTACAATGAAGTATTTCAAAGTTTTTGGTAGCAAGTGTTATATCAGAAGAGATGAAGTAGGCAAGTTTGATGCTAGATGTGATGAAGGAATTTTTCTTGGTTATTCTACAAAGAGTAAGGGCTACTAGTGCTACAATAAGAGATTGAAAAAGATAATTGAAAGTGCTAATGTAAAGGTGGATGAAGACAAGGAAAGAATATTAGATCTGAGTGGCTATGAATCAGATGTACCTGTGGCTATAGTGAATGAAGAAAAAGTTGAGCAAGAAGATAGTCAAGATGAAGAAGACGCTTTGAAAAATGTTGTTAAGACTGCCACGTATGCAAGGGTGTACTGACAAGGAAAAGAGTTGTAGAAGAACAAGTGAATTACTATATTCTTTCAAAGGTTGAACCAAAAACTGTAAATGAAGCTTGCAATAATGAAAATTGGGTAAAAGCCATGGAAGAAGAGTTGATACAGATAGAGAAAAATCAAACTTGGGAATTGGTTCCTAGACCTGTCGATAAAAGTGTCACTAGAACTAAATGGGTTTTCAAGAACAAGATGAATGAAAATGGAGAAATTGTAAGAAACAAAGCAAGGCTTGTGTGCAAAGGATATTCTCAAATTGAAGGAATAGATTTTGAAGAGACTTTTGCTCCAATGGCTAGGATTGAAGCAATCAGAATATTTGTGGCATTTGCAGCTCACAAAGATTTCAAAGTGTATCAGATGGATGTGAAGTCTGCATTCTTGAATGGTGAGTTGGAAGAGGAAGTTTACATTAAGCAACCGGAAGGGTTTTAATTGTCAAACCAAGGTGATATGGTGTGTAGATTGAAGAAGGCATTGTATGGACTGAAGCAAGCCCCCAGAGCCTAGTATGCAAGGTTAGACAAATATTTGTTGCAATTACAGTTTAGTAAAGGCACTGCTGACAACAATCTCTACTTCAAAATCAATGATAATCAAATCCTGATTGTTGTAGCTTTTGTTGATGACATTATCTTTGGAGGAAATGAAGGTATGTGCATGAAGTTTGCAGGAGAAATGCAAAATTAATTTGAGATGTCTATGTTTGGAGAAATGAATTTCTTTCTAGGTTTGCAAATTACTCAATCAGATAAAGGAATCTTCATTTCTCAGTTTAAGTATGTAAAAGAATTGTTGAAGAAGTTTGGGATGGAGGACTCCAAACTAGTATGTACTCCCATGGTGATTGGCTGCAAATTAAGAAAAACTGATGAATCACCTAAGATTGATAAGAAAAGGTATAGATCTATGATTGAAGGATTGCTTTATCTAACATAAACCAGACCTGATATAATGCATGCAGTATGTCTTGTGGCAAGATTTCAAGAAGATCCTAGAGAATCACATATGATGGCAGTCAAGAGAATCTTGAGGTATTTGAAAGGCACATCAAATCATGGCTTATGGTATCCAAAGGTGATGAAGGGGTTAAATCATAAAACACACAACATAAATTGTACATAGAAAATAGAACTTTCTTTATTGATTTGGACAACTTATTACATTACAGAAGCTCAAATAGAATAAGAGGAATCAACCCTCCACAGGCTGCAACACATTACAACTTCCTATCACAAGGCTCTAGAATCATCAACCTTCTATAACCCCAAATCAGCTAGGGTTTCTATTTTCCTACCTATTCTTGACTCTACACTTTCCCCCTTAACTCTACTACTACCCAGTGTTCCCAAAAATGGTTATTAATAGCCTTTTTGGTGGCCAACAACCTAATTTCAAAATTTGCATCTCCCTCCAAAAATAGGTCAACTTCCGGGAGCCATAACTTTTGATCTAGGTGTCTGATTAATGAACCGTTTTATGTGTCGGAAAGCTTGTGGAGTGTTCTACATGCTAAAAAGCTGCTCTGCTTGTTTTGGCCATATTCGGGCCTGTACAAGGCTGTTTAGTGCCTCAAACCTGCATTTAAATAATTTTCAGGCATTTTTCGAGAAACAAAAACTTTAATATCTTTTAGCTCGCAAATGATCTTGCGTGATTCCTTTGCCAAAGGTCTTATTTTTTAGTTATGAATCTTCCTGTAAATTTTCACTTCATTCTGTTTTCAAATGCAGACTTTCTAAAAATAGCAGGTTGCTATTTTTAGCAGTTTGGAAAAACTGAAAGTTGTACATCATTATTTATGGAACTAGAACCACAAATTTTGAAAAGAAATGGAAAGAACATCAACAATTTTGAAACACATCTTTTTTTTGGGTGATGCAAGATTGCCCTTACACCACTGGATGCTCGTGCATCAAAAGGATAATGATTTCACTCTCAGTGCTTACACAGATGTAGATTGGGCCGAAGATGTTGATGATATAAAAAGTACAAGTGGAGGTGATTTCTTCTTGGGTAATAGATTAGTTTCATGGCTGAGAAAGAAGCAAGATTTAATCTCTTTGTCTACTACAGAAGCAAAGTATATTGCAACATGTTGTTGCACTCAAGTGTTATGGATGAAGCAAACTTTGAAAGACATAAGAGTTGTGTATGAAGATCCAATTGCAATCTTTTGTGACAATACAAGTGCTATAAACATTTCAAAGAATCTAGTGATGCACTCAAGAACAAAGAAAATTTCAATAAGGTATCATTTTTTGAGAGAAAAGGTGACAGAGAATGAAGTAAAGATGGAATATGTGTCTATAAAGGATCAGATTGCAAATATTTTCACTAAGCCTCTATCTAAGGATACCTTTGAGTATCTTAGAGAAAAGTTAGGGGTTATTACCCCTCCCACTCTAAACTAAGATGCATAAGAATACATCAATCCAGTGGAGCCTAGAGCCTTATTCCTTTATCTAGATTGATGTTTTGAGAGCTACCTCTCACGGGGAGTAGCAAGTGTTCCTGACAAAGAGCAGTAAGTGTTATAGTACTGATGATTTGATTAGAGCAACAGAATGCAAGTATGTGCCCTTTCCCATTGATGTCAAAGGGGGAGAGAAATGACGTGAAAAACTCAAGAGGAGAAAGAGTGTAGATGTATAAAAAGAAAGGGGGAGTATCTTGTCTTGATGGTCTTTTCAATTTTTCACATCATATGTTGCCATCAATGACAAAGTGGGAGATTGTTGCAAGTATGTGCCTAACCTGTGTTGTCATTGATGTCAACATATCAGTGTTATCATTGGTGTCAACTGTGCTCTTGTTTTGATGCTTGCTTGTAATGAGTTAAGTGTTGAAGATAATAAGCATTCTTGATATAGCAAAACAGTCCAGTAGATTGCTCTACATTTCTCATAGAATGAAAATATTTGTCTACAGATTGGAAGTTATTTTAGAGACATATCTAAAGATGCTATCTACTAATTTTGAGCCTCTAGTATGAAAATTTGAGTGAGTTATGTTCACCAGAGTGAAAACTATTTTTTCTGTATATTTGGTGGTGACAGGGAGAATGTATTATGCTTTGCATTCCTCCGCATTCAAGTATTTCAATCTACAGTTCTAGAATCAAGTTTGTAATGATGATAAGTGTCTTCAACTCCAATGGTTCATGATTTGGTGGTCTACAAGCGATCTTTTCTTTATGACAGTAGCTAACAATGTTGTTTATGTGCTCCAGTTTGAAGCATCTTCTTGATTGTGTGGTTGTTCCTAGTGATTACAATGTGCTTGTGGATGTCTCCTGATCATGTTCCTACCTTTGGATTGGTCTGCAAAGAGAAATTTGGATCATGGATGAAGATTTTTCTTAGAAGACTTAATATTAACACCAGTCTTGGTCGACTTGGTTGTTTTCATTACTTGTAGAGACACATGGAAGATTGTGGAAGCGTGTCATGACATGGAAGATTACATTTGAGTTTTAGCTAAGGCATAACATGATCCACATACATCTTTCCCTTAGCTAATTTTGTTTAGGACTAGACCTATTTCTATGTATATGTGTAATGTCGACCTTAGAGATTGTTCTAATGGTTGATGAATGTAATGTCGACCTTGATGTACATTCCAAGGTTGATGAAGTGTATAAAAACATTTAATGAATTTCTAAAAAAGATGTCCTTGTGCAAAAATGAAAAGATAAGTGCAAAGGTGTAAGAAGAGCAAAGTAGAGGAGTTATACTGTGCTTCAATGGAACTGAACTCAAGCATGGAGTAGATGCTATCAAATCAGTTCACCAACCCTCGGCAGTGAGCCACCCATTGGTATTGAGCCAATCTTGGCAGTGAGCCCTAACATTTGCAGTGAGCATTTTGGGTAGTGAGCCCTAAGGTAGTGAGCCTCTATTTTTTAGTATTGCTATAACATATTTATATCTATGGGCTAATACCCACCATGGTTTTTCCCTTATAGAGGTTTTCCACATAAACAATCTAGTGTCTCATTTGTTGAATGTGTTTTTGTGTTGAGCTTCTTGTTTCATGTTTTCATGGTTAAATATTAATAATAGTAATTGAGCATTTGATGTGTTGATAAATGATTAAAGTTTTAGAGACAATTGATTCACCCCCACCTCTTAGTTGTCTTGTCCATTTCAATAGTTAGATCATTGGATGTAGTGAGTAGAAGGTGTCTACAATTCTTTGGTATGACTACAAATATGTTGATGGTATTATGGTGGAAATCTATGTTGCATTGAGATAGTTTTCTCCTTGTAACAATCTTCTTTATCTTCTTCTCTATTTTGGCAGTGAGCCTTCTAGCAATGGGCCTATTATTTTTTGGTGTTGATATTACTTTATATTGTGAGCTAATCCTCACCATGCTTTTTCCCTTCTTGGACCATTTCCACGTAAATCTGGTGTTCTCTTTTGTTTGATGTTGGTTTGATTCAGTTTATGTTATTTGCTTTCATGCTTAATCATCATAATAGTCTAAGGGTTAAATGAATCTATGTGGATCTAACTGTGTGTGAGGGTTTTTGAATTTTAAGCTAAAACTGATTCAACCCCCCTTAGTTGTCTTGTGCATTCAACAAAACTTTGGAGCAGAAGTTGTGTTGTTATAGGAAACTAAATTATCAAAAGAGGAGAGTTAGAATTTTAGAAAATATTTTTTTGGATGGGATAGTTGGTTTATTCAGGCAAGAGGTGCTTCAGGTGAGATTGGTATTATTTGGAAGCCACTTCGAGTGAAGATGGAGGTATTTGAAGAAAATACCAATTGGTTGGTAATGAAAGTTACAGGATTTCAAATCAATACACCCTTTATGTTGGTCAATATTTATGGGCCAACAAAAATAGAAGAAAATAAAAAGGTATGGGATGAAATTTCAAAATTTTTAATCAATTTCAAAGAATTATCTATGGATTTTGGGTGGGGATTTCAACACTATTTTATCCTCAAAGAAAAAGAGAGGGGGATCCCTTCACATCAGCCCAAGTCAAAAGGACTTCCAAACCTTTGTAGATTATAACAATCTTATAGATATCCCTCTAAAAATGGAGAATTTACCTAGATGAATCAAAGGAGAGGGTTTAATAATATAGCGGAGAGACTTGTTAGGTTTCTAGTGTCCCCCAATTGGTTATTTCTCTCTGTCACCTTTGATTCCATCATTTTCCCCTACTCAAGATCAGACCACTTTTCGGTAGCTTTTATCCTATCAAAGAAATTCCCACCACCGCATTGCCCTTTTAAATTCAAAAAAATGTGGTTGAGGAGTGATACATTGAGAGACCTAATGAAATCATGGTGGGAGGAGGCACAGGTACAAAAAGGATCTAATATGTTTAAGATTGCTAAAAAAACTCAATGTGATAAAAGATAAACTGAAAGAATGGAATGCATCTTCATTCAAGAATATATTGAAAGAGAAAGAGAAGGTGGAAGAAGAAATAGAAGCACTAAATGAAAAAGTAATTCAGCAAGGGATGAGTGTAGAAGAATATGAAAAGGAGAAGGAATTGATGAAATATCATGGAGAATTGCCTTCTAGGGAGGAGATTTTTTGGAAATCTAAATCTAGGGAGTCATGGCTTAAGGAGGGAGACCTCAATACAAATTTTTTCCATAACTCAATTAAGATGCACAGGGTGAACAATTGAGTGACCTCAATAAGAAAAGTAGATGGAACTTTGATAGAGGGAAATATAGACATACAAAAGGAGGTGGTGGAGCACTTCCAAAATCTCTTGGCAACAACAGATGCTTCAAATTTACATGATCAAAGGGCCTTTCTAGATAATATCCCATATCTTATTACCAAAGATGATAACAAACTTCTAATGGAACCCTTCACAAAGGAGGAGGTAAAGAAGTCCATTTTCTAATTATATTTGGATAAGGCTCTAGGTTCTGATAGCTTCCCAGCATGTTCTTTCCAAGAATTTTGGGACATCTTGGGAGACGATGTGGGAAGCGATTGAGGACTTGAGAAAATCAAAGAAAATGTCGAGAGATATCAACAACACTTTCATAGAACTCATCCCAAAGAAGTCTGATCTAGCCACATTTGGGGACTTTAGGCTCATATCATTATGTAACACCATATATAAGATTGTATCAGAGACCATAGCTAATAGGCTGAACTCAATCTTGCCTAAAATTATATCTGAGGAGAAAAGTGGATTTACTCTAGGTAGGAATATTATTGAGAGTATCATAATTTCTCATGAAGCTATGCATTCAATAACAACATCAAATTAGAATGGAATGATCCTGAAGATTGATGTAAGTAAAGCATATGATCAAGTAAACTGGCGGTTTCTTATTAATATCATGAAAATTTTAGTTTTCAAATAGATTGGATCTAATGGATCTTTGAATGCATCTCAATTGTATGCTATTCATTTTTTTAATCTAAGTTTGTGTGGTTTCTTTGAGTCCACCAGGGGACTCAGACAAGGGGATCCTTTATCTCCCTTCCTATTTGTAATAATGGCAGAATCACTTGGGCATGGAATTAAGTCAAGGGTAGAAAGAGGATTATGGAAGGGAATTCATATTGCAGACAATCTCCTGGCAATTACCCATCAAAATTTTTCTAATGACACCCTTCTATATGGGTCATCTCAACTGGATGAAGCTCACACTATCAAATCATTGTTGGATAGTTATGTGACAGCATCTGGTCAGGAAATAAACAAAGAAAAATCCAATATATTTTTCTTCAATACCCATAAAAGACTATAGAGAAGAATTATTTCTACTCTAAAATTTCAAAAGATGAAACTTTCAAGTAAATACTTAGGTGCTCCATTATTCAAAGGAGCAATGAGGACTAATCTTTGGGAGTAAATGATCAATAATTACAAATCAAAGGCAAGCTCATGGAAGGGGAAATGGCTAATGTTACAAGGCAAAATGCAGATGATAAAGACAATTTTTTTAGCTATTCCTATTTATCAATTGGCTAGAAATCAAGCCAAGAAGAAAGCTTGCAATATGTTAGAAAGTATTCTTAAGAAATTTTTATGGGAAGGGGCAAATGAGAATAAGCAGGTACCATTGGTAGGTTGGAAAATGGCTTGTAAATAGAAGGGGGATGGAGGTGCTAGGTTTAGATCCATTGAGAAGCAAAATATGGCCTTTGGGGAAAAACTCATTTGGAAAATGTTTTAGAATCTGAATGCCAAATGGTGTTGTATACTCAAGCATAAATATCTAGAAATGGCCGAGCCTATATGAATCTTGAAAAATTCAAACCCCCCAGGGCTCCCTATTTGGAACTTTATGCAAAGCTATAAAAGTAGAATTACGAACCATATTAGTCGGACAGTCAACAATGAAAGTAAAGCAACATTCTGGAAGGATTCTTGGAATGGCCTTGCCCCCTTGGAGATATTCCAGGCATTGATATGGTTCTGAACAACATCTCAGATTTGGATGGTGTATAAGTTAGAGATTATTTTGACTTGGAGAATATGAAATGGGATTGGAATAAGATCAAAACATTGGATCTGCCATCAAATATTATAGATTTAGTTATTGAAGAACTACAAAAGAGGAGGATTTGTTTGAATAGTAAGGAAGATGAGATAGTGTGTATGGGTGCCAAGTCTGGGGAATACACTATAAGAATGGCATATAAAATTTAGAACTACGAGGAGGAATTTTCAGATTGGCCTTCGGAACTATGTTGGAGCAAGTGGACTCTCCCAAAAGTAGGGACATTTGTATGGACAGTAGCACATAAGTGAGTTCTCACCCATGAAAGGATAAAATCTATTGGTATTTAGGGTCCCTCTAGATGTATTCTATACAAAGATAAAGAGGAAAATGTTGATCATCTATTTCTTAGATGTCCATTCATAAAGGTGTGCTAGGATTGGCTCATCAACAAATTAGGCTAGGAAGGGCCAGTCCCAAATGATATTACCATCCTTCTCAAAAGTTGGCCAAGGCTTTGAAATTCCACATGGGAAGGTTTATGGATATCCAGCCTGTCCATGTTGATTTGGCAAATATGGAAGGAAAGGAACAACTGGATTTTCAATGGGAAAGAAGTAAATTTTAAAGAAGTGGTAAAGAAAATTGAAAGAGGAATAACAAAGATTGTAGTGGCATGAATACAAACTTCTTCCATAAAACCATTCTCTAGATGGGATAGGGAATCTATGAAGAGATGGAAAGATTTAAAAATTTTGCCAAATTATGCCACTACTTCAGGGAATGTGAAATTCAAATGGGCAAACATTAAGTGGTGCCCTCCTCCTATAGGGAGACTAAAACAAATTTTTGACGGAGCAATGAAAGGGAATCTAGGGATTTTAGGTGCAGGATTTATCAAAATAAATTCTAATGGTGAGATAACTTGGGTAATGATGAAAAACTCCCAGATGGTACCAATAACCAAGTAGAGTTCTATGCACTTCTGGCTAATTTATGGTTGTGTAAGAAGGAGAAATTGAGGGATATAGATATTGAGGGGGACTATCAGATATGTATAAATTCTATTATGCAAAGGAAGGTAACAAATTGGAAGCTCAAACATTTGGCAGAGGCCATATGGGAAAGATTCTAAGGGATGAATTACATAATTAATCACATTTACTGGGAGGGAAATTGTGTAATGGATCACTTAACCAGTTTGGCATGTGACTCATAGGTCGATGTGGTTGTGTCCTCAAATGCACTTAACTAGAAGGACATCCCTATCTAGTTTTAGGATGGTTCACATGGTGAAATAACATCACGACAGCGATGAAAATCCCCTTCATTATAGTCTATCAGTAAAGGCTAAGAAAAAATAAAGTCTAAAAAAGAAGTAAAGGACGTGATAATATGGTCACTAACCAAGATAATCCCAAGGAAAGAATCTAAAGATTTCTATGTTTGAAAGATCTGAAGAGCAATTGCCTCAACCAGTGAGGATAGCTTGTGAGCTTTCTTCTATTTATGTAATGGAAAGATAATTACACATAATGACTACATAGAGATGGTAGAGCGGATGTTGATTGATTGTGTCTGCATTTTCTAGTGGGAGGATGAGGATGTCTTAGATGAAAATTAGTAGTTCGACAACCAAGAAGAGCAATAGGAGGAAGAACAGGATCCTGACGAAGAAGAATCCTTAGTGTATCAGATCTGAAGACTCTTTAATGTAGAGAAATAAAGAGCGGTCAAAGCAATTAAATAGGTCATTGGTGTGAACCAGTTGTCGGATGGACACAACCATGATGATACCTTATACAAAGATTTTAGGATGCCGATTGTTTTAATCTTTGGAAGAAAGTAGTGCAAGAAAACCATGGAGTACTCCTTTGTAAAAGAAGAAATAAGGGAGAAGGTATACCAGGCTATTTCTGCATTCAACAAAAGGCCCTCTTCTAGACTGATTGGGGGGATTTTTGAGGCAAAAGTAGTCAAGAAGAATAAGGTTACAACTGAGGTGTTGAGACTGTTCCAAGATGGAATTTAGAGGAACAACATGGAGTTTTTCACCTTTTTGCTCAGCCAATATGGAGATCTGTTGTCTACACCATGCCCGAAAAGTGCCTTCAAACTTGTGGAGGGTCTACGCTTTCTTTGGCACCTCTAATATGCCAAGCATCTAAGTATGTGTAATGCACACTCAAGAGAGCCATGCCTATGTATGTTCCTATTTTTGAATATAATATAAAGGGCACTACCCCCTAGGTAACACTTATCATATATATATATATATATATATATATATATATATATATCAACAACAAAGTTTGTATACTCCTATTTTCAATTCAATACTTGAACTTGCAAACGTTTTAAAAAGAAATAAATAAATATACATGTATTTTCTTTTGCAAACAACCAACCCTTTTATTTCTTTCATGATTGACCCAAGGCATCTATTATTCCTTTCTATAATAATATATTAGAGTTGGGTAGTAGAATTAAAATGCACATATATAATTTATTTTTTTAATGTTTTATTAATGCTCAAATATAAACTAAGCATATATTCAGGGCATATCCTCTTTTGTTCCATAATTAAATATGAGGGAGAGAGAGAGAGAGACTTTCATCCTTATTTTGTATGACTACATACATATAATCATTTATTTTCCAACAATGAACTCAATGTAAAGGCATATTTATTTAAAACATTACAACTTAAGAATTGAGAGAAGAACTAATTTCTTTTCCAACAAGCACAATTTTCTTTAATTGAACCATAACAACAATATACCACATTGATAACTTTCAAATCCTCTTTACAAGTTCAATAAGAATCTCTCAAGTTTTTTAAAGTATATACTAAAACCTTTTTACATATTATTTTCCTTATAAAAAAGGATTAAAAACACTCCAAGAGTAGGAGACTCTTCTCCTTTTGACCTTCACAACAAAAACCTGCAAAAATAAGAACTCTGAACTAGGCCAATGGAGGTGCTCACCTCCCTATATTAGGCTTGCTCACAAGCCATCCCTGAGCTAGGAGGCCCTCAAGAAACTTGAGAACAACACAACGCATAGGAAAGACTCAAACACTCAACCAAAAATCACAACCAAACTCAAATCCAAGAAAAAATCACAAGACTTGCATCTATATCAAGATTTTACTTGGGTTGATCTCAACAAGAGTGAGAGCCCAACCCATCACAACCCTCTTTCTCAATACTTTACAAAATAAAAACACCAAACTATAAACAAAACAACCAAACCATTAACAATAACCATCATTAACAACACAAACCCCATTAACAACTCAACTCCATAATCACATAACCAAGATCAATAAAACATACATAATAGGATTCTTGAGAACCTACCTCTCCAAGATTTCCAAGAGATTGATGAAGAGTTGGTGAAGCTCTCTTCAAGAGGCATTAATCCAAGATATTCTCCAAAGCCCCCAAGCATGCAAACAACTCCTTATTCCTCTCTTGAAAATACACCAAAATGAAATGAGCAAAAAGCCCTTTCTTCACCCTCAAGAGGGTGATAAATAGGGATTTGAATCTCAATTCCCTTCAATGTGGAGGTGACAATTGCTACCTTCCCATTCACTCTCAAGAGCACATCTCCCAACAAATGCTCTCACATGTGTGAGGCATTGGGGAGTGGGAAGTATGTGGGCTCTGAAAGTACTCACACATTTGTGATGCTTTGGGATCAACCCAAGCCCATACATGAACCTTGGAGAATGGGAATGGGATGGTGACAAGTCATTCATACCTCTTCCTCTAACTCAAATCTCGTTACTCCCTTCCCAAGGCACTTTGGAAGGGTCAAATATTGGTCAACACCAAATATTAGTGGCCCAAAAGATGCTTATACCATAGGTACTTGTCCTAGGGCCTTAAAAACAATACAATAATCAAGAAAAAGGACCAAATAACACCTTTTTAAAAGCCCTTAAATCACAAATCCATAATTAAACAAAAAGGATGGCAACACATCAGTAAAACAACCTTAGGACACTTCAAACAATTAAAAATTACAAAAGACTCAACACATTTCAACATTCAAAAATTAAACAAAGACCTTAATCCACCTTAGGGACTAAGTTCGATGTCATGGGGTTAAATCACACAGGGTTTCCTAATAGACCTCCATATTTACATTGGCCATGGAAATTACTTGCACACTTATTTGTACCCATTAATATGTTTGAATATATAGCTGAAGCAACCTTGAAATGCGATCAACATAACATTTAAGCATTCATAGTTTGAATAATAACTCAATTTTCATTTAGTCATCAAAATGTATATTGTTAACAAAATTTAATTTTTTCATATTATCTTTCATGAACATTGCATGTCCATCATTCTAATCCACTTAACATGGATAATCCCTTTCATTGCAATCCAACTAAGTAAATGAATCATTTCTACTCATGATCAAATAACATATAATTAATTCAATTCAAATCATATAATATAAGAACTGAATGAAATGCAGCATAGTCAACTTCTAGTAAGATCACCATCATATGCAAATTATTCCAATTACTCTAATCCAAACATCATTATTTAATATTTTCTATAAAAAAGGTCAAAAGGCCACCCACAATGTCCAAGGCCTAGGTGCATCAAAATAATAATTAGTTTAAAAGAGCACATAAATCAAACACATGAGGGTGGGCCTCACAATCTCCTACTCCTTTAGGTTTTTATCATCACTTGGTGACTTTGTTTGAGACAACTCAAAAGTAGATGACCCATGGAACTTCCACCAAATCTACAACAAGAGCTCATCCACACATCTTGGTATAGTCCATTATCTTTTCTCAGAAGGAGAAGAACACCACCCATATCTCAACCACATTCTTTAATCCTACAAGTGAATTCCCTCATGTCTACTCAATAACCACCAAAGTTCTTTAAATGGAATACTAGAGGTCCTCTTATACCCCCTACTCCACCCATTATATGGGGTGCATGTAAGCAAGCTAAGGTAATAGAACAACTTCCTACACTAATCTTGAGAGGATGATTATGTAAAACTTTTCATATCTCTACAATAGTTATGAAAATTATACAAAAATAAACATAACAAGAAATCATACCACAACACAATGATTTACATGGGGAAAACCATTTCAGGAGAAAAACCCTACACTCCAAAAGCAACCCAATATATTATTCAAAAATCTTAACAAGATTACATTCTACTTGTAGAGAAAGCTTTCACAGGAGTATCACCAACCAAAGATCAGGAGGAAACTTCACAACATCTATAAGACTCTCATACACAACCTCCATCTCAAGCACCTAATATATAGGAGATACAATACATGAAACTATCAAATGGTTATTAGAAAACCATGAGCCAAAACCACTCAAAAGTGGTAGCTAAATTCTTAGGGCTCCATTATCTCCAATCAAAGATGCCTTATGATGTGTTATTACATGTGTAAACATGTGTAACTCCCCCTTACAACTCTTTTCTATGTCCAACATGTTTTTACATTTTTCAATACAAGAGGCCCAACTTCCGGAGGCCATAATTTTTTATCCAAGAGGTCGATTGGGTTTGTCTTTTCTTAAAATTGTAGAGCTTGAAGAGATCTACTCACCAAGCACCTTGAAAGTGGTGTTGAACAACTTGCTGTAAGGAAATCAAAGGTGCGGAAACAACCTCCCTAATGTCAATTCAAAGGGGATAAAGCAGACAAATGACTTTTAATTTTAATTACAACTCATTAAGATGCACATAGAAGGAATTATAGAATAAACATAACAAATTTGAACATGGAGAGAAGACAGCAAATGTACGTGGGAAAACCCTTTCGGGTAAAAAACCCACCACCACAAGAAGACAATTTTATTCATAGTAAACACAAGAGGATTACAACAAATTACTCAGCCTCCTTGTTCAGCATCAAATCTCAGAACATTCATGATGGTTCACTTTCACTGTACTGTTAGAGAATCAACACACTGTTCTTCGATTACCAACTGAACTCATACTCTGAACTATCTCTACAATCTCACATTGCTTTAGCAATCAAATCAAATTCACTTGCAACTGACTGAACAACCAATCGATTTAGTTGCTGTTCAGTTCAACTATCGAAACTATTGTTTCTAACTGTTCACATTTGTGAGAACTCATTAGTCCCACATGCCTCAATCATTAGTCAATTTTCTAGTTTATATACATGACCACAAGATATACAAATGTCACACAATTTTGTTGCCAATGTGACCATTTGTCCACCCTATCATTGAGACTCCCGCCGAACATCCTCCATCAGAGTAATCAGGTCCATCGAAGAGACTCATAGTGAAGTCCCATATCCTGCTGATAATAAAGCTTCATTGGGGTGACCAAGACCATCTGAGAGACATTTTAAAACTACACTGATAGTTATAGTCTTTCCGATCCAAACCTTCATTAGAGTGACTTCTCAAATCTGGGCTGATAGTGGTTCTCATGCCGACGCCAACTTTCATCGAAGTAACACGAAGTATTGGAGAGACTTTTTCCAACCACGCTGATAATGATGGTCACACTAATACAAGTCTATGCACACAATGCTTTCAGGTGATCACTAAGACTCTTTCCGATCGCTAAGACAAAGAACAACTCTTGCCGACATAGACATAGATTAACATTATAGAGATTCAAACAATAAATTGACACATGATCTCATCAATCTCCCACTTGACGAAGATTTTATTGTTACCTCTAGATTAGTCTAAATTCACTAAGAATCACAGGTACGAAGACCCATTGCATTTGAACACCATTTGAACTTGGTCATGCTCACAGGTTTAGTTAAGGCATTTGCAACATTTTCCAAAGTACCAACCTTTTCTAGCTTTACCTTTTTGTCTTTCACCATATCATGAACAAAGTGATATTGGACATCAATGTGTTTTGTCTTAGCATGAAATGTAGGATTTTTCTCCAAACAAATAGCACTCTAACTGTCACAATTAATCTAAATTTGCCCTGCATTAAAACCCACATTAGAACACAACCTCTTCAACCAAACGGTTTCCTGGCAAGCTCACGTAGCTGCCATGTACTTTGCCTCTATTGTGGACAAAGTGACTACAACCTATTGCTTGCTCATCCAACTGATAGCACTATCATTTAACATGAACACATATCCATTGGTGGATCTTCTACTGTCAATGTCCCCTACTCAATCAGAATCAACATATCCCTAAATGCTGATAGACTTATGAGACTCAATTGAGTTTCCATGATAGCAAATAGCATAATCAGAAGTTCCCTTCAAATACCTCAAACTCTTTTCACAGCATCCCAATGTGATCTACCTAGATTTGCCATAAACCGGCTCAAGACTCCCATTGATTGGGCAATGTCTGGTCTGGTACAGACCATTGTATACATCAGACTGCCAACAACACTCGCATAAGGTACTTTCTTCATATCCTCAATTTCATCTGAAGATTTTGGACAATCTTCAACAGATAATTTTGTTCCCTGCAAAACTGGAACAATTAACTGTTTACAATCAGACATATTAAATTTATCAAGAACATTGTTAACATACTTGCTCTGGCTGAGCCAAAGCTTTCTACTCGATCTATCACTCTTAATCTCCATTCCCATAATGTACTTTGCTGCCCCTAGATCCTTCATTTCAAACTTCAAGGACAACTGAGATTTTAATTCTGAGATCATACCCGTACCATTGCCAATAAACAACATATCATCGACATCTAATGCAATTATAAGAATCCGATCACCCTCAGTTTTATGATAATCACAATGATCATATTTAGATCTCACAAATCCCAAAGACAAAACATACATATCAAATTTCTAATACCACATTCTAGGGGATTGCTTTAAACCATAAAGAGACTTCTTGAGTTTACATACCAGATGTTCTTTACCTTTTTCAACAAAATGCTCTAGTTGGGACATATAAATTTATTCTTCAAGATCCCCATGAAGAAATGCTATTGTCACATCCATTTGCTCAATTTCTAAGTCATACTTTGCTGCAAGTGACAAAAGAAATCTAATGGACGTCAGCTTAGCTACAGGAGAAAATATTTCTCCATAATCTATTCCTTCCTTTTGAGAATACCCCTTTTCAACTAGTCTTGCCTTATACTTATCAATACTACCATCTGGACCATATTTCTTTTTAAACACCCACTTATAGCCCATCGGTTTTCTACCTTCAGGCAAGGGCACCAGATCCCAAGTTCCATTTTTCTCCAATGATGACATTTCACCATTCATGGCTTCCAACCAAGAATCCGAATCAAGAATATTCATAGCCTCTGTCATAGTCCTAGGTTCATCAGTATCGGTTAGCAAAGCATAGACACAACTTGTATCAAGTACTAAAAATCCATACCTATCTGGTTATCTTCTTTCATGTGTAGATCTCCTCAATGACTGAGACTGAGTTGCAGGCTCTTGCTCTTGATCAAAGCCTTCAGAGCTGCTCAAACTCTCTTTTGTTTCATCTACACTTGGAGCTTGTTTTTCCTCTTTTTCAGGGGTTAGAGGAATACTCACTTCACTTTTTTCTTTCTTCTCTTCTAGCTTTCCTGGCTGAAGATCAATGACCAAAGCTTTCAGCTCTCTAAAAATTACATTCCTACTTTTAAGCACCTTTTCTGTTTCTGGATTCCAAAGCTTGTATCCTTTAACACTGACTCCATAGCCAATAAAAATACATTTGACAACCTTGCTGTCTAATTTAGATCTCTTTACCTCAGGAATATGAGCATATGACTCACAACCAAAAACACGAAGATGTCTCAAAGAGGGCTTCTTACTAGACCATGCTTCTATAGGTGTCTTATCAACCAATGCCGAAGTAGGAGAACAATTCAGCAAGTAACAAGTTGTAGCAACTGCCTCTGCCCAGAACTTTTGTTCCAGACCAGCATAACTCAACATACTTCTTTCTTTCTCCATCAACGATCGATTTAGCCTTTCAGCAACTCCATTTTGTTGTGGAGTATAAGGTGTAGTCTTGTGCCTTTTAATTCCATGGTCTACACAGTACTTATCAAAATTTGCATTGCAATATTCACCACTGTTGTCTATTCTCAAACATTTAATTTTTCTACCAGTTTGATTTTCAACAAGATTTTTGAATTCTTTAAACTGACTGAACACTTCTAATTCACTCTTCAAAAATAAACAAATGCCCTTCTTGAATAATCATCAATAAACAATACATAATATCTTGATTTAAACACAGAAGGAACATCAACTGGACCAAAAACATCAGAGTGTACATAGTCCAGCACACCACAAGATTTATGAGAACTTAAGTAAAAAAAAAACACAGTTCTATTTTCCATATATGTAATGTTCGTAGAAATCAAACTCAAGATTACAATCAATTAGACCATCTACCAGGTTTTTATTCTTCAAAGTTTTTAAACCTTTTTCACCTATATGACCAAGCCTATGATGCCAGAGCATTATTTTCTCTGCAGGAAGTTTGACTTCCATAGAATTTGCATCATGTGTTACAACAGTGACATTTTCAAACTTTTCAGAGACTATGTTACAACACATAGGTTTAGCATCTAACTTATATAGTGTTCCAATGCATTCACCCTTTGCCAGCACAATAGAACCTCTAGTCATCTTACAGCTACCATTCAGAAATGTTACTTGAACTCCAATATCATTAAGCTTACTTACAAAGAGTAAATTACAAGCTAGACCTGGTATGTGTAGTACTCCATTGATTCCCTTTATTCTACCATCCGAGAACTGGATTTTGACTCTTCCTCAGCCAACAATGTCTAGTGTCGAATCACTTGCCAGGAACACCTTCTCTCCAGCATACGATTCATACTTTGTGAACCACTCTCTATGAGACGTCATATGGAATGATGCCCCTGAATCCACTAACCATACATCTTCAGATGTAGGTGTTGCCAAGGCTACTACAAAGGCATCTGCATCGCTCTAAGAAGATTCATCATCAGAAGACTTCTTCTTCTTCTTCTTTTTCTCCTCTGTAGTCTTTCCAGATATGTCCTTTCTACCCACAGTTCCAACACTTCACCTTGGACTTGTTTCTAGTAGATTTTGATCTCTCCTTTGACTTTGATTTGGATTTAGACTTCTTGTCCTTCTGATTGCCTTTTTCCTTTGATCTATCTTGAACAACAAGGGCCTCTTTAGCCATCTTAGAAGATTTCCTTCGCATTTCTTCTGACAAAAGTGAAACAACCACCTCGTCCATCTTGAACTTGGTTGTAGTACTTCCAATAGCTATCACCAAATGATCCCATGTGTCAGGCAAGGAACACAACAAAAGCATATAGTGTTCTTCTTCACCTATTGTTACACCAACAGATGTCAACTGTGCAATCACCATGTTAAAAGAATTTAGACGATCTGCCACAGATGCACCTTCGTCTATATTCAGGGAGTATAAATTCTTTCTCAAGAAAATTTTATTTACCAAGGACTTTCCCTGATAAATATCTCCTAACTTCTTCCACAAAGAATTTGCAATCTTCTCCTCATGGACGTTCAACAAAATAGAACCTGCAAGACTTAGTCTTATCAGTCTCTGGATTTCCTATCTGCTAAGTCCCAATCTTCTTGCTTCATGCCTAGGGGTTTACTTCCAGACATAGTAACCCAAAGATCTCTATCGACCAACATATCTTCAACCTTAAGTTTCCACAACTCAAAGTTTGTGCCATTGAACTTCTCAATGTCTATCTTTCTTGATGTGTTTGTCATCTTAATTTGTAGATTAGACACAATAGACTTCTACAAAACTCCCACTTGCAGGATTGACACAAAAAACCCAATCTACCGACAAGGATAACACAACTAGCCAAGCTCTGATACCACTTGAAAGGAAAACAAAGGTGCGGAAACAGCCTCCCTAATGTCAATTCAAAGGGGATAAAGTAGACAGATGACTTTTAATTTTAATTATAACTCATTAAGATGTACATAGAAGGAATTATAGAATAAACATAACAAATTTGAACATAGAGAGAAGACACTAGATGTACGTGGGAAAACCCTTTTGGGTAAAAAACCCACCACCACAAGAAGACAATTTTATTCACAGTAAACACATGAGGATTACAACAAATTACTTAGCCTCCTTGTTCATGCATCAAATCTTAGAACATTCGTGACAGTTCACTTTCACTGTATTGTTACAGAATGAACACACTGTTCTTTGATTACCAACTAAACTCACACTTTGAACTATCTCTACAATCTCACATTGCTTTAGCAATCAAATCGAATTCACTTGCAACTGATCAAACAACAATTGATTCAGTTGTTATTCAATTCAACTGTCGAAACTATCATTTCTAACTGTTCACATTCATGAGAACTCATTAGTCCCACATGTATCAATCATCGGTCAATTTTCCAGTTTATATACATGACCAAAAGGTATACAAATGTCGCACAATTTCGTTACCGATGTGACCATTTGTCCACCCTATCATTGAGACTCCCGTTGAACATCCTCCATCAGAGTAATCAGGTCTATCGAAGAGACTCATAGCAAAGTCCCATGTCCTACCGATAATAAAGCTTCATCGGGGTGACCAAGACCATTAGAGAGACATTTCAAAACTACACCGATAGTTATAGTCTTGCCGATCCAAACCTTCATCGGAGCGACTTCTCAAAGCTAAGGTGATAGTAGTTCTCATGCTGATGCCAACTTTCATTAGAGTAACATGAAGTATCAGAGAGACTTTTTCTAGCCATGCCGATAATGATGGTCATGCCGATACAAGTCTGTGCACACAATGCTTTCAGGTGATTGCTGAGACTCTTGCCGACATAGACATAGATTAAAATTATAGAGATTCAAACAATAAATTGAGACACATGATCTCATCACTTGGAATTTTTATTTTGGCTAAAATCTAATTTTATAGCCCAAAACGTGAGTTTATTTAATTTTATAATTGAAAAATCACACTTTTTTTTAATTGCAAGTGTTATGTATGAAAAAGAGAATGAAGAAGACTAGCATGCACACTAGATCAAACCCTCTTCCACAATAACATTCAAGGACAAAATTGAGCCAAATCACTACCAAATGGAGGTGGACTTAGCTACAAATTTTGTACTCAAGAGTACTATGGAAAGATCTAATTTAATCAAGCCTTTTTATCAAACCCTAGGTCAGTCAATGCACTAAACCCTAGTTTTGTAAAGATCTGATCATAATAGAAGACATATAATAGATAATCAGAAACTAATTTCACCAGAGTGATTAGGAAGATATCAAAACCTGTGTCCTAGAAGCTGGAGTCTTGGAGGACTACTTCAAAGGCATCTAAGTCCTCAACTGTAGAATTTATAAAAACTGTAAACTGGGGATATGATGTACAAACTGCCCTAATTCTAAATCTGATGTTAGCTAAGGTAGAAGGTGTAGCATCCTTACTATGTCTAGAAAACATGGTGGCAATCACACAATTTAGAGGAAAAACCTAATTGGACAGTCCACTTCAACCTTTAGAAAGACCTTCATTGAATTATTGACCAGGGATAGCAAGCTTGTGATGGTACTAGCACTGTATGTACTTTCAAAGATTTAAGACTACCTAACTCATCCTTGTATAGTGTTATACTTGCTAGAAAACCCCAAAAGTGCATAATGCTAAAGAAAGTAATGCTGTCACTATTACTATGGATACATACAATATAAGGTTGCAACTAAGTACTGTCAAGAAATGAATGCTAGGGTTAACTTGATATTGTTAATCTAGACCTACACTCTACATTCCAGAGTACAACAAGTTGAAGAAAACTATAATATCTCAAAGAATCCAATTAATCATGTACTTATAACTGTTACAACAAAAGTAATCATACTTGCTCAAGTGACTGTCTCCACTGATCTAACTCAAATCTGGCTTCTTAAATTGACACAATCATAATAATTCAAAATCATTCATTGCTCAATCTTCACAATATCACATAATATTTTGCTAAAATATCTTATTCATGAATTCAACATTGAACATTAAACATTGTTTGTGTAAAATAACTAAAATATCTGGTAACTATATCTGCAACTTGAACAATGTACAACTTTTCCAACTAACTCTACCTCAACCATCAAGCCATACATATAGGCATGGGGGAAGTTTATTAAAACAAGGTCCCTCAACTAAAATCATAAATCATCACTCCCTATATATTAGAGTGTGATAAATACCAGGTAATCAATAACTGAAAAAGAAAGAAGAGTCCAAATGAAACTGAGACTCTGGCTATAATAGAACTGGAATGTGGACTGGTTGAATTAGTCATGTTAGATTCTTGTCTGTAATAGAGTTCTCCTTCAATCATCTTTATTTATTGTCATCATGATGCACAATCATCTTCATTAAGTGCCTCTATCATGTAGTTGATGTGCTCAATTTATTCTGGAACCTCCCCTGCTTTGCCATCTAGGAACTCCTTTGGTTGCGGGCTACATCTTGCAGTTGTTGTGGGCTACAGTCTATCTCCTCTAGTTGCAAATAGTTAGTTCACAAAACATGTACACAATACTAACAACCATAACTAAGCACATATATCCTTTACAATTTATACATTCCCACACATAGTCATGCAATATCCATAATATCATAACCATATTTTCATATACTTTAAATCAGGTTCAAGGTTGCATAATGAGCATAAAAGATAACATAGTGTTGGAATATGTATAAGATAATTTCTGAGAATGTCTATGAACTTGCATAAAAACATAAGAAAACTAGCTAATAATTGGACTCATCAGAAAGACAGTTTCAAAAGTGCCCAAGTCTTCTACATAGGAATATTTTTAGAATGTTGTCGGATCTTGAAACCCTTTTCCTTACTCAATCTTCATGTGTCTTCACTTTTCTAGATCTCACACCTGTAACCTGTACACAAGAAGAAAAGGGGCTTGGAGGTTATGGTATTTAGGGACTTGCCTCAGTCAAATCTTGGGATAGCATTCAAGCTTCCCAACGCTGTTGTTTGATAGAGAGTGCATGCCCTAGCATGACAGAGGCTAAACACAAATCAATATGATGAACACAAAAGATATCACCTATGTGATAAAACCCTTAGGAGAATGAATGGCCTTCAACTCATAAGGAGAGATAGATGATAAATTCAAAACCTATAACAACACACAATGACAATACAAATCTTCTCTAGAATCACAATGAATGCTTTGAATTCTCTTTACTCCAATGCTTCAAGTTGTCAATCTCTATTGATGTAGACAAGACAAGAGAATCCAATGAAGGATTGTCCCATCATGCAGCCCAATCAACTTCTCTTATGTGCATTGTGATAACAACAATATTCATGCATTCAAATTATCATAATCATGTGCTCAAAACTTCAAAGATTGAAACAAATTGTATGTGCCAACATATCCTTGTTAAATTTCAGCCTTAAGATTTTTGTTTGTCAAGATTTTTCCACTCCTCTTAGATGCAAATTAACTTTGATAAATTCCAGCCCTTAAGGATTGTTACTTGTCCCTTTGATTCCTTTAGTTGCAACAAAATAAATGTATATTAACCTCTTAAACTTGCATCCCTTAAGTTCAAATAAATTGTGAATGCTTGTAGCAACAATTTCAGCTATGAAGTAACACCATATCTTAAGAATTTGATAAAACATGAACAACAGAAAATATGTACAACCCAAATGTTTTAATGCAAAAAATCAAGGTAGAAACACACCTACATAACCTCTACAAATCCAACTATGAAATATCCCCAACAAACTTTCCAACTATCCACCTCCACAAGCTAACAACTTCAGAAAATTTTCATCTAGCAAGTCACCATGGACGTTCACTTTCTTTGCCTCATCAAAATGAATCTATTTCCCTTGGAGAATTCTCTTCAATATTACCTATGGATGTCCTTTTGATGACCTACAAAAATCAGAAATAAATTGGGCTCTTCTCTTCTTTTTCAATACCTCTTTGGAGCCAAACTTCAATCTATTTATAAGATCTCCTTTGCATAGTTTCATCTTCCTCATTTTGGGCTTCAATGACTCTTGGTATTCCTCTTCTTGCTTGGTGGCATCCAACTTGGAGAAACGTGACTCTTGGGATTCTTTTATTGCTTTCTTTCATGACTTGGGTGCTTGAAAACTCTTCATTGTCCAATCTTTGTCTTCTAGCATGTAGGTGACTTGGAATTTGTCCATATGCAAATTGCCTTGTCTTTTCCTTGGAGTGTTGGAGAATACTTGTTTTATTTCCCCAAATTTTGTGTATGATGTTGATTAGAAATCTGTAAAACAAACAAAAGGGTAAAAGAAATAAAATATATTTTTAAGATTGCTTGTGAGCCCAGATGCTCTTGCACCATCTATCTAGGTTACAAATGAATTAAAAAACACACTTATATATGCTTTCCCACTAACATTCGTGAAATTAATCAAAAGAGCCGACAAGGAAAAATCCTTTTAAAGGTCTTATGTCGACATGTAGTTAAATTTTCCCTGACCAATCAGGGAGGACTTGGGTGCAGGTGCCCAAGTCCCAAGGAACCTTCTTGGTCTAGGGTAAGGTAAAGTATGGGCTCCTAGTTCCAAATTTGCACTAGTTTTGAGGGATTTTGTATCACGATGAATATTTAGGATGTATAGTGTCATCTCGAGGACCTAGGAGCTAAACAAGGAGGTAAAAAGGCAAGTGTCCACTTTTTACTCCATAACAGCAAGGTTGAGACACCTTTCCTAACATTATCCCACTTGTCAAACACCTTGCAAGAGTATAGGGGTATCAAAACCATGATTTAATTGCTAAGAGGTGAGAGGTCCATAGACTTTGAACATCATCTAAACTTCTTTGTGCTCATAGGCTTAGTTAATGAATCCGCAACATTCATCAAACTCTCTACCTTAACCATCTTCACCTTACCATCATTGACCATATCTTTCATAAAATGATATTATACATCAATGTGCTTGGTCTTGACATGAAATTTTGGGTTCTTAGCTTGGCAAATCACACTTTGACTATCACAAAAAACTGTAATTGTACCTTGATTTATTCCAATACCTGAATGTAATGTATTATGCCAAATGGCTTCTTTACAAGTGTTAGTACATGAGTACCTACCATATATCCAGCCTCAGTAGTGGATAAAGTAGCCAAAACTTGTCACTTACTCATCCAACTAATTGCACCACCAAATAAAGTAAAACACATAAGCACTAGTGGATCTTCTACTATCAATATCATCTACCCAATCTAAATCCACATAACCATGAATATCAAAGGGATTCTTGGATCCTATAAAATTACCATGATAACCCAAGGATTATTTTGAGGTACCCCACAAATATATGAAGACCGTTTTAACTACATCCCAATGAACTCTACTAGGATTAGACATATATCTAGAAATAACTCCCACTACTTGGGAAATGTCTCGTCTAATATAGACCATAGCATACATCAATCTTTCAACTGCACTTTGGCAGGGTACTCTACTCATGTCTTCCATCTTTGATGGGGATGTTGGACATTATGAAATAGATAACTTTGTTCCAACTGTAAAAGGAACACACAATGGTATACAATCTTTCATGTTAAACCTCTATGGAACTAAATTAACATACTTAATTTGGCCAAGCCATAGTTTTTTGTTCACTCTCTCTTCTAATTTCCATCCCAATAATGTGTTTAGCTACACCAAGATCTTTCATTTCCAATTTAGCTACAAGTTGAGACTTTAGTTCTGAAATCATTCCTTTCCTTTTACCAATAAATAACATATCATCAACATATAATGCAATAAACAAGAAATGATCACCATTAGATTTATAATAAACATAGTGATCTAATTTATAATGCTCAAATCCTAAACTCAACACATATGTATCAAATTTCTGGTACCACATCCTAGGGCTCTATTTAAGAAATATAAATATTTCTTCAATTTACAAACCAAATTACTTTTTGTTGAACACACCCGGATACTGAGAGGGGGGGGTGAATCAGTATGTAAACAAACTTCAAATCCTCTGGAGCAAATTAAAACTTAATCTTTACAGCATTAACAGGAACATGAAATATCAACACAATGCACAACAACACATAACACCAGATGTATGTGGAAACCCCCAAAAGGAGAAAAACCACAGTGAGGATTAACTCACAATATATGAAGCTCAATACTATAAAATTTACAACTTTATTTTAGGGCTACAACCCAAGGACGCAACTACTCCCTAAAGAAAGGTTTTAGGGTCACTCCCAAGGAAGCTACAACTCCCTACAAACTTTGTTTTAGGGCTACAACCCAAGGAAGCAACTATTCCCTAAACTAAGAATAAACTCAAAAATAATTACAACATGACAGTCCTTCTACTATCTGAAACTGATAATGAAGCTCACTTCTTTTGATGATTGAATAAGTTAGGGACACTCTTCACTTCCCTTCTATCACAAAAATATCTTCAAGATGAATCTAGACAGGATCTATCACTTCTGCTCTTTCTCCTTCAATCGCACACCATAATGCATTATACATCCACATTTTGCTCCTTACATACACTTGCAATCATACATCAACTAGATCAACTAGGTTTACAATATATACATGATATTACATTGATTATATTGTATGTTGGCCAAAGACAATAAGAACATTACAATTACAAGTTTGCCAAAGAACAAACATCATGAAACTTGTAGAGAACAAGCCCTAACATGTACACTCAACACTAAGAAGAGAAATATACCTTGTGGATCCCAACACATGCTTAAGTTGGTCCTAAATATCCTTCACAACATCAACCTTCAAAGAATAACATCCTCACATCATGCTCATTTGAAATAGGTTGCCCTTAAGCAAGAAAACATGAAACTTGTAGCATATCGGCCATCACAATCTTGGTGGTACTCATCAAAGATTAAACATTGCTTGCACTTCTCCCAGATGAGTCAGCATGATCCACACAACATCTCCAAACACTTATTGAACTCCGCACAACAAGAACTTTATGCCACACATCTTCAACATACCTCAGTCAGCCACAAGAACAATAACTCTTCACAAACTATCTGTAGCAGACTATCATTTGAAAACTAAACTTGTGGACCTCCAAATCACCTAATACTGCAAAGTAGCATGTATTGAACATCCCTGAACATGTCCACAAAACTGCATGGACAAATATTCACTTCCAAAGGAATGTAGAGCATTCCAACCAGCCTTCATCATCACTTTATTCTGGTAGAGTATAGATCGGAACTCTGTCACTTATAACTTTCACTGCGGAGGAGAAAATGATACAAAACTTTGAATGTAGCACATTTTCAACATACTAAACTTAACTTCTGAACTATATGACCATACTTTCAAATGTGGAGAATTCTCTAAACCAGTCTTCCAAGCAACCTTCTATAGTATAAACCTTCACCAACATTTGGAGACTAGAGTCTCCTTGAAACAACACATACTTTCTTGGGAACAATAGGAGAGGGCATACAACATGCTTTAGACCATCAGAAACCTCTTCTCAACATCAAAATTACTTCTAATTCCCATCTTAATGACACTAATTCCCATCTTAAAATATCATTATGATATCATCTCTGCTGACAACAAACATACTCAATACAACTTCAATTCGACATTAAACAAGGCATGAAATCCAACCATGAACATCAGAAACATCACTGTTAGTACACCATCATAGTCTATCATCAACATACACATCATTAACATCAATGGGAACCCAAATAGAGTGTTGATATCAATGACAACCACACCAGTGACAAACTTAGGTAACATATGCATAACACTTTTACCTTCACTATGTAGTTCTCTAGTTGTGTCATATAAATATCCTCCTCCAAATTACCAAGAAGGAATGTCATTTTCACATTTATTTGATCAACCTCTAGATCATAAGTTGTAGCAATAGAAAGTAAGAATCTAATGGATATCATATTCACAACAAGAGAAAATATCTCACCATAATCAACACTCTTAACCTGAGAGTAACCTTTTGCAACCAACCATGCTCTATACTTCTCAATCCCTCCATCTAAGCCAATCTTTTTCTTGAACACCAATTTACAACCAACAAGTTTTCATCCTTCAAGCAATGATATTAGATTCCATGTATCATTCTTTTTTAAAGTTGTGATTTCTCATCCATGAAAATATTCTAAGATTCTACATCATTCATATCTAATGCCTCTTCTACAAATCTTGGTTCATCCATGTTAGTATTCAAAGTAAAAAATACATCTCTAGTCATTAGGTGGTTTCTTATGTCTTGTGTTGGCAAGAGACACTATATACATTCATGATTGTTGTCATTGATGGCAACAAAGCTCATCCCACACATCCGCAGGACATGGTGTGTCTCTACCAGAAGTTAGAATGAAGAATGTGGTGGTCCGGTAAACAAGAACAGAGCATGTGGCAAGATCTGACAGACAGGTCCGGATCTCTCAGAGGAAGTATCTTGGTGAAGTGTGGATTTGGGAAAGTCAAGAGGACTACCTTGAGTAATAGATTCCAAGGATTTAGCCTTCGGTGATGGACAAGGAAAAAGATATGAATAGTTGAGTACCTGATTCCTGAGTGATAGTTGGAACAGAGGAAGAACTGACTGACAGAACATCAGATTACTTTCTGGATGTGTTACTGATGGTGGTAAAGGTTATGAAGGCATGAATCATGTTTGGCTGACATGATTAATGATTTCTACAAGCATATACTTGATCCGCATTACTTGATGTGCAAGGATTCAGCCGACAAAACAGAGTTTGTGAGAAAATTGACTATTCTGGGTGCCAACTAGAAAGATAATGAAATCACTTATGCGGATATATATAGGATGGATTTAGTTGTGAGAAGTGTTGTGGTGATATATGATATGTGAATAAAAGTAGAGCAGAGCAGAAACAGTTAGGAAGGTCTGGTATGTGAAAGGAAAGCAGCATAAGAGAAGAGGAAAGATGAAGTGCAGCAGATCAGTGTACTGAGCCTAACCAGAACTGAACTCTAGCATATGTGGATGCTACCAATCAGTTCAAGTATTGTATAACACTCTTTTGTAGACAATGTGTCTCTTGTAGGCAGTGTGCCTCCTTGTGAGCAGTGTGCTCGGGCAGTAAGCCCTAATTGGCAAGTGCCATTTTGTAATTCCTTATTCTTCTAATAGAGAATAATCTTTGGGTTAATCACCCCGTGGTTTTCTCCCTTAACAGGGTTTCCACATCAAAAATATTGTGTCATGTGTATCTCCATTTCATGGTTATGTTTGCTTGTTTGAATTAATGCTGCATTAATTAATAAGAAAGTTCAGAAAGAAGAAATAATTTGGATAACTGATTCACCCCCCCTCTCAGTTATCAACAATTGGTATTAGAGCTAAGTTCCTCCTAACAGAGCCTAACAGCTTGAGGAAGATCTGGGAGTTCAAATGGATGCATATGGTTTAAGGGAGCAACTCAAGACTGCCCTTGATGATCTTGAACAGTCAAACTCTGAAGTCAATGAATTAAAGGAAAGACTCAAATAGGCTGATGATTTCATGAGAGAACTAAAAGACAAATTAAGTCTCTCTATGAAAAAGAGAAAGGAGTTGCTTCAGCAATTGGCAAGACAAGGTGAAACTAATGATGCAAATGAAGAGCTGACTGAAAAAACTAAGTTATGTGAAAAGTTATCAAAAGAAGTCATTATGGTAAGACATGAAATGGAATCAGGAGTTATAAAGTTTACTCAAGAGATTGAAGAGAAAAGAAAAACTAAAGATAATCTAAGACAATCTCTCAAGGAGAAATTAGAAGATTGCCACCAAATGGATAGAATTATCAGACATCTTGAATTTGATCTTGAAGATGCTAAAGAAAATGAAGAAAAACTTGAGGATCAAATTGTCTCTCTTAAAAGGGATCTTCAATCAGCAAATGAATATAAAGAGAAATTCAAGATAAGTTCTGCTCAACTTGAAGTTCTTCTCGGAAGTCAGAAGAGGGCAGATGACAAGTATGGTTTGGGATATGAGAAAGGAGAAAGCTTCGGATTAGGTCAGCAGAATTTTGGACCAGAAAATCCAAGGAACAAGCCTAGAAGAGCTCCGGTAAGACAACCCAATGCTCAAAGATATCCATCCTTCAATGGATACTGCCACAACTGCACTCACTTTGGTCACAAAGCTAATCAATGCAGAAAGAGAAAGAATTAGACTAATTCATCCTTCTCCAGAAAGTGTTTTAACTGCAAAAGGTATGGCCACAAGTCTCATGAATGCAGAAATATGCAAATGAACAAATCATTCAATGGTAGATGCTTTGCATGCAATAGAGTAGGTCATATGGCTAAACAATGCAGATCAAGAGAACATCAGTCAAATATGCAAAGAAATGTTGTTTGCCAAATCTGTAATAGGTCCGTTCATAATGCAAAAGTCTGTAGAAGCAAGAATTAGGACAAAAGAGGTCCGGTATATCATAATCAGAATCAAGATAAGGGTAAACAAAAGATGAATGCAGATGAAGTTAAAAATGAGATGAGAAAGATTTGGGTGAAGAAAAGTACTGAGAGTGTAGAGGTTGGATCTGCACCAGACTTTGGTGCTAATATTCCTTCCAAAAATTGAAAAGTGAGCTCTAGCTCAGGGGGAGACACAAAGAAAACCTTGTTCCCCCAGCTAGTCAATTGGTGCCGGAACTAGCACAAGAAGAGTTGCGGATTGAAGGAGTCATAAGGGATATATTCAAACAAACTGTGGTAAAGATTTGAGAGATCTGCAAGAAAATTTAAAAAGTTCAATTCCTTCAGAATTGGTCCGGTTAAGCAAGTCTTCCGGTAAAACAGGTTTCTCACAAGATTGGCCCGGTATGAATCCAAATTGATACATCTTGATCTACAGATACATAAGATGATCAGAAGGACAAGTGGATATGATGATTCATCACTAATATCGATCACTAGAGAATCATAATGATCCGGATGAGCTTCTTCCTCCTTAAATATGGAAAACAAGGCAAACTGGAATAATGTAGGTTGAGCATTTTTGCAAACTGATATTAGGGCTTGCAGAGCAATATAAGGGTTTTTCATTAATCACTCGTTCATTCTGCACTTAAGAAGAAACAAAAAGCAGAGCTCTGCAATGAAATTCCTCAAGTTCATCGAAGATCACTTGCAGAAGTCATTACTTCCAGAGATCAATCCAACCCACTCCGTGAAACTGATAGACGCAAAAGGTATTTTCTATTTTCAAATATCTCACTGCAAATCTCTTGATAATGGGTACTCTGAATATTGTAAAGATTTCTGATAGACCTCGCCCTACATTTAAGAAACATCCATACAAATCCTTGGAGGTAAACCCCCTAGGTGCATTTTCTAGTGTTCCGCATGGTGTTTTGCACACTGAAGATATTAGGGTTTATATACATGCAAATGTTGAAGAGTTTGGGGAATTCAAACTAAGAGATATCTATCACAAACAACTATTAGATGATTCATTTGAGCTCAAACCCCAATACATAGGCCTTCGAAACAAGCACTTTGTACAATACATACATTTCCCCTGTTTTACAGAGGATGAATGGGTTAGGTACATTTTGAGCAGAATACATGACAATTTCATGTGGTTAAATGGACCATTCAAGATCACTAAAGATGCCATTAGGGCAGTTACTGGACTACACTCATCCAGTGGGATTCCTGTTCTTAAATCTGTAAAGAACCAAACTGTGAGTGAGGCTACCGGATCTAAGTTTGACAAAAGAGCAATGACAGTAGATGACATCATTGATTTAGATGTCAAGTTTGCTTCTATGATCATTGGATATAAGATATATCATTCTAGCAGAGAAAATTTAGTACCTGGAACTGCCATCTACACAGCTTATGAAATGTTAAGAAAGGATGCAGACTATGATCTTTGTCAGCTTCTCTTAAACCAACTCTTGGAGAATCTGTAGAAAATCAAGAAAGACAAAAAGAATTCATTCAAATATGGTGGATTGATATTGTGCTTATTCTTCTACTTTATGAATGAGCTTCCTGGATCTAATGGCTAGGTATGGGAGAGTGATAGGCTAGTAGCTATCCAAATCAGAGATTATTTGCATGGACTTGGTGATAACCAAGCACAAAATACAGCTTTGTGGGGATACTTTAAGAACTTTCAAAACATAATGCAAACAAGAGAAAGGATTCCCTAGTCCCTTGTTGAGAAATGCAAAGACACAGTCTGCTTTATGGTAGAGACTGATTAGTGCCTAATGGAGGCAGTAAAACCAAGGACAGTCTGGATCATGCCCATGGGGTATGAAGTGGATGAACAGATTGTGGAGCTGCATGTTCAACACATGCTAAGTCAGCCTAAAGATCCAAAGGCAAAAAGGTTTGGAACCTTTGAGGAGCTGAGTGTAAAGATTCATGTGGAACTCAGAGAACCAGAGATGAAAAGGAAGGTGAGAAAAGAAGTAGAACATATTGCCCAAGGCCTTGGGATCTCAAAGGAGGCACTTGATGCCAACCGAGAAAAGAGACAAAAAGCTGATGAAGAGAAGAAAGAGGCAGAAAAGGGAAGCAAGAAAAGTACTCTGGTAGAAACCTCCACCCAGACTAGATCATCAAAGAGATTTGCACCTGTCACAGCCAAAAGCTCAAGAACATCAAAACTGGAAGTCCAGGCATCTGGCAAAAGAGAGAAAAGATCAAAGACAAAAGCCACAAGAGCTTATGCAAGTCAAAGAGATGAAGAGGAAACTGAATCAGATGAGGGGGTAAAGGAAATAAAGAAGCAGAAGAAGAAAGGATTCAGTAAACCCTCCACAGGCCAAGACAAGGAAGAAATGGTAGAGGAATTTGTTGAAAAGCCCACCCTGTCTCTAAAAAGTGTAATCAAATCAGTCACTGTGGATGGAAACCTTTAACCAATGGCCGAATTCTATGATGATTACAATGAGGCTGACCAAAAGATCCTGCAGGAAGCTACAATTAGGTATCTGAACATATACAATAAGGCTTTCATTGAGATTATATCTCTAATTCCTAAGAGCCTAGAAAAGGAGTTAGAAATATGAAAAAACAATGCCATGGCCAAAGACATTGAGATCCGAGAACAGATAGCTATTCAGCTATATCCTTCAATCGATCCCAAAATAATGAATATGATATTCAAGGATTGCAAGGATGAGTTCAAGAGCAAAGCAAGGATGAATCAACTCATGCTTGGTGAGACTGACAACGTAGCCAAGGACACTAAAGAGATTCTCTGGAAAGCCTTCAAAAGATTTAATCTTCCTATTATAGAGGACTTGGGTACTGATCCCTCAACCATAAGTGTTGTAGAAGAAACTACTGAGAAAATGATAGAAGAGGTGGGCCCTGAACAGACTAACATTTCTCCTTCGGTTTCCCCTACAGTCTCCGGATCTAAAGGAGAAGAAAAATCACAGGAGAAAGAAGGAGAGGTAAAAGAAAAAGCAGATGATAGTGCTAAGGTTGCGGAAGGAGAGAAGACCTCAACAGAAAAGACCACAACTGCTAGTGGTGAGAATGTAGAAGGAGAGAAAACTCAAAAGGACAGCTCCAAGATTGCAGAAGAGAAGAAACATCTGTCTCCGGCAAGAGACACTGCACAAATTGTCCAAGAATTCCTGAACAAAGAAACAATGGAGATTGATTAACCGGAGCTTCTACAAGGTCCATTCAATTTTGATTCTTTTTCTCTGGTACAAACTATGAAGATAGCTTCATTCGCTAATGCAAAAGTGAAAAAAAACTCCTAAAGTCTCATATGGAAGACTGTGAGTTGATAGAAGTTGCTTCTGGAGTGCTTGAAAATATTATGCCATCGGTTCAGAAAGATCCCACAACCTCCACTTTCGGTAATCTCAAAACCTTAGTTAGTAGTGTTAGTACACATTTTGATTCTCTAGAAAAATGTGCTAAAGAAAAGGTCTGGAAGGAGTTTTTGGATAAAAGGTTCTCCGAGGAACAGGGTTTGATCATTAATGATAGGAGAAACATGAACATTGGGATAAAGAGCTTAGAAAATGCTCTTAAGGATGGCAGTGAAATATACAAGTTTTGTATCTCCTGGTCCAAGGTAACAGTGGAGATTGAGAAGAAAATAAAAGAGCAAGAGGACAAACTACTAAGCTTGTCTCAAAGTTTTGATCCTCTTTCATCCTCCATAATAAATCAAGAATGTCAGACTATTGCAATCACAAATGCAATAAAGAATTTTGAGAAGAAAAGAAAGAACATAATTAACTGGATGGGTGAACTTAGAAGGATTATTATCCCTAAGTTAGAGGCCATGCATGAGGCCATAAGTGAAGCCCAAATTATAGCCCAGACCAATGATCCGACAGATCTAAAAAGGGCAGATGTGTTTGCATTCCTGTTGAGTGGGTATATCTCAATTTTGGATAGGATGAAGCAGAGTTGGGCGACAGAAGTTGTACAGTTGAAGAACACTTTTGCAGACATACTTAAGTATATGTAAGTACAACTTGTATATATATACTTATGCGGCTAAGTATAGTTAAATTTTTAAAAATTTTGGTATGCGGACCCTACCCTTTGCCATTGATGTCAAAGGGGGAGTGAGGAGCAGTGAAAAATAAGGAATCCAACTAAGGGGAAGCTCCAAAAAATGTATATAAAGACAGAGCATCAGCCAAGGGGGAGCATAGTGTAAACACTTAGTCATTTTTCACTAAGTGTTGCCATCAATGCCAAACGGGGAGATTGTTGGCAAGAGACACTATATAAATTCATGATTGTTGTCATTGATGGCAACAAAGCTCATCCCACACATCCGCAGGACATGGTGTGTCTCTACCAGAAGTCAGAATGAAGAATGTGGTGGTCCGATAAACAAGAATAGAGCATGTGGCAAGATCTGACAGACAGGTCCGAATCTCTCAGAGGAAGTATCTTGGTGAAGTGCAAATTTGGGAAAGCCAAGAGGACTACCTTGAGTAGAAAATTCCAAGGATTTAGTCTTCAGTGATGGACAAGGAAAAAGATATGAATAGTTGAGTACCGGATTCCTGAGTGACAGTGTGAAAGAGGAAGAACTGACTGACAGAATATCAGATTACTTTCTGGATGTCTTACTGATGGTGGTAAAGGTTATGAAGGCATGAATCATGTTTGGTCGACATGATTAATGATTTCTACATGCATATACTTGATCCGCATTACTTGATGTGCAAGGATTCAACCGACAGAATAGAGTTTGTGAGAAAATTGACTGTTCTGGGTGCCAACTAGAAAGATAATGAAAGCACTTGTGCAGATATATATAGGATGGATTTAGTTGTGAGAAGTGTCATGGTGATATATGATATGCGAATAAAAGTAGAGCAAAGCAGAAACAGTTAGGAAGGTCCGGTATGTGAAAGGAAAGCAACATAAGAGAAGAGGAAAGATGAAGTGCAGCAGATCAGTGTACTGAGCCTAACCAGAACTGAACTCTAGCATATGTGGATGCTACCAATCAGTTCAAGTATTGTATAACACTCTTTTGTAGACAATGTGTCTCTTGTAGGCAGTGTGCCTCCTTGTGAGTAGTGTGCTCGGGTAGTAAGCCCTAATTGGCAAGTGCCATTTTGTAATTCCTTATTCTTCTAACATAGAATAATCTTTGGGTTAATCACCCCGTGGTTTTCTCCCTTAACAGGGTTTCCACGTCAAAAATATTGTGTCATGTGTATCTCCATTTCATGGTTATGTTTGCTTGTTTGAATTAATGCTGCATTAATTAATAAGAAAGTTCAGAAAGAAGAAATAATTTGGATAACTAATTCACCCCCCTCTCAGTTATCAACACCTTGTAGACCTACAAGCAAGCTAAGGCGGAGGTTCTTCCTCCTCTTTTGAAGATTTAGAGCTAGATGAGCTCTCCTCAACTTCTTTTCTACATAGGGGCCTCATTTCAAATTTCTTAGGTGTAGAAGGAAGATGAATTACAACATTTTGTTCACTTTGTTCTAGCTGCAATGTAATAGGTGAAGGCTTAGTTTCTCTAAAAATCACACTTCTATTATATATAACCTTCTATGCAATAGGATCTTAGAGCTTGTATCCTTTCACATTGTTACCCATATTTTTTTCGGCTTTGATGTTTTCAATTTGTCTTTTCTTATCGCATTCTCCCCCCTTCAAAATTTGGCTAAGTTCCTAAGTTTTTCTTTCCTTTGTCAGCGTCTTTGTTCATTCACAAACTTTATCAATAGTTTCATCTTTTCTAGAACCTACCAATAAAGCAATCATTCACTTTTCCTTATTTTACTTTGTTCTCTATTAGCCACTTTTACCAATCACTAACTCAAGTCTTTGTCAAACCCGCTTGTCGACAAGTTTTGTGTTTTGTGAACTCAATGGTTCCTAAAGTTTTGGGTTTGTAAAGTTTGTTTTTTGCTGATGGGCAAAGAATTCAAAAATAAAAGTGTATTAGTGGAAATTTCAAGTTTCAAACTCATTTATTTTACCGATAATCTATTTCCAAGTTCTCAAGTTCACCGATTCAACAATTCATTGATTGGAGCCTCTTTAGTGAGGAAATAATTATTTATGTCGCTAGCTCTTCAAGTTAGTGAATTCGTTCATTCACTGGTTTGGATCAAATAAAGTTATCCTCACTAACAGGTGTGGAAAATAAGGCACTGTACTTCTTCATTATTAGCAGGAGTAAATTCACACATAAGGCTAGTCCCATCACATTTAAAATCCCTAGAGCTTATTAATGAGATTTTGCCTCTTCCATGAGTGCCAACTTAAACAATATTTATCAAAGGATCGTGTGATTCATTGCATTTGTGAACTCCTTATTCATAAGAGCAGCTATGGAAGGCATTTGAGTATCCATTCTTTAGGTTTTTTAGGTGAATTTGCTTAGCATCATCTCAACCAATCTGCAAATACAAAGTAACTAGGTTAGTTGAAAATTGAATGCCTTTACGCTCTTACCACTATGAATTTGTTTTCAATTTGGGGATTGCACATTTCGATCAGTGAAGTTTTGATGAGTATTGTATATGCTTTCCATCTTAAACCTCCTATTACCTACCAAAATCTACTAAGGGTCCTTGACTCATATATTTGGTGGGTAGTTAAGTTGGTTAGGATGAAGTACAAATACTAGGGCTTTGATGTAGCATCTGTCATAGATAATAATTTAGTGGGTATTAGAGACATAGAGCTAGGGTATGTAGACCTAATGGATTTTTGGAATTGGATGAATGAAGACCCTAGGTCAGCATCAGCAAAACAAAACTTTTCTAGTGGTCTTGCTCACACAAGAGGATTGCCACCAGCTTGAAATGCCACAATTTAGTCCTAGCTTGTGTTAAGAGCTATCATGTAGGGTCTCAGAAAATTAGGTCTTTTGATGGGATTGTTGTTTCCAATTTAGATGTTGAATCAATTGGTCATGCTCTTAGATTACCCAAAAGAGATGAATATTTTAGCATGTCTATTGAAGCTAGATGGAATTATTATCTTGACAGAAAGGATTGGATATTATGTGGAAAGCTCTAAGCATGTGCCCAACATTCGATAGTCAGAGAAGGAAATTACTAACTTGTATGTGTGTTCATCTTTTGTATTAGACAAGACTAAAATGTTGTTGAAGTCTAAATCCATTGATTAGACATGTGCTAGTTCTCCCTAGAAAGAATAGGTTACAAAAGAGAAAGGGCCTTCTACTACCTCAATTTCACAGAGCTCTCCCACTAATGTGTATTCTACTAGGTTTAGAGTTGCTTGTCAAAAGGGAGATGGTGGGGATGAACTTGAAGAAAATTGAAAGCTTAAAAACACATGTGAAGATGGTGAGACACCAAAGATAAATCTAGATGTGAAGAAGAATCTTAAAGCTAATGAGAAGGAAGTCTTGGACTCTTTACAACAACTTCAAGTTGACCATGATGCTTCTCTAACTTCATCTTCTCCAGGTAATTTATCCCCATCTTTACACAAAATTAGTTAGGATAGTTTTCTTCATGCAATGTTCAATGTTCCCTCTTCCCCATCTCGACAACAAGTTGATCAAGTGAAATTAGACTTTGCTCCAGTTTCAAATAATACAGTTTCTCATGTTGTTGGTACTAGTTCCATTTTTCCATCCCCTTCTTGGCTTAAGAAAGTTGTTGATAAAAAGAGGAAATACACCCCCATGGTAGACCCAGGTTTTGACACAGTGGCTAAACTACTCCAAGTTATCCCTCAACCCAAAAGGCCAAAAAGATGTCTAGGGTGGTAGTTGATCCTCTTTTTGGACATCATGTCCTAGAGATTGCCAATCCCATAGGAGATAAGGATGAACAAGATGTTACTGAATCTGATTTCAGTGTTAGAAAAATTGATATGGGTCCTCCCACTGTAGAAGGTGATATTTATCATGCTAAATTGTTAGTAAATGTTTTAGCCAAGAGATTGAAAATAAAGAAAATGGATAAATAAAAGTTACAAGGGTCAGTTAATGTCCTTACCTTATATATATTCAATTGTGGATACTACCTCCCAGCTCCTAGATACTGCACTTGATACTTTGTTAAGGGTGTAGGTCCAGGTGTAATAGAGCAAATTAGGAAATATCAAGCCTTGGCTAGGGCTACAGAATCTTGGGTAAAAAATGTGACAATTGTTGGTCTATCGTATATTGAGGAGGTTATGAAATTATATAATAATATTGTGGCTAAAAGAAAGAAACTCAACACTGATATGTAGTCCTTTAGAAAGGAGGAAACCTTGTTGATGATTATTGCAAGGGATATGCATGAGATGGTCAAGGTTGACACCAGTGTTTTAGTTTTAGAGAATGTCTTCAATAGACTAGAGGAAAACGTGTCTATCTCATAGGAAAACTCTCTATTGCTAAGCAATTTCTAGGTGAATTGAAGAGAATATCAAGCTAGTACAATGCAAACTTATTGGTTGTCAGAGTCAATTGTTTAGCCCTAGAAACTGACATTTTGGATGAAGATGAAAAAAATATCTTGGATGCAAATGATGTTAAATAGAGTTTCAAAAAGCTAATTACTAAGGAATTAATTGGAAAAGATGTGGTCAATGGCATTTCCATGGAAAAGATATGTCATATCTTTCAGTGTTGGCAATTTTAAGTGGGAACTCACAGATATAAACAAGAGACTTGATGAGGTAAATAAGACCATTAATATGTGGAGAATCTGAGTTCACATCACCATCAATCCCAATGGTAAGATCATCACTCTAGTGATTACCAAGTTCAAGAAATTCAAGGCAAAGATGAATCCTCCTGAGGACAAGGCAACTACAGGGGACTAGGCCAAAGAAGATGAAGCAAATGAGAAGGGGGAGTAGGAGAATGTTTCTTGAATTTTATTCTTGTTATTGCAAAGACTTTAAGTTTCTCAAATTAAGTAAACCTCATTAAATATTTCATATTTATATGTTTATTTAATTTTAATCAACTAACTTCCAAGAAGCTGTTACTTGTCAAGACTTTCATTTTTTGAGGGCTCTATATATAGCCTATCAGAATGATTTTTAGGGATCTTTTGGCAAATTTTTCTTTTGTGAATGGATCATTGAATATTTAAGAGTGTAGCAACAAATCTCTTCACTAACAGATTTTTGGTGAATCTACTGGACAAATGACAAATAAATTTATTGTTATTGAAGTTGCCTTATTCTTAATCCCACAAAATGTCATATTATGGGATTACAATATAATTAGAATCTTGTTCTTCAACCTGGTGGGACTTGACTTGGTTGTAACCGTGAAGACATCATAAATAATTTTTGAGTAGTTGCATGGAGGAGTAGGCAATCTCAGGCTCATTATCAAGAAGTTGAACATGTTATTAATCAAGAAGAGCAATTGGGATGTGAAATCTTGGAAGAAGCCCAAGTGTTGGTGGAAAACCATTTTCTAAGAGAACTTGAAGGACTTATAGAGAAACTACCCCACCTGAGACATCAAAGAGCATGACTTCTAAATTCATATGGTACTTCAAAGAAACTTTGGCCTTGTCTTACAACCCAATATCAATTGGCTTAATGTTGAACAGGAAGATATTATACCTGACTTGCATAGTTTGGCCTGGACCAATAGGAGAACTAATCAATAGTTCCATTAGGTTAATCAAGTGTTGGATGAGGAAGAAGACCTTGGCCAAGAAGTTAGAAGACAAGCAAGAGAGTTTGGTGTGGTCCATGAGAATCTCATTATTGAAGGGATTTTTGTAGTACAACGCAAGAATAGGCCCTTTCAAATTCATGTTGTTCCTAACAATAGGAAAAGAAACCATCAAAAGAATAGGAAAATTCCTCAAAACAATCTATGATTGTGTCAAGGTGGCAATTTTGTTGACCCAAAACTAGCTTTGAAAGATACACATGAGAAGATAGAAAGAAAGGTATTTCAGATTCTGACTTTGAACTTTTAGAAGATGTCAATTTCTATACCTTTCCTCCTAATCAAAGAGTTAGATCTTCTAGTAGAGATTCATCCTCTATTCAAGACACGTTGCCTCCTATTTGTCAAGATTTGACCCTCCACAGTACTGCATTACCTATGGTGATTAATTTTCAACCAAATATGGCTCACCAACAACAACAACAACAACAACAACAACAACAACAACCTATTCCTTGGGGTGCTGCTATTGGCCCTTTAGCTCTAGGTGTCCAATTACATGACTTACCTCATGGTTCTTGAAATATTTTACCCAAATTCAAGGGAGATGGAAAAGTTACATCAGATAAGCATATAAATGCCTTTTTCACTACTTGTTCTATATTGGGTGTCCAACATGAATATGTTTCTATCAGGCTATTTATAGAATCTTTATTTGATGTTGTAGCTGAGTGGTTTTATCACCTTACTCTTGAGTCTATTAATAGTTGGGTAACCATGAGGATGAAATTTCATAATAGGTTTAAAACTGCAGAGAATGAACATACTTTATTGGCTTAGCTGACTTCCTTGAAGAAAGAGATGCATGAGACTATGAGATAATTCATGGCTAAGTTTAATAGAATTGTGAATAGAATATATCCAAATATGAGACCCAATGATGATATACTAAAATGTTTTTTATCAATACATTACCTCTAGTTGTCAATTGTTGTCTAAAAAGAGAAGGGGCTATGGATTTACAAAGGGCTCAAGAGAGAGCTATTTCAATTGAAGATGATCTCCTTACTGCAAGGAAATGGAGAAAGAGTTACAAGTAAGCAAAGGTTAAGTAAGCACATCTACTAATACCATGGTCCAACATTTAGCTAATGATATTATTGATCTAAAAAGGTAGATGCCTAGGAATCAACAATAACTCTTTCATTAGGATATTCCTAGGAGGAATTATGGTATTGCCGAGTGATAATAATAAGCCCTATGCTTTGATTGGCCCTACTAAAAAATTGGATATAGAGGGCCCACCATCTAGTGGAAAGGGTAACCATATGGTGTGTAATTTCCATCTTACTATTGATCATGATGAGGTCTCTTGTCCTAAGATGACAAGGTTTATCTAGATGTTAGACCAAATGATCGACTAACTCATTGCTAATTACAAATATGAGTAATAGATTATGAACAAGGTAATTGTGCATATAAGGTAGAGAGGTTGAGTCAAATTAGGAGTCGACTTCAACACTCAACTAGAGGTGGAAGAAAAAGTGTCAACAAGTTGTGTTGGACTCTCCAAGTTGAACCTAACCACCTAAGGTGGCTTAAAGCCATGTGTGGAATAATGCATAATTACTTATTTAAATAATAAGTAATAGCATTAGTATTCCTACACTAACACCCCTCTTAAGCATAGCTAAGGTGGGAACAATAAAGATGGGTCCTGGCTACTAGGCCTAATGAGGTACCTATGTACAAATGCATCTCTCATAAGGTGCAAAAAGAAAGAAAACCTATGGGAAAAAACTTTCCTCCAAAAGAAAGAAAATAAGAAAGTGTTCTGGACACAACTCGATGGAAGTGCACTTGACACAATACAACTAAAAGTGATAGTTTTGCAATACATGCAAGATTCATGTGTGGAATATCAATTGCATGCCATATGGCTACAATCCAAATCCAATGTGAATTTCTTATTTGAAGATTATGTGGAAGCCTTCTGTGAAGCAACACTGAAATCTATAGAAGCAAATGAACTGATATCAATCTTCTGCTACGATGAATCTCTAGAAGTTCTCTAGGAATCAACTCTAGATGCACATGTAGCATTAGGTGATGGTGATGTGGAAATGTTCCTAACACATATCAATGAAAGTGTACTTGACACATCTCAATACATTGCAAAAAAAATGTTGAAGAATGATGGAGTAGTGGAAGTGCTCTTGGCACAACTTGGAAATGCACTCAATACAACTCTATGAACCCCCCCATAATTCAATATTTTTATCCTAGATATTTGATGCAGAAGCATCCCTAGTTCAAGAGAAATCTTGCATCAACCAAAAACATTTGCATTTCAGTTTGTTTATTTTCATTTTCCAATTCAGTACAGTCAGTTTAGTCAGTAGTAGTTTCTATATTTTGGTCCGCATTCTACTGCAGTTTCATTTCAGAACTTGTAGAGCTAGACTTAGCATCTAGACACATTCAGGCACATCATATCCAAATCTCAGAGCAATTGGATCAAGTATTGGTAAAATATCACTATCAAAAGATTGACTATTTTCTCAGAATAGAGCATCTTGACAGACTTAGACAATCAGCTAAAGGAGAAGAGTTGTGAAGCATTTCATGACTTGCAGAGTTAAATGACACATTATTCAATGTATTTGGTTCATGGTTGACCTTCCATGAGATCTACACATTCATTTGCAGAGGAGTTCTTCATGATTAGCTCTAACCTATCTGTGTACACATGTTACAGCTCTTCATTGGATTTTATGACCTTCCTTGGCCAACGCGGAGGAATCTTATGTTTTTGAGAGGATATATATTGATATAATAGGTGCCTAGGAAAGCAGTGATTGATAGTTCTAAGTTTGATAGTTTGGATTTCTCACAAAGGAGCTTAAAAGCTATATCTTGTGCACGTTCTATAACTGTGAAATCAGGCTTGTGGGCCCTAATTGTAAGCCCGCATATTTCTAGCCAATTTATACTTGAATTCTATGATATACTGAATGACAAAATATGCATTTGCTCTATATCTTTGAGTTGTTTTTGTTGTGTTTACTCTAGTTGCATGACCTGGATAGTTCACTTTGTGGACCCTCCTAACCATGACTGCACCAAGTGGTATCAGAGTGAAAGTTTGAATCATTGGGAGTGAAATGAGAGAAGTTGGCGAAGGAATTCTGGAAGATCTTGCTATGAACAAATCACTAAATTTGAGGTGGGTTACTTGTGCTACAACCGATCACCGATTGTGAGACAGTTGTCACCTTGTAGCCTGATCACCAAATTTGAGGCAGTTACACTTGATCCAAGGAAGAATGTTACTGAGGAGAATCCATGCTATTGGATTGATGGCTGGAAGAATGGATGAGATGATGGAGATGATGAAAACCATGTGATTTCACTTGGATTCTATTGAAGAAGATCGGAGAAGAGGACTAACACCTCGATGTAACGTTGAAAGTGATGATGATGAAGAATTTCAATCTGTTGATCAAAATGAAGTAACCCTAGGAGATGAAGAAGAAGAAGAATTAGATCAAGTCAAGATGTTGTGAGCTATTTCAAAGATTGGGAAAAGACTTAGAGTTGATGTACCAAATTACACTGGCAATTTGAATTCTGAAGAGTTGATTGACTAGATAAATGACATGGAAGAATACTTTAAGTATGAAGAAACTGAAGATCCAGAGAAGGTAAAATTTGTAAAGACCAAGTTAAAAGGACATGCTGCAATATGGTGGAAGGAAATTTAGTTGGATAGAAATAGAAGAGGGAAATAGAAGATTACAAAGTGGGATAGAATGGTGACAAAATTGAAGAATCAGTTTATACCTGCTGACTATGAGCTGAAATTGTTGAAAAGTTTGCAAAACCTAAGACAAAAGGAGAAATCTATGAAGGAGTACACTGAAGAATTTCATAAGATGATCATAAGGATAGGACATAGTGAAGCAAGTAAGGAGAAAGTGGCTAGATACATCAATGGACTGATATTGAACATTCAAGAAGAACTAAGTTTGGTAAGGATGACAACATTGGAAGAAGCATATCAGTTTGCCCTGAAAGTTGAAGAAAAGTTGAACAAGAGGCATGATCAGAGATAGAGAGGTAGAGGAGGTAAATATCAAAGAGGCAAAATATTTTTCAGAGGAGAAAGATCATTTGCAAAGTATAATAGACAAGAGAACTCATTCAAGAAGGAGGACAGAGATAACAATACATACCAGAGAGATGATACAACTTTCTACCATAGAGGAAACCCTAGTCCATACTAGAATGAAGGATACAGAAGAGAAGGAAGAGGACTTGATAGGAGGACATTCAAAGGAACCTATTTTAGGTGTGAAGGTGAAGGACATAGAGCATTTGAATTTAATCAAGGGAGTACAAGCAAAAGGATAGAGAATAGTGGAAGAGTAGCCTATGTGGAAGAAAAACCTATTGGATCACCTAGTTCAATTGGTAAACCTAAGAAAGGAGAATCACTTGTCATGAGAAGAGCACTATTTCAAGCAGAGACAAATGGAGAACCACTGTAGAGGAAAATTTTGTTTAGAACCAGATGCAAATCAGGAGGTAAATGTTGTAAAGTGGTAATTGATAGTGGTAGTTCAGATAATTTAGTTTCAGAGGAGATGGTGACTAAGCTAAAGTTGGAGAGATTGAAACACCCCAAGCCCTATCAGATAGCATGGATTTAGGATGATCATAAGGTACTGGTGAGTGAACAATGTTTGGTGAAATTTCATATTGGATCTTATCATGATGAAGTATTGTGTGATATTATGCCTATGGATGTATGTCATATCTTGTTGGGTAGACCTTGGCAGTATGATAGAAATCTATACATGGTGGGAGAAAGAATACATATACTATAACATCAAATGGAAAGAGAATAACTTTGATTCCTTTGGAAGATGATCCTAAGAGTGAAGCATGTGGGAATGCTAGAATCTATTTGGTAGATGGAAGAAATTTTTTGGATGGTTTGAGACATGAGAATATGTGTTACACCTTGATCCCTAAGAAGCCTGAAACATTGAAGAACGAGAGTGAAGAATCACCACTAGAGGAGATAACTGAGTTGCTGATAGAGTATGTAGACATCATATCAGATAATGTACCTAAAGGATTGCCACCAATCAGGAGTATTAGTCATCACATGGATCTTATACCTGGATCTAGTTTACCTAACAAAGTAGCACATAGAATGACACTAACAAAGAATGAAGAACTGAATAGACAAATACATGAGTTGTTGAGGAAAGGTTTGATCAGAGAAAGTTTGAGTCCTTGTGTAGTACCTACAATGTTAGCACCAAAGAAAGATGGAGAATGGAGAATTTGTACAGACTCTAGAGCAATAAACAAGATCACAGTTAAGTATAGATTTCCTTTACCCAGGATGGATGATATCATGGATTGTTTGAGTGGAGCAAAATATTTCACAAAGATTAATTTGAAGAGTGGATACCATCAGATCAGAATTAGAGAAGGAGATGAATGGAAGATTCCTTTTAAGACAAATGAAAGATTGTATGAGTGGTTAGTGATGCCTTTTGGATTAACAAATACACCAAGTACTTTCATGAGATTGATGAATGAAGTCTTGAAGAAATTCTTGGGTAAGTTTGTTATTGTATATTTGGATGACATTCTAATTTTTAGTAAGACAAAAGAAGAACATTTGTGGCACCTGAGACAAGTATTGCAGACACCGAGAGAAGAGAAATTGTTGATAAACATTAAGAAGTGTAGTTTCATGAAGGAATAATTGGTATACTTGGCATTTGTGATTTCTGCAGAAGGATTGAAGATGGACCCTGAGAAAGTAAGAGCAATTGTTGAATGGCCTACATTAGAGAGAATTGGATAAGTTAGATCATTTCATGGATTGGCTAGTTTCTACTAGAAGTTCATCAGAAATTTTAGTTCAATTTGTAACCCTATGATAGATACAATGAGAGGTGATAGAAAAGACTTTAAGTGGACATCAGGAGTAGATAAAATTTTTAAGCTATTGAAGAAGAAAGTGACAGAGCAACCTGTGTTGGCATTATCAGATTTCAATAAGGTATTTCAAGTAGACTATGATCCAAGTAGAAATGCAATAGGAGCAGTGTTAAGTCAAGAAGGTAGACCTTAACATATTTCAATGAGAAGTTGAATGGTACAAGGAGAAGATATTTAGTTTATGATCAAGAGTTCTATGCCATAATTCGAGCCTTGAAGAAGTGGAGACATTACTTGTTTCCTAAGGAGTTTGTGTTGTATACAGATCATCAATCTTTGCAATATTTGAATAGTCAAGGTAAGTTGAATCAGAGACATATGAGATGGGTAGAGTTCATGCAAAGTTATGATTTTTTGTTGAAACATAGGAGTGGAAAATCAAACAAAGTCACTGATGCATTGAGTAGGAGAAGAAACTTGTTGATAGAGATGAGAGTTGAAGTGTTATGATTTGAAGAATTGAAGAACTCGTATACTAAAGATCTTGATTTTGGATAACCTTGAAAAGTATGTAAGGAACCTATTGTGATAGATAGGAGTAAGTGGTTGGATTATTTCATTCAGGAAGATATGTTGTTTAGAGGAAACCAATTGTGCATACCTAGGAGTTCAATGAGAGACAATTTGATCAAGGAGAAGCACAGTGGTGGATTAGCAAGACATTGTGGCATTGATAAGATAGTAGCTTTGGTAAGTGAAAATTACTTTTGGCCTCAGATACATAAGGATGTTAGGAAATTTGTGTAGAGTTGTAGAGTTTATCAAGTTACAAAAAGGAGTAGTCAGAATACTAGATTGTATAAACCTTCAACAATTCCAGACAGACCTTGGGAAGACATAAGCATGGATTTCATAATGGGATTGCCGAAGACATAGAGAGGACATGATTCTATATTTGTAGTGGTGGACAGATTCTCAAAGATGGCACATTTCATACCTTGTAAGAAGACAACTGATGTAGTTCGTGTGGCTTATCTATTTTTCAAGGAGATTGTGAGATTGCACGGATTACCTAAGAGCATAATTTCAGACAGAGACACAAGATTTCTTGGATACTTTTGGAAAACACTTTGGAAGAAGATGAAGATAGATTTGAAGTTCAGTTCAACATTTCACCCACAGACTGATGGACAAACAAAAGTAGTGAATAGGAGTTTGGGAAATTTGTTGAGATGTTTGGTTGGAGAGAAGGCAGGAAGTTGGGATTTGATTCTTTTATAAGTAGAGTTTGCATATAATAATTCAATAAATAGGAGTACTAGAAGAACACCATTTGAGATTGTGACATGACCTAACCCTAGAGGAGTTGTAGAGTTGAGAGACATCAACATGGAAAACAAGAGAAGTGCAGAAGAAGAATTTGCAGGACACATGGAGACAGTGCATAAACAAGTGAAGGAGCATTTGGAGATGATGAATAGTAAGTATAAGGAGCAAACAAATGAGAAGAGATGACACAAAGAATTTGTAGTTGGAGATGAAGTGATGGTGTATTTGAGAAAAGAAAGATTTCCAGTTGGGACATATAACAAGTTGAAGATGAAATATTTGGACCATGTAGGATACTCAGAAAGTTTGATTCAGGAAATGCATAAGAAGTGGAGTTACCGAAGACATTGGTTATATCACCTATTTTCAACATTGTAGACCTATATCAGTATCATGAAATAGAGTTTCATGACAAAATTGAAGAAGACTTGAAGCAGCAGTTACCACAACAAGCACCGGAGTAGATTGAAGACATTTTGGATAGTACAGTTGGATGCAACACCAAAGCAAGACAATACAAAGAATATCTTGTGAAGTGGAAAGGTAGACTAGAAGAAGACTCATCTTGGATTTATCAAGCTGAGGTGGACCATCTTGGTTTTCCTCTAGCCCCAGCAAAGTCAGGGACTCACTTTTTCAACAACCCTGGATGTTTGATGCGGGAGCATCCCTAGTTCAAGAGCAATCTTGCATCAACCAAAAACATTTGCATTTCAATTTGTCTCTTTTCATTTTCTAGTTTAGTACAATCAGTTTAGTTAATAGCAGTTTCTGTATTTTAGTTTTCATTCTACCATAGTTTCATTTCAGAACTTACAAATCTAGACTTAGCATTTAGACACATTCAAGCACATCATATCCAAATCTCAGAGCAATTGGATCAAGTACTGGCAAGATATCACTATTTGAAGATCGACTATTCTCTCATAATAGAGCATCCTGACAGTCTTAGAAAATCAACTAAAGGAGAAGACTTGTGGACTTAAATGACACATCATTCAATGTGTTTGGTTCATGGCTGACCTTCCCTAAGATCTACACATTCATTTGCAGAGGAGTTCTTCATGATTAGGTCTGACCTATCTGTGTACACACATTACAACTCTTCATTGGAGTTTGTGAGCTTCCTTGGCCAATGTGGAGGAATCTTATGTTCCATAGAGGATATATATTGATGTAATAGATGCCTAGGAAAGCAGTGATTGATAGTTCTAAGTTTGATAGTTTGGATTTCTCATGAAGGAGATTCAAAGCTATATCTTGTGCACATTCTGTAACTGTGAAATCAGGCCCGTGAGCCCTAATTGTAAGCCCGCATATTACCGGCCAATTTATACTTGAATTCTATGATATACTGAATGAAAGAATTTGCATTTGATCTATATCTTTGAGTTGTTTCCATTGTGTTTACTCTAGCTGCATGACCTAGACAATTCACTTTGTAGACCCTCCTAACCGTGACTGCACCAATATTAGAAGCCCCCTTATGACTCAATATTTTCATCCCCCTGAATTTGACATTTTATAATGATAATGTGTTAAACAAGTCTAATTGGAATGAAAAATTATTCACTTTCTAAAAACTGACACTCAATTTTGAGTTGGCAATCAAAAGATACAATTGTTTTTTGAGTTGTTTAACTTGTACAAAGAAGGAAAATTTTTTTGAGAAAAATGGGACAATTCCCAAATCATCTCAACATAGTTTTGTCAATGCTCGAACTAGCTTCCCGTTGACTATAAATATTCCCTATTTCACCTCCATGGGAAAAACTTATGACAAAAAGAAAAAAAAGCCCCTCTTTGCACACATCATGCAAGATCAGGGTCTTTCTAGGATTTTTTTTATAAAACTCAACTTTCTTTGGATGGATGTTTGGTAGCCAACTAACCTCTAGGGGTTAGCATTTGTTACTGGTAGTTACATTGATGTTGTGAATACATTGGGTGGTTAAGACAACCTTTGTGGGCAGTATTTGATGTTTAGGTTACATCAACTGTTATTGTTACAGTTAGTGTAATTTAGTTACAATAAATCATAATATTGTAGTTTTATGTGACCAAATACTAACTTAAACTGTTAGTAGATTACAATGCATAATACTGAATGATATCTAATAACTAACCCTAATATTGAATCAAACAACAAAATGAAACTTGCAAGAGGCCATGAGAATGCCTTGGACGTGTGTTGATGGTGTTGGCCTCCATAGCAATTAGAAACCAAACAAATGGCTTTTAGATTTGTGAAGCTGCAGCCAACCAACCAAATGCTGATGGTGAGCATTGATGGAAACCCACAAGTTAATCCATGAAGTGGGTACCAAAAAAACACCAATGAGCCATCTGCTGCCAGAGAGACCTAAAAGCATCCAAATCATGAAAAACTTTCACCTACAAAACAATTAGATCCCTATAGACTTGAATATGCAAACGACATCTCCTTTACACAAGATGTTGGCCTATAGAAGATAAAACAAGGGCCTTGATGAGCATTTGAGATCTCTACAAATAAATTTTGACAGATCTTGCAATGGCAACACTCAAGAAAAACCACAACCAAACCAAGATTTGTGACCTACAATCAAAACCAAACTGACCCTATCATGCCTCTACAAAGGGAAATAATGGTGGTAGAGCTTGAAGTGGCTTGAAGATGGCATTGGGAAGATCTTGTAGATCCACGTGATAGACAAGTAAAAGACAAGGTTGAATGGAAACTTTCCAAAAGGGTGACCTCTGTTGTATAGTGGCAGCCTCTGTTGTGAAACCCATGACTTGCGACTATATGGAGATCCCTATGGACCACTGCAAAAAGGAAAAATGACAACCATAAATATGAAGTTGACCTTGTTCTTTAATGTTGATCTTCGCTAACAAGAGTGTCAATAAATAGAATCAAGGCTATGGATTTAAACCAGGCGTAGATCAAGCCCACAAAATGAACCAATAAACCCTCAAAGCGGGCAAAAATGCCCAAATTTAGCTTTGAGACCCTTGAACTAGAGATGTGCAAGGGTAGTAAACAAGCCAAATAGGCCAAAAATCCCCAAATAGAGTCCTCAGAACCTGCAAAATGTGTATTTTGGAAAAAAATTTGCATTTTCAATAAAAACCTATGAACAAAAACTTGCAAAATGTCAATTTTTTTTTTAAATTACATTTTTTTACAAAAGAAATTCCATCAAATAGAAGATTTGTGCCTCTAAATGAACTAGCAAGATAATTGGTGTAGCTCTAATACCAGTTAGAAAAAAGGATCGACTAACAAATTGTTGATTACAAATTGGACTAATAGATTATGAACAAGGTAGTTGTACATATAAGGTAGAGAGGTTGAGTCAGATTAGGAGTTGACTTCAACACTCAACTAGAGGTGGAAGAAATAGTGTCGATAAGTGTCTTGGAGCATTGTGTTGGACTCTCCAAGTCAACACCTAAACACCTATGGTGGCTTAAAGCCATGTGTGGAATAATGCATAATTACTTATTTAAATAATAAGTAATAGCATTAGTATTCCTACACTAACATATGTTATCTATAAATGAGCATGTTGATGAACCTATTATGGAAGGGGAGTCAGCCAATAAGCCTGATGCTAATGTGAACTTCTTAGAATATGAGTTAGACTCAGACAAGGGTGAATACTTGTACTCTAAATTAGATAACTCAAATTGAGTTATTTTTACTAGGAGTCAACAGACTCCCAAGAAAGATGATGAGCAGAAAAAACATTTTGGTAGTGCCAATTTCTCTCCCAAGTTCATCATGTCTAGGAATGCTGGAGTAGGAGTAAAGAAATCAGCTTCAAATATGCCCAAAGCAACTTCTCCTAAGGTACCTTCCTGCCCTTCAAAAGAAATTATATCCCCTACCTTTGATATCATTGAGTCTTGTAAAAATACTAAAATTCAGATCTCTCAGGCTGAGTACCTTAGATTGAATCCTTTTGAATTTGACAGATTGGTGAGATATATTAAATAGAAACCATCCTCTTCCCCTTCCCACATAAATGCTAAGACATCAAAATATACAGAAGAAGGAACTAAGGTTCCTTTTGTTTTATCTTCTAGTTCTAAGAATCCTGGAACTCAAAATCCTTTTGATAAGCCAAATTCTTTTTGTCTCCCTATTTATTGTTGGCTATAAATTGAGTAATTGTGTCATAGATTCTGTAGCTTCAAATAATGTTGTCTACTCAAGTCGCTAAATCTATGGGTCTTACCCTCACCTCCTCTCATGAAAAATGTTACTTAATGGATTCAAAATAGGTTCTTATTGTCAACCAGATTAAAGATGCACAAGTAGCTTTGGCCGCTTACCCCAGGAAGAGGATTAAGTTGACTATCCTAGTGGATGATATTCTAGCCAGTTATGGTATGCTACTAAGTAGGAATTTTTGTAGGGATCTTGGAGGAGAAATTCAAATGGTCTGGTCTCATGCCTTGATCATGGTGGATGGAAAGAAGGTTCATCTAGACCAAGAGCCCAAAGACAAATTCATAGTTTTAAAATCTAGGGACCCTGAGGCAGAAATTTTGTATGTGGAAACAGGTCCAAGTGCATATATGGTTTCTTCTACCTTGGAAGAAGAAAACCCTTATATGATTTCACGGAATCTATCCAATGAACTATGGAATTTAGAATTCGATGGTAGTTTCTCATCATCTAGGTTAGGATCTGGTGTAGTTCTCATCTCACCCGACAATTACATGTTTCCTTTTGCCTTTAAGTTAGAATTTGATAGCACAAAAAATACTACAGAGTATGAAGCATTACTTCTTGGATTGGTGATGGCAAAGGGAAAGGGAATTAAGAAACTTAAGGCATTAGGTGATGCAGAACTCATTGTGAATCAAGTACATAATATGTTTTCTATCAAAAATGGAAGTTTAAAGCATTATAGGAATATGGTTTGGAATAGTATAGAACACTTTGATGCCTTTTACATAGAGTATGTCCCAAGGGAACAAAATACTAGGGCTAACTCCTTAGAAGTTTCAACATCTTTACTCTTACCACATCCTAATTTTAAAGATGATTTATATATAGTGGAAATTCTCTATAGACCAAGTGTGCCAGATAATGTGAATAATTGTCAAGTCTTCGATGATGAAAAGAAAAATATTTCCTTTCTGGAGAAGGCTGGGAATTTTGCTAACTTGTTCTTTGAAGGCAGTACCTTTGAAAATAATGAAGTCCTAGAAGGAAGGAAGTGTTCATCTGGTGGTAATGGGGAAGTCATGCAACTTAAAGGGAATAAGATTCAAAAAGGCCTGGTGTCTTTAGAAGACTTATTTGATAATCATGATAGATATATCCAGAGGAAAATGCAAAGAGCTAATTATTGTTCTACTCAGTATGAGAAGGTAAATAAAGGGACAAAGGACGATCCCAAGCTTGTATGTGTTGGTAAATGTTGTACTCCTTTAGAAAAAGAATGTTTGACTTCTCTGTTAATGAAGTATAAAGATGTCTTTGCCTGGTGTTATGCAGATCTTAAAAAAATTAGAAATGGGGAGCTGTAACATTACATCCCTCTAAAGCTTGGTACCACACCTTTTAGGTAGAAGCAACATTCTTATAATCTAAAATTAGCTAAAGCCATTTTTAATGAGATTGATAAGATGTTAAAGGCATGCATTATTTATCCTATTCACTACTCCACATGGGTTGCAAATATTGTACGAATAAGAAAGAAGAATGAAGAAATAAGGATATGTGTTAACTTCAGGAATTTGAATCAAGCTCTGCTTAAGGATAATTATCCTTTAACGATGATGCATCATCTTTCACATACTATCTCAAGATCTGAAATGATGTCTATGATGGGTGGCTTTTCTATATATAATCAAATCAATGTTACAACGGAAGACCAGCATAAAACAACCTTCACTACACCTCAAGGAGTATTTGCACATAATAGAATGTCATTCAGCCTTATCAATGTTGGTGCTACATTCTAGAGAGCGATGGACTCATCTTTTGGGGATCTAAAGAATAATATCATTATAGTCTATCTTAAGGACCTGACAATGTTCTCCAAGAAAAGGTCTAATCACATTGATCATTTAGTTGTATTGCAAAGATGTAGAGATCATGGTATTTCACTTAACCCTAAGAAGTCCATTTTTGCAGTCATTAAGAGTAAGCTCTTGGGGCATATTGTTTCCAAAGAGGGTATCAAGATAGACCCTGATAGGGTGAAAGCTATTTAGCAGCTAAGTCTTCCTACTAGCAAGAGCAACACTAAGTCATTCTTTAGCCAAGTAAATTTTCATTGCATGTTTGTCCCTAACTTCTCTGAATTGACCAGGCACATTGTAGAGATGACAAAAGATAGGCCAATTTTTAGGTGGAGTGAAGAGGGGAAAGATCTTTTGATAGTATAAACAAGGCTATTGCAAATGCACTGACCCTTGTGCATCCAAATTTTAACAAGGATTTTATTATCTATTTCTATGCCTCAGACCATACCATGTTAGTTATTCTCCTTCAAAAGAATAAATAAAAAATATAATCCACAATCTCCTTTATGAGCACACCTCTGATGAAGCATGAGTTGAACTATTCTGTAATAGAGAAAAATGCTTATGTAGTGGTCATCTGAGTTGAACTATGAAGCATGAGTTGAACTATTCTCACACTGTCATCTTTGTTCTTGATCCTGCTACTAAATCTATTTTAACTCAACAAGATATAGGCTGTAACAAGAGGGGAGTTTGGGTGGCTAGGGTTCAGGAATATGATGTTGACATTAAACCCACTAATTTGGTGAGAGGCTGGTGCAGGAGCACCTTGCTAGCTTTAAGCCTCCATGAGGCAAATTTTGGTTTTAATCTAATTTTGGTGTTTTAATGATGTAATAAGGTCATAAATTGACTATTGGAAATGTATTAGAGACATTTGATTAGGTTCTAGTGGGATTTGAAGTTATTTTGTAAAGGATTGCAAAAAATTGCAAAATTATCAATATTGCAAAAAATGCAAAAAAAGGGCAAACAAAAGATGAATATGAAGGGTCATAGGGAGTTTAAAAGGTAGTTTCTCATATTTGAGGAGTTTTATTTTATTATTCTTGTAATAAAGGTCTACGTAAGACCACTCTTCATGTTTTAGAGGTCACTTCTAGTGGAGTCTTAAGATTTGGTTAAGTTTAGTACTTTCTAAGTTGAGTAGTATTAGTGGTTTGGCTATTTTTAGCCTCTTCTTTTTGCATGTAAAAGAGAGTGGAGTGATGGAAATAGAAAAATGGATGTAAAGAAAATATTTATGCCTTGAAATTTGTGCAAGAGGTAGAGATGAAGGAGAGATGAAGTTTAGAGAAGAGAAATGAAAAAAAAGTTTAATTTTCTACTTTTTTTTACTTTTTTTGCTGTTCCCGAGGCTGGTACAGCCCTGTATGGAATACCAAATGGCATAAAATTAGATTTTCTAGAAATATCTTGGAGTCTTCTTTCTTTTTGCATTGGGTGCATCAATTTTTATTATGTTGTGTAAAAGTTATGATGATTTTAGTGATAGACAATTCCAGTTTTGTTTACTGTAACAGTCATCTTGTTTGGAATGGTACATATTTTAAAGATCAATTACAGGTCTAAAACTAATGGGAAAAGATGTGGATATGAGTCTAGTTTCATATTCTTTTTGTTTGAGAAATTTTCATTAAAAATTAAGTGAGTTATGCCATTTTTGGTGAGGGTAGGTCTACAATCTACTAGGGTCTCCATCTCTATAATAGTCCATTTTTTAAGCATACTTTCAAAAACAACCTATGTTGCATGTGAGATATGTTGTGTAAGAGGGTAATGGGTATCCAAATTAGTTTTTAGATCATGGGTTTGAGTTGTATTCTGAAAATTATGTCATTTTTACCTTATTTACTGCTCTCATCAAAGCATAGTGAAAGTTTGTGAGTTTTGGGTGAATCCTCCATGTCTCTGCATCAAATTGGTATCAGAGCTTAGAAGTTCTAGGAAAGAGAGAGTTTGGTTTTGTATTTGTGTGTTTGTGCAAGTTGAAGAGAGAACCTGATTGCCAAAAGACTAGGTAGAGGAAAAAAGAAGAGACCTAGGTGAGGCAAAGACAAAGAAGAAGCAAGGTGAAAGAGACTTGCTTGAGGAAAGATGGATTTGTTTAGAAGGTACTTGTAGGCTGGAGGTTCACAAAATAAGAAGAAAGAAGAAAAATATAACAAGAGGAAAGAGGAAAAGATGAGGCAAATAGAGGTTGAGAGAGAGATAAGAGAACTGAGGCAAGCTATGGAAGAGATGAGCAGAAGGATGGAAGATGAGATGGAGCAGTTGCTCAAAAGAGCATTGAGTTGGCACTTGACAATAAAAAATAAGGTATTATGGCCTATTAAGAAGATAGTTCAAAGAAGAAAACAAAGAATAGTTATGGAAGAGGAAGTTGCAGCAGTAGAACAAATTGAATGCAGCCCTGAAGTGCAGCAGCAAGAGATTGATCAAATCCTTTGGAAGGAGATGACAAATTTGGACAAAGAGGAATACTACTTTGTATATGAAAGTCCTAAGCAATTAATAACTATGATGGAGGAATTAGAAGATTTTCATCAAAGGAAACCCTTGGAGGACAAGGTTGAAGTAGAGTGCATGGTACAAGGAAGCAAGGAGGAGACCTCAAGGTCTCAATATTTTATTTCTGATATTTCATTGGATTATGTATGTGCAGGTTATAAAGAACAAGAAGAAGTGCCTACAATGTATGAAGATGATGGTGAAGAATATGTTGCCAAAATACTTGAGGTAATGATTTCCTTTTCAGATGAATATGTTGCCAGTGAAGACATAGATGATATTACTAAGGTATATACACAAGAAATGGAATTTTGGAGCCTAGAAGTTGAGAGAATGCTGACTAAGAGATGGCATAAGAAAAAGAAGAAGAAGAAGGACCTAGGGATAGTTGCAAAGATGAAGAACATTTTGTAGAAGAATTGGAGAACTAGAAAGAAAGAGTTGACTTGCATTCAAGAGGACTTGAATTTTATTTTCTCCAAGAGTATGGTGCAGGAGCACCTTGCTAGCTTTAAGCCTCCATGACACAAATTTTAGTTTTAATCTAATTTTGGTGTTTTAATGATGTAATAAGGTCATAAATTGACTATTGACAATGTATTAAAGACATTTGACTAGGTTCTAGTGGGATTTGAAGTTATTTTTAAAGGATTGCAAAAAATTGCAAAAAATACAAAAAAAGGGCAAACAAAAGATGAATATGAAGGGTCATAGGGAGTTTAAAAGGTAGTTTCTCATATTTGAGGAGTTTTATTTTATTATTCTTGTAATAAAAGTCTATGTAAGACCACTCTTCATGTTTTAGAGGTCACTTGTAGTGGAGTCTTAAGATTTGGTTAAGTTTAGTACTTTCTAAGTTGAGTAGTGTTAGTGGTTTGGCTATTTTTAGCCTCTTCTTTTTGCATGTAAAAGAGAGTGGAGTGATGGAAAAATAAAAATGGATGTAAAGACAATATTTATGCCTTGAAATTCATGGAAGAGGCAGAGATGAAGGAGAGATGAAGGAGAGATGAAGTTTAGACAAGAGAAATGAAAAAAAAGTTTAATTTTCTGCATTTTTTTGACTATTTTTTGCTGTTCCTGAGGCTGGTAAAGCCCTGTACAGAATACCAAATGACATAAAATTAATTTTCTAGAAATATCTCAGAGTATTATTTCTTTTGGCAGTGGTTGCATCAATTTTTATTATGTTGTGTAAAAGTTATGATGATTTTAGTGATGGACACTTCCAATTTTGTTTACTGTAACTATCATCTTGTTTGGAATGGTACAGATTTTAAAGATCAATTACAAGTCTAAAACCAATAGGAAAAGATGGGGATATGAGTCTAGTTTCATATTATTTTTGTTTGGGCAATTTTCATTAAAAATTAAGTAAGTTATGCCATTTTTGATGAGGGCAGGTCTGCAATCTACTAGGGTCTCCATCTCTATAATAGTCCATTTTTTAAGCATACTTTCAAAAACAACTTATGTTGCATGTGAGATATGTTGTGTAAGATGGTAATGGGTATCCAAATTAGTTTTTAGATCATGGGTTTGAGTTGTATTTTGAAAATTATGTCATTTTTACCTTATTTGCTGCTCTCATCAAAGCATAGTGAAAGTTTGTGAGTTTTGGGTGAATCCTCCATATCTCTGCATCAGAGGCAAAAGGTTATGTAAGTTGATAGATGAAAATCATCCTAAGCAAAAATATTAAGTTCCTCTTACTTTGTTCATAAGTGCTAAGGATGAGTGGTTTTCTAATATAGCTTTCTTCATAACATATGGGGAATGTCCTTCTCATCTCACTACTAGGGAGAAAAGAAACCTAAAATTGAAAGTAGCTAAGCATGTAATATGGAATGACATTTTGTTTAAAAGAAGAATTAATGGTACTTTTTTGAGATGTGTCAACATGGAGTAGCAGGAGAAAATTCTCAAGTCCTTCCATGATGAAGCTTGCAGGGGTCATTTTCAGCATCAGTGACAACCTTTAAAATTTTGAGACAATGCTTCTATTGGCCATGTGTGTTTAGAGATGCATACAATTGGGTTGCTAAATGTGAAAAGTGCATTCAATTTTTTAGTAGGTCTCATTTAGCTTCCCTCCCTCTCAAACCAATTGTTATTGATGAGTCCTTTCAACAATGGGGTTTGTATTTCATAGGGCCAATCAACCCACACTCTAGAATAGGACATACCCATATTTTGACTACCACAAATTATTTTACAAAATGGGTGGAAACCATACCTATAAAAAATACTACTTCTAAACTATATATGCATAAAGTGGATTCAGCCGCAAAGCTTAAGCAGAGCGAAGAGATCCCCCTAAGCGTTGGTGCTAGTTCTAACCCCAAGGTGGTGGTTAGAATTCCAACAGTGATGATTAGGAGACCAAACAACAAAGCCCTAATCAATATTGATCTTTCATAGGAGTGTAAAAAAGAGAAAGAATTGCTCCTTGAAACTACCCTCATTTGCTACTTCATCGTCTCCAAACTAAGCAGAGGAGAGATAAAAGCTTGGGTAGAAGAAATTTGGCAAGTTTTGTGCATAATTAAGTTCCTCCTAAAAGGCTTTTTCGTTGTGGACAAAGATTTAATTTTGAGAGGTAGAAATTGGTCTCAGAAGGGTTCCCCCTTCTACATGAAGAAATGGTCCCCAAACATTGATCCTACAGTCTACGAACCTTATGATGAACCTAAATGGATCCGTCTTTACAAATTACCTCTAGAATATTGGATGGAAGATTGCTTATTAAAGATAGGGTGATCTCTCAAGACGGTGGTCACCATTGACAAAGATCTATTCGATGGTGATTCCTTCCTTTATGTAAGGTTTAAAATTGCAGTGGTTCACAAGATTTTTCTAGAAATCATCCTTCAAACTCAAGACTACCAAAGAGTGCAGAAATAGGAAATCGAGGAACATTGATTTTTTGCCTTAATTGTAGAAGTCACCGGCATTCAGAGGACAAATGCCTGAGGAAGAATGCTCTGTCTTGTTGAAATTAGGGTAGACAACTGAGAGGGGGGGTGAATCAGTTGTCTCAAAACTTTATCTTTTTTTTCCTTTACAATTTATTAATAGATTAATGAAATAGCCATGAAAGCATGAATCAACAACACATGAGCAAAAACATAATCAACACACATAACACCAAGATTTTTATGTGGAAACCTAGTTAAGGGAAAAACCACGGTGGGGGTTAACCCACAAGATTTTATACTCTGTTAAAAATATTACAAAATGGGAAGGCACATGCCTTCGGGCACACTAGCCAGAGCTCACTGTTCAAAGGAGGCTCATTGCCTATAAAATTAATTACAAGATTTCACTAAAATGTTTGAACTGAAGAATAGCATCTAACTATGCAAAATTATAGTTCTGGTTAAGCTCAATACATTGACTTCACACACTTCATCTCTTTCTGCCCTGCTTTACTGTTATGTCATGATCCGGAGCTTAGATCTCCTTTCTTTTCTCTTGATACTACTATACTTCACACCTATCCCTTCATATTCACATTCTCACATACCAAAATGCTCGAATCCATCAATCATATATATCTGCTACATGAAATTGCATCAACTATAGTCGACCTTAAGAAAACTTGGAAACTATTTCAAGAACACTATTTTGTCAGCTTAATCCATGCACAAACATCAATGCGGACCAAGAATTATGTATCCAAATTACCTCACATGTCAGCCAATACCACTGGATCTCATAAATTACTTGACCAACCACTTCTCTTCATCCACAGAAGGATCAAACACCTAGTTGGCCTGTTTCTTCACCAAACTGAACTATCTAACCAAAACCTGATACTCAGATACTTGTAACTTACAATCCATTCATCACCAAAGGCTAAAATCTTGGATTTAGGTAGCCCTGACATCCCCTAACATTCCCTTAGATTTGCAACTCAATATGATTACCTATGGAGAAATGTGGACCAAAATGCTGAACCTTATCATATGTTATGTTCCTGTCTATTTGGACTTGGACAAATTTGTAGTTTGACTTCCAGTATGATCCACTGATACAATGCATATGTGTAAGATAGATTTAGTTGTCATCAATGACAACACCTGACATGCCTAGCAGTATATCTTGCCAACAATCTCCACCTTTGGCATTGATGGCAACACTTAGTGAAAAATGACTAAGTGTTAGAACAACTCCCCCTTACTATGTGCACTTGTGATTTTTAATGCTCCCCCTTTGATGAATTCCTCATTTTTCACTACTTTTCCTCTCCCCCTTTGACATCAATGGCAAAGGCTAGGATCCGCATATGAAAATTCATGCAAAAATTTTATGTACATGGGTCAAAACTCTAAGTATATACTTCTGCATATGAACACATAGTCCTTAAGTGACTAAGTGTTAGAACAACTCCCCCTTACTATGTGCACTTGTGATTTCTAATGCTTCCCCTTTGATGAATTCCTCATTTTTCACTACTTTTCCTCTCCCCCTTTGACATCAATGGCAAAGGCTGGGATCCACATATCAAAATTCATGCAAAACTTTTATGTACATGGGTCAAAACTCTAAGTATCAGCAAAAAGATATCACTAAAAATGTTCACTAAAAATGTTTTTCAACCGTGACAATTCACTATCCCAGTTCTTCTTTATGATGCCCAAAATGGATATATGCCCACTGAACAAAAATGCTTGTGATTTTGCCTTTTACAAATTAGTAGGATCATTAGTAGCAGCAACAGCTTGGGATTCTGCCAATAGATCATGCATATTTCTAACTTGGGGGAAATCAATCCTCAGAGCTCATCCAATTTGCCCAAAATTTTGACCTTTTCCTTCTCCAAATTACTCAATTCATTTCACAAACTCACTACTTGGCACTCTTTGGTTGCTACAGACTCAGTTAAAGGACTATAGCACTGAGAAATGTTAGATAGTTTGAGCTCTAAGTCCTTAATCTTCTTCTCAATATCTTCAACAACTTTAGATTGATTTAGACAAAACTTATAAATATCTACACCTTCAGAGAGGGCATTTTGAATATTCTTTACACTGGTATCAAGCACTGATCTATCATAGCTAATTATTTTCCTTATTTCAACAAATCTCTTCTCATTATATTCATTTTTGACTTTGACTTCTGCTAACTTCTCAAAAGTTTCAAAATGAATACTTACAGAGTTTATCAGACTCTTCAACTGCCAGAGGGGGAAGCTAATGAGTCCTTCTAAAATGTAGGCATGATTTTCTCCAAAATCCCAGATGTAAGACCAAGCAACTCACTATCTTCAATATGGGATTTCAATATTTCCTCTCTAGCCTTAGCTTGTGCAATAGAGGCCAACTTCATCTTCTGTACCGATGATAGAGTATCAAATTTGATTGGTCCTTATATTATATCTTGATCTTCTGTAATTTGTTTATCTCTTTCCAAAATTTCTTTCACTTCTTCTATAGTGTCTCCCCAATATGAAGTTTCAGATTTATGCTCTTCAGGGCCTCCATCTTCTCCCTTTTCGGAGTCAACCACAGTGTTTTGCTTATCACTTACATTCTTTTTCTCTATTTCTACTTTCTCTACATCACCAGCAGAGGCATCCTCTTTATTAGAAATGTCTTCTATACTCCTTTCTGGAGGATTTTGTGCATCCTCATTAGCAACATTATCATCGCTTTTATCAAAGGCCTCAACATCCAGAATGAAGGAATCAATTTCAACATTAGTTTCTTCTTCAACAGTGGGAAGATTATGCCTTTTCAATGCATTCAGAAGAATCTCCTGAGTATCTTCAACTATCTTATCAATCTCTCCCAGCATGAGCATATTCATTCTAATGTTACTCATGAAGTCCTCTTTCACTTCTTTGAATATCAGGTTCTTTTGATCTGGAGTAATTTGAGGACACAATTTTATTAGCACATGCTCTCGAATCTCAAAATATTTAGCTTTTGCATCCTCTTTTCTTATTTCTAGAATTTTGCAAGGCTTTCCAGAATTTTGAAAGTTATTTAAAATAGTCTTACTATAGATATTCAAGTATTTGACTGTTGCTTCGTCCAAAACTCTCTTATCAGCATCATTGTAATGATCATAAAATTCAATCATTGGCTTCAAGTTTCCATCTACAGTGATTGACTTAATGATGTCATCCACAGAAAGAGTAGGCTTCTCAACATAAGCCTATGTCTTATGCCTTTTACTTGACTTTTTGCTTCTGGAAGACTTCTCCTTAGACACTTTAGCAGCTTTGGTGCTTGAGGCCTTCAACTCTTTAACCTCATCATCTGAGTTAGTTTCTTCTTCATCCACTTTCTCCACACTGACATATGTTCTTTTGCCCTTTACCTTTGTCCTTTTTTCTTCCTTACCAGTAGGTTTTTCTGCAGTAGGAGAAGGTGATGCACCGGAGGCTGAACTAGAACTCCTAGTAGTCCTTGACTTAGAGGGGGTTTCTACTAGAGGACTTCCCTATTCCCTATTCTACTTCTCCTTCTCATCTTTCTCAATCCTTTCCCTATATTGTCTCATAGCTTCCTTGGTAAGGCCTAAATTTTTAGCCAACTGCTCAACTTATTTCCTCACAATCCTTTTGATTTCAGGACCCTTGAATTGAAGATGTAATTTTAGTGAAATCTCTTTATATGTTTCAAATCTCTCCTTAGCTGGATCCCTAGGTTGGCTCAACAGATGTTGTGCATATAGCTCCAATACCTGTCCATCCACTTCATACCCCATGGGAATGATCCACACAACTCTAGGCTCCACTGCTTCCATTTTGCACTGATCAATAGTAACCATAAAACAAATGGTGTCCTTGTATTTTTCAACCACAACCCTAGGTATTCTCTCCCTAGCCTGCATCATACTTTGGAAATTTTTTAAGAATCCCCAAAGTGTAGTCTTTTGTGCATCATAATTACCTAGACAACTCAAATGATTTCTAATCTGGACTGCTACCAGTTAGTTGTTGGACCAATATATATTCTTATTCCCAGGGAGCTCACTCAAGAAATAAAAGAAAAGACATATAGTTAGCATACCATATTTGAATGAGTACTTCTTGTCTTTCTTTATCTTGCTTAGATTCTCCATAAGCTAGTTCAACAATAGTTCATAGAGATCATAGTCTACATTTTCTCTTACCATCTGATATGTAGTATAGATGGTTGTTCCGGACACTAATTTTTCTCTACTAGAGAGGTATATTTTGTACCCTATCACCATTGATGTGAATCTAACCCCATGATCCTCTATATCATTTATAATCATGGCTCTCTTGTCAAATTTTGATCTGGTTGCCTCTGTGACTTACTAATTCTTCACAACCTTCAACTGAGGCAGAGTACCAGTTGAATTCAATCCTATAACCGCCCTTATTGCATCTTTTGTGATCTTGAATGGATGATTCAACAATAAAAATTCATCATGGATATAACTCAAGACATACCGAACCCATTCGTCCTCTGCGAAACTCAGAAACTCAACAAATTATATGAACTTCTTGTCTTTCAAGACTTTGTACTCTGGTTTGATCTCAAAATCATCACCTTTTAAGTGATTCATGAATAGATCAGCAGACCTTGAGTCACCATGCTCCTCTAGAGGCACATGAATGTAAGTCCTAATGTCTTCTGTGTGAAAAACTCCATATGGAACCCCAGAAAATGCACCCATCGGATCAACTTTAGTGGACTTGAAGGGGTGCCTTTTAAACTTTGGCCTAGGTCACTCAGTGATGTTCACAACTAGAGGTGTAGCCATTTCAAAAGATTACAAGTTCAAAGATTCATAGAGAAATACCTTTTTCTTCATGGAATTAGGGTTAGCTGTCAAAATTATTCTTCACACTTCAAACTTCTGAAATTTCAGCTCAGGCGCTCTTCTCCTTGTTCTCTTCAAATGTAAAGTGATTCAAGTGTTTGAATGAATGACCTTTTATCCTCCGTAAAACCTAATTCTTCATTGAAATAAATGCTCTACCCTAATACATCTAGTTACATTGTTTCTTCATACAGTCAATCTTTAATTGCTCTGCAATCAATCACATAAGCTTCTTTTCTTCCAAAATTTGCTTCAACAGATCTGCAATAGGCTTCTCTTTCTTCATTCATCGTGCCAAATTCAGGCACCCACTTTCTGGCAGGGGGAATTAGATTTTTAATGCAGCTCCCTCTGAGCCAAAGCTCTTGATTCAATTCCCAGAGCAATTATTAGCACCGGATTTTGGTGCAGACCCATCACCATCATTCACTTCACCTTTCTTTACACATGTTATGTTCATTTCATTCTAGATCTCATTCACATTTACTTTACCCTTGCCTTTATCTTGTCCCTACATATTTTGGTTGCTATTTACCAGACCTTTCCTATCATCATTCCTGCTTCTATAGAATCTTGCAATATGATCGGATCCATTGCAATTGAAGCATACAACATTTCTTTGCTCATTTACTTGATTTCCTCTTGATCTACACTAATTAGCCATGTGTCCAAATCTATTACATGCAAAACAGTTGCCATTGAAATAATTGATATTTCTTCTATTGTTAGAGTAGCTCATTGTCATACTTTGTATTCACTGGATCTATGACCATACCTTTTACAATTGAAGTATTGACCAGAGAAAGATGGACCAGTTTGATTCACTCTACTTTTGCATTGAGTAGCTCTATGACCAAATTTATTGCAATTGAAACAATTTCCATTGAAAGATGGATGCCTTTGAGCATTAGGTTGTCTTACTAGAGGTCTTCTAGGTTTGTTTTTCTGATTCCTTGATTTAGGATTTCTTTGACTGGATCTAGAGCTTTCACCTTTCTCATATCCCAGACCATGCTTATCATTTGCCATCTTCTAACTATCAAGAAACACTTCAAGTTTAGCTGAGCTTATCTTGAACTTATCTTTGTATTCATTCGCAACTTCTAGGTCATGTTTGAGAATCACAATTTGTCTTTCAAGTTGATCCTCATTATCCCAAGTTTCTTGTAGATCAGATTCTAGATGACCAATTATTATGTCCAATCTGCAGCACTCTTCTATTCTTTCTTTCATAGATTGATTCAATTTTTTCTCAGTCTTCTTCCTTTCTTCAATTTCCTTGGTTAGTCTCATCACCTCGGATTCCATCTCATGTTTTAGGACAACAACTTATTTTGCTAACTTCTCACATTCCTTTGTCTTCTCCTTCAGGGCCTCATCCATGTTATTGTCTTCATTATGATTTGCTAGATGATGAAGTAGCTCCTTTCTCTTTTCATTAAATTATCCTTTTAAGGTCTCAATGAAATCTTCAGCATCTTTAAGGTTCTCTTGCAAATCTATGATTTCTGCTCTAGACAGGTCAAGATCATCTAAGGCTAATTGAAGTTGTTGATTGATACCATCAGAGTGCTTGAATGAACCCATTGAAAACACCTTCCCAGATCTTCCTCAAGTTGTTAAACCTTCTTCTAAGGAACTTCTCTCTGATGCCAATTGTTGAAATTAGGGCAGACAACTGAGAGGGGGGGCTGAATCAGTTGTCTCAAAACTTTATCTTTTTTTTTCCTTTACAACTTATTAATAGATTAATGATATAGCCATGAAAGCATGAATTAACAACACATGAGCAGAAACATAATCAACACACATAACACTAGGATTTTTACATGGAAACCCAGTTAAGGGAAAAGCCATGGTGGGGGTTAACCCACAAGATTTTATACTCTGTTAAAAGTATTACAAAATAGGAAGGCACATGCCTTTGGGCGCATTGGCCAGAGCTCACTGCCTACAAAATTGATTACAAGAGTTCACTAAAATGTTTGAACTGAAGAATAGCATCTAACTATGCAAAATTACAGTTCTGGTTAAGGTCAATACATTGACTTCACACACTTCATCTCTTTCTACCCTACTTTACTATTATGTCATGATCCAGAGCTTAGATCTCCTTGCTTTGCTCTTGATAGTGTTGTACTTCGTACCTATCCCTTCATATTCACATTCTCAGATACTAAAATGCTTGAATCCATTGATCATATATATTTTCTACATGAAATTACATCAACTGCAGTCGGCCTTAAGAAAACTTGGAAACTATTTCAAGAACACTATTCTGTCGGCTGAATCCATGCACAAACATCAATGTGCACCAATACTTATTTATCCAAGTTACCTCACATGTCAGCCAATACCACTGGATCTCATAAATTACTTGACCAACCACTTCTCTTCATCCATAGAAGGATCAAACACCTAGTCAGCCTATTCTTCACCAGACTGAACTGTTTAACCAAAACCTGATACTCAGATGCTTGTAACTTACAATCCATTCATCACTGGAGGCTAAAATCTTGGATTTAGGTAGCCCTGGCATCCCCTAACATTCCCTCATATCCGCAGCTCAATATGATTTCCTATGGAGAAATGCAGACCAAAATAATGAACCCTGTCATATGTTATGGTCCTGTCTATCCAGACTTAGACAAATCTATAGTTTAACTTCCGGTATGATCCACTGATACAATGTGGATGTGTAAGATAGATTTAGTTGCCATCAATGACAACACCTAACATGCCTAGCAGTGTCTCTTGCCAACACGTCTAGCCCTAAGAGTCTTGATGGACCCCAACCTCTTGCAGATGCGCCTTGTGAGAAGCCCATGCCACCAACCAAGGACACTCCTGCTACTCAAAAAACCAGTGCATCAATTAATCAGGAGGTACCGTCAGTTGTGCCATCATCTCCTTTTGCCCCTCCTCTGGTGCTAAATGCCAAAGAAAATCCAAACAAGCATCACATCCCTCCTCCTCTTGAGGCTTCTCTTGAGAGATCAAACAAGGCCAAGGATTGCACAGAGATTCACACAGCGAAGTAGTCTAAGGACAATTCTGGGTGCTCCTCACAACCAACCTCCACTATTCTATCTTAGGGGCATGGCAACCGTATTTTGAATATCAAAATTTTTGACTTCTTTAATTGTGCTCAAGGTGGGGTAAAAGACCCACCTTGAACTAAGACTTAATGAATACTTCAACTTGGTCTTTGGTGCTGCTTGGCCCCAGAGACCTCTGATCGCCCAGCTAGGGATTCAATTGACCTGACTTCGAAATGACATCTCCCCAAGGTCAGGTGCTTTCTGATTATCACATGGCTACTACTTCTTCCCAAATTCAATCTTAGGAGATCACATTCCTTTTCGGACTAGGAGAAATCATTTGAAAGGTATCCCTCTTCGCTATTTTTGGAAGCTTTCCCAGCAAGTTTCTATTTTGCAATTCCGAGGTTGTAATTGAGTACTATCTGCGCTAGATTTTTTCTAAATTTGAAACTATTTTCTGCCATTACAATCAAGATTAGTGTTGATCTTCCTAGATTTTGGATCTTCCCTTAAATCCTTTTGATTCTTAGGATGAGTTTGGATGTATCTAAGGCTAGTTCTCTTTAAATCCGTCAGTGTGAGGCTTCTACCTATATATCGTTGTTGTGAAGACTCGGCACTTCAAAGATGACAAATCACATGGAAGTCAAGTGTGTTTGTAAGTGTGAAGTAGAAAGTGATGATGACAATCCTAAGGAGGAAGAAGAAGGTGATGATGATGCTGAAGTGGAGGAGGAGATGCCACTTGGACAGATTAAGCATCTGTTTAAAGCAGAATCAGACGATGTTGAAATGCCATTCTAAAGGTCATTGGTGCCAAAACCTTCTTAGATGGCCATGTGCACGATGGAGTTCTCTATGAAGAATTCTTGATGATGTCAACTCTGATCTGAAGAAGGAAAAATAGTGCAAAGGTGATGGCTTCCAATTATATTAGAGATGACATGTACTAGGCCGCATCTACTGGGATTTTCAACTTCAACAAAAAGCCCAAATAGGGTCTGATGGTTGGAATCTTTGATGTGGTGGAAGTCAACCAGGAAAATAGTGTCATGGGGGAGGCTCTAGTTGTTTTTAGTGAGGGCATTCACAAGCACAACATGCAAACATTTGCTTACATCATAACCAACATGATGATCTTCTATCAGCTCCGCAGTTGGTGGTGGTGAAAAATCATATTTTCACTTTTACATAAGTTAATTAGGGAGATTCTTTTTCTATTTTGAGCCTTGTGACATGTGTCATAGGCTTTCTTTTCTCTTGAGAGCATTGTGACATGTGTCACATGCTTTCTTTCCCCACTTTGTCTATTCTTGGACAGTGGCTGTGTATATCCTTTGTATTTATTTTTGAATAATGCAATAGGAATGTGAAGCACTAATTCATGCATGCATTTGGCTTTTGCAATATTTTCTTACAACTCTTTTCTCTTGTAGAAGATTTCTAGTAGATGATCTTGGCTCTTGTGAGTCCTTGTATGACTCTAACATGGTATTAGAGCTCCAGATCTGTCAATTTCTTCTCAATTAGAGAGGGTTTTAGCCATGAGCAAATAATTTGTGCATCCTAGAGAAAAACAGACCTCACGGTTTCACTCAAAAGGTGTCAAAACCCCTATTTTAATATAAGGCACTCTATTTTTGGTGAAAGAAAAAATTTTGGCCATTTTTTTTGGGGTTTGATTTTTTGTGTGCAAAAAAAATCCGTACGTCTACCTCAATTTTTGTGCTTGAATTTTTGCACAACTACCTCAATTTATGTGCCAATTTTTTGAGCCTATTTTGATTTTTGAGCTGCCTTGATTTGTGTGCCAATTTTTTTTGAATCTACCTCGATTTCCATGCTGCTTGATTTCTATCTGCCTTGATTTTTGTGCCACTCAATCTCTGAATCTGCCTCGATTTCCATGTCGCGTTCATGTGCAGGCCTAAGAAGGTAGTTTTCTTCCAAAGGCCATAACTTGAGCATATAGACTCAAAAATTAGAAAATGAATGAGCGTTAGAAAGCTAGTTCTGAGCACTATCTAGTAATGGTAGGCATTTCCCTAGATTTTTCTATTTGAAACTTGTTTTTTTTGTTTGAAGTCAAGGCATCATTTCTAGCTTCCGAGCTCCGTTCTTACACTCAGAATCTTCATTTCTTGAAAATGAATAGGCATTGGAAAGGTATCAAAGAGATCTACACAGCCATCTATGTAATTTTTTCAGATTCAGCCCTAGGTATCTTTTATTTAGTTTGTCAATTTTATGGCTTCTGTTGGATATCCTGGACATGTTGCCTCCTGGAAAGGTTCTGTTTGCTTTGATAGGCTTCTTTTATCAGCATAAATCTATTTGCATGTTTTGATCTCTATCATTTTGAGGAGGTATCATGGGTTTTGCCACTCATCCTTCTATGGTCAATCTGACTAAGGACAATTATGAGTCCTAGCAAAGAGGCATCCTGACACATCTCAGGTGGCTACATCTTTTGCCTCATCTTTATGGGCTCATACTTAAACCAGAGACACCTATGAAGAAATCTGTTTGGGGTAATAATAGAGATCATGTTGTAGGTTTGATTTGTACCACTGTCAATTATGATATTGTGTGTGATCTTCCCATCTATGAGAGCCCACACACACTTTGGACAAAAATTGGGAGTTGTATGGAGACCCTCATGTCTCACCATTTCCAAATGATTCTACAACAAATTGTCTCATTCCACTAGATGATGCAGATAATATACCTTATGATGATGATACTTTATAGGAGCTTGAGTATATGGCATATCTTGAATGTTTAGAGATAAAGACCTCTCTTGCTCCCTCTTCTTCTCCTATTGAGATCACATCTTCTTCATCACTTGTTGCTACTTCAAAATTCAGTGTTGCATCATCATTCACTTCTAGTAATTCTGTGCAGCAGGTCAATATCAATCTTTCAAATCCACCTCATTGGGACTTTTGTCTTGCAGACATATCATCCTTGTTTGTGGAGTCTCACATTGCTGATTTGGAGGACACAGTTGAGGGTTTATCTCTCTTGTTTGATGCTATGTCAGTTGACTTTGCATCACCACCTTCATCTATTGTATTTCCTGATGCAGTTTAGATCATATCCTCTCCTAGTCCTTCTTCTCTGATTGGGCAGACAATTTCTATTTTGGAGAAGACATATTCTCCCAGTATGAGGTCACCTGAGTTGCATTCAGAGGCACACATTTTGATATGGATTCCCTATTCATCCAAGATGTGGGAATGGCTTCTACATTCACCAGTGGATTTGTTTCTTCTGAAAGGGAGAAATGTTGTTTGTAGGTAGTAGATTGGATTCTGTCTTCAAGATCTCTTCATTGGTTCTTGAGCTTCTTCTTGGAGGGGATTCATATTCTCTATCCACTCTCTCTTATGGGGGGGGGCACTCATGATTGTACTCTTGTGATGGATTCATTCCATGGGGGGTCTTAGTGTTCTTCTTCCATCACATGTTCATGTACTTTCTTGTTTTGTTTTCTCTCTTTTGGAGAGGAGTTTTCTCCCACTAGGTTTTTCTTGTTTTCTCCACCTTATGAGAGATTCTTGTTGTTCATGGGTACCTAACATGGCCTTTGTTACCAGGACCCATCTTTCTTTCTTTCTTTTTAGCTTGTGTAATCTTCGTAAGTTGCACTTATGGGGGGGTGTTGGTGAAAAATCATATTTTCACTTTTACATAAGTTAATTAGGGAGATTCTTTTTCTATTTTGAGCCTTATGATATTTGTCATAGGCTTTCTTTTCTCTTGAGAGCATTGTGACATGTGTCACATGCTTTATTTCCCCACTTTGTCTATTCTTGGATAGTGCTTGTGTATATCCTTTGTATTTATTTTTGAATAATGCAATGGGAATGTGAATCACTAATTCACGCATGCATTTGGATTTTGCAATATTTTCTTGTAGCTCTCTCTTGTAAAAGATTTCTAGCAGATGATTTTAGCTCCTGTGAGTCCTTGTATGACTCTAATAGATGGAATGTGCTATGGAAGTTGTAACTGTGAAAATGATTCAAAACAGCTACAACAATCGAGTCAAGTAGATGAAATCAAAGACAATCTAAAAAATTAATGAAACATAAACCAATTCATCTTAAGAAAACTCCATTGCTCTCCTTTCTTTTGCCTTGGGAGAAATGGCTTGCATGATTAAGCTTTGCTCTTTGATTTCTTCTAGCACATTCACATTGAAATTTCAGTATAGTTTCATTGTATTGTTCATGGTGGGATCCTTGGAAAAAGAAAAAAGAGGGGTTTAAATAGATTTTTGGTGGAAGAGGAGTTGGGAAGGTTTCCATTTTGAAATGAAAAATCCTCTCAAGTTGAGTGATGTGGGTTGGGGAAGGTTTCCATTATGAAGAGGAGATGGAGAGAAGGTGGAAATGGAAATGCCAAAAGGAGAGAGAGAAAAGAGAAAGATGGAAATGGTAAGTTATTTTAATTAATTAATATTAAATTTTAATTAATTAGTGGCATGAATGATTAAATAAATAATAACTATTTATGTAATCATAGAAGAAAGGGGTTAGATAATTAAATAAATAGTCCTATGTATTTATTTAATTATAAGTGGGATTAGGAGGAACGATTAAAAGATGAACAATTAAATAAATATTAAAAATTTATTTAATTTAGAAGAAAGATGCTAGGGCAATTTTTAGTGTCTACATTTTACCCCTCTTTGAGACAATATTTGTTAGGACGTTGTTTCAAAGAAGATATGATACACTGAGTAAATAGGCTATGCCCTAGTGAAACTAGCTGATGATGCACCCTCAGGAGGAAAACCAAGCTACCGGGAAAAGGCTTGGTTGACTCGCAACAATATTATAGAAGGATGAAATTGTGAAGGAGAAACTCACAATAGGAAGAAGATAGGATAGAGGTGAAGGAAGAAGAAAAGGAAAGATGAGGAATAAGAAGAAAGTTAGTTTGATGAGAGATGGATGGATAGAGATGGATGGGCATGGATAGTGTTTGGTATTTTGTGCTTTTTTTTTTATCATAGAGCATTTATTTTGAAAGATGGATATATGCATACTAGGTATGACGGACCATAGTAGCTTTGGTATCTAACGACTGTGCAAACACATCAAATGAAATGGACTGACAATGCCCCATTCTACTATTCTCCACCTACTAGGATGTTGATCCTAGAGATTTTGAGTCCTTGTAGAATGAGAGCTTAAGATAAATCAAGATAAAAGACCATATATGATAACACACACAAGCAAGCAAGAAAGCATGCACAAATGATTCAAAAACAAACAAGATATTGCCCCTGTCAAGATGTAAACCAGTGATTGATTGATCAAGGATTGATTGGATTAATGATGATAGTGTTGTCATTGTGGGGAATGATATATCCCTAGATCAACACAAGGATGCAAGAACGATATATCTCATTGATGATGATCAGATAAATGATCGATTGATTGGTTTGACAGCAAGGTTGGAACAAAACCAAAATATGTTTTTGGATGATTGGCTAGATTACTTGATTTGATTGGTATGGATTAAATATGACGTGCCTTTGGATTGATTGCTTGAATGTTTGGAATGTTATGATGTGTTTGGATTTTGGATGTTATAATAATTTTTTTTTAGGACTTTTTATGATTTTTTTAATATTTTTTCAAGACTTTTTATGATTTTTTAAATATTTTTTAAGGACTTTTTATGATTTTTTATATTTTCTTTGGATTTTTGGGAAATATTTGAGTGTTAATGAATTTACAATTTGGGTAGCCTTTGTGCTAGATATCAATGACAAGGGGAAACCAAGTCTAGGTATAAGGATGGAGGTAGGATAGATGGATAAAAAATGGGTGATAGAATGGAAAGCTTATGATAGATAGATAGGTAAAAGGATAGGCTATAGTGGATGAAGAAAAGTATAGGCCATGGAAATCTCATGATAAGTGGATAGATAAAAGGGATAAGGAATAGTGGATAGGATGAAAGGCTCATGATAAATGGATGGTTAAAAGGAATATGTTATAAGGAATGGAAGGCTCATGATATATGGATAGATAAAAGGATAGGTGATAATGGATGGGATGGATGCATAAGAAAAAGGATGTGATCTCAAAAGGCTATGCCATATAGGAATAACATGTCCCATTTGAGGTAAGATGCTTAGGATTTTTAATGACAACGCTTATGACAATAGGATGATGGAAAGATGGCTAATGACAAGAGAATAATGATAGTATTGGTTTGTTTGAAAAGATAAGGTATATCAAGAGATATCCAAAACATGTTTTAAAATTTTGCCCCCATATCTTCATCAAGATCAAAAGGAGGAAAGGGAGGATGAATGGATGCAATGTGATAGGTATGTGTATGTGGATGGATAAGGACATGGTAAGAGAGGATATGATAGGATGGAAAATGATAAGTTGGAATATGATAGGAGGATGAGACAACGTGCCCCCAAGAGTAGGTGACATAGAAGATCAACTTACACATGACGCCTACTTGCCAAGTTTTCATTGTGGTACTTATCCAAGGCACCTATTTACCAGGTTTTTACCATTGGATGAAGGGATTTCTCTTTACTTTTTTTGACTTTTGGATGAGATAGGTGGATATGGATGAAAGTGACTCAAGTGTTTAGTGCCATGAAAGGTGATAGTTCCATTGGAGATAGGTGCCATGCATGGACCATGTCAAGTGTGCTCATAGATGTAGGTACATGAGATTATATGAAAGTGAGATGTGTTAGATTTCTACCCAAGCATGCAAGTGATTGAGAGAAAGCAAAATAGAAATTAGATATGAGCTAAATAAACTGTATTCAACTCAAGAGAATGTAAAGCATTACAATAGAATGGGGTGCTCATATGAGAGCAAGAGGTGGGTATATATATGATTTTCTACCTATGAGACTCAATACACAACCAATGTGGGATAAAGTGAAAAAGTCCCTAAGTAAGCTTAACCTAGTGTGAAAAGAGCTAAGGTGGAGAACAAATTAAGAAAGAGCTAGATAGCAAAGTAACCCTGTTCACACTAACACCCCCCCTTAAGTACAACTTAGGGGGAAATGTGACAAAATGCAAAGATGCAAAAAGATGCAAAGATGGGTCCTGGCTACTAGGCCATGTTAGGTACCCATGTACAATTGCAAATGAAATCTCGCACAAATGGAGAAAAGGAGAAAACCCAATGGGACAAAACTCCTCCCCAAAAGAGAGATGAAAGACAACAATGATATCCATCACAAATCCAATCAATCTCTATCCACACAAAGGATGATAAGAGAGATCATACAACCCCCCATAAGGAGATAACCTGTTGCAACAAAAAGCACTGGAAGCACACTTTTGGAGTAACACTGGAATCCTCAATCTGGCAAGCAAGGAAAGATACTTCTATTTGCTAGAAACCATATTAGAGTCACTCAAGGAATCAGGTCAGAATCATGAAAAAGCAACAGTAGACCCAATGCCAAGAAACACTGGAAAACTCGCAACTGGCACAAATCTGGAATCTATGAAGCAACAGTTGATTGAGAAATGATCTGGTACAGAAATGAAGTGCAAAGAAAATGCAAACCTAAGGCATGCAAGAAAGGAAATAGTGCATGCACTGATGAATGTTCACATCAGCCTCCATGAATAAAAATGGCCTTAGATATGAGCATTTACAATGCTGGAGTAGAATTTTCCATAGTTTTACAATGTCAAAAATGGACCCAAAGATTGAAAATATAGAAATATCTCAGAATTAGAACATAAAAATAGCACCATTGTGGAGTGCTCAGAAAAATATTAACTTTCAAAAAAAGAATGACCTCGATCCGAGATCATATGTGTAAGTTATAGCCGTTTGAAGTTCTAAAAAACTAAAACTACCTGTTAGAACTGACAAGAAAACATAATTTCTAGAAAATTCATGTACCAAACTCAGAAATCATTTGAACCAATATGTAGAGCATGAAAAATTAGCCAAAATCAAAAAAGAATCTCTCAAATCGGAGGTCGGGAGCCTGAGTTACAGCCTTTGGAAGTTGAACTGCAATTGCCAAAACACCAATAAAGAGGGGTTTTGCTGTAGCTTGCTGACATCATTTCTAAAAAATATATAAGTTGTATGCAAAAACTAATAGATACCCAGATGGTGTTTTGGTGCTGCGAACAAAACCCAGAAGGCATTTGTCTCTGTGATCTACAAAAATGTGACTCTAATTGAAAAAAAAGTGTTTTGCACCAAAAAATGGCATGCAAAGACTGAATCAGCTACCTAAGATAAACAAAGGCATGCTGTAACCTACAAGATTGATAAAAATAAATAAAATGCAAGCTGATTGTTAGATTTTAGCTCAAAGAGTCTTGAGGAAGCTATGAAAAAAACTTGCAACTGGCAAGTCAAAATATGAACCCCCCAGAAACTAGAGTTTTTTCTCCACACTTTTCTATTTCTCTAGATCATCCAAAGATGCAAGAGAAGAGCATACTCATGTGCTTCGAAAAACACAAATCACAAACTAGTGTTTTCTCCACACTTTTCTATTTCTCCAGATCATCCGAAGATGCAATGGAGATGTTTTCTTAGAAGATGGGTGATGTAGTGCTTTAGGGACCCACATAGACTTATGATTTTTATAATTTTTATTTTTCTTGTGGGATTTTTGGGATATTTGAATGGAATGGGTGGAAGAGGAGAAAGTGGATGGTTGAGATTTTTGAGAGGTGGATGCCTCATTTGACTTGATGGTTTTTTTCTTAGGGACCCATACCATTTTAGTTTTTGACTTTTCTTGTGGAGATATGGGTTTGGATATCTTTTTAGATGGATTTTGCTTTGATTCTTTGCATTTGTACCCTAAGGTATTAGGACCCTTAGGATTTTTTGCTTTATAGGTAGAGACATCCAAGTTTTTATTTTTGAATCCCATGGACATGGTGGAAGGAGAGGAAGCTTCATATTTAGACAATATGTGCATTTGTTGGTCATGATTGGGATTTTTAGAGGACTTATGGATGGATGGATAAGGGGATTGGATAATGGAGATATCAGGTGTTGGAAGTAGTGGAGGTAGATTCAATGGAGGGATGTTAGGAGTTGGAAGTAATGGAGGCAAAGTGGATGGAGGAAGGTGTATGGTCACATGCTTTTGACATTTGTGGGAGGATGGAGGTGGAATGGTGACATATGTTTCAGGTATGTGATAGGATGTGCGATGAAAAGTGGTTGATTTAGGAGGAATGGAGGTGGTATCAACCTTGTTAGATTGCTTACCTTGGGGTGTGTATCCAAGGCCATATGAGCATGGGGGTGTTTTGACATGGATAGGCTCCAAAATACCCTGTTCATGAATGCCTAATCATTTGCCATGATAATTCATGTTTCAGAGCATGCGATTGACTATAGGACTATGTGTAGGTGGAACACTAGACACAAGTTCATTATGTGATGGAGAAGGTGAAGTGGAAGATAATGGTTGTTGTGTTCTAGGGAAGAACATTCATGGAGGAAAGTGGATAGACAAATAGGATGTGATGGCTTTGAAATGGAGTTAATAGTGGATGATATAGAAGGATCAATAGGATCTTTATTGTCATTATGTTCATTAAGATCCAAGTTATTGGTTTGATCTTCTATGTTCACTTGGGAGGCATGTGTCTCATCAAGGGAAACAAATATTTATAGATTATGGATGGGGCTAGGTGGAGGATGGATTGGAGCAATTTGAATAGCTTGCTCAATGATGGGTATGGGATTATGGATAAGATCAAGGTGCTCATGAATAGCTTCTTTATAAGTAATCTCATCTTGATCATGGAAAATATAAATGTTATGGATGGGTAGCATGGAAAGGATTTGATCTTGATTAGGACTAGGGCTTGATGTTTCCACATGCTTAGGATCATACTCTTGACATAACTCTTGTGGTTTCATGGAAGTAGAAGGCTCTTGGATGAGTTTGATGGGTTCCTGGTATTCATCTATAAGAGAGTATGATGAACTTTGACTTGGGCTCATGATAGGAGGCTATTCCATAGGCTCGATGGATTGTGGATCAAATGATGGGGTTGGAGGGATAAGCATGGCATTTGAAGGCTTATTTCCAGGTGCTAAGATAGGTGTTTGACATGGGGATAAATTGTTCCTAGCTAGTAGCCAATGGATCACATCCTTCATTAGGGTATGTGTGAATGGACAATATAGGGGATGGACGATAATGTTGGATAGTGTTGTAGGCTTATGATCATGATAAGGTTGAGGGCTAATTAGATTGGATGGAGGGATAATATGATTGGATGGCTTAGAATTTGGATTGGATGGATTAGGATTAGGATCACATGGTGGTGCCAAGATAGGACTAGTAGGCTCATGTGTTGGCATGTGATTGGATGGTGGAGGTGACTCATAGGATGCATTGACTAGATTGGTATCTCCCTCGTCAAAGGAAATGAGGTCTTGTTGTAAGGGTGAACTTAAGGATACTTGATTTATGTATAAAGGGCCACTTAGACTTGAGTCAAAGGTTTTTAGTTCTTGTAGCATAGGTGGACTTAAGTCTATTAGGTCTTGCTACAAAAGTGGACTTGGGCTTACAAAGGGCCACTTGAACTTGCATGTGCTTTTTGTAAGGATACTTGGTTGCCTTGTGAATGGGTTGGGTGATGTGTTGGAAGGTTAGAATGAGGAATCAGATGACCTTGAGGTGGATATTAATAAGATGATATGGCATTGACATGGTATGTAGATAGATTAGGTTGGTATGAAGTTGGATAAGTTGATGGAACATTGACTTGATAGGTTGGTGGATTAGGTTGGTATGAAGTGGATGGGTTTGGCACATAGGATTGAGATGGCATTGGTTGATGGTGAATGGATAGACGATGATGTGCTTGTTAGATTTGGGATTCTTGGTATTGGCTTATGGATTAATGTTGTAGGAATTATTTGTGTTGTGGAGGCGTAGGGACTTGTTCCTTTCTATATAACCACTCAAGTGTATCAAGCATTCTTATGGTGCCATAAGGATCATTCTTATAGGTCTTGTTTGGGAAAGTCATGTCCATGTTTAGAAGTGGTAGATTAGGATGTGAGGATGTGGAGTGATTAAGATATGATTTGGATATGAAATGGATGAAGTTGATTGGGTAGTGATTAGGATGTGTAACTGTGAAAATGATTCAAAACCTATTGAGATATCAAAACAACTACAACAATTGAGTCAAGAAGATGAAATCAAAGACAATATAAAACATCAATAGAACATAAACCTATTCATCTTAAGAAAACTCCATTGCTCTCCTCTATTTTGCCTTGGGAGAAATGACTTGCATGATTGAGCTTTGCTCTCAGATTTCTTGTAGCACATTCACATTGAAATTTCAGCATAGTTTCGTTACATTGTTCGTGGTGGGATCCTTGGAAAAAGCAAAAAGAGGGGTTTAAATAAATTTTTGGTGGAGGAGAAGTTGGGAAGGTTTCCATTTTGAAATGGAAGATCCTCTCAAGTTGAGTGATGTAGGTTGGGGAAGGTTTTCATTATGAAGAGGATATGGAGAGAAGGTGGAAATGGAAATGCCAAAAGGACAGAGAGAAAAGAGAAAGATAGATATTGTAAGTTATTTTAATTAATTAAAATTAAATTTTAATTAATTAGTGGCATGAATGATTAAATAAATAATAACTATTTATTTAATCATAGAAGAAAGGGGTTAGATAATTAAATAAATAGTCCTATGTATTTATTTAATTATAAGTGGGATTAGGAGGAACGATTAAAAGATGAACAATTAAATAAATATTAAAAATTTATTTAATTTAGAAGAAAGATGCTAGGACAATTTTTAGTGTCTACAGAAGTATCGGAGGATATGATCACCCTCTGGCATATCTAATATTTTCTTCTAATGTAACCACTGTGTGGCCTAGTTGTAATGTTTATTTCCACTTTTATAATATATATCATCTTAGTTTTCATACTGGCAGCTACTTATTCACCAAAAAAAAAACTACTTCTGAAGTGGTGTGTAAATTCCTAAAAGAGAACATCCTAATTAGATTTGGGATCCCTAAGAAAATTATAATATCTATAATGATTCAAATTTCTCCTCTCAAGGATTATCTCTTTTCTATTATGAATATGGGATCAATCTAGCACATTCCTCTTATTATTATCCACAAGAAAATAGATGGGCATAATCTAGTAACAAAAACCTCATTTCCATTGTCAAAAAATTGGTAGATGATAATCAAAAGGATTGGCATAAAATACTGTATGATGCTTTGTGGGCAAACAGGATCACACCAATAAGGGAAATGACATGTCTCCTTTTGAGTTGGTATATGGGATTGGTAGTGCATTTCCTATTCCTTTAGAACTCTCAACTTTGAATTTACAAAGGGCTATTGAGGATGTATATTTTGAGGATGCTTTGGAAAAAAGGATCACATATCTTCTAAAATTGAGGAAAAGAGGGAAGAAGTAGTTGATAGAATAACTAAACATCAAAAAAGAGTGAAGAGGATTTTTGATAGAAAAGCTAGATAGAGAAAGTTCATGGTTGGGGATACTATTTTACTATGAGATAAAAGAAGGCAACCTAAAGGAGCACATGGGAAATTTGATTCATTATGGAATGGCCCCTTTTAGGTTAGAGACATGATCGAAGATAATGCATTCTTATTGGCTTACCTCGTTGGAACACCACTACTCTTGCCTACAATGACTAGGATCTGAAACTCTACAATTGGTGAAATGAGTAACCCTCATCCTGATCATTTTATTCCTATGTTGTTTTTTTGGTGACTTTGTGCCCTTGAATAAGGCCCCTTGGCTAGTTTGTTCTAAGCTCTATGCATCCTTTCAGTCCTTGTCCCTAATTAGAGCCTGTTGTTACCCATACTTTTTTGGGCTTTGATGTTTTTCAGTTCATCTTTTCTTACCGCATTCTCTCCCCTTTGAAATTTGGCTAAGTTCCTAAGTTTCTCTTTCCTTTATCAATGTCTTTGTTCATTCACAAACTTTATCAGTGGTTTCATCTTTTTTAGAACCTACCAATAAAACGATCATTTACTTTTCCTTGTTTTACTTTGTTCTTTGTCAGTCATTTTTATCGATTGCTAACTCAAGTCTTTGTCAAACCCACTTGTTGGAATGTTTTGTGTTTGTGAACTCAATGCTTCCCAGAGTTTTTCGTTACTTCAAAAAGTAAAGTGTATTGGTGGAAATTTCAAGTTTTGAACTCATTTCTTTTGCCGATAATGTTTTTCCAAGTTCTCAAGTTTTTCAATTTGATGATTCATCAATTGAAGGCTTTTTAGTGAGGAAAATCTTATTTACATCATTTGCTCTTCAAATTAGCGAATTCATTCATTCACCAATTTGGTTCAAACAAAGTTATCCTCACTAATAGGCATGGAAAATAAGGCACTATACTTCTTCATTATTAGCGGGAGTAAATTCACGCATATGGCTAGTCCCATCACATTTAAAATCCCTAGAGCTTATCAATGAGATTTGGTCTCCACCATGAGTGCCAGCTTAAACAAGATTTATTAAAGGATTGTTCAATTTATTGCATTTGTGAACTCCTTATTCATAAGAGCAACTATGGAAGTCATTTGAGTATCCAGTCTTCAGGTGTTTTGGGTGAACTGGCTCAACATCATCTCAAATAGTCTATAAATATGAAGTAACCAGGTTAGTTGAATTGTGAACACCTTTATGCTCTTATCACTATGAATGCATTTTCAATTTGGGGATTGCACATTTTGATCACTAGAGGTTTTCATGAGTACCGTATATACTTTCCATTTTAAACCTCCTCTTGCCTACCAAACTTTGTTGAGGGTCCTCGACTCATATATTGGTGGGTAGTTAAGTTGGTTAGGATGAAGTACAAATACCAGGGCTTTGATGTAGCATCTATCATAGATAATAATTTAGTGAGTATTAGAGACAAAGAGCTGGGGAATGTAGACTTAAAGGATTTTTGGAATCAGATAAATGAAGACCCTAGATCAGCATTAGTAGAATAAACCTTTCCTTGTGGCCTCGCTCACACAGGAGGATTTCCACCAGCTGTGCAATGCCCTAATTTAGTCTTGGCCTGTGTCAAGAGCTATCATGTAGGGTCTCAGAAAATTAGGTGTTTTGATGGGACTATTGTTGCAAAGTTACATGATAAATCAATTAGTCGTGCTCTTAGATTACCCAAAAGAAATGAATATGCCAGCATGTATGTTGAAGCTAGGTGGAATTATTATCTTGACAAAAAGAATCAATTTCTTATAGCTATTGCCAAGCGTTGGCTAAACAATGAGAAGGGTAAATCACAAGTTCCCCATAATTTAAAACAAGCACATTTTAGAGAAGGCATATTGGATATGATCACTCTCTTGCATAGAGTGGTGGGGAATGATGAATCTAGTTCATTTGAGAGTGGATGTGCCAATTTTTTCTTGTGATTTCTAGTGAATGTCAATACATTGATTGGGATGAGATAATTAGTGATCATATTAATGATCAGTTGATGAATTTCCACAAGAAGGGACTCTTGTATATGTGTTCATATCTATTTTATGTGATTGTTGATACTCAAGTTGTATGGCCAGGTTTGAGAACACATGGTACTCTTTCCAGTGATGTGCCACTGTATGAATATTTTCCACAGTTGTAGGAAGAGAATGGAAACAAATATTATAGGTGTGTCAATGATGTGTTTTTTATGTTCAATGTGAAAAGGATTGAGGATATGCCTGGTGTTAGAATATCCTGAGAGGCAACACAATTTATGATGTAGTATGGGAGTTTCTTCATCTAGTTTGACATATTCTCCTATGTGAGGATAGGTGGTTTTGAAAGTGCACGTATAACTTGCCTCAGTATGCCAGTGACTTTATTGCTTTTGTTGAAGTGTGTAGACAAATGACATAGGTTAGCAAGAGGTATCATGACATGAAAAGAGGGGTTATCCCTTCCCTACCAATTTGACTTATTTCACTTGTAAAACTCATGATAATGCCAAGAATGTGGAAAGAATTCTTTCCCAGTTTAATTTCCATTTGTTTACTATTCAACCTTTCTTCGACAACAAAGATTATGTTAAGAAGATTTTTTATGGAGGAACATCCTATGAACACCGATCCTATCTTAAGGATTATTGGGAGGATTGTGTCGCTGAACGTGAGGTACAACGTAAAGACTAGATGAGGTTAATAGTCGATCAAATTTGAGATTTTAAGCTAGGTTGGATCATACCAAATATGGTAGATGATAATTTGGACATGATTGATGAAGGCTATTATGTGGAAAGCTCCAAGCCTATGCCCAAAGTTTGATGGTTAGAAAATGAAATTACTGACTTGTATGTGTGTTCATCTTTTGTATTGGACAAGACTAAAAGGTGGTTGAAGTTTAAAGCTATTGATTACACAGGTGCTAGTTCTTCCCAGAAAGAACAGGTTACAAAAGAGAAAGGACCTTCCACTACCTTAGTTTCACATAGGGCTCCCACTAATGTTTATGCTACTAGGTCTAGAGATGCTTCTCAAAAGGGAGATGGTGGGGATGAAGCTGAAGAAAATTGAAATCTTAAAAAACACATGTGAAGAAGATGGTGAGATGCCAAACTGTAAGCTAGATGTGAAGAAGAATCTTAAAGCTAATGAGAAGGAAGTCTTAGACTCTTTACATCAACTTCAAGCTGACCATGATGCTTCCCCACTTCATCTTCTCCAGGTAATCTATCCCCATCTTTTTACCAAATTGGTTAGTATAGTATTCTTCATGCAATTTTCAATGTGCCCTTTTCCCCACCTCAATAACAAGTCGATCAAGTGAAATTAGAGTCTGCTCTAGTTTTAGATAATACTATTTCTCCTGTTATTGATACTAGTTTCATTTTGCCATCCCCTTCTTGGCTCAAGAAAGTTGATAAAAAGAGGAAATACACCCCCATGGTAGACCCATGTTTTGACATAGTGGCTAAACTACTCCAAGTTAGCCCTCAACCCAAAAAGGCCAAAAGGATGTCTAGGGTGGTAGTTGATCCTCTTTCTGAACATCATGTCCTGGAGATTGTCGATCCCATAGGAGATAAGGATGAACAAAAAGTTACTGAATCTGATTTTAGTGTTAGAAAAATTGATATGGGTCTTCCCACTATAGAAGGTGATATTTATCAAGCTAAATTGCTAGTAAATGTTTTAGCCAAGAGATTGAAAATAGAGAAAATGGAGAAAGAAAATTTTCAAGAGAAAGTTAATGTCCTTAACTTATATATACATTCAATTGTGGATACTACCTCCCAGCCCCTGGATACTACACTTGATACTTATGTTAATGGTGTAGGTCCAGGTGTAATAGAACAAATCAGGAAATATCAAGCCTTGGCTAGGCCTATAGAATCTTGGGTTGAAAAAGTGACAATTGATGGTCTACTACATATTGAGGAGATTATGAAATTATATAATGATATTGTGGCTAAAAGAAAGAAACTCACCACTAATATGTAGTTCTTCAAAAAGGAGGAAACATTGTTGATGATTATTGCAAGGGATATGTAGTAAATGGTCAAGGTTGACACCAATATTTTAGTTTCGAAGAATGTCTTTAGTAAATTAGAGGAAAATGAGTCTATCTCATGGCTAAAAATGGTTGAATGGAACCTTTCTATTGTTAAGCAATTTTTGGGTGAATTGAAGATAATATTAAGCTAATACAATGTAGACTTATTGGACATCAATCCAATTGTTTAGCCCTAGAAGCTAACATTTTAGATGAAAATGAAGAAAATATCTTGGATGTAAAGGATGTTAAATAGAATTTCAAAATCTAATTATTGAGGAATTAACTAGCAAAGATGTGGTCAATGGCATTTCCATGGAAACAATATGTCATATATTTCAGTGTTGGAAATTTCAAGAGGGAACTCATAGATATAAACAAGAGACTTGATGAGGAAAATAAGGCCATTAATATCTAGAGAATCAAGTTCACATCACCATCAGTCCTAGTGGGAAGATCATCACTCCAGCGATTACTAGGTTCAGGAACTTCAAGGTAAATATGAATCCTTCCAAGGACAAGGCAACTATAGGGGACTAGGCAAAAGAAGATGAAGAAAATGAGAAGGGGGAGTAGGAGAATGTTTCTTGAATTTTATTCATGTTATTGAAAAGACTTTAAGTTTCTCAAATTAAGTAAACCTCATTAAATATTTCATATTTATATGTTTATTTAATTTTAATACACTAACTTCCTAGAAGTCATTACTTGTCAAGACAATTTCATTTTTGGGAGGCTCTATGTATAGCCTATTAGAAGGATGTTTAGGGATCTTTTGGAAAATTTGGTTTTGTGAATGGATCATTGAATGCACAAAAGACTTTTCTATTGTTTCTGACACTTCTCAAAGGATTTAAGGAGAATAAAATATATAACTTGGTAGACTTTGAGTTACTTTTATGTATTTGTGTATTCATGTATGTTGGATGTATAAGAATTTAATCTTTGAGATATTTTGTGGTGTGGTGGAAACTTAGATTATATTTCTATCATTAAGCTCATTTCTTGGAACTACTTTTCCATATGTTAAAGTATGCAAGTGGTGATTTTACACATACATTTTTACATTCATACTTATTGTAGTGAATGATTTGTTTTATAGTGAGGCTTTGTACTCATTTTTGTTTAAGTTGTTGTGGAAAATATCCTTTCCTACTTTCAAGTTAAAAGCAAACCCAATTTTATTTTGCTGTTATATCATAAGAGGGAGCTACACCTCTAAATGTAGAGGAAGGCTATTGGTTGGTAATAGATTCTTCAACTATTAGTGTATTTGTGGCTATTTTTTGGGTGAATTTATATTGAAGAGTGTAGCGACAAATATGTTCACTAACACACACCATAACTATACGTGATGAAGATACATTTCACAACCTTGTTTTCCAACTGTGTTCACTTCTCTTTTTGCACATGTGCATATGCCTCACAACCAAAAACTCTAAGATGTCTCAATGAAGACTTATGACCCAACCATGTCTCCATAGGTATTTTACTAACAAGAGTTAATGTAGGATACTTGTTAATAAGGTAGCAAGCTATGGTAATAGCTTTAACCAAAAACCTTTGTTCTAGACTAGCACCACTAAGCATACTCCTAGCCTTCTCCATCATTGTCATATTCATTATTTTTGTCATATTCATTATTATTGTGGAGAATATGGAATTGTCTTTTATCTCTTAATGTCACAATCTTTACAAAATCTACCAAAATCATTAGAGCAAAATTCACCGCATTATTAGTCCTCAAAAAAAATTATTTTCTTTCTAGTCTACAACTCAACCATTTCTTTATATTAATTAAATTGACTAAAAACTTTAGAATTACTCTTTAAAAAATATATTCATGTCCTTCTACTATAATTATCAATAAATGAAACATAATATGTGGATTTTCCAATCAAAATAACATTTACATGACCAAACACATTATAATTAATAATATCTAGTACACCACAAGTTTTACAAGAGCTCAATTAAAATTGAACGTGGTTTTGTTTCCCATAAATACAATACTCACAAAAATCAAAATCAAGATTACAATTAGTCAACCCTTCAACAAAGTTTTCATTTTTTAAGGTCCTTAGACCCTTTTCTCCAATTTGGCCTAATCTCTGGTGCCATAAGATAGTCTTCTCTATAGGAAATTTTTATTCAAAAGAAAAATCATCTTAGGGACACAGAAGCCATGACCATCCACTGAAGATGAAACCCTCACTTTTTCTAATGAATTAGTCACAAACATATTTTTCATAGAAGTATTATTGCACTCAATAGTGCATGCATCAAGCTTGTACAATGTTTCTAACACCTCTAGTGATCACCATAGAACATCTAACCATCTTGCATCCTACATTAGAAAAGACTACCTGCACACTTGCATTTATTAGTTTTTATCATAGATAATAAATTTTGTACTAACCTGAGAATATGCAACACACCATTAATCCTTTTTACTCTACCATCAAGAATTCTAATTTTAACTTTACCATTGCCAACAATATTTAAATAAGAATCATCACCCAAGTACACCTTACCTCCATCAAATTCTTCATATTCAAAAAACTAATCTCTATTATGAGTCATATAGAAAGATGTAGGTCTAAGCCAATTAACCATTCATCGTTACCTACATGAGTAGCTAAAGCTACAATGAACACATCACCCCCTTACTTCTCAGACTCAAAATCAAAATCAAGTTTCTTCTTTTCTTCTTTACACTCCTTATGAAAGTGTCCAGGCTTACCGCAATTCCAACAAATAACTTTGGACTTTCCAAGAGATTTGGATCTCCCCTTGAACTTAGATTTGTCATGTTTATTTCTCTTCTTTCCTTTCTCTTTAGGTCTTACATGGACATTCAAGACCTCTTTGAATTTATGGATACCTTCCTCCTCATATCTTCAAAAATCAAAAAACCCACAACATCTTCAACTTTCAAGACAATAGAAGTACTCCTAATAGCCATAACAAGAGAATCCCACAAATTAAGTAAAGAACAAAGTAGGATCTAACATCTCTCCTTCTCATCCATTTTTACACCATCTGATGCCAATTAAGCCACCAACATATTGAATTCTTCTAGGTGGTCTACAATTCATCTACCCTCTTCCATTATCAAGGAATACAACATCTTCTTCAAGAAAATTGATGCAGAGGCATCCACACTAAAACCTTGACATACAGCATGTATGTCTACAACCCATCATCATCATCATATTTTCTGTTAACATTGTCAGCATCATCATATTTTCCCTTGCCGACCGATATCCTCCTGCAGACAAACCTTCGACCCTTCACCTGTCAGCAGCATCATCATATTCGGCTATCGGCAGCATCATCACATTCGACAAGCGCAAACATCCTCCTGACGTTCACTGTTCACCTTACCGCCAAACGCTATCTGCAGCATCATGATGTTCAACATCATGTTCATCAGCAGGATATAAAATATCCTGTTCCTCCCATATATCCTGATGACGACAACCTTATGCACCTTTCCTTCGATGCTTACGTCACCCCAATATCCTGATGACGATTATCCTGATGACGATGACGTCACATGCAGCTCCTTCAATATCCTGCTGCCCCGATATCCTGATGACGATGACGTCACATGCAGTTCCTTCAATATCCTGCTGTCGGCCAAACTTAACATTATCAGCTCACGATGACTTTATCAACCCGATCGACTAACTTATGTCGATATACTCCTCCTCGGCAACACCTGATGATGATCACCCCAATACACATTCACTTTATGCAATTGATTGCATCATGCTCACCTCCATCTACTCGGATGACGCCCGAAGTAACTGTAGGATATACACAGAAATATCCTGATGATGCCGTTGCGATGGATTTTCCAACCTTAGCGAATTTCGATCCGCCGAACCTCCTGAGGTGACCCAAACCGTCTCCTGGACAACTTTCCAGGCTCTAACAACCAGCACGACCTAGCACATACCCATGCTAGGGTTCTCAACACCTCTCGACTGCGATCCTGCAAACATACATGTGAACAAACAGAAAATGCAAACTAAATCCTAAACTACTGTACATAGCCATTCCACCGATTCGACGAATCAACCGGTGGAATGGATCAGCGAATCCATGAAACCACCAGAACAACAACCTTTCCTTCGATGCTTACGTCACCCCAATATCCTGATGACGATTATCCTGATGACGATGACGTCACATGCAGCTCCTTCAATATCCTGCTGCCCCGATATCCTGATGACGATGACGTCACATGTAGTTCCTTCAATATCTTGCTGTCGGCCAAACTTAACATTATCGGCCCACGATGACTTTATCAACCCGATCGACTAACTTATGCCGATATACTCCTCCTCGGCAACACCTGATGATGATCACCCCAATACACATTCACTTTATGCAATCGACTGCATCATGCTCACCTCCATCTACTCGGATGACGCCCGAAGTAACTGTAGGATATACACAGAAATATCCTGATGATGCTGTTGCGATGGATTTTCCAACCTTAGCGAATTTCGATCCGCCGAACCTCCTGAGGTGACCCAAACCGTCTCCTGGACAACTTTCCAGGCTCTAACAACCAGCACGACCTAGCACATACCCATGCTAGGGTTCTCAACACCTCTCGACTGCGATCCTACAAACATACATGTGAACAAACAGAAAATGCAAACTAAATCCTAAACTACTGTACATAGCCATTCCACCGATTCGACGAATCAACTGGTGGAATGGATCAGCGAATCCATGAAACCACCAGAACAGCAACTCGATTACACAAAGGAATCCAACACAGAGAATTGACACAACAGGATCTCTTTATTGATTTCAAAAGATGCAAATACAATATTCAGTCTCTCCCTCTGTCTCTCCTCTTCAATCTAACTCCTCTGCTCAATGCAATACTATGTCTAAAACCAACCGATCCTCATGCATAAATAGGATCTACTGCGAGTACTACCACTCGATTCCCAGCGGCTGGGAAATCTCTCCAGGTGGCTGGGAGATCCAACCGGACATACAGCATAACAGCTGTCATAACAAACTACCTAAAAATAGTAAAGTTTGGTCAACATGACCTTATTACATGCATTGGTCTTACAAGACCTTCTTGGAAACATTAACAAGACCTAAAACAAACTAACTACCTCATGGAGGCCAGCTGTCAGGTAGGTGTTCCTGCACCATACTCCCCAATAGAAAAGAACTCATGTCCCATGAGTTAGGATGTGGAAGTCCTCCACCTTTACACTTTGCCTTTGCAGTGTCTTGACCTGTTCCAGCTTTATCCTCTGCTGTCTCTTGGCTGCTCCAAGACTTCTGAAATGTAACTTGCTTTCTTGCAAGTAAATCCTTATGCCTGTCAATGTAGGCCCTTCTCTCACATACCCTGTGTTTGTCAGGTTGTCTGACCAGAACCTCTGTCTGAACTGCCTCTTGAACTTCTGTAATGTTCAACTCTATCTTTCTTTCAACCTTTATAGGACAAACAATAGTCCCAACTATGACAACATCCTTGTCATTCCTCTCAACTGGTTGCTATTTGCAAACCTGTTTCTGAACCTGCTGCTGACCTCTGTCAGTCAAAACTAAAACTTTCTTCAACTTGTTGTCCTTAACAACTCCTTTCCCTGCAGTGTCCTCAACTACCTTTATGCCTGCTGCTATAGGCTTCTGCACAAATTCCTTCTTTCCCACTAAAATGATTTGGGCTGCCCTCTGTGCTGCAGCATTTGCCTGCAATGGCATCAACATAATAGTTTTCCCATCTTTCTTGATGGTGTAGGTATTAGCATACCCATCATACAGTACCCTCCGGTCAAATTGCCATGGTCTACCCAATAGTAGGTGACAACATTCCATGGGCAAAATGTCACACAAAACTCTATCATGATATGCTCGAATCTGAAAATCCACATATGCCTGTTCATAGACAAAAAGTGATTGACTATCACTCACCCAAGATGCCTTGTAAGGGTGTTGGTGTGGAATCCTTTCCAAATGCAGTTTATCCACCATTTCCTGAGATACCATGTTGTTTGTTGAACCAGTATCAATGACAACCTTACATACTTTACCTTTGCTCTTGCATGTGGTCTTGAAAAGAGCTCTTCTTTGCATCATATCCTTTGATGCCTGCAAACTAATTCTCCTTAGCATCAATGCTTCTCCCTCCTCAGGATATCCATAACCGTCAGGAACTCTATCTTGATAAGTGTTTGAACTTTGCACACTTTGCTCTACTTTCTCTTCTTACACAAGTTGTACTTTCTTGTCATTCGTTCTATCATCTCTGGATGATGAACCTTTGCTTTCTGGACATTTGAAAAATGGATGACCAAACTCACCACAGGTGTAACACTTTCCTGAAAATGTAGTAGAACCTCTACCACTTCCAAATCTGCCTCTATTACCTTTCCATCCACCTCTGAAATCAGACTGTCCCTGTCCTTTACCAGTGTCTTCTTGACCCTCATTGGTTTGCCTTGTTGTAGGGGCTAATCCTCTTCCCCTCATATTGCTGCCTCTTCCTCTCATGGACTTATCTTGTCTCCTATTCATCTTTTCTTCAATCCTGATTGCCATTTGGTAACAATCCTCCACACTCTTAGGGTTAGCTAAAACTAACTCATCCTGTATGTTCAATCTCAAACCAGCCAAATACCTAGCCACCTTTTCTACCTCATTCTCATGATGACCAGATCTCATACTCAACTTATAAAACTCCTCAGTATATGCCTTCACATCCATTTCGTTCTGCCTTAAAAATTGCAACTTCTTAAACATCTGAATTTCATAATCCCTAGGCAAGAATTTACCTTTGATCCTTGCTACCATTTTATCCCATGAAGTGATCTTTGACTTCCCTTGTTTCCTTCTCTCGGATTGTACATAATCCCACCATACCAAAGCATGACCTCCTAACTTGGTCTTTGCAATCTTTACCTTCTGATCCTCAACAACATCTTCACATTCAAAGTGATTATCAAGTGCAGCAATCCAATCCAGTAACTCATCTTCATTCAAACTTCCATTATACTTGGAAACATCAACCTTTACCTTAGGTTTATCACTCTGCACTGCCTTTAACAGTTTTGCAAATCTCTGGTCTTCAGCATCCAGATCTTCAGCTACCTCTTCATACTCTTCAATAGCATCTTCATCTTCTTCAGACTCACTGTCTTCCACTTCCCTCTTTTTGTTCTTCTCCAAGGCTACAAGCCTGGCTTAAAGTGCTTCAGCAAGCTCCTTCATCTTCCTCATCTCTCTGGCATGTTTTTCCTTCATCTCCTGCAATTCCCTTGCAGTACCATTACCTTTCAGAGGCATTTTGTCAACCTCTCACTCCTCTACCTCTATCCTTTCAGTGACAGAATCAACTCTACCTCTGCCCTTTCAGTGACAGAATCAACACACAACAGCCCAGACCTTTTGCTGAGCTCTGATACCACTATGATGCAGAGGCATCCACACTAAAACCTTGACATACAGCATGTATGTCTACAACCCATCATCATCATCATATTTTCCCTTGCCGACCGATATCCTCCTGCAGACAAACCTTCGACCCTTCGCCTGTCAGCAGCATCATCATATTCGGCTATCGGCAGCATCATCACATTCGACAAGCGCAAACATCCTCCTGACGTTCACTATTCACCTTACCGCCAAACGCTATCTGCAGCATCATGATGTTCAACATCATGTTCATCAGCAGGATATAAAATATCCTGTTCCTCCCATATATCCTGATGACGACAACCTTATGCACCTTTCATTCGATGCTTACGTCACCCTAATATCCTGATGACGATTATCCTGATGACGATGAAGTCACATGCAGCTCCTTCAATATCCTGCTGCCCCGATATCCTGATGACGATTATCCTGATGACGATGACGTCACATGCAGTTCCTTCAATATCCTGCTGTCGGCCAAACTTAACATTATCGGCCTGCGATGACTTTATCAACCCGATCAACTAACTTATGCCGATATACTCCTCCTCGGCAACACCTGATGATGATCACCCCAATACACATTCACTTTATGTAATTGACTGCATCATGCTCACCTCCATCTACTCGGATGACGCCTGAAGTAACTGCAGGATATACATAGAAATATCCTGATGATGCCATTGCGATGGATTTTCCAACCTTAGCGAATTTCGATCCACCGAACCTCCTGAGGTGACCCAAACCGTCTCCTGGACAACTTTCTAGGCTCTAACAACCAGCACGACCTAGCACATACCCATGCTAGGGTTCTCAACACCTCTCGACTGCGATCCTGCAAACATACATGCGAACAAACAGAAAATGCAAACTAAATCCTAAACTACTGTACATAGCCATTCCACCGATTCGACGAATCAACCGGTGGAATGGATCAGCGAATCCATGAAACCACCAGAACAGCAACTCGATTACACAAAGGAATCCAACACAGAGAATTGACACAACAGGATCTCTTTATTGATTTCAAAAGATGCAAATACAATATTCAGTCTCTCCCTCTGTCTCTCCTCTTCAATCTAACTCCTCTGCTCAATGCAATACTATGTCTAAAACCAACCGATCCTCATGCATAAATAGGATCTGCTGCGAGTACTACCACTCGATTCCCAATAGCTGGGAAATCTCTCCAGGCGGCTGGGAGATCCAACCGGACATACAGCATAACAGCTGTCATAACAAACTACCTAAAAATAGTAAAGTCTGGTCAACATGACCTTATTACATGCATTGGTCTTACAAGACCTTCTTGGAAACATTAACAAGACCTAAAACAAACTAACTGCCTCATGGAGGCCAGCTGTCAGGTAGGTGCTCCTGCACCAAAAATCTTGTACACTAAAGATTTGGCTTGATATATCTCACTGAGTTTCTTCCATAGTTTCTTCATAGAGGACACTTCATGGAAATTGATTAAAATAGAGTCTACCAAGCACAATCTAATTGGACCCTTGGCTTTATGGTCCATAAAATCATATTGAGTAGCCAAAGTAGCATCTGTAGGCCTTGAAACATGCTCATAAATAGCATTCCATAGATCTCAATCAATTAATAGATCTTCCATCTTTAGCTTCCACATCTTAAAATTGTTACCAGGAAATTTCTCTACCTCTATTCTCCTTGATGTGCTTGCCATCTAAAAATTCCTACAACAAGATCACAAAATATATTCTGCACAAGCTCTCACTCAAAAGTGGATTAGTTCAAAAAATCTAACAACCCACAACTGAAACCAAAGGTGATCAAGCTCTGATACCACTTGTAAGGAAGCTAAGGTAGTGAAACAACTTCCTACACTAATCTTGAGAGGAGGGTTATGAAAAACTTTTCAAATCTTTACAAAAATTACATAAATTATATATAAATAAACATAAATAGCAATCATACCACAACACAATGAATTATGTGGGGAAATCCCTTTTAGGAGAAAAACCCCACACTTCAAAAGTAGCCCAATATATCATTCAAAAATCTCAACAAGATTATAATATACTTGCAGAGAAAGCTTTCATAGGAGTATCACCGACCATAGATCTAGAAAAAACTTAACAACATCTATGAGACTTACACACAACCTCCATATCAAGCACCTAATATATAAGAGATACAATACATGAAACCATTAAATGGTAATTAGAATATTATTATCCAAAACCACTCAAAAGTGGCACCCAAATTCCTAGGGTTTCATTATCTCTAATCAAAGACGCCTTATGATGTGTCATAACATGATTTAACATGTGTAACTCCCTGTTATATCTCTTTTCTATGTCCAACACATTTTTATATTTTCTAATATGGGAGGCCCAAATTTTGGAGGCCATAACTTTTGATTCGGGAGGTCAATTGATGCAGAGGAAAAGGATAGAAAAACTCAGTCTCTCAATCTCATGCCTTCATAGACTATTCTTAATGTGCAATTATGGCACTCATACTATAACCAACCAACACAAACTTGTTCAGCACATAACCAACACATGGTCTCTAACCAAATAACTATGTGTTGTACCTGGGAGGACAGTGGACAACAAACTTCCAGATTGACTGCACTTTGACAGTGCCTTGACATGTTTGATCCTTGTAGCTCTGCCATAGAATACTATCAAACACAACTTTTACCACAGAACCCTCCTCAAGACTGTGATGGACATTTGGAGTACCCTTTAGTGAATTTTAAAACATATCCTAAATTCAGTATGGGTTGATTTGTAAAGAACTATCTAAAAATGGACTGACAGCATGCCAATTAGGCCTATTAGGCCTTGTCAATACAAGGGTTATTGATTCTCCTATCTCCTCAATCAAATCCCTAAAGCCAACACTTGGGAACACTCCATATTGATATTCATTAGCTTATTGATTCATCAAAAGTCCATTCCCACAGATATTTAAAGAAAACCTAGATTATAACTGCCAAAGACTGCCCTCTATCAGTCTGAAGCAGAGTAGAACAGCACTAGGGTGCCTTTAAATCCAATGTAAACCTTGATCATCTGATCTAGACTTAGTCTTTAGAAACTAAAGTTTATTTCATGTCATCTTACTCATGTATGGACTCAACACCATATAAAAAGATCCAAGAAACTCCATTAAACTGCTCACTGTTTACCCTAAGACAGTGTTTTAACCACTTTCAGAGAAATCACAAGAGCTAACTCAAAATAGAACCAAAATGCATGAAACAAAAAGTAAATGGAGGGTGATTGAATATAATTTCATTTGAAATCAAAAATAAATGTCCTACTACCCGTACTGGGCCATACCATGCAAGAAAATAATGAATTTCTGAAGTAAAATACAGAAAACAGTGCTTGTTTGTCATTCCATTTCAAATCTCCAATCACCCACGACTTATTTGAAGGTTACAAGGCCCTTTAAAGGCATTACAACATGACCTTTTAGTTTCTAACTTCCTTGGAATGAACTACGAGCCAAATGACCCTTCAACTTCCAAGTTTGCATCTTTTTTTCAATTTTACATGACAACCTTTACATTGTATGCAATATTTTGCATATTTGAACCTCCTAATGACCTAAACACCTAATAGTGACTTGATTAACCTCATTACAATTTTGAACCATTAAAATTTAATCAAATTCCTATGGAAGTATCAATTTGTCAAGGTGCTCCTACACCATCAATTGGGCCCATTATTTTTACATTGTAGAGATCAAAGAGATCTATAGAGATGACACTCTACAATTGGTGCTAAACAACTTAGAATTTTTATTTTGTCTAAAAACCAACTCTATAGCCCAAAAATTAAGTTTATTTAATTTTATAATTAAAAAATCACACTTTTTGTAATTGCAAGGTTGAGACAACTTTACTAATAGTGCAATCCTAGATGCTACCTTGTACTCTCTCACAGTTCATGGGTGCAGATTTAACCAGCCCATAGAACAATTGCATGACATAATGGATCACTACACAATGTACAACATTGTTGAGAAACACATTGCAAAGTTGTTTCACTTAAAGGCAAAGCTCTTGATTTGTACTAATCTCTTGCTCCTCTCTCAATTAATGAGTAGGACTATTTGGGTCGATCTTTGATCAATAAATTCAAAGAGAAGTGAAGTGCTACATCCCTACTAGAGAAACTCACAACCATAAAAAGGGCTCCCATAGAGATCTTAGATGCTTCAACAATAGATTCTAGAAGACATGGCAAAGGATACATACTAAGGGTTGACCTCCATCAAGTGTGGCCTACATATGTTATTTGAAATTAATAGACTCCGAGATTTCCATGATGGTCAAATAAAATGGAGGAAACACTCTCTTATATGCCTATGACATTGTAATTTGTACTAAACATGACCTCATTCAAATTGAATTGTTGGTATCTCAACCCCCTATATCATTATTTCTAAATATATAGTCTCCATACTAGGCCATCTTGGTGCACAACCTATGAGCTAATAGCTAGCCATGGATCCCATTCCAACTCCAATAACTAAACCAACCCTATAATATCATTTTGCTAAGCCATTGATCTCTAACGAGTTTGATAAGATGTAAAATCTACTTAGAAATATATCTAATGGTTTCACTACACTCAAAAGATAATAGAATATTCAAAGACCCACACTCTCAAGTAAGCAATGCCCCCCTCAAATGCAATCATATAATCCCTAGGTGAACCAAAGATACAGATCCTCCTTTAAAAATAATTAGGGATACTAGTATAGGCCAACATTTCAAAATGTTTAAGGTGAAAATTGATGCAAGAGGATTTGTTTGTGTTTAGGGTTGATTTTGCTAGTTTGTATGAATCCTCCTTTCACCTCAAACATTCAAGGACTCCAACTGAGTAGGAAATCTACTATCAAGTTTTCAGTCACTTGGAATATCAAGGAAAATTGGAATTGTGTGATTTTGTTGTTCAATTAAGCCCAATTATGCTCAAAACCCTAATTATGCAAATTTGGAAGCAAATAGACAAATCACGGAAAATGCTAGCACATAGAGATATTAAATGACAATCAAATGCATATCAGATTTCAAAGTTTAGAAAGTGGAACAATCGGGGACTAATGAGTGGGCACCCTAGTCTAGTGCCATACTTTTTGTAGTGATTTGGAAACCTTGTCTACAACTTGTTCCTGTTGTTCCAGAGATTTTCTTGTTGCGAGATCTGAAGGACTAATGAGTGGGCACCCAAGTCTAGGTCCCTATTTTCTTCTTTGATCTACAATTTCAATAGTCTACACTACTCTCCTACAACTCCACTTTTTCTACTCCTACAACCTGTAACCTGCAATTACAAAAAAATGGGTTGGGGGTTGTGGTGTTTAGAGGCTTGCCTCAGTCAAGCCCTAGAAAGACATTCAAGTCTTCTGAACACTGTCGTTAGATAAAGAGTCCGTATCCCTACGGAATAGAGGCAAAATCCAAATGATAAATGATAGAAAACATAATTGATATCACCTTGTAGTGAAGATCTCATGGAAGGAAGATGCTCTTCATGCCATGAGGAGATGGATACCAAATCTACCAATACAAACACAAGAACAACACAAATTCTACTTTGCAACACATAATGAATGCCTTGAATCACCTTCACATAAGCCACAAGTTCGCAATATCTATCTAGTTTCCATCTAGTTTACGAATGAATTCCTAAACATGTTTATATATGCAATTACAAACATTTCTGCTAAGAATTTCATAATTAAAACTTACTGTGTTGGCATAGGACCTAAATAATGGTCACAAACTAACACTTTGAAATTGGTCCTGACCTAAAATAGGGTAGGACTAGGGCACGAGTGCCCAAGTCCTCCCCCCTATTTCAGGTAAGATTTATGTTAAGTGCATCCCCTAAGTTCAAATTGCCATAAAAACTCTAGGGTTTTCTCATCGGGATGTCAAATTATCATGAAAGATGCTCTAAATGCATTCTAAAGACCCGATAGCTAAACCTTAAGAAGGAAAATCCCCCAAGGGGACATTTTTTGACATAACATTTAGCCCCCACTTTAATGTATGTATAAATGCAAGGCAAATACATGCATTAAAGTACGGTCAACAAACACAACAAACATGCCAAGCACAGAGAAGACATGTCAATCACAATGAAGACAATAACAGGGATGTAAAACATGGAGAAGACAGTTACAGTCATGCAAAACATGGAGAATACAACATTAAAGACATGCAAAACATAGTGAATACAGTGAATGCAAAGAAGACAATGATAATTTTCTTTTTTTCTTTTTCTCATTTATATGAAATGCAAATGCAAGTACAAGGAAAGTAAACATACCACCCATAATGTAGGAGAGACTCATCACCACTAGTATTTAAGATTGCATATGGGGCAATAGACATGCCAAACAAATCAAGCATGCCATACAAATCATGCACACCATACAAATCCCAAAGCATAGGAGGGACTCACTGCCACCAGTCTTTAAGACTATGCTTAGGAACAAACACGCAATACACACACACTTGGAAGACACGGAGAAAACACGACAGACAAGCAATGGAGTGTCCCTATTTCTAGGTTCAACACCATCTCAGGCACATTACAAGCACACACTAATGATTGGGCTTCGCTAGAAAAATCACCAAAGACATGCTTAAGGGTTGAGTTAGTCACAAAACTGCTCCCTGCCTTGCCATGAGGACTTTTTGAAAATGACAGGATGTGCACTCTACATGAGAAATACACCATCCCCACCTCACGGTGAGGGCTTAAGATAGAAAATGGATGCGATATCCTTGCCTCATGATGAGGGATTAAATTATTGCAATAGATTTCAAACAAATCTCAGAGTGTAGGAGGGACTCATCGCCACCAGTATTTAAGACTGCACCTAAGAACAAGCACATTGCTAACATCTACAACAGATAGCTTACCTTATATATGCCCCCACCTTAAGATGGTTGATATCAGGTATCGATATCAAGCACATTAAGGTAGGAATAAAAAAACACAAAGGAACATGAGCTCTCGCAAAGCCCATGCCCCCCGGAGGTGACATGTACCTTACGGTCACCAAATGTTCCCACAAACACATCCCTGCAAGAAAAGTGTTAGCGTCCATATAATCATGATAAACAACAATGCATATGATCATTCACATAAAGAGCCAATGTTATACTATGAATTCAGAGATTGAGTATAACCATGGAGCGATACCATGAAAATCTCAAAACTAAGTGCACGCAAGGCAAGATTCAAAGACAAACAAAGTGCACAGAGCAGCAGTATTGTTATATTTTGTAAGTACTATAAGACATCATCAAGATCACATGACAAAGTGCATGGGGTGATTCTACTAGCCAAGCATCAGATAATATATATCAACCCCATCGTCATATAGGAATTAAGTTCAATTTTTTATTTCTCGATAAAGGGACACTAGGTCCGCATCAGTATAATATGTTTTTCGTCATCCACCAGCTAGATAGAAACACTAGAGGAAGGGAAACAATAAATCAAGGGAGGAGAAACAAGTGCCTTAGGGATAGTCACGTAGGAGGGTGCCCCCAAGTCACCAACCACAACACTATGTCTGTAAGATACAACACATATCAATGAAAATAGAGGAGAGGCAATATAGAAAAATGATGATACAAATAGAAGAATGGTCACAACAGAGCTGGTCTCCTGGTATCCTAGATCTTACAAGAGATTCAAGGGTCATCCCAAGAGGCCTGAACTATTGGAAAGAGACACTACTAGGCATGATAGGTGTTGTCATTGATCTCAACTAAGATCATCCCAATCATTTGCATAACACAATTTGTTCACACCGGAAGTCAGAATCAGAATTTGTCTAAGTCTGAGCAAGTGACAGGGTCTGGTATCTTGGTCTAGATCTCTCCAGTGGAAAGGAATGGTTTTTTGCATATCTAAGGTAGTTGTAAGCATTGTCAAGACACTCTAAATCCACAGTTTTGTCCTTCGAAGATGAAGGACTCAAAAGATATTAGCTTCTGAGTATCGGGTTTCAGTTTGACAAAATAGATAGAAGAAGAATAGGCTGACCTTGTAAATGATCTTAAATCTAGATGTATAGAAGTTGTTTATTGGGCAATTGGTGATGATAAGTAATGATAGCTGAATGATTGATGATTTACAAGTGCAAGTTTTGGTTCGCATCTCATATTATGTATGGATCTAGCCAACAGAGCAGAGTACTCGACAAAGTTCTAAATGTTCTTGAAGCTGACTGGTAAACTAATTGTAGATCATGTTGTGGATATATATATATATATATATATAATGGAATTGGATGATTTTGGTGTGTGTGTGTTGTGACTATGGAGTAATTACAAAAAGAAGCAGAGATCAAAAGTTCAGATGGTAGCAGAGTAGTAAGAGGAGCAGAGTAAGGATGAAGTGTATCAAGTCAGTTTTTTATGCTTAACTGGAACTAAACTCCAACATTGATAGATGCTAAATATTATTTCAAATTTATTGTAACTTTTCTTTCTTATAGGCAGTGAGACTTCTTTTGAGCAGTGAGCCTGAATGCATGTGCATTCCCCATTGTAATACTTTTAACAGAGTATAATCTTTGTGGGTTAACCCCCACCATGGTTTTTCCCTTAACCAGGTTTCCATGTCAAAAATCTTGGTGTCAAGTGTATTATTTATGTTTCTGCTCATGTGTTATTGATTAATGTTGAAATGTTTACATCATTGATTTGATTATAAGTTATAAAGGAAGATTAAAGGAAGAAATTGTTAAAAGTGTGACAATTGATTCAAACCCCCCTCTCAGTTGTCTAGACCTAATTCAATAATTAGTATCAAAGCAAGGTTCCTTAAAAGAAGCCTAACAGCTTAAGGAAAGATCTTGGAAGGAGTTATCAATGGGTTCACTCAAAGATCAACTTCAACTAGCTCTAAAAGATCTTGATCAGTCCAGAGCAGATATATCTAATCTAAAAGATGAACTCAAGGATGCTAATGATACCATTGAAATGTTAAAAGATAAATTAAAGAAGTCTATGGGAAGGAATAAGGAGCTACTTCTGTAGTTATCCAATTTAACTAAAGAAAATGACATGAATGAAGCCTTGGAAGAAAAGACAGAGGAGTGTGAGAAGATGTCAAAAGAAGTTGATCTTCTAAAAGTTGAGATGGAATCTGGGGCAATGAGGCTAACCAAATCAATTGAGTAAAGGAAGAAGACTGAAGAAGATTTGAATCAAACTCTAAAAGAAAGAACTGATGAATGCTACAGACTGGATAGTATAGCTGGCCATCTAAAGTCTGATCTACAAGAAAGCAAAGACAATGAAAGTGATATTGAAAGGCAAATTGTCATTTTCAGACATGACCTAGAAGTTGTAAATGAATACAAGGAGAAGTTCAAGACAAGTTCAGCTAAACTTGAAGCAATACTTGAGGATCAGAAAAAGGCTGATGACAAGCATGGTCTTGGATATGAGAAAGGTGAAAGCTCTAGATCTGGACAAAGAAACTTTCAACCAAGGAATAGGAGAAACAGACCTAGAAGACCTCTGGTAACATAGCCTAATGCTCAAAGGTATCCATCTTTCAATGGAAATTGTTTCAAGTGTAATAAATCTGGTCATAAAGCCACTCAATGCAGAAGTAGAGTAAATCAAAATAATCCATCCTCTTATGGACAATACTTCAATTGCAAGAGGTATGGTCATAAATCTAATGAATGTAGAAGTATGATAATGAACAACTCATCAAATAGAGGAAATGGGAACTCTTTCAATGGAAAATGTTTTGTATGCAATAGATTTGGACATATGGCCATTCATTACAGATCAAGAGAAAATCAATCAAATGGGTAAAAAAATGTTGTGTGCTTCCATTGTAGCTGATCCAGTCATTTTGCAAGATTCTGTAGAAGTAGGACTAATGAAAGAAGAGGTTCAATAAACAAAAAAATAGATGAGAAGAGACAAGACAAAGGCAAAAGAAAAATTGAAGAGAATGAGATCCAGAATGAAACAAGTGAGACATGGGTCAAGAAAGTAATTGTGAACCATAGTGATGGGTCTACACTGGAGTCCAATGCAGATAATTCCTCAGGGAATTAAATTAGGAGCTCTTGCTCAGGGGGAGCTGCAATAAAAATCAAAATCCCCCAGCCAGTAAGTTCCTGAATCTGGCACAGTGAGAAAAGAGATCTTGGATTGTTTCAGATCATTTGGAAGGATTTCCAAAAGAAAAAAGGTGGATATGGCAAATTGAGGAGTAATTCATGAGAAATTGTTCAACAAACAGAGTAACAAGATGTATTAGGGCAGAGCATTTATTACAAAGACAAATTAAGTGCTGCAGAGCATAAAAGGGTCATTCATTCCCTAGGCAAATCACTTTGCATCAGAAGAAAGCAAGAAGTGAAGGAGTGAATGAGCTCTAAGATGAGAATTCTCAAGAATTGAAGCGCGAAGAGGATCCTCAAGAAAAACCCTAATCTACAGAACAAGGTGCTTTTTCAGGTGTTCCATATGGGGTTTTACATGTTGAAGATATTAGGGCATACATCCACTATAACATGGATGAATTTGGAAACCTGATACTCTTGGATTTGCTTAACAACTACTTAACTGATGATAGCCATAAATTGAAATTGGAATACAAAGCCCTAGAAAGAAAACACTTTCTGCAAGTCATTAGGTTTTCAATATTTGATGAAAATGAACGGGTTTGATATGTCTTGAGCCAAATACATAATGAGTTCATGTGGCTATTGAAACCATTTAAGATTACAAAGGATGTTATCAAGACTATAACTAGGTTAAATTCCTCTGGCGGATTACCCATGCTGAAAGCCGTGAAAAACTAGATAGTGACTGAGGCTACCAGTGCCAAGTTTGATAAAAGGGCAATGACCATCAATGATATCATAGAACCTAATGTTAAATTTGCCTCCATGGTGATTGGGTACAAGATTTACCATTCCAGCAGGGAAAATTCTATCTTTGGAACTGTAATATATGCAACCTATCAAATAGTAAAGGAGAATGTTGATTCTGATCTTTGTGAAATACTACAGAATCAGTTGATTGAGAATCTAAGTAAAATAAAGAAAGATAGGAAAAATACCTTCAAATATGGTTCCTTGATTATATATTTGTTCTTCTATTTTATGAATGAAGTACCTAGAATTCAAGGTGTTTATTAGACAACTAATAGGATAGTAGCATGGCAAATAAGAGATCACCTTCTCAGTCTTGGTGACTCCCATGCCCAAAAGACTACCATTTGGGGCTACTTCAAAAACTTCCAAAGTTTAATGCAAGCAATGGAGAGAATCCCTAAAACAATTGTGGAGAAGTATGAAAATGACATATGTTTCATGGTTGACATAGATCAGTGCTTGATGGAAGCTGTAGAACCAAGAATAGTTTGGATAATGCCTATGGGTTATGAGGTGGATGAAAGAGTTTTGGATATGTATGCTCAACATCTTTTGAGCGCACCTAAAGATACCTCTATGGAAAGGTTTGGAACTTACAAGGAACTGAGTCTAAAATTGCATGTGGAACTTAGACAACTAGAGACCAGGAGGAAAGTGCAGAGGCAAGTTGAAAAGTATGCTAAGAGCATTGGACTAACCAAGGAAGTAGTGAAGCAGAACAGAGAGAGAATTGAGAAGGATGAAAAAGAAAAATAGGACAGGAAACAAAAAGATGCTCCAGTGGAACCATCCTTCACTTCAAGGACTATTAGAAGCTCTACTGTTGCTTCTATTCCTCCTAAAACTACAAAACCAAAAGTTAGACCATCTAGTGAAGCAAGTAAGAGAAAGAAAACAAAAGCCATAAGAACAAGTGTGGGGACAAAAGATGACGAGGAGATAGAGATAGATGAAGAAGTCAAAGAAATAAGATCCAAGAAAGCTAGAACTTTGAAGACTTCTGAAGACCAGCCTCCTGGAAGCATTAAGACCAATAAAAAGCAAGTAAATGGTAAGGTTGCTATGACTATTGATGAAATTGTAAAAACAATCACTATTCATGGATACTTAAAGCCTATCAGAGTTTACTATGATAATTTTGATGAAGCAAATAAGAAAATTTTGGAAGATGCCATTATCATATATTTGAATAAATTCAATAGAGCCCTATTGGAAATTTTACAAGAACTTCCTAAAGGTTTAAAGAAAGTACTGAAAATGAGGAAAGAAGTAGTCAAGGCTAAAGATCTAGAATTAGAGAGTATATCCTTTCTACTTTGTGTCCTGTAATGACTAGAAGAGCCGGAAGAAGAGATTAACAAGGGAATTGATGACCAAGGTGCTAATTTAAATCCTCCAGAGTTAACCTATGAAGAGACTAATGTTGGATTTGATTCATCAAATCTGAATGTTGGAGAAGTTTAGGAAAAGAACATCATTAAGCAACAATCTGAGTTTGGTGAAGGCTTTGTTCTAGAAGAGGAACAAGTCAATCGGGAGGACATAGAAATGATAGACAAAATAGATGATAAAGAAGAAACTCTTCCACCTGATCTTTCTGGAAAAGAAGAGGATATTGCTACTATACAGAGCCCTCTAGATCAAGTAGTGAGTGGTGAAGATAGAGAAAAGATTTCACCTACAAGTGATACAAGAAATGATAAAGCAGAGGAATAGAAGGAATAAAACCAAGAAGACAAAGCAAAAGAAGATGGTGCAAATATTGAAGCACCTAAAATAGATGCTGAGAAATCTGATGAACAAGTGGATGATTCAAAAAATGTTGCAAGAGACATTGCAGATGCAATGAAAAGTCTTCTTGAAAAATAGATAATTAAGCTTGATGAGCCTGAACTATTCCAAAGTCTAACCAATCCAGATGCCCTCTCTCCCATTTAACTGATGAAAATAGCATCATTCAGCCAAGTAAAGGCTAGAGAAAAGTTGTTAAAGTCCCACATGGAGGACAATGAGCTACTGGGGCTTGCAACTAGGATTTTGGAGAAGTTAATGCCTTCCTACCAGAAGAGTCCATCTGATTCCCCCTCCAGACATCTAAAAAATCTTGTAAGTTTTGTAAATACTCATTTGAATCCTTTAAAAAATCTGCAAAGACAAAGGTTGGAAAGAGTTTTTGGAAAAGAAATTTAGTGACATATAGAATCTAATGAGAAATGATAGGATGATACTCAGCATTAGTATAAGGAGTATTCAGAATGCTCTAAATGATGGAAGAGATATGTATAAATTTTGTCTATCATGGCCCAAAATTAGTAAGGATATTGAGAAGAAGATAAAGGAGCAAGAACAAAAATTGTCAAATCTTTCTCAAATTTCTGATCCTCTAACAGTTTCACCTATAAGTCAAGAATGTCAAGTAATTAGCTTGACAAATGAGATAAAGAGGCTCAGTAAAGAAAAAATTAACATTATGAAGAGAATGTGTGAGCTCCAAGAATTGATTGCCCCCAAGTTAGAAACCATGTTTAATGCCTTATCAGAAGCTCAGACTGCACTTCAGACAAGTAATCCTCTGGATCTGACAAAGGTAGAAGCACATGCATTTTTGTTGAGTGGACACATCTCAATTTTGGATGGAATAAAGGGAATTGGGCCTTTGAACTTGTGCAATTGAAAAATAGTTTTGCAGACATTTTGAAGTTCATGTGAATAGAACTTAATGATTAGTTGTACATATGCGGTCCTATATATAAATTTTTGGAGAATTTTGGCTTGCGGACCCCACCCTTTGCCATTGATGTCAAAGGGGGAGTGAATATCAATGAAAAATGAGGAATCCAGCTAAGGGGGAGCACTGGAAAGTAGTGTGAACAATAGTATGGAGCACAAGCTAAGGGGGAGCTATTCCAACACTTAGTCATTTTTCACTAAGTGTTGCCATCAATGCCAAAGGAGGAGATTTTTAGCAAGAGACACTACTAGGAATGATAGGTGTTGTCATTGATGGAAACTAAGATCATCCCAATCATCCGCATAACACAATTTGTTCACACCAGAAGTCAGAATCAGGATTTGTCTAAGTCCGAGCAGTCAGGAACAGAGCAGGTGACAGGGTCCAGTATCTTGGTCTGGATCTCTCTGGTGGAAATGCATGGTTTGTTGTGGATCTAAGGTAGTTGTAAGCATTGTCAAGACACTCTAAATCCACAGTTTTGTCCTCTGAAGATGAAGGACTCAAAAGATATTAGCTTCTGAGTATCAAGTTTTAGTTTGACAAAATAGACAGAAGAAGAACAGGCCGACCTTGTAAATGATCTTAAATCCGGATGTATAGAAGTTGTTTATTGGGAAATTGGTGATGATAAGAAATGATAGTTGACATGATTGATGATTTACAAGTGCAAATTTTGGTCTGCATCTCATATTATGTATGGATCTAGCTGACAGAGCAGAGTACTCGACAAAGTTCAAAATGTTCTTGAAGCTGACTGGTAAAATGATTGTAGATCATGTTGCAAATATATAAATATCTGATGGAATTGGATTATTTTGGTGTGTTTGTGTTACAACTATGGAGTAATTGTGAAAAGAAGCAGAGATCAAAAGTTTAGATGCTAGCAAAGCAGTAAGAGGAGCAGAGTAAGGATGAAGTGTATCAAGTCAGTTTTCTATGCTTAATTGGAACTAAACTCCATCATTGATAGATGCTAAATATTAGTTCAAATTTATTGTAACTTTTCTTTCTTAGAGGAAGCAAGCCTTCTTTTGAGTAGTGAGCTCTAGGTAGAGAGTCTGAATGCATGTGTATTCCCCATTGTAATACTTTTAACAGAGTATAATCTTTGTGGGTTAACCCCCACCATGGTTTTTTCCTTAACCAGGTTTCCACATCAAAAATCTTGGTGTCAAGTGTATTATTTATGTTTCTTCTCATGTGTTATTGATTAGCTGAAATGTTTACATCATTGATTTGATTATAAGTTGTAAAGGAAGATTAAAGGCATAAATTGTTAAAAGTGTGTGACAACTAATTCACCCCCCTCTCAATTGTCCAGACCTAATTCAACATAAACAACACATAACACATCACGAGGGAAACACATCAAGAGAGATAAAGGGTTAGAGATACTTACCTGGTAGTACCATAAAACTAAGTGTTGTCATCAAGAAAATCATCATCGTCTTCCCACTCCCAAATGTTAGAGGAAAGTGGGACATAAGGTACCATAGCCCAACTCTTATTCTTGTTTTCAAGTTGTCCATTCTTAAGGTCTTCTTTGTTTGATTCAATGTTTGATGGGATGTTTTCTTGTTGAGATGCAAGTCACTAGGCATACGCTTGTTGTATCCTCCTCCTTTCTTTTGCTTGTCTATTTCTTTTTGTCCTACCACTTATCTCTTGTAAGATAGTGTTTTTCTTTGCCATAGGTTTTTGTGTTTTAGAGGAGGGAGCACCAGGATCAAATCTCATTTGTCTAGGTGGAATATTTTGTTGTCAACAAATACCTCCCGATCCTTGTAAGGATGGCAGGGGAGGAACCTCAGCATAGGGTTCATTTCCTTTCGGTCTAGGATTCTCTTCAAATGTGGGTTGTTTGTCTCTTGTTGTTTCTTGCATAGAGGAATCGGCCACCTGATGTAATAGTTTTGTTTTGTAGTTTCTATAGCCCAAGAAGTTAAAGTTTGTTCGTGGCTTCAGTTCCACCTTGGATCTTTCCCAAAAGTAATCCAATGTACAATGTTGTCTTGTAACCAAAGGTTTATACTTATTGTGAGGGATAGTAATCACTTGTCCATTCAAAGGAAATTTTACACAGTTATGAATTGTTGAATGGACAACTTTCATAGCCTTTAACCATGGATGTCCCAATTTTATGCAAAAGAGGTCAAAAATAGGGACAAAATCAAACTATTGTTCTACATTTTTCTCAAATATAGTGACCAATAAAGATATATTCCCAGAAGTGTTTACAAAGGTTCCCTTAAGTGTCTTAATCATCATATCCGAAGGGTCATAAGAGCCTTGCATTAATTGATGTGAATAGAGGAACTCTTCCATTGTGACATTAGTCATGCAATTATGATCAATAAGGGTTCCATCCACAATATTTCCCATTATTTTCACAATGATATAGAGAGGTCCTTCAGTTTCTCTAATTGTTCTATCATGAGGTGTATACACAATTTTAGGTCCGGGGACCTTTATTTTCATGTAAGGCCTAGGAGGGAACCTATTGTCATTGTTGCAATTAGAATCCATGTGTATAGGTATTCAAATCAATTTGAGATCATATTTTAAAAGATTTTAAAATTTTAAGCAAAAGACAAGTGCAAAACTATGTATGAAAATGACCTAAAATGCTTGATTTTTTCAACTTTTTTCAATGCAAATAAGTGAAAGAAAAGGTGTTGTAAGGGAATTGATCAAGGGAAAAAAATAATATGTCTTATATCAATCCAATAAAGCCATAATATCCTTCACAACACGCTTTTGATGCAAATCTAAGATGATGACAAGTCAAAACCTAGTGAAAATACACTAAAATATGCAATTTTTTCACAACTTTTCAATTCAAAGACCCAATAAAACAGGTATTGTAAATAATTTTAGGAGTTTAAGAAGATTATATCATTAATATATACCACCTAAATCCATAAAATCTTTCACCATATGCTTGGAGTGCAAATCTAGGTCAAACCCTAGGTCAAATATAGCCAAAATATGCAAATTTTCACTAAATTTCAATGCAAAAGGGTATGACAAAGGGTGTTGTGAGGAAAATGATGATGTAAATAGAATTATAACAGTAATAATATCCACCTAATGCCAAAAAATCAGTCACAACACACTTGTAGTGCAACTCAAGATCAAACCCTAAGGAAAATATAGCTAAAATATGCAATTCTTCACCAAATTTTCATTGTAAGGGCCAAATAAAAAGGTGTTGTAAATAATTTTAGGATGGAAATAAGATAATAACCCTAATAAAATCCAATTAGTGCAGAAAACTCCTTTACAAAATGCCTAGGATGCAAATCTAGAGAGTCGATAAGGCCAAATCTAGTGAAAAATCAAGGTTTTCAAACCCTAGGCATGAAATTTTGCAAGCAAACCACTATGATTCAACACTATAGTTAGCAATAATTCCTAATGAGTTTTTTAAAAGGGTAGTAAAATATAAAACATAATTTTGACTACAAAGCCTAGCTAATGCAAAACTAGGTTATATGAAAAAATGCACAATCTCAAGCAATTTTTAACAATTTAAGCATGAAAATGCAATCTAAATGAATGTTGAATGAAAAATTTCTGTATTTTAAATCATATCCAATGATAATGACATAAATTTATTGAAATTAAATGCAAACTAGTTCAAATTATATGAAAATGCAAGCTAAAAATGCCAAATTTTTCATTTTTTTCCAAGTTTTCAATTTTTTTTGTAATTTTTCAAATGTAATAAGATGAAAAATGATATAAATGAATGAAATGAATGTAAAACTGAAGTACAATGCTTAGCAAGGTGCAAAATTCATTAAAAACATGGATTCACCAAAATGTTTAAGGTGAAAATTAATGCAAGAGGATTTGCTTGTGTTTAGGGTTGATTTTGCTAGTTTGTATGAATCCTCCTTTCACCTCAAACATTCAAGGACTTCAAATAAGTAGGAAATCTACTATCAGGTTTTCAGTCACTTGGAATATCAGGGAAAATTGGAATTGTGTGATTTTGTTGTTCAATGAAGCCCAATTATGCTTAAAACCCTAATTATGCAAATTTGAAAGCAAATGGACAAATCATGGAAAATGCTCGCACATAGAGATATTAAATGGCAATCAAATGCATACTAGATTTTGAAGTTTAGAAAGCAAAACAATTGGGGACTAATGAGTGGGTGCCCTAGTCTAGTGCCATACTTTTTGTCATGATTAGGAAACCTTGTCTACAACTTGTTCCTGTTGTTCCAGAGATTTTCCTGTTGCAGGATCTGAAGGACTAATGAGAAGGTACCTGAGTCTAGGTCCCTATTTTCTTCTTTGATCTACATTTTTGACAGTTTGCACTGCTCTCCTGCAACTCCACTTTTTCTACTCCTGCAACCTGTAACTTGCACTCACAGAAAAATGGGTTGGTGGTTGTGGTGTTTAGAGGCTTGCCTCAGTCAAGCCTCGGAGAGACATTCAAGTATTCCTAACACCGTTGTCAGATAAAGAGTGTGTATCCCTATAGGATAGAGGCAAAATCTAATGATAAATGATAGAAAGCACAATTGATATCACCTTGTAGTGAAGATCTCATGGAAGGAAGATGTTCTTCATGCCATGAGGAGATGGATGCCAAATCTGCCAATACAAACACAAGAACAACACAAATTCTTCTCTGTAACACATAATGAATGCCTTGAATCACCTTCACATAAGCCACAAGTTCACAATATCCATCTAGTTTACAAATGAATGCCTAAACATGCTTATATATGTAACTACAAACATTCCCACTAAGAATTTCATAATTGAAACTTACCTTGTCAGCATAAATAACAGTCACAAATCGACACTTTGAAATTGGTCCTAACCTAAAATAAGGCAGGACTAGGGTGCGGGTGCCCAAGTCCTCCCCCCTATTTCAGGTAGGATTTATGTTAAGTGCATCCCCTGAGTCCAAATTGCCATGAAACTTTAGGGTTTTCTCATCGAGATGTCAAATTATCATGAAAGATGCTCTAAATGCATTCTAAAGACCCAGGAGCTAAACCTTAGGAGGGAAAAGCCCCCAAGGGGACATTTTCTGATGTAACACAAAATAAGAAAGTTCCTAATCAACCTCGGTACCAACTGGTTCCTATTGAGCTTCCTCTTTAGCAGATTCCTCACAACCCTAACAAAGAGTTGACCATAATACAAACAATTATGTTGAGGAACCTACCCTATGGTTCTACTCCTATTCAAATCCCCATATTCCAAATGCATGCCCACAAAACTATCAACCAAAAGTCATTCCTCATTCTAGCCAACCTAGTGGTTTGAACTAAAATAGCCAAATGCAAGATATGATGATAAGACCTAAATCATCCACATAAGAAAAAATCTTGGTAACTTGGGAAGATTATGAATCCTATGCACTAAATAAGCTAACCTCAACTTCTAAGAGACCACAAGTCCAATCTAGCTACTTCATTAGAGTAAAAAAGAAAGTAGTAGAAGAATAAACTCATGCACAACTAGTAATGCCAAGTGTTTAAAAGGAAGAATAAATTTCCCTTTTTCATGTGCTAATTGCATACTCTTCTAGTCATGCGGCCTCAATTGGTGCCAAATTAAATGACCTTGGAATAAATAGACCATTAGAGGCTCCTCCACATAAAAGTTAAGTCATCCATTCCTCAATTGAGAGGTTGAAAGTACATTGGGCACCTAATGTGGGATAATGAGTCTGATTAGTTAGCTCCTTCAACATTGTTGATCATTTGAATTAGTCTATAGTTAGTATGCCACTATGGGAAGTTATCTCCATCCTAGAGCAAGTGAAATCATTAGAGGATTCCTTAAAGCAACAAAAGGAATTAGGAAAGAAAACACATCAATCCATAGACACATTGGAGGGCATGCTAAACCTGCCTACTATTTTGTAGATTATGGGAAAAGAGGTAAGTAAAGATAAACCAAAACCATTCTACTTGATGATAGTATATAAAGATAATTTGATTCATAACTATATGGTGGACTCTAGCTCAAGTACCTCTATCATGCCCAAGAAGATTGTTGATGCATTATGATTAACTTATGAATCCACCACCAAATGAGAAGTCTAATTGGATGGAACTCTTGTTAATGTTTTAGGAGTTGTAAAAAAACTTATGCCATCTCTTTATGCTTTCCCCAATGTTGAAGTCCTATAATATGTATCCATAATTGAGATTCTTGCCAATTTTGGTCTATGCCTTTCTAGAGACTTCACTGCAAATATAAAAGTTTGCTTATCATTGGACTAAAGTCATATGTTCCTAAAAACTATATATTTAACAAATATGAAGATCCATTCTAATCCCTTGAGCATGCATCACATTGAAACTAAGTCCTTGTTTCCAATGGAATCTATCCATTCTTTTGTAATAGATGATGATCTTTCTCCTCTAGAGATACATGAAAAAATTTACATTATCAATTAATTTTTAAATGAAGAACATGATAAATGGTGGGTAATACATAATGAGGATGATGACACTGGTGGACAATTTGAAGAAACTAGTTTGGGAACATATATCATCAATAGGAGACTCCACTTGATCCATAGATCATGAAGGAAGAAAGTGATAGTGCCAAAATATGGAAGTTGTATTTTGATTATGCTAATTTAAAAATGGAGTTGGACTAAGACATCCTTATTCTTTCCACAAGGATAAATACCAAAAATCATATCCATTATAATTCAATTACATTAATACTGCAATTGAGTATGAAGTATTGGTCCATATCTTGTTATATGCTGAAAAGAAAGGTGTGAAGATGTTATAGGTCTAAATTGACTTGGAGCTAGTAATTAAGCAAGTAAGATCATAATGTGTGGAAAAAATATTTGATGAAGAAATACCAACACTATGTGTGGGACCTACTTGAGTCCTTTGATGCCTTGGATTTTTGGGCTATCCCCTAGAATTGGCTCGTAATTTGATCTATTGAGAAACTTACTAGTGAACAAAGATAATGTCAAGGTAATCATTAGGCCCATCATACTAGAAAATGAATGCCACTAGATGGTGTTTCAAAATGATGAGAAAATTGTTTAGTTCATACAATAGATTGATGAGTTTGTAGATAAATTATCCCTAAAAATAAAAGAAGCGTATGGAGGTTAGATCCTTCAACTAAAAGGAAATAAATTGCCAAGAGGTAGTATCACCTTGGAAGGCATGTTTAGCCCATAATAACTAGGTTCAAAGACAAAAGGAGGATAGAGGCAAGTAGGAAGGACTATAGAGATGTCAAGATCTCCCTAGGAAGTGTAATAAGGTTGGCTAAAGTATACACGATTGAATAAAATGAACACCTCGTCAACCTATGTACCATGTATGACTAGTTCATGACCTTGGAATATGAGAGACTAAGAAGACATAGTTAAAATAATATACAACACACCATTGAGATTCAACTTGAAGTAAAATCAATAAGTTAGAAGAAAAAACTAGTCAATCCAAAAATAGAGCCATTTGTGAAGGAATTATCCATGTTGATCAATTGAAGGTTAATATATCCTATCAAACATTCAACTTGGGTCTCTAACCTTGTACTTTTAAAAAAGAAGAATGGAGAGGTCCATCTATGTGTAGATTTAGTGATCTAATAAAGCCTTTCTCAAAGATCACTACCCTTTACCTTGAATGAATTAGATTTTATAGATGGTAGTAGAATCAGATAGATTTTTAATGTTGGATGGTTTCTTTGGCTTCAATTAGATATTAGTGAAGGGGAGGACCAATATAAGATGATATTCACCACTAAATGGGGCACCTTTGCTTATCAAAAAATGTATTTTGGTCTATCTAACATCAAGGCTACATTTTAGAGAGTAATGTCTATCACTTTCAAGGACCTCATCAATGAAATCACCTTGATCTATTTGAATGATTTCCTTACATTTTTAAAAAAAAGGAAGGATCATTTTAATCATCTCAAGAATATATTTTAAAGATGTCAACAATTTGGGATATCTCAAAATCCAAAGAAATGCATCTTTAGGGATCCACAAGGAAAGTTGTTGAGACACATTGTATGTAAAGAGGGTAGAGATATTGTTATTGAAAGGATTAAAGATATCCTTGGGATTTCACTCCCTCAACATAAAAATGCCTAAAATATTTCTTAGGGAAGATTAATTTTATGAGGAAGTTTATATCAGATTTGTTGGTTTAATTAAATATTTAATTACACTTTATTAATTTTAATTAGGACTTTTTAAAGTCAATTTAGGTTTTTCTATCTTGCAAATATAAAAGTAAGATGTAAAATTCCAATTCATTGATTGCATCCATATTGTACAAATTTATCCTTTGTGTTTTTTTCTCTTATAGAAGGCAATCCTAGGTTTTGCAAGTGCTCTTGGGAGCTTGAGTCAATCGATGACTCTTACATGGTATCAAAGCTTCAAATTTGCAAGCCCCTTCTTGAATTTAGAGAAAATTGAGTAAGAGTTTTTTGTAGGGTACTTTTTTGAGAAAAATTAACCTTTTCATTAGAGCCAGAGCAGCTAAAAAAGTTAGATTAGCCTTTTGTTTGGCTTGATTTGACCACCAGAGGTTAGAACTGTGAGGGTTTGAAGTAGGTGATTTTTCCAGATTCAAAGTGTAGAAACAATTTCAAAGTGTTTTGGTCCAAATTTAACCCTGTCATCACTCTTAGAAGGGCCAATAACCTTAAAAATGCCTGTCAAATTGTCAAAAAAGGACTCAGGAGCATTTCAAGAAAAAAAAAATTTCTGGAGCCATATGGCTCCTATATGAAATTTTTTTAAAAATATATTTTTGGCACTACGACCCCATTTCTAGGATCGCATGCTCTAAAGGTAGGATGAGCTTGTTGAGATGGCTCAAAAATTGGCCTGTTGGTAGCGGACAGAGAAGGGACTAGAAGCCATCACAACTTATCACAAATGAAGTGCAAAGCACAAGGCTAACTAGGCCTAGTAGTAATAGGTCCATTTTGCAAGGGACACATCCCTATTATACTCCTATGTATAGGAATAGTGCAAATAGGAAGTAAGTAAGAAAGACAAACAAAAAATATAGAATAGAGAAAAGTTACAGACCCACATTTTCTAATAGTTGATAAATATATATAGATGATGAAGATATAAGGTGGATGGAGAACTATTTGATGATTTATAATGCATGTGATGTATTGTGTATTATTCTAAGTTACCACATTATGTTATTCCTTACCACAATTGTTCTAACTCTTCTATCACTATCATAACCAGGGTATAAAGACTATAAAAGAGACAAGGCTCAGATCTCTACATTGTGATCCTCCAATCCCTTGCCAACATTTGGTTCCATTACTAGGACACTAGTAGAACAGTTAATAACAAGTCAAATCAATAAAAGGAAGAAAGTGCAAAATAAAATGAACTATTAAAAGGAACAATATAAAGAGGATATAATTTTTTTATGATTTGTAGAAGATTCTATTAGGTCCTAACCTTGTGAGAGGGGACAGATACCTAAGGGATGACAAATGAAAAGGGAGAGGGATCTGAAAAGATCCATGAAAAGATGTGACTACTCCAAGTAGACCAACCATGGGATACATAAGGACTAGTGAAATACCATATCTTAAACACCCATGGCCAAAGGACATAACAAAAGATTAAGAGAAGTTAGCAAAAATATACAGTTAGCTATGGACATGAACATGGAAGAGAAAAAGAAGAAATAGACTCAAGAACATCAGGAAAGGTACCGTTGGAGAATGGAGAAAGTAGAAGAAAAGGAAATGGAGCATGCTAATAAGGGTGCTGCTGAGCGCACCACTAGGGGTGCAGCTGAACAAGATAATAATAATTTACCTAATTCTGAGGAAGCAAATGAGCATGCCACAAGGGCTTCAGCTTTATCGTAGAGACAAAACTTTACAATACCCCAAAATAGATGAATTCACATATAGAATAGGTAATAGAGATTCTAAAAAATTTGGAAGGAAGTATCACCACCTGTGGGATATCTAGCAAGATATGGGAAGAATAATGCAGGAGTATTAAAACCCCAACCCTACCACAATTGAGTAGGACACCATCTATCCAACCTAATCTATCTAATGTCTAGATTAGAATTGATGAAAATTAGGAACCACTACTAAATCCCATAAAGAATCTAAAACCTCTAAAACTTCATGCAGAGTACTTAGAGCAGTTGGTCAATAAAAGTGTGAGAAATATAAGAGATGAGGGTTTACAAGTGATACATGTAAGCTATAGAAATGTAGATAACAACAATGAATCAACCAATGGAATACAAAGAAATATCTACAGATCTAAGCTACGCAATAGAGTAGGAGATAAAAACAATGAATGTAAATACAATTGTTAGAAACCAATACAAAAACTAAATAGCTCTATCATTTATAACATCGTGATCCAAATGCTCTCAAATTCACATAACTATGATAGTGATGCAAGAGCACCTGGGGATGTTGGCAATCCTCTATCACCAAAAAGATTTTTATTTCTATTTTGTTTAACTTTTGTTTCATAGTTTGCCTTGGAACACCAATCTGAATCTTAGCTTTGGGAATTCTTCTTAGAACCATTAGGTTCTAGTAGCATTTAATGTTATTGTAATAGATCCTGGTGAATATGCACTATATGCTCAATGTACAGATGGTAGAATGTATATTGCTGCTCTAAATGCTAGAACAACAACTAACTGTACTCATGAAGATGGTAATATTGGTATGCTTGTTGAACATAGATGAGCAGTAACATCATTAACACTTAGCATGGATGGGGTTATGTTAGTTTTGGGTCTGAGGATTGTACAATACGTGTTTGGGATACAATAAGCTGGCAGGTTCTTCAAATTTTCAAGCACATCAAAGGGCCAGTAAGTACCCTTAGCATGGTGTCACACTTCCAACATTGATTGCTTGTGGATATCCAAGGTAGTCTTCACTACAAGCGTGGATCTTTCCTATCACCATTTCCTTTAAAAAAATATAAGGAATAGAGGGATCCTGATTGTGACAAAGGCCGCCAAACATATGTTGTTTTGACTTTCTCATTTGGGAGATAAGATGCCAACATGGAATGGGAAAAGGCTCTTCATAGTCATTATCTACTTGCCACTGATGGATGCTCATTGCATTATAACTTGTGATCAACACAAAGCCTTTCCGTTATGTGCTAATGTATCAGTTTCTCTAGTGTCAAGATGACCATTGGTAGCCAACGTTATCTAAATGTTTGCCATCGTTTGAGACAGGAATATCCATTGCTAAGGTGTTGTAGTCAAGAGGACGCATATGATCTTTCAATACCTTCTTGAAGAAAAGAAAATTCACTAAATATCGAATAGTGATTGGTCAATATCAGATAGACTTGGCATGATCTCATAAGGCTGAAATCTGAAGATCCTAGGCTACATGGGAAGAATGAAACCATGCCCACATACACCATATGTTCAGCAGTTGGGAAGTTAATGTGAAGTGCTTCATAAGGCAGATTTTGGCATTACTCAAATAGGAAAATGAAGGGTTGGAGAAGGGCGCGAAGGGAGAAAATGAACCATCACCGTTGTGGTCCTTAAAAATGAAAATTGTTGTAGAGAAAAAACATAGCCAGATAGAAGGAAGTGGGTCTGGCAAGGATGAGCCCATGAAGAAGGGCATGATATTCATCTCGTTTGTTGGTAGAGAGAAGAGGATAGCCTTGGAAGAAGGAGAGGTCAAAGTTGTAGATTGGAGCAACTGAGAGATTTCAGAGAATATGCAGAGGCAAGATTTTGTGGAGAAAACGGTCTTTGAGAGCCAATTTTTACAAATTTTGTGATGCAGATTTGTTTTTCCTTGAGGTTGTGTATTTTGGTTGAATTCAAATGCAAAGTTAAATTTTCAATTTGAATAAAAAATATTTTGGCCTATACAACTCTGTGCTTGTGTGTGTTATTTGAGCAAGGAGGAGTTTCTCTTGCATCAGATAGCTTGCTATTGCTCGATAATGGTAGAGTGCTTCAATGATTGAGTGCTTGATAATTCAAGAATCAAAATGATAGCATAAGGATAAGATAATGAGAAGTGATTGAAAATAGCATAGAAGAGGTGTGCTTATATGCTTTTCCTTGAAAAGAATGGAGGGTTGAGATCAAAAGAATTTGAGTTAAGATCAAGGGTTGAGAATGGATGAGACAACAAGCCATGGATTAACTAAGGAGTTAGATCCAAAAATCAAGGGATTGACATATGTTAACTTCCAAAAATCAAGGATTTGACACATGTTAACTTCTAAAAATCAAGGAATTGACATATGTTAACTCAAAGTCAATTTGAAGGGTAGAGATTAAGTTGTAGGATTTTTTGATCAAGGGTGGAAATTGAATGAGACAAAAAGCCATGGATTAAGGAATTTAAATAATAGTTATTATTATTATTATTTAGCATCCAAAAGTATTGGACGAAAATAAAAATAAGATTTTATTATTTATTTTAAGAAGTGTGAAGGAAATTAAATAAATTTGATTTATTTATTTAATTTAAGGTGTTAGTTAATTAAATAATTTTTAGATTATTTAATCATGAGGATGAATGGTGAGAATAATTAAATATTAGGAAAGAGGGATAAATAATTAAATTTAATGAAAGTATTTTTTGGAAGAATAGTTAGATTAACTAAATAATAATATTATTTAATTATTTTTGGCAGAAGGAGAAATAATTTAATTTAATTTAATTATTTTTAGAGGAATAATTATCTTAATTAAATAATTGACATTATTTAATTATTTTAAGAAGAAGGGGAAATAATTAGATTTAATTAAATAATTAATTATTTAATTAATAAGGGAAACTAGAAGAAATATGCAAGTGTGATCTAAATGAAAATGCAAATAACACTCTATGCTAATTTCAAGTGTCTACATTTTGCCCCTCTTTGATATAATGTCACACCCATGTGGCATTGTATCAAAGAACACTAAAGAAAAAGTTGGCAGCATGGCATGGTGATGCCCCCTCGGGAGGTTGGCATGGAGAACACAAGGCAAACTCTCGAAAAGAAGACACATTAGTTTCAAGGAAAAGCATATAAAATGAAAATTGGGATAAAATGGATATGTGATATGTTTATGGTTTCTATCATTGTATGTTATGATGTAATGTGATATTATTTGGATATGGACATGGTACATGGATATGGGTGGTTTTGCACTCATTGTATTTCATTCATAGAATGGAATAGATCAATCTAGGATATTACTGGTTATGCTTTCTTTTTCATCATAGAGTAGTTACACACACATACATGCACTCATGTCCCCATTCCTCACTCTCCTTCATACACATCATGGTGTAGAGATCTTCAAGCTTCCTTGAAATGTGACATAAAACAATGAAAGATTGAAGACATAAAACAAAATAAGATAAAGAGATAAGATCATCTAAAGTATAAGATAAGATAAAAGATATGAATGACAAAATGACAAAAGATAAAACACTAAAAGACGCAAGATATGAGATAAGATAAACGATATAAAATGGGAAAAATGATAATAGATAGTGATAAATGATAAAGATTCATAATAATGACAAAAGAAGATAATCATGATAAAATAGATGGATAAAAGAAGAAAAAGGTAAAAAAAAAATGAAAACAAAATGATTTGATGCACATAGACAACATTCTTCAGCCACATTTTGACCACCAAACACACATGTCACAAAAAAAGATATAGTTTATATACACCAATGAAGACACTCCTATGCTAAACTACCCATAAGAGACAAAAGATATATATATATATATATATATATATATATATATATATATATATATATATATATATATATATATATATACAACATACCAAAAAGAAAGAAAACACAAATGACCCCAAAAAGTCACCAAATAAAATAAGTTAAAACATCACAATGTCCTTTGCCAATTTATTAAGCTCAAGATTTAGAAAAGATGATAGTCTGATATAGGAAAGATATATCTTGTCAAGGCATCATGATTTTGATATTAGATTTTGATTTTGAAATATTTGTCTTTTTAGACAAAGTTAGGAGATTAACTTAATTTACAAGGATCTTTTAAGGTCAAGGCTTCTTGCTTATTAGTTTGTTTGTGTGGAAAGTTAGGATATTGGATTTTTAGAATTTTTTTAGATTTTTTTCAAGGATCCATATGGGTAACCATATATTAAGACATGCTCCTAATAATGTAATTTAAAAGAGACAACAATACACCCAATGGATAGGGGAAACATAGATGCCAAATGTACAAGACACAAGGTAGGAATACCACACATCAACCGTTTATGTTCTAGATGATTAAGCATAGAATTTATTAAGTTGCATGACATTGATGGGTTAGTCTAAAGATTCCCCTTCAAGAGTTGCCAATTGATATGCCCCTGATCTATGAGCTACTATAACCATAAAAGGTCTGAGTCAATTAGGCTCAAATTTTTCTCTTTCTTGCCGATTCATCTAATTTTCCTTAAGTACCAAGTCACCAAGCTCAAATCTTCCAACTCTGATTTTCTTGTTATATCTTCTTCATAACCAATTTTGATAGGATTTCAAATGATTCAAAGCATGCAAATGCTTCTCTTCTAGGACCTCAAGCTCATGCAATCTAGATATCTGATACTCTTCTTCATGAATTACATGCTTTAATGACACTCTCAAAGATGGGATCTTAACCTCAATGGGCAAAATGGATTTGGTTCCATAAACAAGCGAATAGGGAGTGGTTCTGGTAAGGGTAAAAATGCTAGTTCGATAGGCCCATAAAGCTGGATTAAGATACAAGTGTCAATCACGGCCAACATCATAACTATTTTCTTGAGGATCTTTAGGATAGTTTTATTTGAAGCCTCAGCTTAACCGTTACCTTGGGGGTAATAGGGGGTGGAAAATGGTGTTGGATATGGAATGTACTAAAAAATTTGTGGACATCTTGATTTTTGAAGGGCCTACCATTATCAATAATAATGGCGGATGGGATACCATATCAATAAATAATATAATTAAGGATAAATTTGGAGATTTGTTTACCGGTAATATTGGCTAAGGGAATGGCTTCTACCCATTTTCTGAAATATTCAGTGGTAGTTAGGATAAAGGTATGGCTATTGGAGGAAGGAGGGTGAATTTTGCCCACAAGGTCAAGCCCCCATTGAGAAAAAGGCCAAGGAGTAGTGATAGGTTGTAACTCTTGAGTGGGTGCATGTATTAAATCCCCATGTTTTTGACACTATTTACATCTCTTGACAAATTCTTGAGCATCTTGTTCCAAAGTTGGCCTTTGTGATATAATGTATCCAAGCAACTTTCCTAATGTGACCCCAAAGACACATTTCTTAGGATTCAATTTGACTTGATATACTTCTAATCTATAAAAAATTTGTTCTAGGACCCTTAAATGGCCTTCCCTTGTTATGGACTTTTCCAAAAGGTCATCAGTCCTCTATAACGGTATGAAAAAGATCATGAAAAATTGTGGTCATATCTCTTTGATATGTGGCCCCTACATTTTTAAGGCAAAGGGTATAACAGTCCAACAATAAGTTCCCCATGGACATGTTAAGGCAGTCTTATGTTGATCTTCCACATCTATTTTGATTTGATTATAACTAGAAAACCATCTACTAAAGAGAGCATTTCATGGCTAGCTGTTAATTCCACAATGATATCTATATTAGGAAGGGGGAAATCATCCTTTGGACATGCCTTGTTTAAATATCTGAAATCTATATAAACTCTGATGCCCCAATCTGGCTTGGTGATTGGAACCAAGTTGGAGACCCACTCAAGATAATCAATGGTGCTAATGAATCCCACATCCAATAGTTTTTGAAGTTCTGCCTTAACCAAGAGAGCTATTTGGGGATGCATCTTATGGAGCTTTTGTTTGACTGGTTTAGCATTAGGCATAACTATTAAATGATGCACCACTAAGGTAGGATCAAGACCTGGCATATCAGAATAAGACCATGCAAAATTGATCTTTCTTCCTTCAAAGAAAGTTGTAAATTCTTGCTTTTCTTGAGGGCTTAAAGAAGCTGCAAAGAAGGTAACCTTGGGATCCTCTTGAGTACCTAGATTAATTGCTTGAGCTTCTTCCACTAATATAGGAGATCTTTCTGGATATTGAGCCATATTTGGACGTCCTATATTCTCTTATTCTTTGTCATAGAATTTTGTATTATAGATTGTACTTTTAGCATCTTCCCCAAAATAAGCCTTCGCATCTCTTTCTATGGCAAAACTTGCTTTGTGATCACCTAAGGGAATTCTATCTCTAAGGCTGATAAATTCGGCAATGGCTTCATCATTTTGAAAAAGGTCCAAAGAGGGTGGTCCTTGTTGGTCCTAGTCAATAAGTTGAGGATATATGAGGTCAACACAATTGGTTTGAGAAGTGGATGTCATGGCAGTTATGGTTCAAATGGACATGTCTTGGAAAATATTTGTTAGACCAAAGGAAGAGTCTTCTTGAATGTCTACATTAAAGTTTTTAGACAAAAGGGAAGTTTCACCAACTTCATCAAGAGTGTATGTGGATTTTAGGGGCACATTCATAGGAGACCTATACCCTAACCCTTCATGATTACCTTTAGGAAGTAGAGAGATAGGCTCAATGATACCTTGACCTTGACATCCAAGACCACCTTCTCCTTTATAACTCATGTTCTTTATGATATGGAGACCTTTTGGATAGTTCTCAAGGTTCACTTTAGGAGCTTGAATTTCTTCTTTTTCTCTCTAGAGCCATGATGATATGTCATCTTGAATATTTTCTCATTCCAAATCACCCCAATGATGAAACTTGGGGAACCACTACTTGGAAATGACCTTAAATAGATCCTTAGGTTTACCATAAGACTTAGGCATGAGAAGGAGTTGACCCACACAAAAGGAATGTTGCATTTTATACTCTCCACAACCATTGTCATGGATTTGGACCTTGATCTCGGGTGGTGATGGATTTAAAGTGGAAGGAGTGGATGATGACGAGGCTAATGTGGATAAGTCCACATAAGATGGTAATGGAGAGGCTTCATGGTTAATAGGGATATGATGAGTCTCTTGGTATTTTCCAGCTAAATTTTGACAATATTGAAAGGGTTGAGGATCTCCATAGATGGTATTTTCATTTCCATCATGGGGGAATTTTATGCATTGGTGGAAAGTGGATGGGACATCTTGCATGGCATGGATCCATGGGTGACCAAGAAGGATATTATAGGGTAGATCAAGGTCTAAAATTTGACACACAATTGTGATTAATGTAGGGTCCACTTGAATAGGTAATTCAACAGTTCCTTTTGACTCTCTCTCAGCATCGTCATAAGCCTTAATGGTTATTTTCTTTAAGTGATCTATCACTGCATCAGAATACCCCAACTATTTAACCAAGCTTAGAGTACAAATGTTTAAGCCAGCTCCCCCATCAATCATGACTCTTTTGATTTTATGCTTATGAATAAGAGCCTCTAGGTACAAAGCCTCGTTATGTTTGGGATCCTGCATCACCCAAAAATAATTTGTAGTTGATTTGATTTATTTTGGTTTGTTTTTGGTGTTCTTGGCATCTCTCAGTAGTAGGAACTCAGAAATTTGGTCAAAATTGTAGTTTTATGGAAACAATTATTTCCAGAAATCTATAAGAGATGGGTTGAAATCCTTTGGAAGACATATCATTGGATGAATTGTACACAATGTGGTGAAGGTTTTATGACTAAATTCCTCACAGATTGGGAGAATTTAAAATCAAAAAATTTGGCCCTGTCGACTACAAAAACAATTAATTTTCAAGAACTGGGAAAAATTCCTTCCAAGGAATGATTTGTGATGGTATTTTTCCTAATGTGGAAAAAGGAATCACATTCAAATTCATCACCATTTGAGAGAATTTAAAATTCTCTGATCGAGGTTGGTAGTTTACGGGAAGTTTAATTTCTCAAGTTTTATGAAGTCTAGAACAAAATGGCTTGGTGGAGACCTTGGGGATGTCATTCCACACATCCTGGCAAGTTTTCATGCAAAAAGGAGATTTTGATAAAATGTTATGTAAAAATTTGATTTCCAGAAGTTGATGGAGCTTGACGAAGTCACAGAGAGTAATTTCTTCTCAAATCTATTTGTGCAATTTCAAAGAGAATTAATCAAGGAATTTGATTAATATATATATAAACATTAATCCTTGATGCATTTTAAAATTCTTAATACAGAATCATTTGTTAAAGGTAGAGAATATTGCTCAATTTAGCAAATAAAGAAATATGGTAGATCTCTTCATGAATGAGAGAAGTGTTTTATTCTAAAAACTGAAATGTTTTGGGTAGAGGCACCTATCTTTAGAGATAACAATCTATAGATTCAAATTGAGATAAAATTTCAATGCCCATTCTTAGAGTCCCAGTATGGAGAATAACAAGTGGGGTAGCTTGTTTTAAATTCTTGGTGTGCAACATTTAATACAGTAAAAGAAGTGCCAAAAATGAAAGGTAACACCTCTTTTGAGAGGTAGAAATTGGCAGAAATAAAGGCACCAGAAAATGGAGGAATTAATACAAGTTGAATATTACATTTAGAAACAAATTTTAATGCTAAATATGTGGGCAGATTTGGAATGTCACATTTCATGGCAATTAATTTCTTGGTAATTGCAGATTTTAATAGAAGCACAATAGAAATAATGGAGGGGGGACTATTGGCAAGAGACACTACTATGATGAATGATTGAATGTTGTCATTGATGGCAACAAGACAAAGGGATTCCACCAACAAGGCAAAGAGACTTTATTTTGGTAGATCATTTTGGTCTGACAAAGGATTTTGATCTGGGAGGCTCAAATGGCTAAGTATGGGCTTTATATAGAGCAAGTGACAGAGACTAGGTCAGTATGCCTCCACAGATGAAGATAATTATATACAGTTCAAACATGTTAATCATAGCTATTTTGTGATGATATATTCCAGTATTCAAGTCCTAACTTCCTTTGGAAGTCATATGGTGAAATAGCTAAGTCTGGGTGAACAGAGTTAAGTTTAAAATAGTGCACAATACCAGAGAAAAAGGGTCCACATTCCTCCGTTGTGGCATATTTTAGCTTGTGGTTTTGAAGGTATGCTAAGAGGTCAATGATGGATGTTGGATATGATTTTTAGAGTCTCATATGGTCCATAGTAGATTTTATTATGTGACAGTTGAATTGGTTAAGTGTATACTTAAGAGATAAGCCAATAGAAAAGCTAGATCTATATGCAGTGAGGATATATTGGTTGAAGAATCTATCCAAGTGATTAATGATTGACACCAACCTATATGAAGATTATTGTATGATTTTTTGGGTCTACATTCCTATTTGTGCACAAGAGCAAGCCGACAACGTATAACACTTGTATACATGCTTCATGTATGACTGGCTGACCTGATTGTAAGATGAATCTTATTGCAGATATATATTCAATGGATTTTGGTATTGGAGATATGGATATGTGGGAATAGAGTGTGACTTTGATACATGCATGATCTAAAGTAGTTGGGAAAGCAGAAAAAGACAATAAGGGCAAAAAATAGAGTATATGTAGCAGATCAGAAAAGAACAAAAATAATGAAGCTTTTGAGTCTGTGTAATGAACCCTCAATGGAACTGTAATCCAGCATATGATAGATGTATTTGTAATAGTTCACTACTAGCAGTGAGCCAACTTTCTTCTCTCTTCTATCCTTCGTTCTCAGTGGATAGTGAGTCCACTTGGACAGTGAGTCCACCTGCAGTGAGCATTTGTTTGGGCAGTGAGCCCCATGGTAGTGAGCCTTATGTAATTTGGTATTGCTATCATAATATATTGTGAGCTAACACTCACCATGGTTTTTCCCTTTTTGGGTTTTCCACGTAAAATCCTAGTGTCTATGTCTTATGAATTTGTGGCTACTCTTCTCATGTTTACTTTGCTTTCATATTATTGAATTTGGTAAATGGATAAATGAATGTATAAATGAAAAGGTTTTAAGAATACTGATTCACCCCCGTCCCCTCTTAGTATTCTTTGCAGTCAACAATTGGTATCAAAGCAAGGTTCCTTGGAAGAAGCTTAATAGCTTGAGGAAGATCTAGGAAGGTGTACACATGGTAGCTAGAAGATATTTCATTTCTCCTAAAGTCTCATATGAAAAAAAAATGAAGAATTACAAGCTGCTCTTAAAGATCTTGAAAAATCTAAAGCTCAAATCAGGGATCTAAAGGATAACATAGAAGAAGCTGATGAAAGCATTCTAAAGCTAGAAGAACAAGTCAAAATTTTCAAATAAAAATACAAGGAGGTTAGTAAACATTTGATATCAACCAATGAAACCTTGGATGATTTGAAAGTGGAAGTTGTAGAAAGAGCTAAAGTAGAAGAATATCTAAATCTATTGGTGAAAAGCAAATTAGAAGAATGTGATAAACTTGAAAAAGAAGTTATAAGCCTTAAATTAGATTTGGAGAAGGCTAAGAGCTATGAAGAAAAGTTCAAGATAAGTTCTGCAAAGCTTGATGAAATGATTGCTAGTCAAAAGAGTTCAGATGACAAGAAAGGGTTGGGATTTGAGAAAGGAGAAAGTTCCAAGTCAAGACAAGAAAACCTTGAGATGAAGAAAAACAAAGGCAACTAGTTTCAGAATCAAAGAAGAAAACCTAGAAGACCTCTGGTCAAGTAGCCAAATGCTCAAAGGTACCCATCCTTTAATGGACATTATTTTAATTGCAATAAGTTTGGTCATAAGGCTACTCAGTGTAGGAGTAGAATGAATCAGAATGTTCCATCATTCTCTAGTCAATGTTTCAATTGCAATAAAATTGGTCATAGATCAAATGAATGTAGAAGTCTGATAAGAAATGGTTTCAACTATGCAAGGAATACTCGATCCTTCAATGGAAAGTGCTTTGCATGTAATAGATTTGGACATATGGCTAACCAATATAGATCAAGAATGAACTCAATCATTAGAAAGAATCAAGGACTGAGGAATGTGGTATGCTATAATTGCAATAAGTTTGGGCATGTTGCAAAATTCTGTAGATAAGAATAAAAAAAGAAACTATCCTACAAAAAGAGGAAAATAGAGCAGAGAGAAGATAAAGGAAAGAACAAGGTTGATCTGACAGAAATCAAAAAGGAAATGAGAAAGGTCTAGATTAAGAAGAATGTAAATGAGATCAAGGATGGATCCACACCAGTTTCTGGTACAAATACTTCCTCTGGGAAGTAAATTGGGAGCTCTGGCTTAGAGGGAGCCGTATTGAAAATCCAAATCCCCTAGCCAGATAGTTAGTGCTAGGGTCCGGCATGAAGATGTGATGTAAAGATTCATATGAAAGATATTTTGAAAATAATTCCAGAAGAAAAGAATCAAATGTGAAACATTGTGGAGCAATCTATATTAGCTAAACTTAACAGAGAAGTGTTTGACAACTTTTTGAAGGACTGCATTTATGACGGCTTAGGTTTTCACATCAAGGGATAAAAAGGAACTCATTTGACATATAATTCACTTTGCATTCAACCTATCAAGCATCCAGAAGAATTAAAGCAAGTTTCCAAGTGTCTATAGATATTTCCAAAGTGATTCAAAACAAGGCGATCCAAAGCGAGGAAACCCCTAATTCGGTGAAAAAGGTATTTATAGCCTAAAAACCCTACTATGAAGTTTGAATTATTCTGGAAAAATGTTTACTCCTCAAGTAATCAAGATAGAAGAAAAGCCTCACCCCAAGTTTAAGAAATATTTCTTGAAATCACTGGAAAATGATCCTATAGGGGTATTATCAATTACTCCACATGGAGTTATGCATATGGAAGATGTTAGAGCATACATTCATATTAGTCTAGAGGAATATGATCACATGAATCTAGGAAATTTATACTTGGACAAACTGACTACTATGGATATTGTGTTGAAATTTGAATATAAAGTTCTAGGAGAAAAGAAATTAGACACGTGGTTGGATTTTCCTGTGATCCTGAATAATGCATGGGTTAAGCTTATTCTAAGAAGAATTCATAATGAGTTTCTATGGCTTGATGAACCTTATGTGATAACTAAAGAAGAAATCAAAGCTGTAACTAGTATGAGCTCCTCCAGAAGGGTTCCAGGTGTAAGGAAAATGAAGAACAATGTGGTAATGCAGCTAACAGGAGCCAAATTTGATAAGAATGCCGTTACGGTAAATGATATTAAGAATCCAGTTGTAAAATTTGCATCAATGATTATTGGATACAAAATATACTTTTCCAACAAGGAAAATTTTGTGTCTGCACCAACCATATACACAACATATGGCATGATAAAAAACAATACAGATTATGACCTATGTGAATTGCTCTAGAGTGAACTAATGGAGAACTTGAAAAGAACAAAAGGGACTAATCATCCTTTCAAATATGGAACATTGATCACTTGTCTACTCTTCTACTTCTTGAGAGAACTACCCAGTTTAGGAAATACTAGCTAGCTTGATCATACACCAGTAGCCACTTTAATAAGAAATCACCTGCAAAGTTTAGGAAATGCAGACAAGCAAAATGAAATCTTATGGGGATACTTCAAGAACTTTCAAAAGAAAATGTCATGTAGAGTCCGGATACCTAAAAATGTAGTGATGAAGTATGAAAAGGACAATGTATTCATGGAAGTTGTGGAACCAAGAATTGTATGGGTCCCAGCATTAGGATATGAAGTTGTAGAAGATGTTTTGACTGAATTAGTTGATGCACTACTAAGCAAACCTAATGATCTCAAAGAGGGCAGATTTGGGACATTCTTAGAATTATCTTCTAGAATGTTTATGGAACCCAAGCAATCGAAGAAAACATCAGATGAACAAATAAGTAAGGCAAAAACCAAAGTAGGAGGATTAAATTCCATAAGTGCTCCAATATAATGGATATCAAGCACTCCAAAAAGGAAAGATGAGAGATCTAAAATGGAAAAACTAGCATCTAGCCCCAGAAAAAGAATAAGGACCTCATCCATTACAGAAGCCATATATAAAGTAGAGAAAGAAAAGGCAATAGAAGAGAAGAAAAGAAATAAAGTTTCATTTGGTGAAGAAAAAGTGGCAAGAGACACTACAACAAAATTTTTGGAAAAGCATCAAAGAGTACAGATCCTAGACTTACCTGAGTTTCTACAAGGACCAATAAATTTGAATTCTTTGTCTCCGGTATAGAAATTCAAATTGATATTAGCTGTGTAGGCCAACTCTTAGGAAGAAATGTTTAAAATATATATACAAGACAATGAACTCATTGATGAAGCATCCGGTATTCTGAAAAAGAGGATACCCTCATACCCAAAAGATACATCAGTGTTATCATCTGATCAGCTCAAAGGTCCAATAAATTCTATAAGTACTCATTTTGAGTCCTTTGGAAAATCTGTCGACATTAAGGTTAGAAAGGAATTTGAAGATAAAAGACTAGCAGAGTTAAAAATCAAGTTAGACAGTGACAAAATTTTGTTAGAAAATAGTATCAAGAATATGGAGAAAGCAATCAAGGAAGCCTGTGATATATACAAATTTTGTTTGTCATGGCCTAAGACCACTAAGGAATTAGAAGAGAAGGTCAAAAGCATGGAGCTTCAACATACAAATATTTCTAAGACCTTTGATCCAGCAGTTGACTCAATCAACAACATAGAAATAAAAATTGTAAATATTCAAAACAGCATAAGTAGTCTACTCAGCATATAGGAAGAAATTAAAAACAAGATGTCCCTGCTGAGAAGGATGATAAGATCTAAAATTGAGTTCATGACAAGTCTAGTTGCAAAAGCTTTAAAGGTTCTAGAAACAACTGACATGCCTATCAACGTGAATAAGGCATAAGATCTAGTAATTCAAGTAAATGAGAACATCCAAAATTTAAACAGTGCTAAAAATAAGTGGGTTGGAGAGTTAACACAATTAAATATTGTGTACAAAGATATTCTTTCACATGCATCAAACTGATTTGACAGGTCACCTCAGAGTATTATAGTTTTTGCAATTTTGACACAATTTTGACTCCTGCACATATACCTTTGCCATTGATGTCAAAGGGTGAAAAGAAGACCAGTGAAAAATGGGCGAACACCTAAGGGGGAGAAGAAAAATAGAGTGCATAAAGTAAGGGGGAGCAAACAAGCATTTTTCACTAAGTGTTGCCATCAATGCCAAAGGGGGACATTGTTGGCAAGAGACACTACTATGATGAATGAATGAATGTTGTCATTGATGGAAACAAGACAAAGGGATTCCACCAACAAGGCAAAGAGACTTTACTCTGGTAGATCATTTTGGTTTGACAAAGGATTTTGGTCTAAGAGGCTCAAATGGCTAAGTATGGGCAATATACAGAGCAAGTGATAGAGACTGGGTCAGTATGCCTTCGTAGTTGCAGATAATTATATATAGTTTAGACATGTTAATCATAGCTATTTTGTGATGATATATTCTAGTATTCGAGTCTTGACTTCCTCTGGAAGTCATATGGTGAAATAGCTATGTTTAGGTGAATAGAGTTAAGTTAGAAATAGTGCACAGTACTAGAGAAAAAGGGTCTGCATTCCTCTGTTGTGGCATATTTTGGCTTGTATTTCTGAAGGTATACTAAGAGGTCAATGATGGATGTTGGATATGATTTTTAAAGTCTCATATGGTTCGCAGTAGATTTTATGATGTGACAATTGAATTGGTTAAGTGTATACTTAAGAGATAAGCCAACAGGAAAGTTAGATCTATATGCAGTGAGGATATTTTGGTTGAAGAATCTATCCAAGTGATTAAATGATTGATGCCAACCTGTATGAAGATTATTGTATGATTGTTTGGGTCTGCATTACTGTTTGTGCACAAGATCAAGCCAATAAGGTATAACACTTGTATACACACTTCATGTCTGACTGGCCGACCCAATTGTAAGATGAATCTTATTGCTGATATATATGTTCAATGTATTTTGGTATTGGAGATATGGATATGTGGGAATAGAGTGCAAATTTGATACATGCATGATCTAAAGTAGTTGGAAAAGCAGAAAAAGACAATAAGGGCAGAAAATAGAGTATATGTAGCAGAGTAGAAAAGCAGGGCATAAATAATGAAGATTTTTGAGTTTGTGTATTAAACCCTCAATGGAACTATAATCTAGAATATGATATATGCATTTGCAACGATTCACTACTGGCAGTGAACCAACTTTCTTCTCTCTTCTATCCTTCCTTCTGAGTGGATAGTGAGTCCACCTATAGTGAGCATTTATTTGGGTAGTGAGCCTTATGTAATTTGATATTGCTATCATAATATATTGTGAGCTAACACTCACTGTGGTTTTTCCCTTTTTGGGTTTTCCACGTAAAATCTTGGTGTCTATGTGTTATGAATTTGTGGCTGCTCTTCTCATGTTTAATTTGCTTTCATATTATTGAATTTGGTAAATAGATAAATGAATGTATAAATGAAAAGGTTTTAAGAATACTGATTCACCCCCCCCTCTCAGTATTCTTTACACTCAATAGGGACAACAAAGTGGAGGCTGGAGGAGCAGAGAGCAGAGCATAGAGTTTTTAGAGAGAAATTTGCCCATGAGAGGGGCACATGAATGAATGGAAGTTGCTATTGTAAAATTGGGAGAGAGGCCATGCAAGCCAAGATTGTGTTGTGTTGCAGATTTATGTTTGTAGAAAAGACAATGTAATTTGTTTATTGAAGTTGAATGAAATCAATGGAATTTGTGTTTGTAAATGGAATTGTATGTATGCAGAGAGTCTCTGCATGTGTTGTTATGTAATTGTTGTCTTGTATTTCATCAGCGGTATCAGAGAAAGAGGCCTTGAGCATGTGGACAGAGCACCGAATGTGAGGTAGTCTACACCAGGACCTGAGGATGGAGTTGTGAGAAGGAGTTTGTGTAAACAAATCACCAAATGTGAGGTAGTTTACACGAGAACCTAAGATTGAAGTTGTGAAGTAGTGAGAGTTGTATGAGAAGCTCGAGAGGCTTGGTGCAAGTGTGGAGGAGTCCTACAATAATGAGCACTGGGAAGACATTAAAGCCGCAGAGAGAGAGTTGTGTGTGAGATAGTTTTGTTGCAGGTATGAAAAAGGACCTGTAACTATAGAGAGAGTTTGTGTATGAAGAGTGTTTAATGAAATGGTTAAGAGGAAAGGTATGGAGTTTGTCTTGAGAAGACCTTTGGGAATTTCATTTCTTGTGAGGAGAGAGAGAATATTGATGGTGGTGTTGGATAATCAACTACAGAAGTTGCGACAAGAGACACGACAAGTTCTGAGAGAAAGTATAGCAGAGATTAATATGGAAAAGAAAATGGGTGAGGTGGATTCCCATATTTCTTCTAAAGATGATTTGTATGTAGGTAGATTTGTGTGTGCAGGGAATGAGGAAAATGATAAAGACAAAGATGGAGAAAAGAAAGATATTGCAATAGAAGAATGTCTTGTTGAAGGCATAAAAAAAGATGTGAGCAGAGAAGTTACAACGGTTGAAGATGAGATAGTTGCATGTCCTTTGGAGGACAAGAAGATTGGAGAGGAGGATAATGAGTTTATAGATGAGGATGTTGCAAAAAAAGGAGATGAAGAAGAAGTCGCAGTAAGTGGTGATGATGGAGATGATCTACTATCACAGATTGCAGCAGTCAAGAGACAATGGCTTGCATTGATTGCAGATGGAGGTGAAGAAGTTGTAGCAGTAGTAGAGAAGGAAGAGATTACTAAGGTAATGCCTTATTTTCTTGAATATGATAAATGTAAATTTGATTTGCATGTTGTGGAGATGAATGAGAAACTTGAAGAGGAGGTGAAAAAGTGTGAAGAGGAAGTGAAGATAGAAGTATTTTATTTCCATGAGTTGGTTAGTGCAGATTTGTTTGCAGGTGTTATAGAGAGAAATATGAATGCGTGTTGGATGGATTGTGGAGGGTTAAAACACATGAGATTAGAGGTAAAGGAAAGTTGTAACTGGTGCAGTGAGATAAATTATAGTGGAATGAATTCCACGGAGGGAAAGAAGAGTGAAGTATAGACTTGGTGGTGGGAAGTGTTCCATGCAGATGTTGGAAGAGGAGAAAGAAGATATATTTTATCATAATTGATGTAGTAATGGAGTTTGTTATGGGTTGTCTACAACCTAAAAGGGTGACTTAATCATCCAACTCCATTTTGTGAGTCCTACTCACAAAATCTTTCTTACCCGGTGTGTCTGATGCAGGAGCATCCGGGTCCACAGGCGATCCTACATTGCCCAAAACAAATTTGTAGTTTCTTTGCTTTATTTTGGTTTATTTTGGTTTTTTTTGGTGTTCTTGGCATCTCTCAGCAGCAATAACTCAGAAACTTGGTCAAAATTGCAAAATTCAAGTTTTCGCCAAATTGTCGGTTTAAGGCTCCACAGGGTAGTTTTACGGAAACAATTGTTTCCAGAAATCTATAAGAGTTGGGTTGAAATCCTTTGGATGATATATCATTGGATGAATTGTACACAATGTGGTGAAGGTTTTGTGACTAAATTCCTCACAAATTGGGAGAATTTAAAATCAAAAAATTTGGCCCTGTCGGCTACAGAAACAATTAATTTTCAAGATTTTTAAGAGTTGGGAAAAATTCCTTCTAGATAATGATTTGTGGTGGTATTTCACCTAATGTGCAAAAGTAATCACATTCAAATTCATCACCATTTGAGAGAATTTAAAATTCTTCGATCGAGGCTGGTAGGGAAATTTAATTTCTTGAGTTTTATGAAGTCTGGAAAAAAATGGCCTGGTGAAGACTTTCCAGATGTCATTCCACACATCTTGGAAAGTTTTTGTGTAAAAAAGAGCTTCTGGTAAAAATTTATGTAAAAATTCAATTTCCAGCAGTTGACGGAGCTTGACGAAGTCACATAGAGTAAATTCGTCTCAAATCTATTTGTGCAATTTCAAAGAGAATTAATTAGGGAATTTGATTAATATATATATATATATATATATATATATATATATATATATAAACATTGATCCTTGATGCATTTTAAAATTCTTAATACAGAATCATTTGTCAAAGGCAGAGAATATTGATCAATTAGCAAATAAAGAAATATGACAGATCTCTTCATGAATGAGAGAAGCATTTTATTCTAAAAACTTAAATGTTTTGGGTAGAGGCACCTATATTTGGAGATAAGAATATACATATTCAAATTGAGATAAAATTTCAATGCCCATTCTTGGAGTCTCGGCATGGAGAATAACAAGTGGGGCACCTTGTTTTTATTTCTTGGTGTGCAACATTTAATACAACAAAAGGAGTGCCAAAAATGAAAGGTAATGCCTCTTTTGAGAGGCAGAAATTGGTAGAAATAAAGGCACCAGAAAATGGAGGAATTAATACAAGTTGAATATTGCATTTAGAAACAAATTTCAATGCCTATTATGTGGGTAGATTTGGAATGCCACATTTCTTGGTAATTGTAGATTTTAATAGAAGCACAGCAGAAATAATGGAGGGGGAACAATAAAGTGGAGGTTGGAGGAGAAGAGAGCAAAGCATAGAGTTTTTAGAGAGAAATTTGCCCATGAGAGGGGCACATGAATGAATGGAAGTTGTTGTTGTAAAACTGGTAGAAAGGCCATGAGAGCCAAGATTGTGTTGTGTTGCAAATTTATGTTTGTAGAAAAGATAATGTAATTTGTTTATTGAAGTTGAATTAAATCAATGGAATTTGTGTTTGAAAATGGATTTTTGTGTATGCAGAGTCTCTGAATGTGTTGTTATGTAATTGTGGTCTTATATTTCATCAGGGGCTAAGAGGTGGAAGGTCCTCTTTAGAAAACACAAGGTGGTCTGTAGAGGCCATATTACTGACCATGGCTTAAAACTCATTGGCATCTATGTTGGAAGACACACTTGATGTGCTTGGATAATTTTATCAAGGATTACGCTATGGGTTGGGGATATTTTTAGAAGTTCAAGGATAGAGATTTGAGTTGGGGTTTTGTTCAAATGATCTTCAAGGTTATAATTAGATGAAGGTCTAGATGAAGTAGAAGGTCCCTGAATATTGACCCTACTTCTCCAGGTGGTTACATTACAATCAATTGCTAGATTTTTTATGGTTAATGTAAAGACATGGTTGTTTTCTTTTCTTAAATTGGCTATTGCATAATTAAAGCCTACGTTGTTGTAGTTGGCATCTCTAGAAGAATTACCTTGGTTAGGGGCATGTCCTTTTCCATGGTTAGGCATAGGATTATTAAAAAAATTTAAATCCACATTAGTGGTATGAGAGTTATTTTCAACCATTACATCACCACGATCGATGAGGTGTTTAAGCCTAATACAACTAGAGGTTTTGTGATCCTTGGTCCTATGAAAGTCACAAAATTCATTGTCATTGTACCAAGGTGGTTTTACTCGAGGTTCAGGTAAATCAATTAATTTAGATTTGACCAACTTCTGCAAGGCCACCTCAATAGGTTCCCGTAGGGGTGTAAACTTCCTTTTTGAAGGAAAGAGTGATCTGTGAGGACATTCATTACCTTGAGGGTTGGTTGAAAATGCAGTATTTATGAATATGGGGCCATTTGAATAGCCCTTGAATCAACCACTCCATCATGTACAACATTCCTATTTTTAATCCACAATTTAGATTGATCATTATTATTATTATTAGAGGATTTTCCTTTATCTTCCTTATATATTTTGACAAGACCTTTTTCTATCAACGCTCTTTCAATGGTTATACCCTTCTCTATGAGTTCAGAACAGGTATTATGACCTTGAACTTGAACATGGAAGCTCATTTCTTGATTTAGGTTTTGGGTAAAGATGTCGACCAATTGTTTTTCAAGAATTGACCAATGAATTTACTTGCCAAATTCCTCCACCATTGTAAAAATGAAGAAAAAGATTCACCATTCTTTTGCATGGTATTGTACAAATTAGTCATTGATATTTCATGTTTAATGTTATAGGAGAAATGTTGGATAAATTTCTCAGCCAGTTCTTGAAAACTCTTGATCCCTTGAGACAAGTGATAAGACTGTTGAAATGCACAAGACAACTGAGAGGGGAGGTGAATCAGTTGTCTCAAAAACCTTAACCACTTATGAATATCAACACATCAAATGTTCAATCATTATTTTTAAGATTTATCCATGAAAGCATGAAACAAGAAGGTTAACACAATAACACATTCAACACATGAGACGCCAGATTTTTTACGTGGAAAACCCTATAAGGGAAAAACCATAGTGGGTGTTAGCCCACAGAAATAAATATGTTATAACAATACCAAAAAATAGTGGCTCACTACCCAAAATGCTCACTGCAAATGTTGGGGCTCACTGCCAAGGGGTGGCTCACTACCAAGGGTTGGTGAACTGATTTGATAGCATCTACTCCATGCCTGGGTTCAGTTCCATTGAAGCATAGTGTAACTCCTCTGCTCTGCTCTTCACACCTTTTTACTTATCTTCACATTTTTGCACACGGATATATTTTTTGCAACTTCATTACATGTTTTTTATACAATTCATCAACCTTGGAATGTACATCAAGGTCGGCATTACATTCATCAACCATTGGAATAATCTCCAAGGTCGACATTACAAACATACATAGAAATAGGTCTAGACCTAAACAAAATTAGCTAAGGCAAAGAAGTAGGGGGATCACGTTATGCCGTAGCTAGGACTCAAATGCAATCTTCCATGCCACAACATGCTTCCACAATCTTCAATGCATCTGGATGCAAGTAGTGAAAACAACTAGGTTGGCCAAGACTAGTGTTAACACTAAGTCTTCTAAGAACAGTCTTCATCCGTGATCCAAATTTCTCTTTATAGAACAATCCAAAGGTAGGAACATGATTAGGAAATATCAACAAGAACATTGTAATCACCAAGAACATCCACACAACTTCTAAACACTTTATCCATAAGATTCTTCAATAAGGAACACTTGAACATAATTGTTATCCACTATCATATAGAAAGGATCATTTGCAGACCACCAAATCATGATCCATTGGAGTTGAAGGTACTTATCATCATTACAAACTAGATTCCAGAACTGTAGACTAAAATACTTAAATACGGAGGAATGCAGAGCGTAATACATTTTCCCTATCACAACCAAATATACAGAAAAAGTAGTTTTCACTCTAGTGAACATAACTCACTCAAATCTTCATACCAAAGGCTCAAAATTGGAACATAGTGACTTTAGACATGTCTCTAACTAACTTCCAATCCTTAAACAAAGATATTCATTCTACAAGAAATGCGGAGCAATCTACTGGACTATTCTGTTGTAAACAAAGATACTCTTCGATACACTATTTCCACTAGAGGGGTAAATTTTCTCAAAAGTACTTGGAAATTCAGTATCAAGAATACTTATTCATTATCTTCAACACTTATATAAGCCAATGCAAAGCATCTAACTCATTACAAGCAAGCATCAAAACAAGAGCATAGTCGACACCAATGACAACACTGATATGTTGACATCAATGACAACACTGGTTAGGCACATACTTGCAACAATCTCCTCCTTTGTCATTGATGGCAACATATGATGTGAAAAACTGTAAACACCATCAAGACAAGATAATCCCCCTTTCTTTTTACACATCCTCACTCTTTCTCCCCCTGAGTTATTCACATGATTTCTCTCCCCCTTTGACATCAATGGCAAAGTGCACATACTTGCACTCTGTTGCTCTTATCAAACTAAAATTGTTCTTTCATCAACACTGTAACACTTACTGCTATTAATTAGGAACTCATGTTAGTAACATCTAGCTACTCCCCTTAAGAGGTAGCTCTCAAAACATCAATCCAGATAAAAAATGAGGCTTTGGACACCACTAGACTGATGCATTCCTATGCATCTTAGTTCAGAGCAGGAGAGGTAATAACCCCTAACTTTTCTCTGAGATACTCAAAGATATCCTTAGGTAGAGGCTTAGTGAAAATATCTGCAATATGATCCTTTTTGGACACATATTCCATCTTTACTTCATTCTCTGTCACCTTTTCTCTCAAAAAGTGATATCTTATTGATATATGCTTTGTTCTTAAGTGCATCACTGGATTCTTTGAAATGTTTATAGAACTTGTATTGTCACAAAAGATTGCAATTGGATCTTCATACACAACTCTTATGTCCTTCAAAGTCTGTTTCATCCATAACACTTGAGTGCAACAACATGCTGCTGTAATATACTCTACTTCTACAGTAGACAAGGAGATTGAATCTTGCTTCTTGCTTAGCCATGAAACCAATCTATTACCCAAGAAGAAATCCCCTCCACTTATACTTTTTTTAGTCATCAACATCTCCGGCCCAATTTGCATCTATATAAGCACTGAGAGTGAAATCATTATCATTTGGATACCATAAGCCATGATCTGATGTGCCTTTCAAATACCTCAAGATTCTCTTGACTGCCATCACATGTGACTCTCTAGGATCTTCTTGAAATCTTGCCACAAGACATATTACATGCATTATATCAGGTCTAGTTTGAGTTAGATAAAGTAATCCTCCAATCATAGATATGTAAATTTTATGATCAGTCGTAGATGATTCATCAGTTTTTCTCAACTTGTAGCCACTCACCATGGGAGTACATATTGGTTTGGAGTCCTCCATCCCAAACTTCTTCAACAACTCTTTCACATACTTAGACTGAGAAATGAAGATTTCTTTATCTGATTGAGTAATTTACAAACCTAGAAAGAAAGAAATTTCACTAAACATAGACATCTCAAATTCATTTTGCATTTCTCCTGCAAAATTCATGCATATACCTTCATTTCCTCCAAAGATAATGTCATCAATAAAGACTACAACAGTCATGATTTGATTATCATTGATTTTGATGTAGGAGCATCCCTGGTTCAAGAGTAATCTTGCATCAACCAAAAACATTTGCATTTGCATTTTAGTTCTTTTTCATGTTCAATTCAGGTAATTCAATCAGTAGTAGTTTCCAGCTTGTGGTTCAGTTTCAGCATTTCACACCTTGCAGATCTGGACTTAGCATCTCAATTCATTCATCTACATCATATCAAGAATTTAGAGCATTTGGATTAGTTACCGGAAAGATATCGCTATCAGAAGATCCTCTATTTTCTCAGTACAGAGTTCTCTGACAGTCATGAGTAATCTACTAAAGGAGAAGGATTGGGAGCATTAGTTGACTTGCAGATCCTTGTGACTCATTCTACAATGTTCCTTGGTTCATGGCCAACCTTCCTCATAGGTCCGTACTTCATTGTATCTGTTGGAGAAGGATTTTCAAGCCGATAGGTCTGACCTATCCAAGAACACACGTTACACCTCTTCATCCGGGTTCTGAATCTCTTGTGGCCAACACGGAGGAATCTATTGGTCCGGAAAGGATATATATTGATGTAATAGATCCTTAGGAAAGTAGCTATTCACATTAGAAATATTTGATAGTTTAGATTTTGGTGCGAAGGAGCCTCAAAGCTTTATCTTGCGCATGCATATAACAAGTCCTATGAGCCCAAGTTGTAAGCTCACATGTTGCCGGCCAGATTGTATTTGAATTCTTTGATATACTGAATGACTAAATCTGTATTTGTTCTATATTCTTCTATTATTTCTATTGTGTTTACTCTTGCTGCATGGTCTGGATAGTTCGTCCTGTGAACCCTCCTACTGTGACTACACCAAGTGGTATCAAAGCGAAAGTTTGATTCTTTGGAGTGAATTGACGAAGGAGATTCCATAAGATCTTGTTGTAAGCAGATCACCTATCTGAGGTAGGTTACTGGTGCACAACTGATTTCTAATTGAGAGGCAATTGTTTCTTGTAGCCTGATCGCCAACCTGAGGTAGTTTGCACTTGATCCTAGGAAGATGCCACTGAGAAGAGTTCCTCTTGTTGGTACAATGGCTAATAGAATGGATGAAATGATGGACTTGATGAGAATAATGTGAATTTGTTTGGATGCTATTGAAGAAGATAGGCGAAGAGGATTGACACCAAGACCTAATGTTGAAATTGATGATGAGGAAGAATTTCAATCTGTTGAACACACTAGCAAAACCCTAGGAGGTGATGAAGAAGAAGAATCGGATTAGATAAAGATGTTGTGAGCTATTTCAAAAATTGGAAAGAGTCCTAGAGTTGATGTTCTGAACTACATTGGTAACTTGAATCCTAAAGAGTTGATTGACTGGATAAATGACATGGAAGAATACTTTCAATATGAGAAGATTGAAGATCCGAAGAAAGTGAAATTTGCAAAGACAAAGTTGAAAGGACATGCTGCTATATGGTGGAAAGAAGTTCAATTGGAAAGAAATAGAAGAGGAAAATAAAAGATTACAAAGTGGGACCGAATGGTGACAAAGTTAAAGAATCAATTCATACCTACTGACTATGAGTTGGAGCTATTGAAAAGATTGCAGAACCTAAGACAAAAGGAGAAATCTGTGAAAGAATACACTGAAGAATTTCATAAGATAAACATAAGGACATGACATAGTGAAGCAAGCAAGAAGAAAGTGGCTAGATATATCAATGGACTGAGGTTGAACATTCAAGAAGAACTAAGCTTGGTAAGGATGACATCTTTTGAAGAAGCATACCAGTTTGCACTGAAAGTTGAAGAGAAATTGAATAAGAAACATGATCAAAGATAGAGAGGTAGAGGAGGTAAATTTCTGAGAGGTAGGACATTTTTTGGAGGAGACAGATCTTATCCAAAACAGAACAAGTTTGAAAGCCCAGTTAGAAAGGATGATAGAGATAATAATGCTTATCGGAGAGATGACAAAAACTTTCACTAGAGAGGAAACCCTAGTGAATACTGGTATGAAGGATACAAAAGAGAAGGAAGAGGATTTGATAAGAGAACATTCAGAGGTACTTGTTTCAAATTTGGAGGTGAAGGACACAAATCATTTGAATGCAATCAAGGTAGTACAAGTAAGAAAATAGAAAATAATGGAAGGGCAACCTATGTTGAAGAAGAACCTGTTGGATCACCTTGCTTAGTTGGCAATCCAAAGAAAGGGGAATCATTGGTGATGGGGAGAGCACTATTTCAAACAAAGACAAATGAAGAAACATCATAGAGGAAAAGTTTGTTCAAAACCAGATGCAAATCCAGATATAAGTGTTGTAAAGTTGTGATTGATAGTGGTAGTTCATATAACTAAGTTTCTGAGGAGATGGTGACTAAGCTTAAATTGGAAAGATTGAAACATCCTAAGCCTTATCAGATAGCATGGATTCAGGATGATCATAAGGTACTAGTGAGTGAACAATGTTTGGTGAAATTTCATATTGGGTCATATCAGGATGAAGTTTTGTGTGATATTATGCCTATGGATGTTTGTCATATCTTGGTGGGTAGACCTTGGTAGTATGAAAGAAAAGCTATGCATGATGGAAGAAAGAATACATATACTATAATAGCAACTGGGAAAAGAATTACTTTGATTCCTTTAGAAGATGATCCTAAAAATGTGGCATGTGGAAATGCTAGAATCTGTTTGGTAGATGGAAGGAAATTTTTGGATGGTTTGAAACAGGAAAGTCTATGTTATGCCTTGATTCCTAAGAAACTTGAAGTGGTGAAGAAAGAAACTGAAGTGGATGGGATAAGAGAGTTTCTTACAAAATATGAAGACATCATATCAGATAATGTACCTAAAGGATTACCACCTATAAGGAGTATCATTCATCACATGGACCTTATACCGGGAGCAAGTTTGCCTAACAAAGCAGCACATAGAATGACACCGGTAGAGAATGAAGAATTGAATAGACATATACAAGAATTGTTGAGGAAAGGTTTGATCAGAGAAAATTTGGGTCCTTGTGTAGTACCTGTAGTGCTAGCACCAAAAAAGGATGGAGAATGGAGAATGTGTACTGATTCTAGAGCAATAAACAAGATCACAGTTAAGTATAGATTTCCTTTACCTAGAATGGATGATATCATGGATTGTTTCAGTGGAGCAAGATATTTCACAAAGATAGATTTGAAAAGTGGATACCATCAGATTAGAATCAGAGAAGGTGATAAATGGAAGACTGCTTTTAAGACAAATGAAGGATTGTATGAGTGGTTAGTGATGCCTTTTGGATTGACAAATGCACCAAGTACTTTCATGAGGTTGATGAATGAAGTTCTGAAGATATTCTTGGGTAATTTTGTGATTGTGTATTTGGATGATATTCTAATTTTTAGTAAGACAAAAGAAGAACATTTGTGGCTTATTAGACAAGTTTTTCAGAGGCTGAGAGAAGAGAAATTGTTGATAAATATCAAGAAGTGTAGTTTCATGAAAGAAGAATTGGTATATTTGGGATTTGTAATTTCTGCAGAAGGATTTAAGATGGACCTTGAGAAATTGAAAGCAATTGTTGAGTGGCCTACACTGGAGAGCATTGGAGAGGTTAGATCATTTCATGGTTTGGCTATCTTCTACTAAAAGTTCATTAGAAATTTAAGTTCAGTTTGTAACCCCATGACAGAGACAATGAGAGGTGACAGAAAAGATTTCAAGTGGACATTTGGAGTAGATAAAAGTTTTGATTTGTTGAAGTAGAAGGTGACCAAGCAACCTATTTTGGCATTATTAGATTTCAATAAGGTATTTCAAGTTGATTGTGATGCAAGTGGAAATGCAATTGGAGCAGTGTTAAGTCAAGAAGGTAGACCAGTAGCTTATTTTAGTGAGAAGTTGAATGATACAAGGAGAAGATATTCAGTTTATGATCAAGAGTTCTATGCCATAATTCAAGCCCTGAAGAAGTGGATACATTACTTGTTGCCTAAGGAGTTTGTGTTGTATACAGATCATCAAGCTTTATAGTATTTGAATAATCAAGGTAAGTTGAATCAGAGACATATGAGAAGGGTAGAGTTCATGCAGAGTTATACTTTTATGTTGAAGCATAGGAGTGGAAAACCAAATAAAGTTGTTGATGCCTTGAGTAGAAGAAGAAACTTGTTAACAAAAATGAGAGTTGAGGTGTTAGGTTTTGATGAATTGAAGAACATGTATGAGGGAGACACTAATTTTGCAAAACCTTGGAAAGCATGTAAGGAACCTGTTGTAGAAGATAGAAGTAAATGGCTAGATTATTTCATTCAAGAAGATATGTTTTTCAAAGGAGGTCAGTTATGCATACCTAGAAGTTCTATGAGAGATAATTTGATCAAGGAGAATCATAGTGGTGGATTGGCAGAACACTTTGGCATTGACAAGACAGTGGTTTGGTAAGTCAAAATTACTTTTGGCCTCAGATACATAAGGTTGTTCAGAGATGTGTGCAAAGTTGTAGAGTTTGTCAAGTTGCAAAAGGAGGTAGTCAGAATATTAGATTGTATAAACCTTTGATAGTACCAGAGAGACCTTGGGAAGATATAAGCATAGAATTTGTACTAGAATTACCTAAGACACAGAGAAGGCATGATTCAATATTTGTAGTGGTTGATAGATTTTCAAAGATGGATCATTTTATACCTTGCAAGAAGACAACTGATGCAGTGCATGTAGCTAACTTATTTTTTCAAAGAGATTGTGAGATTGCATGGATTACCTAGGAGTATATTTTTAGACAGAGACACAAAGTTTGTTGGATATTTTTGGAAGACACTTTGTGATGCAGAGTGGCACAAGGGAAGCAAAAAAGGTTTAGTCTTCTCTGCCCACTCACCCATTTCACTACTCCAATCCAACCAAGGTCACATTCAAGGGCATATGAAGGATTTGTGGTCTAGGCTCTTGTCCAACTCTCAAGACTATTTCTACACCTTCATACAAGTCTGTAAACACCTTTTTAACAGTTGGTTTGGTTCCCAACTTCACACAACTCTCCAACCTCTAATTGGACTAGTAAGGCTACTAGCCCTCCTAAACCAGTTTTCTCCACACCACTTGACAAAACCCTGAATGACTAGGAAAGAAAATGATGGATTTGAATACCCTTTAAGGGACTTTAACAAACTTCCAAGACTCTAATCTCAACTCTACTCCAGTAACTCAGAACACCCACTAGGTCTCTAGGCCTAATTGATCAGTTTAGGGCTAGGTTACAAAGCAAGTGGTCTAACTTGGGTTCATAGATTAGGGACAGGAACTTGGATCACCTCTACCACCTCCAAACAACTCAAAACCACCATTCATTCACTCACCCTATCAGGATTTTGTCATTTATATCAGCAAATAGCATAAATTTGGTCAAATACCTATGAATACTTGACCTAGGGCATCACTCCAAAAATTGAAGATAGTCTTTCCCAGCCAAATGCTTTTGGAATTAGGTAATATACATCCCTAGCCTACATTTCACTAATTTGCATGAGATTTCATTAGTTGAAATGCATTCTAGGGCGGATTTTGTATGACAAACCCTAGAAAACAGGGTTTTTGACCAGTTCGAATAAAGATTGCAATAACTTTCTACTCAAATCACTTCAGGACCTCAAACTTGCTGCATTCAAACCCTGACTCCAAGTAGTTTCAGAAAAATAACATGGATCTACCTGGCCAATCTGTACAGGCTATACAATAGGAGAAGAACAGGGAAAAGTAGTCAGTTTTCTTTATTTCTGTGCCCAAAACTCTGTACCAAAACTTCTCTGCTGTACAGGAGTGAGATGACAATAGTATAAACTGATCCAATTTGGTATCCAACCTCCAACAATAGTTTTCAACTATCAAAACTGAGTTGTAACTGGCCAAATGTGTCATTGACACCATTGGCAATTTTTGACACTATGGCATTTGCATTAACACAAGGTTGTCGATGGGTTTAGCTTGTCCAATGAAATCAAACCACCATCATACTCCCTAGACCATGCAAAAACACAAAACTAGCAAATAGACTCAAAGAAAACCTCATTAGACCTACTAGGCCTAAGTGACTCAACTAGGGTCCAAGTGGACTAAGAATGAGTGAGGTTTATATGGTCACCCCAAACATCTTGACCACACAAAAGGACCTTACATCCATGGCTAAAAGCCTTATAACAAACACATTGAACAAAAAAAACACAACTTAGCAAAATGCTTCAAAATGTACTCTTGGGTGCCCTGCACCACTTTGGAAGAAGATGAAGATGGATTTGAAGTTTAGTTCAACTTTTCATCCACAGACGGATGGATAGATAGAGGTAGTGAATAGGAGTTTGGGAAACTTGTTGAGATGTTTGGTTGGAGACAAAGCTGAAAGTTGGGATTTGATTCTTTCACAAGCAGAGTTTGCATACAATAATTCAGTAAATAGGAATACCAGAAGAACACCTTTTGAGATTGTTACCGGAGTGAATCCTAGAGGAGTTGCAGAATTAAGAAACATTAGCATAGAAGAAAAGAGGAGTGCAAAAGCAGAAGAATTTGCAGATCATATGAAAATAATGCATAATCAGGTGAAGAAGCATTTGGAGAACATGAACAGTAAGTACAAAGAGAAGGTAGATGAGAAGAGAAGACACAAATAATTTGAAGGAGATGAAGTAATGGTGTATTTGAGAAAAGAAAGATTTCCAATTGGAACTTATAACAAGTTGAAGATGAAGAATTTTGGACCTTATAGGATACTTAGAAAATTTGATTTAGGAAATGCATATGAAGTGGAATTACTAGAGACATTGGGTATTTCACCTATTTTCAACATTACAAATCTTTATTAGTATCATGAAGTAGAGTTTTGTAATAGCATGGAAGAAGACTTGAAGAAACAATTACCACAACAAACACCAGAACAAATTGAAGGCATTTTGGGTAGCAGAATTAGACATAGCACCAGAGGAAGATAATACAAAGAATATCTTGTGAAGTGGAAAGGCAGATTGGAAGAAGATTCATCATGGATTTCTCAGGCTGAGGTGGACCATCTTGGTTCTCCCCTAGCCCCAAAAAAGTGAGGTACTCACTTTTTCAATAACCCTAGATGTCTGATGTAGGAGCATCCCTGGTTCAAGAGTAATCTTGCATCAACCAAAAACATTTGCATTTGCATTTTAGTTTTGTTTGCATTTCATTTCTTTTTCCTGTTCAGTTCAGGCAGTTCAGTCAGTAGGGGTTTCTAGCTTGTGGTCTAGTTTTACCATTTCACACCTTGTGAATCTAGACTTAGCATCTCAATTCATTCATCTACATCATATCAAGAATTCAGAGCATTTGGATTAGTTACCGAAAAGATATCTCTATCAGAAGATCCTTTGTTTTCTCAGTACAGAGTTCTCTGACAATCATGAGTAATCTATTGAAGGAGAAGGATTGGGAGCATTGGCCAACTTGTAGATCCTTGTGACTCATTCTACAATGTTCCTTGGTTAATGGTTGACCTTCCTCATAGGTACGTACTTCATTGTATCCGTTGGAGAAGGATTTTCAAGCCGATAGGTCTGACCTATCCAAGAACACACGTTACACCTCTTCATCTAGGTTCTGGATCTCTTGTGGCCAATGCAGAGGAATTTATTAGTCCAAAAAGGATATATATTGATGTAATAGATCCGTAGGAAAGTATCTATTCACATTATAAATATTTGATAGTTTAGATTTCGGTACGAAGGAGCCTCAAAGCTTTATCTTGTGCATGCATATAACCAGGCATGTGAGCCCAATTTGTAAGCCTGCATGTTGCTAGATTGTATTTGAATTCTTTGATATACTGAATGACTGAATCTACATTTGTTCTATATTCTTGTGTTATTTCTATTGTGTTTACTCTTGCTTCATGATTTGGATAGTTCATTCTGTGAACCCTCCTACTGTGACTGCACCAGATTTTGAAATAGAGATTGTTGTCAATAGTGCCTTTACTAAACCCTAATTGCAACAAATACTTGTCTAACCTTAGATACCAGGCTCTACGGGCTTGCTTCAGTCCATACAAGGCCTTCTTCAATCTATACACCATGTTATCTTTGTCTAATAACTGAAACCCTTCTGGTTGTTTAATGTAGACCTCTTCTTCCAACTCACCATTTTGAGAATGCAGACTTGACATCCATCTGATACACTTTGAAATATTTGAATGTTGTGAATGCCAAATTTATTCTTATTGCTTCAATCCTTGCCATAAGAGCAAAGGTCTCCTCAAAATCTATCCCTTCAACCTAAGAATATCCTTTTCATACCAATATTGCCTTGTTCCTTATTACTTCTCCATTCTCATTCATCTTGTTTCTGAAAACCCATTTGGAGCCAATCACATTCTTGTTAGCAGGTCTAGGAACTAGTTCCCAAGTTTGATTTTTCTCTATCTACATCAGTTCTTCTTCCATAGTCTTTACCCAATTTCCATCATTGCAAGCTTCACTAACATTTTTAGGTTCGTCTTTTGAAAGCAAATAGTAATTCACTTATTCTTCTGCAACTCTTTTCCTTGTCAGTACCCCTTTGTTTTTGTCACCTATATTCTGATCTTTAGAATGATTAATCCTTACATACCTGGGAGTCTTAACAACACTTTCCAGAGCCTCTTCTTCATTTTGAATGTATTTTTGTTTAACTTTTACTTTATCACTATAGCAGCAAGTTCATCTAATTCATATCTCTTCAATTTTGATATTCTTTCCTTTTCTTCATCAACCTTCACATTAGCACTTTCAATGATCTTTTTTAGTCTCTTGTTATAGAACCGGTAGGCCTTACTCTTAGTAGAGTAACCAAGGAAGTTTCCTTCCTCACACCTAGTATCAAATTTGCCTAGTTCTTCTTCTCTTTTGATATAACATTTGCTACCAAAAACTTTGAAATACTTCACTGTAGGAACTCTTCCATACCATAATTCATAAGGAGTTTTAGAGATGTTACCTTTGACTTGAACTTTGTTTAGGATGTACACAGTAGTATGTATGGCTTCTCTCTAGTACACTTCTGGTAGGTCAGCTTCCTTTAACATAGTCCTAGCAACCTCTTGAACTGTCCCGTTCTTTCTTTCAACAACTCCATTCCACTAAGGAGCCCTAGGTGCAAACAACTATCTCTTTATCCCTTGTTATTCATAGAAAATATTGAATTCATTTGATGTGAACTCACCTCCTCTATTAGACCTTAAGCATTTGATCCTCAACTCTAACTCATTCTCAACCATTGCCTTGAAAGATTTGAACTTGTCTAGGGCTTTAGATTTTTCTTTTAGAAAAGTGACCCAAGTCATTCTAGAATAATCATCAATAAGAAACATAAAATACATGTCACCTTGCAGACTCCTTGTTCTTGTGGGACCACACAAATTTGTATGTACTAGCTCTAGCAATCCATCAAAGAATTATTCTTTGCTTTTGAAACTTGTTCTTGTTTGTTTCCCAAATTGACACTCCTTGCAAATGGTGTTGGCAGGCTTCACAAGTTTAGGTAGATCTCTTATAGCCTTTGTAGAACTTATCTTCACCAAATTGTCAAAATTAATATGACACATCCTTCTATGCCATAGCCAACTCTCATCAGTCTAAGCCAACAAACAGTAATCATTAATTCTTTTCAAATGATAGAAATTACCTCTAGTCTTCTTACCAGTAGCAATCACTGTTCCAGAGCTCTCCATGATCTTCCATCCATTGTCCTTGAATCTCAAATCATAACCTTTGTCACACATCTGACCAACACTCAAAAGATTGTGCTTTAAACCCTTCACATACAGAACATCATCAATATTGTGCTTGCCATCAAAAGAAATAGATTCTCTTCCGCAAATCTTATCAGTTGTATCATCTCCAAACCTAACTAGTCCTCCATCATACTTTTCCAAACTTACAAACTTACTTTTATCACCAGTCATGTGATGTGAGCATCCACTGTCAATAACCCATTCATCCTTATCTTTCTCTATCTGAATAGCCAAAGCACTTTCTTCCACCAGTTTTTCTTCCTTCACATAGCCAGCAGGATTAGCAGACATAGGTTCTTTAATTGCAATAAACAAGCATTCATTTGCACTAGTACTAGCATCATCAAACTCATCATCTGTTACACCTTCATCATCAAGATCTCTAACATAATAGCATTTATTTGGGACCCTAGGTCTATTTTCAAATCTCTTTCTATTCCTTTCAATTCTCCCCGGACACCTACAAGCATAGTGACCAACCTTACCACATGTAAAGCATTTGAAAGGTCCTCTACCGTTGAACTTACCGGAACCTCTTTGCAATCTATCAACAAAGTTGGCTTCAATTTCATCAATCTCATCATCAAGTTCCACATTGTACTTCTCAACTCTCAAGATCTTTTTTGAAGTGCTAGCTTTAAAGGCAGATTCAATCTTCGACAAAGCATCACCAAACTCTCTCATTTCAAAGGTTGTAAGTTTTCCAAGCAACTGATCCTTAGTGATCTTTTTCAATCATCACTTCTTCAATTGCAGCTACCTTGTGACTATAGGATTTAGGCAATGACCTAAGAATTTTTATCACAACTTCATTCTCATCAATAGATCCTCCCATACCATTGATTCCATTGACAATTTCATCAACCTTTTGCATGTAGGTTGTTATGTTTTCATCTTCACTCATCTTTAAACCCTCATATTTCACTTTCAGGCCCTGCAATTTGGCACTTTTTACATATTCATCTCCTTCATACAGATTTTTTAGCTTTTCCCAAACTTCATGAGTAGTATCTAAATCCATGACCTTTACCAACTCAGTGTTAGACAAGGCACTTAACAAAGCATCTCTAGCTTTTATATTTAACTCATATTCTTTGATTTTATCTTTAGTTTTTAAACCATTCTGAGGCATCGTATACTTTGTCTCTGTTGCTTTCCATACTCTATAACCAAGACAAATGAGATGGATTTTCATTTGTACCTTCCATAAAGCATAATTCATCCCATCAAACTGTGGAGCTTCCTTCTTGTAAGATATCCTGGATCAACCTCAAGCTATTAGGCTTACTTCCGAGGAACCTTGCTCTGATACCAATTGTTAAAATGTACAAGACAACTAAGAGGGGGGGCTAAATTAGTTGTCTCAAAAAGTTTAACCACTTATGAATATCAACACATCAAATGTTCAATCACTCTTATTAAGATTTAACCATGAAAGCATGAAACAAGAAGCTTAACCCAATAACACATTCAACACATGAGGCACCAAATTTTTTACGTGGAAAACCCTATAAGGGAAAAACTACAATGGGTGTTAGCCCACAGAAATAAATATGTTATAACAATATCGAAAAATATAGGCTCACTGCTCAAAATGCTCGTTGAAAATGTTGGGTCTCACTACCAAGATCAGCTCACTACCAAGATCAACTCACTACCAAGGGTTGGTGAACTAATTTGATAGTATCTACTCCATGTCTAGGTTCAGTTCCATTGAAGCATAGTATAACTCCTCTCCTCTGCTCTGCTCTTCTTACACATTTTCGCACATGGACATATTTTTCACAACTTCATTACATGTTTTTATACAATTCATCAACCTTGGAATGTACATCAAGGTTGGCATTACATTCATCAACCATTGGAACAATCTCCAAGGTTAGTATTATAATCATACATAGAAATAGGTTTGGACCTAAACAAAATTAGCTAAGGAAAAGATGTATGCAGATCATGTTATGCCTTAGTTGGGACTCAAATGCAATCTTCCACACCACAACACACTTCCACAATCTTCAATTCATCTCCGCAAGTAGTGAAAACAACCAGATCAGCCAAGATTGGTGTTAACACTAAGTCTTCTAAGAACAATCTTCATCCATGATCCAAATTCCTCTTTGCGGACCAATCCAAAGGTAGGAACACGATCATGAGACATCCACAAGTACATTGTAATTACCAAGAACATCCAAACAACCTCTAAATACTTTATCCGTAAGATTCTTCAATTAGGAACACTTAAACATAACTATTATCCATTGTCATATAGAAAGGATCACTTGCAGACCACCAAATCATGAGCCATTGGAGTTGAAGGTACTTATCATCATTACAAACTAGATTCTAGAACTGTAGACTGAAATACTTAAATGTGGAGGAATGCGGAGCATAATACATTCTCCCTGTCACAACTAAATATACAGAGAAAGTAATTTTCACTCTAGTGAACATAACTCACTCAAAGATTCATACCAGAGGCTCAAACTTGGAACATAGAGACTTCAGACGTGTCTCTAACTAACTTCCAATCCGCAAACAAAGATATTCTTTCTACAAGAAATACGGAGCAATCTACTTGACTATTCTATTGTAAACAAAGATACTCTTCAATACAAAGAACTTGGTTTGTACTTCAATTCTTGTAATGAAATATAGATGCTAAAAGAAAACAATCAAAACTAGACACTTAAAAACACTTCTTACAATTCCAACCTTGATATTTATCTTACAAACACAACAAACACACCAACAATCCTAGAGATAAGAGGGTAGATAGGCTGGATGGATTAACTAGGATAGAACAAGCTCACTAATGGAAGCATCCTCTATATACCTTGAGGGTACTTGAGACCCAAATCTATAGATGGATAAGAATATCCTCACAATAACTGAGAGGAGAGGGTAACCCTCCCTCTTCTATCACTTCCCCAAGGTATAAAGTTTTTGGGGGCTTAGTTATAGTGACAATATACTAGATCCAAGAGAGGTGTCTTTAGATTCACCTCCCGCTATTTATACTTTGCCGGAACACTAGAGTGAAGGTCATCCCTAGAGTGATCACTTCTCTAGGAAAGCCTTCCTAAGAGGTTACAAAGGGTAAAACAAATAATGTTTTTGATCCTCAAAATTGTGTTGTCATGCAAGAGGAGATCAAACACATGTGCTTATTTACCAAAACAAGTTGTTGTTTTAACCTTTAAGAAAAGTATGATAACAATAAAAATGCAAAGTTCCAAATGTAAGAAGGTGTTTTTGATCCTCCAGATCATGCAATCACGCAATAGGAGAGCATACACAGCAATCCTAAATGATTCATGAACTTTACCAAACACTTCAAACACTAGTTCTTTTTAAAGACCCAAAATTAAATGTGAAAGAATGTGAAGAGGAATGTGTAAGAGGGTGTTTTTGATCCTTAGGATTGTGCTAAGAATGTAAGAGGAGAGCATACACACCACTCCTAGATGGCCAACAACTTCTTCACCAAACACTTGTTCTTTAAAATCCCAAAATCAAATGTGTTACAAACAACCTATATAACTAAAGATATAAAGGTTGGAATGAGTGCACCTTATGTTACTCCTTAGCTTCTAGTGAGTAGATCCATTTTTTTATGTAGATCTATTTAGGCAAGTGTATTCCCTACACATAGAAAAAGACAACAAAGCAAACTCCAACACAAAATCCTAGCAAAAATAATAAAGGGGATTAGTATTAGAATACTGTTAGAAATAAACTACAACAAACTGAAACAAACACAAATACTTTTAATAGTCAAATGCACCATTGTATTTATCATATGTGCATTGTTAAGTGACTTGATGGGCACCCAAATGCTTTCAGATGTGTGTCAAATTCTTTTAGATATCTCAAGAGTGTCAAATGCGTGGAATTTTAATGGTCAAGCCTCGAGAAGTCTCGAATCACCTAAAAGTGATGGTTAGATTCAATCCACCTATTAGGAGTATGGATGGAGGGTACTTTGTTGGCCAACTGGTTGTCTATAATTTATTTACAGAAGACGTTCATGGTTCAAAACCCTAGAAGTGAGTAGCAGAAATATGAGAATTACATCAGTTTTTAGAACCTAAAAAATGATAATGAAAAATGCTTTAGACTTGGGTTACACTACGTAAAGCCACAAAGAGTAGTGTAGCTAATATAAAAAGCAATGCTCATACCAAGAATGTGAGGTTATGACCAAAGGAATGAGCGGTGACCACAAACTGTGATAAAATAAAACTAGGCGACTATGGAAGAAAGCCACGACTAGTATGAAGGAGAGGAGCTCAGTCATGATTTGACTATGGTGTAACCTCCAAATAATGAGAAAAACTAGACCACTGTGGAGAGGATGTTGGTGATTTGGCAAACTACAAGCTTAAACAATGATCTAAATCTTCAAAAGGGATAAAATTGACTAGCAGTGCAACCAAAACAATGGTCTTCCACATAATGCAACCTTTGAACGAGCAACATCATGCAACAACGTTTGATGGTGTCGACTTGCAAACACTGGTAGGTTGAAGATGATTCTATTGGAAAAAAAGTCAGCATCCCCCTCGAGATTCGTGACATGGCTTAATCACCTCCCAATAGTCCTTATCTAAGATGGTAGCAGTTTCCTGATAGGTGTACCTTTTGGGAGAAACGACTAGCTCAACACCCTACAAGTGGTACCAAAGTTAGGTCACGGGTTCGAATCCCCTTAGGTAATGCTGAGGGGGGATTGTTGGCAAAAAATTTAGCATCCCTCTTCAGGATTTGTGACATGGCTTAACCACCTCCCATTGGTCCTTATCTGAGATGGTAGCGATTTCCTGATAGGTGTACCTTTTGGGAGAAACATCCATCTCAACACTGTACAGATTCCTCACAAACAATCAGAAATGATACATTAGTAAAAAAATGCCTGATCCAAAATAATGGAAGCCAAAAAAGGCTACTTGTGGTGTAAATGGAGGATGGTCGGAAGGTAGAGATAAAAGGCATCTTTGAAGAAGTCAAAAACATGAGCAGACCATGCATGGATACCTTAACCAAAATAGAAAAAAGGCTGTGATTTAAACATTGTTTAAAAAAAGAGATATAAAGAAAAGAATTGGCATAACTACCACTATTATGACTTGCTCCACATATCTTGATCTGATTGACTGAAGATTTGTGACCTCACAATGTAGATGGTGGCCAAGAGAAAAAATCAATTAAAAAACATGACCAATGAAGTGATTAGATCCAGGAAAAATGCAGAGTGTCGACTGTCAACAGAAGTGCTATGATCCTTCCCAGAACTATGGATGAAGTTGACGCCAATGATGACCTTGACCATAGAATGCAAACGATGAACTGAAGATCTCATGGAAACGGCGGTGTGGCAGGCTGAGAAACCCTTGAAGCAAACTTAGAGAAAATTAGCAAAACCACAAACAATGAAACATCTACAGGATCCAAATGAGAATTGATTGAAAATAGCTTAGAAGAGGTATGCTTATATGTTTTTCTTTGAAAAGAATGGAGGGTTCAAATCAAAAGAATTTGAATTAAGATCAAGCGTTGAGAATGGATGAGATAACAAGCCATGAGTTAACTAAGGAGTTAGATCCAAAAATTAAGGGCTTGACATATGTTAACTTCCAAAACTCAAGGATTTGACACATGTTAACTTCCAAAAATCAAGGAATTGACATATGTTAACTCAAAGTCAATTTGAAGGGTAGAGATTAAGTTGTAGGATTTTTCTTATCAAGGGTGGAAATTGAATTAGACAAAAATCCATGGATTAAGGAACTTAAATAATAGTTATTGTTATTATTTAGCATCCAAAAATATTGGAGGAAAAATAAATGAGGAATAATTAGCTTAATCAAATAATTGACATTATTTAATTATTTTTAGAAGAAGGGGGAATAATTAGATTTAATCAAATAATTAATATTATTTAATTATTTAATAAACTAGAAGAAATATAAAAGTGTGATCTAAATGAAAATGCAAATAATACTCTATGCTAATTTCAAGTGTCTACAGTACCTAAAGGAAATAATATCATGTTCGACAATGCCATTAAAATAAGAGAAGAAAGTGGGATGACACCACTAACTAATAGTATGTCACTAACAAATAAAAAGGTATCCCCTAAAATAAAATGCCACTTTGAAGAGGTACAACCCCCTAACCAAGAGTCATCCCTCGTGCCCTATAAATCAAGGAGAATTGCATTACATAATCAAAATGAAGAAGTAAATCAGGAAATAGAGGCAAAACAACATCTTGTAAGAGATTGTGACACAATATTAGGAAGATAATACTTTCATATTCAATTATCAAGAGATAAAGGAAGGGAAAGCAAAACTATACCACAGAGGAATCTTAAGAAACCAAAAGAACAATTAATGAAGAAAACTCAACACAAGAAAGAAAAATAAAGCAACACTAAGACGGATTCCCAAATTAAACTACCAATCTTTAGAAAAGATACAACAAAAGCTGCGAAACATATAAATTTGTATTAGAATCCATCTAGACAATTAATAAACATAACTAGAGACCAGACTAAATTATTTGATTTTGTGAGACATTAAGAAATGATGCCTTAAATTGGTATAGAAAAACTTGCCCAAAACATGACAAAGAATGGGAAGATGTTAAGAAGGAATTATTAGATAACTTTGAGTCTCTATAAATTTTGATAGAAGGAGTTAGAAGATGAGAGATTTGGTCCAAGAAGAAGGTGAATCAATAAAAGAATGTGACAAAAGGTTTAAGGACATATCGCAGAAGTTAGAGGAACCATTGTTAGAGAAAAAGTGCATAGAATGGTTTGTATCAGGGTCGGTTTCATAAATTAGAACATCCCTAGATGGTAGAACATTCACAACATACTCTAAAGCAGTGACTCTAGCCTACCACATTGAGGCACAAACTTGGAGTAGAAAATAAAAGACAATGAGAATATAAATGGAAAAATTAAAGTTGGAACTTGAACAACTAAAACTCAAACAAGATATATTGGCAAGAAAGGATAATAGTTTGCAAAGACAAAGACCAAATATCTTGTACACATATTGTACAAGAGAGGGACACATCAGAAATGAGTGCCCAGTTATAAAAGGAGAAAAGAAGGCTGCCGCATTAAGGGTAGACCTGAAAAAATCCCCAAAAGGAAATCAAACGGTATATTGTAAAGTTTGTGGAGAATGGGAAGATCATGAGACCAAGGATTGTCCATCTCTCTTATTCAGACTACAAAGTGAGGATGAAGAACATGAACCATGGTGCAATGGTCACCACAATAATAGAACAATGGACCAGGAAAGGACTAGCAGAAAGATGTATGTACAATCAAAACCATGGCTACAAAGTAGCTAACTAGGGAAATCAGAGGAACATAAACACATCACAAAATACACCTCTGTAAAACCAAGGACCATATTCAAACACCTATAATAATGAGAGAGGTCAATACAATAGTTATAGAGTTGGAAGAGGTTGCGGTAGAGGTCGAAGAAGAAGGGCTGATACTTTCTATTATAAGTGTGGCAAACAAGGCCACTATACTAATAAATGTTGGTTTTAAAAAATAAACAATGTGCATTCTATAGAAACCCAGAACATGATCTATTCAATTGTGATATAGCATAATAATATTTCAAAAATGTGCTACCCGGATCAAAAATTGATGAGCTAAAAAGATTTAATAATCCTAAAGGGGCTAGAATTATGAGGAAAATCCCTAAGGAAACACAGCAAGCAGTAAGATGTCAGAAAGAAGAACAATATGATTCTGACACTTCTAATAACAAAACCTCAGAAGAAGAGTACCAAGACAAGAAATAGAAACCCTAACAAAAAGACATGGTCAAATACAAGACTCAAAACAAAGTTACAGTTGTGACAAGACAAGGAAAAGATACCACAAAGGTAAATCAATTAACATACAATATAGAAAGTGATGAAGATGATGAAAAGGAAGAGGAAGAAGACAACTTCTTCCCAAATAAATAACAACATGACAAAATAAAAGAACAATCTAAGTATATCATAAATAAAGAACAATACAAAGAGAAACAACAAAACAATTTCTTGTTAGAAGAAGAAGTTTTAGCACTAAAATAGTTAACTCAATTAACACAACATAACAACCTACTAGAAAAACTAAGACAATTTTGTAAAATACCAAAACAAACACATAACACAGAAACCCTAAATTATAAAAATGACAAAGACAGATAGATCATACAAGACTAGACCACTTATGATCACCATACATATTAACCACAAGAAATCAAAAAAGTGATGGTAGATCTAGGGGCAAATGTAAATATGATTCCTAAAAGGGTCTGGGAGTAATTAGGTAAACCAAAGTTGGAAGAAACTCAATACAATATTAGCCTAGTTGATGGCTCAACAATGGGGACAATAGGCACCTAGAAGAGAGTAGAAGTAAATGTGCTAGGGCTAAAACAAACTATTGATTTTTATTTTTTTGCCATGAAAGAACCTTTTGATTATTTTAATGTGCTATTAGGATTACAATGGTTCATCAATAGAAATGGTATACTAGACTATAGGAAGGAGAAAATATCTTTTGCAAATGAGAACAAAATAGTCCATATACCATTAGGTACAGACATTAGTAAGGCATACATAGAAGAAATAAACCAAGAAGAATAGAGTGATGAGTCTAAAATCCTCTACTCTATATCCAAACTAGCAAGACCTAAACCACTAGAAGAACTTAATTCAAAGGAAGAAATAGAAATAGAAAGTGATAATTATAGTACTAAGATTGAGGAAGTCCTAAATGTGTTGTTGAGGGAAGAATCAGAGTTAAGATCCTGGAAAGTCACAGGATTCAAAAGAGTGTTTATGATACGTAAAATAGAAGAAAAAGCACCACAAAGCATAGATGATATATCAACTGGCCACCCTGCAAACACCATCCAAAACTCACACCAGATAAATCACATTTCCAAAGGTACTTCACATATCAAATTACCTAGATACTCAGGAATATGAGATCTCAACACTTATCTAGAAGACATGGAAAGAAATTTTGCTAAAGAAGACTTAAGAGTGGATGCCTTACAACATACACTAGTTTGTAATGCTGCAATCTGGTGGAAAACACACAAAGACAATATTCCTTGAAGGCAAGATTTTAAAATTTTAATAAAAACCAAATATTTACAAGAGGAAGGATAATATAAAATAATCCCAAAATACAATGGAACAATCTTACCAGAGGAACATTTAGACATATGCATAACTATGTGGAAGGCCAAGAATGAATATGATGAAAGATTGTATATATAAATGTTTTATTTGACCCTTACACTAGTAGCACAAACTTGGTGTATCAATTAGGAAATGAGAACAAAAACAAAAGATTGGACAAAACTACAAGAAGATTTCATACTCAAACTCTCCTTTCATAATCCAAACAAAGACACATACAATGCACTCCTTGGAATGAATCAAATCATATATTTAAACCAACCGAGGAAGATACAAGAGACATATACCAACAAAATCCACCACCACAAAGAACAAAAGGAATATGGAAACTCATTAAATGGATGGATAAGGAAAACCAGTACATAGAAAGGAGGTGTTACACCACATATCAAAAAGATGATGATGATCAACCAAAATTGGATATAGAATTACATCAAGAGAGAGAGAGAGCATTACAAAATGAATCAAAAGACAAATATTACAATCAATCCTTAAAATTTATAGAGGAAAACATAGCTACATCAAAGGACCCAAAATTAGCAAAAAAAGGCAATCATTGGGATGAAAAGATGGTGATGCAAGTAGCAGAGATAATATCATAATATGAAGATGTCTTCCCCTCACACATTCACTGACTTAAAGGGGATCAAAGAAGAAGTAGGGATCATGAGAATATAGTTGAAGGAAGGGGTGAAACCACAAAAGAAAAGACCTTATAGACTCAATCCAAATATGAAGAAAATTAAAAGTGGAATTGATTAAAATGATAGCTACGAGTATCATAAAACTAGTAGAGGACACTAAATGGATTAGTCCTATGGTTTTACATAACAAAAAGACAAGGGATTTATAAGAATCTACGTATATTTTAGAGAGCTAAATAAGACATGCATACATGATCCATTTCCCACACCCTTTACAGAAGAAATCCTAGAGTCAGTGGAAGGAAGGGAAATCTATTCTTTCACAAATGGATTCTCTAGATACCACCAGGTGAAAATCAGAAAGGAAGATCAACCTAAGATAACCTTTTTGACAGAGTGGGGCTCATTTATGTATATGATGATGCCTTTTGGACTGAAAATGTACCGACAATATTTAGTCAGATAATGGTCAATACATTCAAAGATTCCATCCATGATTTTCTAGAAGTTTACTTGGATGATTGGATAGTTTATGGATTAGTGAAAGACCATGTGCAAACACTATGAATGATGCTAAATAAGTGCATAAGTTTCCAAATCTCCTTGAACTTAAAAAGGTATATGTTTGTGGTACCATTTAGTACATTACTAGGGCATATCATATGTAAGGAAGGATTGATGGTGGATCCTCTGAAGGTAACACTAATTATGACACTACCACCACCAAAGATAGCACTAAAGGTCAGAACCTTCCTAGGGTACACAGGCTACCACTGCAAGTTCATCAGAGGCTATGCAACAATAGTAGCTCCTCTAGAAGAATTGATAAAGAAAAAATCAAGTAAAATTATTGAATGGAGTAAGTAGTGTTAATAGTCCTTTGAAACACTAAAGCATAAGATTACAAAGGCACCAATCTTAATCTTCCTTGATTGGCTAGCACCATTCCATGTCCATGTAGATGCATCTGGCATAGTTATATAGGGGTAGTTCTAGCACATCCCAAAGGAAATAAAGATCACCCTATAGCTTTTGCAAGTAGAAAACTTTCAAAGGCAGAAAAGAATTATATAGCTACATAAAGAGAAGCATTTGTGATGGTGTATGCATTACATAAGTTTAGACACTATTTACTCTCCACGACATTTACACTCTACATAGATCATGAGCCACTTAAATATTTACTAATTAAACCTATAACACATGGTAGAGTATGCATATGGTTACTCCTATTTTGGGAGTTTTATGTAATGTCCCAAACAAAATATTTTCATCCAACAATCAAATCTGAAAATAAAATTTTAATTAACTTTCAAAACACCCAATTTTCCCCTACACCGATTGATCCCAAAATTGACAATTTTATCACAAATGCAAAGGGAAACTTCTTGAAACATAAAATAATGATAATTATTTTCAATTACCATTAATGGTACAGCCTCTTTCTGTATGATATCATAAAATTACCAAATTTAATATAAAATACAAATGTGCATACCAAATCAATAATCTCACTTCACCCGATTTCACTAGAAAACATAGAAATGACAACCAATAACCTCTAGCTTATATTAATGATATACCTAATGTAAGTACAAAATAAAAGTACTGTTTTACAATCACAACAATAGCAATAAACAATTGAAACAAATCTGGAAACACTACTCTGAAATCTGCTCAAATTGCAAACTCCAAAACCCTGTAGCAACACACCAACTGAAACTGCACTAAACAGAGCTCTGAAGCGGCCTTTATAGCTGAACCAAGAGGATCTAATAAGAATTAAACATCTGAAACATGGATTCTATAGCAACCATAACACACACACAAATCATAAATCCAAACTCCACAATGCTGCTATCAAAACCTGCAAAACACATAAACTAAACTAGCTGAAATCTTGCAACTGCTTGAAACTCCAATGCAACCTCTATATGAGATTACTCTCATGTACCAAAGGTTTTTCATCTTCTAATACCTACAACCAATGGGTTTCCATCCACTAATCACCAATCTTCAAGGTTTTTAATCCACAGAAGATAATTTGTTGAACACCAATGTCCAGACAAATTTTGGCAGAGTTTTTGTATGATAAAATGAGATGCCTGGAAAGTGAAATTGCTTGCAAATATATAGAGGAACAAATCCAAATGTCCCATTCTTGGAAAAATAAATAAAATAATATCATTCCCACCAATTTTCCTCCAAAATAGGTCACATAAATACTTTTCATAACCTCCACTTGATTTTTGGCTAAAAATAGGCAATAACTCCCTCTTGCAAGTTGTCATAAAATATGTCATAGAATATTCTAGAATTAGGTGCAACATGATCTTTGAAATTATTAATTGTACCACAAGATACTCTCCACCACTTTGTATTTCCAATACAAAATAAAATTATAAAATATTTAATATTTAATTAGCCTCGATTAAGTAGTTTGAAAATATATATTAATCGTTGGTCTAAAATATTAAATATTAAATAAATTATTTTACAATCTCCTTCCCCAACCCATAATATAAAATGTTGGAATGAGTATTTTTCCCATGAAATTAAATTAATAAAAAATTAGGACATGACAAGTACTCCCTCCTCAAGATTGCTTGTCCTCAAGCAATGCAAACCAAGATGCTTCAAAATCTCCATGCCAAAATAAATCATGTTATACTGTATAGAAAGCCTTGATCTTTTACCTGAGAGATGTTGTAATTTCTGCCATAAAACATTGTGCAAACCTAAAAACATGAATTCCTCAATGCCATGTACCAAATCAAAATATCCATATAATATGAAATCTATTGTATGCAAATATTGGGTTCATTCTTTCCAATATTCCAACTGATCTTCATCCTTCCATAGAGATTTGGTAACAAATCCTTGAAAAATATACATGGGATGATTGACATTGTGTTTTTTCTGTTGTGTGGTATTTCTACAACAATATTCAATGTACAACAAAATATCCCATGTTACCTATGGGCATGTAGAATGCCTTGTATCTATCCCAATCCACAAGCCCTTTCTTTTAGCCTGTTCTTCCCAAAGTGTATGTGCATTGTCATGAGACAAGTCAAACCAGAAACTCCTACAACCCCTTAAAATGATATAATTCTGACTTTTATAGTGTATAGGACTATCATGGAAGTCCATGCATCCTCCATAACAACAAAGATAAAATTTTGAAACAATTAGCTCTTTGGCCTTCATATTATGAAGATACACCCTGTTGAAATCATCACTACTTGTTTCATACTTTGCCTCATCTTGAAGGATGTCAGATGCAACTTTAGTATCTGATCTAGAATAGAAATAGTACTATTGAGGAGAAGCATTTAACATCATATAACAATAGCAAATACTAAACCATTTCTCAAAAAATGAATCTACAAGCAACAATTCATTCAGGTAAAAGACTGTGCACCTTCTATGTCCATTCACTAGTACTAATCACCCAACACACCTCCCAAAATGATAGTGGAAAGTACATCACTAGTATGAGCCATCATCTAAAAATTTCTCCACCCTTTATCCACAAGTGCCTTCCAAGTCACTCTTAAGTATACATATGAATCTCCATGGTGACTAGTTAGTAAAACAACTTTGATGATGAATAGTTATTTTGTAGACTTCCAAGATGCAATATTCTTCTGATTATTATTGATCTCTAATAGGAAATAACAAAAAAGGGGTCTACTATAGCATAAAATCACCACGACAAACTTTTGTAACGAAATCAAAAATATCTACATACAAACTAGACCAAACTGCAAAATAACATAGTGCATTTTTCTCCCTACGTAGTCAATCCTTAGCAACAACAAAAAGTGCCCAAACTGAAAATATATAGTTTCCAATGCTTAGAATGGATCAAGAGAATAAACACCACAATAATACACATCAGCACATTCCCCAATACACAAAACCCACAAATCTTCACACAACTTCATTGGAAACCTACAGACAACACTCACATACTACACTACTAGAACAACTTCCCTGAATCTTCTCTAAATTAGTGATATGATGGTTTGATTAGTGTTCACTAATATTGCATACCTGCTTCTCACATCATCATTCAAGGATACTTCCTCCAAACACATCAATCTATAGTTGTTCATAACTCAATTTATCGAAATCAGCAACATGCAAATGATGTAGCAACTACAAAAATGGCAAACCTGTGTAATAGTCATCAATATGACTAATGTCAAATTAGTGGGAAGCCATGTGAGGTCTAAAAATATCTTCACAAACATCCTCATACCTCTAAAGTTATTCAAAATTAGCAACCCATAAACTATTTTCTTCAATAGGCTAAGTGGTTTTGAGAAGAACTTGAGACCATTTCTTAAATCTTTGTTCTTCGTGCTTTCAAATTTCATGGAGCTCCTCCTTTGAATTGTAACCATAACAACTCCACTTCCTACAACATCACATCTTGTAGACAATGATTGTAAGAAATCTGAAATGAAAAGTACATGGCATGAGTTGTTTACCTTTTCAATTCCTTCCAAAGATTTTTTTGTTGCATCCTCCTGAATGCCCTAAATGCCAATGTCTTGGCCAAAGTATGTCACATCATTCTCCCACATATATCCCTGATACAAATTAGTTTCCAACTCTATGATATGTTGGAATCGCCTATCCAATAGTGATCCTGGGAACATATTATTGTACACTATGCTATGTTGATTTGAAAACACTTGAATATCAAAATGAAGACTATGATTCTTACCATCAAAAATTCCAGCCTTGATTTTCTTTTCAATATCTTCTTTTTGTGGCTCTTTGGATAAAGCACCAAGATCCCACACCTTTGTGTATGAGAAATTTTGATTTATTTCATCCTCCATATGATGCTTTTCATTATTACAATAAAATTGTAATGATAAATTAGCAAGCATAAAATCTTTGCTAGTATTACTACTTTCATACCATAAGCTATACCTATGAAGATAATCAAACTGCATACCACTAGTTTCTAATCCAAAAATTTCAGCAGGCTGAAATCCAACATTAGTTTCTAGTGAAGAACTTTCCTCATGTGCAAGCCTCTCAATATGGTTATTGTGAAACTCCTCTTCATAAACTATTTGATTCATGAACTATTTGATTCATGACATTATTTGCTCTTTCATAGAAATGCTCCACATGTAAGTCTTCCCTTGTTGGGACCTTTGATACAACACCATCAACCTGATGACATAAAAGATTTTTCTCTCCTTCAAGCTTACAAATATCTTGCAGATCTCCCTTATGTAGAATTGATTCAATCTTTTGAAGATTTATTGGAGAGTTTTGAGCAAGTGATAATTCCTCCTTGATTTCATCAATATTCTCTTGACATACAATTATTAGAAGTCAATAAAACATCTTTTATGACCAAAGAATTTTTACCTTCAAACTGAATGGTGGATTCCCTCAAGTTTTGCTTCCTCTCAATCTCTTGCAAATCTAATTTTTCTTTATGTTGCACTATCACCATTTCTTTCTTATCTTGAAGTTGTGACTCAGGTGTATCCATCACCCCTTCTAGTTCTATTATCTCCCTTTCAGGTTCTCTTGATCCCTCTTCTAACTTCCTCTCTTCATTGTTCCCACATCTATGACTTGGCCCCCAAGGTTCTTTTCATGTAAAACAAAGCCTTTTTCTTCTCAGTTAATTTTTGGTGTCTTCATCCATCTTCTCTATAATAGTTAGACTTGTATTCTTTTGTGCAAGTGCAAGTGCATGATATGGATTCTTGTGGAATCCTCCCTTAAACTTATTCTTCATCTTCCCATTACCTTGATTCTGGTAATGCCCTTGACCTATTTTCTAAGGTTCACTCTTCCTAAGGAACTTCACATACTCTCCCCAAGACCTATCAGCTTTGATTTCATCAGTCATGGAGTTGTACTTTGCATGCCATTTGAGAACTCTTTTATGATCATCTTCAGGTAAAAATATGGATTTTGAATCTCTAGGGGAAACATTATTTGTTGCACCATTATTTGAAGAACCTTCTTCTTTTTTAGATGTTTTAGCTGGAACTAAGTTTTTCATGCTATCCTGCAACTTTTGAAGTGAATGGATCAATTTATCTTGGTTCCTTTGTATTTCCATCATTTTATCTGTATTTTTCTCATCTTTTAAAAATATCAAGAATCCTCCCATGATAAACAATTCAATGTACCTTGCACGATGGAAAGATCATGCTATGATAATACTGTAATGTCCCAAACAAAATATTTGCATCCAACAATCAAATCTAAAAATAAAATTTTATTTAGCTTTTAAAACACCCAATTTTCCCCTACACTGATTGATCCTGAAATTGACACTTTTATCAAAAATGCAAAGGGAAACTTCTTGAAACATAAAATACTAATAATTATCTTCAACTACCATTAATGGTATGGCCTCTTTCTATATGATATCATAAAATTACCAGATTTAATATAAAATACAAATGTGCATACCAAATCAATAATTTCACTTCACCTGATTTCACTAGAAAGCATAGAAATGAAAACCAATAACCTCCAAATTATAATAATGATATATATGATGTAAGTAGAATAAAGGTACTATTGTTCAGTCACAACAATAGCAATAAACAATTGAAACAAATTTGAAAACACTACTCTAAAATCTGCTCAAACTGTAAACTCCAAAACCCTGCAGCAACACATCAACTGAAACTGCATTGAACAAAGCTCTAAAGCAACCTTTGTATCTGAACCAAGAGGGTCTAATCAGAAAAAAACATCTAAAACATGGATTCTACAGTAACCATAACACACACAAATCATAAATCCAAACTCCACAATGCTATTATCAAAACCTCCAAAACACATAAACTGAACTAGCTTGCAACTGCATGGAGCTCCAATGCAACCTCTATATGAGATTACCCTCATGTACAAAAGGGGTTTCATCCTCTGATACCTACAACCAATGGGTTTCTGTCCACTAATCACCAATCTTCAATGGGTTTTCATCCACAGAAGATTATTTGTTGAACACCAATATCCAGACAAATTTTGGCAGAGTTTTTGTATGATAAAATGAGATGCCAGGAAAGTGAAATTGCTTGCAAATATATAGAGGAACAAATCCAAACATCCCATTCTTGGAAAAATAAATAAAATAATGTCATTCCCACCAATTTCCCTCCAAAATAGGTCCCATAAATACTTTTCATAACCTCCACTTGATTTTCGGCTAAAAATAGGCAATAACTCCCTCTTGCAAGTTGTCATAAAATCTGTCATAGAATATTCTAAAATTAGGTGCAACATGATCTTTGAAAGTATTAATTGCACCACAAGATACTCTCCACCACTTTGGATTTCCAATACAAAATAAAATTATAAAATATTTAATATTTAATTGGCCCTGATTAAGTAGCTTGAAAATATAAATTAATCGTCGGTCCAAAATATTAAATATTAAATAAATTATTTTCCAATCTCCTTAACCCATAATATAAAATGTTGGAATGAGATTTTTTCCCATGAAATTGAATTAATAAAAAATTGGGACATGACATTTTATTTCAAGATCATGGTTAAACTAGGGAGAAGTAATCAAGGACCAGACTATCTATCTAGGATAGAGACCAGAGAAGAACCAGATAGCTAGGAGGAAGTTCTCCCTAGCTCAAACCTATTTAGGGTGACTATGGCACATAAGGAACTCCATGGCATAGAAAGATTGTTATCCATAGGAGAATTCCTACAAAATATTATACCGCAAGAGAAATAGATACTATTGCAGAATTTTCTACCTTACACACTCATAGAAGGTGAATCACATATAATAGGGAGAGATGATATTATTAGGAGAAGAGTTTATGAACAAACATGGGAATCTATACTTAGAAAAGCACATGAAGACCTATATCAAGAGGACATAGCTCTAGAGAAACTACCACAAAAAGGGTGAAATTAGCAGGACTTTGGTGGCCAACCTTTAATAAGGATGCCAAGAAATATGTCAAACATTGTGATATATGTCAACGGACGGGAAGACCTACAAAAATGGATGAAATGCCATTAAAACTAGTTTTAGCCCAAGTGCCATTTGAAAAATGAGCTATAGATTTTATAGGACCAATTGACCCTCTTGTAAAACACTCAAAAGTAAGATTTATCATCACATGAGTGGAGTACTTAATGAAATGGGAAGAATCAGATCCAATAAGAGATTGTACAACTAGGACCACCACAAAGTTCCTATATGAAAATATAATTACATGGTTTGGTTTCCCATTAAGTATAACTATTGATCAAGGGAAACACTTTGTGAAAAAAGTGATTGTGAATCTTTTGAAAAGTTTCATGATCACACATAAGAAAATCTCCCCATACCATCCAAAATCTAATGGTGACAATGAAGCATTGAACAAGATTATTGGGACATCACTAAAAAAAATGTTTAGTGACAACATAGAGGGCTGGGTCATCAAAATTCCTGCGGTACTATGGGCATACTGCACATCCTATAAAAGAGCCACAAAATTTACCCCATTTGAGTTAGTGTATGGAATGGATGCAACACTACCAATAAACTTCATTATTCCAAATTTATGTACCTTATTAGCTTTGCACCTAAATGAGGAAGACTCACTAGCACAAAGGGTAGAAGACCTTGAGAAACTAGATGAAAATAGATTACTAGCAGTGTATAACTAGAACCTAGAGCCTAAAAGGAAGAAGGCCTAGCATGACAAAAACATGTGCCTAAAAACATTTCAAAAAATGACTTAGTATTATTGTATGACAATAAATTTAAGAAGTAGGGAAAACTAAAAGTTAGGTGGCTAGGACCTTACTACATTCATGAAATTTCAAAATTAGGTGCAATCATATTGAAAACACTAGATGGAAATAACTTAATAGGATATGTGAATGAAGCTAGACTAAAACATTATCATCAACCAATTGAATAAAATGAAAACTAGGAAATTTGTATTTGTATCATATGTAACATATGTACTATAGTTAATATAAAATACCATTGAAGAAAATGAGCCACGAAAAGGTAATGGCTATAAAAGCCTATGAAAACACAAATGAGAAAATGCATTAAATTAATAAAGGTACCTTTACAAATATAAAGTATCTAATAATTATACACTTCAACAACATTTTGCATCATAAGTACCCATAAGCTAAAATTGCACTCTGCAAATAAGACAAACCCTAATTGCATATTGAGCGATAATGGAAATTCTAGTTCCGATCAATGTCTTCGAAAAACCTCACCCAAAATATAATAAATTCCCTTACAAGGCAATGGAGGTCAATCGAGACAAAGCTTTATCCACCATTCCACTAGATGTTATGTATACAAAAGATATGTAGAAGTATATTCATGCACCAATTTCAAAGATAAACCATATAAAATTTGAAGAGCTCTACATAATACTTCTTCAATCGAATCAAATATAGTACCTACCACAATACCAATAAATTGGGAAGAATAAGCTTGACGCATGGAATGATTTCGCTAAATTCTCCACAAAACATAGGTGGGTGAAAATTATATTGAGTTGAATACACAATGAGTTCATCTATTTAGATAAGCCCTACCAAATAACAAAATAGGCAATACAAGTGATAACTGGGCTAAATACAATGGGAGATCTACCATCAAAGAAATCTATCAAAAATTAGAAGGGCACAGAGCACAGAGCTCACAGGAGCCAAATACGACTGGAGGAGTTTGAATGTACAATACTTACAAACCCTGTAGTGCAGTATGCAACCATGGGAATTGTATACAAAATCTACTATGCTAATTGAGAGGACTCCACAATCAGCACAGCCATACATACTACATACCAAATGGTGGTTGAGTTAAAGGACTCTGATTTGTGTGAGGTACTCCAAGAGTAGCTGATCGAGAACCTTCAAAAAATGAAGAATACATAATATCCATTCCGGTATGGTACTCTCATCATATGCCTTATCTTTTACTTCATGAATGCATTACCATATTTTTTCGATAAGGCCTAACTAACACATGTACCTCGTGAAGTTCTCTATGCTCTTAGAATTCACTCTACCAATTCCATCCTTTTTCGAGGCTATACAGGTCCTCTAAGTGCCTCATATTTGATTTTGAAACTTTTTTAGGGGTTTTTAAAAAAACAAAAACTTTAAAATCTTCAGCTCACAAGTGATCTTTGGCCAATTCCTTTACCAAAGGTTATATTTTACAATTCTGAAGCTTTGAGTAAATTTCCACTTCCATACGTGCTCAAATGCAAACTTTGTAAAAATAGTAGTTTACTATTTTTAGTAGGTTGGATAAACTAAAGGTTGTACTTCATTATTCAAGCAATTAGGTGTCCAAAAATACCAAAATTGAAAAGAACAGAAAATAAAATCATCATTTTTGGGGTGATGCAAGATTGCCCTTATACCACTAGAAGCTCCTGCATCAGGTACCCATGTACAAAAAAAGTCTCTCACAAACAGAGTAAAGGAGAAAAACTCATAGGAAAAAAACTCTCTCTGAAAGAGAGAAAACATAAAAAGAAGTGATGGATGAAGGAGTGAATATGACCCCCCAATTACTACATCCAATACAAATATACAATCAATAACCTCTCCATAGGAGAGAAAGAGAGACAATAGATCTCCCCACAAGGAAGTAACTCTTGTACTGATTGTGAATGGTCAAAGATGAATGTTGAAGAGTGTCCAATACCAATAGACTACATTTCTCCTCTTGGGAAGAAATAAATCCAATTCCATATGTAGAAGAAACTCCATCTCCAAGAAAAGAGATAAGGGAAGAAGTCTCATGATGGGTGCCTTTAAAAATTACTCAGGTGTCCACATGTCAAAATCAAAGGATGTCATAATGTAAGGAGGTGTAACCAATCCAAAAACCTCTATAGACTAATGAGGAAAAATCTCCAAACTTGGTGATGATGTGATAATAGGTTTGTTGTAACTATCATCAAAGAGGAAATAGATATCCTCGAGTGTGTCCTCTAGATCTGCAATATGAGACTCATGAAACAATGCTAATATACCTGTCAAAAACTCATCCCATAAAGATGAATCTAAAAAAAATGGAATGATCTTGTTCAACTGAAATAGTGGAACCCATGTCAATACTGATCTCTAAAGAAGCAAGAGGTGGAGGAGATGAAAGCTCAGTACAAGTCTCAAGAACTACAAGGTTCAAGTGACCAAACTTCTCCTCAGAAATATGATTCACACTTGATTCATGAGTATGAATATCAGCCAATGGAACTGCAACATCATCAAGAGAAAAATGGTAAAAAGCATACAAGTGAGATGCATGATCAACCATCCCAACTGCAATAATCTCTCTACTCTCCAAGTCCCTAATGATCATTGAATCAGGTGTGAACTCAATAATCTTCCCTATACCACTATGTGCAATATGATAGATGGAAAGGAGATTGGTTGAAAAGGATGGAACAAAAAGTACAATATTGAAAGTGCCTTCTCCCATGTCAATAGATCATTTCCCACAAACATGCATATATGTGTTGTTACCCATCAAAATGTGTGGTGAAGTATAAGGCTCAAAAGAAGAGAGCATACCCTGTGATAAATCCATATGATGCGAGGCTTTTAAATCATCAAGAAATGTAGGACTAGAAGATACCAAGAGTTCTTTTCCTACCCTATGTGCTACTCCAGTTGTCCTTGACTATGTAGATGATTATGGTGTCAAAGAAGAGGATGGACTAGATGTCATGGATGATGGCAACTACATATTGTGCTCCTGAAGTAAATGTGTCAACGAATCAATCTTTTTCTCATAACACCTATGCCCACCATGCCCATGTTTCTTGAAATATGTACATGTGGGTTTCTCCTTCTTAGATCATTCCCCTTTGGAAGAGGAAGTGAACTCAAATGTATGATATGATGGTGATTCCTTGTCTTGCTCATTGTTCTTGAAATCCTTGTTTTGTTGTTTCTTTCCTTTACTATTTGAATTCTTTGGATCTTTTTAGCTTTGATTTGCAATAAGAGCCTATGGTTGGAAGACTTCAATGCACCAATTTGTACTAACTTTGCCTTCTCCCTAGTAAGTGATGTAGAAAAATAATCAAGTGAAGGTATCTTGAAAGTAGTACGAAGGGAATCCATAGTAACATAGAAGGTAGAAACAAAAACTGAATAATCAAGACCAAGCTTGGCAAGGTTGGAAAGAATCATTAGGTGTGATATTTCTCAACTCCACACTATTTTAACTATATTTCTTAAATCTAACATAGTGAATAATAGGTCTCTATGTAATAGTCTTAAAAGGCCTTTATACTGAGACGTTCCTTCTCAAAGACTTCCAATCCTCTACCACCAGATGTCCTGAGTCTATGTCTAGAGATTTTGATAGACTTGTATATGGCCATATGTGTCTCATACATCTTTCTAAATTTACCAAAATTATATGCCTTGTTTGTAGCCCTGTTGAGATCAAAGACCTCAGCAATGTAAGACTTAGTGAAGAAAATAATTGTATTTCCATTAGCTACCAATACTCTTCTTGAAATAACATCATATTGCTTGCAACAATTCAGACCAAATCCACATCTATAAATACATTTAGGACCACAATTTTTCCCTTACCCAAATTCCATCCATTATTCAATGGAGACCTGGTACCCCTCTTTCTATGCCAGTGCTCAAACAAAGACCATCCTATCATAGGGGTAGTTGCATCTCTAATTTCCCCAAAGTCATCCACAAACTTCTCATCTTTATTCCTTCTAGAAAGACTTGGAACTCTTTTCAATGAGCCTGGATACTGAGTGAGAAAATCATGTTCAAAAATTCTTCTTTCTAATGTGCTAGCCATTTCTTACTTGTTCAAGATTTAGCTATAGGTTAGGGCTTCTTTGACATGAAACAAACTCAATAATTCACCCTAGTAGACTTATGAATTCAACCTCTATAACTGATTTTAAGATAAAATCGATAAGATTTGCAAGAAAATGGATCAAAATACCAATAAATTCACACTTACTTGTTGGTCCAAACCAGAAACCCTACTTCTTCAATTGTTTCTGTAAGCTGCTTGATCTCCACAAGAATTCTAGTTACCAATGATTGTACTCATAGCAATAATCTATTTTATGCATTTACTATTGAAATGAACCAGACAACTGAGAGGGGGGTGAATCAGTTCTCTTATTACTTAAACAATTTTGTACCTTAAAACATTAAACACTTGTCCACTATTTGTTATGATTAAGTCATCAAAGCATAAACTCAGAAACATAAACACAAATGCAAGATCATACACAAGAGACACCAAATTTTTACGTGGAAAACCCTGTTAAGGGAAAAAACACAATAGGGGTTAACCCATAAGATATATATGTAAAGCACAATACCAAAAATTAGAGGCTTATTGCTAATAGGGCTCACTACCTAGAAAAGGCTCACTACCAAGGGTTTTGAACTAAGATGTTAGCATCTACTCCATGCCTAAATTTAGTTACATTAAAGTGCAATACTCTTCTGCTCTGCTCTACTTTTTCCTTGACTCAATTTCAAGTATTTATACACTATATCAACCTTGGAATGATCATGAAGGTCGGCATTACAATCATCAACTATTGGAACAATCTCCAAGGTCAACATTACAAACATACATAAAATAGGTCTGGACCTAATACAGAATTAGCTAAGGAAATGTAGTGAAGATGTATGTGGATCACTCCATGCCTTAGCTAGGACTCAAACATGATCTTCCACGCCACTACATGCTTCTACAATCTTCAATACATCTCCACAATCATTAGAATTAACCAAGTCGGCTAGGACTGGTTACATGCTATGTTATCTGGAAACAAACTTCAAACATGATCTCAATTCCTTAATGTAGATCCATGTAAATGTAGGAACATGATCAAGAGGCATCCAAAAGCATGTTGTAATCATCAAGAGCAACTGCACAAACTCTAGTCACTTTATCCATGAGATTCTTCACACAGGAGCACATGAACTTCACTATCTTCAACTGTCATAAAAGAAAGATAGCTTGCAGACCACCAAATCATGAACCATTGTAGTTGTAGGTGCTTATCATCATCCCATGATTCCCTCTAGAACCGCAGAGAAAAATACTTCAATGCGGAGAAATGTGGAGCAAAGTACTTTCTCCCTATCACCAGTGAATAATCAGAAAAAGTAGGTTTTACTCTAGTGAATGTAACTCACTTAATTCTTCATACCGGAGGCTCAAACTCAGTATTTAGCATCTTCAAACATGCCTCTAAATAACTTCCAATCTGTAGACCAACATCTTCACTCTCCAAGAAATGCAGAGTAGTCTTCTGGACTGTTCTTCAATATGCAACTCACTGTCTTCACTGTGATTCACTGTTTCCTTTCTGATTCTTCCAGAGGGGCTAATTTTCTCAATATCCTCAACATATAAAGCTTCTAACTAAGTAACAAAATAGGATATAGTTGACACCAATGACAACAAAGATATGTTGACATCAATGACAACACCAATTAGGCACATACTTGCAACATTTACTTCACCAATTGAGCAAGATTCTGGTTGATTTTCTATCAAATTAGCATTAATGCAATCGTGCATTGGCTTGTAGGCTAAGACTAGCTGTTCTTCATGTTTGAATATGTACCATTGATCTAATCAGTCCGCAAGAGAATCTACAACTCTAATTTGAAAATTTCATCAATGCAAGTTACTTTACACGCTCAAAATGGTGTGGACCAATCAGAATTGACTAGCTCAACAAAAGACTTTCCATTCAAGATCCATATGGCAGCTCATCACAACAGCGTAGGCCCAGGAGGGACCCACACCACCACCTTCACACTAGCACGCTGAGCACTAACTTCATCTTGTTTTGACTAGATGGGGTCCACATGACATGTGTCACTCCGTCATCTAAAGAAGAGATAGATCCTCTACCTCAACTTTTGAGGAGGTCTAATCAACAAATATGGAAACCAAACAAGTATACTCCTCATGATTGGAGATGTATTTTTTATTCAATTACTAACATTGATGAACCTAGATTGCAAAGGAGGCTATGGGTAAGAATGATGCAGATTCTTGGAAAGTGGCCATGAAAGAAGAGATAATTGAGTTAAATAAAAATGACACATGGGATATAATACCTTTTCTTGATGGATATAAACTCATTAGATACAAATGGGTGTTCAAGAAGATTTTTAGTTTAAATGGTAGTGTTGAGAAGTACAAGGTGGTGGAACCCCTAGGAAATTTCCTTGCTCCTTGGTTTAAAAACCCTGAAATTAACTAAGTTTGACAATGAGTATTTAAACCCTAAACCCTTAGTCCTTTTCCATTTAAGCCTGCGTTCTATTTTTGAGTTCACTTGTTGTCAGTAGCCACCTTGAGTTCAAGTTATAACTTCATGCCTTGTTTCCCGTATGAAACTGGCCCCTTGAGCCTAATTACTAGCTAGTCCTATGTGTCTAAATATTTCCTAAGTCTAGACCAAAAGTTTCTAAAGTCAAATTCACAGTTATCATGGCATCATGGGCTCCAGATCTATCATATCTATCAGATCCATGCTAATGCACTGACCATAGATTTCTAGGCAGGTGAGCCCAAATCCTTATCAGCTAGAAGCCTAAGCCATGCTCACTCCTCATTAGATCACATATCAAAAATTGAATGGTTGGGTAAAAGTACAAACCTATGTCACACTTTGGGCTAACAAAATAATTTCTAGCGAGTCATTTTCAGGAAAGTAGGTCTCACCTGAAACAATGTCATGCCTATGTGGCCTGTACATGTCAAAATAGTTTCGGGTGAGTCATTTTTAGGCAAATCATTTTCGCCCAAAACTAAGAAACTAAAAACCCCCAAAAAAAGTAATTTTCTCATATTATTTGTGGTAGGAAAAATAAGATAGTTTAGGGTAAAACTATTTCACCCTAAACTATTTTGCTCGAAACTGTTTCACCTTAAACTATCTATGTGACATCCTTGTTGGCAGCCACCTACTCCTTTTTCAGTATTTTCTGAAACTTTCAACTTAAACTAAATATTTCTTCAGTTAGAATTAATTATTTCAAAAAACTAAAAATACCCTTCTAGAGAGCTCCGAGTCTACAATCCAAGTATATATATTTTTTGATATTTTGATTAGTTTTAATATGTTTTTGATTTAAAATATTGAAAATAAGTTGTTATAATCAAAGATGGTACTGATTAGAAATTTAAAAAATATATTAAACCACATTGAATTTTTTTGAAAATTATATGGTGAGGAGGGAGAAATAGAAATAAAAGATCAAAGGAGGAGCTCTGCTGGTGCTTTGAGGGTTGATAATCCTCCATGATTCATTGGTAGTGGCTTCTCCTTGCTTCAAAACCCTTCATTGGTGAAATCTGTGACGTTCGACCATATCGGTTCGCTGTGATAATTTATAACTGGTTAATGTAGTTAGAATTTGAGTCTATTTGGTTATTGTCTTGTGTATGCTTTCTTGTATATGATGTTCTATCGGTTAAAAAAGTTTTCAAAAATTTGAATGCAAAATAGATCCCTTTCCCACCTGAAAGGCAAACATCACAAATCGTAGACACTGCATCCCAATGCCCATGAAACGCCAAAGGGAGTACACATTGTGTGCCTCAAAAATTATTATTGGGTTGATCCGAAGTAATGGAGGAATCAGAGAGTCATAAATCCAAAATGTTTGATGGGTTTAAAGAAACCATGAAATCTTATAGAGAGGCTCTGCATAGTGAGGATGCCGAAACACTACCTCAAAATGCAAGCTTCGAGATCAGCAATGCATTCGGAGGAGATGGTGGAATCTCTAATAGCGAGGAAGAAAGAAGTGAAGGAGGATGTGGAAAAAATAATGAGGACTTCTATTTGCCTAGAAAACTCTCGTTAAATCCAAATGATGATATGAAGAAAGCCCTAAGTGTTGAAGAATCTAGGATTTAAAATGTTGCTATTTTCTTTGCCTGCTTAAACATTGATAAAATCCCATCAAGAAGGTTTTTTGATAATTGGTTGGGTTCGGTATGGGGGAAAATTTGGTGATTCATATCTCGTTTTATAGAATGATTCAACATGGGCTATTTGTTTTTATTTTTTGCGAACCCATAATATACAGAAAAGAGTCCTTGAAAGAAGTTATTGGAATATAGGCCAAACATTGTTTAAGGCTTTTCCTTGGGCCCCAAATGTTACCCATAAAGAAACTATGTTCTACACAACTCCAAAATGGTTTCTTATTGGAAATGTGCCTGAGCAATTATGGAGTTTTTTGCCACAAATGTTGGACCCTATCAGGAAAATCTTGAGAATTGATGAAACTAGGGTTACCCTTCCCCATATGAATGCTAGGGTCCTAGTTGCATTGAAAATAGGTATTGGTATTCCAGAAAATGTTGAAATTTGTTGGAAAGAAAAAAATTCCTCTGTGACCTTGTTGGGCTAGGTGGTTTGAATTCTTATTTTTTGTGCAAAATGGAAGGGCAACAAAAAAAGGATTGTCCAGTCTTAAACAAAAGAAATTTTAAAGGGGGCAATTTTGATACAAATTTTACTACTAGGAAGACTAAAAAATAAAATTAATGAAGAAGTTGTTGCTTCCCCTAGAAAGATTGTGGTTGGCCTTCCATCTAGGTTGGAAAACCATTTAGAAAATCAAAATAGTCATAATCCGGATGATGTTGACCTTCCAGTTGATATGGAAATTCTTACGGAATTTGGTAGTGGTCATAATGATGATGCTAAAAATCTAAGTAAGAACAAAGTTGTAGGTGAAGATTCAGAACCTGTTCTGGATAATGATTCTATTTTAAACCCTCATATTGAGGATTGCACAATAGAAGAGACTGATTCTTCTAGGGGTAAAGATAATCTGAAGGATGATAATTAATGTATCCTACTCCAGAGTTGAGTTGGAAGAAATTCTAAACCCTAAAAAAAAATCCTTAAAAGGAAATGATATTACTATGTTTGAAAACCCATGTTTTGAAAAATTAGAGGAGAACAAATTGCTTGATATGCAAAATAAAGATTGTGGGTATCGCCCCTTCCCCACAGTAATTGAAGAAAAAGTAGACTGTGGAAACCAAATTGATAGAAATGAGATAGATAAAGGCAAGGTTGGTTATAAAAAATGCACATGAACTGGCTCTAGAAAAAATTAGAGAAAATATAGTTAAAGATCAAAGGAGGAAACTTGAAATATTTAAAGAAAAGTTTAAAGAGAAGAAGACAGTAGATCCTATGGGGTTAACTGTGAATAGCCCTGAAACAAGCAGTCTGAATCTAGCAGAGCATTGTGATTCCAAACAGGATATTAAACCCAGAGACACTATTAGTTACAAAGACAAGGAGACCAATCCTAAGAAGGAAGAGGAAGTAAAAACAAAAGAAAACAATATTGTAGAACTAATAGAACTCTGCTAAGCTAGGAAAAAAGGGCAAGGATGAGCAGATGCCCAAATGCTTTGATAAGCTATACAAAGGAAATAGACTAAATTCTGATGAACTATAGAAATAATGTTTGAGATGCACTGCTATAGTTTGAATGTGAGAGGGCTTGGATCCCCTAATAGAAAATATGTAGTCAGAGACTTCTACAACAAAAATAAGAGGATGGATTTTTTACTGTTACAGGAAATTAAAGCAATGGGATTTGAGTTGGAAAATAACTTAAGATTTATTTGTAAGGATGCAATTGTCCTTTCCTCTAAATATGAAAAAGGGAAGGGTGGAATTACCATGTTAATAAATAGAAAATGGAATAAATGCATTACCTTGCATGGGTGTTACCCTTGCAATAGATGTATGTAGGTCATGCTAGACATTAATGATGTTAAGATTGGACTCTGTTCAATTTATGCACTAAATGAGTATGGCAACAGGGCAAAATTATGGAAGTAGATGGAAAATGAGCTTCCTAGAGTTCCTTGGATAATGGGTGGTGATTTCAATATGATAGAACACAAGGATGATAAATTAGGGGGGTTAATCATGATTAGAAAGGGAATGAAAATTTCTTTTGGGATAGGATGAAGAAACTATTGAATCTCTATGATCCTTTAACTGGACAAAAAGACAATAGTATTGGTATTTGGTTCTCCTGGTGTAATAGTCAAAGAGATAATAGGAGAATATATTGTAGGTTGGACAGATTCTATGTAAACAAAGATTTTTTTCAATTTTAGTCTTTCGATCATAATAATTTGATTCAAGTTATTCTAAATACCTTATCAGATCATCACCCAGTTAAGTCAGTTATTTCCCTGAAAAACTAATGTTTTTCTGTGAAAACCAAGAGGGATTCTAATTTTAAGTTAAGTTGTGAACTGTTGTATGATAAGGACTGTATGGATGGTATTAGATGTCTAAGGGAGATCAGTAAAACTTTTGATAGAAAAGTAAGTGCAACTACTTATTGGACTAAGTTGATTAGTTCTTGTAAAACTCTTTTTCAAACTGTTGGAAAGAAGTATGCCCTAGATAGAAGGAAGATGGAACTCAGACTCCAGGAGGAGTTCCTAAAAATTGAGGAGGAGATACAAAAGGAACCTAGCAAGCCAGAATTATCAGATAAATTGGGAGATGTTAAACATAGACTGAGACAGTTTCAAGTCAAGAAGGCCCAGGGAGCCAAGGTAAGAGCAAAGTTAAATTGGCTAGAAGGTGGGGATAGGGGGACTAAATATTTCTTTGAGTTGCTAAAATATAAAAATGTGAAAGAGAATATTGGCCTGATCCTAGAAGGAGGAGTTCAATATCAAACATGCGGTGAAATGAAGGAAATTTTTAGGAGCTTCTATGAGAACTTGTTTAAAGTAGAAGATAACAAAGAGGGGTGTAAAGAGGCTCAGAATCTATGTAAAAGGATTTGTAAAATGTAAATAGATATTGAAATGCAGAAAAAGTTGGAGGTTGGAATAACCAAATCAGAAATTGGGGCTGCCATCAACTCCATGGAAAATGGAAAGTCTTCAGGGGTAGATGTGCTATCTGCAGAGTTTTACAAAGCCAATATGCATTGGGTGGTAGATGACTTATTTGATGTCTATCAATATGAGATAAAAGGGGGACTTTAAGGGAAGAGATTAATAGAGATATTATTAGGCTTCTGACTAAAGATGCGGACAGAGCAAACATTAGAAATTGGAGACCAATCACCCTGTTGAATGTGTCATACAAAATCTTAGCCAAAGTTTTAGCATTAAGATTGAAGGATGTTCTTCCTAAAATTATTAACTATACCCAAACAGGTTTCATTAAGAGGAAGTATATTCTTGAGAATCTCATTACAAGTTGGGAAGCACTTCATTGGGCTAGAGAAATAGGGAAAGAGGCAGGCATATTTCTTCTTGATTTTGAAAAAGCATATGATAGAGTTGAATGGTCTTTTGTCTTAATGATGGTAGAAACTATTGGATTTCCTAAACATTTTTGTGATATGGTTAAGATGTTATTTAGGAATGCCTCTGCTCAAGTGGAGGTGAATGACTCATTATCCAAACCCTTTAAAATGGGGAGATCCATTAGGAAAGGCCGCCCCTTGTCCCTTGCCTTATTTGTCATTACCTCTGAAGCTCTATATTACTTGTTGAGAACTAATAGACTGGAAGGTGAAATGACAAGGATAATTCTATGTAATAAAGATATGTTGTTAAATGTTTAATTTGTAGATGATACTGCATTATTCTGAAGAATTGAGGAGGAAAATATGAAGATTTTAGAAAATAGGTTGGAGGTTTTTTATCTAGCTTATGGAGAAAAAATTTCTACTTCTAAATCTATTATGTTAAGTTGGAGTGATGGGGCTCTAGAGTGGTGGGATAGGAGTAAATGGAGCTAGTGGGGTCCTTCTAAGCAAGTTAGATTCTTGGGAATCCCTTTCGTTGCTCTTCCTTCTTTAAAATGTATGTGGGAGTGGCTTTTTTCTAAAATTGAAAGGAAACTGAGCAACTAGAATAGACATTTCCTGACTCTAGCTGGGAGGGTTTAGGTTTGTCAGAAGATCCTTTTAGCATACTTTGTTTACTATGCCTCTATGTGGCTTTTCCAAAGTTACCAGTCCAATGTTATTCAAACAATTATTAGACAATTCCTTTGGTCTTATGGGAAAGGAGCTAAGAAGAAACATGCAGTTAAATGGGAATGGTGGTTTTTAGGGAAGGATCAAAGAGGTTTGGGACTAAAAGATCTAAAACTTCAAGGTATAGCTCTAGCTACAAAATGGATTGTCAGGTCTTTAGAGGGTGAAGAGCCTTGGAAAATTCTGGTTAAAAATTGAAGTATATAGAAATGGAGAAAGATAAGTGACAACTTTCAAAGGGAGTATACAGACTTCCAAAGTGAATATTGTAGGCTTCACCAAGTAGAATGGCTAAAGAAGCAGAACCAGAGGTATATGGAGATTACTTTTCAAAACTTCAATGTGAACAATAGGTTACTTGAGGTGTCTCAGCCAACTGGAACTGTCAAAGGTGTGGAATCTTTCAAAATTAGTGACAACAGGGACTACAAAAGGGGACAAGTTAATAAGGCACAGGACAATCAGTACAAAGTAAAGAAAAAGATGATTAAAACCAATATTGAGTATGATGATATAGAGTTGGACGAAAGATTTGACAAGGATGACTAGAAGACATCTAGCATACAACAGGATAGACATGCAAAGACATTTGTTAGCTTTAGAGAGAATGAAGGAGATGCACCAGAGGAAGGTTCTGATCATAATGCAGTTGAAGGTGAAGAGCTTAACACAAATGGGTTTGACAAAGAAGCAATGGAGCAGTAAAGATAACTAGTAAAGATTTTATAAGATCAATAATATAGACTCAAAGGCCTATTATATTAGCTCTAATATAATCAGCACTCTATATCTGTAAACAATACATCCTTATTTGTATTACTTTTTGAACCTATTATTAAAGCTTAATCTTACAATAGGTTCCTTTTTTGGATTGTAGTTCCATGTATTGACTAATCTATGGTGGTCACCTTGATCACTCTATTATGTAAGCTTATGTTGATTAATATAATGGTGTCAGATCTTCAATCCAAAAAAACTATATGGCGCACTTGAGGAAGCAATTCTCTCCAAAATAGTATAATTGGTTTTTTGAAAATGAAAAAAAAACTTATACAAAAGTTGACGTGGAATGAAAACTATTAAATCCTGGTAAGTTTGACTTTAAAGCATTATTATGAGAAAAATAGGCATTGAAAATTATTTTTTTCTTCCATGCACTAGATATTGAACTAATCTATTTGGGGAAAAACAATTAGGGAAAAATAAGATTGTTTGCTCTTTTGTTTGTGACATGGACTCGACGTCACTTTTTCCTAAAATTTTCAGCAATTTAAAATCTGCTCTTAAATTTATAAAAAATATCAAAATAATTTTTTTAAATTTTTGAAAAGTTACTAGCATAAAATTCATCAAGAGTTCTACATTTCATTAGTTTACATCATTTTGAATTTCAAAACATAAATGCCACTTTTATGAGGTCGAAGTTGGAAATTTTTGTTTGTGTTGGCCGATTCTTTTAAAAAGTGTGACACAGGTTTGTGCTTTTACCCTCTAAACTCTTTGAACTATCAGATCTCTCCTATTTTTTATTCTCTTCTTGGGATTTAGGTTTAAATTTCTTAGTCTTTGGGGGTAGCTAAACTACTTCTTCCTTTACTTTATTTTCTAGCTACAAAGTGATGGAAGAAGGCCTAACTTATCTAAAGATAACACTTTGGCTATACAAAAATCTATTGACCATAGGATCCCAAAGCTTGTACCCTTTCACACCAATACCATAACTAACAAAGATACATTTAACAACCCTGTTCTCCAACTTTGACTTCTTCCTATGCACATGTGCATATGTCTCACAACCAAAGACTCTAATATGTATTAATGAGGGATTTTTCCTAACCACACCTCCATAGGTGTCTTATCAAAAAGAGATTATACAGGAGACTTGTTAACCAAGTAACAAGCCATAGAAACTGCTTTTGTTGGCAAGAGACACTATGTGTATTCATGGTTGTTGTCATTGATGGCAACAAAGGTCATCCCACATATCCGCAAGTCATGGTGTGTCTCTACTGGAAGTCAGAATGAAGATTGTTATGGTCCGGTGAACAAGAACAGAGCATGTGGCAAGGTCTGACAAATTGGTCCGGATCTCTCAGAGGGAGTGTCTTGGTGCAATGCAGATTTGGAGAAGTCAAGAGGACTACCTTGAGTAGTATATTCCAAGGATTTAGCCTCCGATGATGGACAAAGAAAAAGCTATGAATAGTTGAGTACCAGATTCCAGAGAGATAGTGAGAACAGAGGAAGAACTGACTGACAGAGTATCAGACTATTTTCTGGATGTGTTACTGTTGATGGTAAAGGTTGTGAAGGCATGAATCATGTTTGGCCGACATGATTAATGACATCTACAAGTATATGCTTGATCCGCATTACTTGATATGCAAGGATTCAGCCGACAGAATAGAGTTTGTGAGAAGATAGATTATTCCAGGTGCCGACTAGAAAGATAATGAAATCACTAGTGCGGATATAAATAGAGGATGGATTTTGTTGTGAGAAGAGTAGTTGGGTTATGAGGTATGCAAATAAGTGCAGAGCAGAGTAGAAGTAATAAGAAAGATCTGGTATGTGAAAGGAAAGCAGAATAAAGAGCAGAGGAAAGATGAAATGTAGCAGATTAGTATACTGAGCCTAACCGGAACTGAACTCCAACATATGTAGATGCTTCCAATCAATTCAAGTATTGTATAACATTCTTTTGTAGACAGTGTGTCTCCTTGTAGGTAGTGTGCCTCTTGTGAGCAGTGTGCTCGGGTAGTGAGCCCTAATTAGCAAGTGCCATCTTGTAATTCCTTATTCTTCTAACAGAGAATAATCTTTGGGTTAATCACCCCATGGTTTTTTCCCTTAACCAGGTTTCCATGTCAAAAATACTGTGTCATGTGTTTCTCATTTCATGGTAATGTTTGTTTGTTTGATTCAATGATGCTTTGATTAATAAGAAAGTTCAAAAGAAGAAATAATTAGGATAACTGATTCACCCCCCCTCTCAGTTATCAACAATTGGTATCAGAGCTAAGTTCCTCCTAATAGAGCCTAACAGCTTGAGGAAGATCTGGGAGTTCAAATGGATGCATATGGTTTAAGGGAGCAACTCAAGACTGCCCTTGAGGATATTGAACAGTCAAACTCTGAAGTCAATGAATTAAAGGAAAGACTCAAACAGGCTGATGAATTCATGAGAGAACTAAAGGACAAATTAAGTCTCTCTATGAAAAAGAGAAAGGAGATGCTCCAACAATTGGCAAGACAAAGTGAAGAAAGCAATACAAATGAAGAATTGACTGAGAAAACCAAGTTATGTGAAAAGTTATCAAAAGAAGTCATTATGTTAAGACATGAAATGGAATCAGGAGCTATAAAGTTTACTCAAGAGATTGAAGAGAAAAGAAAAGCTGAAGACAATCTAAGACAATCTCTTAAAGAGAAATCAAAAGAATGCCACCAGATGGACAGGATTATCAGACATCTTGAATCTGATCTTGAAGATGCCAAAGATAATGAAGAAAAACTTGAGGATCAAATTGTCTCTCTCAAAAGAGATCTTCAAACAGCAAATGAATATAAAGAAAAATTCAAGATAAGTTTTGCCCAACTTGAAGTACTTCTTGGAAGTCAAAAGAGGATAGATGACAAGTATGGTTTGGGATATGAGAAAGGAGAAAGCTCCGGATCTAGTCAAAAGAATTTTGGATCAGAAAATCCAAGGAATAGGCCTAGAAGACCTCCGGTAAGATAGCCCAATGCTCAAAGATATCCATCCTTCAATGGATACTGCCACAGCTGCAATCACTTTGGTCACAAAGCTAATCAATGCAGAAAGAGAATGAATCAGACTAATTCATCCTTCTCCGGACAATGCTTTAACTGCAAAAGGTATGGACACAAGTCTCATGAATGTAGAAATATGCAAATAAACAAATCATTCAATGGTAGATGCTTTGCATGCAATAGAGTAGGTCATATAGCTAATCAATGCAGATCAAGAGGTTATCAATCAAATATGCAAAGAAATGTTATTTGCCAAATCTGTAATAGGTCCGGTCATAATGCAAAAGTCTGCAGAAGCAAGAATCAGGACAAAAGAGGTCTAGTGTATAATCAGAATCAAGACAAGGGTAAACAAAAAATGAATGCGAATGAAGTTAGGAATCAGATGAACAAGATTTGGGTGAAGAAAAGTTCAGAGAATATAGAAGTTGGATCCGCACCAGACTCTGGTGCTGATATTCCTTCTAAAAATTAAAAAGTGAGCTCTGGCTCAGGGGGAGACTCAAAGAAAATCCTGTTCCCCCAGCCAATCAAGTGGTGCCGGATGTGGCACAAGATGCAGAGTAAAGGGTTTGAAGATATAAGTCTTGAGATGATCCAGATAAGATTTCAGAGGCCCGCATGAAGATGTAAAGAAGTTGTGATCGATCAAGTAAGACCTGTTCCGGGAGATGCTTCGGAATGACAGAAGATTACAAAAGGGTCCGGAGAGATCCGGAAGTGCATTGTCTTATTCTGCAGATTGGACAGAGTGTTTGGGATGTTCTTGTAATGTGTCATCTTGATTTGTTCATGATTGGAAGATCCGCATGATGTTCATAGATCAGGACTGATCCAGTACTCCAAGCTATCTGAATAAGGCAAACCAGAATAATGTAGGTCAAGCATTTATTGTCATCAGATATTAGGGTTTGCAGAGCAATATAAGGGATTTCTCATAAAATCACTTGCTCATTCTACACTCAAGAAGAAGTGAAAAGTGGAGCTCTGCAACAAGATTCATCAAGCTCACCAAAGATCTCCTGCCGAAGTCATTACATACAGAAATCAATCCAACCACTCCGTGTAACCGAAGACGCATAAGGTATGTTCCGTTTTCGATATCTTGCTACAAATCTTTTGAGAAATGGCTACTCCAAATATAGTAAAGATCTCAGATAGGCCCCGACCTAAATTTAAGAAACATCCATACAAGTCATTGGAGGTAGATCCCTTAGGAGCATTCTCTAGTGTTCCTCATGGCGTTTTACACACAGAAGATGTTAGGGTTTACATACATGCAAGCATTGAGGAATTTGGGGAATTCAAATTGAGAGATCTCTATCACAAACAACTGGTAGACAATGCTTTTGAGCTTAAACCAGAGTATAAGGGTATCCAGAAGAAATAATTTGATCAATTCATTCATTTCCCCTGCTTTGAAGAAGATGAATGGGTCCGGTATGTATTGAGCAGGATGCATGACAACTTCCTATGGCTGGATAGACCCTGGAAGATCACAAAAGAGGCAATTAGGGCAGTAACTGGTCTATACTCTTCCGGAGGGATACCTATCCTCAAATCTATCAAAAATAACATTGTAACTGAGGCCACCAGATCAAAATTTGATAAGAGGGCAATGACCATTGATCCGGATATCAAGTATGCATCCATGATAATAGGATACAAGATCTATCACTCTAGTAGGGAGAATTCTGTATCCGGAATTGCAGTATATACTGCCTATGAAATGCTGAGGAAGAATGTAGATTATGATCTCTGTGAACTTCTCTTAAGCCAATTAATGGAAAATATACAGAAGATCAAGAAGGATAAAAAGAATTCTTTTAAGTATGGTACTCTTATATTATGTCTATTTTTCTACTTCATGAATGAGCTGCCCGGATCAAGTGGATGGGCATGGCAGAATGACAAACCTGTTACAGTCTAGATAAGAGATTATTTACATGGGCTTGGGGATGCCAAAGCAAGAAATACAACCCTATGGGGATACTTCAAAAACTTCCAGAGCACGATGCAAGCAAGAGAAAGAATTCCCCAATCTCTTGTTGAAAAATACAAAGACTCAGTTTGCTTTATGGTCGATACTGATCAGTGCCTAATGGAGGCAGTGGAGCCAAGGACTGTCTGGATCATGCCCATGGGGTATGAGGTTGATGAATAGATTGTGGAACTGCATGTTCAACACATGCTTAGTCAGCCCAAAGATCCAAAGGCAGAAAGGTTTGGAACCTTTGAGGAGCTGAGTGTGAAGATCCATGTGGAACTCAGGGAACCTGAGATAAAGAGGAAGGTGAGAAAAGAAGTAGAGCATATTGCTCAAGGCCTAGGCATCCCAAAGGAGGCACTTGATGCCAACCAGGAAAAGAGAAGAAAGGCTGAGGAAGAAAAGAAAGAGGCAGAAAAGAAAAGCAAGAAAAGTGCTCCGGTGGAAACCTCAACCCGGACCAGATCGTCAAAAGGATCTACACCTGTCAGAACCAAAAGCTCAAAACCGGAAGTCTAGGCATCTGGTAAAAGATCTAAGACAAAAGCCACAAGGGCTTATAAAAGTCAGAAAGATGAAGAGGAAACGGAATCAGATGAGGGGGTAAAAGAAATAAAGAAATAGAAGAAGAAAGGATCCGGTAAACCCTCCACAGGGCAAGACAAGGAAGAAATGGCAAAGGTATTTGTTGAAAAGCCCACCCTGTCTCTAGAAAGTGTAATCAAGTCAGTCACGGTGGATGGAAACCTTCAACCAATGACTGAATTCTATGATGACTACAATGAGGCTGACCAAAAGATTCTGCAGGAAGCCACAGTCAAGTATCTGAACATATACAATAAGGCTTTCATTGAGATCATATCTCCAATTCCTAAAAGCCTAGAAAAGGAATTAGAAATAAGAAAGAATAATGCTCAGGCAAAAGATCTTGAGATCTGGGAGCAGATAGCTATTCAGCTATATCCTCAAATTGATCCCAAGACAATGAATATAATATTCAAAGACTGCAAAGATGAGTTCAGGAGTAAAGCAAGAATGAATCAACTCATGCTTGGTGAGACTGACAAGGTGGCCATAGAGACAGAAGAGATCCTCCGGAAGGCCTTCAAAAGGTTTAATCTTCCTTTTGTAGAGGACTTAGGTGTAGAAATAGCTGTGGACTTGGAATCATCTACTCCGGAAGAAGTGGTCCTTGAACAGACTAACATCTCTCCTCCGGCTTCCCCTACAGTCTCCGGATCCCAAGAAGAAGAGAAATTACAAGAGAAAGAAGCAGCAGTAAAAGAAAAAGAGGTTGACAGCACCAAGGATGCAGAGAAAGAGAAGATTCCAACAGAGAAAACCACAACTGAAAGTGGTAAGAATGTGGAAGGAGAAAAGATTCCAAAGGACAAAACTGCAGAAGAAAAGAAACATCTGTCTCTGGCAAGAGACACTGCACAAACTATTCAAAAATTTCTGAGCCAAGAAACAATAGAGATTGATGAACCAGAGCTTCTAAAAGGTCCATTCAACTTTGACTCCCTCTCTCCGGTATAGACGATGAAGATAGCTTCATTTGCAAATGCTAAGGCAAATGAAAAACTCCTAAAGTCTCATATGGAAGACTGTGAGTTGATAGAGGCTACTTCTAGAGTGCTTGAAAAGATTATGCCATCAGTCCAGATAGATCCAACAGCCTCCTCTTCCGGTAATCTCAAAACCTTAGTCAGCAGTGTTGATACACATTTTGATTCTCTAGAAAAATCAGCTGAAGAAAAGGTCTGGAAGGAGTTTTTGGATAAGAGATTTTCAGAAGTACTAGGATTAATCTCTAATGATAGGAGAAATATGAGTATTGGAATAAAGAGCTTAGAAAGTGCTCTTAAGGATGGCGGTGACATCTACAAATTTTGTATCTCCTGGTTAAAGGCAACAGTAGAAATTGATAAGAAAATAAAAGAGGAGCAAGACAAACTACAAAGTTTGTCTCAAAGTTTTGATCCTCTCTCTTCCTCCATAGTCAATCAAGAATGTCAAACTATTGCAATCACAAATGCAATAAAGAACTTTGAGAAGGAAAGGAAGAATATAACTAACTGGATGGGAGAACTTAGAAGGATTATAATCCCTAAGTTAGAAACTATGCATGAGGCCATAAGTGATGCTCAGACTACCGCCCAAACAAATGATCCGACAGATCTCAAAAGGGCAGAAGCTTTTGCATTTTTGTTAAGTGGTCACATTTCAATTTTGGACAGAATGAAGTAAAGTTGGGCTACAGAGCTGGTCCAATTGAAGACATCCTTTGCAAACATTCTTCAGTTTATGTGAGTATGTAATATGCGGCTATGTATAGTAAATTTTTGAAAATTTTGGTGTGCGGACCCTACCCTTTGCCATTGATGTCAAAGGGGGAGTGAGGAGTAGTGAAAAATGAGGAATCCAACTAAGGGGGAGTTCTAAAAATTGTATATAAAGATAGAGCATCAGTCAAGGAGGAGCATAGTGAAACACTTAGTCATTTTTCACTAAGTGTTGCCATCAATGCCAAAGGGGGAGATTGTTGGCAAGAGACACTATGTGTATTCATGGTTGTTGTCATTGATGGCAACAAAGGTCATCCCACATATCCACAAGTCATGGTGTGTCTCTACCGGAAGTCAGAATGAAGATTGTTGTGGTCCGGTGAACAAGAACAGAGCATGTGGCAAGGTCCGACAGATTGGTCCGGATCTCTCAGAGGGAGTGTCTTGGTGCAGTGCGGATTTGGGGAAGTCAAGAGGACTACCTTGAGTAGTATATTCCAAGGATTTAGCCTCCGGTGATGGACAAAGAAAAAGATATGAATAGTTGAGTACCAGATTCCTGAGAGACAGTGAGAATAAAGGAAGAACTGACTGACGGAGTATCAGACTATTTTCTGGATGTGTTACTGTTGATAGTAAAGGTTGTGAAGGCATGAATCATGTTTGGCCGACATGATTAATGACATCTACAAGTATATGCTTGATCAGCATTACTTGATATGCAAGGATTCAGCCAACAGAACAGAGTTTGTGAGAAGATAGATTATTCTGGGTGCCGACTAGAAAGATAATGAAATCACTAGTGCGGATATAAATAGAGGATGGATTTTGTTGTGAGAAGAGTAGTTGGGTTATGGGGTATGCGAATAAGTGCAGAGCAGAGTAGAAGTAATAAGAAAGATCCGGTATGTGAAAGGAAAGCAGAATAAAGAGCAGAGGAAAGATGAAGTGCAGCAGATCAGTATACTGAGCCTAACCAGAACTGAACTCCAGCATATGTAGATGCTTCCAATCAGTTCAAGTATTGTATAACATTCTTTTGTAGACAGTGTGTCTCCTTGTAGGCAGTGTGCCTCTTGTGGGCAGTGAGCCCTAATTAGCAAGTGCCATCTTGTAATTCCTTATTCTTCTAACAGAGAATAATCTTTGGGTTAATCACCCCGTGGTTTTTTCCCTTAACCGGGTTTCCACGTCAAAAATACTGTGTCATGTGTTTCTCATTTCATGGTAATGTTTGTTTGTTTGATTCAATGATGCTTTGATTAATAAGAAAGTTCAAAAGAAGAAATAATTAGGATAATTGATTCACCCCCCCCTCTCAGTTATCAACAGCTTTCACCTAGAAGTTTTGTTCCAAGCTAGCTCCACTAATCATACTCCTAGCCCTCTTTATCAACATGCCTTGTTCATTCTTTCTACAACTCCATTCTCCTAAGGGGTGTACAAAGTTATCTCATATCTTTGTATTCCATGATCTTTACAGAACATATTAAATCCTATGTAACAAAACTCACTACCATTATCGATCCTCAAATTCTTAATCTTTTTTATCAGTATAATTTTCAACAAGAGCCTTAAATTCTTTAAACCAAGACTTCATATTTACTCCTAAGGAAATATGCCCATGTTCTTACACTGTAGTCATCAATGGAAGATACATAATGAATAGATTTTGGAATTGATGAAACATTACCAAGAACAAAAAGATTATAATGTATCAAGTCCAACACTTCACAAAATTTATGAGAACTAGAATAAAACTAAACATGATTTTATTTTGCATATATGCAATGTTCACAAAAATTGAACTCAAGATTACAATCATTCAACCCCTCAACAAGCTTTTTATTTTTCAAGGTTTGTAGACCCTTCTCACCAATGTGACCATGCCTTTGGTACCACAAAAAATTGTCTTCTCTATTAGAAGTTTTTCCTCCAAAGCATGAGCACCCTTAGGTATCTAAAAAGCATGACCATTAGAAGTGTACACAACACACCTCTTTGTTATTGGTTCTAATGGTGAAGGTGAAGACTCTATAGATCTCTTCACTGCTATAACAAAAAGACTATTACACTGGACTATATGTACATCCAGTTGAAACATAGTGCCAATATGAACACCCTTAGTAAGCATCATAGCTCCTCTAACCATCTTGTACTCTAGAATTGAGAAAATGACCTATACACCCACATCATTTTATTTACTTATAGAATGTAGGTTCCATGCCAAATAAGGAATATGCAAGACACCATTGATCCCCTTCACCCGTCCATTTGGTAATCAAATTGGTAATTTTCCATGACCAACAATAATTAGATGATAATCATCACTAAGGTACACCTTCCCACCATCATATTCTTCATATTGTGTAAACCAACCCCAATGTGAGGTCATGTGAAAATATGCACTAGATTCAATCAACCATGGAACTTTCAATGCATGTGTATCCAAGGCCATGATAAAGGCATCACCAACAACCTCAAAAGATTTATTAGACTCATCACTAGAATCATTCTTTTTCTTTTGCTTCTCCTCCTTACAATCTTTATAGAAATGACTAGGCTCACCACAATTCCAACATTTATCCTTGGACTTACCAAGAGACTTAGATCTCCCATAAGATTTAGATCTTGGCTTATCTTGTTTCTTGTCATTCTTCTTGTCTTTTACTTTTTATCTTCCATGAATAACTAGGGCCTCCTTGGCCATTTCAAAAGTATTTCTCTGCATCTCTTCAAAAATTAATAATGCAACCACCTCATCCATTTTCAACTTGGTGGTAGTGCTCCCAATGGCCAGAACAAGGTGGTCCCAAGAATCTAGAAAAGAACATAAAAAAGTCATACAATGATCCTAGTCCATTTTTACTCCCATGGAGCTCAATTGGGTAACTATCATATTGAAGGCATTCAAAGATTAGCTACGGATCCACCATCCTTCATTCTAAGAGTGTACAACTTCTTTCTCATGAATAACTTATTCACCAAGGTTTGAGCCCAATAAATTTCTCTAGGATTTTTTAAAAAATTTGTTGCAATGGTCTCTTCATGAACATTCAACAAAATTCAATCAACAAAACAAAGTCTTACAAGACCCTACACCTTTCTATCCATTAAGTCCCAGTCTTCTTATTTCAATCAACAACTCAAAATTAGTGCCAATAAACATCTCCATCTCTACTCTAGATGTACTTGCCATATCTTCTTGCAATAAGATCAAAAACCACTCTGTATAGATCCCACTCAAATGAAGATTAGTCCAAAAATAGGGAAATTTTTAGTGATAATTTGTCGCCAATTAGTGATTTTTTACTTTCAAGGGGTTGAAAATGGTGAATATTACTAGTTTTAGAAGCATATGCTTTCACCCAAATTTGATTATATTTTTGGGCATGTAGCTTCATATCACCCACAATAGATATTTTAATATCTTAGAATAGAATTAGATCACCATACTCTTTAATGCAGTTTGGTCCCAATCACTGAGATATTTTAGAGAGAACTTTTAATCCAAGTCCAATCACCCATCATGTGAATTTTATTTTTCAAATTTAGGTTTCAATTTCCTACCTTTTTACATTAATTAAGTGAAAAAAGTGGTGCAATCACCAATAAAATTATAGTGAATTTAGGGAAAACATGTAATATTTCCATGCAATGATATGTATATATGGGAAAACATTTATTATATCCATTTAATTATAGGTGGTGTTGGTGTTCCCAATTAATTGTCTGAGTTTCCCTAAAAAGTAGCCATCTTTTATCTACAGGATCCTTAGGTCAGTGGCCAACGAATAGGAGACTGACTCTCTGTCTCCTCTGCACTTCAGGCTCTGTAAGACCTAGGGGTATTCCCTTATTCAATACCCATATAATAAACCCTGACTAGAACCAGGTATTGATACTTAGGCAAATATGTTATCTATTATGTAGACCAAAACTGTATGATAATTACAAAGTGGATAGCTTTGGGTATTTGCTCATTTGTAGGTCAAAGAATATGATATCTAAAATCCTAAACCCTACTCCTAAATTTGATAAATTGATTTGGATTTTTGCTTTTAAATGTGTGTGTGATTGTTAGATTATGGGTATTCTATGAAAATGAGCCCAACTCTGACTGGTGCCAATCTTAGGGTGTAAATCAACCTCTTACAAATGCAAAATAGTTATCACAAGCATCTCAAACATATAGATTCAAAGGATTTTCCTATGTTCCCTGTCTTACAAAAAAAATCCACAAATGGGTATCCCCAATAACTATACTTATAAGTATCCTTGTTGCAAAACAAACCTCCCCCAAATTTGATTTAAAGCAATTTTAACCTAATCCTTGATTAGAAGCAATAAACCAAACAAGCAATATAGCAAATGTGCATTGATGAATTCAGAAACCCTTAGTTTCTACCTCCAAAAGAAAAATACATACAACATAGGAGACAGTTACTGGAAATACATGCTCAGAGGCATTTTTCATATAAGCTCAACTTGAAACTGATAAAAATGCTCATGAAAACAAACATTCAACAATGAAAGAAAAAAGAACTCACAACACAGAAAATAGTGAACTTCCAGAATTGCTCTATATTCTCCTTTCCAAAATTTCCCAAATCTTCCAACCCAACCCACAATGAATTACCAGAGCCTTTTATAGACTTAAGAACGTGGTCCCAGAAAATTAATTACAATATAGCGGTTAGGTGAGTTTTACATTACTTTACACTGCCAATGAGCATTGGGAATAATAACTCAAATTACATCAAAAAAGGAGAAGTCAAAAATATCAACAAAACACAGAGCTGTTTGCCGCCAAACCACTGCCTATCACACGGTCATAGCCACATACTACAAGGCCCATCATTCCCCTGCGATGCTGGGATGTGAGCTCCTCCACCACACTCAGCCCTTCAAAAGTACAAGGAATAAAATGCAGCAACCATGCAGACCATACTTGTCCAATTCATTCATCAATTGTTGGGTCGTTTTCCTTGGTGCAAGGGCGTTTTTAGCCATTCTAGCACTCAAAATCCATCCAAGACATGAATAAAATTACCTCCCAGGCAATAGGAATGGTTAGTGGATGAATTCAGACCATGAATCATCAATTTTGAGCTCAAATGGACCCCCAAAAATTTGCCAGAAAGCCAAAAACGTGAATAGCAGCCACTCAGCCAAAACTCTCTACTCAAATCCTACCTAGAAGACTCCATAAACGCCTCCATTTGCGAGATAGCACATTAAACTTACCTATCCATGAGTAATTTCGACCCTAGAAAGTGCAGGAAGTGGCTTATCACACCATCGTAGCCACAGAGAGGGAAGGAGAAATGGGTTGTGCGACAGTGTGACAAGCCCCAAAATACCTCTATTTGCCAATATTAAAGCATTAACATTATAAACCAAGGTTTACTTTGAAATATTTCCCATTAAAATATTATTTTTGTCCATAAATATTTCAAAATTATGTACTTTTCAACTTTAGAAAAATGACAATTAATTAATTCCTCCTCCTAGGCAAACGGTGCATTCCACTGTGGGCACAGTGGATATATGTAGGCCATGAAAATTTACGCAGGGCCATTATCAATTATTTAGAGCATACCCATTTCCTCAAAATTTGTATTGCCAAAAAATTTTAGGGACCTCCTTTGTAAACTAGCTTGCTGGATGCCTTCACCATAACTAAAATGCATTAAAATAATGCATCGTATGGTCTCTAATTTTGATGAAACAAGAATTGGAGATGTTTTGGACCAAAATGAGAAATGGGTCACCCTCATAATTGTGAGATTTGGAACTTTCCAAAACACCAAATCTAGCGCAGTCGCAGTCAGAAAAGTATTAAATAGCTCATCAAAACGCATTCTGGAAGCATGAAACTAAATAGGCATATTACCATATGTACCAAAAAACTTTCTACCACACAGATTTGTAAGATGATGTTTGAGTTGCAAGATTTTAATTGGCGAAGATGGGCTCCGGGATAGATTGAGCAGCATGTCGACCTAGCCTCTGTCGACACATCGAGAGGAGATAGGCACTTCAAATTTGTAAAATTTGAAGGTGCCAATAGGTGGTTTAGAGAAATAATGGTCAATCACCTTAGACTTATAGGTCTTTTAGGGTTAATGTTTTTAATTGCCCATGCAAAACATAGTATAATTATGTAGTATGGATTTGTATTTAGGAAAAAAATACTCCATTCGCTATTTAGGCACTCAATTTTGGATTCACCCATTTCCTACATTGTAAATTTATAATTTTTGGTCCTCTAGAGTGGCATTTGATCAATCTTCTATGAACTACCAACTATGAGATGGAAGGGTATATTCTCAAAAATTGGGGAATAGATAGAGGTTACAACTCTACTTTAGTCTTCCATTCTTGGTGAGTAATAGAGACATAATTTATAGTTTGCATCATATTTTGTATTGTATATTGTATGATTAATCTCTATAGCAATAGTTCTCATGTGTACCTACATATTTGTTGTGTGTCAGTATTGATTTAAATATTTCTTCTTTATAGTAGTTCTATAATATATATTGTATTATTAATCTCTATAATAGCAATTCTATATTCATTTTTAACATAGACTATAATTAATGGTCTTTGATGTATTTCCTTCCAAATAAATTTATGTTGATGGTTTTTCCTTGGTGTCGATTGCCTCATTTCCGTAGACTAGAAAAGACACATATTTTAGTTAATTTGCACCATTGGATCAAACAAAATCAATGGCTCATGAGGCTCCAAGGAGAAAATGAAGATGCAAAGATAAGGAGGCAATGCCATTGGTCACCAAAGCTTACATGTCAATTAGGGGGCACACAATCAGTTTATTTTAATATGTCCATGGTATAAGTTCATAGACTTGAATGCATTGCTAGGGTCCACTTGTATAAATTTATTAAGAGCCCAAAATACTAAATCCACATGTTTTAATTGCCCCTGGCCATCAAATCAAACTGCATCAACCCCTGATAGGGCTCAAAGGTAGAAATTGTAACATACCTCATTTCTGGTTTCTTTGTGAGTCTATTATGTTTCAATTCTATGGTAAAATTGGATGAACTCTATTGACTTATGTTGAGTGTAAAGTGTTGATTTAATACATTTTGTACATAATGTGTTATTGCATTGCCATGGTTAACTATTTAAAGGTGATTATATGATTGTTATTTATTAACAATAATACTAAGGTATGTGTATCAAGATTATGTTGTGTGATAGGTATCAGGGAAGGCAAACTAGGTCCTAGTGCTGAAGTGTCCTAAAATAATTTAATTGTGTGGGTAATTAAATATTAAATTAAATTAAGATAAATAATTCATTAGAAATAAATTAATTAGTGGCTTAGTTAATTTATTTGAGTGCATAGAGATAATTCCATTTATTTATTTGATAATTATTCTTAAGGTTAATTAGAAAATGAAATAAATATTTATACAACTAATTATTTATTTGATGCTTAGAATTTATTTTCAATTAATTACCTAGTTAGATAATTATTTTTTCTAGTATTTTTAGAAATAAAATTAATGTAATTTTATATTTCAATTATTTAATTATTATAATTAAAATAGATTTCTATGTTCAAGTCCTTATTTTAGAATTTAGAAATAAAAAAATTATATTTTATTTCAATTTAGAAAAACAAAAGAATAAAGGATTTTTTATCTTGTTTTTATTTAGAAAACTAATATTTAATGAGCAAGTGTATTTTAAGATTTTAGAAAATTAATTATTTTATTTATAATATTAGTTTTAAGTGAATTCTATTATTTGGAGAGAATTAGAAAAGATAATATTTTAATATTATTATTTAAAAAAAAAAAGAATGTGCATGAAGATGAATAAAGATATTTTAATATTAGTTTTCTTTTATAAAAAATATAATATTATATTTTACATTTTAGGTTTTGGAAACAAAAGGAAGAGTTATTAAAGAAAAGAATTAGTTTTATATTCATTCTTTTTGGTTATCAAATTTACTACGCAATTTAGAAGAAGAGGAAAAATAGGTTATTGAAGCTTAAGGATTTGGAAGTATTTTTTGTGAAGAATTGAAGAATTTTTATTATTTGTGGATTATTTTTGAATTCATCTCTATTTATTACCAAATTGCTACAAGGATTGAGGTAGGATTCTTATCATGCAAGGCCTTACTAAATATTTATTTTGGTTCATTAATGTTTAAGATAAAAATGGGGATGATGAGGTTGATAGTTTTGTTTCAAGGGTTTATTATGATTCTCCTTTCACCACTAAACATTCAAGGACATTCAACCGAGTAGAGAAATCTACTATAGATCTCCTGTCACTTGGAACATAGGGGAAGATTGGAATTGTGTGAATTTGTTGTTCAATTAAGTCCAATTATGCTCAAAACCCTAATTTCATAAAATTGTAAACAAACAGACTAATTACAGAAAATGATCACACATAGAGATATCAAATGACAACTAAATGCATACCGGATTTCAGAGATAGGTGTGCGAAAAAGTTAGGGACTAATGAATGGGCACCCTAGTCCACTGTACCTACTTTTGTCGGGATCTCTGAAGAATGTTTGCAACCTGATCCTATTGTTAAGAGATTTCAAAGCTTCAAAATTCAGAGGACTAATGAGCAGGCACCCAAGTCCAAGCCCTATTTTTCTTCTCAGATGTAGAATTCTAACAGTCTGTAATGCTTTCCTGCAACTCCACTTCTTTCTCTTCTGAAACTTGTAACCTACAATCACATAAAAGTGGGTTGGGGGTTGTGGTGTTTAGAGGCTTGCCTCGGTCAAGCCCCAAAGAGACATTCAAGTCTTCCAAACACTGTTGTTAGATAAAGAGTGCGTATCCCTATGGGATAGAGGCAAAATCCAAATGATAAATGATAGAAAATACAATAGATATCACCTTGTAGTGTAGATCTTAAATAAATGAAGGCTCTTCAATCACATGAGAAGATGAAGTCAAATCTGCAATCACAAACACAATAACAATGCTCTTCTCTTGCAACAATGAATATCTTGAAATCACAAGTATGCCTAAAGTTCACAATCATCTTCTAGTTTACAAATGAATCACTAAACATGCTTATGTATGCAACTACAAACATTCCTGCTAAGAAATTCGTAATTCAAACTTGAGGTGTCTGCATAGGACCTAACAACAATCATATAACTGACACATGAAAATAGGTCCTGACCTAAAATAGGGCAGGACTAGGGCATGGGTGCCCGAGTCCTCCCCTCCTATTTCAGGTAGGATTCATGATAAACACATCCCCTAGGTCCCATTTGCCATGAAAATTTAGGGTTTTCTCATCGAGAGTCACCATTAACATGCAAGATGACCTAAATGCATTCTAAAGGACCTGGGAGCTAATCCTTAATAGGGAAAAGCCCCCAAGGGGACATTTTCTAATGTAATATTTAGCCCCCACTTTAATATATGTATAAATGCAAGGCCAATACATGCATTAAAATAAGGTCAACAAACACAGTAAACATGCCAAGCACGAAGAAGACACGCTAATCACAATGAAGACAGTAACAAGCATGCAAAAAATGGAGAAGATAGTAACAGTCACGCAAAACATAGAAAAGACAACATTGAAGACATGCAAAACACAGTGAATGTAGTGATTATTTCTTTTTTTCATTTTCTCATATATAAATGCAAATGCAAGTACAAGGAAAGTAAACACACAACCAAAATGTAGGAGGAGCTCATCACCACTAGTCTTGAAACTACATAAGGGGCAACAAACATGCCAGACAAATCTCAAAGTGTAGAAGGAGCTCATCACCACCAGTCTTGAAACTACATTTGAGAACAAACATTCCATACAAATCCCAAAGCATAGGAGGAGCTCATCGCCACCAATCTTGAAACTATGCTTGGGAATAGACACACTATACACACACACATGGAAGACATGAAGAAAACATGGCAAACAAGTGATGGAAGAAACCTATTACTAGGTTTGCATCTATCTTAGGCACATTACAGGCACACACCGACCATTGGGCTTCGCCACAACAATCCCCGAAGACATGCTTAAGGGTTAGGATAGTCTTAGATTTGCCCCGCCTGCTTGAAGGACTTTTTGAAAATGATAGGATGTGCAATCTCCTCAAGAAATACACCATCCCCACCTTCCACAAAAGGGCTTAAAATAAAAAGGATATGCATGATATCTCTCCTCTACAGAGGGCTTAAATGATTGCAATAGATTTCAAGCTTTACAAACACACTTTGCTAGCATCTAAATCAGACAGCTTACCTTATATATGCCCCCACCTTAAGGTGGTTGATATCATCTACCAATATCAAACACGTTAAGGTAGAAAAAAAACACACAAGGGTACACAAGCTCTCATAAAGCCCATGCCCCCTAGAGGTGACATGTATTTTACGATCACCAAATGTTCCCACAAACACACAATTTCCTACAAGAAAAGGTGTTAGTATCCATATAATCATGATAAACAACAATGCATGTAATCATTCACATAGAGAGCCGAGGAAAGCAAGATCCAAGATAGACAAAGTTCATGGAGTAGCAGTATTGTTATGTTTTGTAAGTACAATAAGACAACATCAAGATTTCTTATAGAGTGATTCTACTAGCCAAGCGTTGGATAATATATATCAACCCCATCGTCATGTATGGACTAGGTCCATTTTTTGACTTCTCGCTGAAGGGACACTAGGCCCATATCAGTATAATATGTTTTTCATCATCAACCCACTAGATAGAACCACTAGAGGAAGGTAAACAATAAATCAAGAGAAGAGAAACAAGTGCCTTAGGGACAATCACGTAGGAGGGTGCCCCTAAGTCACCAACCGCAATGCTATGTCCTTAAGACATAAGACACAACAATGAAAATAGAGGAGAAGAAATATAGAAGAATGATGATACAAATAGAAGAAGGGTCACAATAGAGGCAGTCTCCCGGTATCCTTTACCTTATGAGAGTATCAAGGGTCATCCTAGGAGGCCTAAACAACACATAACACATCACAGGGGAAAAACAACACGAGACGGAAGGTAGCATAAACGAGCTAATGATGCTACGACTTAGAGGTGACCACCAGGGTTAGAAATACTTGCCAGTAAGGACAACTTATGTAAAGGTTATCATCAAGAAAATCATCATCTTCCCACTCCCAAATGTTAGAGGAAAGTGGGACATAAGGTACCATAGCCCAACTTTTATTCTTGTCTTCAAGTTGTCCATTCTTAAGATCCTCTTGGTTTGATTTAATATTAGGTGAAATGTTTTCTTGTTGAGATATGTTTTGGAGCAAACACTTGTCTTCTCTTCCTCCTTTCTCTTTCTTGTCTTTTATCTCTTTTAAAATAGTGTCTTTGTTTTTCCATAAGTTTTTGTGTTTTAGAGGAGGAAGCACCATGGTCAAATCTCATTTGTCTCGATGGAATGTTTTGCTCTTGACGACTACCTCTTGATCCTTGTAAGGATGATGGGGGAGGAACCTCAGCATAGGGTCCTTTTTCTTTTGGTCTAGGATGCTCTTCAAATGTGGGTTGTTTGTCTCTTATTGTTTCTTGAATAGAAGGACCGGCCACTCGATGTAATAATTGTGTTTTGTAGTTTCTATAGCTCAAGAAGTTAAAATCTGTCCATGGCTCTAGTTCCAGTTCAGATCATTCCCAAAAGTAATCAAGGCTAAGGTGTTGTCTTGCAACCAAAGGTTTATACCTATTGTGAGGAATAGTATGCACTTGTCCATTCAAAGGAATTTTTACACAGTTATGAATTGTTGAAGGGACATCTTTCATAGCCTTTAACCATGGGTGTCCTAATTTTATGCAAAAAAGGTTAGATACGGGGACAACATCAAATAATTGTTCTACAGATTTCTCAAATAAAGTAACCAATAAGGATATCTTCCCAGAAGTGTTTATAAAGGTTCCCTTATTTGTCTTAATCATCATGTCCAAAGGGTCATAGAAGCCTTGTATCAAACCATGTGAATAGAGAAATTCTTCCATTGCCACATTATTCATGTAATTAGGATCAATAAGGGTTCCATCCATAGGATTTCTCATTATCTTCACAGTGATATAAAGAGGTCATTCAGTGTCTCCAATTGTTCTATCATGAGGTGTAAACACAATTTCAGGTTCGGGGACCTTTCTTTCCATGTAAGGCCTAGGAGGGAACCTAGTGTTATTGTTGTGATTAGAATCTCTGTTTATATGTTTTAAAATCAATGTAAAATCAAATTTCAAAAGATTTTCAAAATTTATGCAAGAAACAAGTGCAAAACTATATGTGAAAATGACCTAAAATGCTTTATTTTTTCAACTTTTTTCAATGCAAATGAATGAAAGAAGAGGTGTTGTAAGGAAATTGATTATGGGAAGAAAATTTTATGCCTAATATCAGTCCAATAAACAAACAATATCCTTCACAACACACCTTTGATGCAATCCTATAATGATGACAAGTCAAAACCTAGTGAAAATACACCAAAAACATGTAATTTTTCACCAATTTTCAATGCAAAGGCCCAATGGAAAGGGTGTTGTGAATAATTTGAGGAGGGATAGAAGATTATAACCCTAATAACAGCCAATTAATGTAGAAAAATCCTTCACAACATGCCTATGATGCAATTCTAGAGAGACGATAAGGCCAAATCTAGTGAAAATGCAAGGTTTTCCAACCCTAGACATGAAATTTTGCAAGAAAGCCACTATGATGAAACACTATAGTTATAAATCAGTCCTAAATGAGTGTTTGAAATAGTAGTAAAATATGAAACAAGATTTTGACTACAAACCTTAGCTAATGCAAAACTAGGTTATATGAAAAAATGCACAATTTCAAGCAATTTTTAACAAGTTAATCATAAAAATGCAATGTAAATGAATGATGAATGATGAATTTCTATAATCTAAATCAAATATAATGAAAATGACAGAAATTTAATGAAATTGAATGCCAACTAATTCAAATTATTTGAAAATGCAAGCTAAAAATGCCAATTTTTTCAAACTTTTCCAAATTTTCATTTTTTTTTGTAATTTTTCAAATGTCATAAGACGAGAATGAAATGAATGAATGAAATTTTGAAGTACAACACTTAGAAAGGTTCAAAATTCATTAAAAACATGGGTTCACCAAAATGTTTAAGATAAAAAGGGGGATGATGAGGTTGATAGTTTTGTTTCAAGGGTTTATCATGATCCTCCTTTCACCACTAAACATTCAAGGACATTCAACTCTACTACAGATCTCTTGTCACTCAGAACATAGGGTAAAATTGGAATTGTGTGAATTTGTTGTTTAATTAAGTCCAATTATGCTCAAAACCCTAATTTCGTAAAATTGTAAATAAATAGACAAATTACAGAAAATGATCGCACACAGAGATATCAAATGACAACCAAATATATACCATATTTCAAAGTTTGATGTGCAAAAATGTTAGGGACTAATGAGTGGGAGCCCTAGTCCATTGTACCTACTTTTGTTGGGATCTCTGAAGAAGGTCTGCAATCTGATCTTGCTGCCACAGAGATTTCACCGCTTCAGAATCTGGAGGACTAATGAGTAGGTGCCCAATTCCAAGCCCTATTTTTCTTCTCATATCTACAATTTTGATAGTCTATAATGCCTTCCTACAACTCCACTTATTTCATTTCCAAAACATGTAACCTATAATCACAGAAAAGTGGGTTGAGGGTTGTGGTGTTTAGAGGCTTGCCTCGGTCAAACCCTGGAGAGACATTCAAGTCTTTTGAACACCATTGTCAGATAAAGAGTGTGTATCCATTTGGGATAGAGGCAAAATTCAAATGATAAATGATAGAAAACACAATAGATATCACCTTGTAGTGTAGATCTCACATAAATGAAGGCTCTTCAATCACATGAGAAGATGAATTCAAATTTGCAATCACAAACACAATAACAATGCTCTGCTCTTATAACAATGAATGTCTTGAAATCACAACTATGCCTAAAGTTCACAATCATCTTCTAGTTTACAAATGAATAACTAAACATGCTTATATATACAACTACAAACATTTCCACTAAGAAATTTGTAATTCAAACTTGAGGTGTCGGTATAGGACCTAACAATGGTCATATAACTGACACATGAAAATAGGTCCTAACCTAAAATAGGGTAGGACTAGGGTGCGGGCACCTGAGTCCTCCCTCCCTATTTTAGGTAGGATTCATGATAAACACATCCCCTAGTTCCCATTTGCCATGAAACTTTAGGGTTTTCTCATTGGGAGTCACCATTAACATGCAAGATGACCTAAATGCATTCTAAAGGACCCAGGAGCTAAACCTTAGGAGAGAAAATCCCCCAAGGGGACATTTTCTGACATAACAATTAATAAATCTAGGATTTTTATGAACATGAATTTATTTGTCGATCATGTTATATTTTTAAATAATATGAAAATCTAAATCAGAAAATTATGTTTCACATTGTTCAACTTAGAAAGAAGCTAGTTGTTGTAGGTTGAAAACTAGGGTTTGTTAGTGTAGGTTTTTATTTTCCTAGTCAGGTTATTTATTTTCCTATATTCCTAGGATTTTTCCAACACATGTTATTAAGCTTGCTTAGGGTTAATTAAGTGGGTATTAGTGTGAGTGGGTGCAAGGTGTTGACATCCTCCATGGGAGTTACACTTGCCTATTTTAGGCTATTGTGGTGGACTCTTCTCATTGGTCATATTTGCCACCTCTCCCTCTCTCATAATCTATTTATACTCACCTCCTAGCTTGTATTTTCCATCTTGAATGCATTGTCTACTCTGACATGAGCTCTTAATGCAATTCTATCACATTGACATTTGCATCTCTCAGAATCATTAGTTTGCTTCTATTTTGCGTTTTAGTTTATGTAACTTTGAATCTCTCTTATAAATTTTCTAGGTTATCAATCTTGTTCAAGATTTCTAACATGGTATCAGAGCACTTGTTTTGAGAGTTTTAAGTTCATTTGATTCCTGATTGAGAGATTGAGTTCTTTTTGAGATCTTGAAAATTTTGTATGTTCTTCTCTTGTATTTTTGAACCATCTGGAGAATCAAAAAGGATTTATCAAGACCCATTAGCCTCATCATTTTGCATGTGTGTTTTGTGAGATCTGAGTGATTGCAATGTTTTTAGTTATACTTGCAGTATTTTTGGTTGTTCCAATGAATTCATGAAGCTCGCAAAAGTCAAGATTGGCTTTTATTTCATCCGATTTGGAGATCGTTTGACAGTTGCAAAATGGGGGTTTCAAGCTCGGATCTAGAGGTTGGCTTCTGTTTGAAGAATTTTTAAGCAAAAAGGACCCTACCATTGCATCTAAGAGGCCTTGCAAACGAATTTTCATATATAATATGCCCAATTTTGGTGTCAGGAGTTAGAATGGCAACAAAAATTACCAGAAGACCATTTTGGCACCCCAGCATGTAGCTCAAGGTAGATCTCTACAAAAATTTGTAAAAACTCTACAAAAAAATTTAAATCAAAGCATTGACATAAGCGCTTTAAGTGTTTCAAAGTACTATGTACTATTTGTTGAAGTTTATGATAAACCTGAAATACCAGAATCTTCTACAAGCCAAAGATTAATCTTCTATAGTGAAAAAAAAGCAAAAGAGAGCAATTTGCACAATAAATGGATGCAATTAATGAAAAAGATTGAGAATTACATGATACAACTTGCTTTATATTTGCAAGTTAAATAAAACCCTAATATGACTTAATAATAACCTAAGACTAAAAATAAGCCCTAAGTATACTTATTAAAGTGTAATTAAATATTTAATTACACCAACACTCGCCCATAAGTGTAACTTAGGGAGAAATGAAAAGCATGCAACTAATGCAAGAATGGGTCCCGGCTACAAGGCCATGTTAGGTACCCATGAACAACAAGAATCTCTCATAAGGTGGAGAAAAAGAGAAAAACCCTGTGGGAAAAAACCCCTCTCCAAAAGAGAGAAAAAACAAGTACATGAACATGTGATGAAAGAAGGACTAATATTAAGACCCCCCAAGAACTCAATCCATTACAAAAGTACAATCATGAATGCACCCCATAAGAGAGAGTGAAAAGAGAATATGAATCCCCTCCAAGAAGAATCTCCAGAACTAATGAAGAGATCTTGAAGAGAAAATTCAATCCACTGCTTGCAAACAACATGTCTCCCTTTCAGAAGAAATAGATCCACTGGTGAATGTAGAATCCATTTCCACATCTTGGATGAATAGGGAATCCATATCGAAATGTGTGCCTCTGAATGCAACTCAAGTCACCTCATACTGGGAAAATATGTCTTCTCCAAAATAGAAACTATCTGCCCAATCAGAGAAGAAGAACCAGGAGAGGATATGATATGAACTACATCTAGAAACATAGAAGATGAAGGTGGTGATGCAAATCCACCTGAGATAGCATCAAACAAGAGAGATAAACCCTCAAATGTGTCCTCCAAATCAACAATGTGAGACTCCACAAACAGAGATGATATGTCTACAAGATAGGAATTCGAATGAGGTGGATCAGGAAGACTAATATTGACCTGTTGCACAGAATCACTAGAAACAAATGATGATGCAACATTGAACTCTGAAGTAGCAGTAGGTGATGGTGGAGTAATGATCTCATCAGGAGGAGAAGCAATCGAAGCAAGCATTTCAAAAAGATGATGTGAGAAATGAGGACACATCTCTTTCTCATGTTGAGTACTTCCACAATATTTGCAATTAGATTTATGTTGATGGTAGAATCCCATCTCCTTAGATGATTAGAGATCAAAACATGCAAATAGATCTATGCTGATAACAGAAGCATATCAAAGCAAACAGAACCTTTCGAGGAGGCAACATGTCTAGGATATCCAATAGAAGCTATAAAATTGACAAACTGATTAAAATATACCCAGTGTTGAATCTAAAAAAATTATATATGTGGTTGTGTAGAGCTCGCTGATACCTTTCCAATGCTTATTCATTTTTTTAAAAATGGAGATTCTAAGCACAAGAATGGAGCTTGAAAACAAAAAAAAGATGCCTTGACTGCAAATAAAAAAAATAGGTATCAAATAGAAAAATCAGAAAAAATTGATCATACCATCAAAAAGTGTGTAGAACCAACTTTCCGACAATATTTTGTTTGCAAAAAACTGACTCCGGATGTGAAAGTTATGACAGTTTTCATGAAATTGCTCCATTAGGGCATGTAGAAGAGGGCAGGATGGAGGATTGCTGGATAAAATGATGCACCCTGTGGAAGCACCCATTGGACCATTGAATAAAATGATGCACCTTGTGGAAGCATCCTTTGGACCGCTAGATAAAAGGACATGGAAGCACCCTTCGAACCGCTGGATAAAACGATGCACCTTGCAGAAGCACCCTTCGAACTGCTGGATAAAATGATGCACCCTACAAAAGCACCCTTTGGATAGATGGATAAAATGATGCACCCTACGGAAGCACCCTTTGGACCGCTGGATAAAAGGATGCAGAAGCACCCTTTAGACCACTGGATAAAAGATGCACCCTCAAAAAATCACAGAGATTTTTTTTAGTCTCCGATTTTTGTGAATGAATAGGTGATTCTATGGTTTTCAGCCCTTTTGAACGCATTGGTGATGATGATTTTGGCCAAAAATGCACCTAACAAAAGACTCTATGCAAAAAAATTCCTAGATTTGAGGATGTTGTAGATATGCTCTGATACCATGTTGAAGTTTATGATAAACCTAAAACACCAGAATCTTCTACAAGCTAAAGATTAACATTCTACAGAGAAAAAAAGCACAAGAGAGCAATTTACACAATAAATGGATGCAATGAATGAAAAAGATTGAGAATTACATGAGACAACTTGCTTTTATATTTGCAATTTAAATAAAACCCTACTATGACTTAATAATAACCTAAGACTAAAAATAAGCCCTAAGTAAACTTATTAAAGTGTAAATAAATATTTAATTACACCAACACTATTCACTTTAAATCACATTCTCATAGGCTAAGGGGCTTCGGCCCCACATGAGGGCCTCGGCCCCCCTTACATAGGCCACACGAACCTTATAAGGTTGTGAACCCTTCAATAAGGGTTTGGGGAGTTGACTTTGGCCCCCCAACCGAATTCATTTTGGCCTCTTCCAAACATTTTAGGCCTATTAAAAATTTGATTCGACCTTCAAACATTTTTCCTTCAGCCCTTTGGCCCATTGAAACCTACGTTGATCTATGTGCATGTGCCAATTTGGGCCCCAATATTGGCAGTTTTCTATTTTTAACTGGTGATATTCTATTTTTAGTGTCTGCTAACAACACTTGGCACTTTACCTTTTTTGGGTGATCCTGCTAAAGCTGGCAGTTGTTTTGCCAAATTTGGTGGTAGGGCTAATTTACAAACTCAGACCCCTCTCCGTTGGTAGGTGTAGTTTTGAAGAAAAATTTAAAGACCAATAAGTCAAGCTCACGACCTTTGTTTTTAGTGCAATTTTTTTTATTTGGGCTATTTTCTCGTACTCTACGCGCTTGTGCTAATAGTTTGTGATTTTGGTACATGGTTTTTCTAGAAATTGCATATTCTCATAGGTGACACTACATAGTTCCCATTTTTGGAACTTTGGAGACTCATAACTTTCACATACAACCTCGAATTGAGGTACTTCTTTTTTGAAAGTGCATATTTTTTGTGTAGATCACAGTGGTGTTTTTAGTTTCACTTGGTTTTATTTCAATATTGTACTTTCAGCATACACCTATTGTTGAGGATTTTTTAAAGCATTGAGATCAAGACCACTAAGTATTTCTTACTAGTGGTAGCTGTAAACACACTAATTATAAAGTTCCAGATCATATTTGCTTGGGGGTTGTCCTATGTGTGCTATCTTCTTTTCAGCACTTCATTTCTGCATTTCTTTATCGTGGATCAAACAATAGTGCCCATATTAACTCCTTACAACTACTTTGAGTGGAAATCATGCATGACAATATATTTAAGGAAAGATGGATTGCATAGGATAACAATGGGACTAGAAACTAAACCTGCTAAAGATGAAGATAAGCCTAAATGGTTTAACAAATGTGATGAGGTCTATGGAACATTGTGTTTGTATGTTTCTCCTGATTTGCTCTTTTAGTTGAGTCTTTGAATTCATCAAATGAAATTTGAACAAAGCTAGAAACACTAGTTAGCACACAAGATTCAATGAGGGGAATATGTTGGAAAATAAACTAATTAGTTTAAGTCCAGGCAACTTCAACACAATTCAATTTTTTTCACAAAATTGAAGTCACTAAGGTTGTAGTTAAAACAATGTGGAATTGAAAAGAAAGATGAACAACTAACTCTTAGTATTCTCTCTAAGCTAAGTTCAAAATATTCTATATTTTTTTCTACCTTCTATGCTACTAAGGGTGCACTTGGTACTCAATTCACCATGCCATTTTTGGATGACTTTGCTATCTCTCTCACACAGGAGTAGGATAATCTAATCCAGATGGGCACTCTAAAATCCTCTAAGTCACATGCCCTAGCTACCAACCAAGGCACAAAAGAGAAGAAAGGACAAAGTAGTAACAATAAGGATAAGAAACAAAAAAATAGCAAGGAGAAGAAGGATCAGAAACTAACTTCCTGAAAAGCAGTCAATGAGACCTCATCTTGTAATGATGACAAGCCTAAGAAAGAAAAGGTCAAATGTGCCTATTGTAAAAGACCTAGTCATGATGAACATAAATGTTTGAAGAAACAAATTGATCACTTGACACACATTCTTGAGAAGAATAATATTAGTGTTCCTGAATCTATAAAACAAAGTTCTAATAAGGGGTCTAAGAAGGCAAAGGATAATAGCAAGGGGAAAGGAAAGGGAAAGGCCCTTGTTGCAGTTTCTTCACAACCATCCACTTGGGTTCTTGATTTGAGTGCTTCACACCACATAGCTTCATCTAAGGAAGAACTTACATCTTTGGAGCCATGTACTATGCCTTCTATTTTGATGGGTGATGACACTCTGATTGAGGTGTGTGGGAGAGGTTCTATTGATGTGGGGGATGGCACATTCCATGATGTTCTTTGTGTGCCCTCATTATCAACTAATCTCCTGTCAATATATTAGATCACTCACATGAGTTTAGGCAAGTGGGTTGAGTTCACTCTAATTTAGTGGAGATTCATGAGTTGCACAATGGTTCTACAGTTGCAGTTGGGAGAGCAGATCATCAATCTTAGCTATATTTGTTTTCTCACTTTGTTCTTGATCCTCCATCTATTTTACTCACTCATTCAGATGATGTGAGTAAATTATGGCATGAGTGGTTTCATCATCTTAACTTCCGCTACTTGCAGTAGCTCAACCAATAGAGCATGGTCACAAATTGCCTTTAGTTCAATTTTCAAGTGGTGTTTACCAAGGTTGCAATCTTGGTAAGCATCCTAAGGAAAAATTTGACAAAGGTAAGGCATGTAGAGCTTCACAGATACTAGAGTTAGTTCATAGTGATTTGGATGGTCCATTTCCTTGTCCATCCTTTAGCAAGGCTAGATTTGTTCTAACTTTCATTGATGACTTTTCTCAATATACTTGGGTGTACTTTCTCAAATAGAAGTCTAAGGTATTTGATCACTTTCAAGACTTCAAAAATTTTGTAGAGAAGCAATTCAAGAAAGCCATCAAAGTTTTGTGCACTAACAATGGTGGTGAATATGTCAACCATCATTTTGAGAGGTTTTGCACTTCAGAGGGGATTGATATGCAACTTTAAGTTCCATACACTCCTTAGCAGAATGGTGTGGTAAAATGGAAGAACAGGTCCTTGAAGGAAATGGTGAACTACATGATTCACTCTAGATCTCTTGCATCACATTATTAGGTAGAGGCCATTAAATATGCTTGTTATATCTAGAACTGTTTTCCTCACTAAGCCTTGAAGGGAGTCACTCCTTTTGAAGCTTGAAGCAGTCAAAAACTGTCAGTTAAGCACTTCTAAGTTTTTGGTTCTCCTACATGGACCCACATTCCTATAGAGAAATGTAAGGCCTTGGATCTGTAGAGCAGACCTTGCATATTTGTAGGCTAACCTAATGGTGTGAAGGGTTATTGATTTCTCCACCCTACTACACATGAGTTGTTTATCGAGAGGAGTGTTTAGTTTGAGAAGGGCTCTTTAAGCTCAACTCCTATCACTTCTTCACATCCTACTACTTTGACATTGGAGTCACTTGTGCTACATGACGGATCTTCTAATGAGTCAGATTCACCTAAGCAGATTCTATATGATGAGGAGTCTTCTACCTCCACTTCTGATGTTGAGAGTGATTCAAAGGATTCTCCTCCTTCCTCTCCTAGTCATTATTTACAGGGTGATGATTCTCCTCTAGATTCTCTAACTTCTAGTCCACTCTGGGCTAGACAAACCTTGCAGTCTACAGGCAATTGGGTTGGGGATCCATCAGACACCAGGCAGACTCGTTCACAATTCTATGATACTCCAAATGTCTCTATTGTTACTGACTCTAATCCACAGTCCTTTTGAGAGGCTTCTAGTATTCCTGAGTGGGATACATCTATGTAGGAGGAGTATAGTTCCTTGATGAGGAACCACACTTGGGATCTTTTCACTCTTCTTAAGGGAAGAAAACTTGTTCAATCTAAGTGGATCTATCAAACAAAATTTATAGCAAATAGGTTGGTTGATAAGCATAAGGCTCGCCTGGTCGCTAAAAGATTCTCCCAAGTTCCTAGGATTGACTACTCTAAGACTTTTGCACCAATTGCCAAAATGAACTCCATCCAACCTATTCTTGCCATTACTACTTCCAATCATTGGGAAGTACACCAGATGGAAGTGAAGAGTGCTTTTCTTCACAGTGACCTTCAGGAGGAAATCTACATGGAGTAGCCATAGGGTTTTATTCAGGATTCTTCACTTGTATATTGCCTTCAGAAATCTCTCTATGGCCTCAAACAGGCTCAACGGGCCTAGTATGCCAATATGGACTCCTTCCTTCTGACAATTGGATTCACTTGATGCCATTTTGATCCCAATGTCTACATTTTGCAGTAGGATGATTCACTCCTATTTCTAGTCATGTTTGTTGATGACTTAGTGATCACAGGGAGTTCTTCATCTACCATTGGGGTAGTCAAAATTGCCTTCATGACAGGTTTATGATGACTGACATAGGCTTATTGCATTATTTTCTTGGGATTGAGATCTTCCAGTCTACTTTTGGGATCACCATCACATAGTCCAAGTATACTCTAGATTTTCTCTTGAGGTTTCATATGGATGATTGTAAGCCTACTCTAACTCCCTTCCTTTCTGGAGTCAAACTTGAGGCGCAGTGTTCTTCATCATTTGTTGATGGAACTTTATACCAACTTGTTGGGAGTCTCATTTATCTGACTCATACGAGACCCAATATTTCATATGCTATAGGCATGGTTTCTTAATTCATGCAGGAGCCCCATGAGCTGCACTAGAAAGCAACTGAGTGGATACTTCACTACATTCAGGGTACTCACAGTTTTGGGATTCACTACATAGCAGGAATTTACCTTGACTTGGTGGGCTACACAGATTCATATTGGGCAGGTGATTCTCAAGATCACAAATCTACTTCAGGTTACATCTTCTCACTTGGTTTAGGTCATGTTTATTGGTTGAGCAAGAAGCAGTTTGCTATTGCTCTATCTTCTACTGAGGTTGAGTATCAAAGGGGTTGTGAATGCTGCCACTGAGGCCATCTCACTTTAGAATATTCTCATTGAGTTTGTTATCCAGATCAGATGACCATCGGTGATATTTTGTAACAACCAGAGTGTCATTTAGATCTCTAAGAATCTAGTCCATCATCAATTGACCAAACAAATTGAGGTCCACATGCACTACATCTGGAAGCTCATCCATGGCCACGTCACTGACCTTAACTACTATCTGACTTCTAAGAAAGTTGCCAATATCTTCACCAAACACTTCACAAAAAGCAAGTATCTTCATCTGCGAGCTTTGTCGGGGGTGCAGGAGGCTTCATCTTCTGGGGGAGCTTCTTAGTCCTCTCACTTAGAGTCCTAACTCTCTCTACTCTAGGGGGTCTCTTCTCTCTATTTGTGGGGCTTTTCTCTCTTTTCTAGGGGGCTTCTTCTCTTTGGGGGCATTTTTATGTATATGGGTACCTCATCAAGCTTCATTTATCGGGACCCATCTTTTCATCCACCTAAGATGTGCTTGTTGGAAACAATGTAGATAACTGAGAGGGGGGGTGAATTAGTTATCCTATATTTCTTTAACTATTTCTTTCTTTAACAATAGTGCAACATCAAAACATATAAGCATAAATGAACATGAAAGTAGAAAATAAATCAAAACACATAACACAAGGATTTTTAACGTGGAAAACCCTATTAAGGGAAAAACCACGGGGTGACTAACCCAAGATTGTATTCTTTATTAAAAGAATAGAAGTACAAAATGGCACTTGCCAATTAGGGCTCACTACCCGAGCACACTGCTCACAAAAGGCTCATCGCCTACAAGAGACTCACTGTCTATAGGGTATATAGAATGTAACCAGTTGGTTGAACTGATGAGAAGCATCCACATATGTTGAGGTTCAGTTTCGGTTAGGCTCAATACACTGATCTACTACACTTCATTCTTCCTCTTCTTTAGTGTTGTTGTCCTGTCACATACCAGACCTGTATTATTGCTTTCACACTGCTCTCTACTTTTCTTCGCACATCACACCACAACAACAACTCTTCATACCGAAATCAATCTGGTATATATATCTGCATCAAGGGATTTCAACATCTTTCTAGTCAGCATCTGGAAAACTCAAGATATTTCCAAACTCTGATCTGTTGGCTGAATCCATGCTTACTAAGTGATGTGTATCAAAAAAATAGTTATAGGAGTCATCAATCATGTCGGCCAACCATGAATGATCCCTTAAGAAACTTGATCATCATCAATTTCTCATCCGGATTAAGGTTTGATGCTCTACCAGCCAGTTCTTCCTCAGTCTACTCTGCCAAACAGGAACCCAACACTTAGGTACTCATATCTTTTCACTCTTTCATCATCGGAGACTCAATCTCTGGAATGTATCAGTCATGGTACTCCTCTTGACTTTCCCAAGTCCGCACTTTGCTGAGATACTTCCTCTGAGAGATCCGGACCTGATTGTCGGACCTTGTTGCATGCTCTATTCTTGCTCATTGGACCAAACTACTCTTCAATCTGACTTCCGGTAGGGACATACCATGTCATGTGGATGTGTGGAATGGACTTTGTTGCCATCAATGACAACACTCATGAAGCCACATAGTGTCTCTTGCCAACAATCTCCCCCTTTGGCATTGATGGCAACACTTAGTGAAAAATGACTAAGTGTCACACTACACTCCCCCTTGACTGATGCTCTGTTCTAATGTACATTTTTCTGGAGCTCCCCCTTAGCTAGATTCCACATTTTTCACTGCTCCTCACTCCCCCTTTGACATCAATGGCAAAGGCTAGAATCCGCACATCAAAATATCCAAAAATCAGTCTATACTTAACCGCATAAATATATATACATGGTATACTTACATATACTGGAGTATATCTGCAAAGGTGGTCTTCAACTATACCACTTCTGTCGCCCAACTCTTCTTCATCCTATCCGAAATTGAAATGTGGCCACTCAACAAAAATGCAAAAGCTTTTGCCCTCTTTAGGTCTACCAGATCACTAGTCCAGGTTGTGGTCTGGGCATCAGTCAGGGCCTCATGCATTGCCTCTAACTTAGGGATAAGTATCCCTCTTAGTTCACTTAGCCTACTTATTCTATTTTTCTTCTCCTTCTCATGCTTCTTTATTTCATTTATTGTTGCAATAGTCTGACATTCTTGATTCATTATGGAAGAGGTGAGAGGATCAAAATTTTGAGATAAACTTGCTAGTTTGTTCTCTTGTTCTTCCACCTTCTTGGTGATATTTGTTGTCACGGTGGACCAAGATAGACAAAATTTGTATAGATCTCCACCATCTTTAAGAGCATTTTCTAAGTTCTTTATTCCAATATCCAAATTTCTCCTATCATTTGTTATAAGACCTTGTACCTCAGAGAATCTCTTACCCAAAAACTCTTTCTGGACTTTCTCTTCTGCTGCTTTCTTCAAAGAATCAAAATGTGTGCTAATAGAATTAACAAGAGATTTTAGATTACCGGATGAGGAGGCCGAAAGATCCTTCTGGAAGGATGGCATGATCTTCTTCAACACACCGAATGCAATCTCTATTAGCTCACAGTCTTCCATATGTGACTTTAGAAGTTTTTCTTTTGCTTTGGCTTGAGTAAAAGATGCTACCTTCATTGTCTGGACCGGAGAGAGGGAATCAAAATTGAATGGTCCTTGAAGTAGCTCTAGTTCATCTAATTCCATCATTTCTTTTGTCAAGAAGTCTTTGACTACTTCTGCAGTGTCTCTTGCCAGAGACAGAGTTTTCTTCCCTTTTGTGGCCTCAGAGCTGTCATCTGGGGTTTTTTCTATTTGATCTTTTTCTCTTCCCTTGACTTCTTCTTATTGACCAATTTTCTCATCTTTTCTTTCTTCTCCTTCAGTTCTAGAGTCAACAATGGGATCCGGAAGAGAGATGTTTACTTCTTTAGGGACTTCCTCTTCCGAAGCAGAGGAATCCAAGTCCTGAGTCCTTTCCTCACCTATGTCCTTTGGCTCTTTTGCATTTTTCACAGTAGATTCTTCTTTTGATGTACTCAACCCTTCATCATCCATGGCAGAGGGTTCATCACCTAAGTCTTCTATAATAGGAAGATTGAATCTTTTAAAAGCATTTCGGAGGATATATTTTATTTCTTTTGCCACTTTGTCAGTTTCTCCAAGCATAAGCTGGTTCATTCTTGCTTTTCTCCGGAACTCATCCTTGCAGTCCTTGAAGATCATGTTCTTTTTTTGAGGGGTAATGGAAGGATAGAGTTGGATAGCAATCTGCTCCCAGATTTCTAGGTCTTTTGCCTTGGCATTGTTTTTTCTCATTTCAAGTTCCTTCTCTAAGCTTTTGGGAATCAAAGATATAATTTCAATGAATGCTTTATTATAGATGTTTAGATATTTGACTGTGACATCTTGTAAGATCTTCTAGTCAGCTTCATTATATTCATCATAAAATTTAGTCAATGGTTGCAAATTCCCATCCATAGTGAATGATTTGATGATATCATCAATGAAGAGAGTAGGCCTTTCAATGAATTCTTATGCGTCTTCTTCCTTGTTGTGATTGGTAGAGGGTTCACTAGAGGTTTTCTTCTTCTTCTTCATTTTCTTGATCTCCTCATCTAATTCTATCTCTTCATCATCCTTCTGGTTGGTGTAAGACCTTATGGCCTTTGTCTTAGTTCTCTTCTCTCCCTTTTCGGATGTCCTGGCTTCTAGTTTTGATGCCTTTTGACTCTTAGAGGTGGCTTGTGCAAAGCTTTTGGAGGGTCTGGTCCGGGAGGGGGCTTGCACCAGAGCACTTTCTTTTTCTATTTCTTGCCTTTCTTTCTCTACCCTTTCCACCTTCTCTCTATTGGCATCAACTACCTTCTTTGATATTCCATGTCTCTTGGTGAATTTTTCTACTTCCCTTCTCACTTTTCTCTTGATCTTAGGCTGTCTTAGTTCAACATGAAATTTTACACTCAACTCTTGGAAGGTTCCAAACCTTTCTACCTTAATGTCCTTAGGCTAACTTAGTAGGTGTTGGACATGTAGTTCCAAAATTTTATCATCCACCTCATACCCCATTGGCATAATCCAGACTATCCTTGGCTCCACTACCTCCATTAGACATTGATCAGTGTCTACCATAAAGCACACTGTATCCTTGTACTTCTCAACCAATGATTGGGGGATTCTTTCTCTGGCCTGCATCATACTTTGAAAGTTCTTGAAGTATCCCGAGAGTGTTGTATTTTGAGCCTTGGCATCACCAAGCCCATGCATGTAATCTATGATTTGACTGGCAAACGGTCTATCATTTTGCCATACCCAACCACTGGATTTAGGTAGCTCATTCATAAAGTAAAAGAATAAAAACAATATTAGCCCACCATACTTGAATGAGTTCTTCCTGTCCTTCTTGATTTTTCATAAGTTCTCTAATAGTTGGTTCAAGAGAATCTCACAAAGATCATAGTCAACATTTTTCCTTAGCATTTCATATGCAGTATATATGGCAGTTCTAGATACTGAGTTTTCCCTATTGGAATGATAGATTTTGTAACCAATAATCATAGAGGCAAATTTGATATCCAGATCTATAATGTCTTCTATTGTCATTTCCCTCTTGTCAAATTTTGATCTGATAGCCTCACTTACAGTTTGGTTTTTGACTGATTTGAGAGCAGGTAACCCACCAGATGAGTGCAATCTGATTACCACCCTAATAGCATCTTTAGTGATCTTAAACAACCTCATCAACCACATGAAGTTGTCATGCATTCTACTCAGAACATACCGGAGCCATTCATCTTCAACAAAATAGGGGAAATGAATGCAATGTCCAAAATGCTTCTCCCGGATGGCCTTGTACTGAGGTTTGAGTTCAAAAGATTCATCTATTAACTGCTTGTGATAGACATCCATCAGCTTGGATTCCCCAAATTCTTCAATATTCACATGAATGTATGCCCTAACATCTTCTACATGCAAAACCCCATGTGGAATGCTAGAGAAGGCGCCTAAAGGATCAACTTCTAGAGATTTGTAAGGGTGTTTCTTGAACTTAGGGCGCAGCCTATCAGTGATTTTGACAACATTCAGAGTAGCTATCTTTCAAAAGATTCAGAGAGAGATATTCAAGAGTGAAAATACCTTTTTACACTTCTAGGGTTTACGATATGAGCCAAATCAGATTGCTGGTTGAATCAACTTCTGCGATTGATCTTCGAGAGGTTTGAGACAATCTTGTTGCAGAGCTCCTTCTTTCTTCTTCTTGAATGCAAATGTGCAAATGATGAACAAAAGAACCCTTATATTTTTGCACAAACCCTAATTCTATTTTGCAATAAATGCACAACTTAAGTCATTCTGGTTGCCTTGTTCTCCTTGTCCTGAGAGAGATCTTTCCAAATCACTGAGATGCACTTAGAGTTATTCTCAATGATTATTAACAATCTATCTTCCTTTCTCCAATGATTTCATCTATCCGTAGATCAAGATATTTCAATTTTGAATCATATCGGATCTAACTGTGAGAGTCCTACTTTTACTAGATGACTGTCAAACCTATCAGTAAGAAAAATGCTATCGGCTACTTTAGATTTTACTTCGTCGATACGTTAGTCACTCCAACCACTCATCGGCCAGATAAATGCTATCAGCCAAACTTTAAGATCTCTTGCTACTATCCTATTTCTCCCGATGGATCTCCATCGGTATCAATTATCCCTTGTCACCTTGGTGTAACTAAGACAAATTGGCATTTGCCATCACGGTTTCAGCAAGACATGCGGATCTTTCATATTTTTACTAGGGGTTATTTAAATATTTCTCTGAGAACCCTTTAATCCACAACTTTCCATGTGTCAATTTCAGGTACCTATTGACTAGTTGGGGGAATTTTATTTTCCTTTGTGACTCCCCCTGAGCCAGAACTCGTCTATTCAATTTCTGGAAGGAATATAGCACCAGATTCTGGTGCGGATCCATCCCCAACATTTTTGTACTTCTCTTTACCCAAATCTTGTTCATCTCTCTTTGAACTTCATCTGCATTTACTTTTCCTTTTCCTTTGTCTTGATTTTGATTATGATGCACTGAACCTCCTTTATCCTGATTCTTTCTTCTGCAAAACTTGGCAATATGACCAGATCTATTGCAGTTGTAGCAAATGACATTTCTTTGCATATTTGGATGATATCCTCTTGATCTGCATTGATTAGCCATATGTCCCATTCCTATTGCATGCAAAGCATCTACCATTGAATGAATTATTTATTTTCCTATTTCTACATTCAAGAGATTTGTGACCATACCTTTTGCAATTGAAACATTGTCCGGAGAAGGATGAATTAGTCTGATTCATTCTTCTTCTACACTGGTTTTCTTTATGATCAAAGTTATTACAATTGTAGCAGTATCTATTAAAGGATAGATATTTTTGAGCATTTGGTTGCCTTACCGAAGGTCTTCTAGGTCTGTTCCTTAGATTTCTTGATCCAAAGTTCTTCTAACTGGATCTAGAGCTTTCACCTTTCTCATACCCCAAGCCATGCTTGTCATCTACCCTCTTTTGGCTTTCAAGAAGAACTTCAAGTTGAGTAGAACTTATCTTGAATTTTTCTTTGTATTCATTTGTTGTTTGAAGATCCCTTTTAAGAGAGTCTATCTAATTTTCAAGTTGTTCTTCATTATCTCTAGCTTCTTCAAGATCAGATTCCAGATGCCTAATTATTCTATCCATTTTGTGGCAGTCTTCTGACTTCTCCTTGAGAGATTGCTTTCGATTATCTTCAATTTTCCTATTCTCCTCAATTTCTTAGGTGAATTTCATAACCCATGATTCCATTTCATGTCTCACCATAATGACCTCTTTTGAAAGCTTCTCACATAGCTTGATTTTCTCATTCAAATCTTCATTAGTATCATTGGCTTCACTTTGACTTGCCAATTGTTGAAGAAATTCCTTTCTCTTTTTCACAAAGATACTCAGCTTGTTTGAGTCTTTCCCTCAGGTTATTGACCTCAGAGTGAGATTGCTCAAGATCATCTAGAGCAGACTGAAGTTGTTCCCTCATACCATACATATCCATTGAGATTCCCAGATCTTCCTCAAGCTGTTAGGCTCTGTTTGGAGGAACTTAGCTCCGATACCAATTGTTGGAAACAATGCAGATAACTGAGGGGGGGTGAATCAATTATCCTATATTTCTTTAACTTTTTCTTTCTTTAACAATAGTGCAGCATCAAAACATATAAGCATAAATAAACATGAAAGTAGAAAAGAAATCAACACACATAACACAAGAATTTTTAACGTGGAAAACCTTGTTAAGGTAAAAACCATGGGGTGACTAACCCAAGATTGTATTCTCTGTTTAAAGAATAGAAGTACAAAATGGTACTTACCAATTAGGGCTCACTGCCCGAGCACACTGCTCACAAGAGGCTCACTGCCTACAAGAGACTCACTGTCTACAAGGTATATAGAATGGAACCAATTGGTTGAACTGATGAGAAGCATCCACATATGTTGAGGTTCAATTCCAGTTAGGCTCAATACACTGATCTACTGCACTTCATTCTTCCTCTTCTTTAGTGCTGCTATCCTGTCACATACCGGACCTATATTATTGCTTTCACACTGTTCTCTACTTTTCTTTGCATATCACACCACAACAACAACTCTTCATACCTAAATCAATCTTGTATATATATTCACATCAAGGGATTTCAACATCTTCCTAGTCGGCATTCAAAAAACTCAAGATATTTCCAAACTCTGATCTGTCGGCTGAATCCATGCTTACTAAGTGATGGGTATCAAAAAAATAGTTATAGGAGTCATCAATCATGTTGGCCAACCATGATTGATCCCTTAAGAAACTTGATCATCATCAATTTCTCATCCGGATTAACATCTGATGCTCTGTCGGTCAGTTCTTCATTAGTCTACTCTGCCAAATAGGAACCCAACACTTAGGTACTCATATCTTTTCACTCTTTCATCACCGGAGGCTCAATCTTTGGAATGTATCAGTCATGGTACTCCTCTTGAATTTCCCAAGTCCACACTTTGCTAAGATACTTCCTCTGACAAATCTAGACCTGATTGTCAGACCTTGTTGCATGCTCTGTTCTTGCTCACCAGACCAAAATACTCTTCAATCTAAATTCTAGTAGGGACATAGCATGTCCTGTGGATGTGTGGAATGGACTTTGTTGCCATCAATGACAACACTCATAAATCCACACTATGTCTCTTGCCAATAGTGCTTAAGGGGGGGTGTTAGTGTAGTTTTTTTTTCCTAGTTGGGTTATTTATTTTTCTATATTCCTAGGTTTTTTCCTACACATGTTATTAAGCTTGCTTAGGGTTAATTAAGTGAGTATTAGTGTGAGTGGGTGCAAGGTTTTGGCATCCTCCATGGGAGTTACACTTGATTATTTTAGGCTATTGTGGTGGACTCTTCCCATTGGTCGTATTTGCCACCCCAACCCTCTCTCATAGTCTATTTATACTCACCTCCTAGCTTGTATTTTCCATCTTGAATACATTATCTAGTTACTCTGTCATTCTTTTGTAAGAAGCTTTGAGCTCTTAATGCAATTCTATCACATTGATATTTGTATCTCTTGGAATCATTAGTTTTCTTCTATTTTGCATTCCAGTTTATGTAACTTTGAATCTCTCTTATAGAGTTTCTGGGGTATCAATCTTGTTCAAGATTTCTAATAGGGTTGCTTGGGTAAGAAGAGAGCTAGTGAAATTTAGGAGAATCATGTGATTTATGCAATTAATACATAGATCTAATTTTAAATTGAACCAATATGTTAGGAGTCTTTTTTATTGAACTCTATTTCAAAATGAGTTTTTGGAAAAAAAAATTATAAAGTAGTAAAACTATCATTAGGAGAAAAAATCCATTTTATTACGTCTTGAACAACTTTAGTTTTAGAAACTGGGTTTCTCAAAAAATTCTATGGAAGCTATACAACCAAGCTTCTCAAATCCTCACAAGAAATCATCCATACCTAGTTTTTCAATTATGACATATATATGAATTAGTGAATATCTATTTGTGCTGCTATTTTTAGAATCATGTTTTACTAATTATTATATTGTCATTAGAAAATTATACTAAAGAGATTTATTGTATAATTAATTTCTAAGTTTTGTATATCTCTGCATTATCTTTCCATCATATTTTGAAAGTCAAAAAATAGTTTTGTTTTGAGAAAGTTAAGGATTTTATAGTGAAAACTATTTTTATGCAATTTAGATACAAATTGCTAGCATGAAAGTCATGTTTGGTGTGTGTGATCTCCCAACATGATTTGATGAGTTTGTACTTCTTAGTGACTATTTTAAAAGTATTATTTGGATTATAGTTATAAGGGTATGAGCATGAGTTGGAACTTATTCCCAATGCTAACCATTCACCTAAGTATAGTGATCTTGTATTTGAGAGTCCTTTAGTCAATTTGTACATGGAAATTTTGGTGTAATGATTGGAATGTTTGACTTCTATTGTTACTTTATTTGTTTTACCAGATTAGTTTGGTTGGATAACATCTCTTTATTGGGATAGTGTTATTATGTGTACAACTCTTTATTTACTATATGTGTAGGATGATATTTTCAAGTTTATACTCATGTAAATCCAACTTGGTTTGGTCATGTATTATCTCCTTGGGGATTTGATTATAGTTATTGTTGAATGCACAAGAAAACTAAGAGGGGGGGTGAATCAGTTGTATCAAAAATTTCAAATCCTCACAAACATTCAAATCCACATTAAACTTTAAACTTGTTATGATGATTAAGCATGAAAAGCAAATAACTGAAACTAAAACATAACAGCACCAATCACAAGACAACACCAGATTTTATGTGGAAAACCCAAAAAGGGAAAAACCATGGTGAGGATTAGCTTACAATATAAAGTAGTAGCAATACCAAATTACAAAAGGCTCACTACCTAGAAGAAAGAAAGGCTCACTTCTAAAGGACTCACTGCCTAGGGATCATTGCTCAGAAGAAAGAAAGGCTCACTACCAAAGGACTCACTGTCTAGAAGAAATAAATAGAAGAAGAAGAGGTTCACTGCCAGGGATGAACTGATACAATTGCATCTAACCTATGCATGGAGTTTAGTTCCAATGAAGCTCAATATTCACAACACAAACAACACCTTCGTAGAAACACTAAAAAATAGTAGACACCTTCCACTCACTACATCCAGTAGCCTAACAAATGAAATCTCTCACTACACTAATCAAATTCACATCACATACATCATATCCATCATGCATCCACTCATTCACAAATCCTTGACACATATTTATACCATCATTAACCTTGAAAACATTCTCCAAGGTTGGCAACACAACTTAACTCATAAAATTTAAATTAGGTCTAGACCAAAACATTCCTGCAGAGGAAAGGAATGAATGTAGACCACATCACACTTTAGCATAGACTAAATCCACTCTTACATGATTCAACATGCTTTCACTTTCAACAAAGCACAACTATAATTAGTGTAAACAACCAAGTCAGCCAAACTTGTGTTAACACTATGAACTTTTAAGTGCACGCTTCCTCAAGACCAAAAGGTGACATGCATGTTGGGAATTAAGGTGTCTCAACCTTGGTAATTCCTTGTATTTTTACATTGTATTTATTTATTATTTGCCTATTGTATTAATTGGATGCAAATCCTATGTTGTCATATTGTGGGAGTTGGCACGGTGATGTGTCATCCTATATGGCATATGACCACATGTATTTTTGTTCTCACATGAGGAGATAAGCATCCCACTTAGTGGTAGGAATATTTTGCCATGTATTGGCATCTTGGATGTTATGTAAGGGAATATTGACTGAAACGGTCATGACAGATTCCTATGACAAAGTTATGACAAGTAAGAGTTAGAAATAGGTGATTCTATGACGGGTGAACACATGTGTCGAAGACCATCTTTGAGGAAGGCATCTTTGGGTGCCCCAAGGTGGGTTATGACATGTTGTAAGAGAATATGCTATTTATAGCATGTATATGGCAGATTCTCTTATAGTTGTAAGTTATGACAGCTATGACAGACTCTATGACGATTGTAAGAGTGGTAGAAGCATCTATCATTACCCATTTTGGGAATAGGCGACCTCTTTGGGATGGGGTGACCTGACAAGTGTTAGGAACAATCTACAAGGTTGGACAAGTGTCCATAGGAGTGGCTTTTGGGCCATGAGGCCATGTTGGACACCCATTCCAAGATAGAGCCAATTTTGCCTTGTATAGTCTATATAAATAGGTGCTTTGAGGAGGTGGATGTATTACAGGTTTTACAGGTACTATTATGCTGCCGAATCGTCTCCAGATATGAGTGTTGAAGACTCTTGCAAGAGCATTGGGTCTATTTTGTATTGTAACCTTCATTGTTTACGTAATACATTTCAGTTGTGTTTTGGAGTGGGGTTTTTTACCTGTAAGGGTTTTCCCCACGTATATCTTGTGTCTCTCTTCTTCTGTCATACTTTCTTGTTTATGTGTTTGCTACAATATCTCTATTAGTGGGTTTAACATTGATGTAATAGTAAGGATAAAATTGAATTTGAACTCTCCTCCCCTCATTAGATTAGTGTAGGAAGTGATTTCCGCACACCTAGCTTCCTTTCAGTTGGTATCAGAGCCTGGCCAATTTTGGTTCTAGCTAATGGGTAAGGGTTTTTTGAGATAATCTTACCTTGAGTGGGAGTGTTGTACAGAGTATTTTGTATCTTGTTGTAGCAAGGAGATGGCAACCACATCTGGAAGGTTAGAGGTTGAGAAATTTAATGGCACTAATTTTGAGTTGTGGAAATTCAAGATGGAGGACCTACTTGTTGATTGTGACCTATGGGAAACCGTATCCAGTGTGAAACCTACAGCAATGTCACAAGCTAATTAAGACCTCAAAGATCAAAAGGCTAAGGGTCTCATAAGACTATGTTTATCTAACTCTATCCTATTGAATGTCCACGAGGAGAATAGCATGAAAGATCTTTAGAAGAAGTTGTGATGTTTATCAGGCTAAGTCCTTGGTAAACAAACTTTTCCTGAAAAAGAAGTTGTTCACTCTGAAGATGGAAGATGGAGGATCTGTTGTAGACCACATGAATGCTTTCAACATGATCATTGCACAGTTGACATCTGTGGGTGTGAAAATGGAGGAGGAGGATCATTACATGACCCTGCTTTGTTCTTTTCTAGATTCGTGGGATCATCTTGTCATGGCTATCGAAACTATCGAAAGCAGCACTACCACCTTCAAGATGGAAGATGTGGTGTCCTTGCTATTATCTGAAGAAATGCAGAGGAAGACATCCAAATCAGCCAAAGAGGCTCTTGCAATTCATGGAAGACCCAAGGAGAAAGGGAAGAAGAAGGACAAGAAAGCTGAGAAGGGCAGATCCAAATCTCTTGGAAAGTCCAAGGCTCTGTTGGAACTGTGGCAAGTCTGGGCATTTCTAAAAGGAATGTAAAGAAGAGAAGAAAAAGAAAAAGAAATCAGCCCCAGATTTAGATTCTGACAAGTCACAAGATGATGGTGATGCCTTCATCATAGCCCTAGCCACCCATGCATCTAATGATGTGTGGTTGATTGTTTCTAGAGAATCATTCCACATGACCTCGCATCGAAGCTAGTTCACGAAATATGAAGAGTTCAATGGTGGAAGAGTGTACCTGGGTGACGACTCTCATCTAAAGATTGTTGGTCATGGAAGAGTCTCAATTTGATTCCCTGATGGACGAGTGAAGGGGATCACTAGAGTTATGCACATTCCAGGCCTTGCACAGAACCTGCTTTCTGTAAGTATGTTGAATGATGTAGGTGTACAGGTTATCTTTTTGAAGGATGGATGCAAGATGACTAGAGGATCTATGGTTCTTGCAAAGGGTACATGGAGAGGTACTCTGTTTTAGCTGGAGGCATGCACTACACAGTGCAATAGTTCTTCTAACTCAGAAACAAGCTACAGTCACTTCATCCCCACCATCTGAACAAGCAGTGAAGAAATCTATTGTAACTAGTTTCGATGGTAGTGCACATGCTATGGAAGCTAAGCTTCTTGCTGAAAAGACTATGTTATGGCATTTGAGATATAGCCACATTGGTGAGAAGGGTCTACGTACCCTAAAAAATAAAAACCCCATTGAGGGGTTAAATGATTGTAATCTCAAGTTTGACTTTTGTGAACATTGCATTTATGGAAAGCAAAACCGTGTTCATTTTTACTCTAGTTCTCACAAGTCTTTTGGTGTATTGGATCTTATTCATTCTAATGTGTTTGGTCCTATTAATGTTCCTTCGATTTCAAAATCTGTATATTTTGTATCTTTCATAGATGATTACAATAGCAGGACATGAGTTTATTTTATCATAAGCAAGACTAAAGTCTTTAGTCAGTTTAAGGAGTTTAAAGCCTTTGCTGAAAATCAAACTAGTAAAAAGATTAAGTGTTTGAGAACTGACAACGGTGGTGAGTTTTGTTCGGCAAAGTTTGATAAGTTCTACAAAGAGCAAGGGATTGAAAGGCATAAGACAACTCCATACACCCCTCAACAAAATAGAGTTGCAGAGAGGATGAACAGGACACTGATGGAGAAGGATAGGAGTATGCTTAGTGGAGCAAGCCTTGAACAAAAGTTTTGGGCTGAAGTTGTTGCCAATACTTGCTATCTAGTAAACAGATCTCCTACATCAGCTCTTGTTGGTAAAACACCTATGGAGGTGTGGTTTGGTAAGAAGCCCTCAATTAGGCATATTCGTGTTTTTGGTTATGAGGCATATGCACATGTGCCTAAGGAGAAATGGTCTAAATTGGAGAACAAGGCTGTTAAATCTATTTTTATTGGCTATGGTGTCGGTGTGAAAGGATACAAGCTTTGGGATCATGTGGCTGAAAAAGTGTTGTATAGCAGAAGTGTTATCTTCAGAGAGCTAATACCTTCTTCCATTGTTCTACAGCCAGAGTAGAAAAAAAAGAAAGAGGATGTGGTTTAGTTTCCTTCTATCCATGAGAAGACTATACAGACAGACCCTGTGAGACCTTACCCATTAAGGAGGTCTAGACGAATGAGAAAGCAACCTGATGGGTTTGGTTATTCATTACTTGATTCTAGTTGTGCTTTTGCTTTACTTATTAACATTGATGACTCTAGAACTGTGAAAGAGGCTATGGGCATGAAAGATGCAGGTTCCTAGAAGGAGGCCATGGAAGATGAGATGGCTTCTTTGGAAAAGAATATAACATGGGACTTGGTGCCTTTTCCTAATGGATGGAAACCCATTGGATGCAAATGGGTGTTCAAGAAGAAATTCGATGCAGATGGCAAGTGGAGGGAATTGATTATGGTGAAATTTTCTCTCCCATTGCAAAGCTGACATCCATTCAATTTATGTTATCTCTTGCAGCTACTTATGACTTAGAGGTAGAATAGATGGAAGTGAAAATAGCTTTCCTTCATGGTGATTTGGAGGAACAAATCTACATGTCACATCCAGAGCATTACATAGAGAAAGGTAAAGAAAATTTGGTTTGCAAGTTAAAGAAGTCTTTGTATGGTTTGAAACAGTCACCTAGGATGTGGTACTTGAAGTTTGATGCCTTTGTGTTGTCGATTGGCTATCTGAGATTGAAATTAGATCATTGTGTGTATTACAAGTTTGACAATGATCACATTCTCATTATTGCATTGTATGTTGACGATATGTTGTTGATTGGGAATGGTAAGAATATGACTTCTGATTTGAAGTCTCAGTTGTCAACATAGTTTGAGTTGAAAAATCTTGGGGGAGCCAGGTACATTCTCGGAATAGAAATCAGAAGAGATAGAGCTAACATAAAACTTTGGTTAAGCCAGAGTAAGCATGTGAAGACCGTGTTTGATAGGTTCAGCATGGCAGATTGTAGACCATTGTGTGTTCCTATTTTAATGGGGACAAAGTTGTCTGTTAATGATTGTCCAAAATCTCCGAGTGAGGTGGAGAACATGAGCAGGGTACCTTATCCTAGTGCTATTGGCATTTTGATGTATGCTATGGTCTGCACAAGACCATACATTGCCCAAGCAGTGGGAGTTTTTAGTCAATTTATGGCTAATCCTGGACGGGTACATTGGGATGCAGTTAAGTGAGTGTTCTGATATTTGAGGGGTACTTTTGAATATTCCATATGCTATCATGGTAATGCTACAGGACCTCTACATTTATTTTGTATTCGTCGATTTGTGGATTATGATTGGGCAGGTGAAATTGACAGCAGGAGATCCACCAGTGCCTATGTGTTCACTATGTTTGGTGGTGCAATTAGTTGGATGAGTAAGTGACAACCTGTGGTTGCTTTGTCCACTACTAAAGCTGAGTATATGGCTGCAACTCATGCTTGCAAGGAAGCCATTTGGCTTAAGAGATTGTGTTTAGATATTGGTGTTGATGCAGGTCAGATTACGATCAGTCGTGACAGTCAGAGTGTGATTTTCCTTGCAAAGAATCCAACTTTCCATTCTAGAACAAAGCATATTGATGTACAATTTCACTTCGTGTGAGACATGGTAGAGGAGAGGAAGGTAAATTTGGAGAAGGCAGATACTTTGAAGAATGTTGCAGATGCATTGATGAAACCAGTGGACACAGAGAAGTTCAAATGGTGTTCAGAGTCTACAGGCCTCTCGACCTATAGCAGTTAAATCCTATTAATTCTATTGGATGTACAAGGTGTTCAACAAGTGGGAGAATGTTGGGAATTAAGGTGTCTCAACCTTGGTAATTCCTTGTATTTTTACTTTGTATTTATTTATTATTGGCCTATTGTATTAATTGGATGCAAATCCTATGTTATATTGTGGGAGTTGGCACGGTGATGTGTCATCCTACATGGCATATGACCACATGTATTTTTGTTCTCACATGAGGAGATAAGCATCCCACTTAGTGGTAGGAATATTTTGCCATGTGTTGGCATCTTGGATGTTGTGTAAGGGAATATTGACTGAAATGATCATGACATATTCCTATGACAAAGTTATGACAAGTAAGAGTCATAAATAGGGGATTTTATGACAGGTGAAGACGTGTCAAAGAGCGTCTTTAAGGAAGGCATCTTTGGGTGCCCCAAGGTGGGTTATGACATGTTGTAAGAGAATATGCTATTTATAGCATGTGTATGATAGATTCTCTTACAGCTATAAGTTATGACAGCTATGACAGATTCTATGATAGTTGTAAGAGTCGTAGAAGCATCTGTCATTACCTATTTTGGGAATAGGTGACCTCTTTGGGATGGGGTGACCTGACAAGTGTCAGGAATATTCTACAAGGTTGGGCAAGTGCCTATAGGCATGGGTTTTGGGCCATGAGGCCATGTTGGACATCTATTCCAAGATAGAGCCAATTTTTCCTTGTATACTCTATATAAACAGGTGCTTTGAGGAGGTGGATGTATTATAGATTTTATAGGTACTATTATGCTACCAGATCATCTCTAGATACGAGTGTTGAAGACTCCTGCAAGAGCATTGGCTTTGTGTTGTATTGTAACCTTCATTGTTTACGTAATACATTTGAGTTGTGTTTCAGAGTGTGGGTTTTTTACCTGTAAGGGTTTTCCCCATGTATATCTTGTGTCTCTCTTCTTCTATCATACTTTCTTGTTTATGTGTTTTTTGCAATATCTCTGTTAGTGGGTTTAACATTGTTGTAATAGTAAGGATAAAATTGAATTTGCACTCTCCTCCCCTCATTAGATTAGTGTAGGAAGCAATTTTTGCACACCTAGCTTCCTTTCAATGTAGACCATGTTCCAAGCTTGAACATGATCTAGAAACATCCACAAGCACCTAAAAACCAACAAAATCCTTTGCAACATCTTTCACCTAAAGAAAGTTCACACTGGAGTACTTAACCAGCTATATCATACTTTGTCATCAACTGTAACTTAAGAAATGTACTTCCGAAGCACCAAACCATGAACCACTTGAACTGAAGAAAGATATAGACCTTATAAGCATGAATCTAGAACTGTAATGCCAGAAACAAATTTGTAGAGAAATGTGGAGCAAAACAGTTTCTCCCAGACACTTATGTACAACCCAGAACATTGTCCGCACACTGGTGAACACAACTTTCTCTACACAACAAACTGGAGCACAAAATATGGAATATAACATTTCTAAACACCTTTAAACAATATATTCAAACTACAAAAATCAGATATTCAATTGGGAAGAATTGCAAAGAAAAACTTGATCATTACTCTATTAAGCCAAAACACATCTTCAATACAGTGTTTCCTTTATTAATCAAATTTTCTCAAAAGCACTTGGAAACCAAATAATAGAAGCATATTCTCAACATCTTCAACACTTCTACAAAGCGACCAAATCACCCTCAGCAATAGTTTATATCCTCATCTCTGCACAATACAAACTACTCATACTCATGACACAGTTGACACCAATGACAACACAAGCTTGTTGACATCAATGACAACATCGATTAGCACATACTTGCAACAATCTCCCCATTTTTCATTAATGGTAACACATAATGTGAAAAACCATCAAGACACAACTCTGCACCAATCTTCTTTACATTCTTATTCTCCCCCTTTCTTTTACACATCTTACTTTCTCTTTCTGATCACTAATTCTTTTCTTTTTCACATTGCTCTCTCTCCCCCTTTGACATCAATGGCAAATGGTGACACACCTCTTCTTTCACTTTTATCAAGACACGTGATCTTTTCTTTTCACTACTCTGAATACTCCCCCTTATGAGTGCACACCAAACTATATCAACTCTTACTCCCCTAACTGCAACAATCATCATGACCACTGCCTGCTCCCCCTAAGAGGTAGCCTCCAACATCAGTCTAGAAAAGAATGAATCTTGAAATCCACTTGACTAATGCATCTCCTTATGCATCTAGTTCAAAGAAGGAGGGGAAATAACCCCTATCTTTTCTCGAAGATACTTAAATGTATCCTTAGGAAAAGCCTTAGTGAATATGTCAACAACCTATTCCTTTGTAGCTATTGGATGTATGGTTTGTCATTGATGTCAAAGGACATTCTTCAAAAGGTTTGATTTGTCATTGATGTCAAAAGGTTATGCTTCATGATGTTGATCATATTGTTCATGCTTTAGGATACTTATGATTCAGGATGCTTCATATGGTTCATGCTTAAGGAGTTGCATAGTGTCCATGCTTCATATTGTCACATTGTGGAGCTGCTTGTTGCTTGTTGTTTGTTTGAATAGTGATAGTAAGTTTGTCAAAGAGAGTTCATACTTGATTGGTTTTTTGCATGAGATCTCAAAAGATATCAGGTGGAGTGGTGATAGTTTCATGATGTAAATTTATTTTCTTCAAGATCAAAGCAATTTGCTTACAGGATCCAGGAGCTTGTCAATGATACAGCGATAATCAAGAACAAGAGGATGTTTGGTGATCTGATGTTGGTGCTTGATCTTTGTGTTGGTAATGCAAAGATATTGCAAGGATGTTGTGCTTCATCACAAGTGTGTCAGGAGATCATTGTATCGATCATCAGGAGATTAGGAGATCTTGATTTAGTGTTATGGACATGTAAGTTGAAACAATGTTTACTCATTCTTCATTATAGCACATGTCATATTTCATATCTCTGATGTTTAGTGACCTTATATATCCATGATCATTTGGTTGCCTTTTAGGGTTTGTCATCTCTATTCACTTTGCCCTGAATCTAACAAGGTCCTCTTCGTCAGTTTTTATCAGCATAATATTCCCTGTCACAAAGTATCTTAGGTCAGTGTTGTTTGCAGACTTTAGGGTTTTGATTTATATATCCTATGTCTAAAAGCTCTTAAACCCTAAGTTTCATATTCCTAAGAACCCTAAAGCTTAAAAGTTATCTTTATCTGCCCTCTGTCTTAAAACTAGGGTTTGCATATTTCTAAGTCAAAGGGCAAATTTGAATTTAGGGTTTATTATTTCCTAAAGACATAATCACCTAAGAACCCTAAGTCCTAGTTGTCCAAACCCTACCTAAATTCCTAAAAGACCTAAAACTTGACTGTCATTAAAGTAATGCACTTTTGTTTTTTTTGGAAGGTGACTTTTGATTGCAGGTGGCATGTAACTTAAGTTACATCTTGAGGGGGTCAACATCATTGGACGACCAGCCCCTTCTCCTAAGGGTACCAGTTCCACTGGTCACCTCTCCTATGCTTAGGTGGCAAAAGCAAATCTAAGGCTCAGTTTTAAAGATTCGAGGGTGCTCAAAGCATTATTGATGGCTATTATTTAAACCTTGAAACCCTTCTCCTCTGCTTACAGATTAACAGTTATTTGGACGTTGAAGCTTCTTATGGTTGTGTACAGAGCCTTTTCAAAGGATAAAATTAGTAAAAAGCTAGTCCATTTTTAATGTTCAACATGCAAAAAATAAGTGCAGGCCACTTCCTCAAAGCATTGATGCTTTTATAACCATGTGGTAGTGGTATCGAAGTAAAAATTTTAAGAATTCTTCATGCAAGATAATGGTAGCTACTTAAAGTATGTTTTATGAAGAAATTGAAGAGTATACAGAGTGGGATTATGGAAGAAGATGTTTTTCTTTTTGATACATGACTTTATGCAGGGAATGGATATTCTAAGTGGATTGAAATAGGCAAGTGGATTAATGTTTTGATAGGGAATTATGAAAATAAAGAATGTGTGCAATGAATAAGGGTTTTATGAATAAGAAAACAAGGTGAATCAGGTGATGGTGATAGTGAATATTTTGTTTGAGAATTGAGAAGTGTGTGAGATCTTTTGTAGGTGATTTATGTACAGAATGAAAACATCATGCGCTGATTATGTAGAGTATGAATGCAGATGAGGAGTGATAATATGGAATAGGGGATAGGTGGATAAGAGCAAATGTTTTGATTATGTATTATGCAGAGTATGAGGACATTATGCAGGTGAATTATGTAGATAGTGTAAGTGTTTTTTAGTGTGTATTATGTAGATGAAGATATGCAGTTGATGAATGAAAGAAAAGGGTAGATGAATTAAGATAGGGTGAAAAAGGATATATGCAGAGACAGTGTGATTGATCAAAGAATTGAATTGAAATAGAGAAACCCTTTGAAATCTTTTTCTTGTTTTGCTTCTCAGATTGTTGTAAGAGTTATTACCAGTGAGGCGTAGCTTGTAACTAGTGAGGTTTGCTAGTGAGGCATAGCTTGTAACCAGTGAGGTTTTCCAACGAGGCATAGTCTGTAACCAATGAGGTTTGGCAGTGAGGCATAGACTGTAACTAGTGAGGTTTGTTAGTGAGGCTTAATAGAGATCATATTCATAGTGGTTTTTACCCTTTTGGGTTTTCCACTCAATCACATGTGTTATGTGTTGATTCCATCTAACTCTTGTGCTTTGTCAATGTTCTATGTCCTGATGCATTTGTTATATATTTCATGATCTTGTTATATTATTGTGGTACTATTGTGAGAAGATCTTGTTTGAAGAATTAGTTTTATCATATCACTAATTCACCCCCTCCCCCTCTCAATGATCCTTAGTATTCCAACAATTGGTATCAGAGATGCATGTTCCTTATAGGAGTCTAATAGACTTGGGTAGATCCTAGAGGTGGAATACTATGGCTAAGTATAAAAGAAATAGGGAAAGAAGAAATGCCAAGTAAAAAATTGTTCAACAAGTCCATATCAAATCAAGAGATGAGTTATTGTAAGAAACACCCCTACCAGTTGATAAAAGATATGATATATCTGAAAGAGAAGATGATTTTTTTAAAAATGATAACAAAGAAGGAGACCACATTGTGACCAAAGATGAACAAAAGTATGATGAATATGATTGTGAAATTGATATTGAAGGTGAACTCATGTGTGCCCTGGATGAGATCAAGAAACTCAGAAAGGAAAACCAGAGTCTAGAAGTACAGCTTCAAGAAGAAAAACACTCCAAAGACAAAGTACTTACAGCCCTTGAAGAAGCAAAGAAATTGATCATAGATCAGAAAGTTCAAACTAAAGAGGCAAAGAATATAGAGGAAGAGGTACGAATCCAATTGAAATCAAAAGAGGAAAATGGTGAAAGGTTAGAATTTGAGATTGTTTCTTTGAAGAAAAAATTGGAGAAAACAAGTGCTCAATTGAATAAAGACCTAAAGAATGAGAAGAGTATTGAAAAAAATTTATATTCTCAATTCCCAAAGGCCAACATACAATAAGAGTGGTCTTGGATTTGAAGGACAAAGCTTAAAGATATTTGTATTAGAAGGCAAAAAGAAGATTGAATTCATTGCTGGAACATCAAAGATGAATGGTAAAGGTTCAGAAGAAAAACTCAAGCAAGCTGTGAAGATTGAAGTTGAGATGAAAACCAAAGATGATTTTGTCAAAATGTACAACCAAAGGAGAAATCTCAGAAGAACTGCGCCAGCAAGGCAAGCATATATGTACAGGTACAATTACTCATTTTTTGGTTATTGTTATACCTGTAATCATTTTGGACACAAAGCAATTGACTGTAGAAGGAGTCAATTTGCTTCAATAAGGAATGTTGATCTAGTGTGTTACAATTGTAACAATGTTGGTCACATAAAAAGAAATTGTAGAGTGCATGAAAGGTATGATCATGCAAGGAGTAACAACAAAAGTGCTCATAGGTTGTCAAAAAGGAACTATCATCCATTTGATCTAGATTGCAATATTATATGTTATAAATGCAACACTCTTGGACATAAAGCACATTGTTGTAGAAAAGGATCACTTGATTTGAAAGATTGGAGAAGGAAACAAAATTAAGAAAAGGATAAACCTAAACTTGTTCATATTGCACAAGATACATCACAAGTTGCATAAGAAGTAGCATGAGTTCAGGGGGGGTTGTTCAATGTTCTATCATTTACCCCCAAGGTGAAAATAAGGAGGTTGTAGTAGTCAAGGAGCAAGTGGATGCATATCAGCATGGTCAGCAATCAAGTGCTTCTTCCTTCAAAAATCAAGTGACTTTACTCAAGTTGTTTTTGAAATAAAGATCATCATCATCAAGATCTAGACCAATACACTCTTCAAACTTTATACACAATGATCTTCTTTGAAAGAGATGACATAAGGATAGTGAAACTGCAGTGAGAAGAGACATTGAGTTGTGATGCTATGATATGAACAACACATTTCATTACTTGTAGGTTGTTCAGTGTCCTTGATAGTTCATAATTTGTGTATGGATATGACAAAAGCAAGTGAATAATACAAAGTATTCTTTGTGTCTCAATTTTTGCCAAGTTTATAATTACAGGATACGTACAACATTGATCCGCTGAAAGGCTTAAGAATCTTTTAAAGGTATGAAGTTGATAGATGTAAAAATAGACTCTGTAATCTCTCTTAGCACTCTTACAACATATTGGATTCTTTGGAATAGAGTATGACTTCCAATAAAGTTGTTTTCAAATGTTGTAGTTGCAAAGTCCCGTGGTAGACATCTATGCAAAGTGTAGGAGAACAAACAAGGCACAATGCTGATAGTATGTAGATAGGTAGTGGTGTGTTGATTTGTTAGCAAAAATTTGTTGTTCACAAAAACAAGTGAGAGTTGATGCTATCAAAACTGATCAAATACAGTCAAGACAGATTTAATGGAGCTCTTGTTGGTAACTAACTAGGTGTGCAGTTGTGTCTATGTAGTTTAATAATCAAGATGTTAACAATACAAATTTTCATATCTCCAAGGGGCAGTTGATATGGTTTGTAGTGATCTTTGTTTAGGTGCTAGGTTAGTGTTGCTATGACAGTACCACATTGTTATCTCACTCATAGTTTGTGCTCTTGCAATAGTGATGGTATACGGTGCTCTTTTGTTTGTGGGTTATATCTTGAGGAACTCTTCTTGCATAGTATGACAAAGTTCTTAATTCTTTTTGGATTGATTATTCTCATACAGTGATGTATTGGTTTGAGAGAATCTTGTTGCAAAGATTTGGAACTTAGAGGGGTATGGTCACAATGGTTTTATCTTGACAACATACAAATAATCAAATGATTATCTTAATCATATTAAGATAGACTATTAGTCATCTCAGTCAATGGAGTATATTGGGTGCAGTGTTTCTAGTCATCTCAGCAAAGTTGACATTTTGTTGTTGTTAAGTGTAGTGTTGTAGTGATTCAGTTGGGACAGTGACATAATATAGAGATAGTACAAGGGTCTAAGACAAAATAGAGACTAAAAATTAATGATCAAACCTAAGGTCATCATGAGATAGGGACACCCAAGATAGTATATAGGGTTTAAACATGAGATATTATACAGTGATCCTACAAGGATGTGAATACAATGGCAGAGGTTTTGCAAACACAATCTAGAAACCTAATAAAGGGATGTATAAGTTTGTACAATAAGTTAGAGATGTTGTTGTCATAAGTGAAGGTAGAGAAGATTCAGAGTTACAGTATGACTTAGATAACAGCAAAGGAGACAGTTAATAGATCCATCAAAACCCTACAAGAATAGTAAAAAGGGATTGAAGTTTCAAAGTGCAGGGAAATAGGATATGAATAAACTAGATCAAGAAGCAATCATTGAAAGGACAGGAGGTCAGTGAGGTCAGTGCATGGGTTTAAGTTGTCATCACAAAGAGTCACAGTAGTATATCTTTGTCATCCATGTTGTTTCAAGTTGTTGATGTAAAGGTGATGTGCCCTTGTCATCTTTATGACAGAGTTTCTTGACAAGGATGTTTTGTATAGTTAATTGCAATAAGACAGATGATTTGTCTTTGATCAGGCATTAAATTGATGGTGATAGTATTGATATGCTCTTACCAGTGTGTAGGAAAGATGACTTTTACTGCCCTTAAATGGAGCTTATCTACAGGGGGAGTAAATAGAGTGTTGATTGATTTGCATGTCACTTGATGTTAGAGGGGGAGAGAGAGAGAGAGACTGATGAAGTTTTTGCCATCAATGACAAAGGGGGAGTTTGTTGGATGTATGGTTTATCATTGATGTCAAAGGACATTCATCAAAAGGTTTGATTTGTCATTGATTTCAAAAGGTTATGCTTCATGATGTTGATCATGTTGTTCATGCTTCAGGATGCTTATGATTCGGTATGCTTCATATGGTTCATGCTTAAGGAGTTGCATAGTGTCCATGCTTCATATGGTGTTGGTGGTTTTACTTGTTGCTTGTTGTTGTTTGTTTGAATAGTGACAGTAAGTTTGTCAAAGAGAGTTCATACTTGATTGGTTTGTTGCATGAGATCTCAAAATATATCAAGTGGAATTGTGATACTTTCATGATGCAAATTTGTGTTCTTCAAGATCAAAGCAATTTGCTTACAGGATCCAAGATCTTGTCAATGATACAGTGATGTCAGGAGCTTGTTAATGATACAGTGATAATCAAGAACAAGAGGATGTTTGGTGATCTAATGTTGGTGCTTGATCTTTGTGTTGGTAATGCAAAGAGATTGCAAGGATGATGTGCTTCATCACAAGTGTGTTAGGAGATTATGGTATTGATCATCAAGAGATCAGGAGATCTTGAATTAGTGTTATTGACATATAAGTTGAAATGGTGTTTACTCATTCTTCATTATAGCACATGTCATATTTCATATCTCTAATTTTTAGTGACCTTTTATGTCCATGATCATTTGGTTTCCTCTTAGGGTTTGTCATCCCTATTCACTTTACCCTGGATCTAACAAGGTCCTCGTCATCAGTTTTTATCTGCATAATATTCCATGTCACAAACTATCTTAGGTCAATGTTGTTTGCAGACTTTAGGATTTTGATTTATATATCCTATGTCTAAAATCTCTTAAAACCTAAGTTTCGTATTCCTAAGAGCCCTAAAGCTTAAAAGTTATCTTTATTTATCCTCTGTCTTAAAACTAGGGTTTGCATATTTCTAAGTCAAAGGGCAAATTTGAATTTAGGGTTTATTATTTCCTAAAGACCTAATCACCTAAAACCCTACGTCCTAGTTGTCCAAACCCTACCTAAATTCTTAAAAGATGTAAAACTTGACCATCATTAAAGTAATGCACTTTTGTTATTTTTGGAAGGTGACTTTTGATTACAGGTGGCATGTAACTTAGGTTACATCTTGAGGGGGTCGACATCATTGGATGATCGGCCCCTTCTCCTAAGGGTACCAATTCCAACGGTAACCTCTCCTATGCTTGGGCAGCAAAAGCAAATCTAAGGCTCAATTTTAAAGATTTAAGGGCACACAATGATGGCTATTATTTAAACCTTGAAACCCTTCTCCTCTACTTACAGATTGATGGTTATTTGGACCTCGAAGCTTCTTACGACTGTGTGCAGAGCATTTTCAAAGGATAAAATTAGTAAAAAGCCAGTCCATTTTTAATCTTCGACATGAAAAAATATGTGTGGGCCACTCCCTCAAAGCATTGATGCTTTTATAATTGTGTGGTAGTGGTATTGAAGTAAAAAATTTAAGAATTCTTCATGCAAGATAATGGGAGCTAATTAAAGTATGTTTTTATGAAGAAATTGAAGAGTATGCAGAGTGGGGATTATGGAAGAAGATGTTTTTCTTTTTGATACATGACTTTATGCAAGGTGGACTGAAATAGGTAGGTGGATTAATGTTTTGACAGGGAATTATGAAAAGAAAGAATGTGTGCAATTAATAAGGGTTTTATGAATAAGAAAATAAGGTGAATTAGGTGATGGTGATAGTGAATATTTTGTGTGAGAATTGAGAAGTGTGTGAGATCTTTTTGTAGGTGACTTATGCATAGAATGAATACATTATGTAGTTGATTATGTAGAGTATGAATGTAGATGAGGAGTGATAATATGAAACAGGGGATAGGCAGATAAGAGAATATGTTTTGATTATGTATTATGCAAAGTATGAGGACATTATGTAGGTGAATTATATAGATGGTGTACATGTTTTTGAGTGTGCATTATCCAGATGAAGATATGCAATTGATGAATGAAAGAAAAAGGTAGATGAATTGAGATAAAGTAAAAAAGGAGATATGCAAAGACAGTGTGATTGATCAAAGATTTGAATTGAAATAGAGAAACCCTCTGAAATATTTTTCTTATTTTTCTTCTCAAATTGTTGTAAGAGCTATTGCTAGTGAGGCATAGCTTGTAACCAATGAGGTTTTCCAGTGAGGCATAGCTTGTAACTTGTGAGGTTTTCCAGTGAGGCATAGTATGTAACCAGTGAGGTTTGCCAGTGAGGCATAGTATGTAACTAGTAAGATTTACTAGTGAGGCATAGTCTATAACCAATGAGGTTTATCAGTGAGGCATAGACTGTAACTAGTGAGGTTTTCCAGTGAGGCTTAATGGAGATCATATTCATAGTGGTTTTTACCCATTTCAAGTTTTCCACTCAATCACTTGTGTTATGTGTTGATTCTATCTGACTCTTGTGCTTTGTCAATGTTCTATGTCCTTATGCATTTGTTATATATTTCATGATCATGTTATATTATTGTGGTACTATTGTGAAAAGATCTATGTTTGAAGAATTAGTTTTATTAGATCACTAATTCAACCCCCCCTCTTAGTGATCCTTAGTATTCCAATAGTAGGCACATACCCAAGATTCACTTCATTCTCTACAACCTTCTCTCTCAAAAAGTGATACCTAATTGAGATATGCTTTGTCCTTGAATGCATCTCTAGATTCTTTGAAATGTTAATAGCACTTGTATTATCACATAAAATAGAGATTGGCTCATCATACACAACTTTGATATCCTTCAAGGTTTATCTCATCCATAACACCTGTGTGCAACATGATGTTGCAGCAATATATTCTACCTCTGTAATAGATAATGACACTAAATCTTGTTTCTTAGCCAAGACATCAATCTACATCCAAGAAAGAATGCACCACCACTTGTACTTTTCCTCTCATCTACACGACTAGCCCAATCTGCATCAGTATAAGCACTTAGAATAAATTTAGTATCTTTTGGATACCACAAGCCATGATCAGAAGTGCCCTTCAAATATCTGAATATCCTCTTCACTATCATAACATGTGACTCTCTAGGATCTACTTGAAATCTAGCCATAAGACAAACTGCATGCATAATATCTGGTCTAGTAGCAATCAAATATAATAATCCTCCAATCATTGATTTATACTTGCTCTAATCAGCCTTAGGAGATTCATCATTCTTGCATGCCTCAACCACTGTTTTAAGTTCAACTTTAGAAATTAAACATAGATTTATCTATTCTTCCATAGATCTCCTTCTTGTCAATACTCTGCTCTTATCACCGATGATATGGTTTTCAGAGTGATGCTTCTACACATACTTCAGAGTTTTAGGGGTCCTTTCTAAATCTTCTTGTTCTTCAACCTGTACTTCTTTTTCTTTAGTTTCTTCTTCTTCTCCGCAAGAAGACTCATCTAATTCATATTCATTAACCTCTGAAATCTTTTGTATATCTTCATCAAACTTAACATTAGCACTTTCAATAATTTTCTTAGCCTTTTGTTGTATCACCGGTAAGCTTTGCTTCTAGTAGAATACCCAAGGAACAACCCTTCATCACACCTTGCATCAAACTTTCCTAGTTCTTCATCTCTTATGATATAACATTTGCTTCCAAAAACTTTGAAATATTTAATAGTGGGAATCCTTCCATACCATAGCTCATAGGGAGTCTTTGTGTCATTTGCTCTTACTTGTACTCTATTCTGTATGTAGACAATAGTATGAATTTCTTCTCTCAAGTAGACTTTCGATAGGTTTACTTCTTTGATCATTATCCTTGCAGCTTCTTGAACAATCATGTTCTTCCTTTCAACTACTCCATTCTGCTGAGGAGTCCTAAGGGCATGTAAATGCCTCTTTATCCCATGATCCTCACAAAACATGTTAAACTCGTTAGAAGTAAATTCTCTACCTCTGTCATACCTCAAACATTTGATCTTCATATCCATTTAATTTTCAACCATTGCTTTAAAGGCTTTAAACTTATCTAGGGCTTCTAATTTTCCTTAAGAAAAGTGACCCATGTCACTCTAGAATAATCATCAATAAATAACATAAAATATCTGTCGCCTTGAAAACTCCTTACTCTGGTAGGACCATAAAGATTTGTATGTACCAATTCCAACAATCTGGTAGATGACTGATCCTTGACTTTGAAGTTTCTTCTTGTTTGCTTTCCAATCTGACATTCCTTATAGACAACATTGATGGGCTTTATAATCTTTGGCAGATCTCTAACAACTTGAACTAAACTTATCCTTACCAGGCTATCAAAATTGATGTGACATAATCTCCTATCCCATAGCCAACTCTCACTAATCTGAGTCATAAAGCAATAACTATCACCACCTTTGAAATGATAAACATTTCCACCTGTCCTCTTTCCACTAGCAATTACTATTCTGGAGCTTGTTTTGATCTCACAGCCATCATCTTGAAACATAATATTGTAACCCTTGCTACACATATGTCCAACACTCAAGAGATTATGCTTTAAACCTTTTACATAAAGAACATCATCAGTGTTATGCTTTCCATCAAAATTGATTGAACCTTTTCCACAAATCTTAGTAGCTGCATCATCACCAAACCTAACTACTCCACCATCATATTTTTTGAGTTTAACAAACTTACTCTTAACACCTGTCATATGATTTGAGCATCCACTATCAATGACCCCATCATCTTTTTCTATTTTAGCATGAAAAGTAGACATTAAAGTGCTTTCAAGGTTAGTACTTGCTTTCAGACCCTTTTCCTTCACACAACTTCTAGAGTTAGTAGTAACAATTTCATCTCTTAGGGATATAATAAGAATTCATTATCATTATCATCCTCATAATCAAGTTCATCGCCAGAAATACTTGCATCTTCTATAACATAGTAACTTTTCTTTACCATCTTAGCTTTGTTTCCCTATTCTAAATTCTCAGAGCTCTATCTGGACATCTTGATGCATAATGATCTATTTTTCCACAACTAAAACATTTAAAAGGCAACTTACCACTGAACTTTCCAGTACCCTTTTTCATCCTTCTCATAAAGTTAGCTTCCACTTCATCAAGGTCTTCCAGATCTAATTCCATAGTCTTCTCTAATTTTCTAGCCTTAAAAGCAATCTCATCCTTTGCAGTTCCACTAGGTGTGCCAAACTCTCTTATTTCAAAAGCAGTTAAGGTACCAAGCAACTGATCTTTGGTAGACTAATTCAAATTTTGTAATTCTTTAATAGCAAAGACCTTATGACTATAAGCTTTAGGAAGAGTTCTTATAAGTACCTTCAATATCACTTCTTTATCATCTATATTTCTGCCAAGTCCTTTGATGCCATTGACAACTTCATCCACCTTCTGTAATTAGGTTGTAATGTTTTCATCTTAAAACATTCACATTGTCTCAAATGTGAGCTTCAAATTTTGCATTTTAGCTTGTTTGACCTTATCATCTCCTTCATAAACACCTTCCAACTTTTTCCAAATCTCATTAGCAGTTTCCAAATTCACAACTTTCACCAATTCAAAATTTATAAGACCACTTAAAAGAGCATGTTTTGCCTTACCATCTATTTCAGTAGCTTTGATCTCATCTTTAGTATTTATACCATTCTCAAGTATAATGTAATTAGGCCTAACAGATTTCCAGACCTCATAACCAAGAGTAATTAGAAAGGCTTCCATTCTTACCTTCCACAGAGCATAGTCTGATTCATCAAAGAAGGGAATCTTCTTCTTGTATGCCATCCCAGATCTACCTCAAGCTATTAAAATTTCTTAAAAGGAACCTTACTCTGATATCAATTGTTGAATGCACAAGACAATTGAGAGTTGGGTGAATCAGTTGCATCAAAAATTTCAAACCCTCACAAACATTCAGATCCACATTAACCTTTAAACTTGTTATGATGATTAAGCATGAAAAGCAAATAACTAAAACTGAAACATAACAACACCAATCACAAGACAACACCAGATTTTATGTAGAAAACCCAAAAAGGGAAAAACCACGGTGAGGATTAACTCACAATATAAAGTAGTAGCAATACCAAATTACAAAAGGCTCACTGCCTTGAAGAAAGAAAGGCTTACTGCAAAAGGACTCACTATCCAGGAGAAAGAAATAGAAGAAGAAGAGGCTCACTTCTAGGGATGAACTGATATAATTGCATCTAACCTATGCATGGAGTTCAATTCCAATTAAACTCAATATTCACAACACAAACAACACCTTTGCAGCAACACTAAAAAATAGTAGACACCTTCTGCTCACTACATCCAATAGCCTAACACATAAAATCTCTCACTACACTAATAAAATTCACATCACATACATCATATCCATTGTGCATCCACTCATTCATGAATCCTTGACACTTATTTATACCATCATCAACCTTGAAAACATTCTCCAAGGTCGGCAACACAACTTAACTCATAAAATTCAAATTAGGTCTAGACCAAAACATTCCCACAAAGGAAAGCAATGAATGTAGACCACATCACACTTTAGCATGGACCTAAATCCACTCTTACATACTTCAACATGCTTTCACAATCAACGAAGCACAACCGCAATTAGTGTAAACAATCAAGTCAGCCAAACTTGTGTTAACACCATGAACTTTTAAGTGCACGCTTCCTCAAGACCAAAAGACAACATGCAAACCACGCTCCAAGCTTGAACATGATCTAGAAACATCCACAAGAACCTGAAAACCAATAAAATCTTTTGCAACATCTTTGACCTGAAGAAAGTTCACACCGGAGTACTTAACTAGCTATATCATACTCTTTCATCAACTGCAACTTAAGAAATGTACTTGCAGAGAACCAAACCATGAACCACTTGAACTAAAGAAAGATATAGACCTTATAAGCATGAATCCATAACTGCAAAGCCAAAGACAAATCTATGGAGAAATGTGGAGAAAAATAGTTTCTCCCAGACACTTCTGCATAACCCAAAAACATTCTCCGCACACTGGTGAACATAACTTTCTTTGCACAATGAATTGGAGCATAAAATCTAGAATATAACACCTCTAAACAACATATTCAAACTACATAATCAGATATTCAATTGGGAAGAATTGCGAAGCAAAACTCAATCACTACTCTATTAAGCCAGAACACATCTTCAATACACTGTTTCCTTTATTAATCAAATTTTCTCAAAAGCACTTGGAAACCAAACAACAAAAGCATATTCTCAATATCTTCAACACCTCTACAAAGAAACCAAATCACCTTCATTAATAGTTCATATCCTCATCTTTGCACAACACAAACTACTCATACTCTTGACACAGTTGACACCAATGACAACACAAGCTTGTTGACATCAATGACAACACCGATTAGTACATACTTGCAATAGTTATATTATATCTTTTGTGTCATGGTTGGTTATATTCAAGTGACATCCTTTGTGTCATGGTTGATTATATTTATGTGACATCCTTTATTTCATGGTTCTACTCATGAGAGTAGGAGGTGGTCGTATAAGTAAGTGTTTTGTGGGAGTTATCCCAAATCATCTCAACACTTGATTATCCTAAGGGCTAGCATGGTTGATATATTGAAATCTATTGGAGGTGATAGGATTAAAGGAGTAATAGAGGATGAATTTTATCATCATGGGTGGATACATCCGGGCATCATCTTCTCTACTTCGGTCCCAACATATTGAGACATCATCTCCACAAAAAAGTTGGTTGAGGGATCAAGATTTCTCTTTCTTGATATAGGCACCAGATTACATGAAGAGTGCTCTTGATGGTAGAGGGTCCATAGGTTGTTTATCCATTGTTTATGCCATCCATCACTAGTAGCTAGGAAATCTCTGAGGATAAGACTTGTGGCTTGTTTATTAATGTTCATGTTGTTCTACCCTGAGGGGTTGGGGTAGGGTGCTCTATGGTGGTATAGTTAACCTTCTTGTCTTATGTGAGGTAGAGGTACATGAGTACACTAAATAGTTGGGAGATGCCCCTTGATGGGTTTTGGGGACCAAGTGTGTGTGTCACATGGTTGTGGATTCTTTGTGTTCTTTTATCTTATATGAATATCCTTGTTATTGTGATATTGTAATATATGTTGTTCTTGTATTTTATATTTACTTTATGTACTTGCTTTATGTGTGTTTTCTTTATGCATGTGACTTTTGTTTTTAAGTTGTGAATGTTTTGAAAATATATTGTTGTATACTATTGCTTGTGTGTGTGTTTGTGTATTTGAATTGTTGTTTTATGTATGTTTGGATACTTATGTTGTACGAAGGTTAGGATGCATGTAGTATGGGATGCATGTAGTTCTACCTTGGGAATATGTTCTTAGTAAGACATATAACATCACATGAAGATTGCTTTCATTGTATGGGATGTGAGTAGCAATTCATGTGGATGTCGGATATGATCTTGGATGTATAGCTCCAAGTCAAACCTTTTAGGGTTAAAATGACTTGTGGTTACTATTGATGGTCATATTTGGCTTGATCATTTACTTAAATTCATATGTGTATTATATTCTAGAAAGGATTTGTTGATGTGAGTTAAGAAATCTAATCCCATGTATTTGAGATGATTTGGATTTATGGTTTCATGTGTATGCTTATGTATAATAAGGAAATAAACTAAATAAGATAATCACAAGTATTGTATTATACCAAACATTTGGATTATGGATGGTTCTTCTTTACCTTGATTGATGTATTGGGAGGAAAGGGAAATCCTCATGGTTGGTTCAACTCTTTCACCAATCAACAACAAGAGTATGGGAGCTTGGAAGATTAGCTTGCAAAGTTGAGCTTAGATTTCTTCAAATATTGTTCATGATGTACATTATATATGACCTCTTGTATTTATGGTGTTTGGTTCATGGCTTATTGTATTCATTATTATTGATGAGGTTTGTAGCATTTGACCCCTTGTATTATCTTGGTTATGTAATGAGGCTATCTTCATTGATGAGTACTAGATATGTACTTGGTAGACTTTCATATTATTTGAGATGTACTTGAGATGTTATTATTATTATGCTTCCTTATTATATTATTTTAGTGGGAGTTAATATATATTACATAGATCTTATTGGATATCACTTGTATGTTTTTGCATTGCTGTAATATTGTCTCATGAAATTTGTTGGAAATCTATCTTGTACCCTTTTGTTATCATTGGGTTATTTGTTTAGGTTAATACTTAAGAATTTTGAGGTTGCATTTTGGAGGTTGTTACATTGGTATCAGAGCAAAGGTTCAAACACTAGGGAATGTGAGCCTACTATTGAATTGCAAAAGTAGTAATGTTACAAAACACTTAAGAGTTTTTCATGAGTTCTTCTTATGATGAGATTAGAAGAGTGATAAGTGGAATCATTATTATGAACCTTGGGAACGTATAACCACTTGGAGTTAAAGATGAATGTTTCAAGCTAATCTTACCTATTGTATTGGAGAATATGTTCTTGAGGAAGAACCTATTTGGATGAGATTTGGAATGATAAGTTTCAAATGATAAATGGTTGAGAGTGATCATAGAAGAGAACCTAACCATTGTTTTGAGTCATGTGAGGAATTGTTGGATCAAATATGTATGCCTTTAGTGAAGGAAAAATAGGAAATAGTTGGAATTTGTGCCTATATAAGTGTTTCTCAAGGGGAAAGTTTGAGTGAAAATTGTGTTCTTGTAAAAAAAATTATAACATTTGGTGAGAAGAAGGAAGTTCATTAATAAGAGGTTTGTGGCCTATCTTTCAATGTCAAGGAGGGACATTAGATTTGAAGATGAATTGATGATTCATTGGGAACTTGAATATATTTGTTGGGCCTATTTGGGACTTGTGTGTGACATTTAATGAATTTCTAACATTAATTATATATAATATAAAATGAAAAAATTGGTCCTTGATTTATGTAATTATCATGTGTTATTATTTGGGTGAAGCATGGATGGGACTCCATGTGATTATGTTATAGAACTGCCCTATAGGGTGTATGTTTGTCTTTTTGGATAAAGATTTTTAATGAATTTTTTATATGTTTCCATGTATGGGTTTTGGATGAGGCTTGATGACTTGTGTTTGATGCCATGTTAGTGGAAGTGCCCTTGAGTGATGAAATCTTTTGTAATTTTGTATTCTGAACACTTTTTGATAGTATGATTTTTCCTTATGACTATTGTGGATCTAATTTTATTTATGGTTAGTAGGTATGGATTGTGAAGCTTATATAGGAATTTCCTATGTGATTCTATACTTTGTTTGAGTTTCTTGTGCAATATAATTTTGTTGATGTTATGAATACTTGAGGTAAGTTATCATGTATATGTAGCAAATCTTTTGTTATTGAGATTACCTTATGTTAATACGATTTCTTTTGGTAATATGGCATCCTTGTAGATGTTTGGTTGAGGATTTATGATCCTTGTTCATTCATCTTTTTTGTTGAGTTTTTATACTCTTGATAGACAAGTATGTATGTGTGAAGGTTTATTTCCTTTAGTGAAGTCATATTTATTATTGTGACAAAATTTCATGCCTCGTGATATTTTTGTCATTGCCTATTATACTCAGTTTTGTGATTTGATATTATCTATTGCTGAATCTTGATTTTAATGTAGTGATTAGATTATATTTTTAATGTCAAAATTTATTTACCTAGATATGTTTAAGATTGTTCTTATTGTTTATGTTTTGTGAGGGCATGTTTATTTTTCCAATGGTTTGTTGGTGATTTGTGCATTTTATTTTTGGATGATCAATAGATCATTGTTATTATTGTTGAAATTATACTTCTTATTGATTTTAGGAAAAGAATCCAATGTCAAGTTGTTGAATCCTTCTTATTTGTCAATTCAAATAGCATAAATGAAGCAAGCAAATCAAGACATGTCAAGATGTTGGAATATTAGCAACCCCAATACGAGACAAACCATTAGTGACCCTTTAGGTCATATAGTCATCTCAACAACAACCACTAAAGAAAGAACAAGAAAAATCTAAAACAACAATAGGCCCTTGATCGGGTTGGCTGCTCTTTGTGAAGACATGCTCCCAAGTGAACAAGACAACCCTCGGGTCTCAACCCTGCTCGATTGGATTTTTCCATGAGAGAGAGGTGACTTCAAGGTTGCCAAAAGCAAGTAGAGGTTCCATGTGCTATGTTGGAGGTGACTCATCCATGATTGTGTGTGTCACGTTTCAAAGAGTACATATTTTGGTGAACCTGATGTGAAGAGAAAATCCTTCTAGGACGAGTTATTTACATTTCAACTTCACAAAATTCATTCTTCATCACTTTTGATCCATAATTTCACTTCACATGTCATTTCCATCATGATCAATTTCACTTTCGTATTCATTGTCATTTTCGTGCTCATTTCATCCATCTTCTTTGTTATCTTTCGTTTCATTCGTTCCATTTATTCTGAGGTGCATATGACACCCCTAAATATTTTAGAACTGAAACTGTACTTAGGGAATATCCCTTCAAGGGAACCTAAAACTCCCTCTTTTGATAGGTCCTTGCCTCCTAATCTAATGGCACCCATCTTAAATTTCTAGGATTACAAAGACTCAGATTATGAAGGTGAAAAAAGAGAACCTAGGCATTCATTGACATTCAACAATGTTGCTTGGGAACAAAATTCAACAATTCAACCTAGAGCACGAAGGGTACAAGTGAGATCAGAGATCTATCCAATAGACTAACCTTCAACAAGTAATCAAAATATCCATCTAGATGATGAGGTAAGAAGCTTAGAGAGGCATTTGCAAGAATCCAAGGACACTCAAGAGGCGTTGTGAATCACTCTTCAAGAGGAACAATGAGAAAAAATGGAACACATGAGGTGAAACTCTGGGGAATGATGAGACACAAAGAAGTACAATGCCTACAGACTTTATTGCAATGCTAGTTCAAAGAATTAGGACTCTCGAAGAGGAACGATCTATTCAAGACAAGAGAGTAATGTCTCATGATAAAAACAAAGTAGAGCAAGACCAAGGGCATCTCAAGATCCCCCCTACTTGAACTTCTACTCACTAAATGGGAGTAATGACATTTTCCCCAATGGAAATCAAGTTGTGCAAAACCAACAAAACATTCAAACAAATCACACCGCAGCACTTGGATATCAAAATCCACCTATGGCTTTAATGTTATCAACCCCACAATTGCAAAATCTTCTAGGAACATACCTCGATTATTTGAAAGAGCTACTTGACCATGCTATAAGAAACATAATATTGTCTCATCCCCTTCCTAAATTTCCAAAGTTCAAAGGAGAAGGAGATCCAAATTCTCATATAAAGGCTTACACTACAGCAGTAAGAGAACTCATACCTTGGGATTGGGTCGTTACTAAAATCTTTCCAAAAACATTGGGACTTCCTTGGACTGGCACTATCACCTTCTTGAAGCTTATATTCACTCATTCTGACAATTAATAAGAGAGTTTGTCACGGCTTGCGATATGAACAAACTCATGAAAACAAGGATTTGTGAATTCTTGACCATGAGACAAGAGTCAAATAAATCAGTGGCACACTTCATCACAAGGTGGAGACATGTACTCTACTCTTCCACAAGTGCCCCAATTATGGATCATCGTGAACTATGTGATCTCTTCCTACATGCCCTCAATAGGGATATGTGAGAAGAGATACAAAAATTGTCATACAAATCATATGAAGAAGCTTTAGAAAGTGAATTAAGGATGGATCAGGTTGCAATAGATAGTGGACCTAGAACTTATGGTCTGAATGGAAAAATAATAGGAGATAATGGTGGGAACAACACCTCCGCCATAAACATACTCAAAAATAATAGAAGTGCGACAATAGATGGGGTAACAGACCAACCCCTGATCAGGAACAAGGTTAGAGATGATTAAAATGGTAGGGATTACTATCCTCCCAGTGTCAATGCAATTGATTAGCCTTGAAACACTAATTATTGTCCTAGGGATAATCATTAAACATGGAATAGAAATTACAATAGGTATGAATGCCCCCCTTATGTGTATAACCACTTTTGTCCCTTTCACGAGACTAGGGGCATACTATTGAATCATGCAGGGAATACAATAGATTCGTCACTAGGCTACTAGAGGACCAACAATGTTTGTTCATTGAAATGTTCCTAAATCCATGAGAGGTCATGCCAAATAATAACAAGGATTCAAGACAAACACAAGCTCCCATTGCTCCACAAAATGAAGACATGAAGATCTTTCAAGATCCTTTCCCTCTCATAGAAACATTGAAACATACAATGAAGATGTAATGACTAGTTATGTTAGAACAATTGAAATGAACATTCCCATCTAGCTAGGACCAAAGGGAGAAACCAAGATGTTAGGACTAGTCAAAGTATTACATGACAAAGAAATTAAACTCAACAATGAACACAAAGAAGAAACTCATGAGGGAGTAGTGTCAGCTGTGGAACCAAACATATTCCAATGGGACCTTATGAATTGATTAAGGGTCTAAACAATACATATGCTCACATATCATTCATTGATCTTGTAAAAAATTCTCCATCTCATCATTTGACCCTTCTAAAGGCAATAGGATTGAGGTACCTAGGCCAAGTTACTCTTCCACCTAGTGAACAAATAAACCAGATTGACTTCAATGTAGATCCACCCAATGTTAATTGAAAGACCTAGGATCTTATTTGATCTAAAGAAAATGCCTTTAGAGGTAGATCTAACTAAGAGGGGGGGTCCCGATCTTTATTTACAAGTATGGATCTATGATACATGCATAAAAAGGACCTTAATCGATGATGGGGCTGCCATGAATATAGTTATATTCTCCCTTTTGGAAAGAATGGGGTATGGACACACCAATATTATTACATCTCATGATACTTTGAAAGGGTACAACAACCTAAAATTTACCACAATAGGAAAGATTACACTGCCTGTCTTGTTAGGGCCAAAGATGATTCCTACCATGTTCTATGTCATTGACAAGGATACTAGGAATAACTTACTACTCAGAAGACCATGGATTTACCGAATGAATGTCATGCCTTTCACATTATTCCAAGTAGTCAAATTTTTGCATCTTAGAAAAGTGTATTTCGTGAAAGGAGATCCGGAACACTTTAGCATGGTAAATATTGATTCAACCAAAAAGATAGGGATTCTGATAGATTATGAACTACCAGTGAACAATATTTTTGTCCCGGATCCCACACCTCAATTGATATGAATTAAAAGGATAGAAATGCCTACCAATACTATCAACAATGCATAAATGAGAACCTTCAAAAAGGGAGAGTCATCAAAACTGAAGAAAGTGGCACCCAAGGAAACAATGATAAAAATATGGAGTTGTTGGAAAAATAAGGACCATTACAATTCCCTCTCAAGATTCTCACTATCAACGTGTCCCCAAAAGATGAGCAAGATAATAAGGTTTTCCCATGCATAGGAGAAAAACCTCATCGAATGAAGTGGCTTGAATTTGAAATAAAGACATTGGATTTAAATGGAGTAGACCCACATGCCTTCTTTGATCTAAAGGAGGATTCTTTTGAAAGTTATACTCCTTTAACACCACCAAGGGAAATGACATCTAGTGAGACACTGTTGGCAACATAGTCAAGAGACACTACTGATATGTTGTCATTGATGGCAACAACCTAACATGTTTGGAGACAACTCCTAAGACAAAGATGTGTATAGTATTTTGGTCTGGTAAGGTTAACTTAGCCAAATTGACTAAGTATTGATAGCCCATTGAGATAGTGACAGTAATTTAGTTGGTACTCCTCCGCACTTAAAGATCCTGATATACAGTTCTAATATGTTGTACACAATCCCTTGATAATGATATGTTCCAGTATTCAAGTCCTAATAATCTCTAGTAGATACACTATGATTTGACTAACTCTAGTAAGCAGAGTGCAGTAGGGAACAGTGCAGAACACTTGAGTAATCCACTCCACATTTCTCTACCATTGGGTATTTCGATTTGCAGTTTAGAGATTTTGTAAACACATATGTTAACTATCTAATTCTAGATTTTTAGCATCTGAATTCCACTGTAAGATTATCTACAAGCCTCCAAGTTTCGACAGATAGTTTGATAGTGTTCAATTAAGACAGAGGTAATAGTTCTGAGGTCCACATATCTCCACACAAGAATATTATGATCTACAGTTTTGAAGGTATCATTGATGATATCTAATGAATGCTTGATGTGAATTTTGAGGTCTCATATGGTCCACATTAGAAGTTATGTTATGACAAACAATAAGGTCTAAGACTGTATTTTGGGATAAGGTTGACACTCAGATAGATGTTTGTGTGGTAGAGATATATTGCTTAAATCATTATTCTAAGTGAATCTCAAATAAGTCCATACCTATATCAAGATCCTTGAAGGTTTTCATTGGTCCGCATAACTTCTTATAAAGAATCCAAGCCGACAGAGTATGAATTTTTTATATACGCATTTCATGCTTGGTCTGTTGACCTAGTTGTAAGATAAATCATGTTGCAGATATATATACTTGAAGGAATTTGATGTTAAGTGTGTGGAATACATTGTGAAATAAATGTGTGTGCAGTCTAAAAATCCTTTTTACAATCCGACAAGTGCAGTAAGAGTTCAGAAGCTAGCAGAACAGAGTATATGTAGACAGAGCAAAAAAATAGAATAGTTATGATGAAGAGTTTTGAATCTGTATACTAAGCTGTCAATGGAACTGTAATCCAACATTTTGTAGATGCATTTGCAGCAGTTCATTATTGGCAGTGAGCCATTTTTCTTCTCTCTTCTATCATTCTTTCTCAGTGGATAGTGAGTCCACTTGGATAGTGAGTCCACCTGCAGTGAGCATTTCTTTGGGTAGTGAGCCTTATGTAATCCAGTATTGTTATCATAATATATTGTGAGCTAACACTCACCGTGGTTTTTCCCTTTTTGGGTTTTTCGTGTAAAAATCCTAGTGTCTATGTGTTATGTCTTTATTGCTTTTTTTCTTATGTTTATTCTTCTTTCATGTTATTGAATTTGGTAATTGGATTACTGAACATGTAAAGAAGTGGTTTTGTGGAGTACTGATTCACCCCCCCTCTCAGTATTCCTTGTATTCAACAATTGGTATTACATCAAGGTTCCTTGGAAGAAGTCTAATAGCTTAAGGAAGATCTAGGAAGTTTACTCGTGGTGGCTAGAAGGTATCCTGCTCTAGGCAGTGTTGCAATTGATAATTGCTCATATGTCAGTAATCAAGAATTAAAAATTGCTCTTAAAGATCTTAATAAGTATGAAGCAGATATCCAGGAATTGAGGGAGAATGTCAAAGAAGCTTATGAATGCATACTAAAGCTAAGAGAGAAAGTTAAGAGATCAAAGGAGAGAAGCAAAGAGCTAAGTGAACAGTTGAAAGTAGAAAATGAAACTCTAAGTGATTTATCAATGTTGATTGAAGAAAAGGAAGAGAGAGAGGCATTTAAATCAAGCCTTGAAAGACAAGTATGAAGAATGTGATAAATTGGCAAAAGATGTTTTACTTCTAGAATATGATCTAGAAGAAGCAAATAGTTATAAAGAAAAGTTCAGGATAAGATCTACAAAGTTAGATGAGTTGCTTGCAAGTCAGAAAAGTCCAGATGATAAGCAAGGTTTGGGATTTGAAAGAGGATAAAGTTCTAAATTAGGACAAGCTAACACTAAGATGAAGAAAGTCAAAGGCAACCAGATCCAGAATCAGAGAAACAAACCTAGAAGACATTCAGTCAAGCAACCAAATGCTCAAAGGTACCCATCTTTCAATGGCTATTGTTTTAATTGCAATAGGTTTGGTCATAAGGCTCCTCAGTGTAGGAGTAGAATGAATCAAAATGTTCCATCATTCTCTGGTCAATGTTTTAATTGCAAGAAAATTGGGCATAGATCAAATGACTGCAGAAGTCTGGTAAGGAATGGTTTTAACAATGCAAGGAATACTCAATCTTTCAATGGAAAGTGCTTTGCATGCAATAAATTTGGGCACATGGCTAACCAATGTAGATCAAGAATGAATCCAATCAATATAAGAAATCAAGGACAAAGGAATATTGTCTGCTACAATTGCAATAGACCTAGACATGTTGCAAGATTCTGCAGAAGCAAGAATGTGAAAAGAAACTATCCTACAGAAGAGAAGATAAGAGGAAGGATAAGGTTGATCAAGAAGAAACCAAGAAAGAAATGACCAAGGTTTGGATTGAGAAAGATGCAAATGAGACCAAGGATGGACCCACACTAGCTTCTAGTGTAGATACTTCTTCCAGGGAGTGAATTAGGAGCTCTGGCTCAGGGGGAGCTGCAATGAAAATCATAAACCCCTAGCTAGATATTTGGTGCTGAAATCTAGCACAAGGATATGAGTTGAGGATCTAATTGATGAATCCTTTGAAGAAGAAACTGCAGAAAAAAGACCAAATGCCACACATTGCAGAGCAATCTTGATCAATTGTGCGTAACTGTGAAATGTTTGACAACTTTTTGAAAATAACATTTATGACAATTAAGTTTTATCTTGTCAAGGGTTTAAAAGGGTCACATTCGAAAGATTAATCACTTTACATTTGAGCTATCAAGAGTCCAAGAAAAGTTGAAGCAAGATTCTAAGCAACTGCAACGATTTCTAGTAATTCAAAGCAACTCAAGTAAACCATAATTTGACAAAAGAGGTATTTTACAATTTGAAACCCTACTACAAATTTGTTTGAGTCATTACGAAAAATAGCAACACCTCAAGTAGTTAATATTACTGAGAGACCATAGCCAAATTCAAGAAACACCCTTTCAAATCAATAGAAGTGTATCCAAATGGTACATTTTTAGAAATTCTATTTGGTGTAATGCATGTGGAAGATGTTAGGGCTTACATTCATGTTGCCCTAGAAGAATTTAGTGATAGTAGGTTTTCTGATCTATATGTGAAGCACTTAACTGGCAAAAATTTTGATTTGAAAGAAGAATATAAGGCATTGGAAGTAAAGAAATTCATTCAATATATAGATTTTTGGCAAGAGACACTGTAGGACATGTCATGTGTTGTCATTTATGGCAACTAAGTCCATTCCATACATCTGCAATACATTATCAGATCATACCGAAAGTTAGTTCCAATATTTATCCGGTCTAGATAGATAGGAACAAGGTATATGGCAAAGTTCAGTATTTTGGTCAATGGATCTCTCTAGTTAATCATTGTGTGTTGTGAATCTAAGGGAGTGTAGAGGAGTGTCAGGAAAATCTAAATCCAAGGTTTCATCCTTTGAAGACAAAGGGATTAAAAGTTATGAGCATCTGAGTACTGGGTCCTAATATGACAAGAATAGTTCAGTAAAGAATAGGTCGACTTGTGTTAGATCCTTGTGCGGATCTAGTAGAAATGTTTTGGTGGGTTGCGTATGGGATATAATGTTAGTGGCCGACATGTATGGTGATCTATAGGTGTTATTTTTGGTACACATCAATATTGATGTATGGATTCAGCTAACAAAATAGAGTTCTTGTACTATTTGTCAAGTTCTTCATAAGGCCAACAGAAAGGTGATTGAATTTCTTGAGACGGATATATATAGCTGATGTATTTGAGTGTATTGGTATGTGTGAGGTGTGTGATGATGGAGTAAGTGTGAAAAGCCAGATTAAAGGTGTGAAAGAGAAGAGATTTGAGGTCCGGATTATGGTAGAGCAGTAAACAGGGCAGAATAAAGATGAAGTGTGTAAGATCAGTATTTTGTGCTTAATCAGAACTAAATTCTTGCATTGGTAGATGCTATTCATCAGTTCAAATAATTTGTAATCCTTTTGTAATCATTCTTGTAGGTAGTGAGCCTCTCTTGAGTAGTGAGCTCTAGCCAGTGAGCTCAAAAGCATGTGCCTTCCCCTTTTGTAATACTTTTAACAGAGTATAAGCCTTGTGGGTTAAATCCCACCATAGTTTTTCCCTTAACCAGTTTTCCATGTTAAAAATCCTAGTGTCAAGTGTGTTATTTGTGTTTCTTCTCATGAGTTATTGATTCTTGCTTTTCATGATTATATCATTATCTATTAAGAAGTTGTAAAGAAGAAATTAAATGTAGCAAGCTTTAAATTTTTATGACAAATGATTCACCCCCCCTCTCAGTTGTCATCCCTAATACCAACAATTGGTATCAAAGAAAGTTTCCTTTGAAAAAGTTTAACAACTTGAGGAAGATCTAGGAAGGTAGTAAAATGGATGAATACAACCTCCAAGGACAACTTAACCTCACTTTAGAAGATCTTGATTAGTCCAGAGTAGAAGTCAAAGAGCTGCAAGAGAACCTTAAAAATGTTGAAGACTTCATTGAGACTTTAAAAGAAAAATTGAGCAAATCTAATGAAAAGAGGAAGGAGCAACCTTTTCAACTAGGAAATCATTATGAAGACAACAACAAGGATAAGGTCCTGAAGGAGAAGACAAAGGAATGTGAGAAGTTAGCTAAAGAAGTTGTTGTCCTAAAACATGAGATGGAATCTGGGGTGATGAGGCTAACCAAGGAAATTGAAGATAGGAAGAAAGTTGAAGAAGACCTGAATCAAAATCTAAAAGAAAGAACTAAGAATACTGTAGACTGGATGGAATAGCTAGCCTCTTAGAGTCTAATCTACAAGAAAGCAGAGACAATTAGAGAGAACTTGAGAAGCAAATTGTCATTCTCAGACATGACCTAGAAGTTGCAAATGAATACAAGGAGAAGTTCAAGATACACTCAGCTAAACTTTAAGCACTGCTTGAAAGTTAGAAAAGGCTGATGACAAGCATGGTCTTGGCTATGAAAAAGGTGAAAGCTCCAGATCTAGAAAAAGAAATTTTCAACCAAGGAATGAGAGAAACAGACCTAGAAGACCTCCAATAAGATAGCCTAATGCTCAAAGATATCCATCCTTCAATGGCAATTGTTTCAATTGCAATAAATTTGGTCATAGAACTACTCAGTGTAGAAGTAGAGTAAATCAAAATAGTCCATCCTTCTCCAGTCAATGCTTCAAGTGTAAGAGGTATGGTCATAGATCAAATGAATGCAAAAGTATGATAATGAATAACTCTAACAATAGATGAAATGACAACTATTTTGCTTGCAATAGATTTGGACACATGGATATTTAGTGCAGATCAAGAGGAAATCAAGTATATAAGCAAAGAAATGATATATGCTTTAATTACAATAGATCTTATCATATTGCAAGATTCTACAAAAGTAGGAAGAATAAAAGAAGAGGTCTGGTAAACAAAAAACCAGATGAGTAGAGACATGACAAAGGCAAGGGTAAAATTGATGTGAATGAAATCCAGAATGAAACGAGCAAGACATGGGTCAATAAAAGTGTTATGAACATTAGTAATGGGTCTGCACCTGAATCTGGTGCTGACAATTCCTCTAAAAATTGAATTAGGAGCTCTGGCTCAGGGGAGAAGCATTAAAAATCAAATTCCCCCAGCTAGTAAGTAGGTGCCTAAATCTAGCACGATGAGACGAATAATTTGGGTTATTATAGGTCATTTGAAAGGATTTTTGAAAGAAAAGAAACTTGGATATGGTGATTTGCGGAGCAATTGAAGGTCGACTGTATGCAGAAATAGTGTACCTGGATGTGTTAGGGCAGAGCATTTATTACAAAGGCAAATAGGTTTTGTGGAGCTTAAAAGGGTCATTCACTCTTCATTTGAATCACTTTACATTCGAAGAGAGCAAGAACAATAGTGTATGAGCTGAGATTCCAAGGATTTGAAGTGTGACTGGTGAATTTGTCTACCAACCCTAATTTCATGGAAAAGGTATTTATCTATGAAGCTTTGAACTTTTAATCTTTGCAATGGCTACACCTTTAGTTGTTGATATTACTGAAAGGCCTCGACCCAAATTTAAAAAGCATCCACACAAATTAGTAGAAGTCAACCCATTAGGTGCATTGTCAAGTGTTCCGTATCGTGTGCTACATGTTGAAGATATTAGGGTCTATATTCATGCAAACATAGATGTGTTTGGAGACTCAAGGTATGTAGATTTGTTTGAGAATCATCTAAGTGATGAAAATCACTATCTTAAACCCAAGTATAAGACACTACAAGATAAACATTTCATTCAGATTATGGGGTTTCCAACATTTGATGAAGATGAATGGGTCCGATATGTTTTAAGCTGAATGCATGATGAGTTTTTATGGCTGATGAAACCATTTAAAATTACAGAGGATGCTATCATGATTGTGACTAGGTTGAATTCAACCGGTGGCTTGCCCATACTAAAATCCATGAAGAACCAGACTATAACTGATGCAACTGGTGCCAAGTTTGATAAAAGGGCAATGACCATCAATGATATTATAGAACCAGATGTTAAGTTTGCCTCTATGATGATTAGCTACAAGATTTACCACTCCAGCAAGGAGAACTCTATCTCTGAAACAGCCATATATGCTACATACAAAATGTTAAAAGAAAATATAGATTATGACTTGTGCGAATTATTGAAAAACTAATTAATTGAGAACTTGAACAAAATCAAGAAAGATAAGAAAAACACCTTTAAATATGGAACATTGGTTCTATGTTTATTTTTCTACTTTATGAATGAGGTACCTAGAGTAAAGGGTGTACACTAGACTAATGATGAGCCAATTGCTATTCAGATTAGAGATCATCTACACAACATTGGTGACTATAAAGCTTAGAAAACTACAATTTGAGGGTACTTCAAGAATTTCTAGAGTATGATGCATTCAAGGGAAAGAATCCCTAAATCAATTGTTGAGAAATACAAGAATGAAATATGTTTTATGGTTGACACTGATCAGTGCTTAATGGAAGTAGTGGAACCTAGAACTATTTGGATCATGCCCATGGGGTATGAGGTAGATGGAAAAATCTTGAATATGTATGCTCAACACCTTCTGAGCAAGCCAAAAGACACTACAGTTGAAAGATTTGGAACATATGAGCAGCTAAGTTTAAAACTACACGTTGAGCTCAGAGAACTTGAAACCAAAAGAAAAGTAAGAAAAGAAGTTGAGCAGTTGGCTGAGAATCTAGGTCTCACAAAGGAAGTTGTGAGACAATTCAGGGAAAGAACTAAAGGCAGAGAAGGAGAAGCAGGATAAGAAACAAGGAAGTGCTTGGGTAGAATCCTCCTCCACATCAAGGACCAATAGAAGCTCTGTTGCTTCCCCTGTTCCCCCAAAACCTGCCAATCTTGAGAAACCAGAAGAAAAATCATCAGGAAAAGAGTAAAATCAAAGGCCACAAGAACCTATAAGAGCACAAAAGTTGATGAAAAAGAAACAGATTTAGATGCTGAGGTAAAGGAGTTGAAAGCCTCTAGAACAAAAGTTACCAAGGTGACTAAGGAGAAGCCCTCTGAAAGCAAAAGGGTGAACAAAAGGCAAAAGACAAATACATATGTTGAGAAGCTCACACTTTCTATGGAAGATGTAATAAAATTAGTCACTGTGGATGGAAATTTGAAACGCATGACTGAATTCTATGATGAATACAATGATATAGATAAGAGGGTGTTAGAGGAAGCAACTGTTAGATATATGAATATCTATAATAAGGCCCTGATTGAAATAACTTCTAAGATCCCTCAAAGTCTTACAGATATTTTGGAATTGACGAAAGAAAATGCAAAAAGTAAGGATATAGAGCTTAGAGAACATATATTGATAAAACTATGCCCTCAAATCACTCAAGTTCAAATAAATATGATATTCAAAGAAGTGAAGGATTAATTTAGGAGCAAGAAGAGAATGAACAAACTGATGCTTGGAGAATTAGAAAAAATAGTTAAAGAAACACAAGAAATACTTCTAAGTGCATTGAAGAGACATAATCTTCCATTTGTTGCGGAGAAGACTGGTGATGGGATTGATTCATCAATCCTAGATATTGAAGAAATGAAAATTGATGAGCAGCAAACCAAGGGTGATGACTCCTATGTTCAGGAAGTAGAGAAAATAAACAAGGAAGATACAAAGATGGATAAAACTAATGATGCAGGAGAGACTCCAACTCCTTCTGATCAATCTGGAAAAGAAGACAATGTTGAGAATATTGTTACTACACAAGATCCTCCGAAACAAATTACAGATGGTGAGGACAAAGGAAAGAATCCCCTTGTAGATAACACAGAGAAAAATGAAGTAGAGAAAGAACAAGAAGTCAAAGGCATGGAAGATAAAGCAAAAGAAGATGGTACAAATATTGATGCATGCAAACAAAATAGTCCTAATACTAAGAAAACTCAAGGAAAGGAAGGTGGTCCACAAATTGTGGCAAGAGACACTACAGATGCAGTGAAGAGTTTCCTGAGTAAAGAGATACTAGAGTTTGATGAACCAAAAATGATTCAAGGACCGATCAACCTGGATACTCTCTCTCCAATCTAAATGATGAAGATAGCTTCTTTCACACATGCTAAGGCAAGAGAAAAGATATTGAAATCTCACATAGAGGATAGTGAGTTGTTAGGCCTTGCATCTGGTATATTAGAGAAGATAATGCCAACCTTCCAAAAGAATCCATCTGATTCTCCCTCTGGAAATCTAAAGAGCCTTGTAAACTCTATAAGTACACACTTTGAGTCTTTTGAGAAGTCTGCAAAATCAAAGTCTGGAATGAATATTTGGATAAGAGATTTAGTGAGCTAAAGGGCCTAATAGGGAATGATAGAAAGGTACTTGATATAAGTATAAAAAGTATTCAAAATGCTCTTAATGATGGAAGTGATGTATAAAATTTTTGTCTATCTTGGCCCAAAGTTGTTAAGGATATTGAGAAAAAGATAAAGGAGCAGGAAAAAAAATTGTTGAATCTATCTAAAAATTTTGATCCTCTAACAGCTTCTCATGTAAGTCACGAGTGTCAAGCAATCAGCTTGACTAATGAAATAAAGAAACTTGTAAATTAAAAGAGCAATATTGTGGATAGAATGTGTGAGCTTCAGAGATTGATTGCCCTCAAGTTAGAAATAATGTTTACTACTTTATCAGAAGCTCAAGTTGCAGTCTGGACAAGTGATCCAGAAGATTTGAAGAAAGCATAAAAATAGACATTCCTACTAAATGAAGACATCTCAATTTTGGATGGCATGAAAATTAGTTAGGCCTTTGAACTTGTGTAGTTGAAAAATAGTTTTGCATATATCCTCAAGTTCGTGTAAATATAATGCATGGATTATTTGTACATACGCGACCTGATATACAGATTTCTTGTGAAAAATTTGGTTTGTCGATCCCACCCTTTGCCATTGATGTCAAAGGGCGAGCAAGAGACAGTGAAAAATGAAAGAAAATGAAGAATCCATCAAAGGGGGAGCAGTGGAAAAATATATAAGTGTACATAGTAGGGCGAGTCAATCATGATACTTAGTCATTTTTCACTAAGTGTTGTCATCAATGCCAAAGGGGGAGATTGTTGGTAAGAGACACTGCAAGGCATGTCATGTGTTGTCATTGATGGAAACTAAGTCCATTCCACATATCCGTAGTCCAGTATTAGATCATACCAGAAGTTAGTTCAAAGATTTATCCGGTCCAGATAGATAGGAACATGGTAAATGGCAGAGTTTAGTATTTTGGTCAGGGGATCTCTCTAGTTAATCATTGTGTGTTGTGAATATGAGGGAGTGTAGATGAGTGTCAGGAAAATCTAAATCCAATATTTTAGGCTCCAGAGGCAAAGGGATTAAAAGTTGCTGAAGGGGGTAAATCACAAAACACACAATAACAGATATTAAACACAGCAAATAGAACTTTCTTTTATTGAACTGGGCAATTCTTTACAATACAGAAGCTTAATTACAATCAGAGGATGAATCCTCTACTGGCTGCAACACATTACAGCTTTCCCAACCTCAAGACTCTAGAATCTTCAGCCTTCTGTAACCCCAAATCAGCTAGGGTTTCTGTTTTCCCACCTATTCTTGACTCCACACTGGCCCCCTTGACTCTACTACTGCCCAGTGTTCCCAAAATAGTCATAAATAGCACTTTTTGGCGGCCTCCAGCTAAATCTTGAATTTTGCAACTCCCTCCAAAAGTAGGTCAACTTCCGGGAAGCATAACTTTTGATCCAAGTGTCTGATTGACAAACTGTTTAAGTGTCGAAAAGCTCGCGATGTAAACTATCACACCAAAAATTTAAAAATAGATTTCCATCAACTTTTTGAGACGTTATGAGAAGTTTTAGTGCCTCATATCTCATTTCATAAATTTTCAGGGGCTTTTCAGAAAACAAAAACTTTAATATTTTTTAGCTCACAAAATGATCTTTGCCTGATTCCTTCACCAAAGGTCTTATATTTCGATTATGTAACTTTCTGGAAGTTTTTGCTTCATTACATGCCTAAATGCAAACTTTCTAAAAATAGTAGGTACACTTTCCTAAACAGGCAAGTCACTATTTTTAGCAGTTTTGGAAAAACTGAAAGTCCTACATTATTATTCTAGATATTATGGAACCAAAAACACTAATTATGGGAAGAAATGAGAACAACTATAATGGTTTTGAATTAACTTCTTTTTGGGTGATGCAAGATTTCCCTTACACCTCTGGATGCTCCTGCATCAGACACCCAGGGTAATTTAAGAAGTGACCCTGTCACGTCTTAGGTGTTTGTGTGAGGAAAACCCAAACAGTCAACCTCTGCCTTAGACACCCAAGAGGAATCTTCAATAGGCCTTCCTTTCCATTTAACTAGATATTCTTTGTATTGCTTGTTCCAAGTGCTCCTTCCCACATGGCTATCCAAAATCTCTTCTATCTCCTCTGTTGAAGTAGATGTTGGAATACTCCACTACACTTCTGTTGGTCCATCCTCTGTTCCACCTTCATGATATTCTGATAAATCAGCAATGTTGAAAACAGGGGAAATTTTGATCCCACTTGGTAGCACTACCTCATATGCATTTCCTGAATCATGTTTCTTCAAAATTTTGCATGGTCCAAATTTCTTCATTTTTAGCTTATTATATGTTCCAATTGGGAACCTTTCTTTTCTCAAGTGAACCATGACTTCATCTCCTACCTGGAACTCCTTATATCTCCTCTTCTGATCTGCCTTAGCCTTGTACTGAATATTCATCTTATTAACGTGCTTTTTCACCTCTTCATGCAAATTCTTCATGTGTTCTACAAAGTCTTCAGCCTCGGCACTTTTCTTTTCTCCTTTGTCCAGGTTCCTTAACTCTGAAGCATTTCTTGGGCTATTCCCATATACAATCTAGAATGGTGATTTACCAGTACTCCTATTGAAAGAATTGTTGTAAGCAAATTCTGCTTGTGGTAAAATCAAATCCCATCCCTTGGGCTTATCTCCTACTAAGCATCGTAGCAGGTTATCCAAACTCCTATTCACCACTTTAGTATGTCCATCAGTCTGTGGATGGTGTGCAGAACTGAACTTCAAGTCTGTCTTCAACTTCTTCCACAATGTCCTCTAGAAATAACCAACAAACTTGGTATCTCGATCTGAAACTATGCTTTTTGGTAGACCAGGTAGTCTCACCACTTCCCTAAAAAATAACTCTGCAATATGAACAGCATCATTAGTCTTCTTACAAGGAATAAAATGTGCCATTTTTTAGAATCTATCCACCACCACAAAAATAGAATCATGTCCTCTCTGTGTCCTTGGTAAACCAAGAACAAAATCCATACTAATATCATCCCATGGCTTCTCTGGTACAGGTAATGGTTGATACAACCTTGTATTCTAAATTGTTCCTTTTGCCATCTGACATACTCTGTAACTCTACACAAACTTCCTCACATCCTACTGCAACTGTGGCCAATAATAATTTTCACCAACAATAGAAATGGTCTTATCTCGACCAAAGTGTCCAGCCAATCCTCCACTATGCTTCTCCTTAATCAGGTTCTCTCTCATGGAACTCCTTGGAATGCACAACTAGCTTCCTCTAAACAACATGCCATCTTGGATTATGAAATCCAACCATTTTGTCCTATCCAAAGTAACAGGCTCCAGACAAGCTTTCCAAGCCTCTGCAAAATTTAGATCTTTAGGATACAAACTTTTGAGCTCATCGAACCCAACAACCTCTATCTTCATTTCTGTCAACAAATTTTGCCTTCTGCTCAAGGCATCTGCAACTCTGTTGGACTTCCCACTCCTGTGTTTCAAAACAAAGGTATAACTTTGCAAAAACTCAACCCATTTTAAGTGCCTTTGGTTCAACTTCCCTTGACTATTAAGATACTGGAAAGCCTGATGATCACTATATAAAACAAACTCTTTTGGCAACAAATAATGTCTCCATTTCTTCAAAGCCTGAACTATTGCATAAAATTCCTGATCATAAACAAAATACTTTTTGTTGGCATCATTCATCTTCTCACTAAAATAGGCAATGGGCTTACCTTCTTGGCTCAAAACAACTCCTATACCACTACCACTAGCATCACAATCTATCTGAAATACCTTATTGAAATCTGGAAGTGCCAAAATAGGTTGTTCTACAACTTTCTGCTTCAATGTATCAAAGCTCTTGTCTGCTCCTTTAGTCCATCTAAACTCTTTTCTATCCCCTCTCATTGTCTCAGTTAGGGGTGCACAAATGCTACTAAAATTCCTAATAAACTTTCTGTAAAAACTTGCCAAACCATGAAAAGATCTTACCTCTGTTGCACTCCTTAGCGTAGGCCATTCAATGATAGCCCTTACTTTTTCTGGGTCCATCTTAAGACCTTCCTCTGAGACAAAATATCCCAGGTATACCAACTCCTTTGCAAAACTACATTTCTTCAGATTAATCAGTAACTTCTCCTCCCTCAGCTTCTCTAGAACTCTTCTGATATGCATCATATGCTTATCCCAAGTCTTACTGAAAAATAAAATATCATCCAAATAAACAATAACAAAACTTCCCAAAAATTCTTTCAGTACCTCGTTCATGAGCCGCATGAATGTGCTCGGTGCATTGGTTAGTCCAAATGGCATGACTAACCACTCATACAAACCCTCCTTTGTCTTGAAGACTGTCTTCCATTTATCTCCTTCTTTGATTCGAATCTGGTGATACCCACTCTTCAAATCAATCTTCGTGAAGTACTTGGCTCCACTCAAACAATCCATTATGTCATCCATTCTCGGCAATGGAAATCTGTACTTGATTGTGATCTTGTTGATGGCTCAGGAATCTGTACACATCCTCCACTCTCCATCTTTCTTTGGTGCTAGTATTGTAGGTACCGCACATGGACTTAGGCTCTCCCTTATCAATCCCTTCCTTAACAGCTCGTGAACTTGTCTGTTCAACTCTTCATTCTCTGTTGGAGTCATTCTGTGGGCTGCCTTATTTGGCAAACTAGCTCCTGGTATCAAATCCATTTGATGACTTATCTTCCTCACTGGTGGTAAACCTTCTGGTACATTATGAGAGATAATATCTTGAAATTCTTCCAACATTTCTGAGACTTCTACTGGTACATCTTCACATTTCTCTTGACTAATCTTAGGAATCAATGCAAAGCAATGACGCTCATGCTTCATATCCTCCAAAAACCTTCTACCATCTACCAAGCAAATTCTGGTAGTACTACATACCTTTTCTTCCACCTCCTTCAAGGGCTTCAACTTATGACGAACTCCATCCTTTGTCAGGAATATGTGTTTGCACGCCATCATGGACAGCACTCCTATCATACTGCCATGGCCTCCCCAACAGCATATGACATGCATCCATCAGTATGATATCACACACAGCACCTCATCATGGTAGTCACCAATCTTGAACTTCACTAAACACTGCTCATTGACCAAAGCTCTATGGTCCTTCTGCAACCATGCAATCTGATATGGATGCAGATGCTTTCTTCTTGTCAACTTCAACTTGTCAACCATCTCCTCTGAAACAAGATTATCAGTGCTTCCACTGTCAATAATAATATCACAACACTTACCTTCACATTTGCACCTTATGTAGAATAAACTCTTCCTCTGATTGGGTTCTTTTTCCTCATTTGACAAAGTTCTTCTGACAACTAGGGTTTCTCCCCTTTCTACATCTTCAGAGTGCTCAGACTGTGCATCTTCATCCACATGTGCAACTCGTGCATTACCTTCAGATCTTCTATTCATCCTTCCTTGATGTTGCGGACACTCGTATGCTTGATGCCCTTCTTCTCCACATTAGAAATAGGTTCCTCTGAAACCTCCTCTTCCAGGTCCTTGCCCAGGTCTACCTCTTCCTCTTCCTCTTTGCTCACCATTGTTCTGATCACAAGGGTGGTAGGTATTATCACCTCTCTAATTTCGACTGGTGCCAGCTTCTTCACTTTTCTTTGAATCTTCATTTCAGCCCCTATAGGGTCTTCCACCAGTCCTTTTGCCTTGACCTCTTCCCCTTTGCTTGCTGTCAAATCTTTTATTCAGCTTCTCTTCCACCTTCAGGGAAAACTGGTACGCATCTTCTATGGTGGTCATTCTAACCAGGCTCAACTCCTCTTGAATACTCGGCCTCAACCCATTAATGCAATGGGCTACCTTCTCCTTGTTGGGCTCTGTATGGCCTATCCTGATAGTAATTTTATAAAACTCTTCTATATACTCCTTAACAGACTTGTTACCTTGCTTCAGTCCTTGCAGCTTCTTCAGCAACTCCATCTCATAGTCCACAGAAATGAACTGCTTCTTCAGTTTCTCCACCATCCGATCCCATCTAGTGATCTTTCCTTTTCCTCTTCTATTCCTCTCTAATTGGACCTCCTTCCACCAAATATTGGCGTGGCCCTTCAACTTTGTTTTTGCAAACTTAACCCGATCTGGGTCCTCCACATCTTCATACTCAAAATACTCCTCCATGTCATTAATCCAATCAATAAGTTGTTTTGGATTCAAATCTCCAGAATATGTAGAAACTTCAATCTTGGGCCTCTTTTCGATCTTTGAAATGGCCCTCAACAGCCTAGCTTTTGCAGGATCTCTAACAGCTTCTTGTTCTTCCTCAGATAGCTCTTCTTCAGCTTCATCTTCACTTTCTTCTCTTATCCTCGGCTCAAAACCTCTTCGTAGCTCCTCTTGCAATGCATTGATTTGCATTTGTAGGGCTCTAAACCCTCTTCTGTCAAAGCATTCCTCCCAACACAATTCCTTCGTGGAGGCATCTTGGTCGCCGCAGCAAACCCACAACCTCAGGTCCTGGTGCAAACTGCCTCACGGTCAGCGATCTATCTACACACTCAGGAACCCTTGCTCTGATACCACTTGATGAAGGGGGTAAATCACAAAACACACAATAACAGATATTGAACACAGCAAATAGAACTTTCTTTTATTGAACTAGGCAATTATTTACATTACAGAAGCTCAATTACAATCAGAGGATGAATCCTCTACTGGCTACAACACATTACAGCTTTCCCAACCTCAAGACTCTAGAATCTTCAGCCTTTTGTAACCCCAAATCAGCTAGGGTTTCTATTTTCCCAACTATTCTTGACTCCACATTGGCCCCCTTGACTCTACTACTGCCCAGGGTTCCCAAAATAGTCATAAATAGCACTTTTTGGCGGCCTCCAGCTAAATTTTGAATTTTGCAACTCCCTCCAAAAGTAGGTCAACTTCTGGGAAGCATAACTTTTGATCTAGGTGTCCGATTGACGAACCGTTTTAAGCGTCGAAAAGCTCGTGATGTAAACTATCACAGTAGAGATTCATAAATGATTTCTATCAACTTTTTGAGATGTTATGAGAAGTTTTAGTGCCTCATATCTCATTCCGTAAATTTTCAGGGGCTTTTCAGAAAACAAAAACTTTAATATTTTTCATCTCACAAATGATCTTTGCCTGATTCCTTCGCCAAAGGTGTTATATTTCCATTATGTAAATTTTTGGAATTTTTTGCTTCATTACATGCCTAAATGCAAACTTTCTAAAAATAGCAAGTACACTTTCCTAAACAGGCAGGTCCCTATTTTTAGCAGTTTTGGAAAAACTGAAAGTCCTACATTATTATTCTAGATATTATGGAACTAAAAACACTAATTATGGGAAGAAATGAGAACAACTACAATGGTTTTGAATTAACTTCTTTTTGGGTGATGCAAGATTGCCCTTACACCTCTGGATGCTCCTGCATCAAAAGTTATGAGCATATGAGTACCGAGTCCTAATATGACAAGAACAGTTCAGTAAAGAACAACCTAACTTGTGTTAGATCCTTATGTGGATCTAGTAGAAATGTTTTGGTGAGTTGTGTATGGGATGTAATGTTAGTGGCTGACATGTATGGTGATCTACAGGTGTTATTTTTGGTACACATCAATATTGATGTATGGATTCAGCCAACAGGACAAAGTTCTTGTACTGTTTGTCAAGTTCTTCATAAGGCCGACAGAAAGGTGATTGAATTTCTTGAGGTGGATATATATAGCTAATGGATTCAAGTGTATTGGTATGTGTGAGGTGTGTGATGATGGAGTAAGTGTGAAAGGCAAATTAAAGGTGTTAAAGAGAAGAGATTTGAGGTCTAGATTATGGCAAAGCAGTAAACAGGGCAGAATAAAGATGAAGTGTGTAAGATCAGTATTGTGTGCTTAACTGAAACTGAATTCTTGCATTGGCAAATGCTATTCATTAGTTTAAACAATCTATAATCCTTTTGTAATCATTCTTGTAGGAAGTGAGCCTCTCTTGAGAAGTGATCTTTGGGCAGTGAGCTCGAAGCCATGTGCCTTCCCCTTTTGTAATACTTTTAATAGAGTATAATTCTTGTGGGTTAACCCCCACCGTGGTTTTTCCCTTAACCGGGTTTCCATGTTAAAAATCTTAGTGTCAAGTGTGTTATTTGTGTTTCTGCTCATGAGTTATTAATTCTTGCTTTTCATGATTATATCACTAATTTGTTAAGAAGTTGTAAAGAAGAAATCAAATGCAGCAAGCTTTAAAGTTTTATGACAACTGATTCACCCCCCCTCTCAATTGTCAGCCCTAATTCCAACATAGACTTTCCAACATTTGCAAAGGATGAATGGGTTCAATACATTTTGAGTAGGATACATGATGAATTTATGTGGCTTGAGAGACCATTTATAATTACAAAAGATGCTATAAGGGTCGTAACTAGATTAAATTCTACCAGAAAAGTACCTATGTTAAAAGCTATAAAGAACGACATAGTGATGGCAGCCACTAGAGCCAAATTTGACAAAAAGGATTTAACAGTTAATGACATTGAAGAACTTGTTTTGGACTAGTGATAAACTAGTTGTAGTACAGATTCAAAATCACCTTAATGGGATAGGAAGTTATGATGCACAGACCATGGCCCTATGGGGTTACTTTAAGAATTTCCAGAGAATCATGCAAGCAAGAGAAAGAATACCTAAGTCCATTATGAAAAAATATAAAAATGACATATGCTTTATTATAAATAAGGATTAGTGCCTGATGGAGGCTATTGAGCCTAGAATAGTCTGGATTCTCCTAATGGGATATGAAGTAACAACAAATGTACTTGATGGTTATGCAGAACGTATGCTGAGCAAACCTAAGGACACCTCTGAGGAAAGGTTTGGAACATATGAAGAGTTATCTGTAAAAGTTCATGTTGAACTAAGAAAGCCAAAAATTCAAAAAAAGGCTAAGAAAATGGTGGAAGAGTTTGCCCAAAGCAAGGGACTCACCAAAAAACAAATCTCCAATGCAAGGTCAAGAGCTAAGGCTGAAAGGGCAGCTAAAGAAAAGGAGCAAGAAAAGGAAGCTAATAAAGCTCTAGAAGTTTAAAAGGTACAATCAAAGGCACCTACTGCACCTAAAAGAAGAACAAGGGGTGCAACCTTCTCAGAGATGGCATCCAAATCCTCTGGTATTCGATCCTCAACCAATGCAGAAACACCCATTGGTAAAGGCCACAAAAGGAAGAAGACAAAAGCCAAAAGGATGCATGTGAGCATAGGAGGTGATGATGAAGAAACAGAATCAGATGAAGAGGTTAAAAAGATGAAAGAAAAATTAACTGAAGCCTCTGGTGCTAAACAAGACCAGCCCTCTGGAATGGGCAAAGGGAGAAAAAAGGTGAAGAAAGTAGAACCTGAGAAAGAAGAGGCCACAATTAACCTAGAAGATGTCTTAAAGGCTATGACAGTTGATGGAAATCTAAAGCCCATTGCTCAACTGTATGATGAGTATAATTATGCAGACAAAGGCATCATTGAGACTGCAGTAATTAGATATCTAGAGATATATAATAAAGCTCTCATTAAGATAATCACTTATCTTCCTGACACTCTTGTCAGCATCATGTCAGTCAGAAAGGAAGAAGCTATGGAAAAATACACTGAGCTTAGAGAATATACACTGATTAAGCTATGTCCAAACATTACTCCGAAGGAAAAAGCAAAGATATCTAAAGTGTTGAATAAAAGGTTCAGGACAAAAAGGAGAACCAACACATTAATATCAGGAGATATTGAAAAATTAGTAAAGGAAACTAAAGAAATCACCCTTGAAGCACTTAGAGAGTTCCATCTTCCAACTATATATGACAAGGAAGAAATAAATATTGGAGTTGATACTTCTTTACTAGATATCAGCTTAGATCAAGGACTAGATAAGACTGATGATCAGACCCCTATACATGATCAAGTCCCTATTACAAATGATCAGAATGAAGCAGTTAAAGATCAAACCAAGGAAGTAGCCTTAGAATAGAAATAATTTGATCAAGCCCCTGCTACTGGTGACCAAGACAAAGCTGACAAGGACCAAACAAGGACTAGTTCTCCTCCAAATCAGCAAACTAATGATCAAGAAAACAAGGAGAAGACTACATATGATGAAGTGTCTGATGAAAGGACAAGAGACACTGCTACTAATACCATTACCAAGGACCTTGTTGAGTTGGTAAGGGAATTTATTGAGAAACAATAGGAAAGTTAGATGTTGGAGTCAAATGAGTTGCTACAAAGTCCCATAATCATGGCCTCTGTATCCCCATTGCAAAAAATGAAACTTGGGACAATTTTTCATGCAAAGGCATAGGAAGAAATGTTGAAGTCACATATACAAGACAATGAACTCATCCTGATGATGGATCATGGAGTGTGATCCGAAACGTCGATGCTAAAAAAAAAGCTACACACAGTTTAAACCAGAAGTTTTTTAATTCATATCACGGACTGTGGAAATATCATGTCTTTAATGAACTCATTGGTGAAGCATCTGGTATCCTAGAGAAGTTGATGCCTTCACACAAAAAAGACACGTTATTGCCACCAACAAATCAACTCAAGGGACTAATAAACTCAGTAAGTACACATTTTGAGTCATTTGAAAAGTCTGTAGAAATAAAGGTTAGAAACAAATATAATGAGAAAAGGTTAGCTGAATTAAAGACCATGATGAATAATAATAAAATTCTGCTAGACAATAAGATCAAAAGTATAGAGAAGGCTATTAAGGAATCATATGATAGATACAAATTTTTCCTACAATGGCCAAAAGTTACTAAGGAATTAGAAGAAAAAATCAAGGATCTGAAAATCCAATTGGTAAATATCTCTAAGTCATATGATCCGGCAGCTGAATCAATAAGTAGCAAAGAGATACAAGTTTTAAATATACACAATAACTTAAGCAATCTGATGAATAAGAGGGAAGAAGTTAAAAATAGGTTGTGTTAGCTAAGAGGGTTGATAAGTCCTAAAATAGATTCAATGAATAATCTTGCAAAAGAATCTTTAAAAGTAAAAGCAATAATTATACACCCTCAGATGTGAAGAAGGCAGAAAAAATAGTTTTTCTAATAAATGGTCACATTCAAATTTTGGATAGTGCAAAGAATAGATGGGATGGAGAATCAGCTCTGTTAAAGACCATTTTTAATGATATTCTACCTCCTACAACTAACTAATTAAGTTTTACATATACATATGCGAAAGAATATGACAATTTTGAGATTTTGACACAATACCTTTGCCATTGATGTCAGAAGGAGAAGAAAACTAGTGAAAAATGGGCAAACACCTAAAGGGGAGTAGAAAAATAGAGTGTACATGTTACGGTTAGGGCAGATCAAAGCAATAAACACTAACAATTATATGTAGATTAAATAACCCAAATAAAACAATGAGGAATAATGCAAAAGAGATCAACACAAAAATTTAATGTGGCTCACCCAATATGGGCTACATCCATAGAAACCCAGCCATCCAATGATTTTATTATCCAGTGCAAAATAGATTACAATCTACCAAATACTTCATCATAACATACATCACAACCGCTTATAACAAGCTTTTTGAAAGCTTCTAGAATTAGGGTTTTACAATTTCATTTTTCTTTTGTCGGTTAACAAAAATTAACAACTGACTCTGATCATGCAAAAAGAGGGAAAAAAAATTTAGGGGTTGCGCCCTCAAGCCCAAGCGAGGATACGTGACTAGTGCACAATACTTTCCTTATCAGTCACCACATACCAATAGTACAAAGTAAGGGGGAGCAACACAAGCATTTTCCACTAAATGTTTCCATCAATGCCAAAGGGGGAGATTTTTGGAAACATAGTTAAGAAACACTACTGATATGATGTTGTCATTGATGGCAACAACCTAACATGTTTGGAGACAACTCCTAAGACAAAGATGTGTATAATATTTTGGTCCGGTAACGTTAACTTAGCCAAATTGACTAAGTATTGACAACACATTGAGATAGTGACAGTGATGCAGTTGGTACTCCTCTACACTTGAAGATCATAATATGTGGTTCTAATATGTTGTACACATTCCCTTGTTGATGATATGTTCTAGTATTCAAGTCCTAATAATCTCTGGTAGATACACTATGATTTTGCTAAGTCTGGTAAGCAAAGTGCCGCAGGGAATAGTGCAAAACACTTGAGTAATCCACTCCGCATTTCTCTACCATTGGGTATTTTGATTTGTAGTTTAGAGGTTTTGTAAACACATATGTTAACTATCTAATTCCAGATTTGCAACATCTGAATTCCACTGTAAGATTATCTACAAGCCTCCAAGTTTCGACAGACAGTTTGACAGTGTTCAATTAAGACAGAGGTAACAGTTCTAAGGTCCGCATATCTCCACATAAGAATATTATGATCTGCACTTTTAAAGGTATTATTAATGATGTCTAATGAATGCTTGATGTGAATTTGAGGTCTCATATGGTCCGCATTAGAAGTTATGTTATGACAGACAATAAGGTCTAAGACTGCATTTTGGATAAGGCCGACACTGAGATAGATTTTTGTGTGGTAGAGATATATTGCTTAAATCATTATTCTAAGTGAATCTAAAATAGGTCCATACCTATATGAAGATCATTGAAGATTTTCATTGGTCCACATAACTTCTTATGAAGAATCCAAGCTGATAGAGTATGAAGTTTTTATATACACGTTTCATGCTTGGGCTGCCAACCTAGTTGTAAGATAAATCATGTTGTAGATATATATACTTGAAGGAATTTGATGTTAAGTGTGTGGAATGTGTTGTGAAATAAATGTGTGTGCAATCTAACACTCCTTTTACAATCTGACAAGCGTAGTAAGAGTTTAGAAGCTAGCAGAACAAAGTATATGTAGATAGAGCAAAAAAGTAGAATAGTTGTGATGAAGAGTTTTGAATTCGTATACTAATCTATCAATGGAACTATAATCTAGCATTTTGTAGATACATTTGCAGTAGTTCAAACTGGAAGTGAGCTATTTTTCTTCTCTCTTCTATCATTCTTTCTCTATGAACAGTGAGTCCACTTGGACAATGAGTCCACCTGCAGTGAGCATTTCTTTGGGCAGTGAGCCTTATGTAATCTAGTATTGTAATCATAATATATTGTGAGCTAACACTCACCGTGGTTTTTCCCTTTTTGGGTTTTTCACATAAAAATCCTGGTGTTTATGTGTTATGTCTTTATGGTTGTTGTTCTTATGTTTATTCTACTTTCATGTTATTCAATTTGGTAATTGGACTAATGAACATGTAAAGAAGTGGTTTTGTAGAATACTGATTCACCCCCCCTCTCAGTATTCCGTGTATTCAACAAACACATGTGTCAAAATGTGAGGCCTACTTTTTCATTCCTGTACATTTGACTATTATTTTATTGTTGGTGATACATTTAGACTTGTGGGACTATTGATCTCGAATTCTCAAACTATTAGACTTTATGATGTATGTGGATTGTTATGCTTAGTATGTTTACGATGTGTTAGGCCGAGATATTGCTTTACTGATGATGTTAGATAGATTCTTTATATTATGATGTTATGGGAAAACTAATTGGGTGATGTTGGATAGAAATATGTTTTGTGATTCAATCTTGGGAATGGATGTTTGAAATGCAGAATTTAGAATCTCATTGTAATGTGACTTTCTTTATGCTTATATGAACTTGTGATATTTTATGCGAGTGTATGTTTCTATTTGCTTTGGTTATTATATATATGTGGAATTAACTTTACAATTGACTGCACAGGTATTTCTAACAAGCCATAGAAATTGGAGATCATCCCACACAAGATGTTGTTATCCCTTGTGAAGTTGATCTGGTTCCACGAGGAACCAAGATCAACTCTATGCATGATGAAATTCTGCAATGTTAATTGCATGTTGTTAGTTGTGCTAAGTCTACCCCTCTTTTATTTTAAATTCTAATTAGTGTTGTAAGAATATTGTCTTTTGAATTTCATTTTTTTAAATTTTAAATTTTGAGACCCCTATTCATGTGCTTTCACTCAACCCTTGGTGCTCAAAATGAGCTAAACTTGACCCTGGGTTGTACCCCTTGGGTCTAGGAACCTTTTTGACTTAGGTAACCCTTGGTAAACCTCCATTTGGTCACTTTAACTTCACCCTAAAGTTAAGTGACGAAATTGGAGGCATGGGAGGGAGAGGATGAGTGGGTCCAACACTCAACCCCATCCTTTCCACTTCCCAAGGTTGGAGATGTCTCCAAGACCCCTCAATTGTGGAGGACTTTACTCCAAGTCCCTCTCACAATTGGTGAGGGTACCTTAGAGTTGTGTGGTCCCTCTTGGGAGGAAAGGAATGGGACACATGTGTCACCCATTCCCTCTTAAGCTCCACTTTTCTCTCCCACATGTTTGAGAGAGGACAAGTGGAGGGGTGAGAGAGACTTGGGGATGGGTGACTGACATGTGTCATCACCCAACCCATGGGTCTCTCTTGTAGTGGGGAGGAAGAGTGAGGATGTGACAAGTGTCACCTCCCCATTCCTCAAAGCTCATGGGTTGAGCTTATTTTAATCCCACTTGGAGAAGGTTATGGGTTGTTGAATTTTTGGATAATTTTATTGTTTGGAATTTACTTTGGGGAAAAATTTAGAGAGAGTTTTGTGGCTTATGTTGGAGGAGGAATTGGAGAAGCTCTACATCAACCATCTACCATAATTGGGCTTTTAAAGGTTGGTTTCAAGGCCAAGGCCTTCCCTTATGTATTTTTACTTGCTTGTGTGATGCATGTGTGAGTTCTATTTTGAGTTTTTATTTGTTGTTGTGGGGAAATTTGTAAGGCTGTTGTAAGAGCCTCTCCCACTTGGAAGAAGATGCTCAAAAAGTGTCGGGTGGGGGAGGAGTGAACCTCCTCGAGGTCATTTCCTTGAGTTTGTGGTGTTGTAGCCTTGAGGGCAATATGAGATTTTGAGTAATATGTGAAATGGCTTAAGAGCCAAAATAGAAACTTGTGGAAATTATGTTTGAAAGTGTTGGCTTGAGGCCTTATGAGGTATTTGTATTGGGATATTTGTAGGAGTGGCACTCTTGAGTTGAGTGTTGTCCACTCCCCTACCCTTTGAACTCATCCTGGTTGAGTTCTTGTGTTGTATTATCCATGGGTGTAAAATTGTGTTTGGTTGTTGAAAGTCTTGTTGTAATGTGGAATGAGTTTCCAAGTGTGTGGATGACCTCCCTAGCTCGGGGGTGACCCACTTGCGGGTCTATGGTAGGGAAGAGAGCAAGATGTTGTGGCTTATTTCCCCTTGTTGTGTTAATGCAGGTTCATTGGAGCTAAGTTGTGAAGTTGGAGAAAACACCTTGTTCTTGGAGTTGATATTTTATTTTCCTTTACTCTTGAGAGAGAGCTTGGCCTATTTAGGAGCTTGCATATTTTGTTAGTTGTCAAAAAGAAGAGCATCGTTCTCTCTCTTGTTGTAAAAGTGTATTTTCTTATGTGGTGTGTAAGCTATTTTCATTTGTAATAGAAAGTTAAAATGGTTGATTTTAATGCTTATCATTCAAGGAAAGTTGAAGGAAGAAAATTTATTTTATTTTTTTTGAAAAGTTATTTCAATATATGTAAATTGTAAAATATCAATTAGTAAAGATGTGGCTTTATTATTGAGACAAAATATGAGAATTGTTTATTATTTTTTGAAAAAGAAAATTTGTGGATGATATGAATTAGAAGTATCTACTTTATTTCAATGTTTCTTTCCTTTATAAAAAATGTGAATATTAATATTGCAAAGAATATATTTTGTAAAAAAAAAAAAAAAGTTCTTGCCTTATAGAAAATTGAAAAAAGAAAAAAAAAAAATATATATATATATATATATATATATATATATATATATATATATATATATATATATATATATTTATTGTTTTTTGTTTAAAAAGAAAAATTTTATGTGATTGGGAGGAATATTATAGTTGAAAAATATATATATATATATATATATATATATATATATATATATATATATATATATATATATATAATAAGAAATTTGAATGTGTTTCTATATGTATTTAAGAATAAATTGATTTTATCTATTTTGTCAAAAAAAATAGAGATTTCATTATATATATATAAAATATAAATATGTTGTTATATTTTAATAATTATTAAAACTGTGTTTTAAATGTGATTATGCTTTTGCTGTATATATATATATATATATATATATATATATATATATATATATATATATATATATATATATATATATATATATAATATTAAATATATCTCATAAAAGAAAAAAAATATATCATACATAGAATATGGACGGACTGCGTTTTGCAGTCATTGTTTTGAGTGGCAGAAAATAAACAATGTTAATGGTGGGGGGGTTCGAACCCCCCACTGCCATGTCTTCATATGTTCTGGGTGTGGGGAGGGGGGCTTCGTCCCCCTCCCCACACTCCCCCGCCACTAAACCCCTGCGGCCTAGGCTCCGTACAGACCGCACCACACACGCCAGACCTCTCTGCCGACCTGTGGTCTCCACCCTCCCATCGTGGCTCCTCCACTGCAGCCCCCTCTCAGCACCACCGCTGGATCCTGCCACCCCTATTGCAGCTGCCCTCCTCAACACACTGTCGCTGCCATCGCTGCCCCAACAGCACCCCTCCACAGATCTGCCATACATAAACTTAGGGTTTTAGATTTTTAACAAAAAAAAGATATATATATATATAATCTAGTTTAAAAACACAATTAATATATATATATATATATATCTGTGTGTGTGTAGTTTTATACATTTACAAATGCCATCATATGCATTTCATATGTGGCCATTAAACCTGCAATCCAAAAACACAACCAAAGGCAAAATGAGAGAAGAAAGAAGGAAAGAGAAAACAAAGAGGAGAAAATGAGAAATGAGAAGTATAGGGTTAGGGTTCTTTTTTCCTTAAAGAAATTATATTTTATTGTGGGAGGATTCTAGGGCAAGGTGGAATTAAAATCCAATTTAAAATTTAAATTCCCCTTTTGTTATTATTTTTGTTCATTGTTTTAAGTTTGGAATTTATATAGGGAATTTGAGATAATTAATGAAATGGGTAAAATTATATTCTAGTTGGAATATTATTTTTATTTGTTAGTAGATGTTAAATAATAGATTTGATCATGATAGAAGGATTTATTTGATTCAATTAATTTTATACAATTTAAATATTGAGAGGTGATTATTTTTAACAATCGCGTTAAGAAATCTAACTCTATGAGGATGATTTAAACCACATCGTTATTAATTAAAATTTAATATTCCTTCTAATCATGATGGGGCAATTTAATTAACGAAATTAAATTAAACGTTGTTTTAAACCTGACTCAGAAACCTAGTAAACCATTTAAACAAAGTTAGTGAAACCTGTATTCTGAGATCTGATCTACCATGAACTTAGGAATAATGTAAATGATGCAGAGATAACTCTGATTGATCAAAAATGTGAAGGAGAACAAATTAATCGAGCTTTGTTGAAAAACATTTAAAATTATAGAAAACGTGAAGGAGAACAAATTGATCAAACTTTGTTGAAAAATGTTTAATTAACTTATTCAACTGATTACCTATTCAATTAGTGCAACGTAAGTAATTTAACACCAAATCTTTTAAACCTTTGATGAAATTAGTTTTAGTCAATAAACCCTAATGACGCCTGTGAGGCGTTATGCTACCAGATTTTTTTGAAATTTAGGGTTTAGTTAGGTTAGTGAAGTTTAACCTTGTTTGGGAATATAATTTTTTTTTTGCCGAGCATTGTCATTTAATTTTTGTATTTTTATCATCCTCTCATGCATTTGACTTTTGGCTATTGGTCAAAATCCCTTCATTCACATAGGATAACTTAGGGTTTTCGATTGTTAATCCTAACCCTATTGGCGATGTTAACTGCGTCACGATAACCCCCTAGTTGGCCTTCATTGCGATTGGTATGCGCACATGAACGCATTAACCCACATTCAACTGTACTGTTTACGCCTTAAGCGTAACGCCACTGAGCACGCTTACACGTGTGAGGGGGTTTCTAGGGAAGCGTGGAAAAAATTTTGATATTTCGTGTCATGACCACATGATAAATGTGGACATGACACATGTGATGCGTGTCGTGACCGCATGGGAAATGTGGGTATGTGATGCAGAGGCATCCACACTATATCATTCGCATATAGCATGAATGTCTGCAGACCAACCTCATCATCATCATCTTCGCCATCATCATCATATTTCCTAAAGCCACCAACATCATCATATTTCGGCTTTATTCTGTCAGCATCATGTTTCCGAAAACCAACAGCATCATCATCATGTCCGACCAACGCGAACATCCTCCTGACGTCCACTGTTCACCTCACCGACAATTTCCGTCTTCTCTACCTTCAACATCATCATGATGTTCAACAGGCGCAAACATCCTCCGGTTGCACTGTTCATCGGGCGCCAAGCTCTAGCGGCCTCATCATGATATTTAACATCACCTTCGTCAGCAGGATATTCAACATCCAGTTGCTCCAAATATCCTGATGACGACCTTCAACACCTTCCCTTCGACGCTCCACTGCCCGATGATACAAGCAACAGCATCATGATATTCAACGGGATAACGAACATCCGGTTCTTCCCAATTATCCTGATGATGACAAACCCTAACTCCTCGCACCGTTCACTCGATGCTGACGTCACCCGATATCCTGATGACGTAGATCCTGATGACGATGACGTCACCCGCAGTTTCACAATATCCTGCTGCTCCGAAATGTCCTGATGACGTATGTCATGATGATGATGACGTCATATCCTGATGACCTTCTCAATACTTAGTCAGAAAAAAACACAACTTCCACTCCCGCATCTACTCGCGATATGCGGATGTTTGGCATTCCCTATATGATGATCCTGATGCCGATACACTCCTCGGCTCCTCCTGCTGATGATCACCCCAACGAACTCACTCTTCATAAAATCGACATCATCATGCTGATCTCATCCACTTATCCGGATGATGATGTCCGAACTGTCTGCAGGATATTTGCAGAAATATCCTGATGATGCCGTTTCGGCAAACTTCTGCACTTAGCGAAATCTCACTTCGCCGATCCCCCAGGGATGACCCGAACCAACTCAGGGTGGTCTTCCAACTCAGTCAGCTTATCAACTCGACCTAGCACATGAGGATGCTAGGTTTCTCAGCATCTGTCGACCGCGATCCTGTGCGCCTGCATGCAAACAGAAAACAACCTAACATCTAACCTACTGTACATTACCATTCCACCGATCAGGTGAGTCAACCGGTGGAATGGATCAGGAAATCCATGAAAAAACTCTCAAACCCGCGATCGATTACAGGAAGGAGATCAAACAGAAAACAAAACAGGATCTTTATTGATTCACAGATGTAATACAATATGATGTTCTTCACACAGAACACTCAACCTACTCTGCGCAATACAATACTAGACTGCCGATCCCTTCTCTACAATCAACCGATCCCATGCTTATAAAGATTTCAATATGAGTACTACTGACCCAACTCCAAGCGGCTGGGAACTCTCCAAGCGGCTGGGAGATCCCACCGAACATACATCATGACAGCTGTTACAACTAACTAGCTAAAAATAGCAAAAGCCTGGTCAGCATGATCTTATCCTGATCAGCATGACCTTATTACATGCAAATGGTCTAACAGACCTTCTTGGAAACACAAACAAGACCTAAACTACTAACTGCCTTATCATGACCAGCTGTCAGGTAGGTGCTCCTGCACCATACTCCCCAACAGAAAAGAACTCATGTCCCATGAGTTTAGCATGTGGAAGTCTTCCACCTGTACACTTTGCTTTGTCAATCTTCTGACCTATTCCAGCTTTAGCTGCTGCTGTCTCTTGGCTGCTCCAAGACTTCTGAACTGTAACTTGCTTTCTGGCAAGTAAATCCTCATGCCTGTTGATGTAGGCCTTCTTCTCACATACCCTGTGTTTGTCAGGTTGCCTAACCAGAACCTCTGGCTGAACTACCTCTTGAACTTCTGAAGTGTTCAAGTCTATCTTCCTTTCAACTCTTATAGGACAAACAATAGTCCCAACTATGACAACATCCTTGTCATTCCTCTGAACTGGTGGTTGTTTGCACCCCTGTTTCTGAACCTGCTGCTGACCTCTGTCAGTCACAACTGAAACTGTCTTCAGCTTGTTGTCTGTAACAACTCCTTTCCCTGCAGTGTCCTGAACTGCCTTCATGCCTGCTCCTCTAGGCATCTGCATATACTCCTTCTTTCCCATTAAAATGATTTGAGCTGCCTTATGTGCTGCAGCTTTTGCCTGCAATGGCATCAACTTAATAGTCTTCCCATCCTTCTGGATGGTGTAGGTATTAGCGTACCCATCATACAGTACCCTTCTATCAAATTGCCATGGTCTACCCAACAGTAGGTGACAACATTCCATAGGCAATATGTCACACAAAATTCTATCCTGATATGGTCCAATCTGGAAATCCACATATGCATGTTCAGAGACAAAAAGTGATTGCCTATCACTCACCCAAGATGCCTTGTAAGGGTGTGGATGTGGAATCCTTTCCAGCTTCAGTTTATCAACCATCTCCTGAGATACCATGTTGTCTGTTGAACCAGTATCAATGACAACCTTACATACCTTACCTTTGCTCTTACATGTGGTTTTGAAAAGAGCTCTTCTTTGCATCAGATCCTTTGATGCCTGCAAACTTGTTTTCCTTAACATCAGTGATTCTCCACTTTCTGGATATCCAAAATTCTCAGGACCTTTGTTTGAACTCTGTGCACTTTCTTCTTCTTTCTCTTCCAGCACAAGTTGTACTCTCTTGTCACTTGTTCTATCATTTCTGGATGATGAACCTTTGTTTTCTGGACATTTGAAAGATGGATGACCAAACTCTCCACAGGTGTAACACTTTCCTGAAAATGTAGTAGAACCTCTACCACCTCCAAATCTTCCTCTATTACCTTTCCATCCACCTCTGAAATCATACTGTCCCTGTCCTTTACCAGTGTCTTCTTGAACCTCATTGGTTTGCTTTTGTGCAGGGGCTGCTCCTCTTCCCCTATTGTTTCCTCTTCCTCTCATGGACTTATCATGTCCTCTATTCAGCTTTTCTTCAATCCTGATTGCCATTTGATAACAATCCTCCACATTCTTAGGGTTAGCTAACACTAACTCATCCTGTATGTTAAACCTCAAACCTGCCAAGTACCTAGCCACCTTTTCTACCTCATTCTCATGATGACCAGATCTCATACTCAACAGATAAAATTCCTCAGTATATGCTTTCACATCCCTGTCTTTCTGCTTTAAAAATTGCAGCTTCTTAAACATCTGGATTTCATAATCCCTTGGCAAGAATTTACCCTTTATCCTTGCTACCATCTTATCCCAAGAAGTGATCTTAGATTTCCCTTGCTTCCTTCTCTCAGATTGTACATAATCCCACCATACCAAAGCATGACCTCCTAACTTGGTCTTTGCAATCTTTACCTTCTGATCCTCAGCAACATCTTCACATTCAAAGTGATTATCCAGTGCAGCAATCCAATCCAACAACTCATCTTCATTCAAGCTTCCAGTATATTTGGAAACATCAACCTTTACCTTAGGTTTTTCACTCTGCACTGCCTTTAACAGTTTTGCCAACCTCTGGTCTTCAGCATCCAGATCTTCAGCTACCTCTTCATACTCTTCAACAGTATCTGCCTCTTCTTCAGACTCACTGTCTTCCACTTCCCTCTTTTTGTTCTTTTCCAGGGCTGTCAGCCTGGCTTGAAGTGCTTCAGCAAGCTCCTTCATCTTCCTCATCTCTCTAGCATGTTTCTCCTTCATTTCCTGCAATTCCCTTGCAGTACCATTACCCTTAGGAGGCATTTTGTCAACCTCTCAATCACAACACACAACTCAATCAACTCTACTTCTGCCCTTTCGGTGACAGAATCAACACACACCAGCCCAGACCTTTTGCTGAGCTCTGATACCACTATGATGCAGAGGCATCCACACTATATCATTCGCATATAGCATGAATGTCTGCAGACCAACCTCATCATCATCATCTTCGCCATCATCATCATATTTCCTAAAGCCACCAACATCATCATATTTTGGCTTTATTCTGTCAGCATCATGTTTCCGAAAACCAACAGCATCATCATCATGTCCGACCAACGCGAACATCCTCCTGACGTCCACTGTTCACCTCACCGACAATTTCCGTCTTCTCTACCTTCAACATCATCATGATGTTCAACAGGCGCAAACATCCTCCGGTTGCACTGTTCATCGGGCGCCAAGCTCTAGCGGCCTCATCATGATATTTAACATCACCTTCGTCAGCAGGATATTCAACATCCAGTTGCTCCAAATATCCTGATGACGACCTTCAACACCTTCCCTTCGACGCTCCACTGCCCGATGATACAAGCAACAGCATCATGATATTCAACGGGATAACGAACATCCGGTTCTTCCCAATTATCCTGATGATGACAAACCCTAACTCCTCGCACCGTTCACTCGATGCTGACGTCACCCGATATCCTGATGACGTCGATCCTGATGACGATGACGTCACCCGCAGTTTCACAATATCCTGCTGCTCCGAAATGTCCTGATGACGTATGTCATGATGATGATGACGTCATATCCTGATGACCTTCTCAATACTTAGTCAGAAAAAAACACAACTTCCACTCCCGCATCTACTCGCGATATGCGGATGTTTGGCATTCCCTATATGATGATCCTGATGCCGATACACTCCTCGGCTCCTCCTGCTGATGATCACCCCAACGAACTCACTCTTCATAAAATCGACATCATCATGCTGATCTCATCCACTTATCCGGATGATGATGTCCGAACTGTCTGCAGGATATTTGCAGAAATATCCTGATGATGCCGTTTCGGCAAACTTCTGCACTTAGCGAAATCTCACTTCGCCGATCCCCCAGGGATGACCCGAACCAACTCAGGGTGGTCTTCCAACTCAGTCAGCTTATCAACTCGACCTAGCACATGAGGATGCTAGGTTTCTCAGCATCTGTCGACCGCGATCCTGTGCGCCTGCATGCAAACAGAAAACAACCTAACATCTAACCTACTGTACATTACCATTCCACCGATCAGGTGAGTCAACCGGTGGAATGGATCAGGAAATCCATGAAAAAACTCTCAAACCCGCGATCGATTACAGGAAGGAGATCAAACAGAAAACAAAACAGGATCTTTATTGATTCACAGATGTAATACAATATGATGTTCTTCACACAGAACACTCAACCTACTCTGCGCAATACAATACTAGACTGCCGATCCCTTCTCTACAATCAACCGATCCCATGCTTATAAAGATTTCAATATGAGTACTACTGACCCAACTCCAAGCGGCTGGGAACTCTCCAAGCGGCTGGGAGATCCCACCGAACATACATCATGACAGCTGTTACAACTAACTAGCTAAAAATAGCAAAAGCCTGGTCAGCATGATCTTATCCTGATCAGCATGACCTTATTACATGCAAATGGTCTAACAGACCTTCTTGGAAACACAAACAAGACCTAAACTACTAACTGCCTTATCATGACCAGCTGTCAGGTAGGTGCTCCTGCACCAGTATGACATTTGGTATCATAGCCCAAGTTTAAACATTGGGCATATTTGGGCACATTACTTATTCCATAACTTTGATTAATTAGTGCCTACCTTGTTTTGTAGGATGCCTCCCTGATGTATTTAGTGGGTGCAATCGCATAACACTGCGTCCGTTGTAGTGCATAGTGATTCCTTTGTAGAGGGACAGTTACCAGTAGCCTTAGCAGATCAGCCAGTACCACAGGCACCACCAGTACTTGATATAGGTCCTCAAATTTTACAGACATTACAGGCCATGTTAGAGAGACTACCGCCAGTTATACCAGTGCCACATGATGAGCCTCACGTTGATCCACGAGAGGAGCCACGTGAGGAGCCATGTGCTGAGTCACGTATTGAGCCACGTGTAGAGCCCCACATTGATCCATGATTGGTGCCACGTGTGGAGCCTTTTGTAGAGATACTTGATACTACAGTGGAGGAGGTAGGGTCAGCTTATAGAGCATAGAGTAGGAGTCCTCTGTGACATCTGAGACGAGATGAGACTATGAGGGTAGAGCAGGTACATCATGGACCTTATGAGTATGGTATGTATGAGCCGTTTATAGGACATAGAGACAGAGGAGGTCCCATCAGAGACCTACTTAGGCCTAATCCACCTACCTTCGCAGGAGCTACAGAGGGAGTCGAGGCTAAGGCTTGACTCATCAATCTTGACAGATGCTTTGCGTTGCGATCATATGGGAACAACATGAAAGCACGCGTGGCAGTACACCTCCTGAGAGATGTAGCAGCTACTTGGTGGCACACTGAGGAGTGCAAGCGTCAGTTATCATTAGACACACTCACATGGGACACTTTCATAGAGTGCTTTAATGTGTGTTACTTGTCAAATCATTATAGGCAGCACCGGATAGATGAGTTCCACCACTTATAGCAGAGAGGACTCACGGTTACACAATATGAGAGCTGATTTATTGAGCTTTCATGTTACATAAAGTATCTCCACGATGAGAAATTCCTAGTGCACAAATTCATCAGAGGTTTGAATCAGGGAATAGCAGGACCAGTGCATATGGTAGACCCCCAAACTATGAGTGAGGCTACTGAGAAGGCTTATATTACAAAGAAGATTCAGCGATGAGGGCAGAATTCACGCCTGCAGTTTCAGGACCATAGTCATCAGCAGCAGAACTTTCATAGACCACCACCAACACCACAGAGAGGAGGATTTAATTCTCCATCATTACCTCCTATGCCTCCATAACAGGAGCAGTATTAGCAAAGGTCTATACCCCAACAAAGGGCTCAGGAAGGACAGAACTGTGGTTGGCAACAGTAGGGCCCACGTAGGGATCAAAGACAGCAGGGATCATCTACAGGACCCGCGAGGTCACAACAGTCGTATAGAGGTTCACAGGGGTCCATAGGACAGACTGGACAACAACAGTTGGGTAGGACTCAATCAGGGTAGTTACGGGCTAGGGGCCCATGTTATGTTTGTGGTGGGGTAGGACATTTGGCCAGAGAGTGTCCACAGGGTTTCACAGCAGGGGGACAGCCCCCTTCAGGAGGGTCAAAGTAGACTGTAGGAGATGTGGGCAAGTGCCACCGCATGTTTGCAGCGGTTGATAATCACCAGGCTGATTATCAGGCATCCATGATTGAGACATCAGGTACGATCAAGGATGCCCCCATCTCTATTCTTTTTTACTTTGGAGCTACCGATTCTTTTCTGTCTACATCGTTAGTGGAACGTTGCAGGCTGGTGGCTTCTACGCAAGACATTAGGTGGGAGGTTGAGTTGGCCTCTGGGGCCAGGATGTCAGTAGATACCTTGGTTTAGGATTGTGAGATTTCGTTCGGTTCCTTCACTACATCTTGTGACCTTAGAGTGATGCCATTAGGATCCTACGGTGTGGTTTTGGGCATGGACTAGCTTGCGGCTCATAGAGCCAAGCTGGATTGTTGCCGAAGGACGATTAGCTGCTTAGATGATCATGGGGCACTGGTTGAGATAGTGGGCATTCAGAAGCCCACGACAGTTCATATGATATCCACTCAGCAGCTTAAGTGCTGCATGCGGAAGGGATGTCAGATGTTCGCTATCATAGTCAGTGATAGATCAGAGGATGAGCCTGAGGCTTCATTGGATGACCACCCTATCCTGAGAGAGTTTGTCGATGTGTTTCTACCAGAATTACCAGGTATGCCTCCACGCAGGGAGGTAGATTTCTATATCGATCTAGTGCGAGGTGCCAAGCCAATGTCTCGTGCACCCTACAGGATGACTACGCATGAGCTCATAGAGCTCAAACTATAGTTAGAGGAGTTACTTGAGAAGGGGCACATCTGAGCTAGTGTTTCACCATGGGGTGCACTGGTTATCTTCGTGAAGAAGGATGGGTATCTTTGCTTGTGCATGGACTATAGACAATTGAATAAGGTGACGGTGAAGAACCATTATCCTTTGCCTAGGATTGATGACCCTTTTGACTAGATGCAGGAAGCCAGAGTGTTCTCAAAAATTGATCTAAAATCTGGGTATCACCAATTGAGCATCACAGAGGCAGATATTCATAAGACTGCTTTTCGAACCAGATATGGCCATTACGAGTTCACAATGGTACCCTTCGGTTTGACAAATGCCCCTGCAATGTTCATGAGTCTACGAACGGGGTGTTCCGCACTTACTTAGATCAGTTCGTGATCATCTTTCTCAATGATATTTTGATCTATTTGCGAACCAAGGAGGAGTATGTGGATCATCTGCGTCAGGTTTTGCAGTGGTTGCGAGAGCAACAGCTTTATGGCAACCTGGCAAAGTGTGCCTTCTTCAGGACAGAGGTACAATACTTAGGGCACATCCTATCAAGCGATGGCATCTCTGTAGATCCATCAAAGATCAGAGCTATTTGGGATTAGCTAGTGCCCACTAGTGTGACAGAGGTTAGGAGTTTCATGGGATTAGCCGATTACTACCACAGATTCGTAGAGGGCTTTTCCAGGATCATGCACCCCATCACTTCCCTTCAGCTGAAAGGGAAGAGTTTCACTTGGACCGAGCAGTGTGAGAGGGCCTTTGGGGTCCTCAAGGAGCGTCTTACCAACACTCCCACCTTAGCGGTTCCAGATCCTGCTGAGGATTTTGTTGTTTGCACAGATGCATCACTTGAGGTTTTGGGAGATGTGCTTATACAAGGTGGTAGAGCGATTGCATATGAGTCACGTAATCTCAAGACACATGAGCTAAACTGCCCTACTCATGATTTAGAGCTCACAGTAGTGGTACATGCTCTAGTTCGTTGGAGACACTTTCTTTTAGGTCATCGCTTTGAGCTCCATTCGGATCACTATAGCTTGCAGTACATATTCACACAGCCAAATTTGAACTCCTGCCAATGGCATTGGATGGAGTTTTTATGCGAGTATGACTTTGATGTCCACTACATCAAAGGGAAGGAGAATGTGGTCACTGATGCCTTGAGTCAGAGGCACCATGAGATCCTGACCTTGACATTGAGTGTGGACTTGAGAGAGCGTATCTTATAACATTTGCCTGAGGATGAGTGGTTTCTTAAGGTGCAGCAGGAGATCCAGAAATAGAGGGCCCTTAAGGGCAGATTCACAAGATATTCCCTTGAGTCTGATGGTTTTCTTAGACATCAACAGCATATCTATGTACCCCGTGCAGGTGATCTTCATACAGTGATTCTTTCAGAGGCTCATAGAACACCTTATGCAGCACACCCAAGGGTGAAGAAGATGCATGCCGACTTGTGACAGTTATACCATTGGGCAGGTATGAGACAAGATATTGCAGAATATGTTGCTTGCTGTCTTGAGTGTCAGAGGGTCAAGGCTAAGCATCAGGATCCAACAGGACTGTTATACCCTCACAAAATACCTGAGTGGAAATGGGACACCATTTTCATGGATTTTATTGTTGGTCTTCCTAAGTCATCACGCCACCATGATGCCATCATGGTGACGGTTGACAAGTTGACCAAGGTGGCACATTTCTCACCTGTACGCATGACGTACAATGCACCATCTGTGGCAAGGGTATTTTCGGATCAGATTGTTAGATTACATGGGGTACCTCGCCTTATCATTTCTGACTGGGATTCAGTATCCACATCAGCCTTTTGGAGAGCCTTACAGCAAGCATTGAGCACACAGCTCAACTTCAGCTCCGCTTACCATCCTAAGACTGATGGACATATAGAGAGAGTTTATCAGGTGTTGGAGGACATGCTTCGTATGTATGTTATGGACCATCAATCTAGATGGGAGGAGTATCTGTATCTGGTTGAGTTTGCCTACAATACTGGGCATCACAGCTCGTTGGGTATGCCTCCTTTTCAAGCTTTATATGGCAAACCATGCAGGACACCGTTGAGTTGGGATTGGATAGAGGACAAGGTTGCCATTGGTCCAAAGATAGTTCAGGATATGGAGCAACAGGTCACACTGATTGGGCAAAGACTTCAGGAGGCACAGGATCGACAGAAGAAGTATGTCGACGCTAAGAGGGTAGATCAGAGCTTCTCAGTTAGGGACAAAGTATTCTTGAGAGTGCGACCACACAAGAGTCCAATCCATTATGGAAAGGGCCCTAAGCTCGCACCACGATTTGTAGGACCTTTTGAGATCTTGGAGTGGATAGGACCTGTAGCCTATTGTCTAGCCTTGCCACCCAGCCTGTCACGTATCCACAATGTCTTTCATGTTTCAGTTTTACGACGTTACATTTTTGACTTATCTCATGTATTGGATTGGAGTGCTCTTCAAGTAGAGGTAGACGGTCAGTTGTCTTTAGATCTAATTCGCATATTAGCTCATCAGATGCTGGGCCTTCGAGGTCAAGAGCTGGACTAGGTTAGAGTCCAGTGGGACATGTACGATGAGGTCATGACGACACGGGAGGATGTAGCAAGATTGAGGGCCCTTTATCCCCACCTCTTTGATGACTTCCAGGAGGAAGTACAGTCTTAGGGGGGAGGATGTGAGGCCTACTTTTTCATTCCCATACATTTGACTATTACTTTACTGTTGGTGATACATTTAGACTTGTGGGACTATTGATCCTGAATTCTTGAACTATTAGACTTTATGATGTGTGTGGATTGTTATGTTTAGTATGTTTACGATGTGTTAGACTAGGATATTTCTTTACTAATGATGTTAGATAGATGCTTTATATTATGATGTTATGGGAAAACTAATTGGGTGATGTTAGATAGAAATTTGTTTTGTGATTCAATCTTGGGAATGGATGTTTGAAATGCAGAATTTAGAATCTAATTGTAATGTGACTTCCTTTATGCTTATATGAACTTGTGATATTTTATGCGAGTGTATGTTTCTATTTTCTTTGGCTATTATAAATATGTGGAATTAAATTTACAATTGAGTGCACAAGTATTTCTAACAAGCCATAGAAATTGGAGATTATCCCACACACGATGTTGTTATCCCTTGTGAAGCCGATCTGGTTCCACGAGGAACCAAGATCAACTCTATGCATGATGAAATTCTGTAATGTTAATGGCATGTTGTTAGTTGGGCTAAGTCTACCCCTCTTTATTTTGAATTCTAATTGGTGTTGTAAGAATATTGTCTTTTGAATTTCTTTTTTTAAAATTTTAAATTTTGAGACCCCTTTTCATGTGCTTTCACTCAACCCTTGGTGCTCAAAATGAGCTAAACTTGACCCTGGGTTGTACCCCTTGGGTCTAGGGACCTTTTTGACTTGGGTAACCCTTGGTAAACCTCCATTTGGTCACCTTTACTTCACCCTAAAGTTAAGTGACGAAATTGGAGGCATGGGAGGGAGAGGATGAGTGGGTCCAACACTCAACCCCATCCTTTCCACTTCCCAAGGTTGGAGACGTCTTCAAGACACCCCAATTGTGGAGGACTTTACTCCAAGTCCCTCTCACAATTGGTGAGGGTGACTTGGAGTTGTGTGGTCCCTCTTGGGAGGAAAGGAATGGGATACATGTGTCACCCATTCCCTCTTAAGCTCCACTTTTCTCTCCCACATGTTTGAGAGAGGACAAGTGGAGGGGTGAGAGAGAATTGGGGATGGGTGAGTGACATGTGTCATCACCCATCCCATGAGTCTTGCTTGTAGTGGGGAGGAAGAGTGAGGAGGTGATAAGTGTCACCTCCCCATTCCTCAAAGTTCATGGGTTGAGCTTATTTTAATCTCACTTGGAGAAGGTTATGGGTTGTTGAATTTTTGGATAATTTTATTGTTTAGAATTTACTTTGGGGAAAAAGTTAGAGAGAGTTTTGTGGCTTATGTTGGAGGAGGAATTGCAAAAGCTCTACATCAACCATCTACCATAATTGGGATTTTAAAGGTTGGTTTCAAGGCCAAGGCCTTCCCTTATGTATTTTTACTTGCTTGTGTGATGCTATGTGTGAGTTCTATTTTGAGTTTTTATTTGTTGTTGTGGAGAAATTTGTAAGGGTGTTGTAAGAGCCTCTCCCACTTGGGAGAAGATACTCAACAAGTGTGGGGTGGGGGAGGAGTGAACCTCCTCGAGGTCATTTCCTTGAGTTTGTGGTGTTGTAACCTTGAGGACAATATGAGATTTTGAGCAATATGTGAAATGGCTTGAGAGCTAAAATGGAAACTTGTGGAAATTGTGTTTGAAACTGTTGGCTTGAGGCCTTATGAGGTATTTGTATTGGGATATTTGTAGGAGTGGTACTCTTGAGTTGAGTGTTGTCCACTCCCCTACCCCTTTGAACTCATCCTGGTTGAGTTCTTGTGTTGTGTTATCCATGGGTGTAAAATTGTGTTTGGTTGTTGAATGTCTTGTTGTGATGTGGAATGAGTTCTCAAGTGTGTGAATGACCTCCCTAGCTCGGGGGTGACCCACTTACGATTCTATGGTAGGGAGGAGAGCAAGATGTTGTGGCTTCTTTCCCCTTGTTGTGTTAATGTAGGTTCGTTGGAGCTAAGTTGTGAAGTTGATATTTTATTTTCCTTTACTCTTGAGAGAGAGCTTGCATATTTTTTTATTTGTCAAAGAGAAGAGCATTGTTCTCTCTCTTGTTGTAAAAGTGTATTTTCTTATGTGGTGTGTAAGTTATTTTCATTTGTAAGAGAAAGTTAAAATAGTTGATTTTAATGCTTATCATTCAAGGAAAGTTGAAGGAAGAAAATTTTTTTTTTTTTTTTTGAAAAGTTATTTCATTATATATAAATTGTAAAATATCAATTAGTAAAGTTGTGGCTTTATTATTGAGACAAAATATGAGAATTGTTTATTATTCTTTGAAAAAGAAAATTGTGGATGATATGAATTAGAAGTATCTACTTTATTTCAATGTTTCTTTCCTTTATAAAAAAATGTAAATATTAATATTGCAAAGAATATATTTTGTAAAAAAAAAAAATAAGTTATTACCTTATAGAAAATTGAAAAAAAAAAAATATATATACATATTTATTGCTTTTTGTTTAAAAAGAAAATTTGTATGTGATTGGATGGAAAATTATAGTTGAAAATATAATATAATATATATATATATATATATATATATCTATACATATATATATCTATACATATATATATATATATACATATATATATGTATATTATAAGAAATTTGAATGTGTTTCTATATGTATTTAAGAATAAATTGATTTTATCTATTTTGTCAAAAAAAAAAAGAGATTTCATTATATATATATGTTGTTATATTTTAATAATTATTAAAATTGTGTTTTAAATGTAATTATGCTTTTGTTGTATATATATATAATAGATCTCATAAAAGAAAAAATATATATCATACACAGAATATGGAAGGACTGCATTTTGCAATCATTGTTTTGAGTGGCAGAAAATAAACAATGTTAATGGTGGGGGGTTTCAAACCCCCCACCACCGTGCCTTCATATGTTCTGGGTGTGGGGAGGGGGGCGGAACCCCCACCCACACCCCATCGTATGGGATGTGGGTGGGGGCTCCGTCCCCCTCCCCACACTCCCCTGCCCACTAAACCCCCGCAACCTACCCTCTGTGCAGACCGTGCCACACGCGCCACACCTCTCTGCCAACCTGCGGTCTCCACCCCTCCCGCCGTGGCTCCTCCACTACGGCCCCCTCTCAGCACCACCACCGGATCCTGCCACCACTACTGCAGCCGCCCTCCTCAGCACGCCGCCACCACCGGATCCTGCCACCACTACTGCATCCACCCTCCTCAGCACGCCGCCACCGCCGTCACTGCCCCAACAGCACCCCTCCACAGATTTGCCATAAATAAACTTAGGGTTTTAGATTTTTAACCCAAAAAAAAAGATATATATTTTTTGAAAAAAAATCCAATTTAAAAACACAATGAAAATATATGTGTGTGTGTGTGTGTGTGTGTATTTTTATATATTTATAAATGCCATCATATGCATTTCATATGTGGCCATTAAACCTGCAACCGAAAAACACAACCAAAGGCAAAATGAGAGAAGAAAGGAGGAAAGAGAAAACAAAGAGGAGAAAATAAGAAATGAAAAGTATAGGGTTAGGGTTCTTTTTTGCCTTAAAGAAATTATATTTTATTGTGGGAGGATTCTAGGGCAAGGTGGAATTAAAATCCAATTTAAAATTTAAATTCCCCTTTTGTTATTATTTTTGTTCATTGTTTTAAGTTTGGAATTTATATAGGGAATTTGAGATAATTAATGAAATGGGTAAAATTATATTCTAGTCGGAATATTATTTTTATTTGTTAGTGGATGTTAAATAATAGATTTGATCACGATAGAAGGATTTATTTGATTCAATTAATTTTATACAATTTAAATATTGAGAGGTGATTATTTTTAACAATCGCGTTAAGAAATCTAACTCTTCGAGGACGATTTAAACCACATCGTTATTAATTAAAATTTAAAATTCCTTGTAATCATGATGGGGCAATTTAATTAACGAAATTAAATTAAACATTGTTTTAAACCCGACTCAGAAACCTAGTAAACCATTTAAACTAAGTTAGTGAAACCTGTATTCTGAGATCTGATCTACTAAGAAATTAGAAATAATGTAAATGATGCAAAGATAACTCTGATTGATCGAAAATGTGAAGGAGAACAAATTGATCGAGCTTTTTTTAAAAACATTTAAAATTATAGAAAACGTTGGTGGTGCCTACTTAGGGTTAGGATTTTGAGCTTGAAAATCTATTGGTCTTTTTATTTAAACCCTCAAAATTCTAATTCCCTCAACCTTCTGCATTGTATCTGTTGTTGTGTCATTGGCCCCCTTCGCCTTGTGTTGCCTCCTTTCCCCGCTGCATCGGAAAAATGTAGGTCCAAAAAATCTCTATGCAGCAATGGGGTCCACGGTTGCATGTATTGTTGTATGTTCCAGATTGTATCTAATGCACAGGTTCAAATGTACATTGGCAGACCTGAAAATGGAGTTAAATCAGCTTCAGAAAGTGAAAAATTAGTTGTGTGCATCTTTGCAGGCATATCAAGTTTATACATGGCATTCGGGTACATTTTCGAGTGTGAAAAGGTGGTTACGCATTGCATATTCCATCACAGATTTCGTGCTTGTATGTATATGTTGTTGTATATTTGATATACAATGGGTAGATACAACACCAAATTTCAAAGAAGATTCAAATCTGGTTAAGCAATGATCAGGCCCACAGGAGAACAGTGGAGGGATTGTATGTATGTGACCTTTGCATATGACATACAAAGCGGAATGTACAATCCCAGATTTCAAATATTATCAAGTCGGGCCTAGCGGGCATGCATATAACGGCAAAGTTGAAAAGTCAATGTGTTTCCTTGTATCTTGCATTATATATATCTGCAACATACAATCGAACATATAAGTAAGATACAAATGAAATATGCAAAGCGAGAGTGGTCAAAGTCAACGGTCTTCAAGAACATGGTGGGGCCCGCACAGTTGTATGTCCCGGATTGTATGTATGTGCTATATACAATGCAAAATACAAAGCGCACATACAATCCCAGATGAGAATGAAAAGTTTGTTCTGGCGGATAAGTGGTTGAGGTCTGAGATTGTATATTGCACATTGTATGTATGTGCATTATACAATAAATTGGTACAATGAGGCTGATACAAATGCCATATTTCAAAGTTGTTCCAATCTAGCTGATTAAGGTATTGGAGTCCACGGTTGTATGTGCATTGCACATTGTCTGTGCGATGTACAAAGTGATATACAAGAGGGAGGATGCAAATGCCCAGCGATGGAGGTCCAATCAGATGTTGCCACGTGTTTGAGAGCAGTTGTATGTATATGCAGTTGCATATACAAAAATTTGAATATGCAGGGGATGGAAAGGGAAAAGCGTATGTTTGTGCCATGGAAAGTCAATGAAGCAAAGGCCGTCTGCGTGGTGTGATTGCATTGGCTAGTGGCTTTTCAAAGCAATTTGAAGCCATTGATCTTGGCGATGAGGAGGAAATTGACGGCCCTATTTCAAAATTCCATAGGAGGTTTTTCCTATGCATTCGTAGCTGCATTCCAGGCGGGAAAAATTCTTAAACACGTAAACTGTTGCATTTCTAGAAGCTGCAGGTAGGTTGGCCGTAAATGGAAAAATTGCAAAGGCATGGTCGATGAATGACGGGCCACCTACCATTTTTAATGGGAAAATCTCCATTCGGTTGCACGTTCCCTGATTTCACCTATTTTTCCTCCTTTTCTCTGCCTAGAACATTGAATGTTTTAGGTGCCATTCAAAAGGCACATTGTATTTGGCAGAATTTTGAAATAACATTGTACTTAATGCTGAGTACACATTCTTGCTATATAGGAGGACTGTGTCACTCATTTTTTTTTAAAATGAGGGAGCAGGTGAAGACTGAAAAAATTTTGGTGGAATAATAAGGTACAATTTTGCTGGTGGCTCTGTTGGATGTCTTATGAGTTTATGAATCATATGTTGAATGTTTTATGCATAGTTTTGTTGGTTTCATGTTGTTTTTATATGAGAAATGCATCGTTGCATGTGTTCGATTGTTTGTCTCCAAGTTGTGGGCATCTTTTCTCTTGAATCTAAATAGCTAAGGGTTATTTGGGATTCAGGAACATGGATTTTCTGTGTTGAATGTCTAATCTCTTATCTTTGTTCAAGGAACAAATTAAATGTTTTAGGTTAAGCATTGGGAAAGGTATGCTGCAACAGGGATATCATCAAGTATGAATGACTAAATACTCAGTCTTGGGAAGTATCTGTAAGGCAGACAATAAAAAATTTCCCCTTGAAACTTAGTTATTGATTCAAGTTTATGGTAATCATTCACATGTGTATGTCCATTGACTCCAAGCCCCAAGATAGGCACCAGTCTGGTCTTGTATTGAGGTTACAACCTAAGGTCCCAGTCTTGCATCCAAATACAAAATACAAATTCAAACTTCAAATATAAACCTTTAGGACATTAGTAGTTTTAGGACTAAAATCCTCTATTTCACAACTGAGCATAGGCCCAAAGCTAGTCCCTTTGCACTTATTTTACAGTTTTGGTCTGCATAAGAGAGGATTTATCTGCTTTGTGTCAATAACCCAGTAAGTTCACATGCATATTTTATGGATGTTGAATAGGGAATACCCCCTTGATTCTACAGAGCCTAAAGATGGAGAGGAGATATTTATAGGGTCTATCTCCTGTACTATTGGCCCCTGGCCCAGAAATCCTATTGATCAATGATGGCTACCTTGTAGGGATAATTGGGAAGCATCCATTTTGGGAAAAAATGCAACAGATTTGGCGACTCCGCTGGGGACTGCTTTGTGTGAGAACCTTGTTTTAAAAAACTAATTCCTATTGTAGGTGGTGACTCTGAACAAATCTCCCAACCGGTAAGGTGAAATTTGTATGCAAGGGAGAATATCCCTGCGTAATCCTTTGCTTGAAGAATGACCCAGAAAAATGATGTATAGGAGAAAAGGGACCGTTCAAGCCAGTCAAGAAGGTTCTCCCAGCCCTAGAAACAATGATAATACCTAAGATAATCCTAGATCTTCAGAGCAGCAGGTGCCTTATTTTTCAAACACAGAGGCTAAAATTCAAGATGTATATGAAAGACTACAGGGTGATAGATTGAGAATGAGGTCATAGGTGTTTCAGGAATGCCCTTTCTTAGATCCCGTTGACAGATTTGAAGAAACTGAGTCCCCAAGGGATGATGATGATGACCAAAATGGAAAGGGACCATCCTCTTCTATGCCTAAAGATGAAGAATTAGCTGAAGAAATCAAGAGCCTGAGGGCTGAGTTAGAATATTTGCAGGCTTTGAGGATTAGAGATGATATGAGATAAAAGGTGCAAGCTCTAAAAATTGCTCAACATGATTCAGTTCCCACCCTTGATAATGCAAATGTGCTAAGAAACCAGCAAAGAAATGAAGTTCAGAATCAACAGAATGATCAGAGACAAAATACAAACAATGTTAGGGTACCATTGAAAAATGTGAGAAATCAGAATGCTAATAGGAACGCAAATGTTAATCAGTTTGGTAGACAGCCTATGCAGTTGGATAGATTCAGGTAGCTAGTTTTTAATGGTATTCCTGGTTACCCTAATCCCATTGATAAACATGTAAGGTCTCAGATACCAAAGTTTTCAGGAAACAATGTTGTGTCAGGGGAAGATCATTTGAAGGCCTTTCAGAATGTTATGGACAACTTTGAGGTTGAACATGAAGATGTTTTTATGAAATTGTTTATGCAGTCCTTAGTTGATGAAGCTAGAGAGTGGTATAAAAGTCTGCCTAACCAGAGTGTCTCATCATGGGATGACTTTAGAAAGATTTTTAAAGAACAATATGGTGATAAGACTGATCCAATCTTTTTTATAAATGAATTCACTAGTATTACTAAGGGGTCAAATGAGCATGTTGTAGATTTTAATGCTAGGTTCACTAGAGTGTTGAACAAATTACCACTTCACATGAGGCCTAATGAACCAATGTGCATGGTACTATACATAAATGCTTTTGATGCTAAAATAGCTTATGGGTTAAGAGATAAGGGTCCTACTAGCCTCAGGGATGCTTTTAGAATTGCAACCAACATTGAAAATAATAGGAAAGCATCTGGTAAGACAAATAGAAGGGATGATGTAAAGATTCTACAAAATCCGAATAATAAGTCTCAAAGTACTCAAAGTAATGCATCTACTTCCAAAGAGAAATTGGATAAATTGACAACTATTGTTAAGGACCTAAGTTATAGACTTTCTAAAAATGAAAAGGGGATAGGTCCCAAAAGGCAGGTTTACCAAAGACAAGAGAAGATACCATCATTGCATGATATGCCATATAACACTAATTGGCATAATGGTAAACCCATTCTCCCAAATAGCAACACTAATCAAAGAGCTCAAAATGTTAAGGAGACTCCTGATCCTTTGAAGAAAGTTGTTAACATTGTTGATGATACCCCATGGTGCATAATTTGTCAAATGCCTCACTCACAATCGCAATGTATGATTGCTCAATCTTTTTATAATAATGTTGTCACCTATGATGAATGCAATGAGACACATTATATGGAGGATGATAGTGTCAATATGTTGTTCACAAATGGGGAGTATTCTTTTTATGATGCTAATGAAAGCATGAATTATGTGACTCGGGTCTACCAGCAGATTTCCTGTGATGAGGATGATGAAGATAACTATGCTTATGCTCAGCACTCACACATCTTTCTAAATAACTTGAGAAGGCCTTCTGATGAAGAGATTAGAGCTCTCACAATTGCAGCAGTGGCTCAGGTCAAGAGCAACTATAACATTAGAGGTAAGGCTCAGGTTGGTGATCCACGTCAACCAGAAGACACCTTTGTGAATCAACCAATGCATAATCATAAAGGGGCTGAACCACATAAGACGCGATGGAATAATAATAAGAAAAATTCTAAGCAAAAACCAAGTCATGATTCTCAAAGACCAGAAAATGAAGTTCCCCAAAATGAGGATCAAAATAAGAATTCTCAGGTCATGGATGACAGTCAGAAGGCCATTAAAATTAAGGCTGGATCAGCTTAGGATAAGAATAAAACCATGGCTCAAGTTACAACTGTTATAAAAAATTATGCTCCCTTTGACATAACTCAGGTTTTATCCCAGATAAAGGTCTATGTTCCATTGATGGAGACGATGAAAGTTGAAGAATTTAGGAATAAAGCATTGTCCCTAATTTCAGGAGTAGCTTGTCAGGCCGAGCACAATGTTGAGACTCAGGGTAAGAAACAAGCCTTGTGTATTGATGAGGATGAGGTTCCTGAAGTCTATCTGGGGGTGACAATGACAAAATGCCCTTCACAGGTTGAACCGTTTTATGTCTCCCTTGTTATCAATGGAAAAGTAATCAAGAATTGTATGCTTGACTCAGGGGCATCAATAAATATTATGCCTCTGGCTATCGTGCAACAAGCTAGATTGAAAATAGATAAGGCATGTGGAAAATGCTATGCAATGGATGCTAGGGAGGTACCAGTTATAGGAATCATGAAGGATGTGGATTTTATGCTAGCAGCATATCTAGAAAAGACTTACAGAATGAACATAACAGTAGTTGCCATAAAGCCACAGTATGGTATGCTGTTGTCAAGACGATGGGTAGCATTGGTTGGAGGAAGTATGCAGTTAGATTTATCATATGCCATGATCCCAATGAATGGTAGAGATGTCAAACTGGTCAAAGAAGAGAGGTCACCAGAAACAGTTGAAGATCAAGATTGAGAAGAGCATATCTGTTTTGTGGATACTGAATGTGAGAATTTCAGAATTGTCTCAGATGATCGAGGAAGCGAAGGGAGAGATTTTTGCATTCAAGAACTTGACCAACAGGGTCTCTGGACTATGTATTTTGACGGAGCTTGTTCAAAGGAAGGTTTTGGTGCCGGAGTTGTGTTTTTATCTCCAACAGGTAAGCTTTTGAAATTCTCTTTCCTGTTAAAGTTTGCCTGCACAAATAATATTTTAGAATATGAAGCTCTGCTACTAGGATTAAATGTTGCTTTGAAGCATGGGATTAAGATGCTAAAAGTGTTTGGAGATTCAGAATTAATTGTCTCCCAGGTAAGAGATAAATATGCTTCAAAAAATAAAAGGTTGAAACAGTATAAGCATGTTGTATGGGAAACAATTGAATTATTTGATACTTTTTCAATAAATTGGATAGAAAGATCAAAGAATGTCATGGCAGACTTTTTAGCTAATGTGGCCATAAGGCCGGATGATGTCACTTTGTCTGATGTTACAAATGTTGAAGTAAAATTAGACCTGCAGTACCAAATAATATATGTAGTTGGAAGGTGTTTGATGATGATAGAGATTTGTTGAAGTTCCTACACTGCATATATGAATACGAGAACCAGGAGATTGATTTTTAGAACTTTGTAGAAGTTGTGAATAGAAAAGAAACTCTTTTGGGGAAAGAAGTAATTCAACTTAAAACAAATAAAATCCCCAAAGGGCTAGTTGCTTTAGAAAGAGCATTTGACAATAGAGACTAGTTTGTTAATAAAGGCATCTCCTACAAACAAGGATGGCTTGGAGGAGATAAACTTGGGGACACGCCATGCCCCCAAAAGGGTATATATTGGCAAACAGCTCAAGCCACACATCAGGAGTATGTTGATTGCATTATTGAAAAAATATAAGCATGTATTTGCATGGTCATATGAGGACCTAAAAGCTTATAGAGAAGACTTATTCTAGCATGAGATTCCTTTGAAGCCTAGAGCTAAACCATTCAGATAGAAACAAAGACCTATTAATCCAACTTTGGCTCCAAAAATGCAAGAAGAGCTTGTAAAGCTTAGGGAGGCTGGAATAATTGTGCCTATTAGACACTCAACTTGGGTGTCCAATCTTGTCCCAATTAGAAAGAAAAATGGTGATATAAGACTTTGTTTGGACTTTAGAAATTTGAATGTATCTTCTTTAAAGGATAATTATCCACTACCTAACATGGAGGCTATGTTGCAGAAGGTAACTGGTTGTGAGCTTTTATCCATGATGGATGGATTTTCAGGATATAATCAGGTGAAGGTAAAAGAATCTGAACAATACAAGACTACCTTCACTACTCCATGGGGGACTTATGTATATGTAAGAATGCCATTTGGACTAACAAATGTAGGTGCTACATTTCAGAGGGCTATGGATGTTGCTTTTGTAGGATTGATTGACTTAATTTTGGTTGTATATCAAGATGATTTAACTGCTTATTCAAAAAAGGAGGAGCAACATTGCATGCATCTAGAACAAATTTTTATTAGGGCATTGGAATATGGCATTTCACTTAACCCAAAGAAATGTACTTTTGGGGTAGTAGAAGGAAAACTATTGGGACACATTGTTTCCAAGGATGGAGTCAGGATTGATCCTGAAAGGGTTGCTGCAATTGACAGAATTCAAATTCCTAAAACAGTGAAAGGCATTTAGTCTTTCTTTGGGCAGATTAACTTTGTTAGAAGATTCATTCCCAACTTTGTAGAGATTACAAAGGATATTTCTAAAATGTTGAAGAAGGGTGAAACTATCAAATGGGAAAGTGAAGCAACTAGATCATTTCAGAACATCAAAGAGGCTATAAAGGTGGCTCCTGTGTTGAGATCTCCTAATTTTTCTAAGCCACTTTAGTTATTCTCATTTGACTCTTTTCACACTATTGTTGCATGTTTATTACAAAAAAATGAAGATGGTTTTGAGCAACCTATTGCTTTCTTTAGCATGTCGTTGCAGGCAGCCGAATTGAAATATGATATCATGGAAAAGCAGGCATACGCATTGGTTAGGGCAATCAAAAGCTTCAGGCCATACTTAGTAGGATCTCAGATAAGTGCATATGTGCCCCATGTAGCAGTTAAGGACATTTTCACTCAACAGGAAGTGACAGGAAGAAGATGCAGGTGGATTAACAAGCTACAAGAGTTCAACATTGAGATACAAATTACAAAATTGGTAAGGGGACAGGGTTTGGCTAAGATGATGACACAATCAAATTTGGAGGCATGCCAGGTAAATGTAGTTCAAGATGAAGTTGTTAACATGTTAGAATCTGGATGGTACAAGGATATTGTGTATTATTTGCAGAATTTGAATTGTCCTTCCCATCTCAGTGATAGTCAAAAAAGGACCTTAAAGTTACATGCTATCAAATACATCATTATTCAAGGAGAATTATATTGGAAGAATCTTGATGGTGTACTACTTAGCTATGTGGATGAAAATCAAGCTACGGATATTTTAAGTGTCATGCACAAAGGAGTGTGTGGTGGACACTACACTGCCAAGACAACAGCTCACAAAACTCTCAGAGCAAGCTATTGGTGGCTGACCCTTTTCTCAGATGCACAAAGGATGGTAAGAAAATGTGATCCCTGTCAAAGGTTCTTAGGAAAACTTAAGTATGAAGTTACATTACCCCTTAGAATTGTAACTGTGGAGGCTCCATTTTAGCAATGGGGAATTGATTTTATAGGGAAAATTTCAGAAAGATCAAGTGGAGGACATAGTTGGATTTTGGTCGCTATTGACTATTTTACTAAATGGATTGAAGCCATTCCAACTAAGAAAGATACAAGTAGGGTGGTGATGGATTTCATTTTGGAACACATTATTATCAGATTTGGAGTGCTAGTCAAATTGGTCACAGACAATGCCATGTGTTTCAGATCTGGTGATTTTGTTGATTTTTGCAACAACTATGGGATTAATTTGTCATATGCATCACCATATCATCCACAAGGAAATGGTCAGGTAGAATCAAGTAATAGAAGCCTTATGAAAATCATCAAAAGGATGGTAGACAAAAATAAAAGGGCATGGGATTCAAAGCTAAAGATGGCACTATGGGCTGACCAGATAACAGTGAAGAAAGCAATTGGAAGGTCACCTTTTGAGCTAGTGTATGGCGCACCAGCTAAGTTACCTGTGAATAATCTCTTGCCAATTTATAGATTCATACAAGAAAATGATAAAGAGATTGAGGACTCAATGAATGAGAGGATAAATCAACTGGTTGCATTGGATGAAATTAGAAGAGAAGCACAGAAGACAAATATCAAGAAACAACAAAAGGTGAAATATTTGTTTGATAAAAGGGCTATAGAAAGGAAGTTTCAGATAAGCGACTTAGTCCTTGTTTGGAATACAAAGAGCCAGGATAAGGGCAAGCATGGTAAATTTGAGCCCTTATGGATGGGCCCATATCAAATCAGCAATACTCATGGAAAAGATTCCTACTTTCTCCAGGCCCTAAATGGTGAACTACTAGAATTGCCTGTGCAGGGTAAATTCCTTAAATCTTATTTCTCATGAATGAATATCTTGTGTGCACATTGTAAACTAGGTGTAACTAGTCTGTACATTCCTTGTGTGGTCAGCATTTTGCTTTTGTGCATTTTGCCTGGTCTATCCTGAGGTGGTCTTGTTCTCCCTGCATCCTTGCGCCTACACGTCCCCAGTGAGAACAAATTGATCAGACTTTGTTGAAAAATGTTCAATTAACTTATTCAACTAATTACCTATTCAATTAGTGTGACGTAAGTAATTTAACACCAAATCTTTTAAACCTTCAATCAAATTAATTTTAGTCAATAAACCCTAATCACGCCCGTGAGGCATTATGCTGTCAAATTTTTCCAGAATTTAGGGTTTAGTTAGGTTAGTGAAGTTTAACCTTGTTTAGGAATATAATATTGTTTTTTGTCGAGCATTGTCATTTGATTTTTGTATTTTTATCATCCTCTCATGCATTTGACTTTTGGCTATTGATTTGACTTATGTCAAAATCCCTTCATTCACATAGGATAACTTAGGGTTTTTGATCGTTGATCCTAACCCTATTGGCAATGTTAACCACGTCGTGATAACCCCCTAGTTGGCCTTCATTGCAATTGGTATGCGGACGTGAATGCATTAACCTACATTCAACTGTACTGTTTATGCCTTAAGCATAACACCACCGAGCATGCTTACGCGTGTGAGGGGGTTTCTAGGGAAGCGTGAAATTTTTCGTGATATTTTGTGTCATGACCACATGAAAAATGTGGACATGACACGTGTGATGTGTGTCATGACCGCATGAGAAATGTGGGCATGACACAAAAACACAAGAGAAAATTTATTCATACATGCCACTCTCACCTTCTAAGGATTCTTACACACCACTAACACCACCCATGAAAATAAAAGCACAAGATCAAGAAAAAGCATACTTGATAGATAATGAATCAAAGAATGTTCTTGAAAGTTTACCAAGATCCTTTCTTACCCCAAAAAATCCTGAGCAACCATCTACCTTGACTTAAATATAATCTAATGATGTGGATGAAAGGAAAGCACCCTTAGTGTAGATAGAGATGGTAGAAAGACTCCTAGATAAAGATGAGGTGAGTGAGGGAGAATTCCAAAAGGAATGTAAGATGCGAGTGACCATAGGAACTGTAGATCCTATCATTTTTGAATTGCTAGAAAGGTATGCAGGATACTTGATAGATATGTGGTCGGAACCAAATGGGAAGACAAGCATAAGCTTTCTTCATCCAGATGAACAAAGAGAGCCACAAACTCCCTTTGAATTGTTGTAATTCTTACAGAGTATTCAAGAATGTCCTAAGGTAAAGATCTACATGCAAGATGAGTTCGACTTACTCGTTGAGCTTTTGAGTTGTGATGGAGTTTTATATTGGACCCCCTCACAGCAACAAGACTTTCATGCCCTATTACACATCACATTAATAGGGGTGGCCCCTCAAACGAGTCAACCAAAGCAAAGTCAACATTCAAGACTCTAAAAAATAGGAGAGCTTGTCCCTTGAAAAGGGAGTACTAAGAATAAGAAACATAGGAAAAAGTGGAAATTTCATGAAGACTAGAAAGGTTCATACATGGTCAAAGAAGATGTTAGAAATAGTGCTTATCTTTTGTGCACAATAGAAGGCTAGGAATTTGGTGAGAGGGTCAATGCCTTTCACCTTAAGAAATATCATGTCTAAAAAATCAAAAAAATGGTAAAACATAAAAACACCAAAAAAATGGTAAAACATAAAAACACCAAAAAAATCAAATATTCCAAAAAATCCAAAATATATATAAAATCATAAAAAGGTCAAATCTTTCATGCACCTCTATTTCATCTTGCATCTTTGTGAGTGACATCCTCTTGTTGGATTTTCATCTTAGTAAGGAGTCTAAAATTAATTAGGTATAAGTGGATCCCCTTAACTTTGTAGATCCCTGATATTCACAATCACCATTTATCATTCCCCTTTTCACATGCCCTAATGGTTCTAATCAAATTCTAGCTTTTAGCTCTACACTAATACCGATCTTAGCAATCCATGATGTTAAGTCTAAACAAAGTCAGTCTTCAAACCTGTAGTACTCAATAGAAGCTTGCAAGTAGACCTCCCCCATTTCTTCTTAGTGGGTGAGGTCACAATAGTGTGTCCCACTTATGGGACATCTTGATTTTTGTCTGAAATCATATTTTTTTAGAAAAATTAATGATTCAAGCCTTGAGGGGTTCCTGTTAGAGTAATAGGTTAATTACTTAATTAATTTAATCATATTGATTAATTAATTAAGTCACCTTTACTTTATTGTTCACTTAAGCTAAACTTAGGCACTTTTATTATTTAATAATTCTTTTATTAAATCCTAGGGTTCACTTAAGGGTTTTGATCTCCTTTCTTAAAGATTGATCTCTTTGTAATTATTCATTCTTGTTTATGCAATTTTACTCTCTTGGCTTGCAAAGCAATATCTTTGTGTTGTTCAAATCTCTAATACGTGACAGGTTATTTTGCTTGTAGGTGATCACTGGGTTATGTGAGGTAGGCTTTTACAACTTCAACATGGTATCAGAGCTTCAGATCTGTAACTTCATGTTCATCTTTTGAGAGATTCAAGCCTTGAAAGAGTATTTTAGTGCATCTTGAGTCATTTTTTATCCCATCATTACATTTAGATTGCTGGAAATAGTCAAGATTGGCCTTTGTTTCATCAATTTTGGACTCATAGGCTCAGATCTGCAAGGGTTACTGAGGGTGCTTTTTTTCTTAGATCCAGAGGGTACCTACATTTTTTAAGCATTTTCAGCCTAAACAGACCTCACCGTTGCGTCTGGAGCGGCCCAAAACCTATAAATTGACTATAAATTTATCGAATTTGACCTCCGTGACCTCTGAGGCAATTTTTTTTGCCAGGCAGGTCATACGGCCTGCCCAGCATGTAGTACAAGATGATTTTTTAAAACATATCTATATATATATATCCTGCGTTTCAAAAAAAATATCAAAAAAAAAATATTGTATTTCATAGGTTTTTTTTTTTAAAAGGTTTTAAAGTAAAAAAAAAAGGCCAATAAAAATTTTGGCTGGGAACCTACGCTGCACAAGCCCCGTACCTGCAAGGCACCCTATGGCTGCACCTTGGGTAGTCTACCCATTTTCATAGGGTACAAGCATGGGCTTCTCAATGTTGTCGTCCCTTTAAATATGACATGGGCTTATTTTAAAAGTCTTGAATTTTTTAATTAAAAAAAAAACTTTTACCAAAAAAAATATAAAAACCACCTCTCCCAAAGCACATCTCCCACTTGGGCCTGCACCAAATTTAGTGGTGACTTTAGCAAATCTGCCAAATCTGGCATTTCTTCCAAATTTGGTGACAGTCTGCCATATTTAGCAATAAGGGGCCCTTTTTTTGCCCTACTTTGTGCTTCAAGGGGGTCTTCTTGATTTTGTCATATCTTGAGCAAACAGAGTCGGAAAGCTAGTTCTGGGCCCGATCCAATGGAATAGGTGATTTTTTCTGGTTTTTCTATTTTTCTACCTTTTTTGTCAGTCAAAGTCAAATCATTGTTTTCACACTTCCAGGGGCATAACTATTGCATACGACCTCTATTTTTTGCAAACGAATAGGCATTGGAAAGGTCTTGTAGTGATCTTTCTAGATCTATAGAGTATTTCATCAGAAAATTTACCAGGTATACAAAGAATAGTCTGAAGTATTTTTTGCTTTTTCTCCCTTTCTAGCTTTTTAATTTGTACTGGGGTTTGGTTTCTTGTGTTGTGGGGGGTGTTTTTTTCTTGATTTCTATATATACACATCAGAAAATAGAAAACTCTTCCCTTAAAAACATTTCAAAAACTTAAACATCATGGCGGACACCTCATTAGTTGACCATCTTTCCCCACATAATTATCACACTTGGAAGGCACATATGACCAGACTTCTCATGTCAAAGGGGTTATGGTCCTGTTTGGATGAGATTTAGCCTCAGTTGCAATATCAATTTGAGATTCTACAGCATAGAAACAAAATGGATGAGGCCATGGGTTTAATATCATTGCATGTTTCAGACAGTCTTTTATTTCACCTTGAGAGTTGCACAACTCCTTGGGAAATGTGGACCAAGTTCAGTGATCTCTTTTGCACCATCAATTGGTTCAGAGCACTTCAGCTTGAGGCAAAATTAACTTCTTTGGTACTTGATTCCTTTCCATCTATTGAGGATTTCTTGATGAAATTCAAATCACTCAGATCACTTTTGCAGGGTTGTGGCAAAACCAAAATTGACACCGAGTGTATATACCTGATTCTCTCTAAGCTTTGAGGCTTATTTCAGATATTTTCTTCTACTTTCTCTTCCACCTTAGATGCTTTGGGTCCATGATTTACCATGCCTACCTTTGAGGTTTTATGTGATCATTTGACTCGTGATCAAGCCAAGCTATCACAGTTGGATGCTCTCCCAGGATCAAAGAACCAAGCCTTGGTAGCTCAGACATCTAAGGGGAAGCAGAAGCTGAAACTGAAGCCTAAGTCAGATTCAGAAGGTAGTGAGAGTTCCTCCAAGCCACCTCCTAAGTCAAATTCCAAACCACACTCTAATCCTAAGTAGGGTAAGTCTTCTAAGTCTGGTGAGTCTTCCTCCAAGACTAAGAAGAAATCAGGTGATCCTTGCAATTTTTGTGGCAAGGAAGGTCATCCAGTTACCAAGTGTTGGAAGAAATTAGAGGTTTTAGAGGAGGCCATGTAGCAACATCATATCACCTCACCTCAGTCTACTTCCCCACACACAGGGAAAGGTCATGCTCTTTTTGTATGAGCCTTACCTTCAGGATCCACATGGATTCTAGATTTTGGTGCTTCTCACCAAATGACACATACTCAGGAGTTTGTTACCACACTTGCTCATTGTGGTACTTCATAGATTACATTTGGTGATTCTACACAGCTTTCAGTTATGGGTTCAAGTCTTGTTCCACTGGACAGTGGTTGTGTTCAGGATGTTCTTGTTGTTCCTTCCATTTAGACAAACCTCCTTTCCATTTACCAGATTTGCCATTCTGGCAGTGGTAAGATAGTTGAGTTCTCCCCACATGATGTGGTTATTCGAGACCTCCATGATTCTAATTTAGTTGTGGCTACTGGGAGTGTTGATCCTGCATCCCGCTTATACATATTTGATGGCTTTGAGAGCTCAAATGGTTCTAGTTCATCACTTATAGCACATGCAAACATAGTGAATAGGCTTTGGCATGAGCAGTTTGGCCATGTCAATTATAGATATCTACAACAGATGAGTACATAGGCACTAGTGATTGGGCTCCCTCAAATTTCCTGTATTGATGGTGTTTGTTGAGGATGTGTACTTGACAAACATCACTGGGATTCTTTTCTTATGGATAGAGCCACACGTGCTAAGGCACCCTTGGAGTTGGTATATAGTGACCTCATGTCCTTTCTGACTTCTTCATTTTCAGGGGCCAAATTTGTGCTCACATTCATTGATGACTTCTCTAGATGTACATGGGTGTACTTTCTTAAGTACAAGAGTGATGTCTTTGATACTTTCAAGATCTTCAAGACATTCATGGAGAAGCAGTTTAGACTTTCTATCAAGAGGATATGCATAGACAATGGGGGGAGTATGTCAATCAGCCTTTCAAGAACTTTTGTACTGAGCATGGTTTGTAGAATCAGCTTTCAGTTCCTTACACCCCTCAGCAGAATGGTGTTGCTGAGAGAAAGAATAGAACTTTATGGGAGATGGCCAATTGTATGATTCAGTCACATGATATGGATTCTTCATTTTGGGCTAAGGCAATGAATTGTGCCAATTACATTTAGAATCAAATGCCTCATAAGGCATTATGACATATGACTCCTGAGGAGGCTTGGACCCATGTCAAGCCCAATGTTTCTGCATTCTAATTTTTTGGTAGTGAGGCTTGGGCATACATTCTTGATGCTAAGCGGAAAGCCATGGAGAGGAAAAGTTGACCACTCATATTTGTTGGCTACTATGAGGATGTTAAGGTGTACAAGTTGTTTGATCCTGATTCCAGAGAGGTCTTGTTTCGACGAGATGTCCAGTTTGATGAGCGCTTTCCTCAGATGGATCCTCCATTACTAGCTTCTCCCTCACTTCCTACTCCTCTCACTTCATCTCTTGAGGATGATGTTGATGATGCTCCACCTTCCCCACCACCACCAAATACTCAGCCTTTGCCCAAGTGGGCCCGCTTTACTATTGAGGAAATTGGATCTTTGGCAGGTGATCCTTCAAATTCCCATCGTACTCATGCACAAACATCAGGTGCTAGTCTTTTGACTCATGCCATTTTGGATGATCCTCAGAAGTATTCAGAGGCAGTAGGTACTCCTGAGTGGGATAGAGCTATGGAGGAGTATTCTTCTTTGATGAAGAATAATACTTGGGATCTTGTTCATCTTCCTAAAGGAAGAAAGTTGGTTCGGTGCAAGTGGGTGTACCATACCAAGTTTGTTGTAGATGGTTCGATTGATAAGTACAAGGCACGTCTTGTTGCGAAGGGGCTTTCTCAGGTTGACGGTATTTATTACTCCAAGACCTTTGCTCCTATTGCTAAGATGAATTCTATTTGCTTTGTACTTTCACTAGAAGCTTCACAAGGATGGATAGTTTTTCAGATGGATGTGAAGAGTGCATTCTTGCATGGAGACCTACATGAGGAGATCTATATGGAGCATCCTCAAGGATTTGTGTAGGACATTTCTTTGGTTTGCAGACTTTGGCGTTCATTGTATGATCTAAAACAAGCCCCTCAGGCTTGGTATGAGAAGATGGACTCTTTTTTGCTTTCCTCTCACTTCACTCATTGTCATTTTGATCCCACAATGTACATTTAGTGTCAGGAGGGTGATATTTTGATCTTTGTGCTATATGTTGATGATCTCATTCTTACAGGTAGCTCATCCTCCATGATTCAGAGTGTTCAAAGAGCTTTGATCAAGCAGTTTGAGATGATATATCTTGGTCTTCTGCACTATTTTCTTGGTCTACAAGTTATTCATTCTTCGGATGGGATTTATGTATTTCAGTAGAAGTATGCTCTTGATATGCTCCAAAGATTTGGCATGCTTGATTACAAGCCTGCTCCCACACCATTTCAGTCAAGTGTTGTCTTGACTTCCACTTGCTCTACTCCTTCAGTAGATTCTACATTATATAGGCAGTTGGTTGGCAGTTTGTTGTACCTGACACATTCCCGTCCTGATCTTTCCTTTGCATTTGGCCTTGTCTCTCAATTCTCACATGATCCACATGAGATCCATTGGCAAGCTACCAAACGTATCTTGAGGTACATTCAGGGAACCACACATTATGGCATTCACTACACATCAGGAGCCCCTCACATTGTTGGATTCACTAACTCAGATTGGGCTGGTGATGTCAATGATCGAAAGTCTACTTCTACCTTTATTTTTTGCCTTGGTTCTAGTCCTATTACATGGTCTTGCAAGAAGCAATCTGCTATTGTATTGTCATCTACAAAGGCTGAGTACTGAGCTGCAGTGTTAGCTAGCTAGGAGCTTTTATGGCTTTGCTAGTTGATGACTGAGTTTAGTTTTCCTCCTGATAGTCCCACTCTTCTTTGGTGTGACAATCAGAGTGCTATTCACATTTCACACAACCTAGTGGAGCATCAACAAACTAAGCACATTAAGATCCACATGCACTTCATCAGGCAGTTGATTTAAGATGGTTCTCTCATCTTGGAGTACATTCCTACAGATGAGCAGGTTGTAGACATCTTCATGAAACCTTTGGCATCACCTCACTATCTTTAATTGTGATCTATGCTTGGGGTGAAAGAAGTTGTCCTTGGGGGTTCTTCATTAGGCCTTCATTCATGTTTTTTTACATGCTTTCATCTCTTTTTGGAGAGGCATTTTTTCCAACTGGGTTTTCTCCTTTACTCCACTTTACAAAGATTTGGTTGTATTTGGGTACCTCATCAAACCTAATTGTTGGGACCCATCTTTGCTTTCATGCATTTGTCCTTAGTTTTTTAGCTTCTCCCTAAGTTCATCTTAAGGGGAGGTGTTAGAGTAATAGGTTAATTACTTAATTAATTTAATCATGTTGATTAATTAATTAAATCACGTTTACTTTATTTTTCACTTAAGCTAAACTTAGGCACTTTTATTATTTAATAATTCTTTTATTAAATCCTAGGGTTCACTTTAGGGTTTTGATCTCCTTTCTTAAGGATTGATCTCTTTGTAATTATTCATTCTTGTTTATGCAATTTTACTTTCTTGGCTTGCAGAGCAATATCTTTGTGTTGTTCAAATCTCTTCTATGTGACAGGTTATTTTGCTTGCAAGTGATCACTGGGTTCTATAAGGTTGGCTTTTACAACTTCAATAGTTCCATCTAAAGGGGTTTAATTAAAAGGTTTGATAAAACCCCATTAGATGAAATCCCCTTGAAAAGAACCCTCCTAGTCTTAAATCAAACCCTCAATGGAGTCTCCTCCACACCTATCAAAATGCTGACAAAAACAAATTTTGCTTCACCTTTTGGGGGATCAAATGAAGTCATTTAGAAATTCTATTTTGTAAATATGTAGCCCTTAGTATAAGCTTTCCAAAAAGCATGATTTTGAATATGTTTCATTTTATTGTATATTTATTTTCTATTTTATAGTGAACGTAGGTTTTTCACCCAACAACAATGTCTCTATTCCGTACACACAGAAAAATAGAAAAATAGAGAAAAAAATTTCTAAAAAATATGTGTGCACTATATATTGATGTCCTTGTTTTACCCAAAAAAAATGAATTTTGATATATACACAAGAAGTTATGCTTGATGACATACACCTATGTCCAAATTATAGTTACCATGACTACAAAAATTAATTTAAAAAATATATATGTAACAAAAAAATTATGAAAAAGTATCCATGCACTAGATATTGATGTTAAAAATCTATATTTTAAAAATTAGAATTTTACCCTGTCTAGAAAAAAAGTTATGCTTGACAACATAAACGTTACTTTCTAAAAATGTTGTTTAATATTAAAACTAATTATTAAAGGAGACATTCAAAGATTCATGTTTTATTTCAAAAAACTAAAAATATATATATTTAGAATCTACACACAAATCACCACAAATCATTAGTTTGCATCATCTCCAAATTCTTAATGGTTTAGCTGCTATAGGTCTCAGAAAGTGAATATTTAGTTAAAAATGTTGATATCAATGTCCATCTTGGCCAAAAAGTGGGACTCATTATTGTGGGATTAACCTAGTAGAAGGGAAGTCTGACTGGATAGTGAATGTATACACCTAAAATTGGCATGACTCTACTTAAATAAATATTTTAAATATTTATTTCATCAGTCACATTCTTCTATCAATAAATAAAGAAATTCATTTATTTATCTGATTCATTTCCTCTCATTTAATTAAATAAACACATTTATTTAATTAATTAAATTCATATACATCACCTTCATTCTGCTAAATAATTAAATAATTTTAATTATTTAATTAAAACCTTTATTCTTCCAAATTTAAATAAAATACAAATTTTATTTAAATAAAATCTAAAATATCCACTAAATAAAATATACTTTTATATTTTATTTTATTCTTCAAAATTATCCACGAAATAAAATATATTTCTATATTTTATTTATTCCTCTCAATTATCTACAAAATAATTAAATAAAATCTTTTTTATTTAATTATGCATTCTTATCTTCAAAAATCATTCTTATCTTCTAAAAATACTTTTCTCTTGTCATACAAAAGCAAAAGCAGTTTTAAAGCATCTTTAAAGGAAACTTTCTCTTAAATTAGAAAAATAAATTCTAATTTAAGAAAATCAAAACTCATCCTCATCAAGAGAGGAGTTAACTCAACAAAACTACTTTTCAAATGACACATGTCTTTCTTCCATTTGTTGCACGTTCCTCAACAACCCTCCTCCGTTGATCTTTCCTTTTCTTATAAACCATTGATCTTCCCTCATCTTTTTCTATAAATACCACCCTCTCCTTCTTCATTTCATCACTTATCATTTATGCAAACTTATGCTACAGGAAATCAAGCGTGTCTTTGGCACCCATTTTCTTAGGCATTCATATCATCCATCTCACTTTTGTGTTTGAAGCTCATCTTCAATCACACGAATATCATAGCCATTCTATCTTTGTCATCTTCAACAAGCAAGGGAGCATACACTTCTGAGGGCTTCATATTTATCAAGATCAAGAACAGATAGGTGAACTATGGAAGATGAAAGGTAAAAAGGTGTAAGTATTGCTTTGTTAATTATTAAATCATTTTCTCTTTCACATTTCATAGATGTATTGGGTATTATTATCATTAATTGATTAATCCTTATTTTCCCCCTCACAATGAAAACTTTTGGTGAAACTTAGCCCCTTATCTCTCCTAGCCAAAAATGTCAGGAAGATCATAACTCTGAAAAAAGTAATCTAAAATATGAGTGAATAAAAAATGAGAGATCAAAAAAAAGAGTGAGAAAAGTGAAATTATAAGCTCCAAAGTAGCTGAATATCTAGAGCATCAATAAAGGCCTCAAAGCATCCCATCAAAAAGCATCAAAAATATCAAAAAATGAGAGATTCAAGAGAGATACTGCAAAATGCAAAAAAAGAGATAAAAAAGAGTGAAAAGAGAGAAGATTGTTGATTGTCTGTACTCTCGAGTAGAGATAAATCTAAGCTCGAAGCTATGAGAGTGACAATCTAACAGATAAAGTAAGCTATAAAGCACACACATGCACCAGTTAAGAAATATTAGGAGACTAGTTGTCTTTAGGGTCATCTTCTACTTTGAAGCCTTTCCTTTACCCTAGGTCTATCTTGTTGGCCATCTTCGATCTAATGCTAGCAAGAACTAATAAAATTTGTTGCTTGTCTAAGTTGAAATCTTGTCAATGTGTTTTGTCTAGATAAGGATCAATGTTCAACCTTTATCAAAGCCTCAAATTCAAAAGCATACCATCTCCCATCCCATTCCCACTTGATTCCAAAATCCTATCTCAAAAAGTTAAATAAATCTCTTATACCAAGATAATTTATAATCTCCTAAAGAAAAATTCTTATTGAAGAGCAATCACATTGTTTGTTTCATCATGCATTGATCACACCAAAAATTAGAAAAATAAAAAGTAATAAGTCTATGTCATGATTCATGATGTTTCATAGGTTTAAAATGTGTTGCATTCCTTCTTATGTCCCTGCATTTCATTCATTGCATTCATATATATTCTAAAAAAGACCAAAAATATATCATAATAATTTTGCATGCAAATTCATGTAAAGTATTAGAGATCATAATCACAAAGGGTATGAACCATCAATGAGCAGAAAAGATAAATATAGTCATGATCATGAGGAAACTTCCAAGAGTACTAGTACAAATCTGATACAAAGAAAAGAGTAGAGTCAAGGACAAAATTCTCTAGGTCTCCCCATGCAAGGGGGGAAAATGAGAATAAGAAAAACATAGATAAACCTCACGGTTGATTTTGACCAACAGACTCACTAGGGCTTCGAATCCTAACTTTCCTATGAGTAGTAGCATTAGAACCCCTGTGGGTCCTATGAAAAAGAGAAGGAAATTTTTTAGGAACATGAGAAGAACCCACCTTGTCAACTCAAGAAGCATGTCTACAAATTCCAATACTTGCCATCTCCTGAAGGATAGAAATCTTCAGCCTAAGTTCCCTAATCTCAGTACACAAGGAAGTGATCTCCTGGCTGGCATAGTATGTAGGCACAAGAATGTCCATGTGACAATCGGCCCAAGAAGGAAGATGAGCATTGAAAAGTATAGATTTGTGAGAACAACTCATGAATGGAACTAAAACATCTAAGCTTGAATCACGAAATAGTTCCCTCCATCCTGTAGCAATGCCTAAAGAGAAGAAATAAGAGAAGAGAGAGTTAGTCAAATGATCCAAGTACGCAAAAATGACAAAAACAAGGAGTAAAGAAAGGGTACTCACGAGGATCACCCTCTTCCCAAGAGGGGTCATCTAGTTCATGATCACAAGCAGGAGGTATGGTAGCTTCCTCATCAAGAGGAATCTCTCTATCCTCTCCCTTGCCGACCTCATCAAGATCCTTTCCCTCTAGATTGTAGTCCTTGTTGGTAGAATCAAAATCATCAAGAGCAATAAAACTATGAGGAATGGACCCTCTTCTCCCCCTACGAGTAGAACCAAAGCCATGAGGTGTGTGAACTGGCCTAGTAATCAGGACACCAGGGGTCAAAGGAGTCCATATGCTCATCCCCTACTCAGAGTCATCCATCTCCTGAATAGTCATGTAATAAGTTGGAACTAAGGGCAAGTCCTCTAGAAATCCATCTCCTAACTATTGTAGGACTCTCTCGATGTGGTGAAGCTCCACAAAACCATTTCGATCTTAAAGCTAAACCACACCCCTACAAAATATTCTAATCTAGGTGTCACCAAGGCATGCATCCTCCATATCAATAGAGGGATCAAGAATCATCTCAACATCAGTCAAGGTAGCCACTATAGGCAAGCTAGTATCAAAGTAACCAAGTTAACCCCATCATGTAGCTCTCAGAAGTCTAGGGTTAGGGAGTGGAATCTCCCTCTGAAATGGTCGTATGTGCTCATAAATACATGTCATGATAAAAGAAGTATGACTAAATGCAAGAGCTCCTTAGTGCGTAATACGATAGAATTTGTGGTAGATCGTAGCCAAAATGTCAACACCCCATGCAAACACAATGTCACACTCGATGCACTAGATGATTGGTGACTAGAACCCTCTAAGGCTGGATGCTCCCCTATCTCCTGACAATTTTAAAGCAATCAAACCAATAAGGTACTTCTTCAAAGGATAGATAGGAAGTCAAGGAACCAAAGTAAGTTGGATCCCTGACTGCATCTCAAAGTAAGATACTCCCATGATGGATGCCCATGATCACCTCTCGGCATGCGAATCACTCTCAGGAAGAACAAGTTGCTATCCCATCATAGGAACCCCTAAGATGTGATAAACATCATAAAGAGTGATAGTCCACTCTCCTAAGACCTGCGGAAGTCTAAAAGTGTTCGTGTTGACATCATAGTAGGTTAGTATGTCACAACAGATGCGAGAAGTAGCATGGATAACTAGAACATGGCATATCTTATCCAGTCCTACTTTCTTCAAGATAGCATGATCTCCTAAAGAGAGGGCCCATAAGCATCTAAAATCCATTACTACTCACAGCCTGCATTCCATCGAATGCATCCATCCTATCAAGAATGAAAAACCACATGTTAGATCTCATCAAAACTTAGAAAAATCACAAAAAAGCATATATTCTTCACAAAATTGCAATAAAATCAATAGAATAGTGTCAACTTTAATAAAAAGTGAAACTTAGAAACAACATCATGCATCAAATTACAAGTAGAATCAAATAGGTAGAGTCACCCCTTTTAACAAGGCAAAATTCCCTGGGCAACCCTATTGTCAAGCCAAATCTCCCCAGGTGACCCCAATGAAACAACTGGGTCACCCAAGGTGACATGCCCTGGTGAAAGGGGAAACCCATGGGTGACCCTATCACACCCCCCATCATGCCAAAAATTCACAAAAACTAGAAACTTCTACCGAATTTCAACAAACGAAAGCACACTGACATTCTAAATGATGAAACAAACACAATGCGACAGAAAAAATTCACAAAAATGAAATCATTTGCAAGAAAATTAACAAAATGTAAACTAGGGTTTTGAAGGTAGAAAACCACACTATTCGTACTCGATTCTTAGTGGAAGAAGGATTTGTTGCCTCCATTGCCATCACCTCGATGAAATCTTTCCAACGATTGCATGCATGCATGATTCCGTCAATAATTGACCCCTTTTTCACAAATTCCTTCACTCCTTTTGTCTCTTAGATTAGATTTCAATTATGCATTTAGGAGTAGCTTCTTTCTTTTGTAGTGTTTTTATGTCTCATTTTGTGTGCTTGCATCCTTATAGGTTACAGATGGTGAAATAGACAATCAGTCAAACTTGTGACACAACTCATGGTATGTTTGATCATTTGCAATTGCATTGTTTATCTTAATATCTCAAATGTTGAAGTATGCTAGTCTTTACAAGTATAATTACGACAAATCAATGATAGGTAAGGTCTATTTCGGGAATGGTACCTACCTTTCATGTAGACTACCATCTTCAAGGGGGCAAATATGTAAGCACTAAAATGATGCATGAGCTTCCCCGAGGACCCCATAATGATATGCAATCCCAATCACATACACAAAAGCATGAATAATAATGTCCCCTCAGTAGCAGTCCTCTTGGAGACATGTGTCAGTTGGCTTTTCCCTTGTTGATTCTTTAGTTTTTTTACCATTCTACTTTTTCCCCTTGTCCATTCTTCTTTTTGTCACATTTTCCCCTTTCCTATGTGTTTAGTTTTCAAATTTCTTGCCATTTCCACCATTTGACATCCCATTCTAAAGGTTTCTAACCCTAGGAAGCCTCTAGATAGCCTGATAGACCAAACCCATCTTTAGTTTCTACCCATCTTTCCTCCTTTGTGGGTCTCCCCTATTAATGACCAAAACTACCTGGGAAATCCTAGTTGAAGTTATCCTGCACCCTATTTTAGATGCCAGACCCCCTTTTTAGACCATAACTAAGCATACATAGCTTTCAGTTTTTTCCCAAGTGTAACCCTCTATGGGTCACCCTAGGGTCACCCAATGTGATCTGCCCTGGTGAAAGGGGTGTGACCCTTGCAGATTTTGAACGCAAGTTTATCCTTCAATTTGAGCCTAAAAAGACTTTGTTTTTGCCTAGTTTGCATGCAATTTCAAGATAAACATAAAGGAGGCCATAATTAACTCAATCAACACTCCCAATCATGTAAATTTATCCTAATCTATTCTTGTCAACTCTTCTTCCACTCATGCTAACTTCATTTCTTCTTATGTGATAAGCTTTCAAGGCTAGATTACTCTCCAATCTATTCAGTCATGTAATCAATCAAGCAAGTTAACTCTCCAATCAAGGGTTTTAACTCCTCAATCAACCCCACCCATCTTGTGCTTTACCAACCTATAAATACCCCCCCTCCCCAAGCAATAGGGGAGGCAAATTCATTATTGTAATCTATCTTTTGCTTAGTTTTTGCTCTCCAATTAGCATGCTTATGCTCACTATAGGACTTAGGTGTCTTTTTCTTATTGTTATTATTTTTCCAAAGCCTTTAAAGGCTTAATAGCGTTGTTACGCTCACCAATTCTCAAGCCATAGTTCTCTTAGCTCACATTGGGCTCATTCAAATCTTTCTAAAGCTCTTTCAATTGCTTCCCCATCCCACTTGCTACAAGAGGATGACCTCGCTGCTACAGGAGGACAAGGAGGTTGCCATACATAGGGATTCCTAAGGATAATGAAGTCTCATGCATCTCCATTATCCATATTTTTAATGTTTTTAGTAGCAATTAGATCACTAATCTTTCTCTTGGAATAGTAATCTTATCATTGTGATTTCCTTGATAGGTTAATTTGAGTTTCTTAGATTCGCTTGTTTTAAGAAGTTAAAGTGCAATTTTAGATTAGTTTCATTTCATGTACTTTTCAATTCCTAGCGGAATCCAAAATTGATCTTCAAAATACAAAAACAAAGAGTAATTGCATTAGGTAATTTCAATTTAGCTTGCATACATATTTTAATTCCTACATTAATTTAATTCATTTTATTTTAAAAGTTGGAGAAAAGAACAGAAAGTTGTTTGCATACATCATAGCTTACATTTCATACAAAAACCCAAAATACCAAAAACATTAGAAAACATCAAAAAGAAAAACAAGTTCACACAAACCCTTGATTTCATCACAAGATCAACATTAAGTCAACACAAGTCAAAACTCCTTGATTTCATCACAAGGTCAACAAACTCAAGAAAACAACTAGAAAAACCTTATTTCACATCACTAAGTCAAAGAGTCAACTCTAGGTCAACTCAAATTCACTCTCTCTATTCAAGCATTCGAATGTGCCTTGGATTCAGAGGTGAGTGGGTGAGGACAATCTTCAAGGAGATTGAAGAGTTAAACCCAAGATGAGAATTCACGTAAGAACAACACTTCATCAAAGTTATAGAACAATAACAACAAATTCAACAACACATACAAGCATTTGAGGCTAGGCTACAACATACTAGAAGCATAAATGAAGCAAATCAAGACCTGTCAAGATGTTGGAATCTTACTAGAAGCATAAATGAAGCAAATCAAGACCTGTCAAGATGTTGGAATCTTAGAAACCCCAATAGAAGCCAAACCACAAGTGACCCTTCGAGTCATATAGTTGTATACACCTAAAATTGACATATCTTGTGACATCACCTTGTCGATACCACCTTGAGACACCTTATGGCACATTTTGTCCTAGGACCCTTGCATAACCCTTCCATCACCTAATTAGTTAAATAAATTATATTTATTTAACTAATCCCTCTTTATCCCATTTGTATCCTCTCTAGACAAATTAATTAAATAAATTTAATATTTATTTAATTAATTTATCCTTTTTCTCCATCATCCTCATCCAATTAATTAAATAAATTATATTTATCTAATTAATCACATTTTTAATCTCTTCTATCCAAATTAATTAAATAAATTAAAGACTTATTTAATTAATGTTTTCTACATCATCCCTCTCCAAAAATTAAATAATTTTATTATTTAATTCCATATTTGTGTCTTCATCCTCACATGACTAGAAGCTTCTAGAAATCCTTATCACAAGGAAGCCTCTAGAAGATTCTTAATCCTTATCCTTGACTTAATTCCTCTCATTCAACCCTCATGTGACACTTGTCACATGACTACAACTCTAAGCCTTGATCCATGTCTCATCTAATCCTAGTCATCCATCACTAATCTAATCTTAGCCATGATCCATTCCCATCCCTCACCTCCTTTAAATCAAGTCTCAACCAAGCCATTTGGGGGATCCACACTTCAAGTATCATCATGCTGTTGAAATCACTCTAGATCCTCTTATCTATCATCTTCATACTAGTTGTTATGCTGTAGAAATCATGAGCAATCAACATATCATTCTATCATAGAGAACAAAGCTAGTAGATTAGGGTGCATCTACTTCGTTCTATCAAGTGTGAGGACTTGATTTGAAGGTGAAGGTATTGGGTTAGTCACATTTATCTTCTTTATTCCTTTGATCTATTTTTCTGCATACATTTTTGGCACAATCGGTGGGACCCCATGTCCCTTGTCTAACCTTGGTTTTGTAGGTTGAAGATCTTTTATATTGTTGATTTTCTTTGTTTAGGGTCAGATTTGTTGTAGAGGGTTTTATGTTTTGCACAAGTCTTGAAAGAAGGATATCTTGGTTTTGTTGGAAAGAGGACTTTGAGACCTTTCCAAAAAGTGATTACATTAAAGATTTGGATCAATATTGAAGGAGTTATGACAATTTGAAGTTGACCCTACGATTCTGATTTTTCAGAACTTTTTGATGTGCGACTTTTGAAAAAAAATTCATATCTTGCAATCTAGGATAAAATCTATCAAACTACTAACAAGTGTGGTGCATCTTGTTTATGCTTGTCAAAGATCATTATACAAAAATACTATCAAGTGGGTTGCTTATATTTCAAGGTGCACTCAATCCAACTTTTACATTTTCAATTGAACAAAGAACTTGTTTGCAATATCACACTTCAATTTGGGCTTAAAAAGAACACTTGTTTGCAACATCATATTTGGATTTTGGGCATAAAATGAACATGTGTTTGTATTATCACATTTGGACTTGGACATAAAATGAATTTGTGCTTTCTTTGATTGGTGGATTTTATTGTGAATTAGGGTGTGTATGCTCTTCCCTTGCACTTAGGGTGATCTTGGGAATTAAAAACATCATTTACTCACATTCATCTTCACACACACACACACACACACACACACACACACACACACACACACACACACACACACACATTTCAATTTCTAAGGGTAAATCAACATTGTGAGTGTGAGTCAAGTGTGTGTGTATGCTCTCTCCTCACACCGCAAGGTGATCTTGGAGATCAAAAACACCATTTTATTTGCTTTTGTCACCCTTTCTTAGGAGGCCTGCTTGGAGACACACCACTCCAAGGGACAACCTTGACTCTAGTGTTCCGACGGAGTATAAAAAGTGTGGAGTGAAACGAAAGACACACCTCTTGGAAGTTGAAATCTTATCATTCGAGCTAAGCCCCCAAGAACTTTATACCTTGGGGAAGTGAAGGTGAAGGGTGGGTTACCCCTTTCTCCCGATTGTGTGGCATTATTTCACTTTCATTTCAAGGAATTGGGCCCCTTGTACCTTATGTATATTGGGGACATCCTTAGACAACTTGTTCATCCTAGCTTAAGACCTCTTGGCCACACCTATTTGACTAATAGTAGGCTTGTTGATGCATGTCTTCAAGTGTCTTCATAAATTTCAACAATCAATTTTGCAAATCAAACTTGCCATTGTGTCTTGTGTGTGTGGTTTAAAAATATATGCATGTACATGTGAAATCTTTTGTTTGCAATTGCCTAAGTCAAGCTATAAACATATTAATTCCACATCATCCTAATTATCCTTGTCATCACTTCCATCCTAAGCCAAACCACCTTCATCATAATCCAAACCCTAATCATCTTAATTATCCACCCTAGTTATCTTAATCATCCTTATTATCCATCTCATTATCCCTAATCATCCTACTTCCCATGTCCACATCATCATAATCATCATCCAATCCAATGACCATCATTCTCATCACTTATCCAATCCTATTCATCCATATATCATAGTAATCATCCCTAACAATCCTAATCATCTTAATCATTCATCCTAATCACCTCATTTATCCATCTATCTCAATCATTCCAAGTCATCCAATCCCATCATTCCTAACCATCCAAGTCATCCTCCTTCTCCATCCTCATCATCTTAAGCACCCAATCACTCCACCCTAGTCATCCTAATCACCCCTCTTATCCACCTCATCCCTAATCATTTTAATCCTCCATCATAATCTAATCAATCCTACTCTATTCATAATCTAATCAATTTCATCCATCTCATATCCTAATCATAACCTAACCACTCCACATGATCATTCTAGTTATAATCCAATCAATTTCACCCATTTCATCATCCTAATCATAACCCAATATCATCCTACAACATTGTCTTAATCCAACTTCATCTACATAATCTTCATTACACTCTAGTATTCATCATTATAATCATAATCTCATTCTTAAGCTCCATCTAATCCATCACTTGTTAAAATGGTTGTGATCATTAACAAGCCTAGGCAAATCCAAAAACCCAAAATCACAATCCTAGGAGGTCTCCAATTTCCTCCCAATGATGATGAGAACCTTGTAGATCATGATGTGTATTTTGAAGATCAAGATGAGCTACAAAGACCTAAATATATGTATAGATCCATCCCAACACTAGAAAACAAGAACCTAGAGATGATCCTTATGGTACCCAAAGAATGTTTGATGAACTTAGGATGCTATATGAAAAGGAACAAGTCACTACCCCACCACAACATCAACAAATCCAACAACTCCAACAACCTCTAGACCAACAATTTCAACAACTCATAGCCACCTACCAATCCAAAACTCAACAAACACAACCCTCATCCATTCAACAACCACAATCACAATATTCATCTAACACATCATCCACTACACCTTTCTTCACACAACCTCAACAAGTTACACCTCAATCCTATGTGTCACCTCCATCATCATACCAACCTAATCCATCCATATATCAAGTTACTCCTACATCAACATACCCCACTTCTTCCAATATCAACCAATATCCATATCAATCCATACCCCAAGATCCTCCAACTACTTACTCTAATATTTCACCTCAACCCCAAGTCTCTTTACAAGACTATCAAGTTCCTTCACAACAAGAACATGCAAGTCCAAGTTACCCTTTGCGCCAATATCAAGTGTCATTAAGTCCTCATGCTACCTTTGACAAGGGGAACTCCACTCTAACTTATGCATCCTATGGGTATCCTCCATCATCATCCAATCATGTCCCTATCCAAGAGCCTCCTAGTCCTATACCAACACCAACATCTAATCCTAATCCTTATCCATTGGTCTATAAACCTTCTAATCCATCAACCCCTTCAATCCCTTCATCAACATGTTCCTCTGACCCTCCACCAAAGGATCCCATGGAGATATCCTTACAACAATTGGTCTAAGCGAATTTGATTGAGCTGCCACTGATAATAGCAAACTGCATTAAAAGTCCTTGGCATAATGAAAATGAATATTGTAAATACCATAGGGATAAGGTCCATAAGACATTCAATTGTGCAAAACTTAGGAGATTGATCCAAAACCTCATAAATTCTAGTAAAGTGGTGTCTACAACATCTAATCCCATTATCCCTCCACCTAATCCTAATCATAAGCCTACAACATCCACCCCTATTATCCTTCCACCTAAACATAATCATAAGCCTACAACTTCCACCATTATCATCCATCCATTATATTATCCATCTACACATACACTTATAAAGGATGTGATCCAATGGCTATTAACAAGGAATCAACCATCTCCATGTCATCAAACACCTATCCTTGAGTATATCAAAGAGCCTTCAAACACCATGCCTATTCCTCTAATCCCATCATGTACTTCACAACCCATCAAGCCTCTTGAAGTGTCTCCCACCATGAATCCAAGTCAAGATCCATTATACCCTCATGTCGTTGACCATCAAGAGCCTATCAAGCCTATCCAACAGTCTTCCACTCCCATTCAAGAAAATCAAGAAATATTTCAAGAGTACAATCTAAAGCATGTGGAAAAATTAATCCCTCATCTAAATCAAGATCAAAGCACCCCCACTCAACCCATCCACAACCTATATATTTTCTATGATCAAGATATTATCCATGATTAAGTTCCTAAACATGAGAAAGTAATTCAACTTCAACCTATCCATAATCTATATCTTCTTTATGATCAAGATATTAAATCTATTATGAAGGGCCTATCCATGAGAAAATTTGTCCTATCCATAGTACAATTAATCCCACAACCATACATGATCAAGAAACCTCGACTACTCCTATCCATCCTCCACCTAGTCCTATCCATGAGCCAAAAACATCCACTTCCCTTGATGAGACACTTGGCTTCCAAGTGAACATAGATGATCAAACAAACAGCTTGGATCTTAATGAGCATAATGATAATCAAGATCCTATTGATCCTTCATCACCTACTATCAACCATATTTCAAGTCCACCATCTTATCCCCTTGGTCTTACCACTTTCATCCATTAATGTTCGTCCTTAGGAAAGGAACAACCATTATCCACCTCATCCTCCCCATCAAAGAATGAGCTTGTGTCTAGTGTCCAAAACACCCACAATCTCATTGTACATCATATACTCCAAAACATGAATTATCAAGGTAAAGGCTTAGGCCTTCATGAACAAGGTATTTTGGAGCCCATCCATGTCAAAGTCCCTCCACAATCATATGGCCTTGGCTATATACCCCAAGGAAAATAATCTAAAGATGTTGGTACCACCTTCATGCCTTCAAAATCCACTCCTTTCCATCATAAATCACATCATACCCCCAAAACATATGTTTCCATTCCTCCTCCATCGTCATATAAATCCTAAAAGAATGTGACCATACATCTCCCTCCATCCACTTTACCTCCACTCCTTCCAACTCCTAATATCCCATACTCACATCCACTCTATATCCACTTCTCCTAGCGCCTAATATCCCCTCATCCGTTTATCCAAAAATTCACTTTTAATCCCTCTACTCATAAATCCCCTCACATCCCTAATCATGATCAATGAATGCACACATCATCTAAACATGAAGCTTCCACCAAGTCCATAGGATTCAAAAATAAATATTTGGATGCATCCTTCCATAAAGCAAAAAATCCTAAAGATAATCATGCCTTAGGGAACCAATGCAAAGAGTCAAAGCAAAATCCATCCAAAAGGTTACCCAAGCCCATACCTCCACAAGAAAAGTACAAAACTAAAATGGTTTGGATCCCTAAGCAAAAATAAATCAAGTCAAATGAAGCATCTGTATCCCACAAATCCCAAAAATCCCATTTCATCTAAACATCCCAATGCAACAATCTTAAAAATCTTAAGTCTATGTGGGTCCCTAAATTCCTACATCGACCATCCAATAAGAAAACATCTCCATTGATTCCTACACCTCCAAATAAAAAGCTTCAATGTTTATCACGGTGTTTGCAACTGTTGGTCTTGGTTCCTTTTCATCCCACAACATTTCCACATACCTCCATATCCCCATCTTTCATCCACTATCCTACATATTTCACCCATAATATCCCTATGGTCCATGCTTTTGTATAATCCTTTCATCCATTATCTTTCCATCCATAATCCATTATCAGTCCATATAATCCACCTCATAATCCACTATCCTTCCATCCATAATCCACATCATAATCCATTATCCCCCATACATCCTTGCATAAACCTTTCATAATCCACTATCCTTCCATCCATAATCCACATCATAATTCACTATCCTTCCATCCATAAACCTTTCATAACCCACATCATAATCTACTATCTACCTACTCCATCTCCCTCTCATGAAATCCCCTACCAGCATCTATGAGCATAATGACACTTGACATGGTCCATGCGTGACATCCATCTCTAATGGGACCATCACCTTTCATAGAGCTAGATGCTTGAGTTCCCATCCTCTTCCAAATTCTTCTTGTCCATTTCCACCTATCTCATCCAAATATCCCATAAATTTTTTTTAAAAAAAAGAAAAAAAGAAAAAAAAAAAGAAAGAAAAATCAAAATACTAAAGAGAAATCCCTTCGTCCAATGGTGAAAACCACCTTGGTGGTGCTTTGGATAAGTACCATGATGAAAAGCTAGCAAATAGGTGTCATGTGTAGGTTGATTATCTATGTGTTTTACACTTGGGGGCAAAGTTTTCTCATCCAACCTATCATTCCCTCCCTATCAATCTCATACTATCATATCCATCGTATTACACCTACATACCTATCATACTAAATTCATCCATCCTCCCTTCCTCCTTTTGATCTTGATAAAGACAGCGAAAAAATTTTGAAAAATGTTTTGGACATTTCTTGATATACCTATCCTTTCAAATCAATCCTATCATCTATCATCATAAGCTTTTTCATGTAAAATCCTAAGCATTACACCTAGAATGGGGCTTGTTATTCCTATGTGACATAGCCTTTAGAGATCACATCCTAGTTCCCTTATGATTTACTCATTCATCCCATTTACTATTGCCTATCCTATTATCCATCCATCTATCATGAGTCTTCCATCCCATTTACTATCTCCCATCCTTTTATCCATTCATCCAATCATCCTTTCATCCTTGTCCTTAGACTTGGTTTTCCCTTGTCATTGGTATCTAACATCTCGGCTATCCAAATTATAATCCAATGCCATCCCAAAACATCCTAAAACACAAAAAAAAATCAAAACATTTCCAACAAAATCCAAAAACATCATAACATTTAAAAATACAAAAAAAATATATGCAAAAATTCTCAAAAAATCAAATATCCACAAAAATCCAAGCAACAAACCCAAATGCAAGTCATCCTTAATCCATACCAATCTAGTCAATCAATCTAGCCAAATTATCCAATCAAATTCATGGTTTTGATCCTCGCCTTGTCGTAAACCAAGTTAATCAATCAAATCAACCATCATCAATCAATCATCAATGGGATATATCATTCCCACATCCTTGTGTTGATCTAGGGATATATCATTCCCCACAATGTCAACACTATCCTTATGAATCAAATCCTGGTGTTGATTCGCATGGCCAACAACACTAGTATCATCAAATCATCATCATCAATCCAATCCTATCAATCAATCGATCATCAGTTTGCAACTTGATAAGGAAAATACCTTTTTTGTTTTTGAATCATTTGTGCATGCTTTCTTGCTTGTGTGTTATCATTTTATCTTACATTTGTATCGAATCCTTATTATTCCAGCTAATATTCATATCTTTTGTATGGTGGAATAATTTTTTGCATATTCATTGCATCTAAGGTCATATCATACCTTTTGTGCATTAGGACTTTAATGCTCTAAGTTTCCTTCCTCATATGTTTATATAAGGTTGTATTAGGTTGGGTGCACAAGACACATTGTCACCTTGGTCTTTATACCTTGGTGCATAATGTCTAGTGCTATATCAAACTATATGGTTTCTCACCTCATTGTAGCATAACGTATCATTCATCTCTTTCATCCATCCCTTATTTTTCTTCCTCCATCTCCTTGACCAATCCCTTTCATTTCATTTCGAGAGCCTACCCGTGTTCTTCCAACCCGCTTATCCTCTTGAGGGGGCATCATCCCATCCTTACATCATCATCTTATCCTTACATCATCTTGTCCCTTAATTCATTCCTTCTTGTCACTCTTTCAAGTGGTTGGGGTATCCTTTTTCTTTCATTCATACCTTATCTTCTTTGAAATGATGTTACTTCTTTTAGTCGCAACATCATCTCAAAGAGGGGAAAAATGTAGACACCTAAAATTGACATATCTTGTGACATCACCTTGTCAATACCACCTTGAGACACCTTATGACACATTTTGTCCTAGGACCCTTGCATAACCCTTCCATCACCTAATTAGTTAAATAAATTATATTTATTTAACTAATCGCCCGTTATCTCATTTTTATCCTCTCTAGCCAAATTAATTAAATATATTTAATATTTATTTAATTAATTTATCTTTTTTCTCCATCATCCTCTTCCAATTAATTAAATAAATTATATTTATTTAATTAATCACCTTTTTAATCCCTTCTGTCCAAATTAATTAAATAAATTAAAGATTTATTTAATTAATGTTTTCCACATCATCCTTCTCCAAACATTAAATAATTTTATTATTTAATTGCCCATTTGTCTTTATCCTCACATGACTAGAAGCTTCTAGAAATCCTTATCACAAGGAAGCCTCTAGAAGATTCTTAATCCTTATCCTTGACTTAATTCCTCTCATTCGACCCTCATGTGATACTTGTCGCATGACTACAACTCTAAGGCTTGATCCATGTCTCATCTAATCCTAGTCATCCATCACTAATCTAATCCTAGCCATTCATTCCTATCCCTCACCTCCTATAAATCAAGCCTCAACCAATTCATTTGGGGGATCCACACTTCAAGTATCATCATGTTGTTCAAATCACTCTAGATCCTCTTATCTATCATCCTCATACTAGTTGCTATGTTGCAGAAATCATGAGCAATCAACATATCATTCTATCATAGAGAACAAAGCTAGTAGATTAAGGTGCCTCTACTCCATTCTATCAAGTGTGAGGACTTAGTTTGAAGGAGAAGATATTGGGTTAGTCACATTTATCTTCTTTATTCCTTCGATCCATTTTTCTGTATACAATAGTCATCTCAACAACAACCACCATAGAAAGAACAAGACAAATCCAAAACAACAATAGGCCCCTGATAAGACTAACCACTCTTCGTGAAGTCATGCTCCCAAGCAAATAGGACAACGCCCAAGTCTTGCCCCCACTTGATTGCCTTTTTCCATGAGAGAGAGTGACTTGGAGGTTACCAAAAGCAAGGAGATGGTTCATGTGCTATGTCAGAGGTAACTCATCCACAATTATGCGTGTCACATTTTGAAGAGTACAGTCCTTCCATTTGGTTATATTCTTAAATACATTAAGTACCCAATATACATTTTAGGTAATTCAAGAATTGTACCTAGATGCTCTTCTCCAATAATTACCTACAATTTCTTCTCTTTCTTGAATCTTCCCTCACTCACTTCATCTTTGTCTAGTAATTTTTTAACCAATTCTATTTAGACCTGGGGCAGTTGACAAGTGTTGCTAAATTGTACTAAGGCAGTTGGTGAGGGTTGATTATTAGGATCTCTAAAAGATCTTGATGAAACCTCTAGATCATTAGTTGATCCATTGTGGGGGTGTAAGTGGAATATACAAATATTTAGGTTCCAAAGGGTTATAGGACTCACTCAACATTGCTTCTCTTGGTGGCATTAGAGGAGTGTACCCTTCTGTCATATTTTTGTTAGCATTGACAAAAACATTATGGTCAACTCTCATTAAATCTATTATTTCAAATTGAATAAGAGGAGGAGCTTCTCTTAATTGACCTATTTGTCATGGTTGTTTCTCTTTCTCTTTGTTTGTTATTCCAATTGTGAAAATATCAATTGCCAAATTGTGAAGGACTATCCTTCTCAAGCAATTCCATGATTTTAGCCATCATTTCTTTGGAGACTATTTATTTCTATCTTGACAATTCCCCTTTCTCAATGTTCTTGAATTCCATATTCATTGTTTTTCCTTGGTTGTTATTTTATTTCATTGGTAATACTTGTGGTATTAGCTTCAGTATCATGACTTTATTTGTTGATAACTCATAGTTGATCGGGATACCAATTTTTGTTTTCTTTTTGTCTATTTTAAGCATGTTGAATGGCATAGGATCTCCCTTTGCAATGTATATTTCTTTGAGATGGAGAAAACATAATTCTTGGAATAATGTGGAAGGGATTTCCTTCATTCTATGAATCCAAGGTCTTTCATGCAGTAAGTTATATCCAATGTCCTTGTTAATAATGTAGAACACTATTATGATTGTGTTTGGACATAGAGAAATCAAAAGGGTAATTTTTCCAATTGTGGTAGCTTTCAAATTGTCATAACCCCTTAGTGTGTCTTGACAAGTTGTGATATGTGTATGCCCATATTCCATTCTTTCAAGGAGGGTGAATGGTACTATATTGATATCTGCACCATCATTAACTAGAGTTCTCTTGATACACTTCATAGATCTAAACTTGTAGATACAAGGTTAGATCCCCCTTCTTTGTTAACTCTACCTCTGTTGGCATTTACATGAGATCAAAGAAGAATCTAGGATCATGTAATTTGGCATTAGGGGGTAAGTGCAAGAATATGGGGGGCCAAAAAGGGGTCTTAAGTGGCCACTTTTTTTCTAAAATCAGGAAATGTTGGCCTTGGATGAGAAATTGAGCATAGTTACACTCAAAATTTGGAGATGCAACCAAAACAATGTTCATAGTGTTCTAAGTCTACTTTCTAAACTACTATTTTTTTTTTAAATGGTATAGATTAAGGGGTTCAAAAGAGGGAGCCACAGAAATTGGTGTTGTTTCTATCAAAAAAACATAGCATAGCATGTTTTGTGGCTCCCTCAAAAGGTCAACTTTTTTTTGGTATTTTTAAAATCACTTTAGTGAGAAATTAGCTAACAGCATGTAGTTTATGCCCGATTTTTCTAATAATTTTTTGGTGAATATTTGATTTTTTACTAATTTTCAAAGTGGACACGTCCTAAAAAATAGAATTTTAGCCGTGCTACCCCTATAAATTTTGAAAACTAATTGAAAATCATTTTTTTCTTTTTTTAATATGTGTAGAATGGAGTCTAGTTTCTAAATATGTAATTTTTTTTAAATTTCAATGTATGGTTAATTTACAATGAAAAAAAGACTAAATAGTGGTTTTTATCCAAAATCGAACACACAAACAAAAGAAATTAAAGATGAAAGGCTTAACATTGTCAAAATGTGAAAAAAATTACATCGTTAAATAGCTAAGAGAAAGCCTAACATTACCTAGGTGTTTGATTTGTTTGATCTTGAAACACGTGCAAATTTGAGGGTTAGCACGAACAAAATTATGTGAAATCTTGTAGAATTTGGAAAAACACGTCTATGGATGTTGAAAAGGCACTCCAAGCCTTTGGGTTGGAAATCCAAAGAAAATCCCAAGCCCAAGGCTTGGGATTCCCAAAGCACAATATAACGCGAGTGTGTTATGTTGTGCTTTTTTTGCTTTTTTGCATGTTTGCCAGTGTTTTCCCAGTTTGACACAACGTGAGCGCGTTATGTCTTCCTTTGAATGAGATATGCTCAAATTTCATAAGTATGTTTCATGGATGTTTATATCTATTCTTGTAGGTATGTATGCATGTACATGTATGCATGCTTGTATGTATGTACATGTATGCATGCTTGTATGTATGCATCTTTGTATGTATGTATGTTTGTATGTATGCATGCATGTATGTATGTATGTATGTAAGTGTTTTGGGTTTAGTGTATATAAGGACCTGAGCCTGTATAGTTTTGAGGGTTGAGGGTTGAGGGTTGAGGGATTAGGACTTAAGTAATAGGTAGAGGGTTGAGGGTTGAGGGTTACAATTGAGGGTTAATATTCAAGTTGTTGAGTGTATAAGATTAAGTGTGTAAGGCACGGGGATTAGGGTTTAGGGTTTATGATATGGATTGAGGGTATATAAGGCATAGGGTGACTTGGGTTGAGAGCACGTATGGTTTAGGTTTAATTTAAGTATAGGGTTGAGGCACAATATTCGAGGTTTAGGATATAAGGGTGAGGTTATATGGTCTAGGGATGATGGTTTGAGGGTGTAGGCTTCAGGTTTAAGGTATAGGGTTGATGATTGAGGGATTAGGGCTTAAGTATATTGTTAAAGGTATAGGGTTGAGGGTTTAGGGATAGGTTTTAGGGTTTAAGATTTAAGGGTTAAGGGTTGAGGGATAGGGTTTAAGGTTTAGGGGTAATGGATTAGGGTTTAAGGTATAGTGTCTTGGGTTGAGGGTTTAGGAATAGGGATAGCATTTAGGGTTTAGGGATGAGGGATTAAGGTTGAGGGTTGAGGGTTGAAGGATTAAGGTTTAAGCTATAACTTGCTGAGGGTTGAGTGTTTAAGGATAGGGTTTAGGGTTTAGGGTTTAGGGATTAGGGTTTAGAGTTGAGGGATTAAGGTTTAAGGAATAGTGTTGAGGGTTGAGGGTTTAGGGATAGGGTTTAGGGTTGAGGAATTATGGTTTAGGGTTGATGGATTAGGGTTTAAGGAATATTGTTGAGGGTTAAGGGTTTAGGAATAGGGTTTAGGGTTGAGGGATTAGGGTTTAGGGTTGACGAATTAGGGTTTAATGTTAAGAGTTGAGGGTTGAGGGTTAAGGGTTTAGGGATAGGGTTGATGGTCAAGGGATTAGGGTTAAAGTAGACTGTTGAGGGTAGAGGGATTAGGGATAGGGTTTAGGGTTGAAGGTTTAACAATTGAGGGTTGAGGCTTTAGGGATGAGGGTTAAGGGATTGGGGTTTAAGATATAGTGTTGAGCATCGAGGGTTTATGGATAGGTTTTAGGGTTTAAGTTTTAAGGATTAAGGGTTGAGGGATAGGGTTTAGGGCTTAAGGATAAGGGATTAGGGTTTAAGGTATAGTGTCAAGGGTTGAGGGTTTAGGGATGAGGGATTAGGGTTGAGGGTTGAGGGATTAAGGTTGAGGGTTGAGGGATTAGGGTTTAAGGTATAGTGTCGAGGGTAGAGGGTTTAGTGATAGGGTTTAGGGTTGAGGGTTGAGGGTTGAGGGATTAGGTTTTAGGGTTGATCGATTAGGGTTTAAGGTATAGTGTTGAGGGTTGAAGGTTTAGGGATAGGGTTTAGGGTTGACGGATTAGGGTTTAGGGTTGACAGATTAGTGTTTAATGTCAAGGTTAGGGTTAGAGTGTCGAGGGTAGAGGGATTAGAGATAGGGTTTTGGGTTGAAGGTTTAAGGATTAAGGGTTGAGGCTTTAGGGATGAGGGTTTAAGGCTTAAGATATAGTGTTGAGTGTTGAGGGTGTAGGGATAGGGTTTAACTTTTAAGGGTTGAGGGTTGAGGGATAGGGATTAGGGTTTAAGGTATAGTGTTGAGGGTTGAGGGTTTAGGGATAGGGTTTAAGTTTAAGGGATTAGGGTTTAGGGTTGATGAATTAGGGTTTAATGTTGAGAGTTGAGGGTTGAGGGTTTAGGTATAGGGTTGATGGTCAAGAGATTAGGGTTAAAGTAGAGTGTCGAGGGTAGAGGGATTAGGGATAGGGTTTAGGGTTGAAGGTTTAAGGATTTAGGGTTGAGTCTTTAGGGATGAGGGTTAAGGTATTAGGGTTTAAGATATAGTGTCAAGTGTCGAGGGTGTAAGGATAGGTTTTAGGGTTCAAGTTTTAATGGTTAAGGGTTGAGGGATAGTATCGAGCCCGTTGAGGGTTTAGGAATAGGGATAGTGTTTAGGGTTTAGCGATGAGGGATTAGGGTTGAGGGTTGATGGATTAGGGTTGAGGGTTGATGGATTAGGGCTTAGGGATATGGTTTAGGGTTTAAGGTTGAGGGATTAGGGTTTAAGGTATAGTGTTGAGGGTTTAGGGTTGAGGGATTAGAGTTAAGGGTTGATGGATTAGGGTTTGATGTTGAGGGTTGAGGGTTGAGGTTTTAGGGTTGAGGGTTTATAGATAGGGTTGAGGGTCGAGGGATTAGAGTTAAGAGTTGAGGGATTACAATTTGATGTTGAGAGTTGAGGGTTGAGGTTTGAGGGTCGATGGTTTAGGGATAGGGTTGAGGGTCAAGGGATTAGGGTTAAAGTAGAGTGTCGAGGGTATAAGGATTAGGGATAGGGTTGGAGGGTTTAGGGATAAGGGATTAGGGTTTAATGTATAGTATCAAGCTCGTTAAGGGTTTAGGAATAGGGATAGTGTTTAGGGTTTAGGGATGAGGGATTAGGGTTTAAGGTATAGTGTTGAGGGTTTAGGGATAGGGTTTAGGGTTGAGGGATTAGAGTTAAGGGTTGAGGGATTAGGTTTTGACATTGAGGGTTAAGGGTTGAGGTTTTAAGGTTGAGGGTTTAGGGATAGGGTTGAGGGTCGAGGGATTAGGGTTAAGGGTTGAGGGATTAGGGTTTGATGTTGAGGGTTGAGTGTTGAGGTTCAAGGGTTGAGGGTTTAGGGATAGGGTTGAGGGTCGATGGATTAGGGTTAAACTAGAGTGTTGAGGGTATAAGGATTAGGGATAGGGTTGGAGGGTTTAGGGATAAGGGATTACAGTTTAAGGTATAGTATCGATCGTGTTGAGGGTTTAGGAATAGGGATAGCATTTAGGATTTAGGGATGAGGGATTAGAGTTAAGGGTTGAGGGATTAGGGTTGAGGGTTGAAGGATTAGGGTTTAGGGATAAGGTTTAGGGTTTAGGGTTGATGGATTAGGGTTTAAGGTATAGTGTTGAGGGTTTCGGGATAGGGTTTAGGGTTGAGGGATTAGAGTGAAGGGTTGAGGGATTAGGATTTGATGTTAAGAGTTGAGGGTTGAGGTTTTAGGGTTTAGGGTTTAGGGATAGGGTTGAGGGTTGAGGGATTAGAGTTAAGGGTTGAGGGATTCAAGTTTGACATTGAGGCTTGAGTGTTGAGGTTCGAGGGTTGAGGGTTTAGGGATTAGGGTTAAAGTAGAGTGTTGAGGGTATAAGGATTAGGGATAGGGTTGGAGGGTTTAGGGATAAGGGATTAGGGTTTAAGGTATAGTATCGAGCCCGTTGAGGGTTTAGGAATAGGGATAGCATTTAGGGTTTAGGGATGAGGGATTAGAGTTGAGGGTTGAGGGTTGAGGGATTAGGGTTTAGGGATAAGGTTTAGGGTTTAGGGTTGAGGGATTAGGGTTTAAGGTATAGTTTTGAGGGTTTAGGGATAGGGATTAGAGTGAAGGGTTGAGGGCTTAGGATTTGATGTTGAGGGTTGAGGGTTGAGGTTTTAGGGTTTAGGATTTATGGATAGGGTTGAGGGTCAAGGGATTAGAGTTAATGGTTGAGGGATTAGGGTTTGATGTTGAGGGTTGAGGTTTGAGGGTTCAGGGTTCAGGGATAGGGTTAAGGTTGAGGGATTAGGGTTAAAGTAGAGTGTTGAGGGTATAAGGATTAGGGATATGGTTGGAGGGTTTAAGGATAAGGGATTATGGTTTAAGGTATAGTATCAAGCTCGTTGAGGGTTTAGGAATAGGGGTAGATGGCTTTAGGGTTTAGGATTAAGTGAGACCTAAATGGCTAAGGATGGATGGAGAGGTAGACAAGGAGTGACTGAGAGACATAGAGAGGGGAGAAGTAGAGAGGTGAGGAGGAGAGATAAGTGAGATATAGAACATAAGCTAATGGAACTAGAGGTGAGATATTGTAAAGGTGCTATCGAAGGTGAGACAGGCACAAATATTTATGGATCAATCTATAGCTAGACAAAACACGAGCACATTATAGAAATGGTAAAAAAGTGTTGACCCCCATGATCCAGGCACACATGCTCTGTTGTTGGGAAGTTCACATGCACATTTTACACATTCTACCAAAAAAAAAGAAGTGCTTTCATGTTGTTGGGAAGTTCACATGCACATTTTACACATTCTACCACCTTTGCATGATCTTTCCACCACCTTTTCTACTTTGCCAACTTGAGGAGGAAATAACATAGTTTTCACACCAAATTTGATATATATCTATTCAAGTTTCAATTTTTGAAGTGTTGCAATGTTAATTGTGATTCAATTTTAGGAATTTAACATTATAGATTGGTTAATAGTGTTGTTGTTACTAATTATATTTGAGTGTTATTCAATTAAACATTGAAAAGGAAGCAAGTGGTGAAAAACTCAAATTGTTGAGGAGTTTGATGCAAGAAGAAAAAAATACTACATAATTGGGTACTCTCTCCATTCTAATCTTCATTTTTTAGATATGTCAAGTCTTTACATGCATGTTCTTTACATTTTCCTTAATTCTATTTGAATTACTTTATCATGCTTTATCATACATGTTTAAAATAGACATATTCCCAATCAAGAAAGCAGCCTAGAATCTCACATGATGCCATGTATATTTTCTACACTTGGGCTCTTTAATAATTATGTGTAATAAACAGACCTTAACATACCATGATGTCAAACTATACAAGAATAAATCATTACAACATAATAAAAATACAGTCCCCCTATTATCTTGTCATATTAATGAGTTAAAATACAAATGAATAGGTGCCAAGATCATACAAGTATGCACATGACATGATGATTTGTATGCACATATCTTGGGCTAGGACATTCCTTATGCATCTATTCATGATGATTTGTACATGCACATGACACGACAATATTTCAAAATTTCGTAATTGTCCTTTGTTAGCACATGATGGTGGTTACCTTGATCGACTATATACCATTCAATACCCTAAAATACACAGATTAGTCTAATGATTTTTATGATAATCTTAGGTATGTGATGCAGAGGTAGGGTTCAACTCAATCCAAAGGGATCATACCGATAGTTAATTCAAATTTCATAAGCTTTCCTCTCAAGCAATCTCCCTATACAAAGGCACAAAGAGGGTCTTCAATACTTCAAAACCTAACAAGGCTACTAGAGGTCTTCTTACCCCTCAAGAACTTAGACACAACCATTCTAAACCCTTACTCAAGTCTACACTCTTCAATTGTTGTCTATTCCTTCACAAGCCACCCAAATCCTAGTATCCCTAGTACCAACAAAACGCCTTCTCAATTCCAAATCCTAGTAGCCCTAGTAACAACAAACATGTCAAATTGGGTCTACCTCAACCTTTTCAAGCATAAAGTCCCATGTACTCTTCACTTGTAGCCTTAATAGGTGACTTTCCTTTGACCTTATCCTCATCTAGGACTGAAGTGAACTTTGTACCATAATTCTTTGTATGGTTGCAATAACATTGTGCAACAATACTTTGTATGGCTGCAATAATTTGCTTTGTATGCTTTGTACCTATTTTGGTTGAGTGACATTTACTCTTTTACATGATGATTGTATGTACATTTACTATGAAGGGTTGAATGAAATATATTTTAGTTATTTATATGGATTCATTTCTTAGGAACTAATATTGGTCTATTTATCATGCTACAGACAAATTCTCTGTCATGCCGAGGAAACGATCAAGAATTAAACCAACACAGGAAGAGATAAAAGCTAAGAATGCAAAGAAAGCAGTGGCTGAGGGAACTTCATGAGAAGAGGAAATTGGACACGATAAATGAAGACATGCCAATTGAAGAGGAACCACAACCATCACAAAGAGATATGGTATTGGCGGCACAAAGAGAATGAATGCAAAAACTTCGTGCTATGAGAGATTTGAATACCATAGTTGGAGACACGTCCTCTACCACAAGTCAACATGTAGGGACACCATCTACCACATCTCAAGTTGAGAGTACATCATCACTCACATGTGATGAAGGAAGTACACCATCATTCCCACCTCAAACTCAAGGTATGTCATCTATTCCATCTTCGATTGAAGGTATGCCATCTAGCCCATCTTATTTAAATATTGATGAAATTCCTAATGTTGAGATGAATTTACCTAACTTAACACCACCTAGAATTTTGCATAGAAAGCTAAAGTATTTGATTGATATTGATGAGAATATTTTGTAGCCAATGGAAGGTAAGATTCCAAAATGCACTTGTAGAAGATATGCTCATAAGATTTGGAGATTGTTCTTTGAAAAGTTAAATGAGACTACAAGATGTCAACTATTCATTGAAATGATGCAAAGTATAAAGTATAGGTCCATCATGAAGATTCTTGGGTTGAGAACATCAAAGGCTTCAAGTGAAAAATCTATTATCAAGAATCTAATGAGTGCATATGAGAGTGTGGGTAACACCTCACACACAAAAGATAGTAATGCAACACGGCATGTGATTACATCGACTATAGTAAGTAGTCAAATGAGGAAAGCTTGTCTCATTAGAAAGACAAGTCAAGAATTGAGAATTAATAGGAAAACTTTATAAAGAGTTGTTAGAAGATGCCAAAGAATTGAGGACACTAATGCCAATGAATTATGGGCATTCTCAGGGAGACTACCACGAAAAGATAAACCATTTGTTGAAGCATTGAGATCACTAATTGAAAACTTTTGGAAGAATTACACAAGTGTATCTCTGAATCAAAGGGATGTGGTAAGAAGGAGAATCGGTAGTCGAAACCATGAGCCACATCCAAAGCATTTTTTGTATGAGACTCAAACACAGTTTTATGGTAAATTTCTAGAGAAGTATCCTCAAATTAAAATTTGTCAAAGATATTTTGAAATGCTAAAATCTTTCTATGTCAAGATAAATCACACATGCACTACTTGTTGTAGATTACATATTGAATTTTCTAATTATTTTGATGTTTATAGGTCTATATGTTTAGATTTGCATACTAACAATGTTTTGCAGGGTTGTGCCATATGTGCCCCACCAACATCTTCAGGAGACTTCATATCAAGAATTTTATGTGAAAGAGAGGAAGGTCAAGTATTCTACAAGAAATTATGCTTGGATGGCACATGCCATCGTTGTGGTGGCTTGCAACATTTGCCAATATGTGAACATATGGAAAGAACACATGCGGTTGGAAACGAACTAGTAGAGTTTGGCAAGTATAAAATAGTGGCATACAATACAAAAGATGGTAAAGAAGCAAAGAGGTGTAAATTGGTTATTGAAAAGATTCGAGTGTATCAATTTATGCCTATATTTCATGATAGCATAGTGTATGAGTATGCAAGACATGCCCATAGAGCTCGATGGTTGGACTTGCAATTAAAGTTATGCAAGGACACATTTCCGGTTGGTAGAATTGTTTCATTCATCGACTTGCAGAGAACTACAGTCTACAGCCACAGTGTGAGGTACAATCACAATATTACAACTCCAGACAGGTTTCTATATTTATGCACATCGCATTCATTCATGCGAATGACAGTACAAAGGATGATAGAAAGATTATAAGGGAGTATAATTTCTATATCAGTGATGATCGCACACATTTTAGGGAGTTGGTGCAAGGTTGCTTTCAGGTGTTCTACAATGATTTGGCTAGAAGAGGCATATCATTCATTCAGCATATCATATGGTTAGATAACTGTGCGTCACAATTCAAGACCTCATGGAATTTCTATTGGCTGAATAGGAGCCATAATTTTACAGGTATTCAGCATATGTAAAACTTTTGTGAGGTCAAGCATGGAAAGGGGGAGCATGATGGTGCAAGAGCATGTATCAAAAGAGCCATAGCACGAAAAGAGTTAAAGTATAAAGACAATGCAAAGTTGACAGATGCAAAATCGATCGTCGAGTGGTGTAATGCTTCCATGGGTCCAGGTAATGAAGGTAAGTCTTCAATTCATAGATTTTTTTGGTTGATAGATGATACTAACATTACACCATATGAGGATTGTTCTACACTGACAGGATCAAGTGAGATGCACTCTTTCAGAAGCTCAATTGTAGGTTCATGGAGTATCCATATGCGAAAGATGTCATGCTTTTGTTCTTCCTATACAATTCAAGGCTAGGATGAATGTGAGTCAAAGGAGTGGGTTGATGAATGGCAGTTAAGTTATCTTAGCCCACTTAACACGTATCAACCCCCGACAGCACTGGAACTAACACAAATGGAATCATCAGTTGACTTTGACCACATATCAGATCTAGTTCAACCAGGTAATATGTCTATTTGCATAGTTTTTTAAATTCCTAATGTCATCTTACTTTGTAGTGTTTTTGTAATGTTAACTAATTTCATCTAATTTGCTACGCATATCAATATAGGGCACGTATATGCAGTTATTGCAGATAAAGATAATGAAGAGGGAACAAATTATTACTTATGTCATTGTGTTGAGGCCAAAAAGAAATTGGAGGCCCTAGTTACAGATGGAGAAAACATCAAATATCCTACAAGCTCAGTGGTTATTATTGGAACATGGCTTAGAAGGTACCCACATAAGAGTGTTAATGTTTGGTTGTTTTAGGACTTTGGCATGCATTAGAAGATTCTTCATTACTTGAACCTTGTCGTGGCATCCAATGTTTATTTGATATAGTATCAAGGTAAACCTTTGAACAAGACCTTGTGGAAGGTGCATGAGTTTGACCATGAAGCAATACTTGACACAATAAATAGTAGAGCAAACCTGGATGGTTCATTGGATTAATTTGTAAGTATTCAAATTGATTTTGTAAAGTCATGTTACATTGAGTTGTAAGTATGCACATTAATTTGTAAGGTTTGTCTTTTTTTATTTGTTGCTACATTTTTACACATATACACATTTTTACATCATCATGTTATGTTTCATGGGGTTAGACCTAAGTGATGGATGAAGTTGATCCTGAGAATAATGTATAAAATCTAGGTAATGTATAAAATATAGGTGTCTCTAGGTGTCTTGGTTTCTAACTAGATAATAGGTGTCTCTAATTGTGTCTTAGGTATATACGATATGTCAACTAGGTAGATAGAGACTAGAAAAAAGGTATTTAATCTAATCTAGGTGTCTTAGGTAGATACCATATATCAAAGACTTGTCTAGAGACTAGAATAAGGTATAATTTAGAATGATCTATGTGTCTTCTAGGTAGGTGTCTTCTATAATTTAATCTAGGTGTCTTAGGTAGGTACTATATGTCAACTAGGTCTACCATAATAGGTGTCTTAGGTAGAACTATAATCTAGGTGTCTAGTTGACTTAGGTCTAGATTACGATAAGGTATAAAGACTAGGTGTCTTAGGTCTACTATGTCTATAAAATCTAGATGTACATACTATACAATAGGTGTCTTAGGTGTCCTACGTCTACTAGACTACATGTGTCTTAGGTCTTAGGTGAGGCCACATGAGCTTCCACCTTCACGTAGTTGGCCTTGTCAATATAGAATATTTATATTTCTTGAAGCTAAGGGAAGCTCTTTTTCTTAATAGGAAAACTATATTGACTTCAATTGCACTAATGGTGCAGGGGCACCCAGGTTGTCATGCCTCCAAGAGGGGTCAAAAAATAAAATTTTGTTTTGATTGAGTCAATTGTATGTAATAAGATCTTCTAAGACCATTTCATTTGTTTTTAAGTCACTTTGAGTCATTTGGGGTTAGTTTGAGTCTTTGAGTCCTGTTGCAAAAAAGTGTCAATATTGTCAAGTTGCACAAAGCAACTTTTGTATTTTTGGTGTCCTACTCCTGATGTGACCAAACTGACAATTCCAACACATCTGAATGGGTACATTTAGGCTAGGTATGGTTTTTTTTTCACCCAAACATGTCGAAACAGTCCAAGCTACATTGTATCGACGATATCCCTGAAGAGTCCAAAGTGCAAAAAGGTAGAATCTTTGACAAGATGTTACTCGAAAACCATGTCACATAGAAACATTTTGTCTGAGGAAACACAATCATGTAGAGTCCCTCTACAATATCCTGTCTCAAGTTTTTATATCTCTGAGGCGTTTACCCGTGGTGAAAGGTTTTTTGCTGCCCCAAAAATTATCAGAAGGAGGCAGTGTAAAGTTGCAAAGGGGTGTAACTTTCATCATGCTCTTGATGCAACTAAACTGACTATTCCAACGTATCCGGATGGGTACATTTACACTAGGCATGGTCCTATTTTTCACCCAAACATGTCGAAATAGTCTGAGCCACATTGTACCAATGATATCCCTAAAGAGTCCAAAGTGTAAAAAGGCAGTAATCTTTGACAAGATGTTACTTAGAAATATTTCATCTAAGGTAACATGATCATGTAGGGTTCCTCTACAATAACCTCTCTCAGTTTTTTATATCTCTAAGGCGTTTGCCCATGGTGAAAGGTTTTCTGCTGGCCCAAAAATCATCAAAAGGAGGTAGTGTAAAGTTGCAAAGGGGTGTAACTTTCATCCTGCTCCTGATGCGACCAAACTAACTATTCTAACATGTCTGAATGGGTACATTTACACTAGGCATGGTCTTATTTTTCACCCAAACATGTCGAAACAGTCTGAGCTACATTGTACCGACGATATCCTTGAAGAGTTTAAAGTGCAAAAAGGCAGCAATATTTGACGAGATGTTACCCAAAAATTATTTCACTTAGAAATATTTTGTCTAAGGAAACACAATCACGTACAGTCCCTCTACAATAACCTCTCTTAGTTTTTTATATCTCTAAGGCATTTGCCCGTGGTGAAAGGTTTTCTACTGCCCCAAAAATTGTCAGGAGGTAGTGTAAAGTTGCAAAGGGGTGTAACTTTCGTCCTGCTCTTGATACGACCAAACTGACTATTCCAATGTGTCTGGATGGGTACATTTACACTAGGCATGGCCCTATTTTTCACTCAAACATGTTGAAATAGTCTGAGCTACATTGTACCGACGATATCCCTGAAAAGTCCAAAGTGCAAAAAGGCAACAATCTTTAACGAGATGTTACTCAAAAACCATGTCACTTAGAAATATTCCATCTAAGTAAACATGATCATGTAGAGTCCCTCTACAATAACCTCTCTCAGTTTTTTATATCTCTGAGACGTTTGCCCATGGTGAAAGGTTTTCTGCTGACCCAAAAATCGTCAGAAGGAGGCAGTGCAAAGTTGCAAAGGGGTGTAACTTTCGTCCTGCTCCTTATGCGACCAAACTGACAGTTCCAATGCATCAGGATGGGTACATTTAGGCTATGCATGGTTCTTTTTTGCACCCAAATATGCTGAAATAGTCTGAGCTACATTGTACCGGTGATATCCCTGAAGAGTCCAAAGTACAAAAAGGCAACAATCTTTGACGAGTTGTTACTCAAAAACCGTGTCACTTAGATACATTCCGTATGAGGTAATATGATCATGTAGGGTCCCTCTACAATAACCTCTCTTAGTTTTTTAGATCTCTAAGGTGTTTGCCCATGGTGAAAGGTTTTCTGCTGCCCCAAAAATCGTCAGAAGGAGACAGTGTAAAGTTGCAAAGGGGTGTAACTTTTGTTCTTCTCCTCGTGTGGCCAAACTGTAGTTCCAATGCATCTAAATGGGTACGTTTAGGCTAGGCATGGTCTTGTTTTGTACCCAAACATGCCGAAACAATCCGAGCTACATTGTATCGACCATATCCCTGAAGAGTCCAAAATGCAAAAAGGCAGCAATCTTTGACGAGCTGTTATTCAGAAACCGTGTCACTTAGATACATTCCGTCTGAGGCAAAATGATCATGTAGGGTCTCTCTACAATAACCCCTCTTAGTTTTTTATATCTCTAAGGCATTTGCCCGTGGTGAAAGGTTTTCTGCTGCCCCAAAAATCATCAGAAGGAGGCAGTGTAAAGTTGCAAATGGGTGTAACTTTTGTTCTTCTCCTCGTGTGGCCAAACTGATAGTTCCAACACGTTTGGATGGGTACGTTTAGGCTAGGCATGGTCCTGTTTTGCACCCAAACATGCCGAAACAATCTGAGCTACATTGTACCGGCGATATCCCTAAAGAGTCTAAAGTGTAAAAAGGCAACAATCTTTGATGAGTTGTTACTCAGAAACTGTGTCACTTAGATACATTCTGTCTAAGGCAACGCGATCACGTAGGGTCCCTCTATAATAACCTCTCTCAATTTTTTATATCTCTGAGGCATTTTCTGTGGAGAAAGTTTTTCTGCTGCCTCAAAAATTGTCAAAAGGAGGTAGTGTAAAGTTGCAAAAGGGTGTAACTTTTGTTATTCTCCTCATGCAGCCAAACCAATAAAATTCCAATGCATCTAGATGGGTACGTTTAGGCTAGGCACAGTCCTGTTTCACACCCAAACATGTCGAAACAATCCGAGCTACAAACACTAACTAGTCTTCAATCTTCAAACACTACAAATACCATGATATCCTGCATAAAGCTATCTTTTAGCCTTTTATAAAGGCATGCCCATCAAATTCAACCACATAGAGGTGATTATTTGTATTCCAAATTCCTTTTAAATACTAACCTTACAATCTTTTTTCCTACCCTGATATCAATTAAATATGACCTTCGATTATGATATGGCGCTCAAACTTATGAGAGTTTACCAGAGACGTCAGTTGAGTTAGGTTGAAGGGCCGGTGAACTAATGACTTAAAGACCCTTTAGTAGGTTGATTTAAGTGATAGTAACTTTTGATTATAAGTCAATATTAAATTAAAACAAAAGTGCACTTTACATACGACAGGCAATTGAGGGTTTTAAAGTCTTAAGAAAAGTAGATTATTTTTAGGGTTTAATGCCCAATATGCAAACCCTAACTATCAATAAGATTATGAATATGAAAGCTTGTGTCTTTTCTAACTTAATATTGCATGAACAAAACCACATCCACCATGAATATGAACCTTGCAACATATCAACCTTTCAAGATAGACCTTATCATGAAAACCATATTCACAACAAAACCTTGCATGAACAAAACCACATCCACCATGAACATGAACCTTGCATCATATGAACCATGTTTGTCTTGTGCAGCATCAACATGAATTGAGAGACCTTATCATAAAAACCATATTCACAACATCATGCACCTCATGACTATCACCTACCTTGAATCACTGTATCACCTTATCAACATCATGGCATCAATCTTGACATCAATAACAAACAACCTTGACCCTTTGTCTTTAATGACAACCTTGAACCTTGATTGTTGATGACTTCTGGAAGCCTGTAGCTCTAATGTTATGTTGCATACTAAAATTAGGTAAGACTCAATGTAATCTCATAACCTTGCCTTATATGCAAGAGGAATTACATTTAATAACCACAATGGTCATCAAGTGCTCATAAGCATATGATTTTGACTATCTTATTCAAAACAACAAACATACTCTTTGCATCCCAATATGGTATAATAACAAGAAATTAAGAAATATTTTTAATTGACCAACTCATAAAGAATATGGATCAGCATACTCATTTGAATATTTTCAATTGAGCAACTCATAAAGAATATGAATATTTTCTGTTCAAAATGATGATTCATTTTTTTTTTAAATACAACTTTTATCTTTTAGTTCCAAAATGAGGTTTAGGTGATACTTGAATAATAATAGCTGGCTTATTGGATCAACAAACATCCTATGTAATACAATTGGACTTTAAATATTTGAAGTAGCCATCTACAAATATCCATTCAAACATGGATTTATAATGCAATTATGGATGCCATCAATAAAAAAGATTTGTATTAACCAAATATCCATATAGGTATACATCAATATCTGTCGATATAAGATAACATATATATAAAATAGCCATATAGGCTTACAAAAATGCCATATAGGCATACAATGTCAACTATATGCAATACAAAATATATGTCCACAAATGCCATATAGGCATACAACAAAGGAACACAATAAAAGTCATTCCCCTCTGGCTGGTGAAGAGAATATATCACGTGCAGCCTTTGATCTTCTAGGGGATGAAGATGCGTATGTGGGTGGTCTACTACAAACCCGAGAGCTGCTCCTCCTATTTAGTTCTTCTTGCATTTGTAGCTGTTACAATAAAAAGTATAGACATTAATATATAGAAATTACATGTTATAAAAAATGAAACATTTAACAAAATAATCATTTACCACTACCATATAATCTGTCTCCTCACTTGCCTTAGCAGCAGGATTAGGCTATGGTGATGTCATGTCCTATAGAAACCATCCAAATAGAAATTAAACTTCAAATCAATAATCTTTTAATTTTTCAAAAATAAACAACTATAACAATGAATATAAATTAAAATTTACTAATCTGCCTCATACCCCTGTCAATGGCATGGAGCTATGAATCGCAGAGGTCACACCATGCTCCATTGCCCTATGAACATCGGGAGGTGTCTCTGCAGCCTACATCATCTGGAAATAAAACAACATTATTCAATTACGAAAACTACAATAGTGATGCGGCTCCTAACATACACACACGTTCACCTAAACATGGAAGTACACACAATAAAGCACACAAGTCACATACAAAAATCTAGTAAGTACAATTCATTCATTAAACTATTTATTTTATTACCTCCATGAAGCTTTGAAGTCCACCACCGCTGGCAGGTGTTGCTGTGAAATCTCAAATATTAACCTATTCAACATCCAAAAGTAGATATTAGAATACCATTCATATAATGATGCTATTCACATGTAATATTTATAATTGTTTACTAGTTACATACCCCGACAGTAGATGATGTAGTGTAATATGCAGGTGGAGAACCACTGAAAACTGCATCAACGCTATGACCCTAAAATTTCATTAAAATCATCAAACTAAAGTAGTTAATCTTGCATTTCAAAAATAAAATTTAATAAATTAAATTCAATGAACTTGCTAAGATTTACTTGAGTATCAAGGCCGAAAGTCTCACTCAGGAGGGCATATATCATCACCATCTACTCAGTTGTAGATGTAGCCTGCGCACTTGTGTCATGACTATCCGTGGGGTCATAACCACATGCTAACCCACAAGTCTGACAAGTATGGGATGGAACTGTACTCGAACTCTCCCCCAGCCCACGCTGTGCTGCAGGACTAGCATGTTGTAAGATGCTCTGGGTTAAGGCACTAATGGACTGAAGTACCTTGACCTCAACACTCTCCTTCACAATGGAAGGGATAGAAACGTGTTCATGGGCTAGTCTGGTGAGTGCTCACCTCGCTAGCCGTTGTGGGTCAACACGTGCCCCTGGTCTATCTTGTGCTGACCCCCTACCTCTACCCTAGAACTCCCGCATATCAAAATAATTTGGCACTTTATTTTTGACAAACTCACAGTAGAGTTTCCTCAAAAAGTATTACAGGACCTCATTATTGTTGCATGGAGGATGGTCAAAAACCATCCACCACCTCTGTGCAAAATTGTCCCTTATTGCTTGGTTGTTACACCAATGGATAGGGAACCTCTTGCATGTAAGGGGTGGAGATTCATTTGTTTGTGGGTCTGTGAAAATAGAACACAAGTCAAGTTTTGTAATTTGTTCATTTTTCACTTGTTCATATGATAATTTGTCAGCATAATACTCTCTAAATTCTCTCCTCTTTTCTGTCCAACTAGTGATTTGCTTGCTTATTGAATCTACATTTGATAACATAGATTCAAGGGATTGAGCAAGTGTGGATCTATGCAAGGTTGAAGTTGTAGGCTCTTTCAACCTTGCAATTATGTCCTCAATTTGTTTCTTATTATTTTCAATTTGCCCCATTAGATTTTCTTGTGTTCCAGGGGCATATTTAGGAATAAATGGAGGTGTTTGTGGTTGGGGTTCTTCTTCAGTAGGTATTTATTGTTCATTTGCTGGAGGATTTTGTAGATTTTCAGGAGGAGCAGGAGGTGCATTATCAACTCATGTAAATTTAAGAAATTTACATCAAAAACTATTTTAACCTACCTATTTAGTAACAAATTCACACAAGAAAGCAAATAAAACTTACTTCTTTGATTTCCCCAACATCGTGGTGGCATTTTGATGATGAATCAGTGAGAAATAGCTGACGATTGGACCTCAAATAACATGAGTGTGCTCCTTTCTTTTTTCAAGCCATGGGTTTCTTGCAATTTGCTGTGAAATAATGAAATAGAACGTTGCTTTTTTTATTATAAAGCATCACATAATGCGAGTGCGTTATGGCTTGGTGTAGACTCGACAATACCAAGCCATAACTTGAGCGCGTTATAACGCAAGTGCATTATAACGCGCTCGCGTTATTACTATTTTTTAAAAAAGTTGGCCACTTTTTGGCCCCCCAACTTTTTGCACCCACCCTAGGAGGATCTAGGTCTAGGTTGTTAGATCTAGGCCACACAACTGAGAGGGGGGGTGAATCAGTTGTACAAAAACTTGTTCTAATTCAAATACTTAAATCCTCTTTGTTATTCAATAGCATATCAATTAATCACTCATGAAAAACATAAAGCATAAACACCAGAGCAGATACACATCAACACATGATACACCAAGATTTTGATGTGGAAAACCCAGTCAAGGGAAAAACCACGAGGTGATTAACCCAAGGATTATTCTCTATTAGAAGAATAAGAAAAATAGATGGCACATGCCAATTAGGGCTCACTGCTTGAGCACACTGCTCACAAGAGGCACACTGCCTATAAGAGACACACTGTCTACAAAGTAACAAGTATTACAAACTTGAACTGGAGATTGACATCTTTACCATGTCTGGATCAGTTCCATGTAAGCCCAAAACTCCTGCTCTGCCTTTCACACTTCTCCTCACTATACCACACTCATCACCACAAGACACACTTCAAAATAAATTCACAAACCCTTATTTATACAAGGCATCGACTTAGGAACAATCATCTAAGTTGGCAAACACATACAAGATCATTCGCAAGACGTGTAATACATCCGGTCGGCCAGTCTTAGGAAGAACACCAATATCCGTGGTTATTCTTCGAATGCAAACTCTAACTTCAATGCGAAATACCAATAAGAATAGAACATGATCCAAAGATCACCAAAACCTTTCCTAAGTCATCAAGAACATCCGCACTTTATCAGCTTACTCGAATTCTTCTATTCTTCATCTGGAACTTCAAGAACATAGTCTGTCATCACTATCATAATGAAAAAGGTGCTTCCGGACCTCCAAACCATGAACAAATCTAGTTGTCATTTCACACAAACTTTTTCAACACTCTCTCCAATCCGCAGAATGAGATAATGCAATTCCGGAGCTCACCGAACCAATCTGTGACACTTTGTCACCACTGAACACCTGCCAGAACCAGTTCTACTTGAGTGATCATAACTTCTTCATATCTTCATGCGGACCTCTGAAATCTTGGCTGGAACATCTCAAGACTCATATTTACAAACCCTTTAAACCGCATCCTCTGATCCTCAACCTATTAAAGACTTTTGCCTTCTTCTCATCACTGTTCTTCACTATTCCTGATTAAGACTGATTTCCTCAATAACCTCAGCACACAGCACATCCAATCCTTCTCATTAATGCAATATGAGTATGTTGACATCAATGACAACACTGGTTATCCTCATACTTGCAACAATCTCCCCATTTGTCATTGATGGCAACATATGATGTGAAAAACCTCAAGACAAGAACTTCTCCTTTCTGTCATAGCTCCCCCTATCAGCAACAACTCTTCACATGTCTTCTCTTTCTTTACTGCTCCCCCTTTGATCATCAACCACTTATTTTTCACATGTCTTCTCTCCCCCTTGACATCAATGGCAAAGGGCTCATACTTGCAATTCTAACACATTATAATCATACCAGCTGCTCCCCCTGAGTAGCAGCTCCCCATCATCAATCCAGATCACAAGATATGACTGTGATATCCACCGGACTGATGCACATCAGTGCATCCTAGTTCATCACTGGAGGGGCCATGACCCCTAACTTCTCCCTGAGATACTCAAAAGAGTCCTTGGGAAGAGGTTTAGTAAAAATATCTGCAAGCTGATCCTTGGAGGGCACATACTCCAATCTGACTTCACCCTTGTTCACTTACTCTCTCAGAAAGTGAAATTTGATAGAGATATGCTTGGTCTTAGAATGCAACACCGGATTCTTAGAAATATTTATTGCACTTAAATTATCACAGAAAATTATGATAGGCTCCTCATATTCTACTTGAATATCTCTTAGCATTTGCTTCATCCACAAAAGTTGAGTGCAACTTCCTGCTACTGCAATATATTCTGCTTCAGTTGTAGACAGGGATATTGCCTCTTGTTTCTTGCTTAGCCAAAAAACCAACCTTTTTCCCAAAAAGAATGCTCCTCCATTTGTACTCTTCCTATCATCCACATCTCCTGCCCAATCTGCATTTGTATATGCATAAAGAGAAAAATTATGATCTCTAGGATACCATAGACCATACTCAACTGTTCCTTTTAAGTACCTAAAAAAATTTTTGATTGCCATGACATGAGATTCTCTGGGATCAGCCTGGAATCTCACCACAAGACCAATTGCCTACATTATATCTGGTCTAGTCTGAGTGAGATACAATAATCCTCCAATCATTGATCTGTACTTTGTCTGATCTGTCTTAGGAGAGTCATCATCTTTGCTCAGCTTACATCCGGTAGCCATGGGAGTGTTCATTGGCTTTGAATCTTCCATTCCAAATTTCTTCAATAGTTCTTTCACATATTTGGTCTGAGAGATAAAGATTCCTTTCTTTGTCTGAGTAATTTGTAGACCCAAGAAGAAATTCATTTCACCGAGCATTGACATTTCAAACTCACTTTTCATTTGTTTTGCAAAGGTTTTACACATATTGTCTCTTCTTCCAAAGATGATATCATCAACAAATACTTCAACAATCAAGATGTTTTCATGATCAATTTTGAAATATAGGTTACTATCAGCAGTACCTTTGTTGAAACCAATCTTCAAAAGATGTTTGTCCAGCCTCTCATACCATGCTTTTGGAGCTTGCTTTAGACCATATAGTGCCTTCTTTAATTTGCAGACCATATCACCATGCTCAGATAACTGAAATCCATCTGGTTGTTCAATGTACACCTCTTCTTCTAAGTCACCATTCAAGAAAGCAGATTTTACATCCATCTAATACACTTTGAAATCTTTGAAGGTAGCAAATGCAAGAAATAGTCTGACTGCTTCAATTCTTGCCACCGGAGCAAAGGTTTCCTCAAAATCATTCCCTTCTATTTGAGAGTAGCCTTTGCAGACTAATCTGGCTTTATTTCTGATTACTTCACCAACTTCATTTAGTTTGTTCCAGAATACCCATTTGGTTCCAATCACATTCTTGTTACTAGGTCTAGAAACAAGATCCCAAGTGTGATTTTTCTCAATTTGCATCAACTCTTCCTCCATTGCTTTGGTCCAATTTTCATCATTGCAGGCTTCATTTATTATCTTAGGTTCAATCTTTGAAATCAGACAACATTCATCTGGATTGTGAGCAACATTCTTTCTAGTTTGCACATCTTTTCTTTTGTCACCTATGATCTGATCTTTAGAGTGGTTCAGTCTTACATACCTTGGAACTTTGGGAGTTTCTTGCTTCTGCTTCTTGATCAGGCTCATCCAGACCTATCTCTTCTTCCTGATTTACCGAATCAATCTAAATCTGACCTTTAGGAGAGGATTGAGTTCCTTGAATCAGAACACCATTCTGATCATCTTCATCATACAAAAAAATTTTGAGGGCTTCTCAATACCTTCATCAACCTTCACATTTGTACTTTCTATCATCTTTCTCAGTCTCTTATTGTAACACCGGTATGCTTTGCTTTGAGTGGAGTAACCCAAGAAGATTCCTTCATCACTTCTAGCATCAAACTTTCCTAGATCTTCATCTCTTTTAATGTAACATTTGCTACCAAATACTCTGAAATATCTCACAGTAGGAGTGATGCCAAAACAAAGTTCATAAGGAGTCTTACCGGTATTGCTTCTGATTTAAACTCGATTGAGAGTGTAGACTGCAGTGCTGATAGCTTCTCTCCAAAACATCTGGGGAACATTTGCTTCCATCATCATTGTCCTGGATGCTTCCTGGATGGTCCGGTTCTTTCTCTCTACTACTCCATTCTGCTGTGGAGTCCTAGGAGCAGATAACTATCTTTTTATACCATGCTTCTCACAAAAGTCAATGAATTCACCAGATGTGAATTCACCACCTCTATTAGACCTCAAACATTTCAGTTTTAATCCAGTTTGATTCTCTACCATAGCCTTGAAGTTTTTGAACTTCTCAAAAGCTTCAGATTTCTCTTTCAGAAAGGTAACCCACATTATCCGGGAATGTTCATCAATTAATAACATGAAATAGCTATCACCTTGCATACTCTTGATTCTTGTCGGACCACATAGATCAGTATGAACTAATTCCAATAATCTGGCAGAGGACTGCTCCTTGCTTTTGAATGAGATTCTGCTTTGTTTACCCAGCTAACATTCTTGGCACAAACTGTTAGTAGGTTTTACCAATTTTGGAAGATCTCTTACAGCCTGAGTATTGCTTATTTTGATGATGTTATCAAAATTTACATGACACATCCTTCTATGCCATAACCAACTCTGATCAACTTGAACAAACAGACAACTTTTATTAGCACCAACCAAGTGGAAGATATTACCTTTAGTTTGAGTACTGGATGCAATCTCTATTCTAGATCTTTCAAAGATTTTACATTTTCCATCCTTGAATCAGAGATCATAGCCTTTGTCCACCAACTATCCAACACTGAGAAGATTGTGCTTCAAACCTTCAACATACAGCACATTACCAGTTTTGTATCTTCCATTAAAAGAAATAGTTCCTCTTCCTCTGATTCTACCAGTAGAATTATCACCAAACTTTACCACTCCTCCTTCATACCTTTCCAAATCTAAGAACTTGTTCTTGTCACCTGTCATATGGTGAGAGCATCCACTATCAATAACCCAATCATCCTTTTCTTCAACTTGGGCAGCCAAAGCTCTTTCTTCAGCCTTATGATTGATAGATTTAGAGGAAATTGGATCTTCTTCCTTGATGGCAATAAACACCCATTCATTTCCGAATTTGTCTCCTATCTATGATTCATCATCTGTTACTCCTTCATTATCAACTTCTTCATGAACATAGTAACAATTCTTTTGGAACCTTTGTATGTTAGAATTTGACCTTGTAGATCTTTCTGGACATCTTGAGGCAAAATGACCAATCTTATTGCAATTGAAACACTTAAAGGGTAATTTTCCTTCATACTTACCGGATCCTCTTAGCAGTCTCTTTGCAATGAGGGCTTCAAGTTGAGTTGTTTCTGCTTCTTCCACTTCCATGTCTCTTCTTGCTTGATCATACCATGATAGCTTCCTTGAAGAGTTTTCTCCTGGATCAAAACCTTGTTTACCTTTCACAGAGGCACTGGCTTTGAATGCAGATTCATTCTTGGGGGGATCATCTCCAAACTCGGTCATTTCAAATGTAGCCAGTTTGCCAGCCAATTGGTCTCTTGTGACAGTTGTATGGGCTCTGAATTCATCAATGGCAGCAACCTTGATTTTGTAGGCAGTAGAAAGGGATCTGAGAATTTTGCCAACAATCTCATTTTCATCCAAAACTCCACCAGCATTCCTAATTCCACATACCAGCTCATTTACTCTTGGCATAAAGGTAGTAATATTTTCATCATCTCTCATCTTCAATCTTTCAAATTTCCCTTTGAGACTCTGCAATCTTGCACTCTTAACATACTCATCTCCTTCATGCAGAAGTCCTAGTTTAATCCAGATCTCATAGGCAGTTGGTAGGTCAATAACATTTGAAAGCTCTGAGTCAGTTAGTGCGCTTAGCAGAGCCTCTTTGGTCCGCAGATTGTTTTCAGCATCTGTGATTTCATTTAGAGTTGTCAGACCACCCTATGGAGGTGTATATGCTTTTGTGACCATGGACAAATACGCCTTTCCCATACATTCCAAGTGACATTTCATGCAACCTTTCCAAAGAGAGAAGTTGGTTCCATCAAACTTCGGACTGTCCTTCTTGTATGACGACATCTTGGATCTCCTCAAGCGGTTAAGCTCCTTTTAGAGGAATTTGGCTCTGATACCAATTGTTAGATCTAGGCCACACAACTGAGAGGGGGGGTGAATCAGTTGTACAAAAACTTGTTCTAATTCAAATACTTAAATCCTCTTTGTTATTCAATAGCATATCAATTAATCACTCATGAAAAACATAAAGCATAAACACTAGAGCAGATACACATCAACACATGATACACCAAGATTTTAACGTGGAAAACCCAGTCAAGGGAAAAACCACAGGGTGATTAACCCAAGGATTATTCTCTGTTAAAAGAATAAGAAAAATAGATAGCACATGCCAATTAGGGCTCACTGCCCGAGCACACTACTCACAAGAGGCACACTGCCTACAAGAGACACACTGTCTACAAAGTAACAAGTATTACAAACTTGAACTAGAGATTGACATCTTTACCATGCATGGATCACTTCCATGTAAGCCCAAAACTCCTGCTCTACCTTTCGCACTTCTCTGCACTATACCACACTCATCACCGCAAGACACACTTCAAAATGAATTCACAAACCCTTATTTATACAAGGCATCGACTTAGGAACAATCATCTAAGTCGGCAAACACATACAAGATCATTCGCAAGATATGTAATACATCCGGTCGGCCAGTCTTAGGAAGAACACCAATATCCGTGGTTATTCTTCGAATGCAAACTCTAACTTCAATGCGAACCGCCAATAAGAATAGAACACGATCCAAAGATCACCAAAACCTTTCCTAAGTCATCAAGAACATCCGCACTTTATCAGCTTACTCGAATTCTTCTGTTCTTCTTCCGGAACTTCAAGAACACAGTCTGTCATCACTGTCATAATGAAAAAGGTGCTTTCGGACCTCCAAACCATGAACAAATCTAGTTGTCATTTCACACAAACTTTTTCAACACTCTCTCCAATCCGCAGAATGAGATAATGCAATTCTGGAGCTCACCAGACCAATTTGTGACACTCTGTCACCACTGAACACCTGTCGGAACCGGTTCTACTTGAGTGATCATAACTTCTTCATATCTTCATGCGGACCTCTGAAATCTTGGCTAGAACATCTCAAGACTCATATCTACAAACCCTTTAAACCGCATCCTCTGATCCTCAACCTATTAAGGACTTTTGCCTTCTTCTCATCACTGTTATTCACTATTCCTGATTGAGACTAATTTCCTCAATAACCTCAACACACAGCACATCCAATCCTTCTCATTAATGCAATATGACTATGTTGACATCAATGACAACATTGGTTATCCTCATACTTGCAACATAGGTCCACTTGATTTATCCATTCATTTGGAGGTAGTGTGATCTTGTCAAGGTGCTTTAAACCAATGGCTTCTAGAATCACTACACGATGCAAAGGTGAGTTTCTTAGGAGGTCTATAAAGAGGATCTTAACGTAGGTCATTTTAAGATCCTCAATCAAATCATATAGTCCAATTGGTGATGGAGTGGGATCCATTTTTGATATGGCCCTTTCATAATAGTCAGTCTCTTGGACCACATGATTTTCTATTTTGACCATTGTGGATGACCTCCACCACACCCAACATTTTTGTTTCACCTTTGTGGCTTAGCTAGGCTAATGTTGTGGGTTCTCCTATATTAGTTATGTTTGTTTGCATTGGTGCACTCGTCTCATCTTTTTAATGTGGAGTAAAAGGATTTTGAGAAATCCTCATATTTGGATTCTAGGGAGCAATAGGTGTCTGTCTATAATTGTTCTCATTTTTGTGTACTACTTCTTGCAGGTTTAGGAACATTTCTATGAACATGCATTGTTGTTCCTCAAGGAACCTTGTAATGAATCTATTGTATTCCCTACATGTTTCTATATTATGTCCTTTTATTTTGTGAAATTTACAGAAATGATTCAGGTTGTATGGTCAATGGTAAGGTTCATAACTATTTTAATTTTTGTTACCCTATTGTTGATTATTTTGTTGTGGCTAACTGTTGTTGTTTTGAGGGTATTCTACAATGTTAGCATTTTGAAGGTAATAATCTCTTCCATTATAGTCATCTTTTACCCTACTCCTTATCGAGGGTTGATCGGTCACCCCATCAGTTGTGACATTTCTATTGTTTTTCAAAATCATGATAGTGGGTTGGTTGTTCCCACTATTGTCATTTGACATTACAAGTCTTTTGTTTTCTTCATAAGTCTTTTATCCACTATCTATGGTAGCTTGATCTATCTTCAAGGTGCTTTCCAAGTCTTCTTCATATGACTTGTAGGGTATCTTTTAAACTTCTTCCCTAGTGTCCCTATTAAGGGCATGCAAAAGAGGTCACTAAGCTCCGTATGATCCATGTTTGGTGTGGTGGTTGAAGAATAGAGGACTTGCCTCCACCTTGTTATGAAGTGAGCTACAAACTCATTGACGTCTTGTTTAATGTTAAAAAAACCCTCTGACCCCAATTTTAACTAGCTTGTTCATGTCAAATGCTACTACAAATTCCCTTATAAGTTGTCTAAATGAATCAATGGATGCCTCAAGGAGGCAATAATACCAATCAAGAGCTATTCCTTCAAGCATTTTTGGAAATTTCCTTGTAACAACTCCATCACATGGGAGGAGTTATCTTCTCACTATAGTGTATGCTTTTATGTGGGAGTTTGGGTCACCTTCTCCTTTGAATTTAGGAAAGTCTAGGAGAGGATAGGGCAATAGGACATTACAAATGCTATAGTCTAAAGGCTCTTTGAGATATTTGAGGTACATTTTGATGAATTGATTTTGAATTGTTGAGTTTGTACTAGCAAACATCATCCCTATGGGAGTAGAGGTTTGATTCTATTGATATGTCGATTGAAAATTTGGTGGCATCGTAAAGTTTTGTGTTGTATTGATGCCACTTAATTGATTGTTCTAATTTTAGGGCAACATGAAAGCCTCATTTCTAGTGTTTCATACATAAAAGTTTAAGTAAAGGGGAAGTTGACTTGCCCCCTAGCTTTGTTCTATATATAAAGTTCTTTGCATTCTTGGTCTTTTTGATTGGGACTATTCTACACCTCATGCTTCTTGCATCCTAATTCTTTGAACCAATGTATCTATGATGTCGACAGGAGTGGTTGTTTCTATTCTATGATTTTTGTTACTTTGAAGTGGCTCGTCTTAAACTCAATTTCGAGTAGCCCTATTTGTTTCATGATCTGGTGATACTTGTTGTGCCATAGATCTTTCTGCTTGATAAGCCATGTGGATAGATTCTCATGCATCATGTGCTTCTTGCAAGCTCTTCTCTAGATGATCAACTTCGTCATAAGTTTGCATGGTAGTTTCTCTATATAATTGAACAGGATGGCCATCTAGATGAACTTTTGATCTTACTTGATGCATTTGATTTTGATTGAGACAATCTTGGTCCCAAGTTAGATTATTGAAAGTTAATGATCTTCATGGTTCTTGGCAAGAACCTTCATAGTCTAGGTCCTCATAGTCAAAACAGTTCATCACTAGTGTCAAGGTATCCATAGGCATGTATCTTTCAACGGAAGGATTGGTTGGGTCTCTTGAAGGGACATTCCCTTGAGGTTTATCCAAACTTGTCATATTCGAGGACCTATTATGAAAAACCTCAAAATAAATGGAGTGGATGCGAAAAAGTGACGAGAAGGCAAGATGAAGTAAAAAAGTGGATGGAAAGCAAATGAAATTGAAATGAAAAAGTGAAAGTGAGACCTAAGTGGCAAGGATGCAAACAAATCTAGCAAAAGATTTTGTTGTTCATGTTAGGTTCACTAAACTATGTGGTGTTGGAAACCAGACCCAAGCATGATGTGAATGAGTCGGACCTTGAGGCAACACACAGGGGACTAGGAACCCTTGTCGAGATGGCCCTCTAGTCACTCCTACTCTAGCAGAAACAACCAGTGAAGTGGTTGTGGAACTAAGAGCTATTCGTCTCCCTCGAGAGCGGGACTTCAAGGCCTCGGTTGGAGTGATCACGCTTGTCAGCGAGGTGTCTTCATCAACCTCACGGCGAGGTGTCTTCATCAACCTCACTGTAATCACTATTATTAGTTTCTTCCTCTCCTTCTTCATGTTGTTGAACATGTGTTGTTTGTTGGACTCTTTGTAAGATTATTGTTGTTGTAATTAATGTGTCTTAGAGTATAGTTGGCCCTGAGATGATCAATTTTGTTGGCCTACACTAGTGAGTGTAGGATCATCATGCGCTAAATAATACCCCTAGAAGTGGAAATGAAAATGCTAAAAATAGACTTAAGTAACTTCACATCAAAAAGTGAATGAGTTCTCTACACAATTTTAAAATAAGGTAGTAAGATAAGTGAAATTGAATGTAGTTTATGGGCTACTAAGTTTTTTTTTGAAATTTTTAAAATTAGTTAGGTGAAAATTGGATATTTCAATGAGGCAACTACTAAATTTTTAGAAAAATGTAAAAAGTAGGTGTCATTCCAACCTGCCTAAGTATAAGCAAAAGAAAATATTTTTCATTCAAATTTTGGATTTATGTAAAAGACACATGAGTGGATGTAACACATATTTTCTAAAAAATTTTAATATATAAATAATTATTTATGAATTTTTACTATGACTTTTTAAAATATTAAAAATTAATTTTCCAACCAAGTTCCTAACTTGGTCAAAAAATATGAAATTCATTTTTTTTTTTTAAATCTATAGCCAATAAAGCCTAGAATGTGACACATCTTTTGGATTTAAAAAAGAATAAATATTTTAAAAGTTAAGAATGTTTTTTAATGTATATATCTATCAGGAAATTAGACATAGTGTATGTAAAAATTAATAATAATTACCTATTAAAATTATAATGAGGCATATATTATATTTTAAAAGTCATAATAGCTTCCTCTATAAACCCTTTTCATTCCATTAAATTTAGTTATAAAAAAGTCTATCAGCTACAAGGATGAAGTCATGGAAATTTTAAGGATAACACTAAATGGGTGGTTTTCCAATTTCCTTTGGCAAGTTTTAGAACTCCTCCTTGCCTAAATCTAAGGTAATTCCAAGGAATTTTTAGAGTGAATCCATATTTGAGCTAAAAATATTAACATATTTTCCATCTAAATCTAAATATGTCTAAATGTTAGCACTTTTTCATCCAACAAGTTTTCTTGTCATTGCCACTGTTTGGCCCATCATGATCTCGCACTTAATTAGCGTAAAGATGAAAAAGCTCAAGTCTTCTTTGTTCTAACTCCAAGATCTCCTTAATAGGTTTGTGTTCTCAGTTCCTTTGTTCTTCTAAACATCTCCTTTCATTTTCTTGATGAATCTATCTAAGGATGCTTTTTGTCCCTGAATTTATCCTTCAATTGATTCTTCTTGTTCTTGATTTTCTATGTTCTCTAGATTTTGTGTTTTAGGGAAATTTGTTCTTATCTCCTCTAATTCTTGTTCTACCTAATTCTTCCTCACACTAGGGCACATCAGATACTTGGCAGAGAGAATACGGATTTTTAAGAGTTTAAGTGTGTGATGTGGTTCCTCTATGCCTCATGGTGAAAACGAGGGCTTAAGTTGCCCATGCTTTTGTGTTGATTGCTTTGTGATGAAAATGAGGGTTTAAATGCTTAAATGTGAAAGATATGTGTGGTTGATTATGAAGTCTCTAAATGTAATCTAAACTATATGCATGCATTTGATTCTTCTATTCTTTTTCTGGATTTTGAATATTACCTAATTACTATGAAGAGGAAATATGTATGCAATATAAATGATTTTTCCTAGATGCAATTTAACTGTGTTTAAATTGTGTTTTTGATGTTAATATCACAGTGATTGAAAAATGTAATTAATCTAAGCATGCAAAAAGCAATCTTTCCCCTATACTAAAACAACTTTTCTTTTTCAATATTACTATGAAATGCAGATCTACTTCCTTATATGCAAAATGTTTAATACAAATTAATCTATAAATGCAAAAAGAAGTAATATTTTCTTTATATTGAGGAAACTTTCATTTTCAGGATTTTGAAGACATGTAGATTTACTTCCCCAAATGCAAAGTGTTTTCTAATTACTAGTGGAATACTAAAATGAACATGTACTCGATCATGTCAATGCGAAGCAAATAGTCCTCAGAGATCTAGCTTTTATCCGAATGTCCTTCTCTGCAATAATGGGGTACTCTGCTTGATGATGGGAAGAAGAAACAAGATGCAAAGAAATTGAAACAATAAGAAGCTTTGTGGCTTGTATAGGAAATTGAAACAACAAGAAGCTCTATGGCTTGTGAGGATGAAAAAAAAAGGGGCTCGAGGCATGTATGAGAAGCTTGGTTGGGTTAAGGCTTCTAGATATATCTATCCTAAAAGATATATAATCTAAGAACAATAAGCAAAAGGCTTAAGGCATGTATAGAAGTTTGCAAGAAGCTTGAAGAAATTAAGAAGCTTTATGAGAGCACTTAAAAGCAAGTGAAGGCATCCAAGCATGAAAAATAATGAAGAGAATAGAAGTATTTATTGGTAAAAATCGAAGGGAATGAGAGAAGAGATAAGATAAAAAAGAAAGCGCAACTCAATAAGAAAATGGAAACAATCCATGAATAGTCAAAGAGATGAACAAGAAAATTAAAGAGATAATTTAAACAAATTAAATAGATAAAATTCAATCATAAGTTCATAATAGAAAGAAAGTGAGACAAAGAGTGAGTTGGCATAAAAAAATGCAAGTTAAAATAAGCTAAAAATTAGGTCAAAAAGCCAAAAAGACAAAATGCATGCGGATTTAAAAATGACAGGATCGCCTCTTTTGTTAGTCAGGGTCGCCCAAGTGACCCTAGGAACACCAAGGGTGACCCTAAATAGGTAGAAAAGTGGAGGGTTAGCTAGGCAATGCAAAAGGCAAAAAAGATTAAATAAAATGCAAAGCAAGAGGGACAAGAGATGACAAAATGAAAGGGGAAGTCATGAAGGCATAAAAATGTTGGAAGAGGTAAAATCATGCCTTCAAGGGTCATAAGCTATGATTGCCATCTCATCATAGGACTAACATATCTGCCTCACATGATTTTAGTACCTACATGTTCCACATGGTTGATCTTGCTACTTCAAGCATCTTCCATATGACTTATGCCTATATTTTGGTAGATATTGATATCTCCAAGGATTTATCGGTGGATATTATCCTTAAGGTGGAGGATTGCCCTTAGATTTATCCCTTTGATTATGAAGAGCTTCCCTTTCATTGTGGGAATTGCTTTGAGACTAGGAACCTTGCTTCAAATTTTCCTCACTCCAAATGTAAGCGTGATGGTGTTGCTTCTTGGTGGACGGATGCTCCCCATCACCATCTCACCATTAAAGGCCCTCTTGATCAAGTTGTGGATTCTTCTGTGTTGGTTATGCTTGTCCTAAGGGAACCATTGCCAAATACTTTAGAGCCTTCTCTTGATCTTTTAGCACCTGCCCAAGATACTACTATCTTACTAACATTAAAGGCCACTCCAGATCTAGATCAAGATGTCTCTCTTCCAGTTTGTCTATCTCATTCTCCTGATGCTCGCTTGGAGCCATCCATTGTGTTGTCTGATGTGGTCCCTCCTCTTGCTTCCTCAAATCCTTTAGAAGAGTTTGACAATGTTTCTTGGATGTTGGTGCAAAAGAGGCAGAAAGTTCTACCTAAAGTCATCACAAAAATTCCAAATTTGTCACTTTGATCTCAAGATAGGGATCGAAAGGATGTAGATTGGGTTTAGGGATTGTTTAAACCTAGTTTTACTTGTCCCTTCATCTTGTTAGTTTGTTGTGGTTCAGCTATGTTGATGCAGTTGCATCTCTGCTACCTTATTTGTCATGTTCAATCTTGTTGAACTTCATATTTATCTATTTCATGGTTGTACAAAGACTTGGACCCTTTCAAAAGCCCACATTTGCCCATAATAACAAGAACTATAGTTGAAATACATATAATAAATATTTTCAAGACTGATTGCTGTTCATTCAACCTGCTCTGCTAAATATCAATAAGCATGGCATAGGTCAGAGATCGAAGTTTTTCTTCCTACTAAATTGCCTAGTCCTCACACCAATAGAGAACCAAAAACCAAAGCAATTCCCTAGGTGTCATAATCAGTATTTTAACATCCAGTTTTCTATTCTTCAAGAGGAACGAAGGAAACCTCTTCACACGTTCGAGGGCTAGATTTCAAAGAAAGCAGGCTATGTTGACTTCTAGAATTTGTGGTGAAAAATGGACTCTATATTTTCAAGAAGTCTGATTTGAAGAAGCTAAATAATAGCGACAAAATCGTTTGCAGTAGCTTGAAAAATTCGCATAGGGATGTGTTCGTCGCTTTACCAGCGTCCCGTGTCACACGGTATTGTGTTTTGCTATGACAGTGGAAGAAATCTTCAGTCAAATTTATCCCAGAAATAAAGAGAGGCAAATTTATCCCAGAAATAAAGAGAGGAAGATCAGACATGTATTGGTTGTTTGGAACTGCACGCTCAATACTCTGTTAGCTATCAATAAAGATCAAATTATGCCAAGCCCAAAATGTATAATATTATGTATTGTTGCTATATTTATTCAGGGTGTGTTTGCAGAGGGAGCAGTGAGTCTAGGGACAAGCCTTAGGCCTTCTGGTTCCGTTTGGCAATCCCCAGGCAAGAATTTCAGCTTTGGATTTCACCCAAGTGGAAACAGTGGACTCTATGTTGTGGGCATCAGTTTTGCTAGCATCAATGATTCAACTCTGGTATGGACTGCAGGCATCAATGGCGGAATTGAAGTGGGAGAAGGAGGTTCCTTCAATTTACAGGCGGATGGGAATCTAGTTTTAAGCAATGGGACATCAATACTCTGGCAGACAAACACAGCCAATCAAGGTGTGGCATCTGCAGATATGCAAGATAATGGGGACTTTGTACTACTAAACAGCAGTTCAGTCATTGTTTGGGACACCTTTGCAAATCCTACGGATAGTCTGGTGATTAATCAGAATTTCACTGTGAATCAAAGCCTGCGGTCGGGTCCTTACACATTCACTATGCAGCGCAATGGGAATTTCACGCTGAAATGGAACAACAACATCACGTACTTGAATGAGGGTACGCCACTAGCTACCACAGCATCTCTCACCAGCCAAGGAATTTTCAAGCTCTCCAATTCTTCAGCAGATTCGATCTGGGTGGCTCGAAGCAGTGATTATACGGACAATTCTATCACAGTGCGGAGAATCAAGCTCGAATCAAATGGGAATTTGAGGTCCTATGGATGGGTCACGAGTTCAGGGATATGGCAGCGGGGATGGAGTGCTGTGGAAGACCAGTGCAAAGTCTATGGATGGTGTGGGAATTTTGGGGTGTGTGTTTACAATGATACAGGTCCATATTGCCAATGCCCATCTTTAGATTTTGATCAGATAGACCCCAATGATGCCACTAAGGGATGCAGGAGGCAGCAGGATATAGCACGGTGCAGCAATAACCAGAGTATGGTTCTACTGGATCATACAGAATTCTTTTCTTATCCCCCAGAATCAGAATCAAATTCTGAGATATATTACTTGGGGATTCCAGATTGTTGGCAGAACTGCCTCAAGAATCCGAGCTGCACTGCATCTACAATCATGGCTGATGGTACAGGCACTTGCAGGATGAAGACCAGCAACTTCACCAGTGCTTATCAAACAGTAAGCATTCCAAGCACTTCTTATGTAAAGGTATGTGGTCAAGGGCGGCCTCTAAGCCCAGCACCTCCTTCAGTCAGGATTGTGAATAATTCCAAGGTCTCTGCTATTGGAATCGCACTGGCAGTTATATTACCAGTCGTTGGCCTGATTACCATCCAGATTTGCCTTTGGTGGATATGCTGTAGACATAATCCTAGGTTTCGGTTTGGAGAATCACCTGCCCAATACACCCTCCTTGAGTATGCCTCTGGAGCTCCAGTTCAGTTTTCCTACAAAGATCTGCAACGCTGTACAAAGAATTTTACAGAAAAGGTAGGTTCGGGTGGGTTTGGGACAGTGTATAAGGGTGAATTGTCAAACAAGGCCGTAGTTGCAGTCAAGCAATTGGAAGGAATTGAGCAAGGGGAGAAGCAATTTCGCATGGAGGTAGCAACTATCAGCAGCACTCATCACTTGAATTTGGTTAGGCTAATTGGATTTTGCTCAGAAGGCAGGCATAGGCTGCTGGTTTATGAATTCATGAAAAATTCTTCTCTGGATACATTCCTTTTTACTTCTTCAGAGCAAGCCAAGACACTAGATTGGGACACCCGGTTTAACGTAGCCATTGGAACTGCAAAGGGTATCGCTTACTTGCATGAGGAGTGCAGGGATTGCATTGTTCATTGTGATATTAAACCAGAGAATATACTCTTAGATGAGAATTTCAATGCCAAGGTGTCTGACTTTGGGCTCTCCAAACTTATACATGCCAGAGGTCATCAGAACCTACCACTGACCAGTGTTCGAGGAACTAGAGGATATTTGGCTCCAGAATGGCTTGCCAATTTACCCATTACTTCCAACTCTGATGTCTACAGTTATGGCATGGTTCTGCTGGAGATTGTAAGTGGTAGAAGAAACTTTGATATCTTGACATCGGGAAGGAAAAGGTTCTCAATATGGGCATTCGAGGAATATGAAAGGGGAAATATTATGAACATCATAGATGAAAAGCTTGGTACGAATTTAAATATTGATCAGATTCAAAGAGTAATTGAAATCAGCTTTTGGTGCATTCAGGAGCAGCCCTCTCAGCGACCATCTATGGGGAAAGTTGTCCAAATGCTAGAGGGGGTTCTGCCCATGGAAAAACCCCCTGCTCCCAAACCTTTGGAGAGTCTTCAAAACAGTTCCAGCAGCAGTACTAGCCAAACTGCAATCTCAATACTTACAAGTTCTGTACCTCCGACGGCCCCTTTCTCTATAAATGCTGTTCTGCCAGCAACTTCTTCTATTTATATGGCCGAGACACTCTCTGGTGGTAGGTAGCTTAACTTCTGAGTCACAATGTTAACAGTAGGACAGGATTGTGTAGCTATTTAAGAGGACTTCGAATTCTCTTTGTAAGCTTGTGTAAGCGGATTGGCTGTAGTATATTCATTATTTGATTTCTACTTCTGAATTGATAAAGTGGAATTATTTGTGAACTTTATAGTGTTGATGCTGAGATTCCAGGGGACAAATCATTTTGAGTTTTTGGGTAGAAGGGAAAATAAAATATTACAGAAGCTTTCATGTTTTCCATTGCCCCTTCAGATTAATTTTCCAGCACGCCTTAAATCTTTTCAGAATCAAAACTTGCAAATGAATACAAATAGCAATCAAATTGTAATATACTTAAGATAGATACAAAATGTTTGAACTTTCTTGCATGAAGGCAATGAAAGATGCAAGTACCTAATAATAATTGATAAAAACAGATTAGAAAGAATTTTTGTGATGCAAAGCAGTTCATTTTCATGGTGAAAAGTTCTGAGAAAAATCCAGGGCTTTATTGCTCCATTAAAAACTTGATTTCTGCATGTTCATCAGAGGGGGTTTTGTTCAGAACTCCTTTTATTGTCTACTACCAAATTTTGGTTGCTGCCACTTGTTTCTATTTGATAGGGCAAGCTGGAACATCAAATGTGAAACCACCAAGAGTAGATAGACTTAATGTGACATGTGATGAGAACATGCTTGTTGTGTAGATGGGAAATGAGCAGCTGAAAGGCAATTACTAGTGGGCTATAGTGCAATTATTAAGATACAGGAAATTTGTTCTATATATAGTTAATTTGGAACATACTAAAATCTTCTCGGCCAAAAAATGGCACATGACAAGAATCCTATGAAATACTTGTATGTTACAAGGAGATTGAATGATAACCTTTTATATTGAAACTGATATAAGAGAAGACTTGAGCTAGACCAAAATAAAATCATTACCAAGGTATGCTAATTACTGAAAGTTGTTACAACATTGCATCCTTTTGGGTTTCTTCTGTTTCAGAATGAAGAACTTTCACTTCCGTTGTTTTTGTAGACAACACTTTGGGATGAATTTGACTGGAATGTTGGAGTTGAACCAGCTCCAAGAAATGTGTCTTTGATACATCTCAGTATTCTCACAATGTCAATCATACTTGGCCGTTCTTGAGGAGCTTCTTTTGTACAAAGCAAACCAACACATATGAGTTGTCTGAGGCAGTTCAATATCTTATCTTAATTCTTGTTTATATTAGCCCTTAACAAATGGCTGTCAACAACTTCCATACTATTGTATTTGGAGAACATCTACTCACCCAATTTTGCAAGTTCATTCCTTCAACAAATATGCCAGTGGTTGGCTTCATTCCAGTCAGCATCTCTAATAACACTATTCCATAGCTGTAGACATCTCTTTTTGTAGTAACACCACAGCCCACTTCATTTTCTGCATTGTGACACATAATAAGAAGACTTCGTATTCACAGTTCTCCCCAACAAACCCAAGGAATAAAATTTGCATTTAATGCTAACTATTTGAACTCATATCTGGAGCAATGTATCCACTGGATCCTTTTAGTGTATGTGTAGAAGTTCATGAATCCATAGAGTTTCCAATGCACAATCTTGAAATGCCGAAGTCTGTTAAATAAGCTGTCATATCCTCACCAAGAAGCACATTACTAGGCTTTAAATCATAATGGATGACTTGCACAAACCAATGGTGATGAAGGTATTCCATGCCTTCTGCAATGTCGACAGCAATGCTCAACTTTTGAATTAAATCTATTCTACACACTGACCCTTCAGAACTTGGTGCATCTGGAGGATATAAAAGCTTGTCTAGGCTCCCATTTGGCACCAGAGGAAATATCAAGGCCTTGAAGTTTGGATCTGAATAAGAGGTTATGATTCTTAGCAGATTGCTATGTCGAACTCTACTCAAAACATTACACTTTCTATCAAAACTCTTGCCTCAACTTCATTTCCAGATTAAGAACTTTGATTGCAACCATTGTGTCATCCTTCAAAACTCTATACTTTTCGAAAACTACCAATTCCTAAAATGTTTGCCTCATTAAATCCATCACTTGCAGGCTGCAGCAAGAAGCTCTTGATATGAACTTCTTTGAGGACCAATTTCAAAGGGTTTTGAGGTCATATGGTATCTCTTGTTGTAATGTCTCCGCAATAATCCCATCAACATACACCATGTGACAAAAATTGCAGTCCCAATAGGCATGACTATTATTTTGAGATGCTTAAGACTTCTGTATCTGGGAGAAGGGCATGGTGGCAACTTTACCCAAGGTCCACACAAACCAAGATTTTCAATATATGATGTTGCACCAAGCTTTTTGAAAACCCGATCTTTTGGGACTTCCCCTGACAACTTGTTTATAGAAAAATTTAGATCCTGATGCACTGTGAATTTTCCCAAAGACATAGGTATTCTTCCAGGCAGTTTGTTAGAGGATAAATTTAAATCTTGGAGATTTTGTAGTTTACCAAGAGATTCTGGAATCAGACCATTGAGTTCATTAGAGGAAAGATTTAGATATACAAGTGCTATGCACCTTCCTAAGCATTTGGAATTTGGCCTGTTAACTGATTTGCCGAAATATATATAGCTTGAACCTTATCCATTTTGCTGATTTCTAAAGGCAGGGCCCCTGTAATAAATTGTTTTGAAGTTGAAAGAGAGCTAAATTTGGAAGTTCTGCAACCTGCGGAGATACATGTCCACTTAGCTTATTGTATGAGAGATCAAGAGATTCCAACTTGAGGCATTCCTCTAGACTTTCAGGAATATTTCTTGTTAACTGGTTGTGATCAAGATATAGAAGTCTCATCTGCCGGAGATGGGCAATATAATCAGGAATATTTCCTGAAAATTTATTTTCTTGAAGAGCCAGAAACCCTAGGCTTTTGAGCACCGATCTCCATAGGGATGTTTCCTTGTAAACTGTTCTTACTGAAGAACAATCTCTTCAGCTTTTGAAGCATACCAACTGCGGAAGGACTTGAACCTGTAAAAAGATTTCCATATAATGATTAAACTGGTGAGGTTTCCAATCTGCGGAGGAAGTTTCCCTCCTATTTTATTGGAGCACAAGTGTAACAATTCCAGCTTTGTAGAAAGCTGTCCACTGGAAAAGGGCACGACACCTGTCAGATAATTTTGAGATAATATATCTTTTTGAGAAGAGAACAATTAGTAAGAGCATAAAGAGAAGGAAAGGGTAATAAGTCTATGCAGCTTTCCCAACCCTGTGGGCACTATTCCACTAAGCCTATGATTTGGAGTTGCGAACAATTGAAGAGAATAACAGGAATTCTGTCACTAAATCTGTTACCACCTAGATACAGCTCTCTCAGGACGGTATTTCTGGAGCACAGCTCTGGAATCCCTCGAGATAAGTGATTTTCTTCTGCATCTAATCTTTGTAGAGTAGTGCAATTTGACAAGGACGAAGGAATTTCTCCTGTAAGATGGTTTTGGCCCAAGTACAGTTCACTGAGTTGAGGAAGCATGCCCAATGCCCAAGGAACATGGCCTTCAAGTTCATTCTCCTGCAAATCTAAAATGTTTAAAGAGGACATTCCCGAAGGTGCTGGGAATGCTACCTGTCAAATTGCTTCGACTGAGCTGAAAGAACTCTAAAGTCGGGAGAAAACCCAATGGTGATGGAATGTTTTCAGTCAAAACATTTTGTAGGAGGAATGTAGAGAAAAAGAAGTTCGATAAACCTATATAATACAAGTAGTGTATATACAATCTGAAAAAATAACAGAATACATGTATAGCAAAGATAATAGGCAGTATTTTCACCTCGAAAACCCCTTTCAGATTAATTACCTAGCACAGTAAAACTTTTCACTAATGCAAAAAAAAAAGCTGTTCTTCAATACAATAATGAATATGTCTTACTTCACCCTAAAGCATGAGTGGATATTGAATACAAATAATTACATTGAAAACAGTTTTATACATTGTATGAAATTATGCAAAAGATAAACATGACTGTTTCGAAACATGGATGAAAATTTAAAAAAACTCAAAGTAACACCACAATTAAACTGTAGCAACACTTATCTAACAGAAGATAGCTATTAAACTGTAGTAGCCACTATGACTAGCAGGAATTGAGTTTCTAGCTGATTTACATATAAGTTAAGTTTTCTTAAGCCAGAAAGGCTTCCTAATTGATAGGGGGTGTTTAAGAATAGCTGACCATCCTATTTTTATTGACCAAAATTGATATTTGACTGTTGAAGTAGATGATGTTTAAGAATAGCCTATAAGAAAAGTTCAGAATGAGAGATTAGCCACAAAGGGACAGATGTTACCTTCCAAACCCACACTGCTGAGATTGCGAGAGACGACTGTCTGTGAAAAAAACATTTGATGTCTTTCCACTCGCAGAATGAGATGTTCGAAGTCCCTGGTGGTGAATGAATTGAGTTGGCCATATTTGATTGCAGACTTGAATGCCAACACAGCCTGCTCATGGGAAGAATTGCTTTTGTGGGGATGTAATGTATGGGACGGCTGAACGGCACAAGGAACAAGGATAATAAGACTTAGAATGAATAAAGTTGAAGGTAGCATCGTTGCAACCATGCTGCAGTTCAAATTCAAAACACCAGCCATCACGTATGTCTTAAGATGAAAATAGGTCTATGCAAGTTGAATGGTATATGATCACTTGTGGGGAATGAGGTGAGCCAAACAAGGTAGTGCACATGGAATTAATGTCAGGAGTGAGTGAAGTTTAAACATCTGAGTGTTTTAATAATTGTTATGGTGTGGTGTAACAATGATTTTTTGTTTTTTAATATTTTTACCTATTACTTGTAATGATAAGCATTAGACGCTGTTATGTTTGTATTTAGAAAATAGATGTAAAATATCTATTTTCATAAGTCACATTAAAGAAACAATCAATCACATGGTGACACATAAGTCGATCTGTAATACATGTCTTGATGCACATGTTTTGGTCTAGCTTTTTTTGGGTGTCTTGGACAACTCATCAAAAATATAACTATGTGGCTACATTGTTGATGCCTAGAACTCAAAACAATAGCTCTAACTCTTAACTCACATATAAAAATATGTTGATTTTTTTTCAAAAATTCAATGTACCATTTAAAAGCTTGAGACGCATGAAATTAGGGTGCACAACATTGATTTTTTAGTGGCAATTTTTTGCCTAATGACAAATAGTTGAAATTGGGGCTTCAAATTTTGGAGAATAGTACAAGTTGTAAGGTGACCTAAATGGCCATATTTTTACAAACTTTTAGTATAGAGGTGGTTAAATTGCTTAAGCATTTATTTTATTAAACTTTTAATTCAACTAATCACCACAATATTCGATGTGTAATTAGATCTGGTTCACCTAAAGTTTATAAGTGATATTATAAATCTAAATTGATTTGCCATCAATATTACATAATTGATCTTGTTTATTTTAGGGCCATATCACTGTAAACACCAAAAAGACACATGGACCTACATAGTAATCATATGATGAGCTATGATCCTAAACACATACATGTAAGTGTGTATATATGACCTCTCAGCGAGCATTCCTCTTGATAACACGTGGATTGGATTTCCCCTCTTCTTTCTTCCTTTATTATCCCCTGGCTAACTTGTGAAATTTTGTTCATCTTGATTCTTCCTTTGTCAACTCCCTATCTTCTTCACTTTCTAGCCTTGTCGTAAGACCTACAAGTGTTGTATTGTAGGGAACCTATATCCCCTTCACCCTTTTTCATCTTTTTCTAACTTCTAGAGACCTCGAATCAACATGCTAATTTCATCTCCAACCCCAGTTTATGTCCCCCTTTCAATAATACCTAGTCGCACCCTATTATTTTTGGGTCGCCTCTTGGGGGATCCTACTGGTAATGTGGGCGACCCACCCTTCTGGCATCAATTTGGAAAAATAAAGTTGACAGGTGTCTTCTCCAACCTCCCAGGATCATTCTCTGTGACTTTGTTTTCACCCAGACCCCCATCTAACCCTAGGTCGCCCCCCTTTTAACACTAGCTTGCCCCTCGGGCGACCCTACTAGTAAAAGGGGCAACCCTGTCATGTTTTTGAGCACGAGTTCTTCTTCAATTCGAGCCCAAAATTAGCTTCGTTTTGACCCAAATCTGCTCCAAATTGAGCCCTAATTGTGTGAGTCACCTTCCTTAACTGATCATCAACTTTTCCTAACTGATTCAAGACTTCCAATCACTCCTTTTTAACTCACAAATCAATTCTTCTTATCTCTCAATCAATCTCATGCTAACTCCATTTCTTCTTCTATGAAAGGCTATCAAGGCCTGTCCACTCCCTAATCAACCCAGTTCAGTCTTCAATCAATTGAGTTGAGTCCTTAATCAATTTTCCCCTCTTATGTGCCTCTCCAAGCAATAAATACCCCTCCCCTCTTCATCATTTCTCAAGTTGGAGAATGCTCTTCTCATCTTCACAAACTTTTTCAAGCTTCTTCACAGGCCTTTGAGCCTCTTTCTTCATCTCTTTCTTTAGTTTCTCAAAGCTTCAAAGATTTCATTTCATTAGTTTTCATTGTTGCCAAGCTTCAAATATTTTCCTTAGGAGGCAAATTCATCATTTCAATCACACTTTTTCTTAGATTTTTCTCTCCACTAGTATATTCATGATCGTTGTAGGACATGAGCCTTTTGTTTAATGTTATTTTGCCCAAGCTTTTCAAAAATCTTCACACAATGTCATTACACTAGCCATTTTTAAGCCCAAGTGCTTCAATCCAAGCTCTCGTAGCTCAATTCAAGCTTTCACAAGCTCTCGTTCGAATCAATTGTCATCCAATCTTTGTCCCCAAGAGGAGTACCCCATTGTTGCAAAGGAAGGAAAAGGTTGCCAAAAGGATCTCTGAGGATACACCAGTTTCATGCGCCTTCAGTTTCAGGTTCTTTTATGCTTTCATAGTAATTAGATAATCAAAATCTTGCTCTTGGAAATAGTAATTTGATTGTTGCAATTTCCTCGATAGGCTAGTGAGAGTGCATTTAATTAGTTTGTTTCAAGTACATTGCGTTGTTAGATTAGATTTATAATTCCACACTTTCATTTCTTAGAATAGTTGAAAACGACCTTCAAAAAAACACAAAAAAAAAACATAGATCAATTGCATTAAGTAAATTTATAATTAGTTGCATTCACATTCGATTTCTTAGAATAATTAGTTCACTTTCATTTCAAAAATCAGAGAAAAGAACAAAAATATTGTTTTGCATATATTTAGATTGCATTCATACATAAACCCACAAAAACATAAAAAATAATAGAAAAGTAAAACACCAAGCAAGCACAAAACCCCTCTATTTCATCATGAGGTCAACATATTCGACAAACAAAGCAAAAATCAAACAAAACTTAGATATTCACAGCAAGTCAACACAAAGTCAACTCTTGGTCAACTCAACCAACTCTCTTTGTTTAGGCATATGAATGTGCCCTAGACTTGAAGGTGAGTGGGTGAGGGCAATCCTAGAGAAGATTGAAGCAATTAACCCTAGGCCTCAACAAACACAACCAATAATTGAGGAACAAGAATATAGGCTTAGGCTATTTGAACAAAGACAATGCATCAAACAACTCCTTCAAGCAAGAGAGGAAAGATTCCGACACATTAGACGTATAAACGATTTCAACAGATAACCATCCAAACATTGGAATCTCAGAAACCCAAATAGGAGACTAGTAACTAGTGACCCTTTGGGTCATATTATTATCTCCACAACAACGGTCATTGAGCATAACATAGCAAACAACCCCCAAGAAAGGCCCCAGGACTGATCGACTGCTCTTCGCGAAGTCCAGCTCCCAAGCGATCAAGACCACCCTTGATCTCGCCTCCTCTCAACTGGCTTCTACCACAAGAGCGAGAGTGACTTAGAGGTTCATCCGTGGCAAGGAGAGGGTCCATGTGCTCCGTCAAAGTTGACTATGAATCTACCTCGCACTACTAAATCACATTTTGAAGTGTACGTATTTTGGTGAATGTGACATAAACAACAAAAAACTTTTGATGGTCATTTTGTGTTTCTATTTCTTCAACAAATCTTTTTGGGATGGATCCTTTCACATATTTGCACATTTCACAATGTTTCATGCAAAAAGTCCAAGGGAATGTCCCCTTGAGTAAAATTACAAATCCAAAACGGATTGAACAAAATCCCCACAACTTTGACCAAATCAAAACATGACCAGTGAGCATTCAATCTGAGATCCATCAAGATGATCAACCCATAACAAGCCATAGAAAAATGGCCACTGAAATGGACAATGAAGTGTGTTGTCAAGAGAAGAACTTATAAGAAGTTGAGGAGGTACAAAAATCACTCCACATAGTACATCAAGATAAAAAGTCCACAACATGTGAAGTGTCATCAAAAAGAACAAACAGGGTCACTTAAACCCCGAAGAAAAACAATCCACCACAAGGTGACAAAACTCAAAAAAGGGACAAAGCCTCACCCATACACCTTATAGCAACCTTGGTCAAACGAATCAAGACCCTTGAGGCTAGGAGTCTCAAAAAATATTGCCAAAACAAAATTGACAAAAAACCTAAGGCATGAGGAAATCATTTCATTGATGAAATCAAATCAATCCAAGGGGCAACACAAAATCCCCCTCATCTAAACTTCCATTCTCACGACCCGCATATTGAACCATTCATGCTTCCCTTACCCTCATCATCCAACATGACAAGTCTCAATCAAATAGGTGGGATTCCTATAACGCAAAATCAACCACAAACAATCCCACCAAATCTTCGAAACATAAACATGACAGCATCTAGTTATCCAATTTTTTCAGGATATCAACAATCTAGCATACCCTTTCAACAAGTGCAACAAACTCTAGCTAAAGGGTTAATGTTTGGAGGAACAAGACCCTCTACACATAACTCCCTCTTAGGAACATACCTCGAGTATTTAAAGGAGCCTCTTGACTACAACATTCATCAGGTCATACTACCACATCCTCTCCCCGAGCTTCAAAAATTTAAAGGAGAGGGTGATCCCAACTCTCATATCAAGGCTTGCATCATGGTAGTGCGAGAACTCCTTCCTTGGGATGGGGTGGTAGCAAAATTTTTTCCAAAGACTATGGAGGGTATCGCTCTGGATTGGTACTATCGACTTCCAGAAGCATCGATCCACTCTTTTAGGCAACTCATAGATCAACTTTTGGCTGCCTTCGACATAAACAAATTGGTCAAGACAGGAATATGAGAATTTCTAACACTCAAATAAGAAGCCAACAAGTCAGTTGCACATTTTATCACACGATGGAGGAAAGTTCTATATTCTTTAACAAGTGTGTCAAACATGGATCATAGAGAACTTTGTGATCTCTTCTTACTTGCTCTCAACAATGACATGTGAGAACAAGTCCAAAAACTCCCTTACAAATCATATGAAGAAGAACTCAAAAGTGTCCTTAGAATTGGTCAAGCTGCTATTAATAGTGGAAGAAGGGAGTATGATGCCAATAAAAGTTTGATAAACCATGATATAAATAACAAATCCTTGACAAACGATCAAGACATAGATGGGTCAACAAACACTTCACCATCCAGAAACAACAATAATTGTGTCATACAAATTTGGGGAACCAAAATGTCAACAACTATCCGATGAGAATTAACAAGCAGTCATACAACAATCATCATAAGCCTCAAGATTACAATTGTGATAAATATTGCCCATTTCACAAGAAAAGGGGGCATGAGATCAAGTTATGTTGGGAGTATCATTGCTTCATATCAAACCTCCCAAAACATCAACAACAAGCATTCATGGACACATTTTCACAAGATGAAAGAAATAATCCCAAAAGCCATCAAAATGCCTTTGATCAAAACTCCTTAGGCCTTGTGGAATTAGACAAAGATCAAGAAATTTGTGTCACCCAAGGACCGAAACAACCAAATGACACCTTCAACAATGCAAATTTTTCTCACATGTTAGAACTTCTCAAAAGTTCTCTTACGCACAAGAATGCTCTCCTCAAAGCCTTAGATCTAGGCCATCTAGTTCAAAAAACCCCAAGCAAAAGTTGTTCTTCAACATTTGATTTTGAAAGCTACCTTCAAACAATCACAGCTAAACAAGGTGATCTTCCCCTCCATCTGATAGTCTAAATTCAAGACTATTCCATTAAACGTGTAATGCTCGATGATGGGTCTGCAATCAACATAGTCTCTTTCTATCTTCTTCAAAGAATGGGTTATGACGAAACTCAAATCACAAAAGAAACTTCCATCCTTAGAATTCATGATAACCCAAACATTCGAACCATGGGTAAAGGTTAATCTTCAAGTCAAATTAGGTTCCAAACCCTCCCAACTGAATTTTATGTCATAAATGGAAAAACCACTTACAACATGATTCTAGGAAGACCTCGGATCCATAAGATGAGGGTTGTTCCCTCCACGTTATTTTAAGAAATCCACTTCTTGCACATGGGACAAACCCACATCATCAAAGGAGATCTTGATCCTTTTAGCCTTTATAGAGTTGAACAAGACAAAAAGAAGGGAAAGACCATGGAAACGACCAATGACCCAAAAATCAACACTTTTGAAAAAGGAGACACCTAACAAAATTACAAATGTAGCCAAGACCTCAAAATGTATAGGAAAGGGGGCAACAGGAGAATTCCCCTTCAATCCCGACTCAACAAAAACTTATGCTCCATTCAACTTAGTGGCCATTCCAATCAAACCAAACATAAACATTCATATGATTGAAATCATGACTAAAGAAGAACCAAAACCCACACAACAACTAGGAGAGTCAACTCCAACTCCAGTTGCCCCTCAAAATTTCAAAACAAACCTGGGAACTCAACAAGAATAGAAAATGATAAAGCTAGGGGGCAAATCATCAAACAATGAAACGTGTGAGTACACAAAACTTCTCTATCAATACAAAGACATTTTTACATGAAGTCTTCAAGTGTCCTTGCAAAGACTTTCAAGCAAAGTTCAGACCAAATTGGATAGGTCTAGACATAGTTAAGGAAGACGTCAGAAATAACGCTACCTCTTGTGCATTATGGAAGGAGAGAACATCTCAAAATGTTGTAAAAACTTATAAAATTCAAAAAATCAAATAATTCAAAAAGCATAAAATCATGAAAGATCAAAATTTTGCATTCTTCATTCTATTCCATCACATGCATTTTGTGAGTGTCATGCTCTTGTTCGATTTTTGTCCTGGTAAGGATTCTAAGGTTGCTTAGGTATAGGTTGACCCTTTGAGCCTTTGAGACCCCATAACAATTCATGTTTACCGCTTATCACTATTACCCTACTACATTTTCCCAATGATTCTGATCAAAGCCTAGCTCTTAGCTCTACACTGATCCCAGTCTTAAGGATTCATGTTGTTAAGTCTAAAGCAAAGTTAGTCTTCAAACCTACATTACTCAATAGAAGCTTGCAAGTAGACCTTCTCCATTCCTCCTTAGTAGAAAGGAAGTCCAACTAGACTATGAAAACTTTTGGTGGTGCTCAGCCCCTTATCTTTCCTGTCCAAAAACGCCAGGGAGATCATAGCTCTACAGGAAGCAATCTAAAATACAAGTAAATAAAAAAATGAGATAAAAAAATAAGAGTGATAAAAAAGTGAGAATAGAGAGACCAAAGCTGTTGGATATCTAAAATAATCAGAAAGTTCAAAAACATTCATTTCCATAAAAGTCAAAATATCAAAAAAATGAGAAAATCAAGTGAGGCATTCCAAAAGTACAAAAAAAAGAGCAAAAGCATAAAAAAATAGAGTTACAAAAAAAGAGTGATAGAGAGAATATTTTTGAATGTCTATGCCCTTGGGTGGAGATAAATCTAAGCTCGAAGCTTCAAGGGTGGCATTCCATCAGAGAAAATAAAAAAGAGAGGTACAAAGCATACACATGCACTAGCTAAGCAAAGCCAACAGTCTAATAGTCTTTAGGACCATCTTCCACTTTGGAGCCTTGCTTTTACCCCAAGTCTATCTTGTTGGCCATTGATGATCTAAGTCTAGTGAGCACCAATAAAATTTGCTACTTGTCCAAGTTGAAGGCTTGTCGAATTGTTTTGTCTAGATAAGGATCAATGTTTAGCCTTTTGCAAAGCCCAAAATTAGAAGTGTTCCATCTCCTCCCCACTCCCACTTGAGTCCCTAATCCCATCCCAAATATCAATTAGTCTCTTTATACCAAGTTAACTCGCAATCCCCTAGGTCAAAAATCTTACTTAGAGCAATCACATTGTTTGTTCCACTTGCATACATGCTATCATAGAAAATCAAAAGCAATAAAACATGTCATAACATCATGGCATTCATAGCACTTAGAACATAGAACTTTGCATTTCATATTTGTGAATCACATCCAAACACATTGCATGTCATTCATATCAGAAAAAGACAAAAACAAATTGCATCATTCATATGTGATCATCTTAGGTATGCATTCGCATAAGCAAAATAAAAGCTCTTGCCAACCATATGCACAAGAGGGAAAGTGAAGTACAAGTTGTCACCTAAAGCTACATTTAGATCTCAATCAATTAGGTCTTACAATGATAAGTGCAAACAATGTTTGAGCACAAGTCATTCCAACAAGTCAAAAGAGAAAAATTGTGCACTCAAGTGTGCAAGTCTCCCCATGCAAGGGGCCACAGGTATAAATCTTTTCAATAAACATAGGTCTATCAAAGACCTCAAGGAATGTCAAGTCCGACCTTCACAAAAACAAAAACAAATTGTAAAACCTCAAATATCTCTTAAAATTGAATATGTTCTTCAAAATTTGCAATAAAATGAGAATCTATTCTTCTCCTCTCTAGCTTAGCATGTCTTTTATTTCCATAGTGCTCTTGCACCCTCGTTTTGCATGCTTGCATCTTTACAGTTCCCTATGGAAAAACGAAGCAACTCAAGTACACTTATGACATAATTGATGGTGCGTTTGATCATTTCAAATTTAGTATTTATTTTAAAACATTTTAAATGTCAAACTAATACTTCTTATTGTAGGTACAATGCAAGAAATCAACAACAGATAAAGGCCTAGTTCAGGAATAGTACTTATCCTTCATATAGACTACCGTCCCCAAGGGGCAAATATGTAAGCACCAAAAAGACGCATGGGCCTACATGGTAATCCTATGATGAGTTGTGATCCTAAACATGTACATGTAAGCATGTATATATGACCTCTCAGCAAGCGTTCCTCTTAATGACACGTGGATTGGAATTCCCCTCTTCTTTCTTCCTTTGTTATCCCATGGCTAACTTGTGAAATTTTGTTCATTCTTGATTCTTCCTTTGTCGACTCCCCATCTTCTTCACTTTCTAGCCTTGTCATAAGACCTACAAGTGTCATATCCTAGGAAACCTACGTCCACTTTACCCTTTTTCATCTTTTTCTGACTTCTAGAGACCTCGAATCAACATGCTAATTTCATCTCCAACCCTAGTTTCTATCCCCCTTTCAATAGAACCTGGTTTCCCCCTATTATTTTTGGGTTGGCCCTCGGGGGATCCTACTTGTAATGTGGGTGATCCACCCTTCTGGCATCAATTTGGCAAAATAAAGTTGACAGGTGTCTTCTCCAGCCTCCCAAGATCATTCTCCATGACTTTGTTTTCACCCAAACCCCCATCTAACCCTGGTCTCTCCCCGGACAACCCTACTAGTAAAAGGGGCGACCCTGTCATGTTTTTGAGCACGAGTTCTTCTTCAGTTCAGTCCCAAAATTAGCTCCATTTTGACCCAAATTTGTTTCAAATTGAGCCATGATTATGTGAGTCACCTTCTATAAATGATCAACTTTTTCTGACTAATTCAAGACTCACAATTGCTCCTTTCTAACTCACAAATCAATTCTTCTTATCTCTCAATCAATCTCATGCTAACTCAATTTCTTCTTTTGCAAAAGGCTATCAAGGCTTGTTCCCCTAATCAACCTAGTTCACTCCTCAATCAAATCTGTCAACTCTTCAATCAATTGAGTTAACTTCTAAAATCAATTTCCCCCTCTTCTGTGCCTCTCCAAACTATAAATACCCCTCCCCTCTTCATTATTTCTAAATTTGGAGAATGCTCTTATCATCTTCACAAGCTTTTTCAAGCTTCTTCACATGCCATTGAGCCTCTTTCTTCATTTCTTTCTTTAGTTTCTCAAAGCTTCAAAGATTTAATTTCATTAGTTTTCATTGTTGCCAAGCTTCAAATCTTTTCCTTAGGACGCAAATTCATCATTGCAATCACGCTTTTGCTTAGCTTTTTCTATCCACTAGCATATTCATGCTCGCTGCAGGACATATGAGCCTTTTGTTTAGTGTTGTTTTGCCCAAGCTTTTCAAAAAGATTCACACAATGTCGTTACACTAGCCATTTTTAAGCCCAAGTGCTTCAATCCAAGCTCTCGTAGCTCAATTCAAGCTTTCACAAGATCTCGTTCGAATCAATTGTCATCCAATCTTTGTCACCAAGAGGAGTACCCCACTATTACAGAGGAAGGAAAGGTTACCAAAATGATCTCTGAGGATACACCAAGCTCATGCGCCTTCGGTTTCGAGTTCTTTTATGCTTTCATAGTAATTAGATAATCAAAATATTGCTCTTGGAAATAGTAATTTGATTGTTGCAATTTCCTTGATAGGCTAGTTAGATTTCATTTAATTAGTTTGTCTCAAGTACATTGCATTGTTAGATTAGATTTATAATTCCACACTTTTATTTCTTAGAATAGTTGAAAACGACCTTTCGAAAAGCACAAAAGAAACATAGATCAATTGCATTAGGTAATTTTTAATTAATTGCATTCATATTTGATTTCTTAGAATAATTAGTTCACTTTCATTTCAAAAACTAGAGAAAAGAACAAAAATATTTCTTTCCATACATTTAGATTGCATTCATACATAAACCCACAAAAACATCAAAAACAATAGAAACAAAAAAACACCAAGCAAGCACAAAACCTCTTGATTTCATTAAGAGGTCAACATATTCGACAAACAAAGCAAAAATCAAACAAACCTTAGGTATTCACACAAAGACAACTCATGGTCAACTCAACCAACTCTCTTCATTCAGGCATACAAATGTGCCCTGGACTTAGAGGTGAGTGGGCGAGGGCAATCCTAGAGGAGATCAAAGCAATTCACCCTAGGCCTCAACAAGCACAACCAACAATTGAGGAACAAGAACATATGATTAGGCTATTTGAACAAAGACAATGCATCCAACAACTCCTTCAAGTAGGAGAGGAAATATTCTAGCGCATTAGACTTACAAATTATTACAACAAACAACCATCCAGACATTGGAATAAAAGAAACCCAAATAGGAGATTAGCATCTAGTGACCCTTCAGGTCATATTATTATCTTCACAACAACAGTTATTGAACATAACATAGCAAACAACCCCCAAGAAAGGCCCCAGGACCGACTCACTACTCTTTGTGAAGTCTAACTCCCAAGCAAGTAGGACCACCCCTGGGTCTCGCCTCCTCTCAACTGGCTTCTACCACGAGAGCAAGAGTGACTTGAAGGTTTGACCATGGCAAGGAGAGGGTCCATGTGCTCCATCAAAGTTGACTCATTCGCCTCATGCTACTGAGTCATGTTTTGAAGTGTACAATCACCAATTCTCATTTCCCATCATTGATTTTGTCTCTAATCTAATGGTTCTCATTGCTTCTCGAGAGCTAAAATGTACCTCGCACTTTTAAATGTTCATCAGGCCTAGAATTTCTTTTGGACCATTGATCTCCATTAAGATCAATGGTCCAAAAGGAATTCTAGGCTCGATGAACATTACAAAGCATGGGTACATTTTATCTCCTAGAAAGCAATGGTAATTGTTCGATTAGAGGAGATCAATGATCCAAAATGAATTTCAAGGCTGATGAACTTTTGACAATATAAGTACATTTTAGCTCCTAGAAAGAAAAGGTAATTGTTAGATTGGAGATGAGTTTATAGTTTTGAGTAAGGTCATTATATAAGAATTTTCTTTCTATGGTGTTGATTTAAAATGTTTAGTTCGTGTGAACTCCAATACTTTCTTGACTGTAGATTTGTGCTTGGCATCAATGGGTGGAGCCGTTGTCCTGAACCCCACAAAAGGGCACTGCCTCCTCAACCCTCACAAGGAGCACTACCCCTCGACCTTGTTGGTGGCTACCACCCCTAGGCCCTACTTTTCCATAGGAATTTTATTTTTAGATGAAAGATTCACCATGGTAATTAATGCGCTTACCTATTATTCACCAAGATTTGTAAAGATTTTTTACAAATTTATAGTGATATATATAAATTCACCAATAAAATTAATATTTTCTTTTAAAAAAGGAAAGATTTGCCAGAATTTTATAAGATTTTTTAGAAGCCTTTTGTTAAAGTTATCATTGAGTCACAACTAATGGATCCTCGCCTCTATAGTAAATCAAACATGATAATGCTTATGAAATGAATGGAAAAAATGAGAATAAAGCTTAAATAGTAAAGCACCTTGTTTGTTTTGCAATAAAGTTAATCAAACAAACCAATATGTATAAGATATATGTATAAGATTAATAGGAAGTCAGGTAAATTTTAAAACAAGTGTTCTTGTTTCATATTAACTGAGAACTTTATTAATAAAATAAAGTGAGTCAAACAAAATATTAATAGAAAGAATGAAAATAAAGCTTAAACACCAATACATTGTTTGTTATATTTATTTTTAAGCTAACTAAAATAAAATAATTTTCTATTAAAATTATAATAAACAATTAATAAAATAAACTTTTATCTTTCTTGGAAGGAAATCCATACCCTTCCTTGGAAGACTTAATTGTTGACCCAACTAAGTTAAGAAGTTATTTAATTTGTTTTTATCAAGACAAGCCAAACATTTAACTAGATAACTCATAATTTAGAAGATGTACAATATTAATTTATTAGTTTTTAGATGAGTTGACACGATTGGATTTATCATAACTTTGATAAATATTTCGATGATAATAAATTACAAAATTGAACAATGGACTATGTATTAGTCTATTTCATTTGTATTATTATTATTCTTTGTGAAATCATTTTAATTTTATTAAATTTAAAATATATTTTGTTAGTTTAAAAAATAATTTTATTTGGATTATTCTTATATTAATATAAAATATAGAATTAAATAAATTTTAAAATTTATGAATTTAAAATATTTTATATAAATAATATTTGTATTTGTTAATGTGTATTTTAATACATTGATATAAATGTATGGGGATGTTTTTTTTAAAGGAAATGGATTTCTTTAAGGTTTTAATTATTACTCTATAGACTATTTTATTTTTATTTAGAGATAATAGGACAATTTTACAAGAGGTTGTTGGTGATTTAAGGTTTAATCTATATATACATGCAATTTTAACAAACTTGCTTTTCACAATTTAATTCCAATGTTTATTAGAAAAATATGAGATTTTCATATTTAAAACATATCTAGTAAGCAAACACTTTATGCTCAAAATTGCATTGAGAAGAAACAATATATAAATCTATTACTAATCTATTTCTACACTAACTAGCTTCAAAAAAGGATCAAAAGATTTGAAGGTGGAGATTTGGAGATGAGCTCGGTTATCTAGAGTTCAAACACTAGTTGCCAAGCCTTCCAAACAAGCAAGCAAAACCATCCACGCAACAGTGTGAACCACAACTTGAATATTAGATAATAATGTAATTTCTAGGAAAAGAAAAACAATCAATATAAATGTGACAAGATAAACACCATAAGCATGCAAAGATCACTAATGACATATATCACCCATAAAATGCATAAGGTTAGGTTTTGATTTGACTGATATATATTCACTTACTAGGATGAACTCATTTAAATTGCAGTATTGAAATTCTCAAATTCACAATGCTTAGATTGGAAATAGGAAAAAAAAAAGATATGTTTTTAATAGTTTTACATTCTAAAACATCTAATATTGAATTTCCTAGTTACAATTGATAATATGTTTGTTAGGGTTAGCCGGAAGATGATATCAATTAAATGCAAATAAAGATTAAACAGAGGAATGAAAATACATAGAAATAATAACGAGAGACAATTTTTAACGTGGTTCACCCAAACTTGGGCTACATCCACCAACAGAGAGTCCAATATTATTATCTAGCAAATCAACTGATTACAACCAGCAATCCTTGCAACTCAATACCATTGTAAATGCTACAATACAATATCAACGGAAACCCTAACTCTTAGTCATTTTATCAAGACTTGTGTCAGTTACAAAATAGGGTTTTTTTTATGTCAACCAATAGATAAATAACTCTCGATGCATTTATAAAATAATAGGCAATTTTTGCTTTGGGGGTGCTGCCCCTGAGCCCCCAGCTAGGGGCGTTGCCCCCAAACCCCACCGTGGGCTCCGTCCCCAAGCCCCCACTAGGGGGATAAGCCCCCTGGGCCCCGCAGGAGGGGCTCAACCCCACTACACTCCCCCATTAAATAATTTGGGGGGAAACCACGCCGATAAAAGTGGGGAAAATTTAACCTCTGAGTCTAATTAGGCTCCATATAACAACAAAGTTTTGATACCGAATTTTTGGTAAAAATTTTTCTTGGTAGCCACAATAATTTAATATCTTGGAGTTCCAAGATAAAACAATTTAATTTCTAATGTAAAATTTTCCCGTAAGTCCTCTTGTATGATATGTCTTAGTGTAATTCTTCCTACAAAGTGCTCCAGGATGGAATATGCTTTGTGGTCAATGATTAATAATCTAGCATTCCATCCAAGGGTAAGTATTTTGCTCCAAGTTTCATGCTCAATATTCAATGCTAACAACTATAAGAAAATATTCTAAATTGCTCATTTCATCACAATAATCCTACATATAAAAGAACAATATCAAATTTTCATGAATTTAATATTGCTAAAGCAATTGAATCTTTGCAACAAAATATTTAATTTTGTTCCTCATGGTATCTATTTAAATTCTCAAAATTAAAATAAGTTAAGCATTTGTAATAAGATCATACTTTTGGTTATACCCATTTATGTTAAAAAATACAATATTCTCTTTTCATTTCTCAAAAGATGGGGTTCAATTTCATATTTACAAGTAGACTCCTATATTAGGAATTTTACCTGATGTTCTTATAAGAAACAATTATCAATTTTATTCACCAAGTGATTCCATATGCTGGACAATAAGTGACACATAATAACAAGTATGTTGTTGTTGGTCTTAACCAAATGAAACCATGTCACTAGGTATCGAGGGGTCAACAAGAGTAACATAGACTTAGAGCTAGTAAAAAAATCTAGACCCAATACACCAAATTAATCTATTCTAATGAGATCTCAAAGAGTTTGGAATTCAAAGAGAAAAAATGGTGAAGAGAAGACATTTGGATGCTCCAAAGACTATCCAAACACAAAAATATTCATTATTTGGGTTAAAACAATTTTAGATCTATTTTTTCATTGGGTAAAAGGTTTGATAAATACGTTGAATCTAGGAATGATAGGTGTAAGCGTCAATCAAATCTCTAGGAGATGTATGTAAACATTATATAAGTGCATAGTTTAACATACAATTTATAGCTTACTTTAATGTTTCTCAAGTACACACACCCAAAATTCTTAGTTTGATTCAATGATATTGGTTATTCAAGAGTTTAGAGAATGACTCAACATTTGATACAACTAGAAACCTCCAAGAATTTGGATCTAACAAACAATAAAAATTAGTGAAACTTTTTTCTAGATCTAGGAAAGCTCAAAAGAAAAGCGGAGTAAATATCCTTAAAACCTTTTGGACATTAAATTTAGTGATTTATAAAAGATGTTCTAAGAGTTTTTTGGTCCAACTTTAGGTAATATAAACAAAGAATCATTTTATTAGGAGACACCACATAGGTGACATGTAAAAGGTAAAGGGATCAACGAATGACACTTGAAAATATTCTATTCAATCTGGGAAAGCATTATTAGCCTTTGAAAAGTTTTAGGAATGATAAATGGGGAGATCAATTTAAATCCAACTGATAGATGGTGACCACCTAGGCGATCCAAAAGCTTTTTGGGTGTTGCAATGTTTAACAGGGAAAATTGGATGCAAAAGATTTAATTTAGATTTAAACTAGTTTTAAGTCAATCTCATTTCAAAGAGAAAGAAAGGTCTTATATGTTAACTTTAATCCCCCAAAATTGTACTTCTTGAATTCTAAATTATGACCTAAAATATTTTAGATCTAAGGAAATTGGGGAATTGAAGATTGAAAATACCACTAGGAAAGTCTTTAAAAGATGGACTTGGCAATATTTAGTTTAAACATAGTTTGGAATTTAGGAAATAGATTAAACATAGTTTTGAAGTCCTAAGACTCAAATTAGATTGAGAAACATTTACCAAGAGAATAATAATCAAGGACTCATAAAACCTAAAAAATAAAGGTTCAATAAATATAATAAATTGAGAATCATGCAACTAATCAATAGAGATGTGGTACATTTAGTCTTCTAATTGAAATTAGATTTCACTAGGAATAAAACATCAACAAAATATCATACAAGTAAAATAAAATATCATACAAGTAAAATATAAAACCTAAAAAATAAAGGTTCAATAAATATAATAAATTGAGAATCATGCAACTAATCAATAGAGATGTGGTACATTTAGTCTTCTAATTGAAATTAGATTTCACTAGGAATAAAACATCAACAAAATATCATACAAGTAAAATAAAAAATACAAACCAAGAATTAGCCAAGTATAAACTAGGAAACATTAAAATTATGTAATGTGCATAACTACACATACGTCATACACATAAAATACAACATTTTTAAATTTCTTTTTACAAATCAAACATTTTAATAGCACCACTAAAGGTGGTGCATCATGTACACCCAAGTGACATTGCATGTGCAAAATCACTTGATACAAAAACATGTGCAAGAACTTCTTGATGGTAAAGCACACCACTAGGAAGAAAAAGGAATAAAATGAATACAAATAGTTCAAGATCCTATACCACACACCCTTTGTCATGGAGGTAATCTATATGAGGAGTGGTGTCATCACATGTGATGCTTAAAGAGAATGGTCTCCACTAAGTACAACCCCTCAAGCTTTGTATATGAAGTGAAGGAACGTGCCTTCAAGATGTGGTCAAATTATACATACCTAATTGATTGGAAAAAATAAATTAAATTCTATTACTTAAATTAAATGGAATATAAAACTTAATATAATGTGAGAGGAAAAGATCATAATATATTATTCATTTTAAATTAATTTATTCACTACCTAATTTAATTACTAAATAAATATCTAACTATATTAATACTTCAAATCAAGGAAGCAAAAGATAGGGAAAGAGTTAGAATTATTTTTGAAAACTAAACAATGCACAATCACTATTAATAAAGATAACCTATCCACATCACTAATAGCTATATTTACAATTACAATAATATTACCATAATACTTTTCCATTATGCATGATAATTCAAGGAACAACAGGAACAAGAAAATCATATTTAATTGGTGGAATTCATCAAGCTCTTGAAGATGCAACATTTCTAGGGTGTCCACTTCTATTACTTGCATGAACTAGAGTTGTAAAATTCAATATTGGATCCATAACCATCCATTCACAACTTCAAATTCTAATCACAAATTTTGCTCAATTAGAAGGAACAAAACTTACAAATTTCCAAGAAGAGATCCACCACATAAAATACAGATTGATTGACAAAATGAGCTTTCTTGATTAAAATTTTCTACAAAACCTAGACTAGATAAAATTTATCAAGCATATCAAAAAAATGCAAACATTAGTTTTGGAGGTATATCTATGATTTTGGTTGGAGATTTGAGACAACTTCCCCCTATTAGTGATTGACCACCATATGATAGTAACAAACATGTTAAATTACTATGGGAATCATTCAAAATACTTGTTACTTTTCATAAGACATTTAGACAAGAAGGAGAAAGTGAGGACCAACAAGTTTTCATCAACTTCTAACAAATTTGAGAGATGTCAATCCCACAATTGATACAAGTTATTGATGACAAGAACCAATGTTTGCATTGATAGAGCCACCAATAAAGAATTTTACAATGATATTCATCTATTCACCATGAATGATAATGTGCATAATCACATCATGACAAAATGCATTCATTAAAACAACTTGTTTCATGTAGCATTGCAACCAAAGCAAGTAGTGCCAATGCATTAGAAGGATGATAAAATGATGAAATTTTTGTGGAGTTACTAAGTGCTAAGAATGCAAGGGTCATGTTTAGCTCCAATCTTTGGATAGAAGTAGGTCTTGTAAATGGAGATCTATGTATTCAAAATATAACATCTAAACCTAGGAGTGCCCCACTAGCACCACTAACATATGTTACAATCGAGTTTGATATTTACTTAGGGATACCATTTGAAGATGAAACCCCACATACAATTCCAATTACACTAATATTTGAAGGGGACACATGAAACAACTACCCTTATGGTTAGCTTGGGTGTTGACAATACACAAATCACAAGGTTTGACTCTTCCAAAAGCTACAACTGACATAACACAAAAAGAAAGAATAAGGTTGGCATTTGTGGCTATATCTCATGTAAAGTCTTTGGTAGGACTAAGAGTATTGCCACCATTTACACATGACCACTATGAAAGGATGAAAAAATGAAAAAACTTTCCAATTGGGAAGAGAGACTAAAGTTATTATAAGATAAGTAAATGGATGCTATAACTATGGATGCAAACTACAAAGCCTCTAATTCCATTAAAAGGATATGTAGGCAAGGTCATTTGGAATGATGCCCCAAGGAATGGGTCTAGATCTAGGGATTTTTTATGATATATCACCAATTTTATCAAATCCACATATATAAGGTTTGACTCTTTCAAAAGCCACAATTAACATAGGACAAAAATAAAGAACATGATTAAAATTTGTGGCTATATCTCACGTAAAGTATTTGGTAGGACTAAGAATGTCACCACCATTATATATGATCATAAAAAAATGAAAACAAGTTTCCAACTGCAAAGTTGAGGAAGAGAGCCTAAAGTTATTAAAAGATGAGTAAATGGATGCTATGACTATGGATGTGAACTATGAAGCCTTTGATTCACTTATAGGAATACATAGGCAAGGCCGTTTGGAATGAGTCCTTGAGGAATAGGTCTAGGTCTAGGGATTTTTCAGGATATATCACCAATTTTATAAGATCCACACATATAAGGTTTGACTCTTTCAAAAGTTATAATTAACATAGGACAAAAAGAAAGATCAAGGTTGACATTTTTAGCGATATCTTATGTAAAGTCCTTGGTAGGACTAAGAATATTGCCACTATTTACATATGACTACTATGAAAAGATAAAAAAAAGGAAAACAAGTTTCTAACCACAAAGTTGAGGATAAGATACTAAAGTTATTAGAAGATAAGTAAATTGATGTTATGACTATAGATGAAAACTATGAAGCCTTAGATTCCCTTAAAGTGATATGTAGGCAAAGCCATTTCAAATGAGCTCTAGAGGAATAGGTTTGAGTCTAGGGATTTCTCAGGTAGATCACCAATTTTATAGGTATGGCACATTTTGATGAATATTAAATTACTCTTTATTTTTCTTTTCAAATTATGTCAAGTTATTCATCTATTATTAGTGAAACAAAATGATTGATTCATTAAAATAATGTTGGAGACTAATTTAACATTTTACATGCTACAACTACAAATGCTACTAGGATACGTATCTTTAGAAAAATATATGTAAAATATGTTGAGAGATATCTTTCTCAAGGCACCTATTTTTTATTTGATTTGTGATTTAATTGGAATGGGTTCTTCAAGAATGATATCTCTCGGAATATTTTACATAGATTTTTCTAAAGATAGCTATGCTAAATATATTTACAATTACAATAATATTACCACAAATTTTAACACACACACACACATATGTTTAGATCAAAATTCCCATTGATTGATTTTTTTGTAAATTATAACATTATTTCACTAATAAAAGTCTACAATATAGCTTATTTTCTATTTATTATAAGTGTTCGACCTGTGAGTGTAAAATCTAGACAATAACAAGAGTTAATGCATTCAATCACAAAGAACTCAATCCAAATCAAGAAAACACCTTTATTTAGAGAAAATAAAATAAAAAACAACATGAAAATGTAATATGAACATAAGCATCGTGTTGGTAAATAGATTTGTCACTACAATTCTTTGCTGCAAAATTAGCTTAGCTCGCCCAATGGGTAGTGACAAAGTCTACCATAGTTGGAGGGATTGAACATTATTAAATTAACAATATTCCTTTATATTTGAGAAAGGTAGCTCCCTTGTATGATGATTATAAATTTTTTGAAGTATGCTTTTAATTAGAAAGTAGGAAAGGTACACAAGTTAAACTAAAGGAAAGGGAAAGACTTATGGGAATGAGCACAAAGTCTCATACAAAGAGTGATTAACATAAGAAACAACTAGAATTATGCAAATATAAAAGATATCTACAAGACATTGCTTAAACATAAGAAAAAGAATATCTAGATAGAATATTAAGTTCAAGATCTATGAATTCCTATTCATATTCTAACATATAAAAATAGGGAAGGAAGATGCACAAAACTCTAAAAGAAATCCATATTATGCTATTGCAAATTTAACATAAGAACAACTCACAACAATTTAGAACCAATGATGCAAAGCTCATTTGTCTTCTTGGCATTCAAAATTGAGAGCTCAAAGTCTCTTTAAAGATCTCTATACAATGTCTATGCAAAATATTTCCCAGTAGAAGAAAATATAAAAAGGTATAACCCTAGAGGAAACAAATTGGGAGTCTAAAGAAGTAGGAGGAGCAATAAGAAGATCTTTTTTCTTTCCCTTGGTTTTCCTTATATAGATTTACATTTATAACTCCTTGTTTGGTAACTCTTTCTTGAAAAGGGAAAAATAAATAAAAATAAACTTTATTCTTTTTTTCTTCATTATAAGAATAAAGCTCATTTTTAATGAGATACAATATGACTTATAAAAGTCACTTTACAAATATAAGATAAAAGAAAGAAAATAGAACATTAATTGTGCACTTCTTTATCCTTGTCAAAAGCCCGACTGTTAACTATGCCATCTGCTAAAAACTTTGATTGTTAAGCAACAACTTTTGCGTTGTAATTTTTGAAGTTAGTGATTGTTGGAGCTATTGACACCTAAAAAACTAATCCCCAAAATGCCCCCATGTTCCATTTGAGTCCCACTTGGATCTATATCTTATAACTGATCTGAGACATCTTTCATAGATTTTCATGTGTTTGCCATTCAAAAATGCAAGGTAGAAAAGCCCAAAAATTGGCTAAGTCCCAATATTCTAAGTTTCCCCCTTGTGTTTTTTCCCTTTGTCAGAGGTCAGATTTTCAGGCTTCCTCTTCCATTATGCTTCCCCTTTTGGCCCCGAAAATTGTCTAAGTGTTGTAAATTTTTAAGTATTTGGTGGAGTTTCAAAGGTTAGAGTTCCTCCCTTCCATCTTCCTAATGGCAAGCGTAGGGACGAAGGCTCGAGGGTTGAGGTCCGTTCAAAGGATGAAAAATATTCTAAGTGTGGAGTATGCAATAGAGGTCGGACTTCTGCTCTTCTTCCTTCTTTTGAGGAAGGTGAAATGGGGAAGGCCCGACGGCCGACCCCTAACAATTATAAGGTATTCCTCCATTCCGTAAAACCTTTTGGTGGACCCCCAGCAGACTAGTGAAACAACGAAAAGGGGACACGTGGTAGTTTCGACGGATGGTGAGCCTCTTCTCTTTTCTCTTCCAAAGGGAAGGTGGTAGATGGAAAGCTTAGGGGCTGACCCCTGACATTTTCAAATTTGACTAAGTGTTTCAGAGGGTGGCAGTCGGGGCTTTGGATTTTCCTCTTCTTTAAGACAAGAGCAAGGTGGAAGACCAAAAGGTTGAAGTCCGCCTAAGGTCTTAAAGAATATGCTAAGTGTTGCAGACTTTGGGAGGTTGGGGTTTTGTGTTCTCTCTTCTTCCTTTTGGAAGATGGAACATTGAAAGCCCAAAGTCTGACAAAAGTAAAGAGACTAAGGTAAAAGAAAAACTAAGGTAGAGAGAGGAACAAAGGCTAAAGGATGAAGGTTGAAAGTCCAAAGTTTAAAAGCCTAATTTTTCAGAGGTTGGCTTCCTGGCCTTCCAGACTCCAACCATCTGGGAACGTGCCAACTACTTCTGGCGATGCCATTACTACGAAGTGGGTGTCCGAATTCAATGTTTTTAATGTAGTTGGTGGGGTGGTTGAGGATTTTGGTACCCATTTCATTCTTAGACATGATGTGAAGGCTATAAAGGCAAGAGTTGAACTCTTTTTCAAGGTTGGTCATCTTTACCACTTTTAGGCAACTAAGTGCAGAGCTCTCTAAGGTTTCAAAGAGTAGAAAAGTTACAGTTCTCTAGTAGATAAAACACAGGTTATGAAAGATTTTTCAGATTGATTTCAGTTATCATTGTATGAATTTCCCCTTCTTCTATAATTTTTAAGGAAAGCCTAAGTTCAGCTAGGTTTCCTCTTGCCACACTTCATGGTATGACTGTAACCGTTTATCAGATGAATTATGCAAATTCTTAAAACATTACATGTTGTGTAATGATCTCTTTTATGGTTATAGATGAATGATTATATGTTGCAAAGGATTACTAAGTATATTCTTCATTGATAGTTATTTTTCTTGCATCTGGGTATCCAGAAAGTGTATATTTCATTTCTTTGTTGTTTTCTTCCTCCTGCTAAACTGTGGACTCTGTAACCCATTATATTAGGCACTGGTCTGAAGTGTTTGATCATCCACACTCTTTAAAAATAAAAATAAAAATTCATCATCTGTGAAGTTAGTATTTAGTTTTGTATGCTTTGTTGTGGTTCTATGTTGAATAAGAAATATCGTAAGAGAGTCTTTGAAGTGTTAGCTCTTTACAGACCAGACAAGCATACCTACACTCTTCATTGTTAATGGGAGTGCCTTCTTATTAGCTATATAGGGGGTATTAGTGATAACCAGTTGTTTTAGGTCTAGTGACAACATTTGGGGCCTAGAAGATGATTTGAGTTTGGTTGTCCTTTCATTTTTAGTTGTTCATCTGGTGTTATGTTTAGGTATACCCCTTAGAATATCCCTCCTAAGTCTAAGCTAAGCTCAAAGTGCAGAGGAGCCTACCCACTCTTGTAGGTTGTCCAAAATCACCCAGAACTTGTTGATGAACCTCTTTTAGTCACCCTGATGACGCCTCTAGCCTAGGTGATTAGAAAATGTTTTAGAGTTTTTGGTTGTAGTTATTTTGGGAGTCAAAATTTCTAGCACCGTTATCGGGGAAATTTTATTTTTGGTTGAGTTGTTACAGCCTATTAAGGTATTGAAAAATCTAAGTAGTTCTTCCCAAGAGGGAAGTGGCGACTCTATTAGTCAAACCCAAAAAATTAGTTTTCAATCAAGAAAGAGATTGAAATGGATCATAGAAGACTAGAGGATTATTCAAAACTAGAAAGTTCTTCAAATTGCTCTAGAAGCTTACAAGATGGGGGTATAAGAAGATATCCTAATGTGGTACCACCTTTGAATGCCCAAGATCAAGTGGGTACTTCTGGAAGAGATGATGCATTCGATGACTGTAGAAGTTAGCATCAGTATACTTCTGAGGACTCTGTTGATAACATACTCAGAACTAACAGGAGAATAAACAGAGATGGGTATGATGTCTAAAGAAATCAGAATATCATTGGCAAAGGAAGAAGAAATAGGTGTCATGATGTGGACATGAGAACATTTGGCATGCCTCATGAAAATGAAGAGGCTCATCAAAATGATCAGCAACATATTTCACCCACAAGATCACTCTTTATGAAGAATTGCACCTGATATATCATATCAGAAATAGGCAAAGAGAGGCGCTAGAGTTGGACCTACTAGAACATAATTTGATAAGCCTTTTGAATTCAGTTTAAGTTTGTTTTATTACTAGTAGTTTCCACTCCAGGGTCATCCCACAATAATGGGTTACACTTTTTGGCCAAACTTGACATTGAAATCAACATTTTGAACTAAATCTTTGCTTTCTAACACCTATAGCCGCTAAACCATTAGGAATTTGAAGATGATGCGAACTAGTGATTTGTGAGATTTTATCTATAGATTCTAAATATATTTTTTAAACAAAATTTGGAGTTAAATTGTAAAAAAAACTGTCTCCTTTGATAACTAGTTTTTAATAGTAAACAACATTTTTTAAAATGATGTGTATTCTGTCACACAACTTTTTTTCTACAAAGGATAAAATTCTAATTCTTTTGAATTTAGATTAGTAACATTGATATCTAGAGGATGCATTTGGTTTCATAATGTTTTGTTGAATGTATTTTTTTAATTAAGTTTTGAAGTCAAACCAATTATAATTTAGACATAGGTGTATTCTATCCAACATAAATTTTTTTGTATGAATCATAATTCAATTTTTTTTTGTTGGAATAAGGACATCAATACCTAGAGGACATGTATTTTTTAGAAATTTTTTTCTCTATTTTCCTATTTTTTTGTATGTGTGAAACAAAGACCTTGATGTTCATTGAAAAACCTACATTCACAAGAAATAGAAAATAAATATAATAATCAAATTAAATATATTTAAAATTATATTTTTTGGGGAAGCTTATAATAAGGACTACATACTTACAAAACATAAATTTTAAATGAATTCATTTGATCCCCCAAAAGGTAAATCAAAAGTGGTTTTTTAACAACATTTTGATAGGTGTAGAGGAGACTCCATTATAGGTATGGTTTAAAAATAGTGGGGTTCTATCCAAGGGGGTTTGAATCTAAGGGGATTTGGTCAAACCCTCTTCAATTAAAATCATTTAAATGGAACCTTTCAAGGCTTAAATCATTATATTTTCTAAAAATATGTGATTTCAGGAAAAATCAGGATGTCCCAGAAAGTGTAACCCATTATTATGGCAGCATCCTCCATCCCCTTTAACCATTTAAAGTATCATTTTCCTTTGGCTTGTTGAAAACCTTTTCAACAATCAAAATACTTATGTCAATCTTGATCATCTCTTGTAGCTCTCTAACAATAACCTATAACATTGTTTCATCTTTGTTGACGATCTAAATTTAAGCATTGATCTCTTTCTTCTTGACCAAGACCTTATCGTATAATCTCATGGCCTCTTCAATGTAAATAAGACCATTGATAGTTAACTTCTCAACCTAGGTTTTGATAGCCCTCCCATAATCTTGATATTTGTCAATTTTGTCAAAGATATTAGAGCTTATTCCCTTTGGTGGGGCATTGGTTGGATTTTTTGTTAAAGCATCGAGGGGTTAAATAAAGTTATCTATGATAGACTTGATGTATTCATTCAAAGTCCTCACCTACTCCTCAAGTTGTTCCCTTGTTTCTTTTTCTTTTTATGTCCTTTCAACCAATTTTGCAATAGACATTTGTGCATTATGAATATCACCTTCATGTGTCAATGGACCAAGATCTACTCTAGTGATATTATAATCTTCCTCAGTCACCTCATCCTCATTTTTATCAACAATTAGCTCTACAATTTCACATATTGATATTCTAAAGAAGGATATGTCATCATCTTGGAAGTTGTATGAAGTTTAACTGGTTGATTAGTAGCTTTTAGCAATTTTGCTATTGCATCAAAACTGAGATCAATCATTTGAGTGTGCTTCCTTTTCTTTTCTACCACCTCTTTGAGCTAAGGAGATGTGGATGAGACTAGTTGATACTTGAGTTTCAATGGAGGAAGAGTAGTCTCTGGAGTAGAATCAACAATAGTATTGGTAGGTGTTTGGAGTGGAGGAGGAGAAGGTAAATGAGGAGTATTATGAGGGGGAGGTGGAGCAAGAGAAGGTCAAACTAGAGTTACCTGTGGTTGCTCACCAATAGGATTTTGTGTGTTGTCATCATCCTTTTATACATGAGGTCTTTTTATTTCTAATTTCTTTCATGGTGCTTGATCTCCTCCCTCACATTGACTCTTTAAATCAACTCCTTTATCTGGGTCTTCATCATCACCACCTCTACCTAGAGTAGATCTACACCTGGTAGAATATGTAATGATAAGAGGTTGAGATGAAGATGAAGAGTTGTAGTTTATTTTTGCCTCTTGGATGCATTGTCCTTTGATGTTGGTTTAGTAGTTGTGTGCTCAAAAAATCTATCCATTAGCCACTTTTGGATCTTCTTAAGCACAAATATAGACCTTTCCCGTATGTCAATAATTTATTTATCAAACCAATTGATTTGGGGTAACAATTGTACAACATCCCAACTGGTATATTAGAAAAACTCAATCATAAATAAGCAAATATGCACATATATTTTTTTTATAAGGAGAGAAAGATCCATAATCAATATATTACATTAGCAATGTCCAAGTACAAAATACATATTTTTAAAAGGTCGCTTCACTTGTGACTTACAAATTACACAATAAGAAAGGGGTCGTATTTCTTATGAATTACAATTTTATCCATATCATTTACAAAATAAGCAATGTATTCTTGCTCATAATTCTTCGACAGTCAATTGCAGGAGAGAGAGAGAGAGAGAGCATCACTCTAGTGCTTTTCCTCCAACCACAGATCGACAATCCCCCACACACCTTCCTTATGGAAGTGGCCCTTCCCTTCACGAGGGTGTTAGATAATGAGAATCAATTGATTCCATATGCCATCTGAGAACTAGTGGTGTCCTAGATAATAACAATCAGGTTTATAATTCTAGTCTAGCTCTAGCTATGTATGACCCATTCTGATTGTTCAACTATCTGGTACGCCGTGAATTGATAATTGTAGGGTCATCCCACAATAATGGGTTACACTTTTTTGCCAAACTTACATTGAAATCAACATTTTGAACTAAATCTTCACTTTCTGACACCTATAGCCGCTAAACTGTTAGGAATTTGAAGATGATGCAAACTAGTGATTTGTGAGATTTTGTCTATAGATTCTAAAAATATTTTTTAAAAAAATTTGGAGTTAAATTGTAATTTTTTTTTTCTCATTTGATAATTAGTTTTTAATAGTAAACAACATTTTTTTAAAGTGATGTGTAGTCCATAATGCATAACTTTTTTTCTACAAAGGATAAAATTTTGATTCTTTCAAATTTAGATTGGTAACACCAATATCTAGTGAATGCATTTGGTTTCATAATGTTTTTTTGAATATTTTTTTTAATTTAGTTTTGAAGTCAAACTAATTATAATTTAGACATACGTGTATTCCATAGAACATAACTTTTTCTGTATATATCGAAATTTTTTTTTTTTTGCTGAAACAAGGACATCAATACCTAGTGTATATATATTTTTCAAAAAAAAAATTCACTAATTTACTATTTTTCCATGTGTGTAGAATAGAGAACTTGATGTTCGGTGAAAAACCTATGTTTAGTAAATCTAAAAAAAAAATCATAATAAAATCAAAATATATCAAAACTATACTCGTTGGAAATCTCGTTTTGAGCACTTTGATCCTCCAATTTGGTTTGGTAAAGGTGAATCCATTTAGACCTTCAACTGGGCTTCGAAAGCCAAAATTTTGCAGAAGAAAAGGGAAGGGAAGCAAGAAAGGTGTCAAGTGAGGGTATTCGCTTGAAGACCCCTGCAAACGAAGGAAAGTGACGTCATTCGTTCGAAGAAATACCTCTTTCGAATGAAGGCATTGACATGAAGTCTTGTAGCTCATAACAACCACCTTCATTCGAAGGCACCTTGTATTTAAAAATATTTTTTTCCTTTAACTGTCGGCCTTTGTTCGAAGGTATGCTGACATGCTTTGTTTTTAATGTTTTAATTATTCATATAGCATATAAATAGGATTGCTTTTCATTATAAATCAATTACAAACAAGATAAATTCGCATTTTTCTTGTGCAAGGGAGTCCAAGAAATCTTTGAGAGAAGAATTTTGAAGTCATATTTTACAAAGAACGAGATGGGAAACAAAAGGACAAGACAAAATAAGACTACACAAAAGTATTCTGCAGAAACTATACCAAAATTGAATGAAAAAAGATTGGAGAAATATCATAAACAAAAACAAGGTATGCATATACTTTCTTTTCTATTTTTAATCTAGGTCATTTTATTTATGTTTAAATATATACATGTATTGATGAATCATGTAGCGATGTCATTTAGTTTAAGTCATTCCTCATTCTTGACTATAATCTCTACCTATCTACCTAGAGATAAATACACCTCTCTCTCTCTCTCTCTCTCTCTCTCTCTCTCTCTCTCTCTCTCTCTCTCTCTCTCTCTAGTTGCCCACTCTCTTTACCTCTACCTCTCCCTCACTGTGGCCTTCGTAGCTATCTTTGTCCCTCTCTAACTCTCCATATCCCTCTCCCTATCTCCAATTCAACTTCATTGTTTTTTCTAAAGTGGTGATATATATTTCTATTATAATTTATTAAAAAAATCAAGTTCACTTTTCATTTTAGATTATCTTTTCTTGATTATTTATTTTTATTTAAAAATTCTTTAAATCTAAAAACTTTATATTTAAAAGGCCACACTTCCTAATTTTAAAACAAACTCTTATCACTATTTTTTTTGTTTTCTTTCTCTAAAATATATTTTATAATAATTGTTAGCATTTTTTATCCAATAAATTTTTATCATGAATGTTTTTTTTGCTTTTTTATTTGTGTTTTTATGATTTTTAATGCTAAATTAAGGAATAAAAGAAAATTTTTAAGAAAAGATTTGTTAAAATATTTTTAGAATACTTTTTAGATTTTCTTTTTCCTAAAGAATGAAATTGTTTTTTAGAAAACATAATAATTTCTACATTGTAGAACGTAAGAGTATAAATCAATAAAATAAAATAAAATGTTTATTATTTAGAAAGTTTTATTTTATAAAATAAATAATTTTATTTTTATTTTTATTTTATTTTAATATGTATTTCCTTCATTTGTGATACAGAAAGTGGAGCAAATGTTGTTGAAGAACACATAGTTGATGTTAACCAAGAGGAGGCCCAAGTGCAAACAATGGATGTTGGAGAGGGGTCAGGATCGCTTCCTTTGACTAGTATGGATGAGCATATTAATCTAGCTAAAAAGGTGAAAAGAAAAATTTCTTATAGAAATTTAGATCATTTACTTAAAATGGATATTGAGAAATTGAAACATTATGCTGGACAACCTAGACATACTAATAGGAGGTCAATGAATAAAGCTGCAAAGGAAATAATTTCTCATTTCAATAATCTTGATACACTTGGCCGAACCCAATTGTTATCAATTGTACTTCTTAGTAAGGAGCTACATGAGCCATTACAATTGTTGGGTGTCGATTTGTCATTGAAAAAGGGGAAAGGTTCACAGCTAGAAAATGATATTGTTGAAAATGTTAAAGAAGGTTTGGCTTCCATCGTGAAAAAATCTTGATCTGCGAATAAGTCCATTACAAGAAGAGCGATGTTCACAGGTATTGTAAGTGAAAGAAATTCCAGAAAAAGACAATTGTCTTCAATTTCATCTCAGCTTGGTTTAATTAGAAAGATAGTAACAAAATATGTGAAAAGGAGAAAATTATTGGATGATAGTACCTCAGAAGGCAATTGGGCAATTATGTGTAGAGCTCCTCGATCTGACAGGATTAAAGATGTTGTTAGAAACTTGATCTCAACCTTTTGGAATGATAATACTCGTGCTTCATCAAATAGTAGAGATGTTATCAAACACAGAATTGGGCCCAATAGTTATGAACTACATACAAAACATTGGCTAGATATAACACAACATGAGATGTATGTGAACTTTTGTAATTCAAATCCAAATATAAAGATTGGGCAAACAATGTTTGAAAGGTTAAGGCCATATTATGTGAAGACAAATAAGGTTTTTGAAACTTGTTGTCGTTATCATATTGAATTTGATCTCTACTATAAGGTGTTTCGAAAGATTTGTGAAGACGGTGATGGTCTTGTAAATGCACCTCCTAAACGGGCAAGTCAGTTCATAGCATCCATCTTATGTGATAAATTAGATGATGATAATGGAAATGGTCAAATAAACTGCATAAAAGGTCTTTGTGAAACATGTGGAAATTTGGCTAAAATGCCTTTGAGAAATGAAGATATCAACCCAATGAAGTTTGTAAATTGCAAGAGGTACAAGTATGTAAAGTTTCAAACAAAACATGGGAAAGAATCCACAAGGTTAGATTATGTAGAAGAGGAGATACCTATTGGAACATTTATGAAAAATTTCTATAAATTGATTCAACCATACATACATAATACTTTTTTTGCTAAGTGGTAAGCACAACAGTTTCAAACATTAAGAGATACTTTCCCACATGGAACAATTTTATTAGTGGTCGAATTTGCAGAAAATTACTTTTTTGTACATAAAAAAGAGATTCAATCAGAATATTACTTTTCAGAGTAGATCACTATTATGGTGCATTGTGTTATCGACATGCACAATTAGATTTAGATGGTGTTGATAGTACATTTCAAGCATGAGTCATCAATAAAGAATATCACTTTTATATTAGTGATGATAAAGAGCATGACACACTTTTTGTACAACATTGCTTTAAGAAGTTTTTTGGATATTTGGCAAGCAGGGGTGTAAATTTTGAAACGCATTTTGTATGGTCAGATGGATGTGTGTCACAATTCAAATCAGCAAGGCCATTTTATGCACTATGTAGATATCATCAAAATGACAATATACCACATGTTTGGAGTTTCTTTGAGAGTGGGCATGGAAAGGGTGAACATGATGGTGCGGGAGCTTGCATCAAATGTGCTCTAAGGAAACATCAAATGAATTATGATGGAGACCATATAAATGATGTACATGATGTTGTTGAATGGTTTAAGTTACACTTTGCACCAAATGAGGCAGGCACATCTTCAAGAACAAACAGATACATTCCACATAGAGTGTTTTGGGAGATATTAGGTATGTATTGTTTGAATTTATTTAATGTATGGATGTTTTTTAAATATATATATTCATGTATATGATATATGTGTACACACAAGTTTGTTTATTTTAGTTTGAATTTAATTATTTAGATATATTTTATTCATAATGTACTTGATATATAATAAATTTGTAGGTGTGGATAGAAGATCAATGTATAAATGCAAGAGGGTAGAGAAAACAAGATCTTTGCATTGTGTCATGAGTACAGATAGCCCTACATGGACATTGCGCACTAGGGATTGCTCTTGTTTTTGTTATGAGTTGCTGTTGGGAGATTTTGAGAATTGTAATAACTAGCAACATGGATATGTCAGTGAATAGGAAAATGTGCCACTAGTTGTTACCAACTCATACAATGAAGATGAGGATGAAAGATTTGAAGGCATTCCTTTGATTTCAACTGATTATAACCATATTTCAGGATTGATTAAAAAAGGTATGTGTATACACACACACACACACACACACACATATATATATTATATAAGGTATCTCTAATTTTTTTAAGTTACAAATTTTGGAATGTATGTAAATTTTTGGTGCAGGAGATATTTTTGTAGTCATAGCAGAGGCTAGAAATATAGAACAAGTTAGTTATTATTTATTGCATTGCACAGAAGAGAGGCAAAAGCTAATAAATCCATAAACAAGTGATGGAATGGTGTTTCCCATAGGTTTAACTTTATTTTAATATATTTTTAAATAATTTTCAATTTGTTGTACATATGTACATGTCAAGTACCTCTTGGACTGATTTAAAATGTGTTCAATTTTTATACTATAATTTATGTTATGTCTTACCAAGCAATGATAATGCTATACATATTCATAGATGTACATGTAGGTTACATTTACCTTGAAAATGTTATGTCTTATGGTGTGGAATGTTGTTTCCCACAGGTTCTGTTGTAGTGCAAGGGACACATCTCAAACAAGTCAAGATTGTTCAACATGGGATTCACTTTGTTGATTATCAACCTAATAACAAGGTATATCAATATATCCACCTAGTAATTTCTACCGGCCTAACTCTTCATATAGTTTCAAACACACGTGGATGTCGTAAGTGGAGACTACATAGTGAAGATCATTAGAGAATATTAGATGTAACTGAAGAGTGAGCTGAACCACTTGATGTGGTATGAAAAATATGGATGAAGAACTTACAATTTTTTATGTTTTGAATACCTAAATTCACTATTTAGATGTATGTTCATGTATTAATTATTTTACAATCTATGCAAGTTAAATTAATAGTTCTTTTGTTGAACAAATTTTAAATTTCAACCATGGCGGTTCTTAATGTACAATGATCTCTCTATTAGAAGTCATGTAGAGAATGCCCTAGATCTTCTTATTCAAGCATGCATCGATATGATAATTTTTGAATGCTTTTATATAATGCTATATATTCTCTTTGAACTGTGCTACAATTTACATGTACATGTATATGCACTAGAGATGTCATCTATAAAGTTTATAGATATATATATAGCCATGTTACATCTATAAACTGTTCAACCAATAAAATTTCACTTGACAAATGTAAAAAGAAAGATCTTAATTATTCCACTTTGAAGTTGACAAATCATTTTAGGCCATCGATACAAACATTGAAATTCCCACAATATCAACAAAAATGAAATATTTGGCACACAACCTTGAGCAACCTTTGACTGACATCAATTTCATGATTTTTATGGGTGCCATTCAAGTATATGACACATAGTGACAATTGACTTTACGTCTTGACATGAACATTTTTGATAAATTAAAATGTCCAAGTTCTTTTCCTGAATCACCTATGATAGAGACTATTTGACATTAATATTTTTGACTTGATCAAAGCTAGATGACAACAAACTTTTACAAATGAATTGAAATAATTGCACAACATTTGAGAAGATGAGTTGATTGATGGACTTCAACTTGGTAGACTCAAAAGTTTAAAATTGTCATGATAAAAATTTGTGGACATCCTAGGCTCCATTTATATATGTTCTTTTGTAGTAGCTTCCCTAGGTTATCTCTTGTATCATGTCCATTTGCAACATCTTATATGGTATTTCATTGCTTAATGATGTAGTGTCTTTGAATTCCCATTTCGTTAATGAATGCATGTTTTTCCTTCAAAATTTAGTTGAAGAGATAACTAATTACTCATAGCCAACCACATGTATGCATTTCTTCATGTTAGTTGCTCTCCAAATCATGCTATAAATAGCTAACAAAGATTATAAGATGCTTTCTATGGGCCAATGGGGTAATAATAAAGGGATGTCAAGCTCTACATGGGCACATTATCTCTAACCTAAAGATTGTGGTAGGCTTGGAATCTTAGACCCCTAGACACAAGGAACATGCCTCATGATGAAGTGGATAGTTAGAGAATTGCAAGAATTAGGTACTTGGAAATCTTGTTTTAGTTTCAAGTGCAAACTACCATAACTTTAGAAGTTTAGTCTTCTACTAGCCAACTATATGTAAGGTTATCTCAATTGTATGCTAGTTATAATTGTTCATGCTTGATATGCTAAATATCGGAGGATCTTCTAAAGGCAATAATGTCTACTAAAAATTTTAGCTGATATCATTAATAGATTTAATGGTATAATAATCATTGTTTATTGCCATGTAATTGAAAAACATCACTAATAGTATTTGACTACACATAGGCCCAAAAATAATTTAACAATGCAACAATTCCAAACAATGCAACAATTCCAAACAAATTTTAATTGCACCTGTGAATACAAGATTATATTGATTCCCATTTTATTTCAAAATAAATTTTGGAAGTTCTTCAATTTAGAGTGCCACTTATTGCTCCTCTTCTATAATTTCACATTTGTTTCTTATCATAGGCTCAGTACCTTCCCTTCTTTTTATTCCTCATATTCATTTAGAAAATTAGGTAATATGTGTCATAAATAAAAAAATTCATCAAATAAATGTAGATTGTAGATTTAGAATCTATAGTGTTTGTAGATTTAATATTGTTTTGTTTCACATATAAAGACTTTTTTGTAAACTTTTGTTTTATTTGGAGGTCCATTTATTTATATAATATTTTTTTGTTTCACATGTATCAAGAATTTTTTGTTTTTCACTTTTCTTTATACCCATAAATGAATCACAATTTGCAATTGTAATTGAGTTTGTAGAATTACAAATTTTAAAATCTATATTCTATTGAATTACATAAACACCTAACTATTTTGCATTCAAATGTGCATGTCAACATAACCATTACACCCTTTCAAATAACCCAATTGCTAGTTTGTAGAATGTTAAGGAGAAATCATCATTTTTTTTTGTGGCTTGCATATCCCCACATCAAATAAAAGCTATGTGAACCATTATATTTATAATCAAGTAAAACTATAATAAATTTCATGTTTGGAATTGTATTTGATGTTTTCATTGTATGATAAGTGTTCATCAAGTTTGGTTTAAGCAAAGTATTAGCACCACATAATTGTGTTTAGATTTGTTTATGTCATGGTAGATTTTTTCTAATGAACTATTTTGGGAGAATGGTTTTGTCTTTAATACAAGGCAATCATTTCTAAATGAATCATTTCTAAGTCTTAACTATTCATAATATTATTTTGTTTCATGTATATCAAGACTTTTTTGTTTTTTACTTTTATTTATACCCATAAATAAATCATAATTCAAATGTAATTGTAAATTTACATTTTAAAACCTATATTCTACACTTACTGAATTACACAAATTCCTAAATAACTTCTCATGACAAAAACAATCATAATAATCATAAATAGAACTGTCCTCATAAATGTCCACAAACACCCAAATGTAGATAGAAATGTCCTCATAAATGTGACCCACAAACACACATACATGCAAATGTATATAGATAGAAATGTCCTCATAAATGTCCACAAACACACATGTAGATAGAAATACCAGGTCATAAATGTCCAAATACACACATACATGCAAATGTATCTAGATAGAAATGTCCTCATAAGTGTCCACAAACACACATGCATGCAAATGTATCTAGATAGAAATGTCCATACATAAACATGTACATCTATAGAAATGTATGCTCAAACAAATATAAGATCTAGAGAAATATCTGGAGAAACACAAGTCTAAGAAGTGCTACCAATAGCCTAGTCATCATGTCGACTACGAGTTGAGCGATGAGTCTGACTCAGCATCCCGATCTGATAGATGCACTGAGCCCTATAGATAGTACAACATGTGATGTATGTATAAAAGTGTACAAATTATATGCATTTACATGTTTACACGTACAAATTATATGCATTTACATGTATGTAAGTACAATAATGATCTAAAATTTAAAACTCACCTGTCCACTAACATTACTGGCATCAGTTGAATCATGCCAGCATACACGATCCGTCCCCAAAGTAGGTGTAACATAAGCTAACCCCTACAATATATATATATATATACAACATTAGGACTCTATCTAGAGCAAAGTAATTTAACTTACTTTAATTTAAGTTCAAGTTTAAATCATGCATGCACATGCACATGTACGCATGTACTTACCTATGTATCGGGTGCTGTAGGATGATCCACTACAATTATTGTATCTGGTGCCTCCTTGGCTAGCTCAAGTAATAAAGTTTGAAGTGGACTAACCAGGTGACTTGGCAACAAAGAGGCTGAATGAAGAAGCATATCCACAAAACCTGACACCAATCCCGTCTGCAACTGCACCTCAAGTGAATCTAGGGAGGGCTGGGATGTCTGATGCTCAACACAAGGCTTGATAGGTGTATCTCCCTCTGCAGCAACTGAATGATCTGAGGGTGGATTAGGATGTGGAGTACTCATAGGCACCCAATGAGAAGATCTCGTAGCCTGACAAGATCATGATGCACTCTATGAACGAAAATTGCTACCCACATGTCCTCTAACCTCGTGTAAAGGGATACCAAGCTTTGATGCAATAAAAGCATATGACTCCAATAGGTCCTCAGAAAGATAAATTGTTGTAGTCTAAAGCATATGCTCTCATATCAAACCATCTATGTCTATAGGAGACAAGACACCCGTGACAGCATAAGGATCAATAGCATGATCCGATGGTCTGGATCATTGAGGATGACTCATGAAATATCTTCCCACATGATCAGAAGATATAATAGATGTGGCAGCTGTAATATCACCTACACTATCAATTACTTCCCTTTGGGAAGCAATGACAACCCAATCAGCAACAAGGGCCAGGGCCGGGGAGATAGCAGGCATCCTCTCCCCAACCAAGGCCCTATAAGCTAGAGCCTGTCGATCTGGTCGATGATAGGCATCTCTATCAACAACCCTGCCCCTCCCCTAACCAAAATATTCTGGCAAATCCAAGTAGTTCACCTTGAGGCCCATATGAACCTTTGCATATAAATGTTGTGCAAAATATAAAGGAATTTGGTTGTTATTAGGATAACGACCATGAGCAGCAAGAAAACATGGATACGTCAATGGGGCCATAAGAGGGTCTACACATATAGTCACTTGGTAGCCCCTCACATTAGTCTTACCAACATACTTGATGGGAAACAATGGGATTTGATAGTCTCTTTTGAGACACTAAGCTGAACAGAAGCAAGAGAAACATCACCAGTAACCTCTTGCTGCATCTAGGCAAGAATAGCAACAAGAGTATCACATGAATAAGCACGGGTATCTCCTAGACTCTGTCTAATGTGTTGCAATCTAGTTAAAATTGATTGACATGTGTCCCTATAAACCCCTATTGTGTTGGGGTCATAAAGAAGAGTTGTCAATTTCTGAATCTTAGTATCTATGCGTGCAAATATAGAAGGTCCATGAGGTGGTGGCGCATGTGCCATGATATATATATCAACCTAAATTTTGTGCATGTAAAAATAAATTACTTATTCCAATACATACATACATGTGCATTAGGATCCAGCCATGTTGAACCAATTCTCTACAAGTATGACTGATATGTCACACCAACAACATAACATGATAGTGTCTAGTTTGGGTCATGTGGAACAAATGTATCAACATACATGTCCTACATCAGAATAGATAGGGATGTTGTGTTGCACTCGCCTGTATCAACATACATTTCTTCTCTGATGTATAGGTGTGTACATTTGATACATTATTCCACAACTTCCAAACTTAGACACTAGTTATTATTGGTGTTGGTGAGGCATATCAGTCATCTTGTAGAGAATTGGTTAAACATGACTAGATCCTAATGCAATTCCAACACATTAAATAAATAGTTGAACAAGAGGGAAGATTTCATTTCTAAAATGCATAGATGATTCTTTTCCTTTTCAACTTGCAGAGAGAGAGATTTTAACTTTTCCAAATCTACACATACATGTGTAACGTTGAACATGTATCAATGTCATAAAAATGAATACCATGTGTGCAATAAACCATTTAAGTCATTCCTACTCCATGTACATTACACATCTAGGTAACTCAACAATTAAAGATATAAAATAATGAACATTACACACTAAGAACATGGATACAACCATTGACTATACATATCTAGTTACCATGGAAATATATGACTATTACATTACTTTAATTGATTAGACATTCACTAAATTAGACATGTTTTTATTAAAGTATTTTTCTCGACCTTGAGTGATTAAGGATGCTATGAATTTGTCTATATTTTCTTGCTACATCTATAGAAAGCATATGTGTTAAGTATAGAAAACATGACTCCCAGGTCTACTATATCTAGTTGGCACATCCCCACCACTTCTAGTTTTGTAGAAAATAGCATATAAAGTTCTAAGTATTCCAAAATAGCAAACAAGTCACATAGTTCAATTTAGCAAGTCTAGGACTCAAATTGTCCTCCAAAGAATTCTAGAAGGTGCCCTAAAATGAATGGGGCCATGAGATAGCTTCGTATTCATTCTCGTTCTTAAAAAATGGAGGTACTTCATTTTTTGAGGAACAAGTCCACCTAACAAACAGATCTCTTCACATTGCACAACCACCACTCATTGGCCATTGAGGAGCTCCTTGGCTAGAATGGAGAGGCTTGAAGCATCCAAACATGTCCACAACTTTATTGCAAAATTATCATTAACTATTTACTTTGTCCACAACTTTATTGCAATATATACATTTGTAAGACATGATTTCATCATTTAAGGCAATTTACTTAAGAAATATATTTATAATAAACTAATAAAATTATCATTCCTTTGCACGCTCACAATTTTAGAAAAATATTTTGATTGTCTTGCAACTAAAATGATGAGGATAGTTGTATACCACCTCTCAATTTTTTCAATCAGTTGCAGAGCAAACAAGTCACATAGTTCAATTCAGCTTCTAGGACTCTAATTGTCCTCCAAAGAATTCTAGAAGGTGCCCTAAAATGAATGGGGCCATGAGATGGCTTCATATTCATTCTCATTCTTAAAAAATGGAGGTACAAATCATTTTCTGGCAAACAAGTCCACCTAACAAACAGATCTCTTCACATTGCACAACCACCACTCGTTGGCCATTGAGGAACTTCTTGGCTAGAATGGAGACACTTGAGGCATCCAAACATGTGGTGATGTGCATCCATCACAACTACCTTGGCATAGATCCTTGAATCGCTCACCATTTTGTCCTCTCCTCTCCTCTACTCTACACAACATTATACTTCCAAATTTTGCATACATGGCTACTTCCAGACATTTGCAACAATAGATCTTAAGGAGGTTCAACTTCTTGTGAGGGAGCATGGCCTATCTAAGGTAGGTGTGGTCATGTTCTAGTTGCAGTGTAATTCTTTTTAATGGTTGTTCCTCCCTTTATCAATAATGAAAAAAAATGTAGCAAAGCTACTGCTATTATGTTACCAAAATGCTATCAATGCCAATTACTCTGTAATGGCTACCACTATCATGCACTCAACTTGTTAATTTTTACATTATAATAAATTGTCTTAAAAGCCTTTGCTTTCCCTTACTAACTACCAAAACTACTTATGGGAAAGTAACTCCCAAAACTAACAATAATATTTACTAACATTTAATTATTTAAATACTAGAACAAGTCACTAAGGTGACTTTAATTGTAATATATTTATTTATTAACTATATACTAAAGACCTAATAAAATTCCCACAATTTAATGAGAAAATTTAGGAAATTTAGTATGAGTCTCAAATGATTTTAGTGTAGATATTTGATTTTTGATTTTTTAAACTCCTGTAATGGTGAAAAGTTCATCCCTAATACTTTTCCCCAATCATTTTGGACTTATTTTGACCTATTGTTCTTGATGTCATAACTAATGTCTAAATGCCATATTTTGTGTAGAGAATTGACATCCAATTTATACCTTATTTGAATATACATGTCCTTGTTCTCTAGTGGTCCAAACCTAACCCTTTGAATATATTTTGTTTCTTGTTGTAGTTAAAATTGTAGTTATGATTTTGAACTTCATTAAGAACCACATGTGTGGTATTTCCCCATTTTCTATTTAGTAGAATACCAAAGCATGAGGTGATAGAATGCACTCACATTGCATCAGATTTGTGTTGTCAAATTAATATAATCTTAGAAAATGTAGCTCTAAAAAGAAGAATAGAAAAAAAGTCCTTTTCCTACTTAGTCCTCCCACAAACTCAAGCACCTTGGCATGTATTGTTATTTGTACTTCCTCTCATACCCAACTTGATATAAGTGGTCAAAGAATAAATTGAGAATGTTCATATTTATGTCAACTATGTATTAAATATTCCAATATTCCCCATTGACAACTAATAGGCAATTCCTTGCTACTTGTGGTGTTGGCTTCAAAGCCCTAATTACTAGGGGTCTCATTTATGGAGGATTCCTCTAATGTTACATCAAAATTAGTCTATAAACTAGGAGGACCTCACACAATTTTACCAATAATGGATCTAACTATGCTAAGACCTAATTATCACTCTTAATCAAACATTCCACCATTTACAATGGTTTTCAATGCTCAAAGACACATGTGACCAAACATGGTAGATATTTAAACACTTAAAAATACAATAAAATATATAAACAAGCATAAAATCTCACTATCTGAGAACTAAGATCTTGTTGTGACAACTAAGATCTCCTCACATAAAACTAGATATCCTTGCACAAAAACTAGACCTTTATCCTAATTTTTGGATAAAAATATACTACTTCCCCATCCGACCTTCTAGCACACTAGATTTGAATTGGGAAATTTTAGAATGAAATGGCACTTTTTCACTTCATAATACTTGGTTAATAACAAATACAAATTGACCTTAGAAAATAGCATTGAGTTTAGGGAATGTTCTAAGGTAGCTTTAATGTCTTCATTCACCATGAAAATTAGATAGCTTAATAGGAAAATATTAACAATATTCAAAGACTTAGCATTGAATAATCTAAACTAAAGTAGCTTGTTATTATGTTTCATTGTTATCTTCTCAAAAGAAGGATTAACAATCTAGAAGTTCAAGTTTAGTAACTATTCTTGGATCAAATTTATTGTTTGATCATGGTTATAAAAGGAGTTCTAATGAATGTTTAACTTGAAATTTTTGTATCTTATCTACATCATTTGTAAAGACATATATTGTCATAACCCTCCTTCCTAGACCCTTTTTTATTTATTTAGTTGTCTATTTTTATCATACTTATGTTTACAATAGAAAAATTATGAAATTATAAATTCATATATTTCCATGGTAACTCAATATGATTTATAGCATATCCAGTACAAGAAACATCACAAAAATACATAAATTTACACATGTAAACTACAAAATTTGTGTCACTATCCAAATAATGAGCTTCTTGAGGTCTACATATGGTGAACAAGACTAGGATCTTGACATTCATGTGACTTAAACTTTTCCATGATTCATCTTATCAAGTGAGGGATTTTGGTGCTCATGAGTATGTGTAATGTTTATCTTCCATTTGTCTATAATTTCTTGAACTTTACGTATCGATGCAATGCCTCTATGCTTAGAATATCCACATGTGTGTGATGAATTTAGTAGGTTTAGTATATGTATAAGCCAAATGGGAAGTAGGATCTAACAAGGATCAAAAGTTAAATGGTCCTAGTTTAGGGTTTGCCAAATTAGGGTGAAACTAAATTCATCTTTTCACCCTAATTTGACAAACCCTAATTTCTTTTGAAACTCTAGGGTTTAATAGTTCTTTCATTGTCTCAAGAAAATTTTCTATTTTTTATGAAATTTTTCTCTATAAATTATTAATTGTAATGACAAACCCTAGTTTACCAAACTAGGGTTTGACAAACCCTAGTTTAGGGTTTGTCAAATTAGGGTGAAACTAAATTCATCTTTTCACCCTAATTTGACAAACCCTAATTCCTTTTGAAACTCTAGGGTTTGATACTTTCATTGTATCAAGATAAATTTTTGTTTTTTATGATTTTTTTCTCAATTTTATTGATTGTAATGACAAACCCTAGTTTGGAAAACTAGGGTTTGATACTTCTTTCATTGTATCAAGATAAATTTATGTTTTTTATGATTTTTTTCTCAATTTTATTGATTGTAATGACAAACCCTAGTTTGGCAAACTAGGGTTTGCTAAACTGTTCTAGTTCTTTAATTGAATTCATCAAATTCCTACGTTTAGTTGAATTTTTCTACATTTCATTAACTGTAATCACAAATCCTATTGCCAAACTAGGGTTTTATACTAGGAAATTTTCTTTATTTAATTGACTGTAATAGAAGCCATGGAAGCCCCTATCAATAAGAAACTAGTGTATTCTTGAGTGAACATGCAAGCATTGCATATATACAGTATTGCAAAGGGCACAACAAATTTATGCACCTGAATATGGAAGTTTGTTCGGCGTGGATGGTGATTTGGGCCATATTCAACTGTGATTGGTGCTTGACGTGTATGGAGATGCTATCATGTGGGGTTTTCACCTTTGTGGACACTGTTCCCTATCACCTTCATGGACATCATTCCCTGTCACCTTTGGACGTCATTCCCTGTCGCCTTCATTCTACTGCGAGCTCTCAAATGACAAAAAAATAGTCATTTGAGAGTCTTAACCCTTTTTATAAAAAAAACAATAAAATAATGCCTTCGCTTGAAGACTTCTTCGAGTGAAGGCATTATTTTATTGTTTTTAATTTGGCACTCAATCACCTTCGTTCGCAGACCCCCTTCGAATGAAGGTTCTGACTATATGCTTTTTGAATTGGCCGACAATGCCTTCGTTCGTAGAGTGGACCTTCGAACGAAGGTGTCTGCTAAAGATTTTTTGGCACCTTCAATTTTTCTTTGTCCACAAAAGTGTAACCCACTTTTGTGGGATCACCCTGCAAGCAGTGACTTGTGCATTACTTTGACCAAAGTTTCATATACATATAGTCATATGTTCACTCACTCTTTTCTTGACTTGGATACAACATTCTTATTAATCATATATTTCCTTTATACATAACAACTCTCTTGGTCAAACTTACCACATTAGTCATAAAGACATACACCCTTTATCTACTGGTCATTCCTGACAAGTCTAGAGGAAGAGTTAGATGACTAGTGTAAACATATATTGAGTCCCTCTTTGTATCTTTGCAATCATGGGTCTATGACATCTCGTCATCTACTCAAAGGCTTGTTTACCCTATCTCATGCTCATCCTAGTCATCTACACAAACTAAGTTAACATTTAAACAAAATTATTTATCAAATAAAGAATCCATTTGTCTTAATAATTATTTGACTCATAAATTGTTGATAATAAGCTATAAAAGCGTAAAAATACAATTGAATACTTCCTTTTACGTATATCAAAGAGAGAATTACAACCATCACGATAGTCTAAATCTTGACTTCTTGTTGGCATAATGAATGCTTCTCAAGACATCCTTATGGCTATTCTTAGTCTAAGATGGGTAAAAGAATATTTCTTCATAGAAATAGAATATAGATAAATCAAGATGATTTCCATATTAGCATCTATATATAAACTCTAATTTCTCCATATTTCAACTAGAAATAGCTATCTTATGTCAAGAGTCTCTACACTAAGACTTTGTCTTTTTGTACTAGCTATTCCAAGCTTTCTAAAAACATACACTCAATCCTCTTAATCCATAACTAGTAAGTGAAGTATACTTATAATTGACCTTCTCTTAGGTCCTTTTCTAAATTGTTGTTAACCCCAGGGATAAATTTAAGGAACCCCCCTAAAAAAACCTATAAAATCCTAGTGAATCCTAGCCCGAGGCCAAAAAAATGTTCGTGAATCTATGCCTATTTTTGAAAAAAAAATTCATTGGCGATTTTTTTCAAATTTGTCGACATTGGCTTTTTGCTGGCGAATTGTATATAGATTTGAAAAAAAAAATTCCTTGGTGAATTATAGTTGTATTCCAAAAAATAAAATAAAATACGTGGTGAATTATATAGATATTCAAAAATGTAAAATAAATTACTTGGCAAATGTGCTGGCAAGTTTTTGAAAAATCATAATGTGGCTGGCGAAAATATCAAATGCTAAATTATAATGACTAATTTACTTGGCAAATTTATAGCTTAAAAAATATTTACATTTAGATCTATGTATATTCAGTATTAAAGATCAACGACATCGGTTCTATTCCGGGATGCAGTTCTGACACACCCATCTTTCTCCATAAAGTCTCCACAATAGAGACAAGTGTCAATGAAGGAACGATTCAGATTAATGAAAATTAATAGATAATAATTTAATAAAATAAAATTCAAAAGGATACATAAGAAGAATACAGATTCATCCACCATAACACAAAGTTTACGACTTCAGAAATCAACTCCTCAAGCTTCCATTCATATATATTGAAAATAACTGAAATATAAATTAACACTAAATTGACCTATCAACAACAAAAAGTTTGCCAAAAGATCCTAAATGCATCAACAAGCTTAGTATATATAGCCTTGCCATAAAATAATTGTCTTTGAAATAATAACAGCTTCTTAGGGACAGTCAATTTAAAACATAAAATAATAATGTCTTTTGCCACAAGAGTATCCAGAGCATGTTTAAAGAAATAACATTAAAATAAGAAATGCCATCATGTGGAAGTAGTTTGGTCTTCCTCCCAAGTCACTTTGCTTTCCTTGTCTTGTTCACTAGCAAAAGTCGAGTCCACCCGTGCTCTCAATTTTGCCTTGTAACTTTTGTACCTAGTAATGATGGGAGATAAAATCTTGATACTTGGTCTACAGGTAATGTTTGCCTGAAGCTTCCACTTTTTAATCATTTTGTCTGCATTTGTTAGTCTCTTATAGACATCATCAATTTCACGCCTAAAAGTTCTGAGATACATTGTTATATGTCCAAGCTTCCCTAGTGATTCACCATTAACTGTGTCAGCACCAACAAGCTCTTCAGTAAGCATCTTCTTAAAAAAATTCTTTACTCCCTTGACATCAAGTAAGTTCTCTCCACTTTAATATAAAATCTCTACATCTAAGATGGTACAATTATTTTTAAGATCAACCATATCAATGTAATCTTGAGTCAAAATTATTCTTATTTCTCCACTAAAATCCCCTAGCACGGACCTCTTCCACTCTAGTGCATCTAGCCAAGACATAGAATCATTCTCATTTGGATCATTTAAAATTTTCTCAGCTACAAGAATATTTGTATGAATTTCCATCATATCTTTTATCTCTGTAGACACCATGAGCATATTACTGTCTTCCCTCTTTACATTTCGTAACTCTACAACTAACCCTTTCCTTTTATCAGAAGTGAGGGTATATAGTTTCATGACCTCCTCTATGTACAACAAACCATCAATGGTGACTTGCTCTACCCATTGCTCGGTGGCCTTAGCTAGAGTTTGATATCTCTTGATTTGTTGCAACATGCTAGGATCCATTCCATCAATAGAAACACTTAGAGTTGCATCAAAGGATTGAGAAGTAATATTTAAAATAGATTGAATGAAAGATGTCAGAGAATTCACCTAGGCTTGTAACTTTGCATTCTCTTGTTGCTCAACTTTAACTCTCTTTGCTAGCATGCCTGCAAAGAATTTTGCACGATATATATCACCTTCCATGGTAGGAGGACCCATGTCAATCTTGCTCATATTAAAATCCGCTTATGTGACTTCATTTTCATTTTTATCTCCGATGGGGTCTGCAATCTCCAAAATTCTATTCCTTGAGGAAGAATTCGTTACAATCTGAGACATCTTCTTATCCTTCTTAGGCCTAGGTGTAGCCTACAACAATTTAGCTACAATATCAATGTTTATGTATGTCATTGGGGCATATCTCCTCTTTCTCTCAACAACTTTCTTTAGCCAAGAAGGGGAAGACAAAACTGTACCACTCTCACTTGCACCCAGGACAACTTTGTTTGGCTGATTAGGAGTATCTTGCATAGGAATTTCATTTGATACGTGGGAGGTTGGAATCTCAAACAAGGAATGAAAAGTACTATCATCAACAATTTGTTGAAAAATGGAAGAATCATTACCAGGTGAAGGAGACACAGGAGAAGTCATTGGATCTTCTTGTAATTGTTGTAAAACATCCAACATCTTTTCTACTTGTGGTTTTACGAATGCAAATTGACCATCCTGTTCACATACACCTTTTAGTTTCCTATTATCTTCAGGTTGCTCTCCATCCCCACCAGATTTATCACTATAAGAAATGGGCAAGAAAGAGAACCAATTAGCTAACCTAGTTACGAAAGCCCATGTTCAACATGTGTAGAAGATGCAGTCTAGAGCTCCTCCAAAGTACACCAATGAAAATGTAGAATAAGGTATTTGCAAGGGTTGCAAACCTAATAAAGTGTTTCCATAAATTTCATTGATTTCAGTGGCGTGTACTGTTACATACGATTCATAAATGATCTGCATAAATTCCCTTCCGAAAAATGTGCAATTGCGCTTCTCACTATATTCCTTATTTATTACAAAAGGATAGATGTCACTTCCACAGCACATGTCAATAAATGGAAAATTGGCACCTCAAAATTTGATGAATGTAATCTTACAATTTACATCGATGTACTTATAATATTCTAATAATTTTTTATCATCAGATGATCGCAGATCGACAGCATAAGTTCTATTTTGGGCCAAAGTACTAACACACCCAAATTTCTACATAAAGTCTCCAAAATATAGACAAGTGGACTATGTTGTATGCCATGTGGCTCATCATGATTGCATCATGATGTTTCATGTACATTGCAAAATTAAGAGGTGGGCCCATCTTCACAGTTAAGGGCTTGCACTCTGCTGCCACCTTGACCTTTATTTTATATTAAATAATTCATATTATATACAATATAGTATACAATAATCAATATAAATATATTATATATTTTATATATATCTCAACCGTTGATCTAATAATATCTAACAGCTCCTGGTTGATTCTGAATGATTTTGTTGGCAATGTGTAGCATTGGAGATCTACCTTCCAGAATTGAACTACAATCGTTCATCATTTGTTCATCAAACAGCGGAAGAATTACAAGTGGAACAATTTTCTCTAATGGCTAATATTTTGGTAGTCACATCAGTCACCCATGGCGATTAAGTGGATGCAAAATTCAAGCTTTATAAAGGGAGCCAATGTACTTTTCGATGCGAGATGTCAAGTCCATACGAGTAAGATGACAAGTCCATACGAGGATTTCTTGAATCGGATGCCCAAACACGCTCAGAGCATGATATGAAGTGACATTTTGGCATCTGTAGATTTATTTGCAGGGTTAGGAAGATGTACCGATGGATAGGTAATGATTTTTTGAATTCCCAATAGTCATGGCTATAAAGGGATGGAGAAAGTTGCTTCTGACAATCAATTTCAACTTTTGGTTGTTCCTTGTTAGCTAATTTGAAGGGAATTATTCAGTTAGAATGTAGTCTTTTTTGGCAGAGGAAGGGGTTAGAATGGTTACACAATTGGGTTGTTATCCTTACCTTGAAGGACCTAGTTCTTGTAAGATGAAAAAAAATGAGCCATGGGAGCTCCATGTATGACATGGGAGGATCTGGTAAGATAACAACCAGCTACTTGGGAAATAAAGAGGAAGGAGAATGGTGCCTTTTGGCATCAATCTTCTTTCAATGCAGTTTGGAAGTGCCTTGGCTCCACAGCCAAATGCATCTGGCAGAATTATATGATAGATGGTCTTGCATATATCTGATGGGTTGTGGTTAGTGTTGTTTCCCAATCCACTAACACATCTTTCTAGTAGCCTAGTAATGGATTCAGATAGTAGTCTCTCCCAATCCATTGGTTCATCTTTCTGGAAGCTAGCTTGGTATGATTATTCTCCTGGCTTCCTTCTAGATAGTCCAAATTGTAGAAGGCTTCTTCTTTCACCATGTTAGCCTTTCTTCTTAAATTTGGAAGAAAGCCCCAGCTTTATTCCCAATTTCATTCACATAGTCTTCCCGCTCTAGCAATCAGGGCTCAAGAAAAGGTTTCTTCTTCTTTGTGTTGTAAGGAAAATATGAGGGAAATACACAGTGTTTAGTTCTCTCTCAACTAAAAATATTTATCCAGCAAGGAACCAAGGGCTTCTTCTTTCACCATGTAACCTTCATTATAAAGGGATGTCATCTTTGTGTTGTCATCTTTTTGTAATAGTTGTTTAAGTTTTTTAACTTAATAAAATGAGAGATGATTCTAATTCTAATTTGTTAATTTCATTAATTACACAATATTAATCTCTTATCCAAAGGATTCAAGGAATGATTTTGATTAAACTTATTTTTTACATATATTCTGAATTATAATACTTCCATAATCAACCAATCAATCTAACCATAAAATAATAAAAGTTCCAGAATTACGTTATTATCAAAAAATAATAGATAATAAGACAAGAATTAAAATGTTGACAATAATTGTAATCTATATCAATAACCCATATTAATATATTATATTAAACAAAAGAGTTTCAGTTTATAGTCTACAGAGGATTTTTTAGTATTTACATAGTCCTAATCCAAGCCCAAGGTGCCCTAACATGAACCTTGGATAAAGGCATACGCAGAAAAGGGAAATTTCAAAATAGTTTCAATTTTCAAAATAAAGTTGAACTAGTGGCCACCGTTCATTTGTCTTCTAACAATCACCATGTGAAGAAGAAAATCTACAACATAGACAATAGACCTTGCCCTTCTTAAGTAACAGTCAAATAAATCATTATGTAAAATAAGGGCCATGTTAAAGTGCTCCAACGAGCCTGTAACAATTGTCCTCCTTGTCTCCTTAAGAATGTGTTTAGCTATAGCCGATTCTCTAACAAATGTAAAGGGAAAATTCTAGCCTTATCCCATGGTCTGGCATCACAATCGTAATCATTTAAAGCTAAATCAAGCTTATCCCTAGGGATAAGCGATTCTTGAATCATTGCCTTCCCTATCATCTTCACCAAACTTGGATCATCAAGCAAGTCCATTAAATTTGACAGAAATGCATAGACGATGTCACTAAAAAGATTTTGTTGAGGATATTGTGAAAGAATATCACAGCCAATAATATCCTGGATAGCATTGTCAACCAGGGGGAGTCAATCAGAAACACCTTCTGCAGTTTTTGCTCATCATATCTATCAAAATCTGTCATTTCTCACTTGCAAGGTAAGAGAGAAACATGACGAGAAATCAAATGACTCGTCTTGAATCTCAATGATAGCAATTTGCCATGAAATTGTGAAAACAAAAACAACCAAAAAAGAAGGAAGATGCCTAATAAACTTACAGAAGAGGCTTAGGGCTATATTTATTGTGTCACATGTGAAAATGTACAATAACCATGCGACACATCATATAATACATAACAGTCACTCCTGATGCCAACATTTATTTCCATTTACGGTGGGTTAATTGTGATCTCAATTGGGATGGATTCTAATAGTGTCACATAATTGATAAGATACACTGCACTTGTAGTACCTTTATCATTGATTAGAGTTCATACGATTGATTTGATTGAAAGCACTTAACCAGCTAGAAAAGCCAATGCCAATTGAGTTCATTAATGGCAAGTGACAAACTACATAGATTAGCCAATGCGAATTTCCAAGGTACTGTTGTGTGGTCACATAACACCCCCCATTTTGATTTGGCAAAACAGGGACCCAACTTTTGCTTGGTTTGTGTTTTTGTGCTTTCTGGCGATTTGGTAAAAGTAAAGTCATGCGGATCATCATACATAGAAAGGCTAGGTAAGTCATCATCATGAGGTCAGTTTGTCAAATGTCATATTTCATTCTAGTAACCTCATATTTGGAAAAAACATCAAATTTCATGCAGGTTTGCCTTTTTCGTCACCCTAATATTCGTTAAGGTGTGAAAGTTATGCATGGTCAAAGTTTGAGTCAAACCTGATATTCACAAGGGAAGGATCATATTTCGCAACATCCGTCATATTACAGAAGATCACCCTGATCTAATTTATCACCTGATAAATCATGCAGTCCAAATATCCAGACGTCAATTTTAGGTGATAATAACCTTTACCCGTCAACAGCCTTATGCATTTCACGAGGATCATATCTCTCAATGTAACCTGATATTTCTTAACATCCTCCTGTTGCGAAATATTCCCTTAAGCCATTATCCTGATGATGTCATCCTAGTCTGATGAACAAAGAAACAAACATAACGATGACGTCATCATCACATTTACTTCTCGGGTGCATATTTCTTAACATGATCCTCCTCGTATAACATGACGATGACATCATGAAGCCTTCGAGGTATACTACGCCAATATCTAGATGACGTCATCCTGATATTTCGAGAGAGGGAGGGTTATTGTTTATCCGGTCATCATCATTTTGGAACATCACCCGACATTCAAATATCCTCATGTATTCAAATATCATCCTGTCATATGGATATCACCCCGCTCCTATTGCCGCCATTGACATTTAATGTGTGCAGAGGTGGTAGGTAGTTCCCGCCGACCATTAAACCTGATGAAACATCTGGTGAAATCCTAAGTTTCCATGCAAAAGATCAATGAATAAAATCTAATACATCAGGATTTACCCTAATTTTACCCTAATTGCAAAGTTAAAAAGTAAATTCATTGTCATTTTCACACTTACCTTGTGAGAAAATCATTGTTGCAGAGAACTAGCTTCCAAACCCTCATATAGGCGATAATTGTACGAACAGAGCTTACCAACAAGAGGAGACACATGATTATCGGCTGAATTAAGAGCATTTCTAGAAAACCACTGGTATAGATAAATCTGCATAACCAGGTAAGTAACTGAAACCCTCATCTTGTTCTTTCTGCATAGTCAGGTATGATGTGCAGGTTCTGGTTTATGCATCCCATGATAGATAAATGTTGAATAAGTACAGTATCCATGATGATCGGTAAAGATAAAAGTTATACACATGCATAGGAGTATCTATTGTAAGACAAATTATGTTAATTACAGGTATCCATGGCTGACAAGAGATTAGCAAAGTGTGAGGCTGAGTTCAGCAAGCCTATGTTCTCATCTCCAAGGGGCGTCCTATTCAAATATGGTGCAATTACGGATACCCATCAGGGGAATACTGATTTAGAGGCCTGGTCCACTAGGATGAATGATGAGAAGAACAGAAGACCCTTGATGGATGCAGTATTCATGTCCGGGTTGTGGAATGCGGCTGGTTTTCCGTACTCTATGGAGTCTCCAGAACTGGTGATCGAATGTGCTCAGAATTACAATACAGAAACCAGGCAGGTAGTGAAGCATGGAAGAATATATGCAGACCTGTCTATTAAGGGTCTCTCCAGGACATTTGGACTGCCATTGGGCAGGAAGGTAAATAGTGTAGACCTGAAGAAGTCAGAAATTGAATATGAAAATAATAAGAAATAGGCCAGGAAGACCATGTATCAATAGAGGGCCAAGAATAGCACATATCCTGCAGCTGCCAAACTTCTTGTGCATTTGTTTAAGTATGATTTTGATGATGAATACTAGTACATGATTGCATTGCTTAGCAGGGTGACAGGCCAGGCTAATGCTGGTAGTTTCAAAGATTGGATGTATGGTGTTATCATGATGTGCATATATGCAGACATCAAGCCATTATGGGGCCACCAGATAAGTGATGCTCTACATGAGCAGCTGATGAACCTAGGAGGTTCAAATTGTGCTTTTTACATGACATCCTACATTTTCTACTCCTGTGCTTATAAAGGCACATTTGATGCATTGGTTACAGATGGAAAGCTTACAGGGACTGTCAATGCTATGCATATTTGGGATCATCATCTCCAATTACAAAGAATTAATTACCTCCAGGATTATAAATTGGTAAATGATGCATTCTCTATGCATCTGGTAAGGACCATGGAGGAGGATAGGACAAAGAGATTGAGCATGGAGGCTCAAGAAATAATCTACAGGCATGGAGCCTAGTGTATTCAATTTGCCACATTTTCCTATATGAGAATTGAGGGTTTTGATGGACATCCCCTCATGCTGCCAAGGTATCCCACTGATGCAATGATACTGATGGAATTTATAAGGCAGAGCTCCACCATGCTGCAAACATACAAAGATGCTCAAAAGATACCACCAATATTGTTTCTAGTCACCATTGGCTGTTATATATGCCCAGATTCAGAGAGCATCAAGAAGGTGATGGTCAGCTTGAATAAGATGCAGTTGCAGTCATTCCCACTAATAAGACCATATGATCCTTATGGAAGGATACAGAGGATAATAGGAAAACCTATTCATCAGAGGCACCTAGAGGACTTCTGGGCAGATTGTGAAGATGAAGCAGAAGCCAGAAGAAGGAGATACCAAAGGCTCACACTGAATCAAATCAAAACCTTTGATTGTATCCCCATTCCTCAGCAATTAAAGAAGGATGATGGCAGGATAATTGTAGATGAGTATGAAGAGAAGAAAATATATAATGATACCATATCTACACCTGATCTAACAATACAAGAAGATATATCCTTGGATCCTTTCATTGCCAGGACCTTACACTTAACCCAAACTTGGGTTGATGAGCAAATAGAGGCATTGAAGAAGAAAGGAGTCGCCATTACTGTGGACAACAAAAAGAAAGGGCAGAATATTCCTGATGAGGAATATGATGACTTTATAAATGAGAAGACAAAGTCTAAGGGAGATAGACTGCCTCCACAACAAAAACAAAGTAAAAGACCCCCTAGGGGTAAGAAGATTGATAGTGAGCCTAAAGGGGTGATCATTGAGAGGGCAGCATTTCCAGCACAGGAGGTAGCAGCATCAGGATCAGGATCAGGATCACCATCACCTCCACGGACAAGAAAACAAAAGTCCAAGAAGGATCAGCCAGCAGGGGCAATAATTACTGAGACCCAGGAAGAGGGTCAATCTTCAAGAAAAGCAATGGAAGAAGATATCCTTATGGAAGAAGAGCCTGAGGAAGAAGAGGCCCCCTTGCTGTTCAGAAGAAAGAGAAAAGCCCCACAGGTGGTGGTAGCTACCCCACCTAAGAAACCAAGAACCTCCATGACGGGTGAAATAAGGTCCCCTACACTGATGCCAAGGGCAGGTAGTGAAGTCGTGCATAAAGAATTTCAGCACAATATCCCACTTCCTACCATCGTGAAATTCAAGGCAGAACTTGCAGAAGAGGAACAAAGACAAGAAGCCTCCAATATACCTGAAGGAGGTCATATCTCACTAGAGGAGACAATCAATTTATCTGATGATGAGGTTGTGAAGGAAGTACCTTCACAAAAGATGGAGATCCTTGCTGCAGGTACACACATGACCCCTCACAAGACTCCAACAGTTCAAACAATACTGGAGGAGATAAAGCAAGTGGAAATTGAAAAAGAAAAGAGCCCAGAGAAGATAGCCCAAGAAATGGGGCTAGATACCTTAATTGCACAGGTGATAAGTCCTGTAGTGGTAGATCTGACAGGTAAACAGGATGCATGTCTTGAACATCCAGCAGGCACACCTGATAAAGGGAAACATACAGAAGAAGTGAAGATGGTAGAACCAGAGGACCATGCTTCCAAAATAAGCCAACAGAGTCAACAGGATGCATCAGCAGAACTTGCTATAGTAGAGGTTCAAGAAAACAAGTCTGATGAGGAGTGTAATAAAAGATCCTGTTGGTATAGTTCAAGAAGTAGGTGGTGCAGGTGTAGAACAAATAGGGGCTACAGAACCAACACCTGCACCAAAAGAGGATTCTACAATATCCACGGCTATAAATGTGCCTCCACAAGAGGAAAAGTCAAAGGTGGATGTGGTAGTAAAGGAGAATGATCATGATCATCATGATCAGCAGGTGCATACATCGCAAAGTCCTCCACCTCAGGATGCTCCTCCAGAAAAAGAAGTTCCTCAACAAGAGGATGTGCCACAGGATCAACCTCAAGGTGAGCATCACACAGAAGAAATGAGGAAATCACCTTCTCCATCACATATGCTGATAGATACGGGAGCTCAAGGTGAACGTCATGATGATGCTGGCAAACATGATCAGGTACCTCCATGGTTGGAAAAGGAGGTAAACGCAGAGGAAGATTTTGTTATTAAAGAATTTGATGTATCTACCTTGTTTGCTGAAAATATAACAAAACTAAAGAGGAAGGCTAGAACGACTTCAGCGATTAGAAGGGATCCAACAACTGGGAGAAGGACTGCACAAGTTGCAGTACCCACTATAGATAAAGAAAAAGGGACAATTACCTTAGATGAATTTTAGATCAGCACAGTGGACCTAGGGTTTGCCAATGAAGACCAAGAAGGTCAAGAAGGCAAAGACATTATAGATTCTTTAATTCAAAAGCTGAAAAGAGAGAAGGAGAAAAATATGCAACACAAAGAGCACATTGCTCAGTTGCATGCCTACATAGGAAGATTAACTAATCCTGAGGATAGTTCCACTAAACATGCAGTCCCATTGACTACTATTTCACAAGATGAGGTATATAAGTTGGATCTCATGAAACATGAGTCCACCATTTTGAGGAAGTGGATGTATTCCACATTTGATACTATAGAAGAAGTTGTGAAAGCCTCTTTGAAGAGGTGGAATACTCTTGGTGATTCCAGGAAAAAGGTAAATAAATTGCAAATGCAGACAGGCAAAAGGTCTTTTCAATTGGAAAAGATATTGGATATCCTAGGAGAAATAAGGAGGATAAATCCTCAACTGCTTATCAACAAGTGGGTACTGAATAATAACACTGCATTATTAGTTGATATATGGTATAAAGACATTCAATTTGAATGTGATGTGATCAAGAGATGTAATAATAAGCTAAAGGAGATCAGCATTAAACTGCATGACATGATGTCATTTGAGGCAGAAATTTTGGAGGCCCTAGAAGGAAAAGTGGAAGGGAAGATAGATAATCAAGATGAAGAGTTTGCAATTCAAGCTCTACACAATAACTTCTAATTTGTTGTGGATGATCCACTAGGCCAATTGACAGAGGAGATCATGGATAAACTGGTCAGGGCCAAGATGAAAATAGAGCACTATAATGAGATGCTGCACAGCAAGAAAAATAAACTGGATAGCATTAGAAATAAATACCAGGCACACAAACATGCCATCATCAAAACAAAATCCCCGGATGGTGGAGAAATAGATAAAATTGTGCAGTTGTATGAACAGGTCAGGACCGGCATGCAGCCTCATATACGGGGTCATCATCATCAGGATGGCGAAAGTTCAGGAAGTGATGCACATGATGATGATGCACATGGGTCAGATAAAGTAGATGATGATGCATCATAAAGTAAATATCAGCATCTGATACTTAGTGAAAATAAGTACTCCAGATAGTTGCCAGCTAGCAACTTGTGCCATTTTGATAAAGTTGACAAAGTCAAAGAGAAATACTGACCGTGGATATTCATAGATAAATCAAGATCATAGATCTTTTTGTAACGGATTCCTCATCTTGTTCTATAAAAGGTGCTGGAATGCCTCATTTCTAACATTGGAAACTTAATTGAAATCCGTCTGCTGAAATATTCAGGGCTTATTTCAAAGTTTTTTGTATACATCTATATCTTTGTATACTTGATGAATGAGAAGACTTGTTTGATTATAATTCATAGTAAATCTTGAGTAATCAGTGTATGAATTCTGGATATATGTCATGATCTGTTGCATCCCTTGCAGTGCATGTCTACTTGCATATGTTGTTTTCATACAAATTCCTTTGAAGTTAGCATCAACTGTATCTAGCTATGGTGAACATATGGTTTGGTTTTCTTATCTTCATGACTGTATCTGATGTACATGTGGTTCAATAGCTGAAGGTTCAACTTTCATTTGAAGCATTTCTTTCAATTTCTTTTAAATTTCAGAGCATTTCACCATCACAATTGCAAATAACTGATAATCTTGAGCAAATAATGCAAATATGTGGACATCTCGTAGATAATTGAAAATATTTAGCATATTTGAAGCTAAAGCATGTATAATTGATAAATATCATGCAAACATTTGAGTATATTGTAGCATCTGATCAAACAACTGTATAAAATAATTTCTCTATGAAGAATCTTTAAGAAAATAGTATCATGATGATGAACTCGATGTAAGGCCCCAAAATGGAAACAGCAACACACATCAACCTCTGAGTAACGTCAGACGATTAAGACCTAATCACTAGAGACTTGGGAACATGAATTCTCTGAATTCATCGTATCTTTCAAGATGAATAAAGGTTAATGTGTACTTTTATTCTATGTTTGTTTGTGACTAACATCATGACCAACATAAATTGGTGCTAGAAGGAGGGCCATATCCGAAAAAAGACGTTCATCATCATTATTTTCAGGTTTGATGATGAAGAGAGTAAGGTAACCCCGAATACATCTGTGAATTCCAAATATTGCTTAAATATTTACTGTAGTAAGCTTGTAGCCGCTTATTCTGTGTAAAGATTTTCAGATCAAACATAAATATTGCAAGCTTTACAGTAGATCACCATGAATTCACAAATATTGGCCAATGATCAGTAAATTTGTTCAAGCTTTGAAGAGTATTGCCTTGGAAGCTTGATATCCTGTGGTAGAGGTCATCCTACCTTGATATCCTGTGGTAGAGGTCTTTGCAAATATTTTGCAAATATCTAGTCAGATCAGTCATCCGGTTGCAAATATCCACCTTAGCTGGTGAATTTCAACTGATATTTGCAAAGTTCTAGCCAATTTGTCTCAAAATTGAGAAATCCTAGCTCACAGGATAAATACCAGGTCTAGATCTAGTGGAATCTTTGAAGAACTACCTATTAGAGGGTTCAGACCTAGAACTATAGATATTCATCACACTCCAGGGTCTAGTGCATCAGAAGCTTCACTAGAACCTCCTCCTGTGACTCCGGTTGGTTTACAAATACCTTCTGGGATATCTGTGACACCTCCTGTCCAACCTCAACCCTAGGTCCAACCTCAGCCAACTATACCACGGGCTCAACCTCCTCCGGTTGCAATGTCTTTCTTTGCTGCAGAGTCACCTTTGACCTTTACTGCATATCATGAGTTGCCAAAGAATCCGGACAAACTTTGTCCAAAATATCATCCTTATTAGGATACTGATGATCATATCAAAACCTTCAAAGAGGCCTGCTGTAGGGCTAGAATAGAACATCAAGATGTTGTATGCAAATTATTTCCTTTTTCCTTAGGGGAAGAGGCTTATAATTGGTTTATTAGTCTTGGTCAAAGTTCTGTTGATTCATGGGCTGTCCTAGAGAAATCTTTTACTGACAGATTCAAAATACCAATTGATCCTTCAATGAACTATCACCTATTTGCCACAATCAAGAGGTTTGAGGGAGAACCTATTGCTAATTTCAATGCTAGGTTCCAGAAAATGCTATCCAAGTTAGTTGCTCCATATACTGTAGCAGATGCTGCTGCTAGGAGTATATATTACTCAGCTCTTGATCCATTGACTTCCATGTTCATCAGGAGAACACATCCTGAAATCACTACCTTGACAGGAGCTTTTCAAGAAGCTATCAAGGTGAATCAGCAGTTAGTCCCTGCTCCAACTCCAAATGTTGCATTCCTTACATTGCCTGGCATGTATCCAACTTATCCTCCACAATATCTTGCATATCCAGCATAGCAATATCCGGCTCAGCAATACCCTAATGGAGCTATGATACCTCCAGCAGTCATGCCAGCACCCTTGCAAGTGCCTCCATTAAGTATCATGCCACCTCCTAATGGGAATGGCCAGACACCACAATATCCTACACAAACTCAAACACCTCAGGGTGCTGATCTCTCCAACAATAACCATGGATCCTCTTTCTTCAAGCCTCAAAGTGAAAATGTAGTAGCTAAAGCTCAAGAAGAGAAGGAAGAAATCAAACTCAACTAAGAAATCTCACTACAGAGGTCACTCATTTGAGAAATCAAAACTTCTATTCTCAGCCTAACCAAAACAGAGGTTATTCCAATGACAGACCAAGTTATCCTGATAGAGGGTATAACAACAATAATTTCAATAACAATGGTGGAAATAACAACAACCCTCAGAGACAACCTAGAGTATGGAACTCCAGACCAAATAATGGCTCACTACCATCACCCCTAGATAATCAGCCACCTGGTGAAGCCAAACAGACTACTAGAGTCAATCTTGTTGAGGCAGCCCTCACCAATTAGTGCAGAATACAAAATATGAATGCTCATACAGAATTGGATTGTCCATAATTCAGAATTGCTGCTAGCATCTTCCAGATAGAAGTTTCAAATACTTCTGGAAATCCACCTCAGGTGGAAGGAAATGAAATCGTCCCTTGTGGATATGACTCTGCATTTGTATTGGAAAGTTATACTGATCATCATCATCAACAGACTGTGTCATCTCACCAACATTATACCCAGGCTTGTGAAGAATCTACCATGGCTTTTGAGTCAAATTATGTTTTCCCTTTTGAAGATGAAAATGAGCCTTCTACTGAACATGAGGAGGTGCATGCATACCAGTAGCAATATCCTGGTAAGCACAATTACAATCTGAGAAATAACTCCAACAGACCTACTGGTCCATTAACCAGTTCCTTGCCTCTGAATAATTTCAACACACCTCCTGATCCCAAAGCAAGTAATAATCTGGGATTTCCAAAGGTAAATGCACAGTATCTGTCACCACAATATACAACATCAAAGGTTGTTGCCCTACCTCATGAGTCTGACAAGTTGGTCACATATATGGCTGATGAGATGAAAAAGATAAAGATCAGCCTATCTCTGTCAGAACTGTTGAAGACTCCTGCAATTAAGAAGGCTTTCATGAAATCACTTGATAATCCTGCTCCTAAAGAGGATAATCATTCCCCAGGCCAATCTAGTAGTAAGGATCATGCTGCTAGAGATAGTAATATGAAAAACAAAGCGCCAGCTACTGTCCAAGCCGCAGAAACTTCCCACATGACCTTATACCGAGATAAGAGTAAGTCGCCACCTTTCCTCCTCACTATAAGGATGTTTAGTAAGAATTTGCACAACTGTTTAGTAGATTCAGGGGCCTCTACCAATGTGATGCCTTTATCTATATGCAATGCTTTAGGACTGCGTCCTGCTAAATCCTTAAAGAAGGTGACACAACTGGATAAGACAGAAGTGAGTGTAATTGGAGAATTGACTCATATACACGTGCAGCTAGCATCAGATCCCAGGATTTAGTATTACATTGATATCTAGGTAGTTGACATACCTGACACATATGGGATGCTGCTTAGCAGGGACTAGTCAAAAACCTTAAATGGATATATGGCTACTGATTTTAGTCACATGTGGTTACCTTGGAAAGGTATACCTAACCAGATAAGAATAGATGCCGAGCCTAGAATGAAGCACATGATAACTGAATATAACAAAACAAATGAGATCCTGTACGTAAATGTTGAACCAGGAGTCTATGCCATTAGACCACAGACTGTCAGGATAGAAGAGATCCTGATGCTTGACTTTCATCATCATCATGATGATGATCATCAGGAAGACATGCTGGACGTAGAATCTGATAGTAATTTTGAGAATGAGAATGAAATAGATCACTTCAAAAACTTTGAGATGCATTTGTCTAAACAGGTAAAACGTTGTTAGTTATTGAATATTCATGTTCATGACATTCTGATTGATGGTTGGTGCAAGTTACATGATGAGGCATATTCAGAAAAGACTTGTGAAACATGCTTAGACATGATGATGCTGGAACAGACATGCAGTGAGGTGTCATCATCATATTCCAAGGTAAGTTCTACATCAAGTGATGATAATGATACTGATTCTTGTTTGTCTTTCGCAGGAACCACAGAAAAGGTGGTAGATCATGACGAAGATCATATACAAAGAACAGAAGAAATTTTGGTAGGTGACTAGATAAATGTTAAGAAGAAAGAGAGGATCACCCCTGGAAGTGATTGTTTTATGGAGCCAGATTATGAACTGTCTGATGAAGACAGAGGTAGTAACTTGACCAGATTTGAAGAGTTTTTATCAAGCGAAATTAAGAAAATGATAGAACAAAAGAAGCATCCACAAGATGCACTAATTGAAGGATGGTGTAGGTTGCATGAGGCACCCCACTCAGAGAATACCTGTTCGCTATGCCTTCATATTTTAAAAGGACATACAGAGCCTGATCCAAAGGATCATCCTCCTGATGATGGAAAACAAGAAGAAAATTTAGCTTTCCAAGAAAAAGAAAAGATGAAGTCTAAGAAAACTGGAATTCCTAAACTAAAGTGGATCTCAGGTGGAGCAGCTGCCAGAGATACAAAGAAAAGCAAAGGTTCATCCAAGCATCATGCTGAAGATAAATCCTGGACTCTAAGATTTGATGGATCCAAGTCCAAGCAAGGGGCTGGAGTAGGGATTGATCTCATTGATCCATCAGGAAAGCCCTATTTAGTTGCTTATAGATTACAGTTCCCCTTTACTAACAATGTGACAAAGTATGAAGCTCTGATTCATGGGATACTGTTTGCTCTCAAGAAGAAGGTAAAAATTCTACATGTCTTTGGAGACTCAGAATTAGTTGTCAGACAGGTAAGAGGAATCTACTCTTGTAACTATAAGAAATTGTCAAATTATAAACATAGAGTGTGGGATTTGATTGAAGACTTTGATGCATTTAATATCACCCACGTTCCTAGAGAACAGAACCATAGGGTAGATGCACTTACCCAAGGTGCCAGTACACTGGAGCCATTGTCTATATCAGGCCTAAAGAGATTTTTAGTGGAATTGGTATCGGTGCCCTCAGTACTTGATAATGTTACTAATCTGTAGGTCTTTGATGATGATCAGCACATCCTTGATTTTATTGCTAACAGAGATATATTTGATGCTCAGATCATAGATGAGAATAATGTGGAAGATCATGTTTGGGAAGAAGATGAAATATTAGAGTTACCTGGTAATAGGATTCCCAAAGGAATGATTGAAATAGAAAGAGCCTTCGATTTGGATAATATGCTGAAACAGAAGGATCTTCCCAAGACTGATGGAGGTCAATATTCACAAGTGAATATTAGACAAGGTGAAGACAAGAGAAATGTCTTAATTGGTAAGGTTTGCACACCAGAAGAGTTAGAAGGAATAACTCAGGCCCTTAAGGATTACATCCATGTAATTGCATGGACTTATGATGAGCTAAAGACATATGACACATCAGTCATAACTCACACTATACCTCTCAAGCTAGATGCTAAACCTTTCAGACAGAAGCAAAGGTCAGTTAATGCTTTGCTTGAACCAATAATTTTTTAAGAAGTCAAAAAACTATTAAATGCCAGGATAATATTTCATGTGAGGCACTCCACTTGGGTGGCTAATCTAGTGCCAGTAAGAAAAAAAATGGAGACATCAGACTATGTGTAGACTTCAGGAACCTGAACAGAGCATCAAAGAAGGATAATTATCCTCTACCCTCATTAGATGAAGTTCTACAGATTGTAAATGGAGCTAAAATGATGTCCTTTCTGGATGGCTTCTCAAGGTACAATCAGGTCATGGTTGACAAGATTGATAGGCTAAAGACTGCCTTCACCACAAAGTAGGGGATTTTTGCTTACAGACGTATGCCATTTGGGCTGATAAATGCTGGAGCTACATTCCAGCGAGTAATGGACATAGCCTTCAGAGGCTTAATAGGAAAATGTATAGTCATCTACATGGATGACCTCGCAGTGTTCTCCCAAGAAAGAACAAATCATGTATCAGATCTCAGAAATGTGCTAAAGAAATGTGAAGAGTATGGAATATCTCTAAACCCCAAGAAATGCATATTTGGGGTAACAACAGGCAAATTATTAGGCCACCTGATAACTGAAGATGGGATCATCATTGATCCTGACAGAGTGGAGTCTATCATGAAAATACAACTCCCTGGAAGTAAGAAAGAACTTAAGTCTTACTTTGGTAAGATTAACTTTGTAAGAAAATTCATCACTGGTTTTGCAAAGATAGTCAGACCATTAAATGCTATGCTGAAAAAAAATGCCAAGATTGAGTGGACAGCAGAAGCCAAAGCTGCTTTTGAAGACATAAAGAAAGCCATATTAGATGCTCCTATTCTCATCAGTCTGGATTACACAAAGGACTTCTACATTTATTCATTTGCCTCAGAGCATACCTCTGCAGCTATATTGACTCAAAGGAATGAGGAGAAAGAAGAAAAATCAATAGCTTTCATGAGCTGTCCCTTCAAGGATGCTGAATTGAGATATGTGGATGTTGAAAGACAAGCACTTGCATTAGTTAGGGCAGTAAAGAAATTTAGGCATTATATACTAAGAAGCAAAGTAATTGCAGTAGTGCCTGATGCAACAGTAAAGATGCTGCTAATGCAGAGTGAGCCTGGTGAAAAAAGAGCCAAGTGGATCACTGTTTTACAAGAGTATGACATGGAAATTACACCAATGAAGCTAGTAAGAGGACAGGCTCTAAGCCAAATGATATCTGAAATTGATCCAAACATCACAAGTCAGCAATATGTTGTCAATACTAAAGACAATAAGGAATGGTATTCAGATATTAGGCACATCCTGATTACTGGGAGACGTCCTCCAAGACTGCAGGTTTCACAGAGGAGAGCCTTGAAGATAAGGTCACAAAAGTATATGATGAAGGGAGGAATCCTGTTCAAGAAGAATTATGAAGGAATATACCTGAGATGCTTAGAAAAGCCTAAAGCAAATAAAGTTTTATCAGAATTACATGACAAGTTCGGAACAACGCATGGATCAGCCCTGGCTACAACACATGCAATCCTCAGAGCAGTTTATTATTGGCCCACAATTTTTAAAGATATAGTTGATCATGTTAAATGTTGTCATGTATGTCAGGTTGCGGCCAACAAAGAGAAATATGCTGCACAACCATTGCAGCCAGTGATGGAAGAGCGCCCATTTGCACAATGGGGGATGGACTTCATAGGACCAATCAATCCTCCATCATCATCAGGCCATAGGTATGTCTTAACAATTACTGATTATTGCACCAGATGGACTGAAGCTGTCAGCAGCAAGACTTGTACTGTAGATGATGTTATCAAGTTTCTAGAAAGCAACATTATCACCAGGTATGGAACTCCTTATGCTCTGGTAAGTGATAATGGTTCTGCCTTCACTTCAACTAAATTGTCAAGTTGGGCTTTTGATCATGGGATCATACTCAAGTTTTCATCCAACTATTATCCCCAAGGAAATGGATTAGTAGAATCCACTAACAAAATTTACTGAATATCATAAGAAAATTAATAGAGAAGAACCCTAGGGAATGGAACTCATTTCTGAAGTATGCCTTATGGGTAGATAGAACTAGAATGAAAACTGCCTTAGGAAACTCACCTTTTCACTTGGTGTATGGGGTAGATCCCATCCTTCCTGTAAACTTGAAAATTCCTACCCTGTAGTTTGCCCAAGAATACCTAGGCATAGACAATAGACAAGAGGTCAGGTTGCTTCAGCTGATGCACCTGGAAGAGAAAAGAAGTCAAGCAATTGACCAATTTGCAAAACATCACGCTGTTGTCAAGCGCTGGTTTGACAAGAGAGCCAAAGTCAAAGCCTTCAGGATATTTGATTTAGTCCTGATGTGGGATAAAGCCCATGAAAGGAAAGGTGACCATGGCAAATTTGACAGATTATGGATAGGTCCCTTTCAAATTTCTAAAATACTAGGAGACAGCACTTATAGGCTTAAGAACCTGATAGGTGAGGATGTCCCATTGCCAGTCAATGGACAATTCCTCAAACATTATTTCCAAGCCTGAGTGACTTCATGATAGTCATGTGTATCATATTGTACATTTGTATAGTTGCTTGTGCAGTTGTGTTTTGTTTATCTTGTTTTGTTTTGGTTGAGCTTTTGTTTTGGTTAGTCAAGATGATGCACTTCATCACCACAGAAAAAAAAACTAAATTGCTAGGATTCAAGTGATGAGATCAGATTTAGACATAGCTTATGATTCATTCTAAGAAGTATTTATGATTAGATCTGTGATATCCTTTCATCAGGGTGCCTTTTCTTGATCAGAGGTAATCAATCACAATGAAACACCTAACAGCCTTGGGTTTGTTGAATATACAAGTATACGTGTTAAGTGAAAAATCTAAAGGGACTCCCTTGCTACCAATACAATCTCCAACCTAAAGCTGCAAGTGACTATACCTTGTACAAATGAGCGGACATGATGATATCAGATACATATTTTAAAAGAAAATTAGAAAAGAAATAAAATTAGGCCATCTAAGTAACTCTACCGAGGCTATGAACGCCTGCTGGCAGTGGGGCTCTACTTAGGGAGATTGTATAGATAACCTTACCGGGGCTATAGACACCTGCTGGCAGCAAGGCTCTATCCAAGTTGGCTATGAGGGATGATCTCCAACTATGTAGTTTAACACTAGTTACTTATGTTTTCAACTTGCTTTCAAGATGAGGATAATTAATCATTTGCACACACATGATCCTTTGTTAGCATTGTTACCATGATAAACCTTTGTTATTTAGAAGATCATGATACTTATGCTTAGAAAGAATTAGAATACTATAGATGAATGTGATCACATCACTTGAATCATTAGAATTTGTTTGTTTTCTTTGGTGGCAAGTTGTTGTGTGGTTACACAACACCCCCCATTTTGATTTGGCAAAACAGGGACCCAACTTTTGCTTGGTTTGTGTTTTTGTGCTTTCTGGCGGTTTGGTAAAAGTAAAGTCATGCGGATTGTCATACATAGAAAGGTTGGGTAAGTCATCATCATGAGGTTAGTTTGTCAAATGTCATATTTCATTCCAGTAACCTCATATTTGGAAAAAACATCAAATTTCATGCAGGTTTGCCTTTTTCGTCACCTTGATATTCGTTAAGGTGTGAAAGTTATGCATGGTCAAAGTTTGAGTCAAACCTGATATTCACAGGGGAAGGATCATATTTCGCAACATCTATCATATTACAGAAGATCACCCTGATCTAATTTATCACCCGATAAATCATGCAGTCCAAATATCCAGACGTCAATTTTAGGTGATAATAACCTTTACCCGTCAGCAGCCTTATGCATTTCGCGAGGATCATATCTCTCAATGTAACCCAATATTTCTTAATATCCTCCTGCTGCGAAATATTCCCTTAAGCCATTATTCTGATGATGTCATCCTAGTTCGATGAACAAAGAAACAAACATGACGATGACGTCATCATCACATTTACTTCTCGGGTGCATATTTCTTAACATGATCCTCCTCGTATAACATGACGATGACATCATGAAGCCTTAGAGGTATACAACGCCAATATCTGGGTGACATCATCTTGATATTCTGGGAGAGGGAGGGTTATTATTTATTCGGTCGTCATCATTTTGGAACATCACCCGACATTCAAATATCCTCATGTATTCAAATATCATCCTGTCATATGGATATCACCCCGCTCCCACTGCCACCATTGACATTTAATGCGTACAGAGGTGGTAGGTAGTTCCTGCCGACCATTAAACCTAATGAAACACCTGGCGAAATCCTAAGTTTCCATGCAAAAGATCAACGAATAAAATCTAATACATCAAGATTTGCCCTAATTTTACCCTAATTGCAAAGTTAAAAAGTAAATTCATCATCATTTTCACACTTACCTTGCGAGAAAATCATTGTTGCATGGCACTAGCTTCCAAACCCTCATACAGGCGACAATTGTACGAACAGAGCTTACCAACAAGAGGAGACGCGTGATTATTGACTGAATTAAGAGCATTTCTAGAAAACCACTGGTATAGATACATCTGCATAACCAGGTAAGTAATTGAAACCCTCATCTTGTGCTTTCTGCATAGTCAAGTATGATGTGCAGGTTCTGGTTTATGCATCCCATGATAGATAAATGTTGAATAAGTACAGTATCCATGATGATCAGTAAAGATAAAAGTTATACACATGCATATGAGTATCTATTGTAAGACAAATTGTGTTAATTGCAGGTATCCATGGCTGACAAGAGATTAGCAAAGTGTGAGGCTGAGTTCAGCAAGCCTATGTTCTCATCTCCAAGGGGCGTCCTGTTCAAATATGATGCAATTACGGATACCCATCAGGGGAATACTAATTTAGAGGCCTAGTCCGCTAGGATGAATGATGAGAAGAACATAAGCCCCTTGCTAGATGCAGTATTCGTGTCCAGGCTGTGGAATGCGGCTGGTTTTCTGTACTCTATGGAGTCTCTAGAGCTGGTGATCAAATGTGCTCAGAATTACAATCCAGAAACCAGGCAGGTAGTGAAGCATGGAAGAATATATGCAGACCTATCTATTAAGGGTCACTCTAGGACATTTGGACTGCCATTGGGCAGGAAGGTAAATAGTGTAGACCTGAAGAAGTCAGAAATCGAATATGAAAATAATAAGAAACAGGCCAGGAAGACCATGTATCAATGGAGGGCCAAGAATAGTGCATATCCTGCAGCTGCCAAACTTCCTGTACATTTGTTTAAGTATGATTTTGATGATGAATACCAGTACATGATTGCATTGCTTAGCAGGGTGACAGGCCAGCCTAATGCTGGTAGTTTCAAAGATTGGATGTATGGTGTTATCATGATGTGCATATATGCAGACATCAAGCCATTATGGGGCCACCTGATAAGTGATGCTCTACATGAGCAGCTGATGAACCTGGGAGGCTCAAATTGTGTTTGTTACATGACATCCTACATTGTCTACTCCTGTGCTTATAAAGGCACATTTGATGCATTGGTTACAGATGGAAAGCTTATAGGGACTGTCAATGCTATGCATATTTGGGATCATCATCCCCAATTACAAAGAATTAATTACCTCTAGGATTATAAATTGGTAAATGATGCATTCTCTATGCATCTGGTAAGTACCATGGAGGAGGATAGGACAAAGAGATTGAGCATGGAGGCTCAAGAAATAATCTACAGGCATGGAGCCTGGTGTATTCAATTTGCCACATTTTCCTATATGAGAATTGAGGGTTTTGATGGACATCCCCTCATGCTGCCAAGGTATCCCACTGATGCAGTGATACTGATGGAATTTATAAGGCAGAGCTCCACCATGCTACAAACATACAAAGATGCTCAAAAGATACCACCAATATTGTTTCCAGTCACCATTAGCTGTTATATATGCCTAGATTCAGAGAGCATCAAGAAGGTGATGGTCAGCTTGAATAAGATGCAGTTGCAGCCATTCCCACTAATAAGACCATATGATCCTTATGGAAGGATACATAGGATAATAGGAAAACCTATTCATCAAAGGCACCTAGAGGACTTCTGGGCAGATTGTGAAGATGAAGCAGAAGCTAGAAGAAGGAGATACCAAAGGCTCACACTGAATCAAATCAAAACCTTTGATTGTATCCCCATTCCTCAGCAATTAAAGAAGGATGATGGCAGGATAATTACAAATGAGTATGAAGAGAAGAAAATATATAATGATACCATATCTGCACCTGATCTAACAATACAAGAAGATATATCCTTGGATCCTTTCATTGCCAGGACCTTACACTTAACCCAAGCTTGGGTTGATGAGCAAATAGAGGCATTGAAGAAGAAAGGAGTCGCCATTACTTTGGACAACAAAAAGAAAGGGCAGAATATTCCTGATGAGGAATATGATGACTTTATCAATGAGAAGACAAAATCTAAGGGAGACAGACTGCCTCCACAACAAAAACAAAGTAAAAGACCCCCTAGGGGTAAGAAGATTGATAGTGAGCCTAAAGGGGTGATCATTGAGAGGGCAGCGTTTCCAGCACAGGAGGCAGCAGCATCAGGATCAGGATCAGGATCACCATCACCATCACCTCCACGGACAAGAAAACAAAAGTCCAAGAAGGATCAGCCAGTAGGGGCAATAATTACTGAGACCCAGGAAGAGGGTCAATCTTCAAGAAAACCAATGGAAGAAGATATCCTTATGGAAGAAGAGCCTGAGGAAGAAGAGGCCCCCTTACTGTTCAAAAGAAAGAGAAAAGCCCCACAGGTGGTGGTAGCTACCCCACCTAAGAAACCAAGAACCTCCATGACGGGTGAAATAAGGTCCCCTACACTGATGCCAGGGGCAAGTAGTGAAGTCGTGCATAAAGAATTTCAGCACAATATCCCACTTCCTACCATCGTGAAATTAAAGCAAAACTTGCAGAAGAGGAACAAAGACAAGAAGCCTCCAATATACCTGAAGGAGGTCATATCTCACTGGAGGAGACAATCAATTTATCTGATGGTGAGGTTGTGAAGGAAGTAGCTTCACAAAAGATGGAGACCTTTGCTGCAGGCACACACATGACCCCTCACTAGACTCCAACAGTTCAAACAATTCTGGAGGAGATAAAGCAAGTGGAAACTAAAAAAGAAAATAGCCCAGAGAAGATAGCCCAAGAAATGGGGCTAGATACCTTAATTGCATAGGTGACAAGTCTTGTAGTAGTAGATCTGATAGGTAAACAGGATGCAAGTCCTGAACATCCAGCAGGCACACCTGATAAAGGGCAACATACAGAAGAAGTGAAGATGGCAGAACCAGAGGGGCATGCTTTCGAAATAAGCCAACAGAGTCAACAGGATGCATCAGCAAAACCTGCTATAGTAGAGGTTCAAGAAAAGAAGGCTAATGAGGAGAATGTAATAAAAGATCTTGTTGCTACAATTCAAGAAGTAGGTGGTGCAGGTGCAGAACATATAGCGGCTGCAGAACCAACACCTGCACCAAAAGAGGATTCCGCAATATCCACGGCTGTAAATGTGCCTCCACAAGAGGAAAAGTCAAAGGTGGATGAGGTAGTAAAGGAGAAGGATCATGATCATCATGATCAGTAGGTGCATACATCGGAAAGTCCTCCACCTCAGGATGCTCCTCCAGAAAAAAAAGTTCCTCAACAGGAGGATGTACCACAGGATCAACCTCAAGGTGAGCATCACACAGAAGAAATGAGGAAATCACCTTCTCCATCACATATGCTGATAGATACGGGTGCTCAAGGTGAATGTCATGATGATGCTGGCAAACATAATCAGGTACCTCCATGGTTGGAAAAGGAGGTAAACGCAGAGGAAGATTTTGTTATTAAAGAATTTGATGTATCTACCTTGTTTGCTGAAAATATAACAAAACCAAAGAGGAAGGCTAGAACGACTTCGGCCATTAGAAGGGATCCAACAACTGGGAGAAGGACTGCACAAGTTGCAATACCCACTATAGATAAAGAAAAAGGTAAAATTACCTTAGATGAATTTCAGATCAGCACAGTAGACCTAGGGTTTGCCAATGAAGACCAAGAAGGTCAAGAAGGCAAAGACATTATAGATTCTTTAATTCAAAAGCTGAAAAGAGAGAAGGAGAAAAATAAGCAACACAAAGAGCACATTGCTCAGTTGCATGCCTACATAGGAAGATTAACCAATCCTGAGGATAGTTCCACTGAACATATAGTCCCATTGACTGTTATTTCACAAGATGAGGTATATAAGTTGGATCTCATGAAACATGAGTCCACCATTTTGAGGAAGTGGATGTATTCCACATTTGATACTGCAGAAGAAGTTGTGAAAGCCTCTTTGAAGAGGTGGAATACTCTTGGTGATTCTAGGAAAAAGGTAAATAAATTGCAAATGCAGACAGGCAAAAGGTCTTTTCAATTGGAAAAGATATTGGATATCCTAGGAGAAATAAGGAGGATAAATCCTCAACTGCTTATCAACAAGCAGGTACTAAATAATAACACTGCATTATTAGTTGATATATGGTATAAAGACATTCAATTTGAATGTGATGTGATTAAGAGATGTAATAATAAGCTGAAGGAGATCAGCATTAAACTGCATGACATGATGTCATTTGAGGCAGAAATTTTGGAGGCCCTAAAAGGAAAAGTGGAAGGGAAGATAGATAATCAAGATGAAGAGTTTGCAATTCAAGCTCTACACAATAACTTCCAATTTGTTGTGGATGATCCACTAGGCCAATTGACAGAGGAGATCATGGATAAACTGTTCAGGGCCAAGAGGAAAATAGAGCACTATAATGAGATGTTGTACAGCATGAAAAATAAGCCGGATAGCATTAGAAATAAATACCATCAAAGAAAAACCCCAGATGGTGGAGAAATAGATAAAATTGTGCAGTTGTATGAACAGGTCAGGACCGGCATGCAGCCTCATATACAGGGTCATCATCATCAGGATGGCAAAAGTTCAGGAATTGATGCACATGATGATGATGCACACGGGTTGGAATAAAGTAGATGATGATGCGTCATAAAGTAAATATCAGCATCTGATACTTAGTGAAAATAAGTACTCCAGATAGTTGCCAGCTGGCAACTTGTGCCATTTTGATAAAGTTGACAAAGTCAAAGAGAAATATTGACCGTGGATATTCATAGATAAATCAAGATCATAGATCTTTTTGTAACGGATTCCTCATCTTGTTCAATAAAAGGTGCTGGAATGCCTCATTTCTAACATTGGAAACTTAATTGAAATCCATCTACTGAAATATTCAGGGCTTATTTCAAAGTTTTTTGTATACATCTATATCTTTGCATACTTAATGAATGAGAAGACTTGTTTGATTATAATTCATAGTAAATCTTGAGTAATCAGTGTATGAATTCTGGATATATGTCGTGATCTGCTACGTCCTTTGGAGTGCATGTCTACTTGCATATGTTGTTTTCATACAAATTCCTTTGAAGTTAGCATCAACTGTATCTAGCTGTGGAATGTCCTGGTGAACATATGGTTTGGTTTTCTTCTCTTCATGACTGTATCTGATGTACATGTGGTTCAATAGCCGAAGGTTCAACATTCATTTGAAGCATTTCTTTCAATTTCTTTTAAATTTCAAAGCATTTCACCATCACAATTGCAAATAACTGATAATCTTAAGCAAATAATGCAAATATGTGGACATCTCATAGATAATTGAAAATATTTAGCATATTTGAAGCTAAAGCATGTATAATTGATAAATATCATGCAAACATTTGAGTATACTGTAGCATCTGATCAAACAACTGTATAAAATGATTTCTCTGTGAAGAATCTTTGAAGAAAATAGTATCATGATGATGAACTTGACGTAAGGCCCCAAAATGGAAACAGCAACACACATCAACCTCTGAGTAACGTCAGATGATTAAGACCTAATCACTAGAGACTTGGGATCATGAATTCTCTGAATTCATCGTATCTTTCAAGATGAATAAAGGTTAATGTGTACTTTTATTGTATGTTTGTTTGTGACTAACATCATGACCAACAGGTACGACAGAGTCAATTAAATGGAGTTGCTTGTTATTTATTACCTATTTTTCACAACAATACATGTGTCATTTATATATGATAGTGTTTATTGTTTCAACCTTATATTGCATTACTAAGTTTCAGATAGTAGAAGAATCAATAAACTGTAAAATTTCAAAGTAATGGATTTCATTACAGCAGCTATGAGAAGAAAGTAAGTTATCAAGTACTTATTTTGTGTTCATTCATGATTTTGAATTTAACTGTGTGATAGAGTTCTTAGTTCACAGATGTAGAATAGTAATAAGTATGATAGAGAAATTTTATTTATGTGTGGCTATGTAGGATGTTATTGCTTTGCAGTTCTTAGAATGAAGAAATACAAGCATTCATCAAGTGGAATAAATTGTGTCAAGAATTGACACTTTGAACATATGCAAATGACGCATTCTATTCTGGGTGGTGGGTTCAATCTCCCACACATGCATGCATGTATGAGAAACTGGAAATTCGAATTGATGCATGGAATCGGCATTGCAACTTAATTGTCAGTGACATCGAGAAAATCAATTTAAATCTCCTTTACCGACCTTATTGTTACCCATATCTAGTGGTTTCTTGTTCATATAAAGCAAGGCTCCATAGAAAATCATTTACTGACAATGTGAATGAGTACATAATTAAATTTGTAACGGAAGCATTCCCTGTTAATAGGATAATTATGGACTACAATGAAATATTCATTAAGCATCATCGAAAAGAGGAACCAAAAAGATTTTGGACCTGACCAAAGCAAGGATTCAAGGTCGAAGGATAGAAGTTTTGTTTGGAACTTTGAGGTTGGTTAGATGTTCATGTACGATATAATTCCCCAATCTTTTTGAAGGGTGATGTTAAATTTTAATAAAAAAATATAGAAGTAATTACGGTTTGAAATTGACATTAGTTCAATGGCAAATTGCAATGTATACAGATGGTTCAAATTTTCAATATTAAATAAAATTCATCACATAGAAAAGATAAATGAGTTCAATGGAAAATGTATAGCAATGTATAAAAAAGGCAAAGATAAATGGATGTGTTATGTCAATTCAAATTTTTAGGGTTTTATGTTATCACAATTCACTCTACAAAATCCCCAAGTAAAAACACTACGGTTGGTGTTGTCTAAGGCATTTAGGGTTTATCCTTCTAATTGATTGTTGACCTGTGTAGCCATTTCCCCAACTTAAGTTGTTATTTTATCCCCTTAATGGTCATCGAGTTATTGGCCCCCTTGTTTTAAGTTACCATCCCCGAGCCCCTTTATTTTATTTTAAGTATGATTTCGTCATGGGCGTCGCAGCCTCCATTTAAGCCTATATTTCTGAAGTTGTGATGGTGTGCAAAGACACCACATGTTCCTTGTTTTTAATTGCCCCAGTCTATTTTAATATTATTTTGATATATTTTTAATATTTATCAAGTGCATCCCCTCCGAGCCTCTAACATGTGGCAGTCTCTATTGTCTTGTTGTAAGGATTTGCCTGATCGTAGCCTTGCTTTAAGCTAAAAACTTAAAGTTGTGATGGTACGATAAGGCGTTATGTATCCCTTTGACCATAGTGGGAATTCCATGGTCCCAACAAAGGTACTTTCCTGAATCCTAACATGTGCCATTTTATCATTTGTTGTGAATATTTTGATGACGACATGAATGCTAACGGTTGAATAATTATTATATATTATATTATATTATATGATTATTATCATATATTATATTATTATCAGATAATAATATAATATATGATAATAATCATATAATAATAATATAACTATTATTATATATTATATAATATAATATAATAATATCATATATCACTTTTAACATTTGCAAATGACGCATTCTATTCTGGGTGGTGGGTTCAATCTCCCACACATGCATACATGTATGAGAAACTAGAAATTTGAATTGACGCATGGAATTGGTATTGCAACTCAATTGTCAGTGACCTCAAGAAAATCAATTTAATTCTTCTTTACTGGCCTTATTGTTACCCATACCTAGTGGTTTCTTGTACATATAAAGCAAGGTTCCATAGAAAATTATTTACTGACAATGTGAATGAGTACATAATTGAATTTGTAACGGAGACATTCCTTGTTAATAGGATAATTATGGACTACAATGAAATATTCATTAAGCATCATTGAAAAGAGGAACCAAAAAGAATTTGGAGGACCAAAGCAAGGATTCAATGTCGAAGGATAGAAGTTTTGTTTGGAACTTTGAGGTTGGTTAGATGTTCATGTACAATGTAATTCCCCAATCTTTTTGAAGGGTGATGTTAAATTTTAATAAAAAATATAGAAGTAGATACAGTTTGAAATTGACATGAGTTCAGTGGCAAATTGCAATGTATATAGATGTTCAAATTTTCAATATTAAATAACATTCATCACATGAAAAAGATAAATGGGTTCAATGGCAAATATATAACAATGGATAAAAAGGGCAAAGATAAATGGATGTGTTATGTCAATTCAAATTTTTTAGGCTTTTATGTTATCACGATTCACTCTGCAAAATCCCCAACTAAAAACACTATGGTTGGTGTTGTCTAAGGCATTTAGGGTTTATCCTTCTAATTGATTGTTGCCCTGTGTATCCATTTCCCTAGCTTAAGTTGTTATTTTATCCCCTTGGTGGTCCTTGAGTTACTGTCCCCTTTGTTTTAAGTTACCAGCCTTGAGCCCCTTTATTTTATTAAATAAGTTTGATTTTGTCACGGGCGTCGTAGCCTCCATTTAAGCCTATATTTCTGAAGCTGCGACAGTGCACGAAGACACCACATGTTCCTTGTTTTTAATTGCCCCTATCTATTTTAATATTATTTTGATATATTTTTAATATTTATTGGGCGTATCCCCTCTAAGCCTATGACATGTGGCGGTCTCTATTGTCTTCTCGCACAAATTTGTCTCATTACAGCCTTACTTTAAGCTGAAAACTTAAAGATGCGATGGTGCGATAAGGCGGTATGTATCCCTTTGGCCGTAGTGGGAATTCTATTGTCCCGCCAAAGGTACTTTCCTGAATCCTAACACGTGCCATTTTATCATTTGCTGTGAATATTCTGATGACGACATGAATGCTAACGGTTGAATAATTATTATATATTATAATATATTATATGATTATTATCATATATTGTATTATTATCAGATAATATTATAATATATGATAATAATTATATAATAATATATAACTATTATTATTATAATATAATAATATCATATATTATATAATATAATTATAATTTATTATTATATTATATAATTATTATATACTATATAATTATCATCATATATTATATTATTATCCGATAATAATATAATATATTCAATGATAATTATATAATATATTATAATATAATAATAAATTATAATTATATTATATAATATATGATTTTTTTAATTCGTAATAGTTTGTGGACATGGGGTCCACTCCCATATAGAAAATATAATATATGATATTATTATATATTATATTATATAATATATATTATATAATATATATATATATATTGGATAAGCACTACCTAAGGGGGTAGCTCCCTGTATTACTTTTCAAAGAAAACCATTACATCTGATGTACAGGCATCACATTTGATGATACAACTATCCCACTCCATCTGCAATGTCCAACATTCCGTTTACATTATTTTGAGATATCATCCCCGAATTTACATCCAAGAAAGAGATAAACTCTTTGATATTATTTTTCTTCTCCACACCCTTCTTGAAGAGATTCCATACTTTCTACAATTTAACCTTTTTCTATATGCCATAATGCCACACAGCCCAGACATTTAACTCAATGTCGAATACTGAAAGCAACCATCCCCTAAATATGAGAGCCAACCCCCACCCAGACCAATCACCCACAACCATCTGCCACCGTTATGCTAGGCACATTCCACCAAGTATTGATGTTTCAAGAAGCAAAATCTAGTGAGGATCTAGGCGTACAAAGAATGAGACATTTCACTACATCGATCCCCTAACCCAGAGCAGCAGACCACCCAACAATGCTTGATACAATTGAATAATCTTTTCATCTAGACAAGCCACCCAATCACCTAGTATTTATGTTTCAAAAACAATCAGAGCATGATCTAGTGCGGATCTAGGTGTACATAGAATGAGACAATTCACTACCCCACTAGTCAACCATTCAACACTACATGAGACATTTGAATTCTTTACAGCCAGACATGTCACCCTACCACCACAGTTCAACCTGACCACAATCAGTCAAACCCAAACCTTTCATCAGCCCTCAAATCACATCCAGTCCCAACCAATTCTGGAGGGCAATCCACCAAATCAAACACAGAAGACACCTGAACAAACATAGGTTACTGTTGTATAGGGTCAAGGAATAATATCAGACCTCAGGCCACTCTTTTCATACTATGTCAGCTAGTTCATTTGACAACATTGTCACATCAATTATCTTCTCTACTTGATCTTGGATAACCCTGAAGTTTGCCAACAAATCACCGCCATATTAGCCTCCCGGTAAACGTGTTTCAATGTAAATGCCTCCAAATTGCTCAAACTCAGCCAAATCCTATTTCTCCAAGGCTTCAATTTCTAATTATGTGTCGATTTATTTTAAACAAAATTTATGCAAATTTGGGAATCTCCCTTAATGCCAACTTCCTGAATTCCTTTTTCCAGATAGATCCACAAACCATGTGCCAGAGCTTCCATTTCCGCCTCGATATTAGTGGCAACGCCTAATTTTCTAGACAAAGCCTAGATACACACGCCCCTACTATCCTTGTTAATGTAACCCACCCCAACAGGGCCTGAATTTCCTTTCGATGCCCCATCAAAATTAAGTTTATATCTACCCTTTTCCAAGGGCAACCATCTTACCTCTCATCTCACAACATGCTTTCGAGAAGGTTCCAACTTCGGGGGTCTCAATTTATCCCATTTTTTATGTATGTTGTTATCCCAATTAGTAAAATGAGATGCATTTTTTATTTTGCGATTGGAATTGACAACCTCACATATGTCATATTCAATCTTCTTGATAACTTCTATGACAGAAAGACTTTGATCACAAAAGATCCTTCGGTTACTTTCTTTCCACACTTGCCAAACAAGCATGGAGGGAGCAGCCAACCAAATATCTACCCAAACATTTTTTCTCCTCCAGACCGACCAACTCCTTAAGAATTCTAGAAGATCCAATTACCTCAGGGAAATCCAATCTAGAGAATGAGCAAGCCAATCCCAACACTCAGAAGCAAAAGGGCAATTAAGCAGCAAATGGTTAACAATTTCACCATCCTTTTGACACAAAAGGCAAATATTCAGGCCTTGTATGCCATAAGTTGCCAACCTATCTCCCGTCAGAATTCTCTTGTGCATGGCAATCCATAGGAAAGCTCCTGCTTTTGGTAAAATCCCTACCTTCCAACAAAGAACAACCAGCCACTCCATTGAGTTGTCTTGTGTTTTTTGGATTTCATAACCTAGTTTAATAATAGTTATATAATATATTATAATATAATAATAAATTATAATTATATTATATTATATAATTATTATATTATATAATTATTATATTATTTTATATAATTATTATATTATTTTATATAATTATTATATTCATATATAATAATTATATTATATATATAATAATAATTTGCCTCATTACACTTCGTAGCCTTGATTTAAGCCAAAAACTTAAAGCTATGACAGTGCGATAAGTCGCCATGTGTCCCTTAAACCTTTGGCTGTAGAATGAATTCCATTGTCTCGCCAAAGGTACTTTCCTAATATGTGGCATTTTATCATAATTTGGTACATAAATAAAACATTAAATGTAACGCTAACGAGATTTATAAAGTATAAACATAACCATAACCCTGATTAGATTAAAATTTAAAACATTATTCTAAACCTAATTTAAGTTACTGTAAAAGTTATAAGTTATCAGAAATAATTAAAACTGCTAGTAAGATTCATCATGAGAGAAGTAATAATTTATAAATCCTTGATTGTATTAACTCTCAAATTCTCAATCGTCACTTACAAAAAACACAAATGGAGATAAGATGCATAAACAATTTACATTCTGTCATTTAATTCAATTGGGGAGAATACATCATACAAAAGTACTCACACTGCATAGACCAAAATCCCTATAATTTATTGCTCCTAAACATAGACTAGACATAAAATTACATATGGTGATTACATTGCATACTTTTGCACCCATACATTATATTCCTCCTTTGCTGGCCAGTTGTACTTCAAGATTTTATCAACTCTTTGCATGTAAGTCACGTACCTAGCATCTAACGATATTTTAGTTTCTTTTATGAAACTACTCAAGCTGGATTCTAAATTCAGTAACCTGTCCATTTGAGCATTACATTGCACATGATCAATCTTGCTCCCAGTGATGATTGATTTGAAGGAGACAAGAACTATGCTACTAAAAATGCACTTTTCAATTTGACAAAGACTTTTCAGTGCCATTTTTAGTACAAACTGGCGGCAGAGAATACTTTTCAAGAGACTTAAATCTATTAAATATGTCTTTTAGCATTATATCAAGTCGGTCATGAAAAGCAGAGACTTCATTCAAAATGCCTATGACTTCATGTGTGTCGATCACTCCATCTGGCACATCAGAACCTATGTTGGCACTATTATAAATATGATTCATCACATGCACACAGGGAATCCAAGTACCTAGAATATCCCTAAGGCTAACTCATTCATAGTGTGGCATTCAATTGCCTTTTTCAAATTACTTAGACAAACCCATGCATCATCTACTTTATTCAACACTTTACTCATCTGATGATCTAAAAAGTTCTTAATTAGAGCTACCTATTCACTTTTGTGCTTTCTTTGAGTTTGTCAATCAGATTGTTGCTCCTTCTCAAATTCTCTTGTAATTCAGTAACACCAATAGAATCTCCTTCATATCTTGATGAACTCTTTGGACTAGACACAGAAGGTGCTAATAAGACTTCAATTCTAGTGGAAGGGACAAGTGATTTGAGCTTTTTGTACTCATGTAATAGCTTCACATAATACTCCCTCTATTTGTCTAGTTCTGCTTGTAGCTTCTTTGTTGCAGCTACCACCAATGATGCAGCCTGAGGGGCAGTGGTGTTAATTAATCTTCTCACAATTAACTAGCCTGTGAGCTCATTTATATCCCTTACCATGTGTGGTTAATTATCACATGGAGTCATAGCCCAAATTGCCAAAGTCTCATGATTGGCATTAAAACCTGCTCGAAACAATTTTTTTACTTGCTCATGTGTCAATACATCATCATCAAATTTCTCTTGCCTTCTAATAGTATCCATAGCAATAGCGGATGAGATATCCTATCTTGGCAAGAGCAATAAACCACTTTCCTTTACTAACCTTCATCCTTCCTCAGGGGTAATGCTACTAACATCCATGTCAACTTCCTTCAAAACCCTCTAAGTAATTGCCACCTTATCCTTATTTTCATCTTTACCCTATTCCTCATTCAACTTCTTCAGGTAAATCTCAGACTTCCTCTACATAAGTAAAGCTTTGAATTCCTTTGATTTAATGAATTCATCATCACATAGAAATTCCTTGCAAGCCAATGCCCTGACAGCTTTTATAGTTGCACTTCTTTCTTGCAAGCTCAATAAAGTTCTTGATGGGGGACGCATTGGCAAATGTATTTCATTCCTAGGAGGTGATCTTAACACATGTTGCACCTCATCAAAGTCAATTTGGTTTTTCCTCAACCTCCTCTGTCAAGGAGTAATCAACTAAAGGTTGATTTTCAATAGTTGGTTCATGCGGAGGAAGTGAACTCCATGCCTCTCCTGCAACCTCCTCAACCATAGATTGAATAGGTTCTTCAATATTTTCCTCAAGAAGCTGCTACTTCGCAGGGGACACTAGCTTCCTTTTGGCTACAAACTTGATTTCCTTGACATGTTCTAACATCACTTGCATCCTAAGAATAGGATCAGAAATTTCACTAAAGGCACCATTAAATGCAGGGTTCTTTAACTTCCTCTGCCTTTCTCCAAGAAGAATGAGACCTTAATTTTCTCTTCTCAATTTAATCTCTGCCTCTAAAACAAAATTTCTAAGCAAATCCTCATGTTCATTGAAACAATGCTGGAACCCTGATCCATGTTTCCCTCTCCTTACATTGTCAATAAAGTGCTCAGGGTCATAATTCCTATGGTCTATTGTGGGCAGTCTGTATTGTTGCAATTTTGTTAAGCAGGCCTCCAAACCTTCTTTAGCACTGATAAAGAAACCAGAGAACTTGATTGTTGAAGTAATGAAAGTCCCCTTTTTACTATTTCTCAAGTGAAACTCATCAGATTCATTTAGATGCCAGATAATCTCCAAAAATGCAACCTTGTTTGGCACATTCTTGGGCAATAAGTGGGGTCTGACATTTGCCCCATAAACCCTAATTATGGTTCCATTCCTGCAAAGCAACCAATCACCCCAATTGTGATCAATCACACCATCTAGTTTTCTCTCCAAAGGCCTTAGCAAGTCCATTATCTCCTTGGAGAGTCTAGGCCTCTCCTGTCCTTATAGTCCCAGCACCCTTTGTGCAAAATGCTCCTCAAACACTAGGTAATCTGCATTGTTGTGAAACGAGTCTCATAAGTGAAGTCTGCCTTGAATTGGCATAGGCGCTTCATCCTTGGTCTGATGTTGGATTTGCAATTCACTGCCCTAGAATCTTCCCCCATAGTGCAATAAAATATGGCATAACAAGGAATACCTAGAAAAGGTGGGGGCATGATCTCCTTGTTTGCATCCCACCAATTCATTATGGATATGTTCAACCAGATATGTAGCATAATCAAACCTTCTATACTGGTATTTATCTTGTATATCAACAATCATGACCAATAAATGATTTGGTATCAGGGGATTATAATCGATCCCAAAAACTTGACAAAGGGCATAGTAAGTATTCACAAAGTAGTCTCAAACATGTCAATGCTAAAAGATTCTATTTCATGGTTAGATATTTTCAAATGCTTGCTCATGCTTCTTGGCTTGTGAAGAGGTAACTTGTATGTTTTGTAAGCCTGCCTATTTCTATTGTATTCCTTGTTTAGCTCCTCAACAATAATTCTTTCATGGGCCAGGGGGTTTAGACCAAACACTTTAATTATCAATTCTCTGTTTAGATGGAAAAGTTGCTTACCCTCATAATTTGATAGCACCTAAGTGTTTGAATCGTAACTCCAGCTAATTGCTTGAATGAGGTCCGCATTTACAAATACATTGGGGACAACTAATTTCCCTAAATCCAATTCCCAAATGTGTGAAATGGGTTTTTCCAGGGCACGATAGTTGTATCTAAACTCAAATATCTCCCACCTTGTTATTGGTAGAATTGCATCCTTAATGTATATATGATAATCATTAAACATATTTGTCAATTCTCTGGTACCTTAGGCATATTTATATTTTTTAGAAGATCTCGGGAGTTGGTTTATAACGTCTTGGGATAAATCCCTCTTCATTTTACCCCCACAACCAGACCTCTAACTCATGATTACAGGCAAAAGGAGTAGGATAAGCTACAAGGAAAGAAGGGAGGTGAGGGCTTGACAACTCTAACAACTTGGGAGGGGAGTCAATTTGGTTTTCCTTAATGTTCAATGCAATTATACCGGTCAAAGATATCCCTATTGATCAAGATTCAACATACTAGTTTATGCAGTCACCCCGCACCCAAACTTTGAAGTCACAATCACTAGCTACTTAGTCAAACCCTACTTCAACTTGCAGAAGTCTTTAGTCTTCAGTATGCTTGGAATTGCAATGTGCATAATGGACTTCAAAATGGAGGATGAAATCCATTTATTTCCTGTCGTTGCCTCATTAATTTCTCAAATAAACACAGCATGCCGCGAAGTGTGAACGGTCACATCTTTTTACTATCAACCGTTCGATCAAGACCAGACCTTGATCTTTTGAATATCACATGTTAGGATAATATCACAACCTCAAACAAAGGACAAACACTTTAAAGTTGCACTGTGCGCTAGACCGTTATATCTTTATTAGTCGAGCACCTTAAAACACTGTTGTCAATAAATTATATATTATATAATATATTATAATAATATATCTAATATAATTATATATAATAATAATATATATAATTATATATCTAATAATTATCCAATATATCATTGGATGACTATAGTTGAATTCTAGGATGAAATGTCTAGAGCGCTAGACTTGGGAACTCATACCTCTTGAATCAATCTAGAGCCGTTAGATATACAAAGATCAACGGATGAATAATTATTATATAATATAATATAATACAATTATTATATAATATATAATTCTAATTATTATATAATATATTATAATAATATATCTAACCGATATTATAATATTTTATATAATATTAATTATAATTATTATATAATATATCTAACCTATATTATATCATCAAAGTGGGCACGACTTCATATAAAGGGAGCTTCAGATTTTAGCGCCATGCTTCATCGTTCGATGAATGTTTCGATGGATGATTGTAGTTGAATTCTAGAATGAAAGTCTAGAGTGCTAGACTTGCAAACTCAAACCTCTGGAATCAATCAAAAGTTGTTAGATTTACAAAGATCAACGGTTGAGATTATACAATAGTTTTCAATTCCACCACTTGACGTACACATGTTGTATTAAATTATTAATTCAAGTTGCAGAGTTGTAGGCCATCATTAAATTTCGTTTGAAGTGGGATTACTTAGTACAACTTGATGCAGAGTGGAACGCAACGGGGCAACCTAACAGGAAGGAGCTGCCAACAAAACAAACAGCATGATAAACTTCTCTATCGGCTGAACCTCATCATCATATTTCCTAACAACACCAACTGCATCATCATATTTCAACAGCATCATCATATTTCTGATGATCGCAAATATCCTCCTGTCGATTACTATTTACCTCCTCCGTTTGTCGCCTATCATCATCATCATGATAATCAACGGGCGCAAACATCCTCCGGTTGCACTGTTCATCGGGTGCCAAATACAAGCGGCATCATCATGATATTCAATATCACCTTTGTCAGCAGGATATCCAAATATCCGGTTGTCCAAATATCCTGATGACGTTCCACTTCAACAACTTGCCTTCGATGCTTCACTGCCCGACGATACAAGCAACAGCATCATGATATTAAACATCCGGTTCTTCGAAACCTCCTGATGATGCTAATACAACTTCCTGCCTACGCCGATACCTTTCCACTTAACGACAACAGGATAAACCCGCATAGAGGGATTTCCTAATATCCTGATGACGATGACGTCATATCCTGATGACGATGACGTCACACATCATCCTGATGAACTCTTCAACACTTAGCCAAAAACTCAACTTTCACACCCGCATCCGTTAGCGATATGCGGATGATGACCTTCCCCGAGAGATGATCCTGACTGCGATATATACACTGAGTATATATCCAACTCAAAACATCATGATGCACCTGCAACATGCAAAATTCAACAACTTCATGACCCGATCCTGATGGCGATGGATTCGCAGATGATGTTGCGGCTCGTTCCGACTGGAAACGCACATGCAGACTCCTGTGTATCCTTCCACTGCATGAAAACACTCACAACCGCATAATTTCACAAAGATCATGTGACGACCGGGCCGGATCACCTCCAAACCAAAATCTAACAGTTTATCTTCTAGACCTAGCACATGAGGATGCTAGGCTGATTTACAGCATGCTTCTAACAGATCTCCTGAACAATGCAATGCACAAACAGAAAACACAAATGCAATCTAATCTATGATACAGGACCATTCCACCGATTTGCAGGATCAACCGGTGGAAGGGTTGAAAGTGGTCATTAGCTTGCAAAACGGAAAGGAACTCAACACAGATGCAAACAGATAATGCAAAAGACGAGATCTTATTCAATTGAAATTCAATGTCCTGAATACAGCTTCACAATGTCTGAACTGCTCTCCTGAATCTCAACTCAACACCAGTACATCAATATCAAAACTATATCCAAAGCTATATCAAACTATCTCCCTAAACTAAACAGATCGAAGGTATATATAACAAATCCTTCGAGTACTACTAACATCACTTCCCAGCGGCTGGGAGCTTCCAAGCGGCTGGGAGAGAGGACAGCTCAGACTCTCTTATCCCGATCTCTAACTGCCTACACTTACTCCTATGCTGAACTATTACATAGCATCGGTCACAGTGGACCTTATTACATGATAAGTCAAACATACTAAAAATAGATTATCCCGTCAGCATGATGATAACTATCCTACATCCTGATCATGTATGTCATCATGCGGACCTATATCCTGATCATGCGGACCTATATCCTGATCATGTGCGGGTGCTCCTGCACCATACTCCCCAAAAGAAGAAATCTCAAGTCCACTTGAGATGAGAGTATCAAGGTCGGCACCATGTTTCTGTATCTGTTCGGCAGTCATCCAGACTGCTTCAGAAGTCGGTTGTCCCTTCCAAGAGACGAGGTACTCCAAGTACTTCTTGTTCCTGGTCTGTTTGACCACTCTAGTGTCCAAAATCTGCTGTATCTGTGGAGGATCATGTGGAGGAATGTCTTCAGCAACTGTATCCTGTAGGATATCCTGATCTGCATCTGGATTAGCCTTGTATGGAGTTAAGTCACATACATTGAAGATAGGAGATAAACCAAGATCAGGTGGTAGTTGGATCTTATAAGCATTCTGTCCATGCTTTTGCAAAATCTGACATGGTCCAACTTTCTTTTGCATGAGCTTAGTATACTTCCCCTTAGGGAGCCTATCTTTCTTCAAGTGAACCCAAACCAAATCTCCAACAGCAAATTGAACATCCTTCTTCTTCTTGTCAGCATACTCCTTATATTTCAAAGTTGTTTGCTGGAGTTGGGTCTTAACCTGATCATGAACTTCTTTGATTGCTTCAGCAAAAGCTTCTCCATCTGCACTAACAGGATCTGCTGTAGGTAGTTCTCGCAACTCTAAAATACCTCTGGGATGCATTCCATATACTACCTGAAAAGGCGATTTTCCTGTGCTCCTGTTGACAGTATCATTATATGAAAACTCAGCTTGAGACAGAATATTGTCCCACTTCTCTCCATGCTGTTTTGTCAAGCATCTAAGTAGATTCCCTAAGGAACGGTTCACAACCTCAGTTTGGCCATCCGTTTGAGGATGATATGCAGAGGAAAATGATAAATTGGTTCCCAGCTTCCTCCATAGGGTTCTCCAGAAATGACCTACAAACTTCACATCTCTGTCTGAAACTATGCTCAAAGGCAACCCATGAATTCTGACAACTTCCCTGAAGAATAAATCTGCAATATATGAGGCATCTGCAGTGGTTTTGCATGGCAAGAAATGTGCCATCTTACTGAACCTGTCCACTACAACAAAGACACTGTCAAATCCTCTCCTGGTCCTTGGCAAACCTAAAACAAAATCCATACTGATACTTTCCCATGGTCTGGAAGGTATGGGTAAGGGCTGGTATAACCCTGCATTAGTTGACCTGCCTTTAGCCTTCTGACAAATTACACAGGTTTCAACAAATTTCCTGACATCTGACTGCAACTTAGGCCAGAAATAATGCCTCCTGACCAGATCAAGAGTCTTGTCTAGACCAAAATGACCTGCCATTGCTCCACAATGTTTCTCCTTGATTATATTCAACCTCATAGAACATCTGGGAATACACAACTGTCCACCCTTGAACAGCAATCCATCTTGGATCAGGTATTCAGAGAACTCAGCATGGTATTTCTCCCCAAAAGAAGTACAGACCTGATATATTTCTCCAAAATCTTCATCAGACTCATACATGGTCTTGAGTGAGTCAATGCCAACACTCTCTAACTGAATCTGATTTACTGTGAGAACTCTCCTGCTTAAAGCATCTGCAACTTTGTTCTTAACCCCTTTCTTATGCTTCAAGGTAAAAGTGAAAGCCTGTAGTGTTTCTACCCACTTCATATGTCTGTGGTTCAGCTTCTCCTGACTGTTGATGAAACTCAAAGCTTGATTATCTGTGAAGACTATGAACTCCTTTGGCATCAGGTAATGCCTCCATTTCTTTAGGGACTGAACTAGAGCATACATTTCCAGATCATATGATGAATACCTTTTCTTAGCATCATTGAGCTTTTCACTGAAAAATGCAATTGGTCTACCCTCTTGACTGAGTACTGCTCCAATGGCCATGTGACTGGCATCACACTCTACCTGAAAGATCTTATTGAAATCTGGAAGTGCAAGGACTGGCTGCTGTGCCACCTTCCTCTTCAATGCCTCAAAGGAATCATCTGCTCCTTGAGTCCAAACAAACCTGCACTTTTGTCCTCCTTTGATGGTATCCAACATGGGTGCACAAATATGACTGAACCCTCTGATGAACTTTCTGTAGAAGGTTGCTAACCCATGGAAACTTCTGACTTCATTCATGGTCTGTGGAGTTGGCCAATTCAAAATGGCACTCACCTTCTCCTTATCCATCTGCAGCTTGCCTTGTGAGATGACAAAACCTAAATATGTGATCTCCTGTTTCATGAACAAACACTTGTCCAAGTTTATCATCAGCTTCTCTTCATATAACCTCTTGAGAACCAGCTCTATATGCCTGAGATGTTCTTCTCTGGTGTTACTGAAAATCAGAATGTCATCTAAATAGACTATGACAAACTTACCAATGAATTCCTTCAGAACCTCATTCATCAGCCTCATGAAAGTACTAGGGGCATTAGACAAACCAAAAGGCATCACCTTCCATTCATACAAACCTTCATTTGTTTTGAATGCTGTCTTCCACTCATCACCTGGTCTAATCCTTATCTGATGGTATCCACTCTTCAAGTCTATTTTAGTAAAGTACTTAGCATTTCCCAAACAATCAAGTAAATCCTCAATTCTGGGGATTGGAAACCTATACCTGATTGTGATCTTGTTGATGGCTCTGGAATCTGTGCAAAGTCTCCAAGTGCCTTCCTTCTTAGGTGCTAGTACAGCTGGTACTGCACATGGGCTCAAACTCTTTCCAATCAAACCTGAATTCATCAATTCTTCAATCTGCCTGGCTACTTCTGCATTCTGTTCTGGGGTAAGCTTATAAGCTGCTTTATTTGGAAGTGTAGACCCTGGAATCAAGTCTATGCAATGACTGATATCTCTGACAGGTGGTAGGGATCTTGGCATTCCCTCTGAGATAACACCTTTGTACTTATCCAATAACTCTTGGACAGCTGGGTCTATCAACCTTGGCTTCTTCTCCTTCTTGGCTTCTTGCTGTTGGTTCTTATTCACACTCATACAGGGGATTAGGGCATATGCAACTGCACCTTCTGCTGCCACTTCTTTCATAAACTGTTTGCCTTCCATCAGCATGACCTTCACTTCTTTGCCTTTAGACTTCTCTTTCTCCTTCAATGGGAATAGTGTTACATCTTTACCATCTTTAGTGATTTTATAGGTGTTTTTAACACCATCATGCTGTGCCTTCAGATCATATTGCCATGGTCTACCAAACAAAAGGTTGCAAGCATCCGTCTTGGTGATATCAAACAACAACTTATCTTTATATCCACCAATCTGAAACTCTACCCAAGCCTGCTCTTCTACAGTTGTCTGCTGACCTTGAGTAAGCCATGAGACTTTATATGGAGCTGGATGAGGCAATCTCCTAAGCTTCAGCTTCACCACCATTTCTTCAGACACAAAGTTCTCAGTAGAACCAGAATCAATCAAAACTTTACAAGCCTTACCTCCTGCTTTGCAAGTGGTTCTGAAAAGGGACTTCCTCTGAGGGGCTTCTTGATCAGGTACCTTCATGGTAGTTACTGTTCTTCTCATCATCAGGGACTCTCCACTTTCTGGATATCCATAATTCTCAGGACCATTCACACTATGAAAATCATTAGAACTTGTCCTACTTTGATTATCAGGTTCATTGACCAGATTTGTCCTCCTTTCACCTGCTGAGCTTGTGGCCTTGTCTGGACATCTGCTGGCTATATGGCCTTCTTTGTTACAGTTGTAACACCTGATGGATCCTCTGCCCTGGGATCTTCCTCTGTAAGGTCTTCTACCTCTGAAGTTTCCTTGCTGACTGAAATTCTCTCTCTGACTCTGGCTATTGTTGCCCTTGCTATTGTCTTGACTAGACTCTCCTTGATATCCCTGTCCTTGTCCTCTGCCTCTGAAAGGACTTCTTCCACCTCTTTGTTGTCTTCCTCTTCCTCTGTTGTTCTGATCTTGTTTTCTCTTCAGCTTTTCTTCCACCTTCAGTGCCAACTGAAAACTTTTCTGCACTGTATCTGGGTTATGCAGACTCAGATCTTCCTGAATATTAAACCTCAGTCCATTAAGGTATCTGGCTACCTTTTCTTCTTCACTTTCCTTCACCTTGGTCTTCATACAGAGTTTCATGAACTCTTCTGTATATGAGCTGACATCTAGCTCCTTCTGTTTCAGGTTCTGCTTCCTCTTGTGTAACTGGATACTGTAATCCAAAGGGATATAAGCCTCCTTTACCAATTCCATCATCTTCTTCCATGTGGCAACTCTACGTTTTCCCTCCTGCACTCTATCATCCTGAACAAAGTTCCACCATGTCAAGGCAGCTTCTTTCATCTTTGACTGTGCTATCTTCACTCTCTGCTGTTCTGGTATCTCCTCTGTCACAAAGAAATTGTTCAGACAGTCTATCCATTCCATTACTGAATCAGGGTCCATCTTACCTGTAAACACTGGCAAGTCCAGCTTCACATCCATGGTTCTCCTCTCCATGGCCTTGAGGGCGTTCAACAGCGGTCTCTGGTCTGCAGGAACGACCTCCTCGCTCCAATTAGGGACATCCTCTTCTTCCCTATCATCTTCTCTACCAGAACCTACTTTGCTCCTCAACTTTGCTAACTCATCTTTCAACTCCTGATTCTGAGCCTTCACGGCCCTGCTTTCCGCAATCTGTTTCTTCACCAGAACTGCCAACTCAGCGTTGGTCATCTTTGTTGGAAACTCAGATGTTCCTTCTTCGTCTGACATCCTGCTTATCTTTTCCAAAAGATCCTAACCTTTGCTCTGATACCACTATGATGCAGAGTGGAACGCAACGGGGCAACCTAACAGGAAGGAGCTGCCAACAAAACAAACAGCATGATAAACTTCTCTATCGGCTGAACCTCATCATCATATTTCCTAACAACACCAACTGCATCATCATATTTCAACAGCATCATCATATTTCTGATGATCGCAAATATCCTCCTGTCGATTACTATTTACCTCCTCCGTTTGTCGCCTATCATCATCATCATGATAATCAACGGGCGCAAACATCCTCCGGTTGCACTGTTCATCGGGTGCCAAATACAAGCGGCATCATCATGATATTCAATATCACCTTTGTCAGCAGGATATCCAAATATCCGGTTGTCCAAATATCCTGATGACGTTCCACTTCAACAACTTGCCTTCGATGCTTCACTGCCCGACGATACAAGCAACAGCATCATGATATTAAACATCCGGTTCTTCGAAACCTCCTGATGATGCTAATACAACTTCCTGCCTACGCCGATACCTTTCCACTTAACGACAACAGGATAAACCCGCATAGAGGGATTTCCTAATATCCTGATGACGATGACGTCATATCCTGATGACGATGACGTCACACATCATCCTGATGAACTCTTCAACACTTAGCCAAAAACTCAACTTTCACACCCGCATCCGTTAGCGATATGCGGATGATGACCTTCCCCGAGAGATGATCCTGACTGCGATATATACACTGAGTATATATCCAACTCAAAACATCATGATGCACCTGCAACATGCAAAATTCAACAACTTCATGACCCGATCCTGATGGCGATGGATTCGCAGATGATGTTGCGGCTCGTTCCGACTGGAAACGCACATGCAGACTCCTGTGTATCCTTCCACTGCATGAAAACACTCACAACCGCATAATTTCACAAAGATCATGTGACGACCGGGCCGGATCACCTCCAAACCAAAATCTAACAGTTTATCTTCTAGACCTAGCACATGAGGATGCTAGGCTGATTTACAGCATGCTTCTAACAGATCTCCTGAACAATGCAATGCACAAACAGAAAACACAAATGCAATCTAATCTATGATACAGGACCATTCCACCGATTTGCAGGATCAACCGGTGGAAGGGTTGAAAGTGGTCATTAGCTTGCAAAACGGAAAGGAACTCAACACAGATGCAAACAGATAATGCAAAAGACGAGATCTTATTCAATTGAAATTCAATGTCCTGAATACAGCTTCACAATGTCTGAACTGCTCTCCTGAATCTCAACTCAACACCAGTACATCAATATCAAAACTATATCCAAAGCTATATCAAACTATCTCCCTAAACCAAACAGATCGAAGGTATATATAACAAATCCTTCGAGTACTACTAACATCACTTCCCAGCGGCTGGGAGCTTCCAAGCGGCTGGGAGAGAGGACAGCTCAGACTCTCTTATCCCGATCTCTAACTGCCTACACTTACTCCTATGCTGAACTATTACATAGCATCGGTCACAGTGGACCTTATTACATGATAAGTCAAACATACTAAAAATAGATTATCCCGTCAGCATGATGATAACTATCCTACATCCTGATCATGTATGTCATCATGCGGACCTATATCCTGATCATGCGGACCTATATCCTGATCATGTGCGGGTGCTCCTGCACCACAACTACAACTACAAACTTGTACTTAAAGTGAAGAATAGATTATAATATAATAAATTTTAAAAAATTAACTTCCTCGAGAATAAAATAAAATTTATAACTTTAATAAAAGAATGTAACATGTTTGACTTGCTTTACTTCACAGTTGGCATTTATCAATTTTAATTGATACTATTTGGAAGCGAGAGGGTCAAGGACTCAAAGAGATTGTAGTGCACCAGAAATTTTAATATCGATTGTGCGATTCCACAGAGTCACTTAGTGCTAGTCTTTGTATTCATCTTTTTTGGGTAAGTGAAATACTTCATTCCTATTACTATTGCTATTACTATTGTCCTTGAGACTTCAATTTTTTCAATCTTAGGGTTTAGGGTTGAGTGTTTACAAGCATGTCTACCAGCACTACCAAACCAAAAATTGGGAAAACCAAAGAAAGAGATAAAACAGATTACGTCAGACTGCTTAAAACCTCAAGTTTTATAGATGAATACCATGATATTTATGACCCTGTAATCTTTGGAAGGTTTACCTTAGCACTTATATTTTCATTGGAGAATAAGGTATGTCAAGTGCAACCTAACCCAAAAAAACCAATACCAATTAACGAGTTGACTGCACCATGGGTGGTTGGATTGGGATGCCTGATGTTCCCTAAGGTTTTCCCTTGCCCTAAATTTATCATGGTCTATGCCTAGAATTATGATGAAAATAGAAAAATAATAGTTATAAAAGATAACCAGAAGTAATGTTTCCCATTAATGGAGAATATTTTGGCCAATTGTTGAGTTTTACTGTTGAAGAATGTGGAAAAGTCCACATAAACCTAGAAAAACTTGCTAGTACTTATGAAGCAGTTAGTGAAAATGATAAAAAAAAATTCTCAAATCTCTAACATTGGATGATGCCCTACTCAATCAAAATCATAAGCCTCCTTATAAAATTGATATTTTTAAACCATGGGTTCACGATACTATTTCCATGCTAGTGTTTTGCCTTGGATTGGATAATAATAGTCAAGTGGATGCAAGCCTCCCTGAAATGGTATACAAAATCCATCAATGCAATCCACCTGCTAAATACAAATTTCTTGAGCACATTGTAGAATCCATGCATGATCAATTTTTAATGATTAAATGAAGTCAAATAGAAGCTCCCACTTCCAGTTCCAATATAAAGACATTTAGGTTCACAACCTACTTGTGCTATTTATTTCTAGTGTGGTTTGCTGGGATGTTTCAGGACAACAAGCTTCATATTCAGCAAGATAAAATAGACTACATGATTAGACCCACAATATAAAGATGTATCATAATCAAAAGAACTACAATCATTTTGTGGACTACTTTTTGGCTCCATTATATCAAGCCATTACAAATACTCCAATGCCTAGATTGCCCGATTCTTGTAGAAATTGCATTCAACTGGGAAAAGAAATACAATTGGTTGACTGGTACTTCATGGAGGAATATATTGTCCTAAGATTTTATGGACTAGGAGTAGAGCCCCACAAACTTCCAATACATGTGACAGAGAGGGTTTTTGCATTGGAATACATACAACAGATGGAGAGTACACAGATCAACTATACTTTGTTAGTTAGCAAAAGAAGAGCATATTTCCTTCCTTACCTTTTTCATGTGAAGGGTTCACATTCGAGAGAAAAGCATTCATTATGGCACATGAAATTTTACAATTTTTTAAATTTGATGCTGACTCTCACTGGAAGTATAACCCATGTGACATGATTAAAATAAGGCTTGTGGCCAATAAGAATGATCCAACTAGAATTCAACCTGAAAGTAAAACCCTGCTAGAAATGTTGAGAAACAAGAATTCTTGGGATGAGGTAAAAAAATTCATGGAAGAAACTGTTGCTCAAACAGGTATTACTTTTGAAATATTGTCATAAAAAATTATGGGATTGCATCCAATTCCACAAACACAAAGAGATGCAGAGGTGGCACTGACAATCAAGAGATACAACAATTTCTATACAAAAGCTGCTCAAAAATCTACGTATACAAAAATTCCAAAGACTCTAAGAGATGCTTGTATAGAAGAACAATGGTCACAATAAAAAATTAGTGCCTTTTGGTCTATGAGGAAGGATCTCGATGATCCAAAAGCTACTACAAAATTTGAAGAAGTCTCAAAAGATGAAGAGTTCAGCAAATTGTGAGATATAAAGCATCCCACTATCATTGAAGCAACTAATGTTGAAAGTGATGATGAAGATGAAGAACAACCCACAGATCTTAGTGCCTATACATTCAAACCTCGTATGAGTGAGACCACAAGAGAAACATATATACTACAAGGGCATTAATAGCCCAAAAATTGGGTTATGAAGGTGGTGGTTTGGGGCCCATAAGACAAGGCATTTGGATGGTACCAGAGGTATACCCTAGAAAACCTAATGATCTTCGACTCAGCATTGGAGGTGATGAACAAGCCAAAGGGCATACACATATAGATCAAGAGATTAGTTTTATTCTAGCTTTAAATCCTTAGAGTGAGATTCAATCACTAACAGTACCACAAGGGTCTTCTGATCTACATGTTTTTCACTCTTTTCCTGCAAGAGATGGTGGACATTATAGTGCTACTAGTGGCAAATCTAGTGATGGTACATGTAATATTAGTAGTGGTGGTCAGCAAGAGCCACAACAACAAACTCGGAAGAGGCCAACAATAACATTAGATGATATTATAGACAAACTTAGAGAACAAGGCCTTGTGAAGACTAAGAAGCAAAAGATTATGATAGATTTTGATTCCACATCCACATCAAAGCAATTGTTTCCAGAAGGCACCCCCGCCTATAGTTAGTGTGACTCAGATATGAATGGCTAATCCTCAGCCTCAATTAATTAGAGATGTCCCCAACACTACAACTACTCCTTCGCCATTCAAAGTTATGTCAAGTGTCACAGATTCTAATTACAAAGTTGAGTTTGAAAAGAAAGCAAAAATATCTAAAAGACACAAGAAGTAAGTTCTAGAGATAGAGACTACTACAACTTTAGAGCCTGCAACAACCGAGGTATTGTCTACATTTGACCTAGAAACCAAAAAAATGGATTACATGATTATTTTGCCCAAAGTTCAAGATAAACCAGAGGACCAGATGCAACACTCTGACTATGAGGTGAGCACCATCCAAGTGGATTTTTTTGGAATGAATTTTTTTGACAAAATTAATGTATCAACATGGAACACTAAAGTGGTATACACATCATTGCTGGAGAGAGAGAGAGAGAGAAGGTATGGTTGTTTTTAATTTCCTAGTAACCTTGTTGAATATATTGTCTAAAAATTAGAGTTGTAATATAGATAGGTCACAGGCTCCAGTAATTGAGTTACAACAAAGGGAAAATATATTCAGTGATGTTAATTCCATTCATATTGCTCATTTTCATTTGACTTTGTGATTTACGTAATAGGTTGCAGACTCAAATAGAAAAGTTATAGGAAGACATAGCAAATGAAAAAGCCATGAGGAAAGTAGCAGAGAGCAAGACCAAAGAATTAGATAAAAGGATAAAAAACTCTAACTCTACATCTATGAGTGAAGTGAATAAACAAATAGAGGTGGAAGTGAATAAACTAAAGAAAAGGTTAAGTGAAAGTAAAAAAATTATGATATTGAAAAAGCTAATTTAGAAAAATTACAACAATCCTTGAATGAAGCCAATGTCAAACTGCAGGAAGCAGAAAAAGCAAGACAGCTATGGGAAGAAAATCTGGAGAGAGAGAGAGAGAGAGGGAGAGAGAGAGAGTCAAAAAATTTACAGATAAAACTAAAGAATGTAGAAAATGAAATAAAATCCTCCCAAAACAAAGTATCTGAATTTTATAGAAACATAATGGTTTATATAAAACATAACATTTGGGAGAAAATAATGAAGAGGATTGATGATTTGTCTAAAATGTTTGAATTCATTGATGATCTACTATTATGTAGTAATACACTCAAACAATACATTACTGAAAATGGAGACATGACAACTTCAAGATAGTCAAATGCAAACAAAATTTTGCAATCAATCTACATAGCTAGTGGTGAAGAATTGGAATCCAAAGGAATTAAAAACCATATTGATGCCACAATAAAGGCCTCATCTATCATTGAAAAATGTACGAAGCTGAAACAAGCACAAGATCTTTTGGAACAAGTTGCATTATTGACAAAGAGTCTACAAACAAAGGAAGAATACTTCAAAAAACTTGGTTTGCTGGTGGCTTTTGACCCATCATACTAATATATTGGAAAGGCTGCTTTCAAAAAGAATATGGAGGATAAAATGAAGTTGGATAAGGACCAATTTCCTCAAAATCTTGATGAGGCAAACTTCTTGGATTCTATCGTACCACTGATAACCTTGAATGCAACTTTGAGTGATACATTCAAGTCAAGTAACTATATCAATTATAAAATGTTAGCACACTTACAACTCGGTCACCATGGGTTAAGAAAAATTACACTTATGGATTAGATGAAGAGTGGAGCACTCTACAAAAGCTAATAAAATGATTTAGTAATATGTGTTTCCAACAGAGCATTATGTAGAGTTGGTTTTGAGCAAGTTATTGTACTTTGTAAATGTAATACTTCAATGTATTCCTTCATTTGAAAATCAATATAACACTGAAACCCATTTATGTATTCAAATTATATGTATTATTTAATTGCCTACTTTAGGAAAACTCTAGTTTCTACATACACATTAAATATTTGCTAATAATGTATATTAATATGCTACTATTGTTGATTACTATGCAATGCAATAAAGGAAAACAAATGAAATACTACTGTGGTTATAGAGAAGAAAAATTACTTTGCATTTAGTTGAATGCTTGTAAAACTTATCAATATCACACAATAATAATATGAAAATATTAATTTTTAAAATCAAAAATGAAAAATGTACATCACTGATAGACAAATAAAATGTCGTCAACAACATTTTGGAGTTTGGAATATGAAATACAGTATAAATACCTAGTAACTACTAAATCCCTTCAAATTGCCAAATCATCTCATCATCTTGATTCTCCTCCCTCTGACCATGATACCCAATGTCATCCTAGTCATGTTCTTTATTTTCTTCTATCTCCATATCTCCACTTAAGAGTGTCGCATCAACACCACTACCACTACATGTGGTACTAGTATTCATTGTGTCACTGTCATGTGTGCTATTATTGTTTGAAGTGTTGCACAACTCTCTTCTTTCACATAAGGACCTCCAGATTGCTAGTGCCCTATCAAAAGGAAAACTCTAGATATCATGTCTAGTTGTATACATTCTCAAGCAATTTTCCAAATTCTTGTCAAGTTTATTTCTTATCTTTGATTTCAAGAACCCCAATGCATTGAAAACTCTCTCATCCTCCACCGACCCCAATATCATGGTTTGACATAAATCAACAAGTTTGAAAAATTTTGATAATGCATCATGTAATATTTCACTTTGACTTAAGGTTGCCCAAAGCTTTGTTATTGATCCATCTTGGTGAGGAGACTCCATGAGTTTAAATTGTTCCTTCATTGAAGTTGCAAATCGACCTGATTTCTCTCTAAGATTAGTTTGATTTGAAATTCCTTCTATTTGTTGTCCATCAAATTCTATACTTTTGCAAAAATGATTTATTAAGGTCTTTATCTTGTTGTGAAAATCACTTGGTTGATAGTTGACCCAATATTGAGGATACACTATAGACATGGCTTCAAGCAGTTCATCACAAGGGAATCCATCTCTAATCTCTGAGGAAAGAGATTTCACAATATTCTTTAAAGTAATACTTACAAAATTAACAATCTTGTCAAAAGCTTCCCTTGAAATAGGTTCTTCTATGATAGTGCACCTAACCTTGTTAAAACAATGCACTGGCATCTCAAATCCCTTTACAGAGACACATAACTCCCCACTATCATTAAACTGTAAAAAATTAGCAGGATTGGTCACATTTTTTATCAAGTGTCAGCTGCTAAATTTTGGACTTATGAAGGATTGGTCTGATAGATATAGACTATCGAGGGTCATGCATACCATTCTACGCAGTATATTATATTCAGAAATATACATAGTTCTTTCTTGGGATTTTTTCACAAGCATGTTCATTTCCTCCAGCATGGGAAGAATACCAGCTAAAACAAGGAGTGTCTCTATGTCACTTAACCTATGTAAGAGGTTAGGAGCCCTGTCAACTGTGAAGTGATAGTTGTATATTATACCAATCAAGGATTGATATTCTACTAAAACTCTTTTCATTGGTTCATGCAAGGAGATCCATCTGGTATCAACATCATTAAGAAGCTTGTTTCCTACAGTTATTCCCTTAGCAAAATGTTGAAATTCCAAAAATTGTTTGGGACTTCGACAAAAGTATGAGTACAGCTCACGGACTAGATCTTCAAATTTTGATACTATACGAAACTTGCTCACCATTTTAAATGTTAAATTCATTATGTGGGCCATGCAGTGAATTCCAATCATGTATTTTGAAATAGAAGTTTGTAGCTTTACACATAGACTGTTCCTATGACCTTGCATTACTGAAGCTCCATTCGCCCCTACACACACCAACTTTCTGCGAATTATGCAATCATCCATACCTCCAATTTCATTCAAATGTTTTTTAACTATCTCAAATAGATTTTGTGATGTTGCATTCTCCTTCATTTTATAAATAGAGAGTAGATGAGGTTGGCGGACATGATTTGCCACAATATAAACATACATACATACCCAGGAATTATTAACTATTGTTGTAACATCATCTAAAGATAATGCAATAAAAGTTGACTTTTATTTTTTCCTGTAAATCATATTTTTCCACATCAGCAAGACAACTTGCGCATTCCCATCCACTGTTTATTGACCAATGTATGTTAGGAAAATTAGGAACGAACATAAAGATAATAAACTATTATATTATGGGTAGTCTGTCATAGGACGCCCTCTAGTCAAAATATGAAAAAAACACCCAACTGAATAGTTTTTGCCATTTGTAATTCTCCCACCACCTTTCCAAATTGAGCTTCAATTAAACCTCCACTTGCATGAATCTTCGCCTTTATTTGCATGTGCACATCATATTCAAGGGCATTCTTTACATGAAGACATTCTTCCTTCATTTTCCATCTTATCACTGATTTTTCCTATCCATCTATGATTTGTTTTTCATAAACTTTGCCAATATGTTTTTCTATGGTGTCAAGTTTTAGCTGCAACCTCTTGTCCCTACAATATTTCCAACTGCAAATATTACACTTGCATTCTATGGGAGGTTCATCTTTGTTTTCATTCTCCACTGATTCAATGAATGGGAATTTTGACACCCAATCAATCTGAAAACTCCTTGACATTTCCCACTCATGCCCCTTTTTTATTTGGCTTTTCTTTTCCCCTTGTGTGCACTTGCAGGATCTTCATCTTCATTGATTTATATAACTTCATTAACTTCATTATCATTTGTTTGGTTTGATTTATTCATATTATCATTCATGCTACCTTGGGTATTCCCTAGAACATCGTCTATGGCATTATAATCATTCCCGCTACCTTGGGTATTCCCTCAAACATCATCTGTGGCATTCTCAGTACATTGGGTATTCCCTGGAACATCATCAGTGGCATTGTCATCATTCCTGCTACCTTGGATATTCCTTGGAATATCATCCATGGCATTGTGATTTAAGTCAATAGATGGTATAGGTTCTGATGTTGTAGCTCCATTGGATGGACCGCCAACATTGCCAAAGTATGAATTTATTTTTCTCTATTTTGATGACCTTGACCTCCCTTCACCACCCTCAAACAACTTCTTCTTGCTCGACATATCTCACGAATTAAAAGCTACATAAAAATGTCATTTTGTTCAAGAAGGAATCATAGATGATAGAATATAGATCCCTAGGTCCTAGATTAAGATATCTCCCTAGTCCTAACTCCTACTCAATCAATATCATTTGTAACAATGAAACCAAACAAAGACATAAATAATCAACATGAATCTTATATTATTACATGGCAAAGAAATGATCACTTACCTTTTAGTGACTCACCAATGCTTGTAGCTGTAACTTCTCTATGATCCGAAATGAATCAAGGATTTGAGAGCTCAGAGTTGAACAAAATGTGTAAAGGATCAATTAGAGTTTCAAATGCATTTATATCAATACATATTTGGTGAATACCGTGAGATTTTCAAATGGTAGTATAATAATTTGGTGAATCATGCGTACTATTAATAGGACACTTATAAATGTTAGGTGAAATGGACCTCCATCAAACGCATATGTTGTAAGTTTCTAGGTGAATATGGCCCTGGGATTAGCATGGAATTATAATGGTATTGGTGAAATTGGTACTCGTACACATGAACTGTTTAATGATATTGGCAAAATTGGTCCTCATGCATGTCAACCATTTAATGATATTGGCGAAATTGGTCCTCATGCATGTCAACCATTTAATGATATTGGCGAATATGTGGGTGAATTAAAACATGTCTCTGAAATTCTAGGTGAATCACCATTAGAACTGCGTAGTATACCATGGTGAAAATACTAACTATAAATGACTCAAAAATTAATAGGGTGGCGAATTGAAACTCATCAAGACCAAACATCTAAAAAATCCAAGCAAATTGGTCCCCCATCGGTGGTAATGTATTTGCCAATTCCCAATTCACGAATATGAACTATTCACCAATTGGTGAAGATTCACCACTAAAAAATCCTTGGAACTTAACCCTCTCTAGGTTACTAAAACTTAGCTTAGTTTTGTATACAACAATTGACCTCTATGTTGTTACACAATCAGCCTAAGACTAAAACATAGTCAACCTGAGTTTATTAACTTAGTCAACCATAGAGTCATAGATGACCTTCTTATATTATAGTCGGCCCAAGTTTATCTCAATCGACCTTATTACATTACAACTTTGACCTTCTTATATTATAGTCAGCCCGAGTTTATCTTAGTCAGCCTTATTAAGATTATATACTCAGCCTACAACATATAGAATGGTTATAAACTTATACCATCGATCATTAATATATTGCTTGGCCATAGACTTAATTTGTCAACTTGAATTCATAATATTTCAGCCTAAAAGTTTACATAGTCGGCCTTTAACAAAATATATATGGTCTTAAGACTTCACAGTCGACCCTCAACAAAATATTTATGGCCTTAAGACTTCATAGTCGACCTTTATCAAAATATATATGGCCTTAAGAATTTACAGTCAACCTTTATCAAAATATATATGGCCTTAAAACTTCATAGTCGGCCTTTATGAAAATATATATAGGTTTAAACACCATTATCGAATGGTTTAGATACCAGTCTAACTGTTATAACCAATCTAAATATATATAAAGATAATAATAAGACATATTAATATAGACATGGATAATCAACTCTCTAAGATATCGAGCCTTATGGTTCTCTAAATATACATAACAAAATAAGGATATCGTATCTTCTGAGTTATTCTTTTCTACCCAAAACAAAATATGATACTTATAAATACAATTCTAAATCCTCAGTTGAGGATGATCAACATAATATCTTAGCATATTCTTTTGCAATTCCTAATAACGTAAGGCATATCAAGATATTCGCAGTATCTCATACAATAGTATAGAAAGAACTTACGTATTGTATATCACAAGCAGCATGCGAACTAATCATTACTTCTTCTTGTGTTCCTCCTTTCGGCTCCCTTTCCTTCAAACTCTTATTTTTTTGTCGTATCCTCCCCTCTTTCTCACATAAAACACTGCATTTCTAATGCTATCTTGCCCAAGTCATGGGTGCTCATTAATGCACCATTCCTTAATTCACTCAATATTCTCACAGCTCTCCACTTGCAAAAAGGTAGTGTAGAGCATGGAGCTATTTCTCCTCTCTCCACTCCCAAGCATCTAGGTAGTTCACTTAGAAGAAAAAGGAGACTCTTTGATTTTATCTAACATAATTATTAACTATAACAATAATATTATTAATAATAAAATAATAATAATAATATTAAGTTTGTAAATAGACATAACATACTTTCCTAGTAGATGTCGATATCACGCACTTCCAACCATTAAATATGTTCATCTGAAGCACAATTATCGACGGGAAATTCTCACAAGTTGACTAAGATTAGATAACAAAATTAAACATGTTTAGTCGACTTACACTCATCGACTTGTCATACAAAGACATACACCAAGCTTCTATCAGATGACAAAAGGAATTTAACCTTAGTCACAATGATGACATATCTGACAAGAACTAACATGATCTCTCTACTAAGTATATGTGTGTGTGTGTTTCCAGATGGAATAAGGTTCGTTGTATTCACATGATCTAGCATCCTCTCCATGATGATACTCTCTCTCCTCATATCGAAGGGAAAACAACATTATTCCTGCATCCACCTCAGTTAGATGACTGTAGTTAGTCTATTTCATCATTTTAACCACGTGTTAAATAATGACGTCATAAACAATTTTCTTGCATATAAATTAATACAAAACAAATGCATTTCTCATCGTCACTATGATCATAATATTTTCTCTGACTAACTATATGTCTCTTCAAAAATAAAGAAAATAAATACATTAGTTTTTTAAAATGGGGTGTGACAATGACTGTGACTGGATAGAAGAGTAGGCGTCATCAACTAGTTTGGTGCCATCATATACCATGTCAGGAATGTCCCAACCCAATTTGAAAGCCCTCATTTGATCAACTGTCAACCTCATCCAATCTCTCCTCCTGACCTCATAATCATCTATGTAGTCTTCCCAACAGTCTTCGAAGTGAGAATCATAATTTATGCTATTCCAACATTATGTTGTCCTTGACATAGTTTTTTATATCATAAGATAACCTTGTTGTAAAAGGATGAAAGTTCAACTTTGATAGAAGCATATCTACATTCTACACATTTGTAGCTGATTTACAAGTGCAATTGCTTAGGCTTATAGTGTAAGGAAGTAAGGTAGTGGAACAAATTCCTACACTAATCTTGAGAGGAGGATTATGCAAAACTTTGTAAATCTTTACAATAGTTACAAAAATTATACATAAATAGCAGTCATACCACAACACCATGATTTACATGGAGAAAACCCTTTTAGGCCTTCATAGGAGTACCACCAACTAGAGATCTAGAGGTAGCTTAATAATATCTATAGGACTCTCACACACAACCTCCATCTCAAGCACCTAATATATAGGAGATACAATACACGAAACTGCCAAATAGTAATTAGAAAACCATGAGCCAAAACTACCCAAAAGTGGCACCCAAATCCTTAGGGTTCCATTATGTCCAATCAAAGATGCCTTATGATGTGTCATAACATGCAACATAAGTTGGTCAACATGTTTAACTCTCCTTTACAACTTTTATCTATTTCCAACACGTTTTTACATTTTCTAATGTGGGAGGCCCAACTTTTGGAGGCCATAACTTTTGATCTGGGAGGCCAATTGAGCGCTTTCTTAAATTGTAGAGCTCAAAGTGATCTATGCACTAGGCACCTCCAGAAGTTGTACCAGGCAACATGGAATAGTTATTTTTGCCAAAAACCAACTCTATAGCCCAGAAATTGAGTTTATTAATTTCTATAACCCAAAAAATCACACTTCTATAATCACAAGGTTGAGACACTTTTCCCAACATTCTCTCACTTGTTAATCACCTTGCAAGAGCAAAGAGGGAGTATCAACACCATTATCTAATTTTTAGGGGCCAAAAGGCCCATAGACTCCAAACAGCATCTAAACTTATTTCTACACACAAGATTAGTTAATAAATCTATAACATTCATCAAAGTCTCTACCTTAACCAGCTACACCTTGCCATCCTTGACCATGTTGAACACGCTAGGGTACTGAGAGGGGTGGGTGAATCAGTATCTAAACAAACTTCAAATCCTCTAGAGTATATTAAAACTTAAACATTACAGCATCAACATAAACATAAAAGATCAACATAATGCACATCAACACATAACACCAGATATACATGAAAAACCCTGAAAGGGGAAAAACCATGGTGAGGATCAACTCACAATATATGAAGCTCAAAATTACAACTTTGTTTTAAGGCTATTGCCCAAGGAAGCTACTACTCCCTGCTGACTTTGTTTTAGGGATACAACCTAAGGAAGTTACTACTCCCTGAAGAAAGGTTTTAGGATCACTCCCAAGGAAACTACTACTCCCTACTAACTTTGTTTTAGGGCTACAATAGAAGGAAGCAACTATTCCATGAATTGAGAACAAACTCAGAAAAGATTACAACATGATAGTCCTTCTACTGTTTAAAACAAACAATGAAGCTCACACCTTTGATGATTGCAATTCTACCTCTTCATTCTTCTTCTAATGATTGGATCAGTTAGGCACACTCTTCACTTCCCTCCTGTCACAAAAATGTCTTCTAGATGAATCAAGACAACCCTTATTGCTTCTGGTCTTTCTCCTTCAGTTGCACATCATAATACATATCATATTCATATTCTACTCTTCACATGTTCATCTTTACAATTATACACCACATAGATCAACTAGGCTTACAATATATACATGACATCATATTTATTACATTACAAGTCATCCAATGCAACAAGAATATTACAATTTATAAGTCGACTGGAGATCACACAACATGAAGCATGCATAGAGAAATCCCTATCATGAACTACATGCTACTCCAGAGAGAGGCACTCACCTTGCGGATCCCAACACATGCTTAGTCCTATCCTAAACATCCTTCAAGGTATAACATCCCCACGCTTCACAAATTTGAAATAGGTCACCCTTAAGCAAGAACACATGAATCTTGTACCACATCGGTCTTTACAATCTTGGTGGTACTCATGAATGATTAAACATTGCATGCTCATCTTCTAGATGGGTTGGCAGGACCAATACAACATCTTCAAACACTCCTTGAACTCCGCACAACAACAACTTTGTGGTGCACATCACCAACATACCTCAGTTGGCCTCAGCAACAATAAATGTTCACAAATTGAATTGAAACCTTTGTGCAGTACTGGAAATAAGAAAGATCTTCATGAAATTCTTCCAAATGAGTCGGCATGACCCATATTACATCTTCAAATACTCTTTGAACTTTGCACACCAATGAATTTGTGCCGTATACCTTCAATCATGTGACCTGGGAATAGTTAGGCATCCAGAACCATCTGTATCACTTCTGTCATTTGAAAACTAAACTTGCTGATCTCCAAACCACCTAAAACTGTAATGTAGTGTGTATTGAACATCTCTTATCATGTTCACAAAATTGCATGAGCAAACCTTCACTTGCAAAGGAATGCGGAGCATTCCAAACAACCTTCATCACATTATCTTGCCATATCATAGACCAAAACTTTGTTACTTGTAACTTTCATTGTGGAGGAGCAAATGATTTGAAACTTTGGATTTAGCACCTCTACAACATACTAAACTTAACTTCTAAACCGCATGACCATATCTTCAAATGTGGAGGAATGCAAAGAATTTTACCAGGCAGTCTTCCAAGCAACTTTCTGCAGTAGAAACCTTCACCAACTTCTGAAGGCCAGAACCTTCATATAACAACACATACTTCCTTAGGAACAACAAGAAGCATCATACAACATGCTATAGGTCATCAACAACATCTTCTCATCCTCAGAATAGCTTCTAATTCCCATCTTAATATATCATTATGCATCTTAATGCTTCTAATCCCATCTTAATATATTATCATGAAATCATCTCTACTGACTACAAACATGCTCAATACAACTTTACTTGACATTAATCAGGGCATGACATCCAACCATGAACATAGTATATCATCATCATAAGCATCCAAGCATAGTGTCCAAACTAGGTGTTGTTATCAACCACACAACCACATCAGTGATAACCATACTGAATGTTGACATCAATGACAACCACACAACCATATGTGTAACAATCTCCCCCTTTGGCATTGATGGAAACACACACCTGCTTATTCTCCCCCTTTGACATCAAGGACAAAGGGCAACTTCTTCTCCTCCTTAGGGCATAAATTCTTCCCCTAAGGTGCACATTTTCTTAACATTATCCTCCTTTGATGTTCATACACTTTTTCTTGAAGCAACTCACTGACTCCCCCTATTAACAATAACCATTACCTTCTCCCCTTGAGAGGTAGCCACCATCAATGCAGGAAAAATATATAGCCTAAATTACTCCCCCTGGACAGATGCACCAACTATGCATCTAGCAAGAAGACAGAGGGGCAATTACCCCTAACTTCTGCAGGAGATACTCAAAAGTATTCGTTGCAAGAGCCTTTGTGAAAATGTCTGCAATCTGATCCTTTGTTGGAACATATTTCAACTTTACTTCCTTATCTGCAACCTTCTCTCTCAAAAAGTGATACCTGATTGATATATGCTTGGTTCTAGAATACATCACTGAATTCTTGGAAATATTGATAGCACTTGTATTATCACACAAAATAGGCATAGGCTCATCATACAGTACCTTGATATCCTTCAATGTTTGCTGCATCCACAACACTTGTGTATAGCAAGATGTTGTTGCAATATACTCTGCCTCTACAGTTGATAAAGACATTGAATCTTGTTTCTTTCTCTACCATGAAACCAATTTGCTTCCTAAGAAGAATGCACCACCACTTGTACTTCTTCTATCATCAACACAACCAACCCAATTAGCATTAGTGTAAGCACTTAGATCAAAGTCATTACCTCTAGGATACCATAAGACATAGTCTAGAGTTCCTTTCAAGTATCTAAATATTCTTTTCACTGCCTTTTCATGAGTTTGCTTAGGATTAGCTTGATATTTGGCAACCACACATACTACATGCATAATATTAGGTCTAGAAGTAGTCAAGTACAATAATTCTACAATCACAGATCTATAGATAGTATGATCAACCTCTGGAGACTCATCTACCTTACTTAAGTGACAACCAATAACCATAGGAGTACCTACTAATTTGGAATCCTCCATACCAAATTTCTTCAACATCTCTCTAACATACTTAGCTTGAGAAATAAACATGCCATCATCTGGCTAAGCAATTTGAAGTCCAATGAAGAAAGACATCTCACCAATCATAGACATCTCAAACTCTTCCTGCATCTCCTCTACAAACCTCTTACACATATCATCTCCACCAAAGATGATGTCAGCAAAATATACTGCAACTATTAAATCATCTCTCCTTCTTCCTTGATGTAAAGATTACTATCTGTGGTACCTTTCTTGAAACCTTGTTGAAGTAAGTACTTATCCAATCTAGCATACCAAGCTCTAGGTACTTGCTTGAGTCCATACAAAGCCTTTTTGAGTCTGCACACCATGTCTGGATCTTCTGATAACTAAAAACCATTAGGTTGCTCTATGTAGACCTCTTCCTCTAGATCACTATTCAAAAATGTTGACTTGATATCCATATGATAAACCTTGAAATTCTTGTGAGTAGCAAGGGCAAGAAACATCTTGATTGCCTCCATCTTAGATATTGGACCAAAAGTCTCCTCAAAATCAATGCCTTCAACTTGAGAATAGCCCTTACACACCAATATTGCTTCATTCCTCACAACTTTAGCATCTTCATTCAGCTTGTTCTAGAAAACCCACTTTGTTCCTATGACATTCTTATTGGTTGGTCTAGGAACCAATTCCCATGTCTAATTTTTCTCTATTTGATTCAATTCTTCATCCATTGCCTTCAACCATCCATCATCTTTGCTAGCATCAGCAAAGGTTTTGGGCTCTACCTTTAATAATAAACACAAATTTACTTGCTCTCTTGCATTTGCAAACCTTCTCCTGGTCTGCATACCTTCATTCTCATCTCCAATGATCTATTTTGTTGAATGGTTCTTTTGAACATATTTTGTTGGAGTCTTAGGGATTTGCTCTAGTTCTTGTTCCTTCTCTTCTTTCTCTTCTTCTTCTTCAATGCAAGGAAATATATTAGCTCCGCAGTCCTCTGGTTCTTGTGAGATCTGATACAAGTCTCCATCCACCTTGACATTTGTGCTTTCAATTATCTTTCCCAACCTCTTGTTGTAGCATCTATAGGCCTTGCTTCTGGTTGAGTAACCAAGAAAGATCCCTTCATCACTCCTTGAATCAAAATTTCCTAGTTCTTCTTCATCTCTTTTGATATAACATTTGTTTCCAAAGATCCTAAAGTATCCAATAGTGGGAGGTCTTCCATACCATAGTTCATCAGGGGTCTTAGTGTTATTGACCCTCAACTCTACCTTGTTGAGTAGGTAAACAACAGTGTGAACTGTTTCCTTCCAATATATATTAGATAGATCTGCATCTTTCAACATTGCCCTAGCCATCTCTTGCACAGTCCTATTCTTCCTTTCCACTACCCCATTCTAATGAGGGGTCCTAGGAGTAGACATATGTCTCCTAATACCATGATCTTCACAAAACTTTTCAATTTCATTTGAAGTAAACTCACCTCCTCTATTGGATCTTAAACATTTGATCTTAGCATCCATTTCATTGTTAACCATTGCTTTGAAAACCTTAAACTTATTAAAGGCATCTAATTTTTCTCTTAAAAAAGTAACCCAAGTCATTCTAGAATAATCATTAATAAGCAACATGAAATACCTTTCACCTTGTTGACTCTTTATTCTTGTAGGGCCACAAAGGTCAGTGTGAATCAGCTCCAATGGCATTGAAGAAGAAAACTCCTTGCTCTTGAAATTTGTCTTTGTCTTCTTTCCCATTTGACATTCCTTGCATAATGTGTTTGTAGGTTTGGTTATTTTAGGCATGTCTCTCACACATGAATATAGTCGATCTTTACCATATTATTAAAGTTTATGTGTCCTATTCTCTTGTGCCACAACCAACACTCACTAGATTGAGCTAGTAAGCAAATTCTTCCATTTAGCTCCTTTAGGTGATAGATATCACCATATGTCTTGATGCCTTCTACAACTAATTTTTCAGACACTGCCTTCTTCATTTCACAACCTTTGGCATGAAAGGTAATATTGTATCCTTTACTGCACATCTGACTAACACTGAGAAGATTATGCTTTAGCCCTTTAACATAGAGGACATCCTTAGTTTTATTCTTCCCATCAATAGTAATAGCACCCTTACCACAAATTTGTGTTGACTCATCACCACCAAAATTAACAGCTCCACCATTCCACTTCTCAAGGCTGATAAACTTCCCCTTGTCACCAATCATGTGGTTAGAATAACCACTGTCAATTACCCAAGTATTGGCTTCTTCTTTTGCATGAAAGATAGTCCATGCAACCATTGATTTTTCATCATCTTGATCATTCTACAAGGTATTAGACTTTTTACAATTCCCAAAATCATCCTTTTTGTCACCAAAATTCAAGGCCATGAAAAGTTTTTCATCATTTGAATCATCATAATCCTCATCTTCTAAAGAACAACTGCTCTCTATGGAATACAAATTTCTTTTGAACTTGTCTCTCTTGTTACTACCCCTTGATTCTTTAAAAGGACATTTAGAGGCAAAATGACCAATTTTCCCACAATTGAAACATTTGAAAGGTAACTTACCTTTGTATTTGCCAATGCCCTTAGTCAATCTTCTTACAAAGTTTGCCTCTACCTCATCAAGGTCATCATCTTGATCAGCTGCTTTATCTTCTATCTTCTTGCTTTGAATGTTGCTTCCTTCTTTGGAGCACCTTTGTCAAATTTTCTCATTTCAAAGGTTGTGAGAGAGCTAAACAATTGATCTACTGTATATGTATCCAAATCTTGAGTCTCCTCAATAGCAAATACCTTATGACTATAAGATTTAGGAAGAGTTCTCAGTACCTTCTTCATAATCTCATCTTATTTCACTTCTCCACCAAGACCTGTGATGCCATTAACTATTTCATCCACTTGGAGCATGTAACTAGCAATGTCTTCATCTTCTGTCATCCTCAAGGTCTCAAATTTGCTCTTGAAGATTTGCATCTTGGCTTGCTTCACTTTACTATCTCATTCATAAATGCTTTCAAGTTTTACCCATACATCCTTAGGAGATTTGCAACTCATTATCTTTAGAAGTTCTGAATTAGATAGCTCACTCATGATAGTAATATTTGCTTTGGCATTATTGTCATACAACCTAATCTCATCAGCATTTATAGGCTTAGAAGCAGGAGCAGTGTAACCCTTCTTGACAACTTGCCAAACACCAAACCCCAGAGAAGATCGATAGTTTTCCATCCTTAGCTTCCAAAAGGAATAATTTGTTCCATCAAACATAAGTACCTTGTGAGATCCATTATGAGCCATCCCAGACTTTTCTTAAGTAGTTAAGCTTCTTCTAAGTAACTAGGTTCTAATACCAATTATTGAACACACTGGGATACTGAGAGGGGGGGTGAATCAGTATCTAAACAAACTTCAAATCCTCCGGAGTAGATTAAAATTTAAACATTACATCATCAACATAAACATAAAAGATCAACACATAATAACAAATATACGTGGAAAACCCAAAAAGGGGAAAAACCACGGTGAGGATCAACTCACAATATATGAAGCTCAAAATTACAAATTTGTTTTAGGGCTACAACCCAAGGAAGCTACTACTCCTTGAAGAAAGGTTTTAGGTGTGCTCCCAAGGAAGCTACTACTCCCTTCTGACTTTGTTTTAGGGATACAACCCAAGGAAGCAACTACTCCCTCAACTGAGAACAAATTTAGAAAAGATTACAGCATGGCATTCCTTCTACTCTCTAAAACTGACAATGAAGTTCACACCTTCGATGATTAAAATTATGCCTCTTCACCCTTCTTCTGATGATTGGATTAGTTAGGCACACTCTTCACTTCCCTCTTGTCACAAAAATGTCTTCAAGATGAATCAGGATAGCCCTTATTGCTTATGCTCTTTCTCCTTCAGTCGCACATCATAATACATATCATATTCATATTCTGCTCTTCACATGTTCATCTTCGCAATCATACACCACCTAGATCAACTAGGTTTACAATATATACATGAAATTTACATTACAAGTCAGCCAATACAACAAGAATATTACAATTTACAAGTCGGCCAAAGATCACACAACATGAAGCATGCATAGGGCATTCCCTATCATGAACTACATGCTACTCCAAAAAGAGTTACTCACCTTGCGGATCCCAATGCATGCTTAGTCTAGTCCTAAACATCCTTCACAGCATCATCCTTCAAGGTATAACATCCACACACTTCACAAATTTGAAATAGGTCACCCTTAAGCAAGAACACATGAAGCTTGTAGCACATCGGTCTTTGCAATCTTGGCAGTACTCATGAATGATTAAACATTGCATGTTCTTCTTCTAGATGGGTCGGCAGGACCCATACAACATCTTTAAACACTCCTTGAACTCCAAACAACAACTTTGTGGTGCACACCACCAACATACCTTAGTCGGCCTCAGCACTAATAACTCTTCACAAATAGACTTGAAAACTTTGTGCGATACTAGAAACAAGAAAGATCTTCATGAAATTCTTCTAGATGAGTTGGCATGACCCATACAACATCTTCAAACACTCCTTGAACTTCACACACTGACTTTGTGCCACACACCTTCAATCATGTGACCTGAGAATAGTCAGGCATCCAGAACCATCAGTATCACTTCTCTCATTTGAAAACTAAACTTACGAACCTCCAAACCACGTGAAACTACAATGTGGTGTGTATTGAACATCTCTGATCATGTTCACAAAACTACATGAGAAAACCTTCACTTACAGAGGAGTACGGAGCATTCCAAACAACCTTCATCATCACATTATGCTACTAGAGCACAGACTAGAACTCTGCTACTTGTAAATTTCACTGTGGAGGAGAAAATGATCTGAAACTTTGGATTTAGCACCTTTACAACATACTGAACTTAAATTTTGAACTGCATGACCATATCTTCAAATACGAAGGAATCTAGAGCATTTTACCAGGCAGTCTTCTAGCTAACTTTCTGTAGCAGAAACCTTCACTAGCTTCTAGAGGCCAGAACCTTCATATAACAGCACATACTTCCTTAGGAACAACAGGAAGTATCATACAACATGCTACGGGTCATCAACAACATCTTCTCATCCTCAACATAGCTTCTAATTCCCATCTTAATATATCATTATTCATCTTAATGCTTCTAATTCCCATCTTAATATATTATCATGAAATCAACTCTGTTGACCACAAATATGCTCAATACAACTTTACTTGACATTAACCAGGGCATGACATCCAACTAGGAACATCAACAACCAACCATGAACATAATATATCATCATCATAAGCATCCAAGCATAGTGTCCAAACTAGGTGTTGTCATCAACCACACAACCACATCAGTGATAACCATACTGAGTGTTGACATCAATGACAACCACACAACCATATGTGCAATAGACCATATCTCTAAAAAAATGATATTATACATCAATATGCTTGGTCCTAACATGCAAAATTGGGTTCTTAGCTAGGTAGATCACACTCTGACTGGCACAATAAACTATCACTAGACCTTGTTTTATTCCAATGTCTGAACACAATATTTTAAGCCACATAAATTCTTTACAAGCATGAGTAGCTTCCTTATACTTAACCTCAGTAGTGGAAAAAGAAATCACATGTTTATTCTTCTGACTAATTGCAACACTAAATAAAGTAAACACATAAACACCAGTGGATCTTTTGATATCAACATCACCTACCTAGTCTGAATCCACATAACCATGAATATCAAGGGAATGCCAATCTCCTATCAAATTACAATGATAACACAAGAAATACTTTGAGGTACCCCATAAATATCTGAAGACTCTTTTAACTGCATCTTAATGAACTCTAATAGGATTAGACATATATTTGGAAAGAACTCTTACTGCTTAGGCAATGTCTGGTCTAGTACAAATCATAACATACATCAAACTTCTGACTGCACTCTAGTAAGGCACTCTACTCATGTATTCCATTTCCAATGGGGATGTTGGACATTATGAATAAGATATCTTCATTCCAACTATAAAAAGAACACACAATGGTCTACAATCCTACATATTAAACCTCTATAAAATTGAATTGACATACTCACTTTAGCTAAGCCATATTTTTTTGTTTACTTTATCTTTTAATTTTCATCCCAAGAATGTGTTTAGCTACATCAAAATCTTTCATTTCAAATTTAGCCACAAGTTGAGACTTTAGTTCTAAAATCATTTATTTCCCTTTACCAATAAATAACATATCATCAACATATAATACAATAAATAGGGAATGATTACCATCAGATCTATTGTAAACACATCGATATGATGTAGAATGCTCATATCCAAAACTCAACACATATGTATCACATTTCTAGTATAACATCCTAGGACTCTGTTTTAGGCCATACAAGAATTTCTTTAATTTACAAACCAATTTATTTTACCTTTCAGCACACAATGCTTTGGTTGTGTCATATAAATATCTCTCCAAATCACCATGAAGGAATGCCGTTTTCACATCCACTTACTCAACCTTTAGGTCATAAGTTGTAGCAATAGAAAGAAAGAATCTAAGAGATTTCATTTTTACAACAGAAGACAATATCTCACCGTAATCAACACCCTCAACCTAAGAGTAACCTTTCACAACTAATCATGCTTTTTACTTCTCAATACCTCCATTTGAACCAATCTTTTCTTGAACACCCATTTGCAACTAATAGGTTTTCATGCTTCAAGAAATGGTACTAAGTCCCATGTATCATTCTCTTCCAAAGCTATCATTTCTTCATCCATGGCAATCTTCTAGGACTCTACATCATTCATACCTAATGCTTCTTCTACATATCTTGGTTCATCCATGTTAGTATTCAAAGAAAAATACATCTCTAGTCATCAGGTGAATATCTTTTAGGTGGTTGTTTATGCCTTGTAGGCCTTCGGACAAGTTGGGGTCAAAGTTCTTCTTCCTCTTCTAAAGATTCAAAGCTAGATGAGCTCTCCTCAACTTCTTGTCTATCTAGGGGCCTTGATTAAACTTTCTCAGGCATAAAAGGAAGTTGAATCACATCTTTCTGTTTAGTTTTTTTTTTGCTGCAATATAATAGAAGAAGGCTTAGTTTCTCTAAAAATCACACTTCTACTATATATTATCTTTTGAGCAACATGATTCCAAAGCTTGTATCCCTTCACACTATAACTGCAACCAATGAAGATATATTTCATAGCCTTTTTCTCCAACTTTGTTTGCTTCTCCTTTGTCACATGTGCATATGCCTTGCAACCAAAAATTCTAAGATGCCTTAATGAAAGATTGTGACCTGACCACACCTCCATAGGCACTTAATCAACAAGAGATGATGTTGGAGATTTGTTAATTAGGTAGCAAGCAGTGGCAACTTCAACCCAAAACTTTTGTTCCATACTAGAACCATAAGCATACTCCTAGCCTTCTCCATCAATGTTTTGTTCATTCTTTTTGCAACTCCATTATGTTGTGGAGGATATAGAGTTGTCTTCTATCTCTGAATGCCACAATCTTTATAGTATCTATCAAGATCATTAGAGAAAAATTCACCACTATTGTCAGTCTTCAAACATTTTATTTTATTTATAGTTTGCAACTCAACCATTACTTTAAATTTTTTAAATCAACTAAAAACTTTAGATTTACTCTTTAGAAAATATACCCATGTCCTACTATAATCATCAATAAATGAAACATAATGTATAGATTTTCCAACGGAAGAAACATCTACAAGACCAAACACATCAAAATAAATAAGATCCAATACACCACAAGATTTATGAGAACTAGAGTAAAATTAAATGCATTTTTGTTTACCATACATATAATGCTCACAAAAATCATAATCAAGATTACAATTAGTCAACCATTCAACAAGGTTTTTATTTTTAAATGTCCTTAGACCCTTCTCTCCAATGTGGCCAAGTCTCTAATACCATAACATAGTCTTCTCTACATGTATTTTTAATTCAAAGTCTTCTTTGCAAGTAGTTTTAATTCAAAAGAAAGAACACCTTTAGGTACCTAGAAGCCACAACCATTCACTAAAAAGGAAATCATCTCTTTTCTAATGAAGTAGTCACATGCTTTCTTTTCACATAAGTAATATTGCACTCGATAGTGCATGCATCAATCTTATACAATGTGCCAAATTTGACACCTAGCAATCACCATAACACCTCTAACCATCTTGGCATCCTATATTAGAAAAGACTACCTACACTTCCTCATCTATTAGTTTGCTCACAGATAATAAATTTCATGCTAACCTAGGGATATGAAACACAACATTAATCTTTTTTACTCTACTATCAAAAAATCTGATTTTAACTTTACCACGATCAACAATATTTAAACAAGAATCATCATCCAATACCTTCATCAAATTCTTCATATTTAGAAAATCAATCTCTATTAGAAGTCATATGAAATATGCACCTATATCAATTAACCATACATCATTATCTACACGAGTGTCCAAAGCAATAATTAATGCATCACCATCTTCCTTCTCATATTCAAAATCAGAATCAAATTTTTTCTTTTTCTTCTTTTATTCTTTGTACTCCTTACAGAAGTGTCCAGGCTTACTGTAATTCCAACAAATAACTTTGGACTTTCCAGGAGATTTGGATCTCCCCCTAGACTTGGATTTTGATTTGTCATGTTTCTCATTCTTCTTGTCTATTTCTTTAGGTCTTTCATGAACATTGAGGGCCTCTTTAGCACTAATGGATACCTTCCTCCTCATCTGTCTAGAGAGCAAAGAACCCACAACATCTTTAACTTTCAAGACAACTAAAGTACTCCCAATAACCACAACAAGAGAATCCCACAAATTAGACAAAGAACAAAGTAGGATCTAACATCTTTAGTCCTCATCTATTTTTACACCAACTGATGTTAATTAAACCACCAACATATTAAATGTTTCTAGATGGTTTACAGATCATCCACCCTTTTCTTCAAGAAAATCTTGTTCACTAAAGATTTGACTTGATATATCTCACCAAGTTTCTTCCATAGTTTCTTTGTAGAGGGCTCTTCATGGACATTGATTAAAATAGAGCCTGCCAAACACAATCTAGTTAGACACTTGGCTTTATGGTCTATAACATCATATTGAGTAGCCAAAGTAGCATTTGCATGCCTTGAAACATTCTCATCAACCACATCCCATAGATCTTGATCAATTAACAGATCTTCCATCTTTAGCTTCCACATCTCAAAATTGTTACTAGAAAACTTCTCTACCTCTATTTTTCTTGATGTGCTTGCCATCTAAAAATTCCTACAACAAGATCACAAAGTATTGTCTACACAAGCGCTCACTCAAACTAGATTAGTTTAAAAAATCCAACAACCCATAATTGAAAAAAAGGTGATCAAATTCTAATACTACTTGTAAGGAAGCTAAGGTAGTGGAACAACTTCCTATACTAATCTTGAAAGGAAGATTATGCAAAAAATTTCAAATATTTATAATAGTTACATAAATTATATAGAGATAGATATAAATAATAGTCATACCACAACATAGTTATTTATGTAGGAAAAACCCTTTTAGAAGAAAAACTCCACACTCTAAAAGCAACCCAATATATTATTTAGAAATATTAATAAGATTATATTATACTTGCAGAGCAACCCTACATAGGAGTATCACCAACTAGATATCTAGAGGTAGATTCACAATATCTATAAGACTCTCACACACAACCTCCATCTCAAGAACCTAATATATAGAAGATACAATACATGAAACTATCAAACAATAATTAGAAAACCATGAGCCAAAACCATCCAGAAGTGACACCCAAATCCTTAGGGTTTCATTATCTCAATCAAATAAGCCTTATGATGTGTCATAACATGCATCATAAGTTGGTCAACATGTGTAACTCTCCCTTACAACTCTTTTCCATGTCCAACACATTTTTACTTTTTTCAATATGGGAGGCCCAACTTCTAGAGGCCATAATTTTTTATTCGGGAGGCCGATTGAGCCCGTTTCTTTTCTAAATTGTATATGTTGAAGTGATCTACATATTGGACACCACTAGAAGCAATGTCAAGCAACCTAACATAGTTATTTTTTCCAAAACCAACTCGATAACCCAATAATTTAGTTTATTCATTTTTATAACCTTAAAATTGAATTTTTATAGTTGCAAGGTTGAGACACTTTTCCCAACATACAAGAAAAAGGATATCCTACCTTTTCTTTTCACTACATTTCTTACTTACCTCTCCCATTTGTCTACATAATTCAAGGAAAATGAGATAATCACTTGCATATGAGGCAAATTGTAAAGGGATCTTTCAAAACCACCTATTCTTAGGTATGCAAATATATTATACTAAATGAAGAAACCACCAACCTAGGTAATCAACTGAAATGCCTCAGGAGAAATTTTGAGTCCCAATTCTCGTTCCAATATTTTTACATTCAACATACAAAATGCATCATTCACTTCTGTAATCCTTGTTTCCAATCTCCATCTAAAGTTACAATAAAAATTATAGATTTGTGTTGAATTATCATAGACTCCTTGAGTTTGCAACCCAAGCTATAGAATGTTCAAAGGTAACTTACTGCCAAAAATGTTGGAATTAATCTCTAAGGAAGCAGTCCTAGAGGGCTCACTTCAAGAACTATTTGCGTGGATTTTTTCCCCTACTTTTTATTTAGATTTTCAAGAGGTACCTTTGAAATGGGGTTGGAAATCCCTCTTAGATAATTTGTAGAGGGAAAATTCTTTGTTTTAATAAATTTTTATCCCTTTATTTTTTAGCATTTGCTATTGCTAAAAAAAAATATAAAAATTCTGCAATATATATATATATATATATATATATATATATATATATATATATATATATATATATATATATATATATATATATATATATTGATGAAAATGCAATTTATCTATTTAAATAAAATAACACTTCACAAAAAAATAACGGGTGGTTAAAAGGCACACCCTAAGAGTCACATGGGCTAAGCCCAAAAATATCTAGAACAAAGTATCAAAGGATACAAGACCCATATAAAAATAAAGAAAAAATAGAATTAAGCAGCCAATGCCATTCCTGCAGATGGCGGATCCCTGTCATTCGGTTTCCCCCAAATGTCCGCAGGGTCCGAGTTGACATCAGGCATAGCTCAACCATCTTCATTTTCTTGTTCTTCTTTTTGAATATTTGGCTCCTTGTGCTAAGGTGAGATAGTCAAATTTAACTGAGGGAAAACCTTAGTATTATCCCACCCCTATAGATGGTGGATGTGAAGAACCAGGAGCATTGTAGCCTGCATTGTCCATTGCAGCCCAACCAGCATTACCTACATTATCCATAATGGGCCACCCCGCGTTATCCCCAGTTGCACTAGCAGCATGGCCATAGGTCCATCCACGCGGATGTGGAGAGGCCGAGCACCTACACTGGTGACCATCGCGATGCGGAGCATGCTAGAAGTGAGGCTGAGAATCTCTGGCCGAACTACTTTTGCATCTGTTAGGAGAGCAAGCTCTAACAGAGGATGGTGAGGGAGGAACACGAGCCACAATGTAGGGAGCATTCCCCCAATGATCCAACAACTCTTGTAAGTGAGCCACTTCCAAGGCAACTTTGTTAGCTTGCACTTGAATCTGCAGGAGAACATTAGAATAGATAATAGTTTTAATGTACAGAGAAACATTAGTTCCAATTTTACTTTCTGAAAATATACAAGAATTAAGATCTTTCCATAATGCAAATAAAATCTCCACCCTGAAAATATGCCAGATTTGAGTAAATTTTTTAGGAAACCTAGGTGAATCACCCAGCAGGATGATTTGCCAGGTTAATGGCTCAGGTCTGAAAGGCTAAAAAAAATCATGAATCTATATCCAAAATTGCTAAGCTCTGGTGCAATACCATAAGAGATGCTGAATCATTTCAGCCTGTGCACAAAAAGGGCAACGAGGATCCTGGACCCCAAGGTGAAACAACCTAGTACCAATAGGCAAGCCTTGAAAGAGCATGCACCAGGAAAAATGAGCAAGTTTTGGCTTAAGAATGGCAAACCAAACAGTTTTAAACCTAGAATGCTAAAGACTTAAAGAGCTATGAATAAGCCAATGCTTATTCAGAGTGGCAGCCATGGGTAAATGGGTGAAAGCCACCTGTAAGCCATCTGTGGCTTGAAATAATGCAAAGGTGTGTCTGGATACCATTTCCAGTCCTTCCACCATGGCTTGTTGGACTGAATTCCAACCTTGTGCAACATTTCAGGTGGAATAGCCATGATGATTCTATCATAAGTAGGCTTATCAACTTTTGAAAGAGAAAATTTTACACGGAATGTTTCCCAAGCCAAAAGGCTCATAGTGGGTCTGTGAAACAGGTCTTGAAGGGTCTGAACACCTTTTTTGTGAAATTTGAGAGCCTTTAAACCTTGCAATTTAGCCAAGGGTTGAGTTGCAGAAGCTAGGAGAGGTGACCACCAAATATTAAGGTGATTGAATGAAATACCAGCACGAAAACCATCACCATCCCAGCATAACTAAGGTTTAATTTTTTCCCAGGCTTTCCAAATGCTCTTAACCACAAACGTGCCTGAGATTTGAATTGGTTCTCTCATAACAAGGAGAGTAGAAAAACCAATTCCTTTCCAAGCTAGTTTGTGCATAGGATGACCCATTTCAATGTTATGCCGGAGTAAAACCTTCCATGCCTCACAACCAATGAGCGCACGAACAATCCATTTGACCGCCAAGGCAGTTCCTTGGTGATGAGTAGAAAGAATACCAAGTCCTCCAGAATCTTTGGGAAGGCAACAAAATTCCCATGCAACACAGTGAAAACCATGGCGAGTATCAGAAGAGGTCCATAGAAAATCCCACAAGAGTTTTTCCAGTTTGGCATAAGAGCTTTTTGAAGGAGCCCAACAAGAAGAATAATAAACATGGGTTGTAGCCAAGATGTTAGAACAAACCTAAAATTTACCAAGCAGTGAAAGAGGCTTAGTAATCCAGAGAACAAGTTTTTGCTCCACATGGGTAAGAATAGCTTGCCATAGGGTGGCAGAAGTGCCCTGGAATGCAAAAGGAATACCCAAGAATCTAAAAATTTCACCATGGCCAACCCAGCGCCAGCCATATTGCTAAAGCCAATGAGGAGTGGGAGGTATAGACTGTCTGTAGCATAACATCTTGTGCCACTGAATGGAAGAACCTGAGGCCAAACAAAAGGTCTCTAGACAACCAAGAGCATTTTTAACTGAATTTTCTTCTTCCAATAAGGTTAAAAAGGAGTCATCAACAAAATGACCACTAACCAGCTGGCTGGAACAATTTGGTAAAGAAATACCATGAACAAGCCTATTGGAAACTGAATGAGCAAGAAGATAACCAAAACCTTCTGCTGCAAGAACATACAGACTTGGGGCAAGAGGGCATCCTTGGCGGATTGATCTGAAAAGGCCAAAAGTACGAGACTACTGGCCATTGATAGTGATGCAAGCAGAAGCATCTGAAAAGAGCATTTTGATTGATTGTATAAAAGATGGTCCAAACCCTAATGCTGCAAGCATTGCAAGGATAAAGTGCCATTCAATGGATTATAAGCCTTAGCAAAATCTATTTTTTTAAAAATTGCTTTTTGGTTTGATTTTTGGGCCCATTCCATTCCCTCCCAAACAACAATGATATTATCTAATATATATCTAGACTTAATGAAGCCTGTTTGTTCAGGATGGACAATCAAAGGAAGCAGGTTGCAAAGTTTGAGCGAAAGGGCTTTTGTAATAATTTTGTAGGAGACATTGAGGAGGGTAATGGGCCTCCAGTTGCAGATATCCTTCGGATTGCCAGCTTTAGGTATGAACTTAATGTTTCCTTGATTTATAATATTTCCTAAAGAATTGGAATGAAATGCTTCAAGGTAGACATTGTGTAAATCTTTTCCTAAACAATCCCAAAGGGCTTTGTAGAACTCACAAGAAAAGCCATCAATTCCAGGTGCTTTCCCATCTGCCATAGAGCAGACAACTTCTTTAAGGTCTTCAATGGTCAAAAGTTGATCATAGAAGTGAGTCTGGGCAGAGGATAGCCTATTTGGAACAACATCAAGACAATCATGCAAAGCAGTTTGTCGCTTAGGAGTGTAATCTTGAGCAGTGAAAACTTTTTCATAATGTCTTACAAAAGCCTGGAGAATATCTGGTAGATCTGTATGAACAACATTGTCCTCTTTGATTTGCTTAATACCATGTGAGGAATGTTTGGCTCAAAGAGCAAGAAAGAACTCCTTAGAAACACGGTCCCCAATTTTTAGCCAGTGCATTCTGGCTTTAAGTTGTACTCCTCTGGCAGCATGGCAGTCAACCATTTGTTTTTGATGCTGTAAATTGGCAACAAGGACTTGCTTAGAAGGAGAAAAAGGCTCAGCAGCCAAGGCCTCACAAGCAAATTTCAAAGCAATGACAGTAGCTTCATAAGCCCTTCTCCTGAAATTGGCCAGTTGATGACCATAAATGCAAAGAAACCTCGCTGTGCGAGTAATAGCATCATTCCACCACTTAATCCATCCAGTAGCATGCAATGACCGACATTCTAAATTCCAAATAGTTGAAATGTGTGCCAAGGTGGGTTGTGAGCAAGCAAGGAAGTGTTCACAAAAAAACTGAGATTTCATGGCGCATGGTTGAGTGAGTTACCACTCAATGGCAAACTGAATTGGAAAGTGATCTGACAACGTCACATCCACTAACGGCTGCACAAGAAGGGTGGATGACGTGGAGAAGTTAAAAAAAGATTGCTCAAAAATCATAACATGATCAAGGCGTTTAAAGACCCTGTCAGTTCTAGCCCGAAAATTGCACCAAGTATGCCATAAAGGACTGGAGTGACGGCAACCAACATTGGGATCAAAAAATCCCAATTTATTGCGCATATGGAACCACGCCTCTCTTTTGCCAGCTGGCCACTGAAAAGGTAGAACACCATCCTTGTCAGTAGTCATTTCAACCATATTAAAATCTCCACAGATAAGCCATGTGGCCACAGACAATGAATCTGCAATCCACCACCACAAAGCAGATCTTTCTGACACATCATTTGAAGCATAGACATTAATAATCCCAAAAGAGTGATTATTAGTATTAAGAAGCGTCCAGACTAACCGGTTGGTGGGATCCACCCCATGATCCACCACTAAATCATGCCATCGAGGAGACAAAAGAGTAGTTACACCACCTTTGCCAGCCTCATGGGCGGTGGAAAATAGTTTGCTGGCTGGCCAAATACAACGGCAAGTCGAAGACAAAAGAAAGCCTGTAACTTTAACTTTTTGCAGGCATAGAACATCAAGAGAAATATAATGATGGAGAGCATCATGAACAAAGTACTTCCTAGAGAGGTCAGTGAGACCTCTAACATTCCAAGAGAGAAAATTTATTTAAAATCCTCCACCATCTCCCCAGAATCTAGGCTTCCAAATGAAGCAAAACTATTCTGAAGAAAGGCGGTGGGGTTTGACCCAAATTGGAGAGGAGGGATTTGATATTTTTTAAGCTCTTGAACAATTTCTACCTCCTCAAGAAGCTCATGGCTACGAGAGTGCCTGAGAGGCGTCAGAAAAGAATTGACACAGGCTCTTGCCCTTGGCGATGATGCTTGCTGTGAAGGCAACACAAGAGGACTCTTATTGTTGTCCTTCCCGCCAATCATAGAAAGCTTTGAAACCTCTTTAACTACTTCAGAGGGTTTAAGAACATCCGCAGAAGGTTTCACTTTGTGTTTGCGATTGATAACGGTAGCCTAAGTGTCCATTGGTTTAGAAACCACCTCCTTGGGCATAGTTGCTACATGGTTTGCTACAGGGCGTGCCTGTACAGTTTCCTTGAGAGGAGCCCGGGTTCTAGGCACAATAAGAGGACAATCCCTAATTTTATGCTCTACTGACTGACAACGATAGCAAGTATTGGGCAAATTGAAGTATGTGACTTTTTGGGTGTGCCGAAGGGGGCCAATTTGAATGTCAATAAATTCCTCGAGGTCTTTTGAAAGATCCACCTCAACACAGACACGCTTTTGAGGGCATGCTTGAAAGAACCTATTAGGTTCAACACAAATAACTCTTTCTAAAGAAGAGGCAATGTCATGCAGGAGGTGCAAACAGGGCAAAGACAAACCAGGGAATTCAATCCACACAGGAACTCTGTGTTTGGTATCATCAGAGGCCACAAAATCCCGTGTCCACTGTTGGAAGACCAACAGGGAAGACCGAACATACCAAGGGCCATGGTTCAAAATTGCTTGAACATGGCTAACTTCCGCAAAGCAAAAAAGGAAAAATCCTTTGGTCAAATTCTAGACCATATCAAGGTAGACCCCATGAGGGACCCAAGCCTTTTGGACCCATTCTTTGAGCATAGATTCAGGGGGAGTTCTCCCTACAAAATAACCAATGAGAGTATGCTGCTCTAACCATAAACAAGCAGTATCAAATTCCTGTGATGGTAAGATCACATCAGCAGGAGGGTCTGAGGGCTTACCTCGTGAAACACCTTTGGAACAAACTTCCGGGGATGCTTGGTCGGTGGAGGAGCCATTGTTCAGAGCCGAAGAACCACCAACACCAGCAACAAATGCTGGGTTAGAAGCGGTAAGAGGCATTTAAATGGCCAAAAAGCTACAATAATTGCGGGCGTACTGCCAAAAAAAAAAAGAAGCCATACTTCCTGCGCCTAGAGTGCGGTATGAACCTAGAGAGGCAATGGTGGCCAATCTCAAAAATATGCAGAGCAAAAAAACTTGTTCCGACGAAAGCAAATTTCTCACAAACTCGAATTTGAAAACGAAACATATATCCCAAAATATTTTAGAAAGGCCCCCTCCAACTAGAATTGACATGTTGGTGAAAAACTTGTCCCCATAAAAGAGAGGTCACAAGTTTGAATCCTCGTGTGGGTAGGGTATGTATGCTTCGTATTAGAAACACAGTTTGGTGAACACCTCATACTAGGAGTATCAGGTAAGGTACTGTCATGTTATAAGCCCCCTGTAAACCCAAAATCAACCTGCTTAATATTGTAAACTATAAAAGGATTCCATTTCCATTCCATTGACTGCTACCTAAATGTTGTAAATTGTTAACCACTGAGTGCCAAACATGGCCATGTTGAGCTTCAAGAACAAAGATTCATCAAAGAAGAATGCTCAGACCACCTCTTTCTAGCTAGATTTTGAATTTTTTTTGTTTTATTTATTTGTTCAAAGCTTGATTTCATCTGCTCTCACATGAGAAGTGAGATCTAATCGAATCCACAAATCCACCTGCAGAGAAACCCAATTTTTGTTAATTTTTCAATTTTTTTGATGTTTCAATTTCGTCTGCGCTCACAAAATTGATGGAACATGCCTGTACCCGTTTTCTCCCCAACAATAAGGATTCCTCTCTCGTGACAATCAAACCAAGATACCATTGAAGGGGCGATTCAGGAGTGGATTTTAAAATTTCAAAAGGTACTCCTACTGTTCAGCTTACTTTTTAAAATTAATGTATTAGGGTAAGGATTAAGGAATATTTCACAGACTAGTCAGTTTACACATTTCTCATATTTGTCATATCTTTTCGAGCTCTAGTTCTGGGTCATGGTTTTACCAGCGTATGTAATTTGCTTGCGGCAGATCGATTGCAACTTTTCTTCCTATTCAGTTTTATAGGATTTTATACAGACAATGATAAACTTGCATGTTACGCTCTTTTCGTTCCTTTAGATATTTTTCTATAGAAAATATATGGACGATCTCCAAACGTGACAACAGTGTCTCTTTACAACGGGATAAAATTGAAGGAAAACAAATGGGCTCTGTGACTAAAACCACAGTATCCCAGAAAACTGTTTGACAAAAGTACTAACTAAAGTTGGGTATCTGGAAATAACACGAGGCTAGAAACAAATATTGCCAGTGGTATGAATCTGTCATTGTTAGGCTGGAATAAATCCTAGAAAGAATCGTTAGAAGTGGGTTTGAACAATGATGAACTTTTATTAGGTGGAAGTGCCTTGTTATTCCTCCCAAGTATGGGCGGGATGATGTTTGGGGAAATTGAGAGAAGTATTATCACAAGGAAGAAAATGCATTATTTTTTAAACATCAATTTTGTTAATTTTCCATCGACCAGCTAAGACCCAAATTTAGGACCTCCTGTTTGTTGCTGATGTGCTCTACCACCGAGCTAGTAATCTCTTTATATTGTGGAGTTTGGATTATTGCTGCCACCAATTTCATTAGAGGCATTCACAAATAAAAATAGAATTATGCTACTCGTCCCTTAATGTTCTCGAGTTTGGATTATTCCTGCAACGAATTTCATTAGAGAGTTATTTGAAAATTTGAAAGAATTTTTTTTGTCAATGGCTTCCTAGAAAATAGATCAAAAGAGTCTAGCAGATTCATCATTATGCCGAAGGTGTCTACAATTCTTATCAACCTGTTGTGCGTAAGTGCTTCCTTAACCAATTGCATTTGTCGATAGAGAAATTCACAAATCTTGGCAACTGAAGATGTATTTACATTTGATTGAGAGGGACATGAAGAAAGTAGTTGATGGCATAGAACCAAAGCCTAGACATCCTGATGTCTGTGACAAAATACGAAAAGTGCAGCAAGGCCTTGCCTCTTATTGTGTTAGGACTGTAAGATACGCAGCTGATCTATATCATAGAATTGATTTTGGGGACAGCTACACCTTAAAGAGGTTTGTATTTATAAAGGAAGAGTGCTGAAATGCAGGATGTGATTTATGCAAAACGAAACAGACAGAAAAGAGTGTGCTCACTGGGCAACATTTTGGCAGTGGCATGGGAAATATAAACTTGTATTTGTATTGTAATTGACTTCTATCACAATATTCATAAAAACTATGTAGGGATACAAATTCTTTAAACATGGCTTAAGCTACTATGTTCATCTTCCATACAAAGAACGAAGATGACATTTAGAGAAGATTATGCTTGAAGGTTTAATTTATACAGATGCAATGCATAGGGCAATCACCTAGTTGGATGTAAAAGAAAATCTAGGTATTTGTGTCTTTAATGAAGGGCGGTATGATGCACTGAAGTAATGCTCATGCTAGTCTGACAGTTCTCCAGGTTGTCTCAAACTGTGGAGATGTAATCTGACATATTGAATTGCTACGGGAGCTATGAGCATAGACTTAGCTAAAAGGATACAAAAATGGATAACAGGGATGATTATTTCAGGAACGGCGACTCTTGGTGAATGGGGTGCAGTGCATAGACGTAAGAATGCAAGAGTGCAAAGAAACAGTATGACAGTGTATGCAAAGATATTATGTGGGCTTGCAGGATTCCAAAGGAACTGTAACCTAACAAGGCCATTAATAGAGATTATGCTTTAGTTTTTGCACGTGTAAAAGGCAAAGCAAGTTGCAAAAGCAAGTTGCAATTTGCAATAAAGCTATGTTCTGCATTCTATCATTATTTGAAGCTGAAAACTTTATCTTCAGCTGCTTAACTGTGTAAGGTTGTTGACCAGCTTTAGCGACTGGGTCTCTAAAGCAAGAGTGTGATTGATCTGTCGGTCAAAAAACTGCTCCTTGGAAATTGCTGCATTGCATTATAGATCCAAGTTAATGGGTTGAGCCATAGCTACAATTCGATGTTAAAGCAATGGGGGAGAATAAGGCCTGAGAAGCTCAACTGTAAATTTGCTTTGACTGCTGTAAACCCTAGAGCAGAAACCCTAGGTCTGAAAATTTTGAAACTGAAGTGAGGAAAGGGAAATCCGAGTTCTGAATGCTTAGTTGAATTTTTATTTTTTCTGTTTCCAGAGGCATTATGTTTGCTGTGGTGTTACAAGACTTGGACTTGACAAGCTGATTTTTGACCCGGACTCGGACTCGGCACTCAGACTCAGCCAAGAATTGGCAAATGAAAAAACCATGAAATATAGAGATTTTCAAGGATTTAAAACTTTTTTCATGCACTCTTTAATAAATAAACTTTAAAGACACAATAAACTAATCAAATAGAAGCTACTTTGATCACATACACAAGTATATACTATAAATTGATCACGAGTATAAAAGTGGATTTTAGCTGAAGGAAACAACATTTTTAGATATATAAATATTGTTAAGTGTTTTAGGTGTACAAAACTCATGGATTATGATATCCATGGCATCAAAAACAAAAATCACAATATGGAGTCATAAACTATGGTAGAAACGAGCTCGTATTGCTCAACCCAGCATTGCTATCTCTATGTGAAGTCACGTGTTTGTATCTCAGACAAGTCTGCAAATGCTGCTACAGCTATAGGAACATTACTTAGGATAGGGATTGACTTAGCAAACTCGATGTATAAATGTAATTCAATTACTTGGGATTTAATTGGAAAAAAAGTCAAAAGAATAAAAAATGTTGCTTTTCCATCTGGCATGGCCCAAAATGATCTTTATTTTCTGCTCTCTAAAACTAGAGCGAGGGTTTGGGGGCAGTGCCCTAGCAGGGTCAAGGGTAGCGCCCCTTGCAGCGGTCTAGGGGAAGCGCCCTTGGTGCGCTCCCAAATTAAAGCCTTTGAGACCACATAGACCTTCATGGTGCATGCCATTTTTCATAATTTTATCGCTTTTAACTGTCTTTAGAAGTCCTCCAAACCCTTCAAAAAACGTTCGACTTTCACGCTTTTACGTTTAACCGTTTTTTGTTTTTGTTTTTTTTCTCCTTGATTTTCATTGACTTCACCGAGTCTTCCTAGCAGGACTTGCCGGGTTCGGTGAGCATGGCAGACTCGGCGAGTCTGACCAGACTTACTGGGTACCCGGGTTATGAGTCCCTAGGACTTGTTTTGCCTTGCTCGCCTTGGGACTCGCCGAGTCTTGTAACTATGGTTTGTTGAGGATAAACAGTTAAAAAGGTATATTTGTGAGAGATGCTAATTGCTAGTAAAAATAAGAAGGAAACAGAATTACAGTATTGTTGAATTATTAATTCACGAAGTTCATGGAAGAAAAATGAACTTTTCTGAAGAGGCATGGTCACCAACTTAAGCTAAATATGTATCCAAACATTGTATAATTGCTTCATTTGCCCAGGACAGGCAAGTCTGACTAGACTCACTGGGTACCTGGGTCACGAGTCCTTGGGACCCGTTTTGGCTTGCTCGCCTCGGGACACGCCAAGTCTTGTAACTATGGTTTGCTGAGGATAAACAGTTAAAAAGATATATTTGTGAGAGACGGTAATTGCTAGTAAAAATAAAAAAGAAATAGAATCACAGTTTTGTTGAATTATTAATTCAGGAAGCTCATAGAAGAAAAATGAACTTTTCTGAAGAGGCACGGTCACCAACTCAAGCTAAATATGTATCCAAACATTGTATAATTGCTTCATTTAGCCAGGACATTTCTTCCATATACTTGTGTACAAGACCACATCTACCTAATTGTAATACCCTATCATTCCCAATTTTTGAAAAGGCTAGTGTCTGGATAAAATCTTGAGGACCTTATAATTGGATATCATGGACTGTATTTAAATTATTGAATGATAAAGGGTCATGATGCTTTTGTACATGTCTCTTGATGGAGAAGGATAAAATAACGTTCATGAATATTAAATTAGCCCATGATCATGAATTAAGAATTATAGTACTATAGTCTTGATTCTGAATTTCAGCCTTGATTCCGAATTAGTCATGTAATGGACTTGAATAACATGTTCTCGCATGATAAAGATATTCAGATTAATCATCTTCAGATTAACTATTATACTAGCGCATAAGCACCCTAAAAGGGTAGATTGAGTGATGTCGGTGCTGATCAAAGTGTAGTGGCTTATTTGATATTTGAATAATTATTTAGACTAATGTTTGTCCTGATTTTAAACAGGATGAGGCCTCCCATCAATGATCAAGGGATCTAGAATAATTTTGAATCAGACTTATGATTGTAGATCAATATGAGATTAAAATAGTAGGTTGATTAATGATTTCAGACTAATGTTTAGTTCATGATTCCTCAGATTAACTTAATAGGTCACAGATTCCTACAAGAAACCGACAGATTTGTTTGATTGTTTAGGTGTTTGCTGACATGGACAAGGCCAAACTAGGTTGAAGCAGAGGGTACTTTGTTTCACAGGATTTCACTGGTGACTAGTGACAGTGCACAGGCAGGTTTGCTGAAAGAAACAGAGAGGCCAGATGTTCGATGAGATGTGCAGGAAGGACAGGCACAACTGAAACTTAAACACCACCAAGAGGATTTTGATTGCATGATCTGTATGGCCAAATGAGAATCAAGGGTAATGCATGGGAGTAAATAAACCTGGAGAACCAAGGAATGTCGTATGTTTGGAAAAGTGCAAAGATCTCAACCTAAACACACTACCAAGAATTTAGCCAATCAAAAAGAGCCAAGAACTTGCATGACAGGGATTCCCGAGGAAGGAAATAATTCCATGATTGAGGACAGAAATTCGGAGAAGCTAAAGCACTGCCCAAATCAGCCAGTAATATCTGGACAGAAGAAGACTTAGGTGACTCTATAATTACTTGGCGAAATCAAAGGTTGAAGCTAGTTGATCTTATGAACTAGTATCATTCAGGCGAAGGACAACGGAGTGATTGAAAAGTAAATTGAATCTGGGAACAAGGGAGCTGAGGAAGGCCTTGATAAGGCATAAGTCTGGATTTTAGCCCGATGATTGATTGTGAACACAGTATTTTGAATGCATGTAATTGTGTATCGAGTCTGAGGGTATAGTCTTTGTGTTGTGTGTGTGTGTGTATTGTGTGATGATTGAGTCTGAGAATAGGATTCATGGGGGCTTTCTTAGGACCAAAAATGCGTAGAATATGGTTAGAGGAAACTCGGTAGCCCTTATGGTCTGTGGAGATGTTAATGAGGCCCAAGGGCTACTTCATGTCTGTTTCCTTCTCCAAATGTGAAAATGATCAAGGATTTCAAGGGGGGATATTGCTCTTGAAAATATATGTTTTATTCTCAAAATCTTGGTTCTTGCCTTCAACCTAACTGAGGATCTGCCAAGAATAGTGCTAGTTTAGGTCCAGCTCCCGCTTCTCCCAAGAGAATACTGGCAGGAATCCTTTTTGAAGAATTAGGCACAGCCATTGAAGTATACATCACAGCATCATAATTTGTCAAAAATCCCAGAGTGCTGAACTAGCCCTAATATTGTGTCAATAAAGATCTAGCTAAATCTCTACTTGATAGTGTTGGAATTAGCCAAGATCAACAAGCAAGAATACAACCACAAGCTATTTGCACACACAATAAGCCAAATAATATTGCCAAAAGATGAATAGAATGTACATAGAAGCCTTGCTTAAATAGGCAAGGTAGAGGAGGTGAGATGGTTGAACACAACGACTAAGCAACCCTCCAAAAGTGCAACACTTGTCTAGCTCAAGTGACACATGTTTGAGCAAGTGGCAAGTTTGCATGCAATAGGTGTCTCACAAGGATGAGTACACATGTCTTCACCACATGAGGTGAGACAAAGTCTAAAATAGCTAAGTAAACTTGAGCTAAGTGTGAATAGTACTCATCTAGACAAGCTAAAAGCTAACTAGATAGATAAAGAACTTTTTCACACTAACACCCCCCTTAAGTGCAACTTAGGGAGTAGTGAAATAATGATGGGTCTCAGCTACTAGGCCATATTAGGTACTCATGTACAAAGCAATCTCTCATAAGGTGGAGAAAGAAAGAAAATCCAGTGGGAAAGAACCTTCCTCCAAAAGAGAGAAAATAAGAAAGTTTTCTAGACACTATACAAAATGCCCGAAGGTGATAGTCCTGCTGTTAAGAATCTCTAGAAGCCTTATCTGAAGCAACTCGAAACTCTGATGTAGCAACAGGTGATGATGACGGTGATGTCAAGCTCCGTAATCAAGAATCCATGCTCTAGACTCAGAGATTGTAGATGCAAAAAGAGCATGGCCCTTAAATGTTTCTGGTGTTGTATTTGATGTTGATGATGACTCTTGGTTAGATTGAGGATCCCTTATAATATGCTTTTCAAGAAGATTTGTAATATGATTAATCTTCTTCAAACATTTGTGCTCACTATGCGCAATTTTCTTGTAAAATGTACACTTAGCTTTTTCTTTCACAGGAGTGCCTTGATTTGAAAAGCTTTGAGTGTTTGATTTTGAGGATTCAACTTTCTTATCTTTCTTGATTTCTTTGTCCTTTTGTTTTTCTCCTTTGTTATTTTTCCAATTTCCAGCAACAAGAGCATGAGGTTTATAAGTCTTCATGGTGCCCATTTGTATCAATTTTTCTTACTCCCTTGTTAAGCCAACAATGAATTCATCCAAAGTAGGCATTTTCCATGTTGCACCAAAAGCCCTTTTAGTGGTATAAAAAGAAGATACAAATATAGAATAATCAGGACCTAGTTTGGAAAGCATAGAAAGTATGAGTTGATCCTCTTTTTCTTCTATCCCACATTCCTTTAACTGCAATCTTAATGATTTGAATTTTGTGAAATAATCTTCTAAGGTATCACAATCTCTAGGGCTCTCAAACTAATGAGCTCATTTTCTAACTCATGACTTTTTAATTCATCAACCTTCCCAAAGTGTTTTTCTAAGGCTTGCCATACCTCATTGGGTGTTTTCAAGGCTTCAACATGAAATAGAAGCTCAGGAGATAGATTTAGACATAAGAACCTGAAGGCTTGATCACACTTATTAAACCATTTTTCTTTGTCTTTGATGGCATTTGGCTCTTTTTCTATGCCCATAGTTACTCTATACAATCCTTTATCCTTTAGCATAAGTTGAATATTAAGTTTCCACTCATGATAGTTAAAGGGTGTTAGGGTTTGATAGGACGATGTGGCTCCATAGTTTACTTAGATTGTTTGCAGATTTTTAAGAAATGCGGTAAGAAAAATATTGAGGGAGCAATGGAAGTGCTCACAAGACACGACTCAAGACAGCCCCCCTATAACTCAATACTTTATCCCCCCCCCTGAATTGTGGCACTTTATAACTTCAGTGCATAAGCAAGTCTATTTGGAACAAAAAATGACACTTTATAATGATAGTGCGAAATCATTTCTAATAGATTAAGCCCGAAAAATTATTCACTTTCTAAAAAACGACACTCGATTTCGAGTTGCCAATCAAAAGATGCAATAATTTCAGTAGCTGCCTAGCTTTCTTTAAAAAGGAAGGGAAAATAAGTGTGAAAATGGCACAATTTCTAAATTGTCTTGATGTTGCTTTGTCGGTGCCAGACCCAGCTTCTCGTTGACTATACGAACGTCAAATTTCCTCTTCGTGGGAAAGTTGTCACAAAATGAAAAAAAAAAGCCCTAGTTTAGGGACTTTGAAGGGCCTTGATTGTCTCCGTTTGGCATAAAAGGTCAATGTTCCCAGTTAGCATTAAATGCTAGCAGTTAGCTAGTCAATAATAAATGTTAGCAGTTAATGCTAACAGTAACATTAAGGACTAGCAAAAAACGCTAGTGGTTAGAGTGAAATGTTACTATAAACATTAACATAAAGGATAACATTAAATGTTTAACTTAAAGGCTAACATATAAACTAACATTGACAATGAATGTTAATGTTAGCATAAAGCTAACAATAAATGTAACATGCAGATGGAAATCCGTGACCCTGTAACAAACAAAAGACTCGGTCGCCCGCACAAAGCTCTAGCCTCAATCTCTCTGAGATGCTTCTCTCGATGGTGGGTTTGAAACTTCAAATGCAAGCTTGTGAAAGTGATTATGGCAACTGTAAGGAGGCGACTTCTCTTGAAATGCGACCTTGGGAAACTACGTGAAGATTAGTGAATGAAACCCACAAAAGACCATCAGTCATGACCTCCAGAAAACCTTCAACAGGCTTGAAATGTCTTGCGGATTCAACATAGACCTTGAGAGTTCGGAGTCCTGGTAAATGATGGTTTGGAAAAAATATTGGACTGTGAAAAAGTCTGTGACCTGAATTCCTTGTGGCGATTGAATGTTAAAAGGGGACTGGTGTGGACGCCTCCTATACAGGTAAAGTGGTAGTGGTGGCACCAAAAACAAGCGGCAACTTGTGGAGAGTTGAAGCTGATGAGAGAATGTGGAGACTGTAGTGTTGTTGCCAGGTCGTGGAGTACAATAAACCCTAAACACCATGGTTTGCCGAAGATAAAACAAACTGCAAGCGATTCTTCAAAAAACACAAGCCATAAGCCACAAAATTAGACCCATGAGCCTCAAAATCACGTGGATTATGCCACACAACAGCGACGAGATGGGAAGAAGCCAGAGGTCGTGATTAAACCAGACCTAACTGAGAATAATGATAGCTCCTCTAGATTATGAAACCATTGACTGTGGCATTAAAACTAGGCAAAACGTGCCCAAATCAAACTAGAAACCCAATCAACAAGTGAAACCCTCGAGCCAGATAAAATCACCTAGATCCACCAAGAAAGCCCAAAAGTGGGCCGAGTGAAGTGAAAAAAGTGCCCAAGTGGGTCTGCACGCTTTGAAGAGCAAGGGCCGGACTCAGTGAAGAGGCCACGGGGCCAAGGAGCGCCCAGAAACTAGGCCGAAAGGCCTATTAACAGTACAGGAGCCTAACCAAAATAGGGTTTGGAGCCCAAAAAACAGACCTGTAACTAAAATGTTACGTGCAAACAGAAAAAATTGACCCAAATCGAAATTCATAGGGGGCCAAAAATGCACTTTGCAATTTTTTTTTTGATTTTTTAACAAAAATCCATACAATTCCGCACCGTTGTATGGTATAGGGGTAGGGGGCAATTTTTTTTTTAAATTTTTTAATGTGAAAATTGATAGTGTTGAAATTTGATGAAATGACAGACTATCTTTACTGTCTCAGGCCTTCTAGACTCAATGGTGAGGTCTGCTTGGCTCTATGACGAACTTTTGACTAGGCTAGGTGCGCGATTTGCTCTAAAGGAAGAATTTTGCTAGCATTGCTCTGATACCATTTGGGATTAGCCAAGATCAACAAGCAAGAATACAACTACAAGCTATTTGCACACAATAAGCCAAATGATATTGCCAAAAGATGAATAGAATGTACATAGAAGCCTTGCTTAAATAGGCAAGGTAGAGGAGGTGAGATGGTCGAACACAATGATTGAGCAACCCTCCAAAGGTGCAACACTTGTCTAGCTCAAGTGACACATGTTTAAGCAAGTGGCAAGTTTGCATGCAATAAGTGTCTCACAAGGATGAGTACACATGTCTTCACCACATGAGGTGAGACAAAGTCTAAAATAGCTAAGTAAACTTAAGCTAAGTGTGAATAGGACTCACCTAGACAAGCTAAAAGCTAACTAGATAGATAAATAATTTTTTCGCACTAAAAGATAGAATGGTTCTCAAGATGGGTGGCATAAAATTGAAGTGGCCAATTGATTATGTGAATATACCCTTAAGATGCAAGTTTTGTCATGAGCATGGTTATCTAGCCAAAGTTTGTCCCTCATAGTAAGCCATGGACCAAAAGGGAGAAAAAGGAGTGCTCCCATTACAAAGCAACAACCAAATGAAGAGAGGGAGATATGCAACCAAAATGAGCACCAAAGAAAACCCAATATTGTCTCAAATCTACATGACAAAGATGACCAACAAGTGAGCACCAAGATGCACCATGCCTTTACAAAGTAAGGAGGCGACTTCGCTTGAAATTCGACCTTGGAAAACTGCGTGAAGATTAGTGCATGAAACCCACAAAAGACCTTGATTCATGACCTCCAAAAAACCTTCAACAGGCTTGAAATGTCTTGCGGATTCAACATAGGCCTCAAGAGTTTGGAGTCCTAGCAAATGATGGTTTGGCGAAAATATTGGATTGTGAAAAAGTCCACGACCTAAATTCCTTATGGCAACTGAATGTTGAAAGGGGACTGGTGTGGACGCCTCCTATACAAGTAAAGTGGTAGTGGTGGCACCAAAAACAAGCGGCAACTTGTGGAGAGTTGAAGCCAATGAGAGAATGTGGAGACTGTAGTGTTGTTGCCATGTTGTGGAGTACCATAAACCCTAAACACCATGGCTTGCCGAAGAAAAAACAAACTGCAAGCGATTCTTCAAAAAACACAAGCCATAAGCCACAAAATTAGACCCATGAGCCACAAAATCATGTAGATTATGCCACACAACAGCGACTGTAATATACACCCTTGTTGTGTATATATTTTCCACTTTGTATATTGTTTTTGTTTTCTGCTTGATTGATGTTCAAGGTTTCATGGGTTTGCCTGCATGTTTGTTTTTACATGGAATACATAGAATAAAGAGCATATAACAAAAACCCAGAAAAACTAGAATAGATATCAATAAACTAACAAAGACCCAGATTGAAGGAAGCCAAAATATGAATTATCATAACATACCCATATGGAGTTTTACAACTTCGTTCGGATGCTGTAGCCGGATCAGCAACAAAGCCCACATAAATATGGTCACCACTCCAAGAAATGAAATGATATTGCATTACAATCAGTAGCAGCAACAAATAATGTCCTAGACGCCCAAAATGCAGAGAATGGAGTCCATAATAACCAAGTTTAATCCAACCCCACTTTGAAAATCCCGATTCGCCACCGAATCCGAACTTACTAAAACTAGTAACAGTCATAAAGCAGATTGAGCCAACGCAGAGGGAGCCAACTAGATCCACAAACCATTTGATAACTCTGAGCTCAATGCAACGTTTGGGTGAGAGCCAACAGCTGACTGCCAAGTCACCAAAACAACGCCAAATTGACACTAAAAATAGCAGTGTTTCCCGAGGACCAAAGAGAACAAACCCAGAAAAACCCAAAAAGATTATCGACATGCAAGCACTTACTATAATAGTAAGTACAGACAAGTTGTCCAAAATCTCTCTGGTAAGTGTCAACCATGTCAACCAGCTCCACTGGGTCACTCGAACACCTTGGTGACATCGAAATACTCTAATTATGCTGTCACCAACCTAGAAAGTCAGCTCCAACTATGCTGCAATAGGACTCGAAAATGGGGACATTACAGCGACGAGATGGGAAAAAGCCAGAGGTCGTGATTAAACCAAACCTAACTGAGAATAATGACAACTCCTCTAGATTATGAAACCGTTGACTGTGGCGTTAAAACCAGGCAAAATGTGCCCAGATCAAACCAGAAACCCAATCAACAAGTGAAACCCTCGAGCCAGATAAAATCGCCTAGATCCACCAAGAAAGCCCAAAAGTGGGCCGAGTGAAGTGAAAAAAGTGCCCAAGTGGGCTTGCACGCTTTGAAGAGCAAGGGCCAGACTCAGTGAAGGGGCCACGGGGCCAAGGAGCGCCTAGAAACTAGGCTGAAAGGCCTATTAATAGGTACAGGAGCCGAACCAAAATAGGGTTTGGAGCCCAAAAAATAGACCTGTAACTAAAATGTTACGTGCAAACAGAAAAAATTGACCTAAATCGAAATTCATAGGGGGCCAAAAACGCACTTTGCAAATTTTTTTTTGATTTTTTAACAAAAATCCGTACAATTCCGTACCGTTGTATGGTATAGGGGTAGGGGGCAATTTTTTTTTTTTTTGGGTGAAAATTGACAGTGTCGAAATTTGACGAAACGACAAACTGTCTTTATTGTCTCGGGTCTTCCAAACTCAATGGTGAGGTCCGCTTGGCTCTATGACGAACTTTTGACTAGGCTAGGTGCGGGATTTGCTCTAAAGGAAGAATTTTGCTAGCATGGTTCTGATACCATTTGGGATTAGCCAAGATCAACAAACAAGAATACAACCACAAGCTATTTGCACACATAATAAGCCAAATAATATTGCAAAAAGATGAATAGAATGTACATAGAAGCCTTGCTTAAATAGGCGAGGTAGAGGAGGTGAGATGGTCGAACACAACGATTGAGCAACCCTCCAAAGGTGCAACACTTGTCTAGCTCAAGTGACACATGTTTGAGCAAGTGGCAAGTTTGCATGCAATAAGTGTCTCACAAGGATGAGTACACATGTCTTCACCACATGAGGTGAGATAGTCTAAAATAGCTAAGTAAACTTAAGCTAAGTGTGAATAGGACTCACCTAGACAAGCTAAAAGCTAACTAGATAGATAAATAACTTTTTCACACTAACAGATAGAATGGTTCTCAAGATGGATGGCATAAAATTGAAGTGGCCAATTGATTATGTGAATATACCCTTAAGATGAAGGTTTTGTCATGAGCATAGTTATCTAGCCAAAGTTTGTCCCTCATAGTAAGCCATGGACCAAAAGGGAGAAAAAGGAGTGCTCCCATTACAAAGCAACAACCAAATGAAGAGAGGGAGATATGCAACCAAAATGAGCACCAAAGAAAACCCAATATTGTCTTAAATCTTCATGACAAAGATGACCAATAAGTGAGCACCAAGATGCACCATGCCTTTACAAAGAAAGGTGGATCCTCACCAAGACCAAAAAATAAAATAAATTTCACAAACCATTTTGAGGCCCTGGCAGATGCAGAGACCGAAGATATATAATATGCACAATTATCTGCCAATACTGGCACTCCAAAAATGAAGTAATTCACAGAGTGCACTAAACATGAAATCCATAAAGGTAAGGCTCAGGAATCTATGAAGTTTACTGCTATTGCTAATACATCTAAATCCACGAATAGGGGCAAGAGGTCCAAAATTTCAAGGAATGATTGCAAGAGGATCTTATATCAACAAACTTACAAATTTAGGAGCCAAAAGACTCCATCATCAAAAAGAAAATGAAGCTATCATTAGACACAGTGTGGCCAAGTTATGGCCAACCAAGGCAAGGAAGTATACAAGCATGGGAACCTAAATAGGCCCCATACCAGGAGCGTGCACCTCTGATCTGTCACAAAATGTTTAATGTGGATTCTCTCATGAAATATCAGGGTCATTAGCATGCCCAATAAATACCAATTCCTCAGAGTCAATGTCAGAGATAGAAAGATTGATATGATTTTTCTCCAAGAAACCACAAGGACCACCTCTCTATCAAAAGCTAAATTTGTGGGTATATGGGATGGCAAAGAGACAATCTTCTGTCCCACAACAAAACAATGATACAACAGAATTTGATCATGTATTCCCAGCTCTCCCACTATTGTCACCCTTGGGGAATGGATTTCACGTTTTTATTCTCATGAATTCCAAGAGATGTATTATATTGTCAGTATATATATTCAGTCCCATGGAACACCCAAACTCCTATTCTTCAATAGGTGTTGATATGGTTGAACAATAATCAAGACCAGTACTGAGTAGGTTATATTGCCAGTGGATTTCAATACCATCAAATCCCCTAAAGAAAAAACAAGCTGGACAAGGATTCTTCCAAGTAACAACTAGTGTCTTCATGAATTTAATCTCCATTGCCTCCATGATAGATCTAGATTTTGAAAAAGGCAGCTATCCTTGGTCAAATAGATAGAAATGGAACTATATTGTTAAAAAGATTGACACTGGAATCTTGTCAGACAAATTGATCTACAATAGACAGCTGCTTAGTGCGAAAGTATGTGATTCCACTCTGTTGGATCATTGGTCCATACAACTTGAAATCCGTTGAAGGGATTAGAATACCAATCAAAACCAGTTTTGTTTTGAGAGCATGTGGCTGACCCATCCAGACTTCTCTTCCAATGTCACATGATGGTGGCAAGAAGCATCACAGATAAAAGGCCTGGGATGTACAAAGATACATTAAAAATCAGAATCAAGGATTGGAATAGACATGTATTTGGCTACATCTTTGCCCAATCTAGAGCTGCAATGGATCAGCTTGCAAGGATCCAAATTCAAATTAGGGACTTTGGATTTACAAAGGAGCTAGCAGCCCAAGAGTAGCTGAATATTCTGGCTATAGTTGCATTTCAGATGCAAGAGGAATGCTATTAGCAACAGAGGTTCATGGAGACTTGGGTGCTACAAGGGTATGTGAATCATGTGAATACTAATAAAATTCAGCACATGGTATGCAAATTCTGCACTTTAGTGTTTGAAACAAATTGTCTAACTTAACCTTTGATCAAACCTACAATTCTGAGTGGACTAACCTGCATACACAAGCTTTTGAAAGTACAGACACTAAAACTGAAATCAGAATTCTGTAGTTGCTGAAAGATATATTATTTTATTTTTTTGGATAAAATTTTGAGTACAAGAGATAGATGCCTAAAGGTCATAAATAACCCATAAACTTGGCACTCCAAATTAGATCAAAACACCTTAATTTTAGTTTGCCTTTCATAAGGAAAACAAAACACTATTAAAAATATGCCAGTTGCCCAAAATAAAGACAATAAAAGTAGTGCCTAAAAGAAATTAATATTATGTAATGTCCCCAATAGGTTTTTGCAATACTCTGATTTTTTTGTGTTTTTTCTGAATTTTGAAAAATGAAAACAAATTGGAACAGCAAAGTAAACTTGCACAAATCAACTGAAAATCACTTGATCAAACCCTTAATGACATCACATGGTAAATCTGAACCAATTATTATTAATTTGGTTGCTGGTACAAACCCTAGATCACACCAAATATGTAGATCTGAATCAAATAAAAATTTAGGAGCACCTCAAAGCTTGATTTTATTAATATGTAACTACCAGAAGTGATTTATAGAGCTAAATACATCATCATAAAGTCTAGATTTGACTTTTATTTGCTAACAATGAATACAATGCTGATCATACATAAAATATTCAGATTTTTCAATATCAAATCTGTAGGAGTCCAGGACAACACTGAGAGGGGGGGGTGAATCAGTGTTGTGTAGATTTTTACAATTTATTAGAACTTTTAATTTACAAGACTCAGAAAGAGAAAGTCATCAATAAACTATTACACATACATGTACAGGTTTGATAATAAAATTATGAGCAGGACCACACATAGATAAATCTCAACATAGAAGCAGATACACACATAGAAGCATATCATTAACACAAAAATTACTGGAGTGGAAAACCCTCTCGGGGTAGAAAAACCACTCGAAACTGCCTCACTGGCTTAATTGAAAAGCATGCCTCACTGGCAATACAAAATGTATCTAGGAGCACCAATTCCAATACCAAATAGAAGCACCCACTTCCTACACTGATATACCTCACTGGCAAACAATTAGGTCTCACTGACCTACAAGCCTCACTGGCTAAAACAAGGCCTCACTGGCAAACCAATCCCCATCATCAAAACATAAAATAAGGTGTGCAATAAATGATTGTAACACAATCTGATTTGCACCATTTCATAACATTCTTTTCTGAATTTGTATATCTCTGTTCAATTACATACAACCTGATTTGCATTGCAATTGCATGTTGTCTTTCTGATAATCTTGTCAATCTATGTATCTGTATTTGATACTGTCAGTTCATCATTAATCTGCACAACATCACTATATGTATTCAATCTCTCATCATCTGTATATTTCATTTCTATCTTTCAAGACCTCTGATATTCTATCCTTGAATTGTCTAATTCACCTAATCAGGAAAACATATTTCACTGCAAATTAGCTCATACACACATTCTTCTGTGTTTTCTTTTTAACAGAATTTTCAAAAAGTTGTCTTCATGATAGTTTGTTGCTCTGTAATTCAACTCACTCATCAAAGCACCTCCAAGCCCCTTTAATAACAGATGACCATTCACATTCTCTCATACGACCTTTTCAATCTTTGCACTTATATCCTTGCATCAAAAATTATATCTTCACAAAAAAAATTTGTTCCAAAATCTCTTCATATTCCTCTGACCCTTTTCAAAACACCTGCAAAGACTTTAAGCAATAATATTAAATTTCCATTTTGTTAAAAAAACTTTTATATTGCATTGATAAGATAATATCCTTTGTCTCTTCAAAAACTTGAGATCTGAAAAAACTTTTCAAATCCTTCATATCAAACTCTTGGTCTTCACTGTCAATGCCCTGTAAATAAAATATCTGAGCAACTTCATCTTCCATCTCTGCATCAAATTTCTTTCAATCTGAGAAACCAATGATCTTTCATATCCTTAAAGAATAAAAAATTCACCAATTTTTCTTAAAAAAATCTCCTCAAAATTTTTTGATGTTATCTCTTTTTTGACTTCCAAAAACACCATTAAAAAAAATCTCTTCAAAAATCACCATTAAAAATCTCTTTAAAAGATTTATCTCATATTTAGAAAAAGCAAAAATAAAAACCTCCTTATGTGAACTCCATGTCATAAGGGACCGACTATTTTAAAAATTTCTAATTTTTTTTAAAAGAAACCTTTTAACATTTTTCTCGGGCTCCAAAAAAAAACTCCTTAGAAATAGTCGATGGCTTTTTCTAGTTTTAAAAACAACTTAAGACTTTATGTTTATTCCCCACTCGGGCTTCATTGACTCCAATGATTTAAACATGCTCTTATTTTAAACAACTTTTCCCGCTCGAGCTTTTTCCTTAAAAGGTAATAAGATTTTAAAAACAAAGCATACTTTATTTGGAGAGCTCGTGCCACCAAACTTGACCGATTGCACAAGGTCTTATATGACATTAACACCCTTAACCCTTGATTGAGACTTTGCCACCCGATGAACATAATGCACAACCAACGCATTCGATGGAAAGAAAGATGGGGCCGGTGATCACAATGTATAATAACCCTTTGGCCGGTCAACATAAGTGAAATGACCTACAACATCAGGTCAATGAATTGTTATAACAAAAAGGTTATGTGTTACATACGGGCAGAGGAAAGTGGAGAGTTTCAACAAGGTTCAAACCTTAAATCTTAGAAATTGAACAACCTTTCTTTAACCAAAAACTTGAAGAGTGAGTAACCAGTGACAATCAAGGTAGGAGAACAGAGGTCTGACAATAGCTCAAAACATCCTCAACTGTGAAACAATATAGTGTGTGGCATGTATAGTCTTATGCACCTTTAAAGGAGAAAATTGTATGCATAAGGATATGTTTACTAAGCAAGTTCTATGAAGATGAATAAGGTAATGATAGAAGACAGCACTGAGAGATGACAAACTACAAGAAAAACACCAAGGTGATCAATACTCTCAAATACATGAATCTTGTATATGAATGCACATGAAATGCATGAAAGCCCATGACCAATTTCACTGCCTCTTGTAAATCATGTCATCTGTTTCACTGAGATCAAATATGATTATGCCAAAACATGATGTCAAATGAACTCCATCACCTGTATCAACAATACCACTGATAAACAACTCATCACATGAGAGATATACGCTAAACAAGCCAACTTAACTGACAACACTTATTCTGTCCATATGAACAACTCCTGATTGATGTTCGTGAGAGATATACTAAACAAGCCAATTCAACTGACAAACTGACAACACTTATTCTGTCCATATGATCAACTGACAATTCCTAATGTATGAAGGCACCAATTCAAACTCAAAACCATATTGATATCAAATATTCATCCTAAAGATATCCTGAAACACTCTTGCATCCCTGAAACATTCTCGAAACTCTCTTGAGAACATATTATCAATATGAACACACTAAAGCAACTCCAAACCATCAATACCTTTTTGACATCAATGACAACCTGACTCCATCAAAATCAACTCACTAATTGCTTGAAAATGCTGATCAGACCTTTGTTATTGCAAATCAGAGTTGTACAACCGCCCAAGGGAGTCATAATAACTTGTACAATTGCCCAAATAGGTGGCGATTGGCTGAAAATGGACTGTATGGCGCGGCTGGGTAAAAATTAGCTTGAACAGCCATACTTATTTAAATAATTGTTTCTTCAATTGTACGACTCCCTGGATGAAGGTTACAGACTAGGTACGGCTAGAAAATGATGTTTCAGACCTTAAATGATGCCCATAAATTGTGTACGGATTGCTCACCAACTAGAGCACCTCAAATCAACAAAGTTCCTCCAAAATTGGTTCGCCACACTTGGAAAATAATTTCAAAATTTTTGTGCAGCTGGGCGACCTCCAAAAATAGTGTCAAACCCCTTCAATGATGTCAACCTGCAATTCGCCCTTGTAGTAGGAAAATCTCTAAAAATTCACAAAAAATATTTGTTTGCAAATCCAATCGATAAATCCCTGAAATTTCACACAAATCAAGAGCCAAGAGGGTTTTTGTTCTTAGATACCAAAATTCAAATTCCAAAGCTCACAATGAAAATGCCAAATGAAAACTCGATGATTGAAATGAAGATTTGAGCCTTATTGATATACTCTTTCAATTTGGGCCCTTGGGTCCTAATTTCCTGCCAAGTATTTAAAAATATTTTTATTTATTTATACTTTTATTTTAGCACTAGTGTTTAGAAACACCTTTTATTTTCATTATAATAATTTTATTAAGTTGCTCTTAAAATTAGAAATTATTGGGCCCAACTTAAATAATATTATTAATTATTTAATCCGAAAAAGAGGACATGATAGTCCGCCGTTACCAGAATTACTTGCCCACAAGCAGTTACAAACCTAGATGAAGAATCATGCTATAATGTCCATAGAGCCTAGATCATGTACTTGTTAAATGAAACAACTTCCCTGAAAACACCAAGCATACTTGGATGCTCAAATACCATTGTGCCAACACTATGAATCATGTTATGCAATTCATGAACTTTGATCACCTCAAACAATTTGACCGCAAAGAAGTGTGCATGACTCCCAACAACGAAATTGCAAAACTTTGGGATTGTATTTCCCCACCTTTGACTTGGATCAAGCAATGTTAGCAACCAACCCACAACATGCTCCTCTTTGACATGATGACGGATAATGTTTTCTTCTCCTTGTTGGGAGATATCTTCAAGCTTCCACAAGACCAAGGTTGCCCTATGAATTTGCCACCATGTTTTTGTTGCACCACTCTGATCTCAAATTGAGCATGATGATGGCTCCTTTAAGTTCCAATGGATCGTACCACTGTATTGTAGGCTGAAACTCTCATGAGTTTTGACCAATCAACTTGTATACAAGTTGGAATGAAGTTGCAACAACCAAAATTCATTCCTAACCTCATCCAAAACAACAGTGTAGTAGTTGGAACAATTATTTTCTGCAGCTCCAATGTGGTTGAAACCCTTCACAAACAGCATGATACATGAAAAATTTCAAAAAATCTGCAAACTGGTAGTTGAATATGACTGATAACTGCAGTCCAAAATTAGAAACTCTGAAAATCAGTAGTATACAAATGGTACAACAACTATAATACTTAAAACCTCTTGTAGAAATCAACAATATAGAAGTTGGAAACAACCATACAATGAAAATATTCCAACAACAACATCAATCTGAAAATCACCCAATCTTATGATTGAATACACTTGTATGGCTGCATATGGTGGAGTATAATGGTTGGAAATGATGAGGGTGGAAGCCTCCAAGCTAAGATTTGTGATGTCAACGGTCCTTGTCATGTTTTCTTTGCAACTTGTTTGCAATATGCCATCACTCCTCTCCATTATGCCCTCTTTGTCTTCTTTTGCAAACATATCTAAGTGTGAAACCTCTCCACCAAGCTTATGAACATCCTCTTGATACCCCTCAATGGTGCCAATTACTCCCTCACTGGGCAAGATTTCTCCAACATATCGTTTTCCTATCTCTTGACGAAATTCTCTACTCAATGGCCAAACATCAAACACCATACCATGCTGATCCAAAATAGATCAAGTATCACCATAAAAAGGTATCTCACTTATGGATGAAGCTGTGGTTGTCATCAATTGATGTTCCATCCTTGTGGCCATGACGACTCTTGGAGCTCCATCCTGGATGCCGCAAAGTAGGGTGAATTCCCCAAGGAAATAAAGCCACTGTACACCCAAAACCATGTTAGTCTCTCCCAACCCAACAACATAGAAATCATTATGTATCTTATGTTCTCCCAATGTGATGTCAAGCTGATGTATCTTCTTAGTACAAGAAATGGTGAAGGCATCTACAATTGTGACATTGAATCCTTTGAAATCTTCTATGCCTAATCCTCTCTTGGATACCAAGTCCTCATCTAAGAAGTTATGGGTAGCTCCATTATAAATTAATGCTATAATCCTTTACCCATGCGAAACCCCACAAACTCTAAATGGATGATACTTAGGTGCACTGGAAAGTGAAGCAAAGGTGCCCTCCTAAATTTCTCCCTCTTTAACCTTTGGTTCTAGTTCCTTTTTTTCCGTCCCTTCATCCGGGAGTACCTTTATGTAACGTACCTGTCCACGACCAAGGCATTGATGACCTAGTCCCCATGGCTCCTTGCAAGTAAAGCACAATTTCTTCCTTCTAAGCTTATTCTTTGTGGCTTCTTCTTTGTTAATAATCTTCAACATGTTTTGTGGAGGGACTTACTTCTATAGTGGCTTCTTCTATGGTGTTGGAGGTGGTGCCTTGCTCTTAAGAATCGAACTCTCCAAAGTTAAGGCTCTCCAGATCGCATTTGATAATGATGGTGGATCAAAGGCCTTAACTGAACTCTTGAGAGGTTCGGTTAGACCCTCCACAAATAGCACAATGAGCCTCTTCTTTGTCACATCCGGTACCATCACCGATAGCCTTTTGAATTCTGCCACATACTGCTCTACTGTGCCCTCTTGCCTCAACTGTGCTAGCTCTCTGAAATGAACCTCTAGATCCTTTTTGTCAAACCTCTCTATCAACCTCCGACTAAATTTTTCTAAGGTAGTGATGGAGCTATACTCTTCTGTAACCATGTCGTGATACCACCACTCATGGGCCACACCCTCCAAATGTAATGTAGCAAACTTAATTTTTTCCTCCTCATACATAGGGTTCAATGAAAAGTATGTATCCAACTTTTGCAACCATGCCCTAGCTAAACAATTGTTTGATCTATCATATGTAGGTATAGTGATCTTACCCAATCGATGTTGTATGTCTTTCCGGTGCTATTCATGATGATATCTCCTTCCATTCCTTGTTTTCATCTCATAGTACTCAATAAAAGACATGTCACGACAGATTGCTGGATTTAGAGCATTGTATTTTGCATGATACCTTGCCATTTCATCTTTCGGGTGAGGTGGTAATTTCTCCTCCTTGAATGGATCTTCTTCTTCCCTTTGCAAAAATTTGGCCTGAAACGTCTTTGTAGGAGGGTTAATTGAAACCTTATCATTGACTGAATTGCTCCCTTCTGCCACATTTTGATTTGGTCTAGAGGCACTACATTGACGATTCATTTCCATCAAGATTCAAGCTATTTCTGCCATGGACTCTCATGGAGGACTGGAACTCTCTAGCCAACTCTCTGTTTCCACGGCTAATGACATCTTGAAGATTTACCTCTTCACCTCAGTTACACATGGTTCCTTCTTTCCTTTTCTCTTTGATATCTGATTTCTCTGTCACTCCCTTGCATGAATTTATATCTACATCAAAGAATTAGCTTCCCAAAACAAGTTGGCATGATCACTTGCTTTGATACCACTGTAATGTCCCCAATTAGGTTTTTGCAATATTCTGATTTTTTTGTGTTGTTTTTGAATTTTGAAAAATGAAAACAAATTGGAACAGCAAAGTAAACGTGCACACAAGCAACTGAAAATCACTTGATCAAACCCTTAATCACATCACATGGTAAATTTGAACCAATTATTATTAATTTTGGTTGCTGGTACAAACCCTAGATCACACCAAACATGTAGATCTGAATCAAATAGGATTTAGAATGAAATGTCCCGTACTTAATACATTATACAATATAATTATAAATAAGTCATTTTCATGATTTAAATTAAAGATTTAAATCATTTTTAGATATGAAGGCCGATTCCTTGAATGAAAAGGGCCGACTCCCAAATATAACTGACCTCTTAATAGAGGAACACTAAAGAATACAAGGGATATATTAATCATATGGTGAGCGTTGATTAAAGAATATAGAAGGTGCAATTTATTAAAGGAGGGCAATACTTTATATAATACAAAACAACAGATAAGGCAAAGTGTTTATTATATAATATAACATGAGGTGCGATTTTGTTAAGAGGAATTGGAAATGAGAATAAAAAGAATACAGTGATGGATATATGGTGACAGCGATTAATATTTAAAGGAGTAGTGATTCACTATTAAAGACAACAAGTTATATTTGCAAAAGGCAGCGATCATGTTTAAGGATAAATAAAAGTATCTTAAAACAGTGATCAGCATAAAGGTATGTGTTAATAAAGGACGTCCCCTTTTGATAAAGTTGTGACAATTAGATGAAGTGATGCCTTTTAAAAGGAGTCACTCCTCTTAACAAAGACATATATTGGTATAAATGGAAGATGAGAAGGGGGTAAGCCAGGAAAGCAATAAGAAAGAATATAATATGGTAGCAGAGATAAATCTTCAGGAGTAGAACAGCAGTGATTATATATATATACCATAATTGATAACAATAGAAAATTATTTATTGCAGCCATCTTATCATATGCTATCATTCTATCATCCTCTCAATTCTATTAATCTATTATTCCATCATTCTATTATTCATCCTTCATTCTATTCTTCTATCATTATATCATTCTATTCTATCATTCTATTATTCCATCATTCTATTATACTTTCTTCATTCTATCCTTCTACTCTTCTATCACTCTATAATTCTATCATTCTATCTTTCGATTATTCTATCGTCCTATCGTTCTATAATTCTATTATTGAATCAATCAAATTAGCAAATATCTGAGATATCAATTAGCAATCAAAGGAAGCTATCTTCATTAGAAGGGAGTCATATAAGAATCAAGCAAATGGAAATATATAAAGTATATATATATATATATTGGCTAAAATATTTGCATCTTAGAATATAGCAATCTTATATTTTAGCAAGTATTGTGGTATGCACTATTATGATTATTGTGAATGATGATTTGTTTATTAATGTATAATCTCTTATAAATCTAGATATGTTTATTGATGTAATTGTTGTTCAGACTAGTCATTAAATTGCTCATTCCCAATAAGCAACCATGTGGAGTAGGTGAATACAAGGGGGGGCAGATACTAGATTTCCTTCTAAGTACGCCACCCCATGTTGGATGCCCGCGTGTCTGCCACTTGTGGGCCAAGGGGGTGAATGTCCGCTTGGGCTTAGATAGGAGAATCTTTGGGCACCCCATTGTAGCTTTTCCTCCAATCTCTACATGGGTTGGTTGTTGAGATGGATTCAAGGAGTCTCAATCATAAGAAGGATGGATAAGACAACATGGATAGGGAAGGCAGATACAAGTTTATCCACTAAGCACACCACCCCAGGTTGGATGCCTGTGTGTCTGCCACTTGGGGCCAAGAGGGATGGTATATCCGCTCTTGGGCTTAGCATGAGGATAGCTTTGGGCGCCCTATCATGATTCTCCTCCAAGTCCTATTATGGTTAATCTTCCATCATGCACTATAGATATTGTAGGTTTGAAGTAGTTATGTATTTTACATGGTTTAAATAGATAAGACATTCATTATATATGTTTTGATCATATGAATTATATTTCCAATATTATCTAACATGATTGTAGGATCTAAACCAAGATTCATCTTGCTTAAAGCATTTAATTGGTACGTTATAACCCTAACTACATTAAACTTGTGAGTCTAGGGCAAGATTTAGGGCAATCTTAGGAAGGGGACATTACATAGAAGCACTCCAAAGCTTGATTTTATTAATATGTAACTATAGAAGTGATTTACAAAGCTAAAAATGTCATCATAAAGTCTAGATCTGACTTTTATTTGCTAACAATAATTACAATGCTGATCATACATAAAATATTTAGATTTTTCAATATCAAATCAACTCACTAATTGCTTGAAAATGTTGATCAGACCTCTATTATTGCAAATCAGAGTTGTACGGCTGCCCAAGGGAATAATAATGACCTGTATTGTTGCCCAAAATGAGTGGCTACTAGCTGGAAATGGATTGTATGGCTGCGGTTGGATAGAAATTAGCTTGAACAACAGTCACACCTATTTACATAATTATTTCAATTGTACGACTCTTTGGATGAAGGTTGTAGACCTGGTACGACTGGAAAATGATGTTTAGACCTTAAATGACGCCCAAAAATTGTGTATGGACTGCTCACCAGCTAGAGCACCTCAAATCAACAATTAATTCCTTTAAAATTGGTTCGCCACACTTGGAAAATAATTTCAAAACTTTTGTGCAGCTGGGTGACCTCCAAAACTAGTGCCAAACCCCTTCAATGATGTCAACCTACAATTTGCCCTTGTAGGAAAATCTCTAAAAATTCACAAAAAATATTTTTTGCAAATCTAATTAATAAACCCCTAAAATTTTGCAAAAATTGCTAATTAGCTCAACATGCAAGCCGTAGTTGGAATTTGCCAATGCCAAAGATGAGGGTTTTCGTCCTCACCTCTAGAAATGAAGAGCCGAGAGGGTTTTTGTCCTCTTGGATCATTGAAAACAACTAAAGGTTTTCGTCCTTCGATGCCAAAACTCAAATTCCAAAGCTCACAATGAAAATGAAAAAGGAAAACTCGATGATTGAAATGAAGATTTGAGCCTTATTGATATACCCTTTCAATTCGGGCTCTTGGGTCCTAATTTCCCGCCAAGAATTTAAAAATACTTTTATTTGATTTGTTATTTATTTATTTATAGTTTTATTTTAATACTAGTGTTTAAAAACAACTTCTATTTTAATTATACTAATGTTATTAAGTTGCCCCTGAAATTAGAAATAATCGGACCCAACTTAAATAATATTATTAATTATTTTAATCCAAAAAAGGGGACATGACATATTAGTGCCTAAATATTAGCAGCATTGACTACTAAAAATAGTCCTCAAATATTTGCCTAAACTAAACTCATAAAACTGCCTAGTTTGAGGAGAAAAAGATCACCTAAAATAAGGTCTGATGTTTCTAATTTCCTATGCCCAAGAACACCAATTTTGAGACAAAAATCTAACACTATTTTCATGAGGAAGGTGTTCTCCATTAAGCCCAACTTCTCTCTTAGTAATTCAAATTTCTCTTTTGATAAGGGCTTTGTCAAAATGTTTGCAATTTACGCATTTGAAGGAACATATTGAAGAATTATTGCTCCCTTTTGAACTCTCTAAAAAAATGATAATGAATATCTATGTGCTTGGAGCAATCATGAAACACTAGATCTTTAGATAGCTTGACGCAACCTTGATTTTCATAGTAAACTATCGTTAGCTCCAATATCTGATTAGTAAGTTTTGCCAGCAACTTGCAAACCCAGATAACCACACTGTAAATTCAAATCGAACTTATAATCTTTGACTTGGATATTTTCTGAAAGTTGGATATTTATATAGCAGACTTAACTTATTACTTTCTTTTGTATTTCAGATGCAATTTCCACTTCTCATACACTTCTGATTTTTGTGTCAATCCATGGTTTTGCAGGGCAAAGACATTGATATAAATATGTGAGTGGCGGTAGGAGTCACATCTGTGATAGACGTGACTCCTCAAGGAGTCACGCCTATCACAGGGGTGACTTTGTCACCATTTGCATTGTAATCGGTTTCACCAATTTTAACAGTTACTAATCACCGTTTAGAATGCAGACGATGTTTATGCTTTGGTAATATATCATTCGATCATAATGAATATGTTATCTGATCGAAGCTACAAACAACTCAACACTCCCTCTTAGCTCGGGAAGATAACAATATCACAATAATCTCTGTGAATATCAATTATCTGATCTGTAATGAATTTCACAAAGTAATTTAATATCACATAACTCATGATATATAGTATCACCTATCTCGTGATACGTAGCATCACCTACCTCGTGATACTAAAGGATATACTATACTCGAGAACATTACATTCTCCTTATATATCCTAGTTATAGTATGTGCACTGACATTAAGTCACATAATGTCTACCATAACTTAATCATGATAACTCCATGATTCATACAAATATCAAGTCACATGATATCAGTCTAATAAACATTATAAGATCGTGACCTTATAATGTTAAGTACAAGTGTAGATTATCCAAAAGATCGTCACTTTTTAGAAATAAACATAGAATGGGTAGGCCCATAATGTCATAGAGTCACACATATGACACAAGATGTTTACACATTAAACATCTTTAGTATATTAGTACAAATCAATTAGAATTTTACATTTCAATCATACCAAGATTTTTCCTGAAGTATTCAACTTTCACCTTGAGGAGTGGTTTGGTAAGAATATCTGCAGTTTGATCTCCTGTATTGATATACTCCAACTGAATCACATTCCTTTCCACCATATCACGCACATAGTGATTAGGAATCTTAATATGTTTAGATCTATCATGGAATACTGGATTCACGGATAGCTTAATACAGCTTTGATTATCGTAGTGGATGATAGTTGGTTTCAGAGGTTTACCAAATAATCCCACAAGTAGTTTTCTAAGCTATACTGCCTCTCTAGCAGCCATAGAAGCTGCAATATATTCGGCTTTTGTAGAGCTCTGAGCAACTGAAGACTGTTTTTTGCTGATCCACGATATCATTGCTGACCCTAAACTGAAACAACATCCGGAGGTGCTCTTCCGGTCCATTACACTTCCAGCCCAATCTAAATCTGTGAATCCATGTAGATCTAAGTCAACCTTTTCATATTTTAAGCCATAATTTAGAGTACCTTGAAGGTATCTCATTATATGCTTCACAGCCACAAGATGTATCTCCTTGGGCTGACACATAAACTGACTTAAGGCATTTACAGCATAGCAGATATCAGGTCTGGTATTGACCAAATACATCAAGGATCCAATTATCTGTCTGTACAGAGTGGGATCTGCCAACGAAGAATCTGCTACTGCTTCCTTCAATTTATGAAGATTTGTTTCCATGGGGGAAGACATAGGTCTACATTCCATCATACCAAACCTTTTTAATCTATCAATTGTGTACTTCCCTTGGTTTAGAATAATACAGTCTGATTTCTGCCATACTTCCAGTCCAAGGAAGTAGTGTAATAGACCCAAGTCCTTCATGTCAAATTCTGAAGCTAGATCTTTCTTACACTAATCAATAAGGTGATCTTCCCCTGTAATCAATTGATCATCAACATATAATATCAATATTAACATATCACCTTTGCTTTGTTTGAAGTAGAGATTTGGATCTGCATCATTCTTTGAGAAGCCTAATCTCAAGAGATAACTGTCAATTCTTTCATACCAAGCTCTGGGGGCCTGTTTAAGTCCATATAGAGCTTTCTTTAATTTACATACATGGGATCCTGCATTGTGAATCTCAAATCCTTCGGGTTGCTCTAAGTAAACCTCTTCTTCAATGGTTCCATTTAAGAAAGCAGTTTTTACATCCATTTGATGGACTTTCCACCCTTTGGCTGCTGCAATAGCTAGAACTGCCCTGACTGATGTATATCAAGCAACTGGAGCGAAGGTTTCGTCGTAATCAATTCCTTCCTTTTGTGAAAAACCTTTGGCTACAAATCTTGCTTTGTATTTCCCTATACTGCCATCTGCAACATGTTTGATTTTAAATAGCCATTTTGAAGAAACAATAGATTTCCCTTTTGGTCTAGGTACTATATCCCACACATCATTCTTCAGGATAGATTGATACTCCTCTGTCATGGCATCCTTCCATACTTGGTGCTTAAGAGCTTCTATAGCACTAGAAGGTTCTGATTTAATGAATTCACTCATTAAAGCTACATAACTAGAGAATCTCTTAGGTCTTGTGCTTTCCCTATAAGTCCCTGATGGAGCGGCATAATTTTTAGCTTCTTCCATTGTTTTGGTGGCCTAGAGTGGTCTTTTCTTGGGATTTTCTAGTGATGTGATTTGTTCATGATTTACCTCTTCCTCAGGATACTCCCTCTGAAACTTAGGTGTAGGATCCTCTTCTATGCTTGAGTTGGAAGTTTGAATTTCTGACTCAATATGATTTCTGGCTCTTTTGAAAGCTATGTCTTCCTCAAAAATCACATCTCTGCTTAGTTCAATCTGTCTTTGACCAGGTATATATATTCTATAAGCTTTTGATGTTTCACTATAGCCTACAAAGATGCCTTTTCTCCCAGAAGGTTCTAGCTTAGTTCTTTTCTCTTTGGGCACATGAATGTAAACAGGACAACCAAATATCCTTAAATGACTAATGTCTGGTTTTGTACCAGTGAAGGCTTCTTCAGGAGTTTTGTCATCAATATGAGAGTGAGGACATCTATTTTGAATATAGACAGCAGTACTAGATGCTTCTGCCCAAAGTGAAGTGTCTATATTCTGATCAAGTAACATAGACCTAGCAGCTTCTACAATGGTTCTATTTTTTCTTTCTGCAACTCCATTTTGTTGAGGATTATAAGGTACAGTGAACTCCCTCTTAATCCCAGTGTTTTTACAAAAGTCTTTAAAAATGTCTGAAGTGTATTCATTCCCATTATTTGTTCTTAAGGTTTTGATTTTTCTCCTAGAAGAGTTTTCAGTAATGGATTTGAATTTCTTAAATCTTTTAAGGATTTCTTGTGATTCTTTACATTTAAGAAAATAGGTCCATGTCTTTCTGGAGAAGTCATCAATGAAGTTTACATAGTATAGAAACCCACCTAAGGAGGGTACAGACATGGGTCCACATAAATCTGAGTGGACTAGTTCTAATACTTTATTTGTTTTGCTAGAACTATTTTGAAAGGACCCCTTTGTATTTTTCCCTAAGGCACACCCCTTACATACCCCTGAATTACATTGTTTGAGTTTGGGTAACCCTGTAACTAGTCTTTCCATGGAAGATAGGGCATGGAAATTTAGTTGTCCTAGTCTTCTATGCCATATTTCATTAGAGTATGCAATTTCATGAATTAGGGCTTGATTTGGTTCCGTACATAACTCGTACAAATACCCTTGTCTATAACCTATGGTTTTGGCCTTCTTAATAGTAGAATTCTTTGGCCATGCCAATACTTTGCTATCCATAAAGGTCACCCTATATCCATTATCTTCAAGTGCAAATATGGAGACTAGGTTTCTTTTGATGCCTGAGACAAACAATACTCCAGTAAGTTGGATGGAGATGCCAGTCTTTAATTTGAGGGTACATGTGCCAACACCCTTGACTGGATGTACAGAGTTATCTCCAATTGTTACTTCTTCGTTAGTCTCTTCTACCATGGTGTCTAGTAGTTCCCTGAACCCTGTGATGTGTCTTGATGAACCACTATTTATAACCCAGGTGTTGGATTTATTTGATACTTGGTTTGAAAGTGCAGAGTAGAATACATATTTCTCGGATTCATGCTCCTTTATTTTGGCATAAGATGCTTGTTTGGTTCTGTCAGGACATCTGATTGCATAGTGTCCATATTGGTCGCATCTGAAACATTGGATGCGAGAAATGTCTTTCTTGAATGAACCTTTCCCGTGATAATTTTTCCTCTTCTTGAAGTGTTTCTTCTTCTCTTTCTTTTGAGAGTTTGTATTTAGATCATGAAGGTCTTCATCTATATTTTTCTGTTTTGACCCTTTCTTTGTCTGTCTAGATTCTTCTTGAAGACAGTCTGATCTTAGGCGGTCAAATTTTGGAAATTTGGACCTTGCCTAATGCCTTGAACAAATGTCTCCCAGGAATTTGGGAGACCATCTAGAGCAATAAGTGTTAGTTCCTTGCTTTCAATTTGGTACCCAAGTGTTGATAGTTGATCCCTTAGTGCAGATATTCTCATAAAGTATGCATCGATAGATTCTCCTTTGTTCATACTTATATGATTTATTTCTCTCTTTAGGGCTAAGGGTCTGCTGGAGTTATTAATTTCATAATTGCCTTCAAGTGACTTAAACATATGATATGCAGTCTCATGTTTTGTCAGAATCGGCACGATATGATCTCTAACTCCATCAACTATGATTTTCATGGCTTTGTCATTTCCTTCAATCCATGTTGTTTTATCAGGATCATTCTCTGGTTCCGTTTTGTTTTCTCTCACAAATGAATCAACTTTATTTTCTTTTAGTATCATCATAATTCTGAATTTCCATGATGAGAAGTTATTTCCTCCTTTCAATCTGTCTTCGAATCGGATTGCTGTTGTCATTTGAGAAATGAGATGTATTAAATCTGAATTTCTCAAGTTCGATTTTCTGCCTGGATTCTGCTTAACTTGGCTCTGATACCATGTAAATTCAAATCGAACTTATAATCTCTAACTTGGATATTTTCTGAAAGTTGGATATTTATATAGCAGACTTAACTTATTACTTTCTTTTGTATTTCAGATGCAATTTCCACTTCTCATACACTTCCGATTTTTGTGTCAATCCATGGTATTGCAGGGCAAAGACATTGATATAAATATGTGAGTGGCGATAGGAGTCACATCTGTGATAGACGTGACTCCTCAAGGAGTCACGCCTATCACAGGTGTGACTTTGTCACCATTTGCATTGTAATCGGTTTCACCGATTTTAACAGTTACTAATCACCGTTTAGAATGCAGAATATGTTTATGCTTTGGTAATATATCATTCGATCATAATGAATATGTTATCTGATCGAAGCTACAAACAACTCAACACAACTAGCATAGAATCTGCTATGTACTGTACCTCAATTGAACTTAATGCTACTATTGCCTGTTTTGTGCTGAATCAGGATATCATACCTGATCCCAAGCTGAAATAAAACCCTGAAGTGCCCTTCCTAGCACTAGCATCACCTACCTAGTTTGAATACACAAAGTCATGCAACATTAGCTTTTTGTCTCCAACATACTTCAACCCATAATGAATAGTGCCCTTAAAGTATTGGAGCATATGTTATGCAGCAACCTAGTAAACTTGCCTTGGCTCAACCATAAATTGACTTAATGTATTTAGTGTAAAACAAATATTAGGTCTAGTATTTACCAAGTACATTAGAGAACCTATTAGCTACTTGTATACAAATGGATCTACCAAATCAGCTTCTAAATCTATAGTCAACTTCAGATTTGGAATCATTGAATAGAAAGGGGCTTACAATCCAACATCTCAAATCCTTTAGAATTTCTAGTGTGTACTTAGGAAGACTTCTCTTCTATCTTGCCACTCTTCAAAACCCAAAAAATAATGCATCAAGTTGATATCTTTCATGTCAAATTCAGATGCCAACTTCCTCTTGTGCCATAATATGAGCTTCTCACTACTTTATGTAAGAATAAGATCATCCACATTCTAAATTAAAACCAGTAGATTAAATTTATCAAATAAATAATAAAGATTAAGATTTGCAACATTTTTAGTGAAGCCCAAACTTAATAAGTACTCATCAATTTGAGAGTACCAAGCACGAGGTGCTTGCTTTACCTTATACAAGGCCTTTTTAAGCTTGCATACAAGTGTATCTTGTGCATGCAGCTCAAATCTTTTAGGCTGATTTATATAAACTTCTTCCTCTATGTTGCTATTTAGAAAGACTGTTATTACATCTAGCTAATATAAAGGTCAACCAAAATGAGAATCAAGAGACATAATTATTCATACAAAAGTGTACCTTGCAATTAGAGTAAAAGTCTTATCATAATCAACTCTCTCTTTTTGAGAGAACTCACGTGGAACAAATCTGGCCTTGAACTTCTCTTTGCTCCCTTCTGTTGCATGTTTCACTTTGTACAATCACTTTTAATCAATTATCGATTTACCATTAGGTCTTGGCACAATCTCTCAAACATCATTCTGAATAATGTAGTTATACTCCTTTGCCATGTTATCTTGTCATAGCTGCTCTGAATTTGTCTTCTCAAAAGTGGAAGGCTCAACATCCATAATGGAAGACATTAAAGCAACATAACTTGGAAACTTCTTAGGTGAATAGCTTGCTTTGAAAGAAATTTTTGGTGTTCCTACTTGTTCTTGTGCCTCTTGCAAAATTTGGGTAAGCTGATTAGGCTTCCTAGCTATTTTAGATAAGGCTGAGGTATTTTCTACCTTGCTAGAACTTGGCTAATTTGCTGTAGGAACTGCTATATTTTGCATATTAAAAATGTTGTGCCTAGTCTTCAACCTCCATGGGAGGCTCTTGAGGCTTGGGTGGGCCAAGCATCCTCCATCAAATTTCACATCTTGACTCACTACTATCTTTTGTTGAGACGAAACATAGATCTTGTAAGCCTTAGAAGATTTTTTGTATCCCACAAGGACACTTTTTAGGCTAGAGGGTTCAAACTTGATTCTTTTGTCATTCGACACTTGAATGTAAACAAGACTTCTAAACACCAAAAAATGAGATACATTAGATTTCTCTCTAGCAAAGGCTTCTTTTGGAGTCACGTCTATCAACACTTTGTGAGTACATCTATTTAATATGTACACTGCATAGTTGCATGCTTTAGCCCTGTTGGGATTTGAAAAATCAGTCCTCAAAATGCCCCATTTTGCCTCAAGTCTCATATGAATCCCACTTGAACCTATAGCTTATAACCGATCTGAGACATCTTTCATAGGTTTTCATGTGTTTGCCATTTGAAAATACAAGATAGAAAAGCCGCCTAAAAAATGGCTAAGTCTCAAAATTCCTAAGTTTTCCCTTGTGTTATCTCCCTTTGTCGGAGGTCAGAGTTTCGGGCTTCCTCCTTCCATTGTGCTTCCCCTTTTGGCCCCGAAAATTGCCTAAGTGTTGAAATTTTAAGTGTTCGGTGAAGTTTCGGAGGTCGGAGTTCCTCCCTTCCATGTTCCTAGTGGCAAGCATTGCGGATAAGCCTCGAGGGCCGAAGTCCGCTCAAAGAGGTGAAAATTATTCTAAGTATGAAGAATGCTGCAGAGTGTCAGACTTCGGAGTTGTGTTGTTCAGCCTTTCTCAGTGTTGCGATGGAGGAGAAAGCCCCGAAGTCCGACAGGTCTACATGGAAGATATTCTAAGTATCAAGTTAATAACGGAGGTCGGAGTTTGGGCTTCCCCCCTTCGACCTTCATTGTGAAGACAGAAGGAGGAAGGCCCAATGAACAATCCCCGACAGGTAAATTTTCCTATGGCATTCCGCCATTCCGCGGAACCTTTTGGTGGGCCTGCAAGCTGGTTGGCGGAACGACAGAAAGTGGACACGTGGCAGTATTGGAGAGCGAGATTTGCTTCTTTTCCCTTCTTTCTTTTGGAAGGAAGGAGGGAGGAGGTCCAATGACTGACTTGTTGATGATTGTTTTTCGACAAGTCAATAATAGAGTAAAATACAGAGTATCCAACTCTCTCTTGAGCAAAGCCTCTTGAATGCTAAACAAAGTGATCAGATGAGACAACTCCAAGGTTCCTTTTCTTATATTTCGTGAGGGATAGCTCAATGACTTAGTATGATTTTGCTGATAAACACAAAGGGACTTACACAATTGTTCTAACAACTTGTTGTTTCAATGAAAGAGGCGAACACTAGAGTATCTAAGTACTACAACTTATGACGTATGATATAGCAATGAAGTACTTGATCCTAAATTCTAATCAGATTGATAAAAAAGGACAAAAGATAAAAGGTTTGGTGAAACTAATCTAATCCTAGATGTAAGGGATGATTACTGCTCAAGTGAAATCAAACCAACTCTTGCTTTGCCAGATTAAACAACTACACAAGGTTGATGCTATCTTCTAGGGTTATAATAATAAAGCCTTCCACCAACTAACATAGCACTTGAAAAGAAAATTTAATCTAACTTAACATTCGCTTGAAGGAATCAGAAACCATGCAACACTTAGAAACATATATAGAATCACCAAACAATGAGTCTTATATTATTTTAGAGAGCTCTTGCAACAATTTTCAGATTCTTCAATCTTACAAATGAGAGCAAAAGGAGCCCTTATATAGACCTCAAGAATACATGAAGGGTCAAGATCGCTTGGCAAAGCCAATGGACCAAATCATGCCACATCACAAGTAGTTACAACAAACTACTATTTTTAGTATATGAAAGAGGGAACAGAGGCACGTTTCCCAAGAAGATAAGGATGACAAATTAATAACCTATGAGGAGTCTCCATGTGAATAACCATCACTACTATTATGAAATTCAATGAATCTAGACACCACTTTCTTGACATCATCAAAAGGTACACTTGGTGTATTCCTATTGGTTCCTTCAGCTTCAAGTACATCATCCGTATAAAGGCCAAGTGTCTTCTCTCAATCAGTCATCCTAGCTTTGTTGGCGCCAAGGTGGATAGCAAGTAAAAAGATACTATCAAGCTTCTAATCAGAAACATCATCTTCTTGAAAGTAGAAAGCTTGTACTTGTTCTTTCATGTTATCAAGAGTCATCTCTCTAAATGGATTGCATATTTTCATCAAGGATGCATGTATTCCATCTTGGATTCTTTGAAGCACACTTCTTACTCTTGACATATCTGTTTCTACCTTATCAAGTAGTTGCCCTTTATTGCGAAAGCAATAATACCAAGAAGAGAAGTCATATGTCATGCCTTCTTCAATCACTTCAGCATGTATCAACTCATCAACTGAAGTCTCCATCAAGCTCTTCAAATGTGGCATGTATTGTTCTTTGATAATCTTGAACTCAGCACAAGTTGTCAACAATGCAAGTACCCTTTCCTTGAGATCAACAACCTTATGATACACTTGCATAATATCTTCCAGATGTCTATATGTGGTTTCCTTTGACCTTTTCATCCAATCTTTCAACCTGTGAGATGAAGACCTCAACCCCTCAAGATGTACAACTGTTTCTTGAGGAAGAAGAGATGGAGGTGTACAAACTCTCTCCTACTGATGGATAGGATGAACTAAGTGTTGGATATACTGTTCCAGGGCTATGCACCTTTGCTCAGCTTTAATCCTGCCTTCTGTTTCTTGCCTTATAATAGCTCGAGCATTATCAATTGAATCCTGAAGTTCTTCTACTTGCGCCCTAGTCAATGGACCCAAGTTAATTGTATTGATGTCATAATCTTCAGGTGTAATATCCTCTACATTCTTCTCAAGCCTTGGAACAGCTACATGTACCTTCCTTACACCAGCTTCATCTTTGGTTATCTTTGAAAGAGTAGTTGCTTTCTTTTTTGGTTTTTCAGTAGACACATCCAGGAGCAACTCTTCAACTGGAATAGGAGGATATTTTTCAACTTCACAGCTTTCTTTAATTCTATCTTGCAGCCACTCCGGCAATGATGAAAGATCCCTTAACTATTGTACTTGCTTTCCTTGTACAGGCAATGATTCTTCTTCAGCTTCATCTTTGTCTTTAGTGTTAGCCTCATCAATGATCTCAGTATCATGTGGAGTTGAAGGCACTTCTTCAAATGGAGTATCCGGGCCTGCATCCTCAACAACATGTAAAACTATATCTTGATTTAGTGGAGTATCTCCTGGCTGTCTAGATGAAGCAGTTTCAACACTTATCCTTTTCTTCTTCTTACTTGATTCTCCTTGTGTAGATTCAAGTTGTTTTCTTTTTCTTGTTTGACTTGAATTTCTTTCATTATCTTTACTTCGTGAATTCCTACTAGGTGCACTATGTTGTTCCTGCTGTTCAACTTCTCCCATTTTGGTGTAAGTGAGCTTCTTTCCTTCATCCACCAATGCTTGTACTTGCTCTTTTGCATGTTCTTTAGTGATAGCAATGATAGGCTCTATCAACTCTTCATCATAAACTCTTTCTCTATTAGACCAGTCAATGTCATAAGGCAGGTTCCGGATCTTATTGTATTCATCACCTGAAAGAGTTCTATCATCATCTAACAGATCAGGAATCCTCAATACCTTTGTAGCTCTCACTAGATCCCATCTTAACCTTGAACACTTTTGCATCCTTATATTATCATCATCAATGGCATTCGCCCAATGATCTTCAAGCTGCTCAACATGCTGATAGGAAGAATATGATTGCTTAACAGCTCCATGTGGATCGAAGTTCTCCCTCCTTGAATCATGAAGATGTAAACGGTATGCTTGAAGCTCAATCTCTGAATGTTCGGCTGCTTGAAGTGATGGACACGAGTAATATCTCCCCAGCTTGAGGGGAAATTGAACTCTAGCCTTCTTCCTTGTGCTTTGCATCTTGTGGAACTCCAATAACTGTCTTGAAACTTCCAGCAACACCATCCTATTGGTGGGATACCTCGGCAATCGATATGGAAAGGATGTGAAGCCCTGAATTCTGATATAGGTAAACTTGTCATATTGAATATAGTATCTTCCATATTGTTCAATGAAGTTCCTAGCAGCACCTGTTAGTCTTCTATGCAATTCTCCTCTCAACTTTCTCACTATGTACATGGCAAAAACATCATTAAACCTCTTATAATGGTTGATATTCTTCAAATGGAGCTGTGGATAACATTGATGTGACAGAATCTAGCCAGACTTCACTCCTACTTCTCCTTTGGTTGTCAATCCTTTATAAACCACATTTCTTGCCAGGATGTATACAAGATAGGAATTCATGAAGAAAGACTTTGTCTCATCAAACCTTTCAAACTACTCATCAAGGCAATGACTTATAAGACCAGCCCAATCAACCATCTTATTCTTTGTAAACACATGATCAAAGTAGGTATACATCCATCTTTCAAAAGTAGATGATTGAGGCCTACCTGTTACTCGATTCAAGAACATGATGAAGTAACTTATCTCTTGTTTGAAATCTGCCTTGTGAAACTTTGGATCTTCAGAGTTGTATATCTTGATTGATGAATCTATCATCCACTTTTTCCTCACTTCTTGTATGTAGTGCTTAGAATTGCCTTCAAAAGTACATTGGGCAGTTGTAGGACAAATGAACACTGCCTTCCAGTTTGGAATGTTGAAGATCTCCTGAATGGCCTCTCTTTGCAAATAGGCGAGGACAGTCCCGTGTTTAGCTACAATTTGTCTCTTCTCCTTGTCATAGTGTTGAATGCATTCCAACACTAACTCGGTGCTAGGTAAGGTAGGTGGGAAGCATGCCGCTTGAACAATTCCACTCTTTGCAATGGCCTTAATGTCTTCATTCCTTGTGATGGCGAGCAAGAAATCCTTCATCTCCTCCATGTTGACGTGTCCCATGTTGGTATCTCCCACGTCCTTCCAATGAGTCTCGAGCTTGGAGTCGGGTATGGTGGACTTGGCATCCATCTTGATCATCACTTGCTGCTCTTTTGCCGTCATGCCCACCTATCTACAAGACAACACTTGAATAAGTGACTTGAAATGATGAAATTTAACTTCACAAACCTGATTTTTAGATGATAAAACTATGAAAATCTGCAAAATTAAATAAATAAAAGGCAATTTTATGAAGTAAAGGTGGCTGAAACATACCTTATACCAATTTTTCTGACCTAGAAAAGTGTAAATTTATGTAGAAATAATGAAAATCAGTTATGAAAATGACAAAATCAGGCTTCAAAGTGCAGATCTGCCTCCAAAAAATGCTGCTCCTTCCTTCAAAAATCGCTCCTTGAGTGAGTGTGAATGAATAATATTGAAAATGACAAGGAGCGCCCTCCTTTATATAGTGAATCTACCTACATTAAATGCAGGTCGGCCAAGAAGAGGGTCGGCCTAGTTAACTATTAAATGCATTTTTTTTTAAATTTCAAAGTTTTTTCAAAACTACTCCTCTTCCTTCTAGGCGCCCATAATAAGGAAAAAGATAAGAAAGTGCGCCTTAAATGATTTAAGATTACTCCTTGTTTAACATGTTCAAAACCTTGTCTCATCTCTGACCTCTCAAGAGGTCTTCTTGCCCTTGACACTTGAATATATTCTTAGGCATTATCAATCACCAAACCTCATCCCACATTAAGGCGCTCATAATGACAAAGGCCTTCTTAGTTAGGTGCTCAAAATTCTTTCAACCAAACATACACCCTAGGCGCCAAGAATGATGATAGAGGTATAGATGGGCGCCAAAATCAACATAAGGACTTCCAAAATGCTCATCTTTAATCATCCAAATTGTCTCCACAAGACTCCACCAAGGCGCTCCTTTGAGGTAGTTCAAACATAGATTGGCGCCTAAATCTCTAGTAGATGTTCCTAAGCATGGTGATGAACTTCTAACTCGTGTAATCGTTTCACAAGTCAAACATTGTGGAATCAAGGATAATCCTCCTTGAGTGCCAAAATAGATGAAGTTAAAGGCAAAGGGCGCCCAAACTTATAACTCTTGATCACTTCCTAATGATCTCTGGGCGCTATTTGATAGTTGTTTGAGTTAATATAAGGCCTAGATTTAATGTTGTATTTACTTCCCAAAATTCATGATCTTCATAGGCTACATGAGGTCCCTTGAATTTGATTAGCACCAATACACTCTTGATTTCCTCCTAGGCGCCAAGAATGAGCTCTCCAATAAGTAAAAGGTGCCCCAAAATAGAAATACTACTAAGCAATACCTTCAAACTCCTAGGCGCCAAGACTATCATCTCTCCAACCCTCTGAATCTAGGGTGCCAAGAATGATGAGAATAACCACGAAGTGCGCCTTAAGTCCTTGAAACAACTTAGCCAATTTGGAGACTTTGCACACAAGGCGCTCAAACTTGTGACTTGACCATCATTTTTCCTTAGGCGCCCATATGGAGTAATTATGGTGACAAAGAGCGCCTTGACCCTTGGGCGCCAAAATAGATGATTCTCATCCTTATACTCTCAAGGCGCTCATTTAGGTTGTTCTGAGTGGAATTGGCGCCCTCTTGATGTTTTAACTCTTCAAGATTGGTAGGCGCACTTATGAGGTAAAACAAACAAGAAAATACGCTTAAACATCATGATAATTGCTTCCACACATCATTCTCCCCAACTTGAATCTAGGCGTCAAAACATCATCTCTCTGACCATTTACTTTCTGAGTGCTCAAGGGGATGATTTGGGTGTAATAAGGCGCCCTAGTTCAAAGTGGACACTTCAATAGGCTATAAGCGCCTAAGGCCTTAGATGATTTCTTTAAGCTCTCAAAGATTTCAATCAAATGTATTCTCTCTAGGAATACTTATCCTTTTCTTCTCAAGGCGCTTAAATGATGTTGTTTTGACTTATTTACCCTTAGGCGCCCATACCAGACAGTTCTGACCATACAATGCGCCTATGTCTCTAAGGACTTTTCTTGAGACTTCAACTTGTATTCCATCAAGGTGCTTGTGCATTGTTAAAGGCAATCACATGAAGGCATAATGAAAGCTATCTTCAACCTAGGCGCTCATTGGGGTGAAATGAGTGGCAAAGTGCGGCTATCCCTCTGAGACACCTTAACTAGCTCTTTGGTGCACTTTCAGGGTGCTATAGATGACATGTACCTAGGGCATACTTGACCACTTTCTCTACAGAACCTCACTCCTTAAGGCATACTAAGTTCAAAACACCTTTCAACTTGACCAAAGGAATGCTCTACAATTGACTAACTCTTGAGATAATATAAACAACCATCTTAAAAACGACTGATCCTATGGAGAAAACCGGGGGTCCCCATTTGGAATGGGGCAATGTGTGATTTGGTCACAACATGACCCTTGACGATTTCAAATTTGACTAAGTGTTTTGGAAGGTGGGAGTTGGGGATTCGTCTCTCCCTCTTCTTCAAGACAAGCGCAGGGCGGAAGACCGAAAGGCCGAAGTCCGCCTAAGGTCTTAAAGAATATTCTAAGTGTGGCGGACTTTGGGGGGTTGGAGTTATGTGTTCTCTCTTCCTCCTTTGGGAGGGCGGAACACCGAAAGCCTGAAGTCCGATAAAAGCAAAGTGACTAAGGCAAAAAGGAACAAAGGTAGAGGGTGGAAGGCCAAAAATCCAAAGTCCGAAACTCTAACTTTTCGGAGGTTGGCTTCCTAGCCTTCCTAACTCCTCCAACCGCCTGGGAATGCGCCAACTAATTCTGGCGGCACCATTACTGCAAAATGGGTGGCCGAATTCAATGTTTTTAATACAATGGTTGGGGTGGTTGAGGATTTTGGCGCCCAATTCTTTCTTAGACGTGTATGTGAATGCTATAAATAGAAGATCGAAGCTCTTTTCAAAGGGTTGGTCGCTGAACCAGTTGTCTGGTCTGGAAAATGCCTAAGGAAGATTGTAGGGCATCAAGCAGAGGAAAATGTCTGGGTAGTGAATGAAGGAATGTGTCTGAAACAGTGTAGGAAGGACTGTAACGCACATTTTCATGTAGTAAGATGTCTCCATGACTGTTTGTAATAATTCAGGGGAATGCATTGTCGCAGCTTTGTATTTTGCCTTCACCATATTTGTTGGTGCGATTGTAATAGGATTTGATAATGTGTGACAACATTTAAATCAATACAAGCTTTGTGTTGGGTCATTTCTCTATTGCAAGTGGGTTATTATAGTTTGGCTTTGGATAAATAAGTATGTCTAGTGCATGAAGTGTAAACTGAGAAATGCATGTGAATATATTTTAGTTTTCTATTGATACTGGTTTAGCCCATTTCTTTCCTCTTTATTGTGTATGACTAAGTTGCCCAATGGAATAGGCACCAGCCCATATTGGGGATGGATCAATCATCTTTACAATCAAAACTCTCGTTCTGTTAGCTATAGGAGGAGTAGGTTTAGTTTAGGGTTCTACATGCTATTAATGGTTTTGTTCTATAACCAGGGATAAATCTGAAGCGATGCAAAACTGTTGTAATCATTAGTAAATCATGAATATGTATGCCTGCACTATGTGTCTTGTGTATTCGAAGTTAAGTGGAGTCATCTTAAGGAATGTAATGAAATCATATTTGGGTGCAAATGCATAGTGCAGTAATCAACTTAGTCAGAGGCCTGTGCAGCCAGTTTGTCTTGACCTAGTGACAACTTTGGGGGTCAAGTGTACATTGGGTATGGCGGTGTCAGTTTATTTGTGTTGTATTTCATGCCTCTGGGAATATCCCTCCTAGGTCTAGCTGACCCTGAAGTGCAGAGGAGCATACCCACTCCTGTTAGTTGGCCAAAATCTCCCTTAACTTATTGATAAACCTCTTCCTATCACCTTGACGACAATCCCTGGACTAGGTGATATAGGAATGTTTTAGGGTTTAGGGTTGCAACTATTTTGGGTCCCAACAAGCCCAAAGAAACATGGGCTGACCTAAGTCATGAATCAAACTTAGCAGTCTTTATGATTGACCTGTTCTTCCTTTTTGCAACCCCATTCTATTGAGGGTTGTAAGGCACGATCAGCTCTTCGTTGATCCTTGCATCTTAAAAAAGCATCAAAATCCTTGGACATATATTGACCTCCATTATTGGACCTCAACACCTTAATCCTTCTCCATGTCTAATTTTCCACAAGTGCTTTTGTTGATGATGTTTTTGTGACACCAACAACATTAGAATAAAATACCGAGTATCCTATCCTCTCTTGAACAAAGCTTCTCAGACGCTGAACTTCGTGATCGAATGAGACTGCTCCAAGGTTCCTTGAATGTCAGGTCTTGACGTGCACAGGGATAGACCCAGTGGAATGATGTGATTTGTTGGTAAGCACGAGGGGGACTTACGTGAGATTGCTCCTTCATGGACATGGAATAGTTCCTTACTCCTGGGACTCAGATTGGTGGGTGAATGAAACTCCTTTGCAAATGGACAACCTGGAACCTATTGCTTCCTCCAACAGAGAGTTTGGGATTTCATTGTTTCTTCCACAGAAAGGCTTGGATTTCACTCTCTTCCAAGGAAAACAAGGCGTAGGCGCCTAGTTCCACTTCTGGATAAGGAATGATTTCTCAGTGAGGTTCCTTACGGACTATTCCTAACGAAGATCTAAAAGAAAATACAAAAGATGGGGTAAGGGTTCAGGAATCTAATCAATGGAAATGACTGCTGTTGAAGATGGAAACTGGAACCAGCCCTTTGCTTCGTCATGAGGCAACAACTAGGTAGGGATGATGCTATCTTCTGAGGGGGAGTGAGGATTTTCAGACTGCTCTTGCAAGGGACATGGAACTGAAACATGTAGGACAGTCGAAGTTAGACTTGGAATTAGTTCAGGCTAACCATGCACGGTGATCTGCAAGCCACAAGTCACCAATGGTATGAACGAACAGATTCAACCCTTCAACAGTAATAATCTCCATCATTCTAACTAATGAAATACTGAAAGAAAATAGAAATGAAACAACTTAGATCTTGGAGCTTATGATTTGCTTCAAAGAAGTTAGAAGACCATGCCACAATCCAAAGAATAACCTGAACACCAATCTTCAATGTTCATATATTGATTCGGAAAATGCTTTACAACAATCTTGTTAATCCTCTGAAGTTTCTTGCTCCAAGAATGGAGTAATACAAAAATGATATTTAGTAACCAGCTGCTCAGAGTGCAGGGAAAATGAAAGAAGAAAAAGGATCCTTTCAAATGAGGCCTCTCAGCCTATTTATAGGCAAACATAACCCAAAGGTGGAGGTGAGGAGATCTGATCTCCTAAAAATCCGTGCAAACCCTAAAGAGATAGGGATGAACATGTCATAGGCCCTATGGGACGCTGCCACCTGTCTTGGGAAACGCTGCCATCTGTCCTGGCTGACTAAGCTGCTTGGTAGGTAGGTGAGACCGATCAACTGTCTGTTTGTCCTGCTCCTTGGTCGCAAATTCCATGGTGTCCTGGAATCCTTTATCCCGAGTGTAGATTCCAGTTCCTCCTTCCTTGAGCAGGGGCACACTTTTTAGTAGGTTCACGAATCCTCCATTTGGAATTCTTTCCGACCAGGGCCGCAGTCCTTCAGAGGTCATGGATTCTTGAGTTGGAATTCCCTATCTCGGCGTGGATTCTCATTCGTCTCGATGGATGGTGAACTGCTCTTTTGCTCTTGCCTTTCCAAGGATTGATCCTTTTATCCGAAACTGAAGTCCTTGATGTGGAACTTGAAGTGTATCTTCTCCCGTTGAGGATCTTGATGCTAACCCTTCCTGTGTCCTTGAAGTCTGAATTTTTCTTTTCTTCCTGTGGAATTCACATTTAGTCTCCTCGTCTGGCATTGGAAGTAGTCCTCTCCGGTATTGGAACTTCATGATGCTTGAGATAGTCCTTGATCATCCTTGAGCTCTGTCTCCATGGAAGCTCATCCTCGTCTTGGATTCCTGCAAAATAAGGGAAACCCCGAGTTGTCACGATGAACAAGATCCATAAATGCAATGCAATATGAAATGAAACATGAATGATTTTGCAAGTTTTGATCAATTTCACTTATAAATTCCTGAACAAACAAAGGATTTCCCTCATTCTTCGACATTCTTCATATTCGACTAACTTCTCCTTCATTCCAGGGTTACCAGGCATGGACAGGAGGAATTTCCAGGTCAGGGAGCAATTTCCAGGTGGTCGGGGATTTTCACCTGTCCTAGAGCGCATATTCCACTTGGTCGGGGATTCCTTGAGGTCGGGGATTCCGTAAGGTTGGGGATTTTAGTCGGTCGGGGATTCCTAGGAGTCCTGGAATTCCACTTGTCCAGGAGCGCATATTCCAGTTGGTCTTGGATTTTGCACTCAGGACAAATTTCTTCCATGGGCGCATAATCCACTTGGTCATGGATTTTGTGACCAGGGACACTTTTGTCTAGAGTCCAGATTTCTTCATTCTTTCAAGTTTCCTTGCCAAAATTTTGCTAAGTCTTGGAAATTTTCTCTTGTGGAATCTCACTCAGATGGAAGGTTGCTTCTTTCATTCTGGACATGAATTATCTTATTTTGCATTTTTCAAAGGGAACTGGAATCTTGCTGTCCAGGAGCGCAAATTCCACTTGGGTCAGGAATGTGCGACCTGGACAAAAAACCTCCAGGAGCGCAAATTCCAAGGAGAAGTGGATTTTGCGACCTCCTGGGTGTAGATTCCACCCTCAACTGGATAATGCGACTTGGACTTTTGAGCCTGATTTTGACTAAGGATTTGTCCTCCTGTTTCAATTTTTGGCAAAGGGTGAACTTTAGTTTGTTTCATCAGAGGTTCAATCACGACACGGGATCTAGAACATGGAGTTTTATTTTCTTCCATCCCCTCAAGGAATCTCCCATTTTCAAGGTGAAATTTGCAGAAGGTGAACTCTAGCTGCCTTACGGAGGTTCAATGACGACACGGGATCCGGAACACGAAGTTTTCGTTTCTTCCATCCCCTCAAGGAATCTACCATTTTCATGGTGAAATATGCAGAAGGTGAACTCTAGCTGCCTTACGGAGGTTCAATGACGACACGGGATCTGGAACACGGAGTTTTCGTTTCTTCCATCCTCTCAAGGAATCTCCCATTTTCATGATGAAATTTGCAGAAGGTGAACCCTAGCTTCTTTACGGAGGTTCAATGATGACACGGGATCCAGAACACGGAGTTTTCGTTTCTTCCATCCTCTCAAGGAATCTCCCGTTTTCATGGTGAAATTTGCAGAAGGTGAACCCTAGCTGCTTTACGGAGGTTCAATGACGACATGGGATCCGAAACACGGAGTTTTTGTTTCTTCCATCCCCTTAAGGAATCTCCCATTTTCATGGTGAAATTTGCAGAAGGTGAACCCTAGCTGCTTTACGGAGGTTCAATGACGACATAGGATCCGGAACACGGAGTTTTTGTTTCTTCCATTCTCTCAAGGAATCTCCCATTTTCATGGTGAAATTTTCCAACCAGACTGTGAATTCTTTGATTGAAGCATCTGCAGAGAAGTCAGGGAGTGATTTTCAGGCCAACTGCATAGTCCGGACTGGACAGGACCTCTGAACTGGACACCCTAATCCTGGGGCGCATAATCCAGGAGGTACTGGATTATGCGACCAGGACAAAAAACATCCCTGGGCGCATAATCCAGTACCTACTGGATTATGCGACCAGGAAGAAATTTCTTCCTTGGGCGCATATTCTAGCTGGGACTAGAATATGCGACTAGGAATATTCCTGTTTGCACATTTCAGTCTTCCGGAGGGGTGCCTAAACGTTGATAGTTTTAAAAATTGCTTTAAGTTCTTGGAAACCCTGTTTGATTGAGAATCTTCCGAGTTATGAAATGAGTCATGGATTTGGATCAGAAGGATATCCCTTGGACAAACTTCCGGACTGGAGCCGTCGGGCCAGGAACTGAGTTCCATGATGGAAAGATGAATATGCCAAGGAGTGACAGTCTTTGTTGAATTCCGGGCCTGGTCGGGATAAGAATCTGGATAGACCCTGGAACAGGATTCCGGGCAGGGATTCCTTGAACAAGATCCCGGGATAGGCACTTCCGGATAAGACTCCGGATTGGACCTCCGGGCTGGATTCTTGTACTGGAGTCTGGGAATGATTTCCTGAGTGGGACATGGAGTCTTGGAACAAGATTAGAATTGAGTTCCATGCCGGGAATGGAGAGGGTTCTAAGGTGGAAAGATGGATTTTGACATGGAATGACAAGCCTTGTTGAATTCAGGACCTTGGATTGGAACTTCGGGACAGAGTGAAGGATCAAGACCCTCCTTATGGAATGATGGACTTATGCCATGGATTGGTCAGTTTTGATCGAGGAATGATAGTCAGGGTTTCACTTATCCTCAGGAAAACTCACTACTTCAAGCATTCCTAATGTTCCTTGTGAGCTGACTGCTCGGACATTCTTTCCTAGCTTCATGGGTCAGGACAAGAAACTGCAAGATCAAAGCAAAAACGACGGCGAAAGCGAGCAAAAGAGGGGGTCCCCATTTGCAATGGGCTGATGTGTGAAAACGTCACAACAACTTTGAACTCGTGAAATTTCCCAAAGACCTCATCTTTTGTCTTCATGAAATAAATCTAGGTTTTTCTTGAAGAATCATCAATGAAGAAAATATAATAAATATTTCTAGGGAATGAAGCTACTAACATAGGTTCACAAACATCTGAACGGATCAAATCTAGAATTCATTTTGATCTATGTTCATTGCAAGGACAAAGAATCTTAATGTGCTTGCCAAATGCACATCTCTTGTATACACTAGACTTTTCTACCTTGAAGCTAGGTAATCAATGCACCATATCCTCTATAAGAGGTACAGCTCCATAGTGCAAGTGGCTGAATCTCTTGTGCGAAAGCTCACACAATTTGTCACTGTCATGTGTCAAGGTTGCCCACTCAATCAGATCAACAATTAGTTTGTAAAGACCTCTTTCACGAATACCTTTGGTCAATCCTTGACCAATATCTTGGCTATGATTGCTCATGATAACTTGTTGATCATCAAATTCGGCTACACTCTTCAAATCTATTATGACTGAAATTGAAAGTAAATTCTTTGTTAATTTAGGAATACAAATGACATCATGAAGGTCAAGAATATTACCAAAAGGCATGCAAAAAGAAATAGTTCCAATCCCAGTAATAGGATATGTGGCATCATCATCAAACTCTACTTGTATACCAGCCTTTTACTCTTGAAGTTTGATGAAAGCCTTCTTATTGAAGGTCATGTGTCTTGATGCTTTGCTGTCCACATAACACCCTACACCAAAAATGGTGTTACATGTCACCATGGGGAAGGTTATCTTAAGCTTGGATGAAAGCTCATCTATTATTGAAGCTTCTAGACTCCTTGCAAATTGCTTTTGCTATTGCTACTTGCCCTTCCCCCTTTTTCTTCTCAGGAAATTGAGAAGCATAGTGACCATAATTTTGGCACTTGAAACACTTGATATGGCTCAAATCTTTCTTCCCCTGGTAAGAAGAATTTGATTCCTCCTCCTTTCCTTTTTGACCCTTCCTAGGTCCTTTCTTGCCACCTTTCTTCATCTTCCCAAAGCTTCTCAAAGGTGGGAAGTTTCTCACGAGCGCAAACAAATTGAATAAATGGATCCCAAGTTGGAGAGAACCCATTTAAGGCTATGAGTACCAATTCTTCATCCTCCATCTATACCCATTTGTAGCAAGCTGATCACAAAGTTTTGTGATCTTCATTAGGAAGGTGGCTACTATGTCTATGTCACTCATGCGTGTGGCACTGAGTTTGTTCTTCAACAACATCTTATGGGAGATGTTTGCACTTTGATATAGAGTCGTCAAGGCATCATACATCTTCTTTGTTGACTTCTATTCTGCAATGTGAGGAATCAAAAGATCTTCACAGAATCCAAGATGATACACTTTGTCTTGGCCATCTTCTTGTTATGTTCAATGAATTGAACAATATCAATGGGAGCTGCAAGCATGGTTTCGACATAGACCTGAAGATCAACTTCTTTCAATAGCATCCACAAATTGCATTTCCAAGGAGTAAAATTGGAAGCACCCTCTAGGCAGTCACACTCTCTGAGAATGAGATCGGTCATGTTTGCAGCTGCTGGAACATGTTGAAACTAAACAAATCAGCCGGAAATAAATCAGATCAACAGCCTATCATAGGTGTAGATCAACACTCCAGTCATTGGAGCAATTAGGGTATCTCATTCTATAACCTAAGTCCTAAATACTTCAATCACTGAAGTAAAGCCCCAAAATCTTCCTACAACTCTTTATCATAGGTAGCAGCAAATTTCATTCATGAACTTAGAAGATCTTAGTAATGGTGCCCTGGTATCATTTTAAAATTTAGCACATGGTATGCAGATTCTGCACTCTTGGGTTTGAAGCAAATTGTCTAACTTAACGTTCTATCAAACCTGCAATTCTGAGTGCACTAACTGCATACACAAACTTTTGAAATTACAAACAATAAAACAATAAACTGAAATCAGAATTCTGTAGTTGCTGAATTTTAAATTTTTTTTTTTGGAAAAATTTCCAAGTACAAAATATGGACCCTCAAGGTCATAAATAACCCATAAACGTGGCACTCTGAATCAGAACAAAGCACCTTATTTTTAGTTTGCCTTCCATAAAAAAAATGCTTCAAAAAAAATGCTTCTAAAAACATGCCAGCCGCCCAGAATAAAGACAACAAAAGCAATGTCTAGACATAACCCAAAAGCAGCACCTAAAAGAAACTAATATTAGCATCTAAATATCAGCAGCTTTGACTACTAAAATAGTCCTCAAATCTGTGCCAAAAGTAAACTCATAAAAGCGCCCAATTTGAAGAGAAAAAATCACTTAAAATAAAGTCTAATTTTTCTAAGGTGCTGTGTCCAGCAACACTGACTGACAAAAATCTAACAAATACAAGGCACTTCTGTAAATCATTTATAATCAATTATGAACAAAAGAAACATAAATATGGTGCAAGCCATCATACAGCCAACATCACATTGACACATGTTCTGGAAATCAGATCATATGCAATGATTACTTAAAAGATTTGTTATAAGAAGAACCCAATACCCATGAAAGAACTCAGACACAAAGAACTCTTCTTAAAAACATCTCCCATTTGATTGAGGATTCAGAAAATCAAATTGTATTCAGTCCTATTACTTCCGAGAAACTAAAGCAAAATGCATTCTCTTTCCACAAGGACAAGATGCCAATTCTTTATGGTTTTCTTGCTGCTTTCTACCAAACTTTTTGGGATTAAGTAAAGGATGACTTTTTGCTGTGGTGGAAGAATCAAGGCAGACTAAGAAAATACTACAATAAATGAATGCTACCTTGAGGATGCCCCGGGGTGGGCGGGAGGCAATAGTTAGGCCAGACCCCACCTCTCGAAAAGAGCGGGACAATTAGACTTATGGTTCCCCCTCTGCATCTATAATTGGCAGCCTCGGAACAGATGACCCCCTACCTCCACTACCCACTTCTCTTAGTACTCACCCCCCCTCACCCCATACTCACTCTCTATTGCCCTCCCCTTACTCTCTCTATTCAGCTGATCAGACGATGGCATAGGCCCCCAAACATCTTCGAAGGCCATTGAAAGGTGGAAGGCAGAGAGACTGACTTCATTCACTCCTCATTCTCAAGTTGATAAAAAATGAATTGGATCAATACAGATTGATTTCCTTGTGCAATATAATTTATAAAATTCTGTAAAAACTCATGCCTCAAAGGCTGAAACCTTTGTTGCACAAAATCAATATTGACACTCAATCCACTTTTGTTTTGGGCTGCCATATAATAGATGACATCATGGCCACTTAGGAAATAATTCATTCTTTGTGAGTCCAAAACAGGTTTGGAGTTCCCAATATGGACAAATCAAAGGCTTTTGATAGGTGCGATTGGAATCTATAGGGAAAAATCATAACAACATTTGGATTCAGCAAACAGATAATCAACTGGATTAATAGTTGCATCACTTTGCCCCCCTTTATTAGTTTATTAAATGGGGAACTGGGTATCCCTTTCCACTCAACACATGGATTGCAACTGTTAGCGGCATATTAAACTTGTTATGTTTTAGTTATGGTCGGTTGTGATCAGTGAGTAGTTATCTTCCGATGCGTGTTGTCGTTGGCGACGGTTGGCCATCTAGGCAACCGTCTTTGCCTATATATACTTTTCATTTCATTGTATCGGGAAGCAGTTTCGATGTGATTTGTAATGGCAAGTTCTGAATTAATATATCTATGAGTTCTATTGTGCCATTTCAATGAGTATTCTGTTATGATGTTATTTTATTCTCAGTTTATATATATATATCTATATCCTATTTACTTGCTATAATTCATTTAGACTCAATAGGCAGTAAACATTTTGGCGTCGTTGCCTATTCAAAGTTGGGTTGAAGGATGATGAGTTGAGTCATCGGTGACAAGTTGAATAGTTGGTGACGAGTAGAGTGGACGATGACTATGGCATCATAATGGGTCAGCCTATTCAACCGAGCAAAGAACCACAACCCACAAGGGAGATAGAAGAGATACAAGAGGAAATAGAAGAGCAGCGTGCAGAAAGTGATAGAGAAGACAACGAGCGAGGACCGAGAGGATGATCTAACACAAAGACTTAGTGTATCTATGGAGCCTAGCAGTAACACATCACGTGAGAAACGAAGCCAATCGCAGAAACATCCTAGAAGAAATAATTGCGGAAAATCTAGAAGTTAATAGTGAAGTTGATAACCTTCTCACACGTATGCCTAGGCTCTTGGCAAGGAATTTCCTAATCTTGCAATACCTGCGTGAAGAGAGAGATAGGGAGCAATGCATACAACAAATACTGCAAAGGTATGAAGAACACATGAAACGGGAAGAGGAGCGCGACGCTAATCGATGTCGTACACCTTACAATTAATGCCATTATAGCCGAATAAATATAGACGACCAAATCACGGTCAAGAAACACCAAAATACCAAACACAGAGATCACTAAGAATACAAGAGCAAAGAGAAAGAAGGAAGTGGTTGAAAAAAATCAGCGAAGAAACAAAAGGGTTACTACGAGAAAGCAAAAGCCCACCGCAAGAAAGAAATAGAAGTGTTAGTTGGAGTCGTAGTTGGGAGGAAAAGAGAACTCATGAAGGACAAAGCACAAGGAAACATACAAAGGAGTGGCAGGAAATAGCAAAGGAGTGGGAAGAAATAGCAAAGCCGTTGCCACTCCTTGACAAAATAGAAGAGGATCTCGTCGACCAAGCTGCAAATTCAAACGTACGATCCTCATCAATCGACGAGTAGGAAGACCAACCATGGCAGGACTCACTCTCGGAGATAAATGAAGATATCACTCGATGGGTGAAAGAGTTAAGCATCGGTGAGCGGGAGCCTACTACTTCGGGACTCAAGGAGCATAGGAGAAACCCTTTGGGCAACAAGTGTGTAAAGTTTGTTGAGGGAGGAGTCGAGGACACCTGCGTGGCTGAGAGCGCGCGGACAACACTGGGGTGTATGGGTCAAAACTCTCTGACGACCAAAAACCGAATATTAAAGTTGCGCCAAGGGAAGATGGTGACTCCGCCATGAAGTCCGAGTATGGAAAGGCAGAAGCTACCGAATTTTCTGGGAAATGGATCGGAGGATCCAGTTCGACACTGCAAAACTTGTGAAACAATATGGGTAGCCAATGGACATGACTATAGGTCCTATTGGTTGAGATTGTTTCCAGCAACCCTTAGGGGGATAGCACTTGATTGGTACACCGAACTTGAGGCAGGTTCAAAAAGCAATTGGGATGCACTAAAGAAGGCCTTCCAGGAAGAATTCAAACTCCTGAGGGACGACAATGAAATTGTTGTTGAGATTTACAATACTAAACAAGGAAAACACGAAAATGTACAAGCCTACAATCGGAGGTTGAAGGAATTCCTGGTAAAATTGGAGAAGGAACTTGCTGATGGGTTAAAGAAGCGTTGGTTCATTGAGGGTTTGATTCCCTCACTCAGGAAAAAGATGAAAATTGTACCGCCATCGTCGTATGCCGAGGCTTATAACCGAGCGATGGACATTGAAAGCGAAGACAAGATGTCGACCCGAGGAAAGAAGGATGACGACGATGAAAGCTCGGACAACAGCAATGACGATGAATGTAAAATAGTACAAGCATTGAGAAAAGATATGATAAGGATGATGAAAGAGTTCAAAGCCGAGAAAGAAATTGGTAAGGAGAGTAAAGAACTTTGGTGTACAAAATGCAGTAATGAAGGCCATGTAAAAGCAAATTGCCCAAAAAAAATGTTAAGTGAAATATGCCAAGTAATGGGCCATTCTATCAAAGAGTGCCCATATAACCTAAAAACGAGGAGCACCCAAGTGCTTTATACACAAGGCGAACAATCTACCCCATCGACTACACTGCCGAAACAAAACAATCAGACTGCATCTCTAGGCGGGTATCGAAACAGTCGAAGAGGAGGCAATAACAGATTTAATAACAATGGTGGGGGGAGAAGCCACATTCAGTAAGATGCAAAAGGACGATCCATGATCCAATGTCGTCAGTGTAATGAATGGGGGCATTTTGCAAGGGAATGCCAGAGTAATAATCAGAACAAAGTGAATGCACTGTGTAAGTGGTGTGGGCCCGGTGACCATGAGGATAATGACTGCCCAAAGCAAAAAGGTACGATTAATTTCATCGACATCGAAGAAGAAAATGAAGTTTTTGTAGTTACCCGAGCACAAGCAAAGAAGGCAAATTATCTGGATCCTCGAACTGAGAAAGAAAGACTTCGTGATGCTAGGAAGTGAAATACGCCATGGAGACGAAACAAAGGAATTCAAACAAAAAGGCAAGCACAACCACTCGATCAGAATCCGACAGGAATATTGCAAGTCAGGTATTACAAACCACCATTCCAATAAGGATGGCCGATCTCTTGCAAAGCATGCCACAATTAAGAATGGCAATATCCAATGTGGTGGGAGAAAATCCAATCGAGAGTAAGGATGATGAGGATGTCATAATAGAGCCACCACCAAGTGGCGAGCAAGTCGTCGATCCAAGGCTATTGGCAATTACTCTAGGAAAGAAACCAACTGTGGTGCATATGGAAATTCTCAGAAGGAACCTAATGAGCACTATAGTCGACAGGGGATCTAGAGTGAATGTGCTACCTGAGGAAACTTGGAAAAGCCTCGGGAAACCCACTTTGTGGCCGCAAGCCTTCCAGTTGGTGGGCACCGACCAGCACGGAATCAAAGTGTTGGGAGTGCTAATGGCTCGAAAAGTAAGGATCAACACTCAACAATTTCTATTAAATTTTGTAGTCATTACAACACATAATGCAACCTATGATGCATTACTCGGCCAAGGGTGGCTAATAGCCGCCAAGGCTGACCACAACTGGAAGAAAAACACCTTGTCAATAAAAAACAAAGGCAAAAAGTTTGTCGTTGACCTCAGAACTCAAACCGTCAGCGAGGAAATAGCATCCGATCTTGATTCAAACGGAGAGACCTCGGCCAGAGGAGAAAGAGGGCCCATGGAGCCTGATGATGGTGTATTGAAACTACAAGAGTGCTCGGAAGACAAGACGAATTCATTCAGTGGACTGTTTCATTGGCAAATGGAAGATTATGAATTTATCCAACCTAAATGCAACATGATTCAAATAAGAGTTGGCGAGAGTTTTCAGCTGAGGAGTGGAACACTCGGCAACTCTTGGCCAACTAGTGAAACACTCGACAAGACTAGTGAAGCACTCGACAACTTTGGGTTGACGGGTGAAACATTGTTGACGAGTAAAACACTCGACGGAGGGGAATCTCGGCTGGCAAATGCTCAAACACTTGGTAAGGAAAAATCTCCGTCGACGAGTCACAAAATTGACGAGGATAATGTTCAACCAAGAATAGATCATACCTTTCCAGCGACATATGAGGAATATAGAGAAGGGGATATTGAAATAGACAGTACGCCAGCACACAAATTTGAACTCGAGAAGATCATCATGTATGAGGAACTCTCGATGAGGAAAGTCAATCTCAGAGAAGTAACCCTCAGGTGATTCTTGTTGGAGATGACTGGGATCCAGTACTCAAGGCGGTCGCATTTAAGATTTTAATGGAATATAAAGATGTGTTTACCTGGACTTACAAGGACTTGAAAGGGATACCTCCAAAATTATGTGTCCATAGAATACCACTGATACCAGGAGCACGAACAGTGAGAAAAAGACTGTACAGGATGAACAAAAACTATGCAGCTAAGGTCTAGGAGGAGATAGAAAAAATGTTGGAAGCTGGAATAATCTTCAAAGTGGATGAGCGAATTGATCTCACCGATCGTCATCTTAGTTAAGAAGGAAGGAAGATAGATTAGGATATGTGTGGACTTTAGGTGCCTAAATGCAGTAACTATAAAGGACCTGTTTCTAATCTCGTTCACAGATTCAATCCTGGAAGAAGTGGCCGGACATGAAATTTACTCATTCATGGAGGGTTCTCCGGCTACAATCAAATCAGCATAGCTGAAGAGGATAAGCTGAAGACTACGTTTGTGGTCGAAGACAAAGTATATACCTACAACAGGATGTCGTTTGGGCTGTGCAATCCTCGAGCCACTTTCCAGAGGATCATCCTTCACATTTTTGATAGATGTCAATGGGAAATTTTAAAGCCTTCCTTGATGATTGGTCAATCTATCGTGACCAGAAAATACACCTGAAAGCTCTCATTGAATGTATGGAGCGTTGTTGATCAGCTAGGCTAGCCCTGAACCCCAAAAGTGCCAATTCATGGTACCGCAGGGCAAACTCCTCGGACACAATCTGCAAGGCCGGATTAAAAACGGATCCAGACAAAATAAGTCATTGTACAAATGGAGGCACCAACAGATGTGACGAGAGTAAAGTCTTTCCTCGGCCATGGCGGTTATTACTGGTGACTTATAAAAAACTTTGCACAAGTCTCCTACTTGTTGGACATGCTTACTAGGAAGGGAGTGGCATTCAATTGGACCGATGAGCAAGAAAAAGCCTTTAATGAGTTGAAGATGCGGCTAATTAGCTCGCCTATACTTGCCTACCCGAACTGGGACAAGGAATTTCATGTGCACATGGATGCCTCTAACTTTGCAATCGGAGCTACACTCGCACAAGTTGGACCGCAAGGACTTGATCACCCAGTATTTTTTGCGAGTAGACTATTCTCAAGAGCGGAGCGTAATTACGGTACAACGGAGAGGGAAGCATTAGGGATGGTATACTCTGTGCAGAAGTTCAGGGACTACCTACTGGCAACGCCTTTCACCTTCTTCGTAGACCACCAGGGATTGATGTACTTGGTGAACAAGCCAATAATACAAGGGAGAATTAGTAGATGACTACTCCTGCGCCAAGAGTTCACCTTCACAATAGTGGTACGACTGGGGAAGAGTCATGTCACAGCCGATCAACTCTTGAGGATTAAGTCAGGGGAACCCCCTGAAGGAGTAAACGAAGATTTCCCAGATGCTCATCTGTTTCAAATTGCCGCTCTACTACCATGGTATGAGGACACCGGTGAGTATTTGTCTACTTCAACATTCCCGAGGGACATGTCGCCAGGAGAGAGGAGAAAGTTAGCTTTAGAAGTATAACATTTTAGCTGATAAATGCACTTTTGTACAAAATGGGACTCGACCACATACTCCGAAGGTGTGTGATGAGTGAAGAAAGAGGAGTACTACAAGAAGCCCTGAAGGGTTGGTTGGTGGACACATGGGGCCAAATGCCATGGCTAGGAAAGTTTTGTTGGTAGGTCTATGGTGGCCAACATTACACACAGACGCTCGAGAATGGTTGATTGAATGTGATACTTGCCAAAGGGTAGGAAAGCCCTTGAAGAGAGATTATATGCCTCTGTTGCCATCACAACCCTAGGAGTTGTTTGAGAGATGGGGACTTGATTTTATAGGACCACTTAAAGTCAACCAATTGCATTGGTGTAGATACATCATAGTGGCCACTGAGTATCTTACGAAATGGGCAGAAGCTAGAGCACTTGAAGATAATACAACCTTAAGTACTGCGAGGTTCATATATGAACAGATAGTGACAAGGTACGGGATTCCAATCCAATTGATGAGTGACTGTGGGGGACACTTCATCAACCACGTAATAAGGCTTATGACGTTAGAGTTCAAGATATTTCACACACTATCAAGCCCGTACTATTTGAGAGCAAATGGACAGGTAGAAGAAACCAATAAAGTGCTAGTGTCTGTGATCCATAAGTCATGTGGCATCGAGGGGACAGATTGAGAAGAGAGATTACCAGCAGTACTATGGGCTTACAGAACAACTTTCAAAGTGACAACGGGGCATACGCCCTTCCAGTTGATGTATGGCCAGGAAGCTGTAGTACTAGCAGAATACTTGGTTCCGAGTTTACAGATTGCTATCGAAAATTGACTCGGCGACATAGCAAGCCTAAAGGAGAGATTATTCCAATTGAACAAACTTGATGAGAAACGGATCCTAGCTCAATGTTCGATAGAAGTTATGCAGAAACATCAGAAATATTGGCATGATAAGCATCTCCGGAGAATGAACTTCCGGTTAGGACAGTTAGTGTTGAAGTATAATGGTCGTAACGAAATTAAACCTGGGAAGTTAAAAGTTCGTTGATTAGGACCGTTCTGAGTACAGGAAATCCTTGGTAATGGATCTATAAAGCTTGATAATTTGGATGGTACCCCAATCAAGGATGCAGTAAATGGATCAAAATTGAAAAGTTACAGAGGCAAGAAACAATAGCTATAAACTTCATGGACTATAAGAATGAAGGAGAAATGAAGAAGGAAGTTAGTAACACTTCGGAACTAGGCAAGTTTGGGTTTGAAGGAGTCGAGGAACGTCTAGTGGAGAGGAATATAAATGCTAAGATCGATGGAGTGGTCTTCCCAAGCACACACTTGGAAAAAGTCAGTGGATTTTTGGACCAAGATTACGAGAAATGAGAATCGGGGACCAACATTGGAAGCTGTATTCACCCTACACCGGAGTGAGAGAAGGTATTAACGAAGACAATGACTTCAACCCTTGGGCAAATTGAGGAAGTGAGGATCTCGAAGAAGATGCATGGGATGAGTGGATCAAAGAATGCAACAAGGTACGAGAGAAATTTTGATTCTTATTACCAAAAGAATAAAAGGTTCCACCACAGAGAAGGTATTTAGCCGAAAGTATGTTTATTGTTGAATGCTTTGTCTATTATGATGAAATCCGAGAACGAAGTGAGAGAAACTTGCCAGATGGGGCACCTTGGAGTGCACCACTTCCGAGAAGTTGGATTTGGAAGGTAAAATACAGATCTAAACATCTGACAATCAATAAGGATGGGAAAACATTTTAGTGGATCCAAGAACCCACGTGATTAAACTTATTGAGTGGTAAAGACCAAGCAGTGTCAGTTGATCAAATCTTTGAGTTAGAAGAAGTTGACGAGTGTTGTTCTAATGACTGCTTGCGGAAGACGTACGGAGACTGTATCTTTTGACACATGATGGAAATCCAAGTCTTAGAAGAGGACAAGGAGAGAAATAATGAGGACAGAGAAAATTGGGAAAAGAGATGGGACATGGCGGGATTCTAGAATTGGGAAATTGCCAAATTTGTAAGTTGGAAAATGAAAAATGGGAAGGAAAAAATAGAGTAAAGAAAAAGAGAAGCGAAAAGTCAAAAATTGAAAAAAAAATAGAAAAGTAAAAAAAATTGGAAAAAAAATTGAAAAGTCAAAAAATGAAAAAATATTTAAAAAAGTTAAGAAAATTGAAAAAAAAATGAAAAATAGAAAAATAGAAAAATTAAATTGAAAAAGAAAATAGAGATATTATAAAGAGGAGTCTCATGACCTAGGCCGTATGACTCCCCCACTCACCGAGAGACTTAAGAAGGTCGTACGAAGAAAAAAAAAAACCTAAGTTGTACAAGCTGAATGTACTGTAGAGCCTTGGAAGATTTCTTCCTCCATACGAATCCCTTCAGGCAAGTGAAAGTCGATACCGTATGAGTGTAAAAAGGTTTTTAATTGCCGTACATATAAAAAGATAAAGACCTAGGCCGTACTAAGCCTCAAAGAAATTTTGAAGGATCGTCGTATTGAGTTTTTATACCTGTCGTACGAGTCTAGTTTGCTGAGTCTTCTTCCGCCGCTGTACGAGCTATTGCCTGGGACGAGTTGCAATTGTTGCCGAGTGTCTTCTCTTCCGTATGACTAGAGCGATAAGAGAAGCCGTACGAAGTGATTTATTTTGCTGAAGTCTAAAATCTTCCATTATCTGCTGAGGACATACAATCCTTGCAATTATTCCGTATGAGTTCTGCCGGATTGGTTTTTGCCAGCCGTACAGATAGACTTGTAAGGAAAATTCCTTCCAACCGTACATCTACTCCTGTGTTGTACGAGTGATTTTCTCTCTGAGTTTTTGGAGATTCCTTCACCTCCGTACGACTCATCCTATTTTGCTATCCGTGTGACCTGAAGTGTGCCAAGAATTACTAGAGGGAATTTCGTACAAGCTTAAGTGTTTTCGTTCTCATTACCGTACAAATTCCTTCCTATCCACCATACAAGTGCAAAAATCAGGAGAGCAATACAATGAAAACCTAACCGTCCTAACTGATTTTCCCTCTAGCCATATAAAAAGTAGTAGTATAATTTTCAGAAGTGAGTAAGTAGAGTGAGTAAGGTGAAAGCTATAGGGAAGTGAAAGCTATAGGAAAGTAAAAGCTAGAGGAAAGAACAATGGCAGGAAAGATAAGTAAAGAGGAATCACTAGCAAAGTACAAGCCAAAGATTGTTGAGGATACTACAGGACAAAAGAAGCAACGATCACAGAAGGGGAAAGGCAAAGAAAAGCTTACGACATAATCACTACAGTGGGAAAGTTTAACAGTAGCTGAATGTAGGATATGGTGGACGAACCACGCTGTCGATCATCCACTCAAAATTGCTCTCCAAAAAGCTCAAGTTGACAAGGTAATCCAAATGCCCTATTTTAATTTTTGGGATTTCGAAACTCTGCTGAGAAGTATGGTGTCCAACTACAATGCACGTACTAGACATACCATTATTAAATTCATGAATGTATCCATAAAAATCACTTTCACACCAAAAGACTTTGAGAGGGTAATGGGTATCCCTCGTCAAGGATTCACCGTTGGCAAACCGAAAATATCAGCAAGTCACAGGGAAGCCATACTGGAAAAAATTTGTAGAAGTGACTTGAGTGAAAAAGAAAAAACACAGTTGAAGGTTACAGGCAATCGAGGGTTGCGTCGGGACCACTTAGCTAATGATGAGTGGCAGTGCATAATGGACATGATTCGAGGTAGGTTGATAGGAGCCACCCGCTTGTTTGATATTCCCTTCTTGATGACGGATTACATTGTAGGTCTCAGCGAGGGAGCCTTATACAACTGGTGGGAGTTTTATCTGAGCGGATTCACGAGTTCATGAAAATGACGCATAAGTCTTTTTACATGACGCAACATGCCATTGCTTTATTTTTTGATGCCATCTACACAGATGCCTTCATTGGCAAGAGGACCTTTTCAGCCGGATGAGGAGTATGACCCAACTTGGCCGATCATTTTCAGATGGACAAATTTGAGGGCCCCAATACATGGTGGAAAAGGGGAAAAGTCTAAAATCAGCAGGAAGAGGAAACAACCAGCAACAGAGTCATCTTCTGAGGCTTCCTATAGTGCAGAGGAAGAGGATTGCATTGATGCTACTTCATCGGCCTCAGCCAAGTGTCTTCACTCACTAGACGACATAGTAGTCCGGACTGGAGAGAGTGCATTAGATGTGCTATAGACAAGTACTCCTGCTCACCAAGTCTCAACTGGAGAGAGTGCATTAGATGTTGTGCTATAGACAGGTACTCCTGCTCACCTGAGTGCTGACCCGAGTGGTGGTCAGGTACCTTTGGATGTTGTGACAGAACAAACGGATACCCCTACAAGTACTCACCTGAGTGCTACTCGTGTATTTTGGGGACAAATTGTGACGCTACTGAGTGATAACCCAATTCCTCTTCCTTTCGGGGACATCAGTACATTGGATGGAGGGTCACCATAGGGTTCAACTTAGGTTGATACCTGGCTATAGCTATTGGGAGCACCCCCTCAGATCACACACATTCCTCTTATGAGTCCTACATGGGACTTGCCAGAGCCAGCTAGGGAGCTCGCAGTTAGTACACCACCACCGATTACTTAGGGAGTTGAAGGAGCTTAGTTGGTTCCAGTTCCTACTCAGGGGATAGACACGATGCAAACGTTGGAGGGTCCTCTAGTTGAGAAGGTACCTACACCGGGGACAGTTGTGATAGATAGCGATTCTACAACAGAAGAGGTTGCTACTAGTTTTGGGAGCCCTGAGGAGACTTCTACTAGTTCTGATAGACCCGTGGACATGACGATCCACATATTCCGACCTAATGAGAATGACCCACTCGGTACAGTTCTGAGATATGTGCAGGATCTCGGATCTATTGAGCAATTATCCAGTAGGTAGCAAATATTGCAAGGAGAGTGGACACCCGACATTCCCCTCTGATTCTAGACGAGGCACAGAGGATAGAGCACTTTGTCATGAACACTCGAGATGAGTTCACACGCATTTTTAGAGGCAGAGGATGGTCGAATGTCAATACAAAGGAGATGCATCGTGCTTGGAGGCTAGGTAGGGTTGTCCCTAGATTCGGAGGCAGCGACGGGCATGTGCTCGCAGCATTATACACCATTGAGGACTATTCTAGAGCACTTTTTTATCAGAGGGAGGAAGAACTGGAGAAACATATGGAACTCACTGAGAAAATTGAAGAGGTGGCGCAAGCGTGTAAGAAACTTCGAAAGGCGGCTGATGAGCAAACAATCCAATTCCAGAGGCAGCTTGCTTAGCAAACTGAGTTGATAGAATCCGAGAAACATAAGGGAATTGCACTGGAGACTGCTTTGGTAGACAGAGCTAGAGAGCTTGCAGTGAAGGAAAAAGAATTCATAGACCTTCAACACACTCACGAGCTGACATAGAAGGAGTTGAGTGATTTGGTGAGTACCCATGCGAGCACTGCACAACAGTTGGCGGACCTTCAGGCGACACATGAAAGAACTAGGAAGCAGCTAGAGGAGGCAATTTAGATGGTGAGGGTGACGAGGGAAAAACAAATCATAGTAGCTCACCACCTTCAGTAGCGTACGGAGGAGGTTTATCGGCTATGTCGGTTGGTTTTCCCACAACCGGAGACTTCAACATCAGTTCCATTGGTGACAACCCTGTTAGCATCTACACCTCTAGGGACGTCCACTGCCCCTCCCCCTACTTCACAGTAATTTAGCTCAGGGATATTTTGAGAGTTTTTGTATTCTAGTCATCTAAGTTTTTTTTGGGGGATAATGTTAGCGGCATACCATACTTGTTATGTTTTAGTTATGGTCGGTTGTGATTGGTGAGTAGTTATCTTCCGATGTGTGTTGTCATTGGCGATAGTTGGCCATCTAGGCAACCGTCTCTGCCTATATATACTTTTCATTTCATTGTATCGGGAAGTAGTTTTGATGTGATTTGTATTGGCAAGTTCTGAATTAATATATCTATGAGTTCTATTGTGCCATTTCAATGAGTATTCTGTTATGATGTTATTTTATTCTCAGTATGTATATATATATATATCTTGTTTACTCTCTATAATTCATTTAGACTCAATAGGCAGTAAACAGCAACAAGGTCATCGTCTTAGCCCATATATCTTCATTTTGATGGGGAGACAATTCAACAGGCTGAAACAAAAAACAAAGGGTCCAGTAGAGAACATGGGCTCCTGGTATGGGAAAGAGAGTAGAGGTTTACAGGTTTTCAATTTGCTTGCAGCATAATAATGTTTGCTGTCATTTTGAGGGAAATAAAACAAATTGACAAAAATGCTATCTATCACTTTGCTTTAGGCCATTTAGTTAGTAAATTCAAGTCAAATGTGATATTTGCAAATATTTTGCCCAGTAAATGAACAACTTGGTCTTCAGGGAAGGAAAATTGCCAATGAACTATTTGGAATTCCCTTTTCATTGGAAATCAAATATAGCTATCTTGGAATCCATCACTAATAGAGTAAAGAACAAGCTCTTCATATGCACACACAGGTGGCTTGTCTGTGCTTTGCTGGCAGGGTTCATTTGATACATTTTGTCTTGCAAGCTGTGTGCATATATCTAATCACCGTCCTCCATCATAGCACAAATAGAAGAAGACTTGTGATGATTTTAAGGAACTTATATGAATGGGTGTGGATCAACATTTCAAGTACCCATTGGTATCTTGGCACAAAAAAAGCAGGCCAAAAAATAGGAGGACTTGGCATTAGGAACACTTGTCTATTGAGTCATGCCCTTGCAATTAAACTAGCTTGGAGGCTACTGCATAATCACACCTTCCCTTGGAGCTCCATTATTAGAAGCAAATAGGGTTTGGGGCAAGAGGAAGACTTTTTCAAATCCTAATGGTGATCACTGCTCTCTCAAAGGGAAAAACACATCACATTTGGAATGCAGTTATTGGCTTGTCATGTCTCTTGGCAGAGGTTCGTGATGCAAGGAAAATATTATTTTGGTCAGATCACTGGAATGCATGGAACCCCTAAGAGAAGCAGAATTCACAGGAACTATAGGCATTCATTCTATCTCAAGGATTCAAATACATTGAGGACTATTTTGATCTGCAACATTGACCAGACTTTGCGGGGAAATTCACACTAACAATTCAGCAAATGGTTGACAAATTACAAAGGGAAATAGAAAACAGATAGCAGCTCCTGTAGATAGTGACAAGACAATTATCTGGCTGTCAACAAACACGGGAATGCACAGTAGCAAGTGCATTTCAAACCATCTCTGACTCAAATCAGAACTAGGGTAAAAAATGGATAATGTCATCGTAGTTAACCCTTCATGGCAAGGTTCTTACAACTGAAGCTCTTAAAAGAAAAAGAGATAATTGGTCTAACTAGATGTCCAAATACAAAGCAAATTGCAAGAATTTATTTCACCCCTTCTTTCAATGCCCCTTTGCATTGTGGATATTGAACAACACTACAAAATTGTATGGAGGCCAGTACCTGAACACCTCCATGAGCACAATACTAAAAGGGCAGTCTACAATCCATTCAAGCATGGACATAGTAAAAAGAATGCATTCTCTCATTCCAGGCTTCATGGTATGGAACATATGGAAGGAAAGGTTCAACAAAATATTCAAGGGCTTTCAATTGGACATATGGCCTCTCACCCCCATAAGTTACGGGCAGATCCTTAGAACTGTAGTCCAATATACCAAATTTTTTTCTGATGGGTATACCTTCTTGAATATGGTTTACTTCAAAATAGCTCAAAACTTGAATTTACGTTTCCACTCTTTGTACTTTTGTGGTCAAGGGAAAGGTGGATGGGTCTCACCAATTATGGGACAATTCAAGTTAATTCTTGATAAAACAACACAAGGGAAACTGTGTAAGACAAGTATGGGAAGAATTGTCATGAATCACATAGAAGAGGCAGAGCATAGGTATTCAGATAAAAGTTATGACAGAATAAAAAGCTCTTCTGATTGGCTCCAAATCATGCATGAACAAGGTTTGAATCCAGCAATTCTCAAGAGAAACACTGAAATTATAAATAAGACAATTCACAAATTGAGAAACACAAACCACAGTACCGCTGGATAGAGTCTCTCTATCACAGAAAATTGAAAAATGGCCAAAGCCCTGAACAAAGTGTTGAGTACTATGGACCTTCTACCAATTATCCAACCAGAGCATATAAAGCAGATACCAATGACTCAACTAGAGCATATAAAGCAGATACTAATTAGCCAATCAGAGCATATAAAGCCACACTACAATCAAGTGGAGGACCTTGCAAATGGAGTCAACCAAGAGCAAACTACTGCTAAAATATTCAGCAGGGGAACCCAACAATTGCCACCAAGGATTCAATGTAAGGTGGACTCAGAGAAATCCATCATCCCTAATTTTGATTGTTCTGATTAAAAAATCTATAAATTGTGGTCAAGGGCCCAGCCCAGCTTGCTCTCTTAGTTTTCAAGATACCAGGAACTTCTTCATTTTTATCTTTCTTTCCAACCCCTTAATTAAATGTTTCACCCCCTCCCATTTTATTCTTATGTCACTTTCCTAGAATTCACTCCACCCACCTTTTCTCTTTGACTTTGTCACACTAAAGTTAAAAATTCTTGTAATTCCCACGAGTACAACCCTAAACCTCTCCAACCACCCTCTCTCTGTATTTACCTATTGTTAGACCAGTTGTAGTGGTCATTTTGTAATCTTCAACATTTTTATTTTAAAGCCACCCCCTTCTAAAATCTTACCAATCTTCATACCATTTTCCCGTCACATTGTTAGTGGACATGCCTTTAATCTTTAGAACTGAAGGCACCCTCAAATGGTGTTACTTATCAACAATCTTAATGGCCAAGGATTGACACTTGGCTAAAGCTTGGATAAAGGACTTTTTTATAATTCCACATCTCCCCAAATGCTACAAGTGCTGTGAACAGATAGAACTGGCAATGTCAAAAGCAGATTGAGCCCCTTGAATACTTGTCAAACTTCAAGGACAGCATAGTGGACACTTTCAACAATGCTCCATCTCTGGTATTGTTGGTTTTTCTGATTGGTATTACTCCACCAAACAACATTTACTGACCTTCAATGCTCATTAAGCTTATACTGCTTACACTGGTACTACATGATTTGTGTGGTCAGATTGAGAATTGATCTTAGTTTCTTCGTAATATGGCACTGTGACAATGGTTGAGCTGGCAAGAAGCAGGTTTCGATTAGATTGGCAACTGAACTGATATATACCAACAGTAAGGAATGTATTTACTAAATGCTCTCTTTTTCTGGGTGCTGCATTGAATTTTGTCTCTGATAAGCCTAGTTCTTTTCAACTGCCTGGCTACATCCTGTCAACTCACAGCAGATCAAAGAAGGCTTAAAAAAAATTCTAGTGTGGGAGGCAGATTAAGAAATCCCTGAAACAATCTTGTATAGGAAGGTACTTATTGCCATCTTAACCACAATGCCACCCGGATGCTGCCAGACTTTTCAACAAGGTTATTAAAATGGATAAAGGTGCTCTCAAAGGTAAAATCTTATTTTGCCTCACGTCAAACAGATTTATCAAAGGAAGAAAGGACAAAACACAATGTTGAAATTCGTGGTCCATCATAAGCTCCAAGCTGATAGGCTAAGGGAAGTGGCCTATTGTCATCAAAGATGATGGAATTGAAAATCAAAGATGATGGAATTGAAAATCTAACACAAAGAGCCAAAGGCTCAACCACATCAACAATCATTCATTCATCTTCAGCACTCAAATGATTACATTCTATGGCTTTATAAAGCCATTCAACTTACTAACTACCAACTAACCCATAACTAATGACTAACTAAAAACTAACATATAATAAATTAACATTATATGTTAATTTATTATTTATTACATTATTCTATGTCATGCATTAATAATTCCTAACACCTCCGTTTAGTGTTGACATAGGGATTTTATTCTGGTGCTGCAAAATCGATAATTGGCCTATCTCATATTTGCCCCCTTCAATGTTGTTTTTTTCGATGTCGGTTTTGATCGATAATGCATCCAAGTACAATTTTACAAATACAAAATCTATTACATCCTTATTTCTCCATTTACATAATGTTAAAAAAAATTACAATTTTACCTCTATCTTCTGCATCGAATTGCTCAATAAATATTAACTGAATTCTCAAACGATTTTTGGGTTTTGTTCTCCTCTTCATCAGATTTCGAGAACATTTTAAATTTCTAAGTTTCGTTACCAAATGAGAAAGCTATCACAATTTTAGTGAGACTGGTATAAAAAACTTTCTACAACACCAAAGATTTCTCCAACTTTGAATGTACAAGTTTAAAAAAAAAATTCTGATTTTTTAAACGAAATGAACAAAATGGAGTGAAAACTATGAATAAAGTGAACAAGATGGAGAGAGAGGAGAGAAACCAAATGAAGGAACAATATGGAGAAAGAAGAGAAACCAAATGTAGATGAATGATGAATGCCACAGATTTGCACGTGATCTGCACTGCACCTTTGTTGACAAAATGCAAGAATGAAATGCAGATGGATGATGAAGCCAGCAGATTTGCACGTGGTCTACGCTGCTCCTCTGTTGACAAAATGCAAAAATGGTGGACGGATAACAATGACTTGTGCACGTGGTCCTCACTACATCATCATTGAGCACCGCTTTGGAGAAGGAAAAAACAAGCGAATGGAGGGCGACCAGAGAGATCCAAGACACCTGCTTTGATACCATATTGAAAAAGAGACAAAGAGAAGAGCTTGAAGCTCCAAAGAAATACTCAGTCATTTATCTTCAACACTCAAATGATTACATTCTATGGATTTATAAAGCCATTCAATTTACTAACTACCCAAACTACTAAGTACCAACTAACCCATAACTAATAACCAACTAAAAACTAACATAATAAATTAACATTATATATTAATTTATTATTTATTACATTATTCTATGTCAAACACTAATATGTAAATTTTCTTCTCATTGTTGATCTCTTTCCTATAAATATAGGAGTCTTGGGATGGAGTTATTCATTACTTGATCATCTTGTACTTGCTCATTGTGAGAGGAGCTTGGTGTAAGCACATTGGTGTTTGAGTTGCTTGATGAGGAGATCTTGAGGAGCATGGGGTGGGACATGTGGCTCTCATTTGTTTTTGGATCGGTCTCATGGGGATAGCAACAACTGCTGCTCAATTTTATAGGAGGAGGTTGCATTTTGCATGTTTTCTCCTTGGTTGAGAGTGTTGATCTCTATGTAAGGCTTGGAGCCTAACATTGTCTTGTAATTATTTTGTTGCTGGAAATACATTGGTTTTGGTGCTTTGGAGGTTTTTTTTTTCTTTCCCGAAAGGCTTCTCCCAAGGTACATTAGTGTCTCTCTCTTTTGTGTGGTTGTTCTTTCTTTCATTCTTGTTAAGTGTGGTTTATGCTGGAATATTGCTGGAATTTGTATAGACCAGATAACTTGTGACATCTCTTCTTATAGGCTTAATGTAAGAAACTGTCTATATTTCCTTACGTTTGGTAGTAGAGCTTTGTCTATGAACTTTGCTACTGGCAGTGTGGGTGAATTTCCTTTCAATCATTACTAAAAGGCATCATTAATTTGGGACTCCAATCCACTTGTTTATCAAAAATTAACCCTCCAATGGAAATAATAAATATTAAAAATAAACTTTTTACATGAAAATATAACTTGTATTTTCTTGAGATCATCCTCAAGAGGTGGCTTACATGAATAAATCAAAAGGGGACACATACTTATTGGATGATGCTCAAGCATCAAGTACAAGGGGTTAGATTAAAGGTTTCTACCCAAGGACCAATAGTCTTGGGATGAATTATTGATGTCAACCACAAGTGGATGACTTATAGGCAACTACTAAGGGATGAATAATTATGGGATGACATATACGTTCAATCACAATGGAATGGCTTATAGTCATCAACAAACAAAGCCAATACTCAAATGTTATTGACATCAACTAATAAGGCCTATACTCAAATGTTTCCATGGGACAAGTTACAGACATTGACTATTAAGGGGATGGACTACAGGCATATATGAATCCATACTAGTATTATCATGGGATGAATTATAGGCATCATCTATAAGGGGATGACTTATAGCTCTCAATTTTACCTTCGTAAACTCAGCATTTATAAAAGTAAACTACTATTAATTCCCAATCAACATCATTAGTTCCTGCTCAAAGTAAGTATAGTAGTCAAACGGTCAACTTACCCCTTGCTAATGCTTGATTTGTACCATTAAGCAATCAGTTTTCAATGAGTCAATTTGGGTCAAAGTAGTTGTCATACTAGTCAAATTCAACAATCATTTGTAGTCCACATGGCAATGAATACTGTTGGAATGTGTGGATTTATGCCACGTTTTAGTATTTCATTGTGGACTTATCCCATATATATTGTACCTCATAGTTCACTGTTCAAGTGAAACTATATAATGAGGTTGTTTGTACAATGTATGTAATCTGAGATGATCAAGTGTGTTGGTCAATGAAGTAAAGGGTTTTAAAATGCTTTTCAGCCTTTCCATCTATTACACAGTCCTTGTGCAATGTGTCATTTATGGTAATTTCTAACATGGTATCAGAGCTCTCTTTAAATTGCTCAGAATCTTTTCTTTCATGCAAGGACCAAGCATATCAAGATCAAGTGCTGCAAAGTTCGTGAGCCGTTGACCCTTTAGAAAGTTGCAATTTGATATGCTGGTACATAGGACCAAATGGCAGATATATTCACAAAGTCTTTGGTGAAGAATAAGTTTGTAAGTTTCGACAACAGTTATGTCTCAAAGAGCTTGTCACAAAGGGGGAATTGTCGTCATGACATTCTCTTCCTTGTTGAATGTACTAAATGTGGTGTAAATTCTCCAATTTCATATTAAGGGAGGATGTTGGAATGTGTGGATTTATCCCATACGTTAATACTTCACTGTAGATTTATCCCACATGTATTGTACCTCATTGTTCACTGGTCAAGTGAAACTATATAACGAGGTTGTTTATACAATGTATGTAAACCTGAGATGATCAAGTGTGTTGGTCAATGAAGTAAAGGGTACCCAGTGTACCTAATATAAAATTGTTTATCTTTCACTCTTTCCTTCTATTATGTAGTCCTCCTGTTCAGGGCATCATTTATGATTATTTCTAAAAATAGCAGATCGCTCAACACAAAATACAAACACTTAAGGAAATCCTTGTTGATGTGACAAATGTCCTTGCTGATGACAGTGAAACAGAAATGCCAGCTTTCATTAGCTCTTTTCTCTCCCTTTAGACATTTCCTTCAGTAGGGCATTCTAGGGCAATGTCTCCCAGATATCTCTGATGCAGGATGTATGTCCCTGGGCTGTTCTTATGCCACATGTATTGTATCTCATTCTCAGCATTCTGGGTTGTCAGGGGGTGTTTCTTATGCATGCCCTTGTCTTCAAAACACCACTGATGCAGGGAATGGGTAACCTATTTCGGAAGATTCATATGTGGGATTCACTATGTATACAAATAACTAGGCATATCTTTCCTGATTGGACCTAGAGTTCGCAAAATGCTTTGAGAGTAGACCTTTGAAATTTTGTTTTGGTATCCTATCTAATTTTTTATTTTAGTAGTGGATTGAAGACTAATCTTTATTTTACACACATTTTGAGGCTTCATGATTGATATTTTATTTTTTAAACTTTGATTACATTTCATTTTTACTGTGCCATTTACACAGGAAACGAGTCATGAATGAGTGATACATGTGAGCAACACTCTTTCTTTTATTAACAAATTATTCCAGACTTCCAGTCATGCTAGACATGAGGGACAGCAAAGTCAAGGTATTTATTGTTGGGTTTAGCGTCTGCTTTATGTTCCTTTTTCCAGATACAGTAGGAATAAATTAATTTTTTATCTTCATGGCTCCTAGAAGTTGGTTTGGTAAAACAATAAAATTCTACAATGTATAAACTGGGACACAAGCATTTACCATACATTGATCTCTTGAGGTTATTTCCCATGGAGTTTTAGACACCTAAGGCAGATAATCACTGTGGTTCATTTTGTGAAGGTAATGCTACTAATGTCAAAGGAATTACTCGAACCTGAAGATATGTGCTAGGTATAAGTACTATCAATGAAAGGACAGGGAAGATAGGGATTTTATGAGCACTACCTAATTTTGTACGTATGTTATTAAAACAGGCAAAAGCTTTTGCAAATTCCAAGTCAGAGAAACTTCAATTATACTCGCCCACTACTTGTCCTCTCCAACCAGGTTCCAACTCATTTTATTGGGGACTGGCTTTGATTATATCCGGTGCTGGTTCATTCATAGCTTTTCTCTATGCAGCTATTCTCTCTAAGATGCTACCGCCATCAGGGATTCCACTTCTTTCTACCATAGAGAATGACAGGTAATGTGGTCTATTCATAGTATTTTTCAGATGCATGTTTGCTACATTTGTTTATAAATTTTGTGGTTGTAACTCAATGTAGCCCCCCTTGTTTGCTAGATGTATTCTAGAGAAAAAAATCCTGCGGACTTCTAAAGTTGCACTTTATCTAATAAACCATCACCATGCAAGGTCTAGTTTCAGATGCTTATGTGTACTTTGGCACATCCCAACTGGAATGCAACTTTGAATATAAGTTTTAATGACTGATAGGTTATTCTACATATTAGGTGAATGTGAAGTAAAATTATGCCTCAGGTAGATCCCTAGTTTAAATTGTTGTGCATTTTAGAAATCTAGACAATTCTAGATGTAACTGAATGCTACCATTCAAGGTGGTTGTAATAAGGAAGAAAAATTGCATTTGCCTGTATATCTTAAATTTTATAAGATTAAATCACGGGCAGTGCCAAGTTACATTGCAAAAGCCTGTATTTATAATTGGGCAACTAATACACCGTGAGATTTTATGATTATGTAATATCGTGGGTACAAAGTACAAACCCACTCCTAGAGTAAACTAGTTCTTACAAACTAACAACTTGCTAATAATACGCTAACAAAATTCTAACAATATTAAACAATATTTAATCTATCTAACAAAATTTAGATATATCAAATTTTTAACCCAAACTGATATTCTGGAGTTTCACTGAAACTTCAGTTCTATTGAATCAAGTCTTGGAATCAAGGAGACTGCCATGAAGGCCACTAAACTTTTATTTCTCACCAGTTAGATATTCTTGCTGTAAGCTGAGCAAGAGAGAACAAGCAGTTATTTATGTGTTACAAAGTCAAAAAAGAGGTGTGTGCCCCTTAGTCTATGTTGCCCAAAACAGGAAAATAGCAAAGATCTCACCGAAGTTTTAATGATTCAACTATGGCTATCCAAATCTTTGAAAACGTGTAAATGCTCATAGATATAGGCACATACTAAGTGGAAGACACTAAATGGTAAAACGATAAATATGACTATGAATTATAAACACACAAGCATAGTAAATGTTAAGAATCTGTATTTATCTAAGGGATTAGTCATGAAAACTATCCAATGTGGTAGTTTAAATATATGAGACAGGAGTTACTTTTGAGGCTTGCAAATAAACCCCATAGACTGAAAATGCTTGGTAATTGGAAGTTTTGCGAAAATACCCAATGTCTTAGTTTGAAACAAAAAGAAATACAAATTTGACAAAACAAAAGGTAGGAATCATGGATCAGGTCACAACTGAGAATCTTTCCTAGTAATTCTTAGATGTTTCAAGTTTCAGAAATGACAAATCATCCATACTGACCATGAATTATTATCTATCTCATTTTGTCTGCATCTCTGAATTGTAGATATTTGCAAACAAGCTGGTCATCTCTCGAAGTTGTAGTGCAAATCTATATATACAGATCTTTTGACCATCCCTACAAGTACCTTATTCCTCTTTGTTGAGTGAATAGAGGATATCTGTTTTACTTCCTCTCACATGTAGAACAGTTGGCATTCTGGAAGTACAATCAAATAGCCAAGTTTTGAACCTCCACAAGTACAGATCAAACTCCATCTATCATACACCAACCAATTGGATCCGTTTGAGGCAGCCTTGCTCTGCATTTCCTCATCAATCATTCTCCAATCTCCTCCTGAACAAATCAAAGAAAGGAAATTGTGTTCTAGGGATATTGTCTTCTTCTGGACGATATCTTTTTTGAAATGATCTTCACACCTCAGCATTGTGTTATCTGAAGGTGGGATCCTACCTTGCTTATCGTTGTATTATGCTCAGTTCAAGCCATAGATTGGCACATGTAATGGGGAATTTTGATCATGCCACCTTTGTGGAGGATAGCCATAAACATGTTGCAGTGTTCTTCCTTCAAACCTGTAAGCCGGTCATTAGTCTTTTTTAGTTGTGTATTACATTGCCTGTTTGTTGTTAGATCTCCCAATGAAGGATAATTTGACTCCAAATATCTAATGGCTGTCACTCGATCTTTGACTTTTATTAATTTTGCCCTAAAAACATTCATATGTCATTCAATTTGTTGCAGATGAATAACACTCAATTCTCGTTGAGAGTCTCACAGAGACCCTTGGGCTTCTGTGGATCTTTTGGTTCCTCTAATATGACAAATTAGCCAATCTGTAATGGTGAAAAACCTCCAAACAAGTCTGATGAACACATGAAGCTGATGAACCTCCAAATGTAGAAAATGATCTGGTAGTGCATGTCTAGTTGCATGAATTGAGTTATGGGCAAGGTGAACTTGATGGTCCTTGATGCTGAAATGAAGCAGATACATGATGCCTCGAATGAGAATGAGAGGGTTGGCGAGCCCTAGTAGAAATAGCCAACTCTAGAGGGAGTGGGAGAGAGAGAGAGGAAGGGATGGAGGGGAAGAGGAAGGGGGAGAAGAAGAGGAGAGAAATTATGCAAAGTCATAATGTTTGACAATGCTACTACACACCTTGCTGTTGTGGAAATCTATAAATCAATGTGTTCATGCCTAGGAGCTCTTTGTTGTGTACCATCAGTTGTTTCTCTGTATAATTCTACTGCTGGTGTGCTGTTGCTGCATAATAGTTTGTCAAGAGGTGATGCTTAATAGATGGAGCTGTATTATTAAGATCCAAAGGACCCATGACCATGGATTATCAACTGGCTTTTGTAGGCAGGTCCAAGGATTAGATAGTTTTAGATGAGGCTTGACTAGTTTCTTGGATGTTTAAAGGTATGCACCAGTATCACCTAATTCTGCATTGTTTTTGCCAGCTGCTGTTTCAGCACATAGTTGCATCTCTTTCAATGATACGTATTTTCTCTATTGTTTATTATTTAGACAGAGATGCCTAATGCACTTCTGTGTTATGATTTAGTTGATATGATTTTTTTCTCCTTTTCATAATTATTGGTCTAGTTTTCAGGATTAAATGCTTGGTTGTTTAATACTTCATTCTTTTCCATGTATATGGTACATGCCAAAATGCACATGCATTTTTGTTCTTTGATTGGTTTACTGCTTCGTAGAATGAAAGCAAGAAGGATAATATCTCCATCGTCGCTCTAGAAGTGATTTCCTGAGACATTTGTAATGGCTTGTACAGGTACTACTGCCTGTTGGTCCCGTTGACACTTCCTATTTTAGTAGTACTAGTGTATTTTCATTGGCTGAGTATGAAACTTTTTAAGCATGCTTGAGTTTTGTCAAACCTTACTGTTAAATCAATAGGCAGTTGTATTCCATTGGAGAAAATAGAGATTGAGTTTCCCAAGGATGATGGAGAAGGCCACAAGGAGCTCCAACTGTACAAATGCTTTTAAGAAGTAAAAGAATGTATATCTGTGATGAATGCAGTTGATGTTACCTGGATCACTTTAACAGAATGAGAGAGAGTAACTAAGATTATTAATTAATACTAGCCAATGTGCATTGGTGACATAGTTTTTTTAAATGCCTTTTACATCCGATCATTGTTTTTGAATTGCCAATAGTTATTTGTTATAGAAGATCTATTGAAATGTCATTATATATACAAGAATAACTTTAAACTTTCAAATACGATAAGTGTCATGTATTATTTCTACTAAAATTAGACTGATTTCACTTAATATTTGCTTATATTCACTTAACACAGCATTGTATTTTGGTAGAAAAAATCCATGATGAATTGAAGGAAAAAGCTCTAATTTGTCAATGTTAAATGAAAAATATTAATCTAATATGGCAGAAGTTGATGAATCAAGAATTCTCTTGGAGTGCAAAAAGTTCTTAAATTTCATTTGATGCATAAAATATGCCACTTCCCAACACCATTGCATGTAAGTAAGAGCAGAATGGTATGGTTTACAATGCAAAATAAACAAGGTTTGATCACACACCTAATAGATCATGTATCAGAGCATCTGAAATTGAATTCCTCCTCTAGTAGTTATGCATGTGACTTCCTATACTTTTATTTGGTTCTAGCAGTTTTAATGATGTTGAAATCACTTACAAATTTTTTTTTGCTGGGTGCACCTCCATTAGCAGCTTGTAAGTTGTAAAAAAATATTTTTCTACCTGCTACAAGCTCTGCAAGTGTTGACTGAATGCATATGGATGATAGCTTAGATGTCCACAAGAAGCAGCCCCTCATAGATAAGATTCATAATAAATCTGTTTATAACTTAATAAAAGGTCCCCTATCGTTTTACATCAAAATGCTTAGAACTTGACAAATGAAATGAGCTTTTAGACAAGTAATAGATTCTCCAATTTACTCTATTTCCACATTGATTTTGAGTATGCTCCAATTTACTCTAGATTCTCCAATTTAATTGATTTTGATTATGAATATGTTCAATTAAGCAGCCCATGGTTTCATCATTCATGCTAATAGTAGGATGTTTTCATCTAGAGGGAAACCCCTTTTTTCACCTTTGAGATCTGGACCAATAAAAGTCCTGGTGTGGGTGTGTGCTACCCTATTTTCCATATTAATTTTGCAAATATGATTTGCTGGCTAGAACAGGTTTAATGTTTGGTTAGAAGTAAAAATTGATCCACTTCGAAAGATAAGAGTAGAGGGTTGCTCAAATCTATGTGGAAATGGACTTGTCAATCATGCCTTGTCAGGCCACTTGGTTCTTCAAGTGGGTAAGTGCACCCATGGAATGAGATGGATATGATCTCATCCCATTCTGTGGTTTGGATTGCCATGCAATTGGCCATCTCAATAATTTGTTGATATGTTATCCTGTTGAAGCTATTCCCGTCCCTAAATTTTTTGAGATTCACACATCTTTGGAGGCTCTCGTGCAGTTGCTCATGATCCTCTTTCAGGTTTACTTTTGTCTATAATGTCTGATCCGTAATCTTTTTCATAACTTGTACTTAGGAATGCAGAAAATTCACCCCTAGATGTGCTGGTTCTTCAAAACCTGCTCATGCCAGCAGTGAAGTCAACTGTAGCTTGTTCTTGTATGGTTGATCACATGCTGGGTTTAAAAGCCATTCCTGATGTAGTTCCTTCTGAATTTCCATCCTCAAATCAAGATGTTTAAATGATTTAGTTCTTCAAAGAGGTTAAATAAAGCTTAGAGGGTTATCCTTCTCCTACATAATTTGATCTCGTGGAATTCATTTGCATTGCACTAGGATGTGTTTGGATTACAAGGTTTGTGAGAATCTAAAGATTTGGAAATAATAGATTTGATCTACCAGGATAAGGAAGATATTTTTTTCAGTACATAATTCAATTGTTACGATTTGAAGTTCTATTTTTGGTGAATTATTATATTCAGCCCCTTTCTTCTTTTACTTATGTAGAGTACAATTCTATTTCTTAAAGCATCCTTTGTCTTGGCATCCTACGCATGGTACACTTGCAAAGAAGCCAATAATAGATGGTAGTGATAATTGGTTTGCATATCAATTGCAAGTGCAAGTTAGGATCTACGCTTGTATTGATTTGCATGGACTGCCATCTCTACCTTATTTTTGCTTCTTTAATCAACACTTTACTTGCTTTTATAGTAGGTCCCATCCTCTCCTGTTGGTTGAGGCCCTCAACCTCCTATGTTGGTCGGGTGGTTTGCTATCAAGAACCAATCAATTGACATCAGGAAGTCGAGCAAAGACCTCATCATCCTATGTCAAATAAGTGCCCAAAGGCCTTTGGCTTTCTCTCCCTAAACTGGTCCCTTGCTTTTATAGCAAGTCTCATCCTTTCGTATTGGTTGAGGCCCTCAACCTTCTACATTGGTTGGGTGGTTTGCTAGCACGAATGGTGTAGGGGCACCAAGGTAATTATTTACAAATGTGAACATTTGAAGGTTTTGTCATGTCCCCGTTTCCGGCATGAGTCAATCATGAACCCGGATTAGCCTATTCATCATTCCCGGTGGGCTAATACGTAAAATAAGGGAATGAAATTGGTTTTGGCTAACTATTGTTTTGTTTTGCAAGTCAAAACCTTCATGTAATGATACATTGGTTCTTTGATGTTCAATTTAGCATTGGAGAACTTCAAATACAAGTTAATTGAGCGCCTAAGTGTTGAATGGATTAAGAAACTTGCTAAGGGTTTCTAGGCGCCAATTGATGTCTCCAGATCTAGAAAGTGCGCCCAAGGAAGACTTGTCAAGTATGAAGGTGCCATTATGATGCTACAAGGCAAGGGGCCAATCCTTGTCTTGTCAAAGCACAAAGTGCGCCTAGGAGGAGTTAGGTGCCAATCTCATTCAAACTCAACCTTGAAGTGCGCCTTGACAAGGAGGTGATGTTGGAAGATAGATTTGATGAAGGATTGATTCAAGGCGCCCATCATGAAAGCAATTGATCTAGGTTGAGCACCTTCTCTACTTAAGGCGCTAGTTTATGTTACCAAGATATTTGATGTGCGCCTAAGGAGTTGGGCGCTAGATGAAGCATAAACCTCTTGAAAATGTGCCTTGTTGAGAAAGGCTAGTTGAAGACCTCAATGCATCTTTGGAGGGTAGAATGAGTCAAGTAGACATCCAACTCCATGAGGGATCACCAAAGAAGACAAGATATGCATGATGTTAGCAAGGCGCTAGATCTTGCCTATCCAACCTTGCAAATGCGCCTAAAATGATTTATGCTTCAAAGACATCAAATGAGCACTCAAAATGTGAGGCGCTCATCTTGCTTATTCTCTCTTGGATGAGCACCTTGGTAAGAAATGACATTTGAGGGCAAAAAGGTTCCATCTAAGTGTAAGGCGCACTTCTCACCTTGAACAACCTCCAATGTGCGCCTAGGTCTAAAACATGTTGTTCTAAGTTGAAATGACCTTCAAAGGATTAAACATGTTCAAACAATCATCTTTGATTTGATGAAGGAAGCATTGCTAGAGTAAGGTGCATTTTCCTTCTTCTCCAACCTCAAACATGCACCTTCTCCAAGAAGCCAAATGTGCACCTTAGAATGGAAAGTGGAGTATCTATCATGGTAATGATGAATATTTGTTTCAAGAGAAGATTTAGAAGTATTTTGAAGACTTGGATAACACTTCAAGGAGGTTAGGCTCCATCTCTTGTCTCCAGAGCACTAAACATGCGCCTAACATGGAAGTAGCGCCAATTGTGATTAATGCATTCTCTTAAGTGCGTTCTATCTTCATTGAGCACCGCGCAAGTACCTGATCTTCCATTGGCTCAAATTATGGCATTGGGATCCATTCCAACTCATTTAACAAGGGCACCAACTTAGAGTGAGTCATCAAATGGCATATTCTTGTAGAATATGCTCTTGGAAAACATGCCTTGGTTCTCTCTTTGCATTGGAAAACGTGCCTTCATTGCCTTTTACCTCTTAAAGGGCACTATAAAAGGAGGAGAGCGACCTTATTTGCATATCTTTTGCTATTGTAATTTCTCTTTGGTAAGCTTTATGCTCTTTCATGGAATCTGCGTATTTCATGCTTGTTGGGGTAATGCTCCTTCAACTCTGATAAGGTGATGCTCCCTTATCCATTGAGAGGTGTTAACATTCAGTTATCATCATTGTGCAGGATTGAAGACGTTCTACAACACAAGGCTACTTGCATTGCAGACTCTTGAGACTTGAGGATACAAGTGTTCCTTGAAGACATTTGAGAATTGGAGATATAAGTAGTTGAATAGGCTTATTGTTCAATCTAGGCACCCAGGCCTATTTGATGTAATAAATTGAACTTGATGATGCTATTAAGCATCCATTCTATGTAATAAGACATTTGAGTTGACAATTGAAATAAGATATCTCAGCGTCCTTGATTGATAGTTCATGTTGTATGTTGATGTTTGATTGAAGTTGCAAGTTTGAATAAGCAAAAATTTTGGTTAAGTATAGTGGGGTATCTTATAGTGGTATCAGAGCTAAGATTCTGCCAACCTTTGGGTTATGCTGCCGCGTGAAGTTGGTCCACACATATATTATACAAGAAGGAGGGCTAGGCAACAAGAACAACCACAACAACAACCCCCTGTTGTTATACAACCACAGATGGGTTCAGAAGGAGGTAATGGTAGTCCTAGAAGGCAAGGTGGTAATGATGCCTTTAACTAAGATGAATTCATGCAGGCCTTTGGACAACAGATGTGGGATTGGTCAAATCAGTTCATAGAAGAGATTCGAGACTTGAAAAATGAACGAGCTTCTAGGAGGTCAAGGTCTAGGAGTGTAAGTAGTGGAAGAACAAGCATTGCAGAAGAAATATTCACATAGAGTACATACTCGTACTCCTACTGGTAGAGCAACCACCACAGTTGATGATAGACCATTTCATCCAAAATTTGAGCCAGTGATTGAGGAAACATCTTTAGAAGAAGAGGAAGCCAATGTTAATCTTGCGGATGACATTATGGTTGCACATGATGAATATCGTCTACTTCCACTTGATGTGAGAAGAGATCTCAATTTCAATCAGTTTATATCTCAAAGGAATGAAAAGAATAGAAAGAAAAAGGAGAAAAGGCCAACACATAAGGACAAGGATCATAAGGAGTACAAAGAAGCGTTGAATAAAGTTCCTGTTGGTGCCTGCTTAATCAATCAGGTCTCAGGGGCTTAACATGCAGGCACCTTCCCAAAGGTTCAATAAAATTTCTAAGTATTGGAGCCTCTCAGTGTTTTTCAACATTATCATGATTTTCTGAGGGAGGGGGTCATCATCATCATCATTTTCCAGATTGTCACCTTGATATTTCTGCGGGGTCATCAAGTTTTTTGTCATCAGGATGTTCATCGGAGTGACTTTCTGTGTCGGGCAGACATGTGTGTGGTTCGCTGATGTGGGGGGTCTGGCCGATGGGGTGTGAAGATAGGGTTTTACGAAGTGCCATCGGGATGACATGGTTCATCGGGTGGATAACAGGGTGTTGGGCCGATGGTCTTGGTCACGTCGACCAAGGTGTTCATCGATGTGATATATGGCATCGACATGGCCGATGGAGGTTGCTCCGACGGTTTGGGTTTGGCCGACAAGGGATTGTGGAGTCTTCATCGGTGAGCGGTATATCGATAGGAGAATTTCTGAGTTGGTCGATGGTTAGGGTCTCGCCGATGACCGGGCAAAGGGGGTTGCGGTCGGTGTGACGGGTGATATCGGTGGAAGTATTTGTGGTTGTTCCGATGGCAGGTGTCACACCGATGGACCGCCAACGATTGGCTCGCGGGCCACGCGGAGCAAAATCATCGACAATATGTTTACATGCGGCCGTGCTTATAAAATGCTAAAAGGGTCTCCGCGGGGTGCATGTGGGACAAATGGTTCCTGCATTATTTGAATATCAGGATGATGTGTTTTGGCGGGAAGGTTTCAGAGGCATGATCTGTTTTCCCAATGGCTACGGGTTTGGCATGACATTAATGGCATAGAAAATGAAGAGGTATGGCTCGGTTGACTAGGTAGCTACCCGATTGCAAAGGAAAATTCTCAAGTGGCAGTGTGGGGCTCGAGCTCAACCATTCCCAGCTTTCTTTTCAGCTTGTGCATTAATTGTTTCGGGTACCATTCTCACGGTGCTCTGCATTTGGTTGAATTTCGAAAATTTGAGAAGACTTTGTGATTAATTGTTGAAAGTACATGCTTGTGCTATAACAAACCATGCTGTGTTACTTATTCGAGGTTGTTGAAAACTGGACACATCTGGCATTGTAATAAGATACAACTAGTTTTGGTTGCTCTGTGCAGAAGATCTTGTGAGTTTATGAGTCTCGTGTTTTATGTATTGTGCATAGATTCATTGGTTTCATGCTGTTTTAGATGAATAATGCTATACTGCATATGTTTTGTTATCTGTCTCCTGTATTGAATATACTTTCCTTTTGAATCTGGATATCTAAGGGGTGTTATGGGTTCTAGGATATAGGTTTACTATATCGAATGCTTGATCTCTTAACTTCTGCTCAAGGGGTAGATTAAAGTGTTTTCCGGTTAAGTGTTGAGGAGAATATATTGCAGTAAGGATATCATAAGTAGAGATAACATAATACTCTATTTTGGGAGGTATCTGTAAGGCAGATATCACACAAATCCCCTTGAAATCCAATCTTGATATGTTTATGCTGAACATTTACATGTGTATGTCTACTGACTCCAAGCCCTGGATAGGCACCAATCTAGCTTTGTGTTGAGGTTATACACCAGGTCCAGGTTTGCATCCAAACATAAAATCAAATTCAAACTTCCAAAACAACCATTAGGACTGTAGAAGTAGTTTAGGACCAAGATCCTCTGATTCACAACTGAACATAAGCTCCTTTGCATTTATCCCACAGTTTTGGTCTTCATATAGGAGGATTTATCTGCTTTGTATCAACATCCCAAGCCAACCCACAAGCATATTCTCATGGGTGTTGCATAGGGAATACCCCTAGGTTTTGCAGAGCTTGAAGAAGAAGAGAGATAAAAATAGAGTCTATCTCCTACACTGTTGGCCCCTGGCCCAGGAATCATGTTGATCAATGATGGCTACCTTGTAGGGATACTGGGAACAAGCATCCAGTCTGGGAAAAAACCAACAGAAATTGGCGACTCTGTTGGGGACTGCTTTTTAAAAGAACCCTGATTAAAAAAGAAAACAATTCCTAAGTATAGGTGGCGACTCCGAACCAATCTCCCAATCGGTAAAGCAACAATTTGTATGCAAGGGAGAAGATCCCAGCGTAATACTCTGTTTGAAGAGTTACCCATAGAAATGATGTATAAGAAAAAAAGGGACTGTTCGAGCCAGTCAAGATGGTTCTCCTAGCCCCAAGAAAAATAAATTTATTCAGGACAATTCAGGATCTTCAGAGCAGAGAATACCTTATTTTTCAAACATAGAAGTTGAAATCCAAAATGTATATGAAAAACAACAGGGTGGTGCTTTGAGAATAAGGTTAGAAGTGTTTTAAGAGTACCCTTTCTTGGATCCTAGTGACATATTTGAAGAAGTTGAATCTCCAAGGGATGATGAGGATGATGACCAAAATGGAATGAGACCATCTTCCTCTATGCCCAGAGAAGAACAATTAGCTGAAGAAATTAAAAGCCTAAGAGCAGAATTAGAATATCTGCAAGCAGTAAAAATCAGAGATGACATGAAACAAAAAGTGCAAGCTTTGAGAGTTGCTCAAAATGATTCAGTTCCTACCGTTGAAAACGCAAATGTGCAAAGAAATCAGCAAAGGAATGAGGTCCGGGATCAGCAAAATGATCAAAGACAGAATGCAAATAATGCTAGAGTACCATTAAACAATGTGAGACAGCAAAATGCTGATAGAAATGTTAATGCTAATCAGTTTGGTAGACAACCTATGCAGCTAGATAGATTCAGACAGCTTGTTTTTGATGGTATTCCTGGTTATCCTAACCCCATTGACAAACATTTAAGGCTTCAAGTGCTTAAGTTTTCAGGAAATAATACTGTCAAGGGAGGATCATTTAAAAGCTTTCCAAAATGTCATGGACAACTTTGAGGTTGAGCATGAGGATGTTTTCATGAAATCATTTATGCAATCCTTAGTCGATGAGGCTAGAGAATGGTACAAGAATCTGCCTGATCGGAGCATTTCATCATGGGATGATTTCAAAAGGATGTTTAAGGAGCAGTATGGTGACAAAACTGACCCTAGCTTTTTTGTAAACGAGTTCACTAGTATCACTAAAGGGTCAAATGAGCAAGTTGCAGATTTTAATGCAAGATTTACTAAAGTGTTGAGCAAACTGCCACATCATATGAGGCCAAATGAACCAATGTGCATAATATTGTATATTAATGCTTTTGATGCCAAAACTGCATATGGGTTAAGAGATAAAGGTCCTGCTACTCTTAGGGATGCTTTCAGGATAGCAATAAATATTGAGAATAACAGGAAAGCATCAGGCAAGACAAACAGGAGGGATGATGTGAAAATTTTGCAGAATCCAAACAAACCTCAGAATATTCAAGGTAATACATCTGCCCCTGAAGACAAAATTGATAAACTGGCAAATGTTGTTAAGGACCTAAGTTACAGACTGGCTAGAAATGAAAAAGGGACAGGTCCTGATGGGCAGGTCTACCAAAGGCAGGAAAAAAGGCCATCATTGCATGATATGCCATATAATACCAATTGGCATAATGGTAAACCTGTATTTCCACATAACAACACAAATCAGAGAGCTCAATGTACCAAGGAAACTCCTGATCCTTTGAAGAAAGCTGTAAATATTGCTAATGATACTCCATGGTGCATCATATGCCAGATGCCTCATTCACAGTCACAGTGTATGATTGCTCAATCTTTGTATGACAATGCTGTTTCTTGTAATGAATGCAACGGGCCACATTATATACAGGAGGATGATGTCAACATGCTGTCCACGAGTAGGGAGCATCCCTTTCATGATGCTGATGAAAATACAAATAACGTGATTCAGGTCTGCCAACAGGTTTCTTGTGATGAGGATGATGAAGATAGCTATGCATTTGCTCAGAATTCACACATGTTTTTAAATAATCTGAGGAGACCTTTTGATGAAGAGATTAGAGCTCTCACAGCTGTGGCAGTGGCCCAAGTCAAGAGCAGCTATAAGCTCAGAGGCAAAGCTCAGGTAAATAACTCACCCCAACCAGAGAGTACTTTTACAAGCCAGCCAGTGCATAGTTATAAAGGGATTGAATCACAAAGAAAGCAGTGGGGTAGTAACAAGCAAAATTTTAAGCAAAAGACGGGTTATAATCCTCATGGACCAGAAAATAGAATCCCCCAAGTTGAGGATCAAAGCAAAAGTTCCCAAAACAAGAATGATGATCAGGGAGCTGTGAAGATTAAAGCTAGCTCATCTGAAGATAAAAACAAAGCCTTTACACAAGCTACAACTGTGGTACAAAATTGTGCTCCTTTTGATATAACTCAAGTCCTCTCTTAGGTAAAGGTTTCTGTCCCATTAATAGAACTAATGAAGGTTGAAGAAATCAAGAATAGGATAGTATCTTTAATTTCAGGAGTGCCTTGTCAAGCCAAGCAGAATGATGAGACTCAAGGTAAGAAGCATGCCTTATGCAATGAAGAAGATGAAGTTCCTGAGGTGTATTTAGGGGTGACCATGACAAAGTGCCCTTCACAGGTGGAACCTTTCTATGTCTCTCTTGTTATCAATGGGAAAATAATTAGGAATTGTATGCTTGATTCTGGAACATCCACAAACATTATGCCTTTGGCCATAATGCAGCAAGCTGGATTGAAAATAGACAAGGCATGTGGAAAATGTTATGCTATGGATGCCAGAGAGGTACCAGTCATGGGAATCATAAAGGATGTGGATTTCAGATTGGCAGCGTACCCTTAACAAACCTACAAAATGAACATAACAGTGGTTGACATCAAGCCACAGTACGGAATGCTGTTGTCAAGAAGGTGGGCAACACTGATTGGTGGAAGCATGCAGCTGGACCTGTCATATGCTATGATTCCAATGAATGGCAGAGATGTTAAGCTGATCAGAGAAGAAAGGTCACATGAGACGGTTGAAGATCAAGACTCAGAGGAGCACATCTGTTTTGTTGACACTGACTGTGAGAATTTTAGAGTTGTTTCAAGTTACCAAGGAGATAAAGGGGAAAAAATTTGTGTTCAAGAGTTAGACCAACAGGGTCTATGGACCATGTATTTTGATGGAGCTTGTGCAAAGGAAGGCTCTGGAGCTGGGGTTGTATTCCTGTCTCCAGCTGGTAAGCTCTTAAAATTCTCCTTCTTGCTAAGATTTGCTTGTACAAACAACATTGCAGAGTATGAAGCCTTACTCTTAGGTTTAAATATGGCCCTCAAACATGGAATTAAGATGCTCAAGGTGTTTGGTGATTCGGAGCTTATTGTTTCCCAAGTTAGAGACAAGTATGCATCAAAGAATAAGAGGTTAAAACAATATAAATATGCTGTTTGGGATACAATTGAATTATTTGATGCATTTTCAATAGGCTGGATAGAGAGATCAAAAAAATGTCATGGCTGATTTCTTAGCCAATGTAGCATTAAGGCCAGATGATATCACTTTATCAGATGTTACAAATGTTGAAGTTAAAATTAGACCTGCAGTACCAGAGAACATATGCAGTTGGCAAGTGTTTGATGATGACAAGGACTTGTTAAGATTTTTGCACTGCATAGATGAATATGAGAACTAGGAAATTGATTTTCAGAATTTTGTAGAAATTGTAGATGGAAAAGAGACTCTTATGGGGAAATAAGTAATTCAATTGAAGACTAACAAAATCCCTAGAGGGTTAGTAGCTTTAGAGAGAGCTTTTGACAATAGAGACCAATTCATTACAAAGGCAGCTCCAACAAACAAGAATGATTTAGAAGAAATAAATTTGGGGACATCTCATGTCCCCAAGAAGGTATACATTGGCAAACAACTCAAACCACACATTAGGAGCATGCTGATTGCATTACTGAAGAAGTATAAGCATGTTTTTCCCTGGTCATATGAAGACCTCAAAGCTTACAGAGAAGACTTATTTCAGCATGAAATCCCATTGAAGCTTGGAGCTAAGCCATTTAGACAAAAACAAAGGCCTATTAATCCCACCTTGGCTCCAAAAATGCAGAAAGAACTCAAGAAGCTTAGGGAAGCTGGAATAATTGTGCCAATTAGACATTCAACTTGGGTGTCTAACCTTGTCCCAGTTAGAAAAAAGAATGGTGATATTAGGCTTTGTGTTGATTTTAGAAATCTGAATGTGTCTTCTTTGAAAGACAATTATCCACTGCCAAATATGGAGGTCATGTTACAGAAGGTGACTGGTTGTGAACTCCTATCCATGATGGATGGATTTTCAGGATACAATCAGGTGAAGGTAAAGGAATCAGAACAATTTAAGACCGCTTTCACCACTCCATGGGGAACCTATGTATATGTAAGAATGCCATTTGGACTAACAAATGTAGGTGCTACATTTCAAAGAGCAATGGATGTTGCTTTTGCAGGGTTGATTGATTCAATCTTAGCTATTTATCAAGATGATCTGATTGCCTACTCAAAGAAGGAAGAGCAACATTGTATGCACTTAGAACATATTTTCATTAGAGCACTTGAGTATGGCATCTCACTCAACCCAAAGAAGTGTGCTTTTGGGGTTGTAGAAGGGAAGCTCCTGGGGCACATTGTTTCCAAAGATGGAGTTAGGATTGATCCTGAGAGGGTTGTTACAATTGATAAGATCCAGATGCCAAAAACAGTAAAAGGAATCCAGTCTTTCTTTGGACAAATAAATTTTGTTAGAAGATTTGTTCCCAACTTTGCAGAAACCACAAAAAACATTTCTAAAATGCTGAAGAAGGATGCAACTGTCAGTTGGGAAGGTGAAGCAAGCAAATCTTTTCAGGACATCAAGGAAGCAATAAAGATGGCTCCTGTGTTGAAATCTCCTGATTTTTCTAAGCCATTTCAATTGTTTTCATTTGCTTCTTTCCACACTGTTGTTGCATGTCTGCTACAGAAAAATGAGGATGGTTTTGAGCAACCCATAGCTTTCTTTAGTATGTCCTTGCAGGTTGCTGAGCTAAAGTATGATATAATGGAGAAACAAGCATATGCACTAGTCAAAGCAGTCAAGAGTTTCAGGCCATATCTGGTAGGATCCCAGATAGTTGCATATGTGCCTCATGCAGCAGTCAAGGATATTTTCACTCAGCAGGAGGTAGTAGGAAGAAGGTGCAGATGGATAAATAAATTGCAAGAGTTCAACATAGAGATACAAATTACCAAATTGATAAGGGGACAAGGGTTAGCCAAAGATGATGGCACAGTCAAACTTGGAAGCATGCCAAGTCAATGCAGTCTAGAATGAGAATGTCAATATATCAAAATCTGAATGGTATAAGGACATCATATATTACTTGCAAAATCTAAATTGTCCTTCCCATTTCAGTGACAGTCAAAAGAGGACCTTAAAACTACATGCAATCAGGTATGTTATTGTTCAAGGTGAGCTGTACTGGAAGAACCCTGATGGTGTGCTGTTAAGATCTGTGGATGAAAATGGAGCTAACAATATTTTGAATGACATGCATAAAGGGGTGTGTGGTGGACATTATACTGCCAAGACAATAGCTCACAGAAGCCTTAGGGCAGGATATTGGTGGCCAACTCTCTTTTTGGATGCACAAAAGTTGGTAAGAAAATGTGATCCTTACCAAAGGTTCTCAGGAAGGCTAAGGTATGAAGGTGCATTGCCCCTTAAAACTATAACTGTGGAGGCTCCATTTCAGCAATGGGGAATTGACTTCATAGGGGAAATTGCAGAAAAGTCAAGTGGGGGACATAGTTGGATTTTGGTGGCTACTGACTACTTCACCAAATGGATTGAGGCTATTCCAACTAAAAGAGCTACAAGTAAGATAGTGATGGATTTTATCCTAGAGAATATCATCATCAGGTTTGGAGTACCATTCAAGATAGTCACAGATAATGCTATGTGCTTCAGATCTGGTGAATTTGTTGATTTTTTGCAACAAGTATGGGATAAATTTATCATATGCATCACCATACCACCCGCAAGGAAATGGTCAGGCAAAGTCAAACAATAAAAGCCTCATGAAAATCATCAAGAGGATAGTGGATAAGAACAAGAGAGCTTGGGATTCAAAGTTAAAGTTGGCATTATGGGCTGACAGGGTGACAGCGAAAAAAGCTATTGGAAGGTCACCTTTTGAGCTGGTATATGGGGCATTAGCCAGGCTGTCTATAAACAATCTCCGGCCAGTTTACAAATTCATCCAAGAGAATGATGAGGAGATTGAAGACTCCATGACAGAAAGAATAAACCAACTGGTTGCACTGGATGAACGCAGAAGGGAGGCCCACCAAATCAATCTCAAGAAACAACAAAATGTGAAGTATCTCTTTGACAGGAGAGCTACAGAAAGGAAGTTCTAGATAAATGACTGGGTGCTCATCTGGAATGTAAGGAGTCAGGACAAGGGCAAACATGGTAAGTTTGAGCCCTTGTGGATGGGCCCATATCAGGTTTACAATACTCATGGAGAAAATTCTTACTTCCTCCAGGCCCTAGATGGTGAAGTGCTGGAATTGCCTGTGCACGGTCAATTCCTCAAGTTTTATTTTGCATAAATGATTTGCCTCTGTGCACAATTGTAAAGTATGTGTATATTGCTTGTAAATACTCTGTATAGTCGGTGCTTTCCTTGTGCTTCGTTTTTTGTTTGGTCTGCTCGGAAATGGTCTGGTTCTTGCTGCAGCCTTGCACCTGCACGTCCCCAATCGGAGCCACTGTTGGTGCCTGCTTAATCAATCAGGTCTCAAGTGCTTAACATGCAGGCACCTTCCCAAAGGTTCAATAAAATTTCTAAGTATTGGAGCCTCTCAGTGTTTTTCAACATTATCATGATTTTCTGAGGGAGGGGGTCATCATCATCATCATTTTCCAGATTGTCACCTTGATATTTCTGCGGGGTCATCAAGTTTTTTGTCATCAGGATGTTCATCGGAGTGACTTTCTGTGTCGGGCAGACATGTATGAGGTTTGTCGATGTGGGGGGTTTGGCCGATGGGGTGTGAAGATAGGGTTTTCCGAAGTGCCATCGGGATGACATGGTTCATCGGGCAGATCACAGGGCATTGGGCCGATGGTCTTGGTCACGCCGACCAAGGTGTTCATCGGTGTGATATATGGCATCGGCATGACCGATGGAGGTCGCTCCAACGGTTTGGGTCTGGCCGACAAGGGATTGTGGAGTCTTCATCGGTGAGAGCAGCATATCGGTAGGAGAATTTCTGAGTTGGTTGATGGTTAGGGTCTCGCCGATGACCGAGCAAAGGGGGTTGCGGTCGGTGTGACGGGTGATATCGGTGGAAGTATTTGTGGTTGTTCCGATGGCGGGAGTCACACTGATGGACCGCCAGCGGTTGGCTCGCGGGCCACGCGGAGCAAAGTCACCGACAATATGTTTACATGCGGCCATGCTTATAAAATGCTAAAGGGTCTCCGCGGGGTGCATGTAGGACAAATGGTTCCTGCATTATTTGAATATCAGGATGATGTGTTTTGGCGGGAAGGTTTCAGAGGCATGATCTGTTGCATTTCCCGATGGCTGCGGGTTTGGCACGACATTAATGGCATGGAAAATGAAGAGGTATGGCTCGGTTCACTAGGTAGCTACCCGATTGCAAAGGAAAATTCTCAGGTGGCAGTGTGGGGCTCGAGCTCAACCATTCCTAGCTTTCTTTTCAGCTTGTGCATTAATTGTTTCGGGAACCATTCTCACGGTGCTCTGCATTTGGTTGAATTTTGAAATTTTGAGAAGACTTTGTGATTAATTGTTGAAAGTACATGCTTGTGCTATAACAAGCCATGCTGTGTTACTTATTCGAGGTTGTTGAAAACTGGACACATTTGGCATTGTAATAAGATACAACTGGTTTTGGTTGCTCTGTGCAGAAGATCTTGTGAGTTTATGAGTCTCATGTTTTATGTATTGTGCATAGATTCATTGGTTTCATGCTGTTTTAGATGAATAATGCTATACTACATGTGTTTTGTTATCTGTCTCCTGTATTGAATATACTTTACTTTTGAATCTGGATATCTAAGGGGTGTTTTGAGTTCTAGGATATAGGTTTACTATATCGAATGCTTGATCTCTTAACTTCTGCTCAAGGGGTAGATTAAAGTGTTTTCAGGTTAAGTGTTGAGGAGAATATATTGCAGTAAGGATATCATAAGTAGAGATAACTTAATACTCTGTTTTGGGAGGTATCTGTAAGGTAGATATCACACAAATCCCCTTGAAATCCAATCTTGATATGTTTATGCTGAACATTTACATGTGTATGTCTACTGACTCCAAGCCCTAGATAGACACCAATCTAGCTATGTTGAGGTTATACACTAGGTCTAGGTTTGCATCCAAACATAAAATCAAATTCAAACTTCCAAAACAACCTTTAGGACTGTAGAAGTAGTTTAGGACCAAGATCCTCTGATTCACAACTGAACATAAGCCCAAAGCTAGCCCCTTTTCATTTATCCCATAGTTTTGGTCTTCATATAGGAGGATTTATCTGCTTTGTATCAACATCCCAAGCCAACCCACAAGCATATTCTCATGGGTTTTGAATAGGGAATACCCCCTAGGTTTTGCAGAGCTTGAAGAAGAAGAGGAGATAAAAATAGAGTCTATCTCCTACACTGTTGGCCCCTGGCCCGGGAATCTTGTTGATCAATGATGGCTACCTTGTAGGGATACTGGGAACAAGTATCCAGTCTGGGCAACAACCAACAGTTCCTTTGCCCAACTTTGATGGCAGTGGTAAACTAAGTGCTAGAGCATGGATTCACAAGCTTGATACTTTTCTCACGCTCAAACCTTTGAGTGAAGAAAAGGCTATTCAGTTTGCTACTATGCATTTGGAAGGTTTGGCTTATGATTGGTGGCACCATGGGCTTGTGTCACAACGCCATGATATGATCACTTCCTATGATGAGTTTACTTGCAAGTTGATTAACAAGGTTGATAGGAAGGATATTGAAGTCTATTATAGAGAATTGGCACAGATGAAACAGGTTGGCAAAGTAGACTCCTACATAAATGAGTTTCCAAAGATAGCAGTTATGGTTCCTGAAATGCTGGAAAGAAGAGTCGTCATGTTATTTATTGAAGGTTTGAATGATACAATGAGAGGATTGGTGAAGGTACATAAACCCCAAACATTGGATGAAGCTATAGAGCTAGCATTAGATCTTGATACTTATCCTACTACATTTCAAAAGAAGAACTATGGAAAAGGTTCAAGTTCTAATCAAAAGAAGACTTTCCAGCCATTCAAATCTAATATTACTTCAACAGAGCGTGATGAATTGAGGAGAAAGAAGTTGTGTTTTGATTGCAAACAACCATGGGAACCAGGGCACAGATGTAAAGGCAAAGGCAAAGTACATCTTATTGAAGTAGTGTCTGATGAGGATGATGATTCACAAGATGATACAGGTTCATGTCATGAGGATGATCAACAACCTACTCTTGAGCTGGAACCTGATAATACTGCCAATATCAATGCAGTAACTATTGCTACTTTATCTGGAGTTCCGAGATATCATGCATTCAGGTTAAAGGGAATCATCAATGGACAAAGAGTTACTTGTCTGGTAGATAGTGGAGCTACTCACAATTTCATTGATGAAGGATTGGTCGTGAAACGTGGGTTGAAAGCTAGACTTTGAGGGCTTTACAATAGTAGTTGCTGATGGATTCACCATGAGTTGTCAGAAGAAAGTACCTCAGCTTCATATCCAAATGGGTGATTATACATTGATAGATGACTTCTATGTGGTTTGACTGTCAGGGATTGATGTGGTGTTAGGAATGCAGTGGTTGCACTCAATTGGCAGGTATATACACGATGTGAAGAAGATGGAGATTGAATTTATTCACAATGGTTAGAAAGTAATATTGAGAGCCATTTTAGATGGGTCACCTAGAGTTGTTACAGCCAGGCGAATGGAAGCTTTGTTTCGGCATGATGATAGTGCATGGGCAACTCAAGTGATAGTATCTTCTAATCCTACTTCTAAAGGAGAGTACAATGTGGATATACAATCTCTATGGGACAAGCATAGTAATGTGTTTGGAGACATTCCTCGAGGTAGACCACTTGATAGAGGATTTGAACATGTAATTGAATTGGAGGATGGGACAAAGCCCATTAACATTGCACCATATCGACACCCTCGACATTTCAAGGTGGAAATAGAGAAAACCATAAGGGAGTTGATTGATATGGGACACATTCGACCTTCATCCAGTCCATTTGCTTCTTCGGTGGTGTTGGTGAAGAAGATGGAACGATGCGAATGTGTATCGATTGCAGGGCATTGAATAACAAGACAATCAAGAACCGGTACCCGATATCCAGGATCGATGAGCTGTTAGATGAACTACATGGGGCCGTGTACTTCTCAAAGATTGATCTTCGTTCAGGTTATCATCAGATTTGTGTTCGTGAAGAGGACATTCCGAAGACTGCATTTAGATGTCATTATGGACACTATGAGTTTTTTGTGATGCCCTTTGGTCTTACTAATGCACCTACTACATTTCAATCGTGTATGAATCATGTATTCAATAAGCAGTTGCATAAATTTCTGTTGGTTTTCTTTGATGATATTCTGATTTATAGTAAGACTTGGGAAGAACATCTTCAACATCTGGATGAGATACTAGAAGTTATGAAAGCATAGTCATTATGTGCCAAGATGTCTAAGTGTGATTTTGGAATGAAGGAGATTCTATATTTGGGACATATGATTAGTGCTGAAGGAGTTAGGGTACAAGAGGAGAAAATCAAAGCTATGCAAGAATGGCCTAGACCAGGGAATCTTATTGAACTAAGAGGATTCTTAGGGCGTTGTAGCTATTATAGAAGATTTGTTCAGGATTTTTCACAGTTGGCAGCACCATTGATAGATCTCACTAAGAAAGGAGTGTTCTCTTGGTCAGAAGCATCGCAGGTAGCATTTGATCATCTCAAGGAAGCAATGAGTACTACTCATGTGTTGGCACTACCTGATTTTACACAGTCTTTTGTACTTGAATGTGATGCATCATGCGAGGGTATTGGGGCTGTGCTAATGCAAAATAGGCATCCTATTGCTTTTGAAAGCAGAAAGTTGAAAGATATGGAACGCCTAAATTCCACCTACGATAAGGAGATGCTAGCCATTATGCATGCTTTGGCTAAGTTTCGTCAGTACTTGGTCGATGCAAAGTTTGTGGTTAGGACTGACCACAATAGTCTGAAATACTTTCTGGAACAAAAGGATCTGAATGAAAGACAACAAAAATGGGTCTCGAAGATTCAAGCATATGATTTTGACATTGAATTTGTGAAGGGCAAGAAAAATATTGTTGCTGATGCTCTTTTAAGGAGGCCTACTATTTGTTCCTTAAGTGAGATTTTAGTTGATTGGAAATCTCAACTTTTAGTTGAGTATTCCAAATCAACTTTTGCATGTGAAATCCTGGATGGAATTATACAGGATGACAAGTACAAAGTGGTTGATGACATGATATATTACAAGGACATGATTTTCCTAGTATATGAATCTAAGCTCAAGCAGCAGATTCTGAAAGCCATTCATGATCTAGCAGGGCATCCAGGATTTTTCAAGACCTACAGACAGATTCGTGAAAGATTTTCTTGGAAAGGTCTCAAAGATGATGTCTTACAATATGTTAGGGAGTGTCTGACTTGTCAGCAGAACAAGTCTGAACATACTTTTCCCGCAGGTTTACTTCAACCATTTCCAATTCCTGAGCAGAAGTGGGAAAGTATTTCAATGGATTTTATAACAGGTTTGCCGAAGGTCTAGGCTAAAGATTACATCTATGTAGTTGTGGACAAATTAACTAAGTACGCTCACTTCTTTGCAATTTCAGTGGAGTATTCTGCCTTACAAGTTGCTGAGTTATTCTTTCGGGAAGTGTTCCGACTACACAACCTTCCAAAGACTATAGTCAGTGATCTAGATAGCAGGTTCATCAGTGTGTTCTGGAGAGAGCTATTTTGATTAGCAGGGACTGACCTGACACCAAGCACAAGCTTTCACCCTCAAACAAATGGGCAAACAGAGATAGTCAATAAGTGACTTGAGGGATATTTGTGTAACTATGTATCTGATCATCAACCTGCTTGGATAAAGTGGTTACACTTAGGGGAGTATTGCTATAACACCACTTTTCATATGTTAATTGACATGTCACCTTTTCATGCATTATATAGATATGATGCAGTTTCTTTTGTTGATCTGGGTTTGGAAGATAGTCGAGCTCCTAGAGCAAAAGAATTGATGGACACGCAAGATATTTTGCAAGTACTTAAAGAAAACTTGCAGAGAGCTCAAAACCAACAGAAGATGTATGCTGACAGACACCGGATCGAGAGAAGTTTTGAGGTAGGTGATATGGTGTTTCTGCGCCTTCAACCATATAGGCAGAGTTCTCTGAAGAAATCAGGTGCAAAGAAATTGAAGCCCAGGTTCTATGGCCCGTACAAAGTGATAAGAAGGGTAGGAGAAGTGGCTTATGAACTTGAATTACCAGCCGAAAGTCGCATACATAATGTATTTCATGTATCATGTCTCAAAAAGGCATTGGGTCAGAATGTGGTTTCCCCTCAAGATCTTCCACCACTTGATTCTAGAACATGAGGGCATCATTGATATAAGGGAACGTAAGCTGAGAAGCAGAGTCATCAGAGAATATTTGGTGCGATGGAAAGGCTTGCCAGTTGAGGATGCTACTTGGGAAGGAGAGAAAATTTTGGAGCATCCTAACCTTCGATTGCTTGAGGACAAGCAATCTCGGGAAGGGGAGACTGTCATGTCCCAGTTTCCGGCATGAGTCAATCATGAACCCGGATTAGCCTATTCATCATTCCCGGTGGGCTAATACGTAAAATAAGGGAATGAAATTGGTTTTGGCTAACTATTGTTTTGTTTTGCAGGTCAAAACCTTCATGTAATGATACATTGGTTCTTTGATGTTCAATCTAGCATTGGAGAACTTCAAATACAAGTTAATTGAGCGCCTAAGTGTTGAATGGATTAAGAGACTTGCTAAGGGTTTCTAGGTGCCAATTGATGTCTCCGGATCTAGGAAGTGCGCCCAAGGAAGACTTGTCAAGTATGAAGGCACCATTATGATGCTACAAGGCAAGGCGCCAATCCTTGTCTTGTCAAAGCACAAAGTGCGCCTAGAAGGAGTTAGGCGCCAATCTCATTCAAACTCAACCTTGAAGTGCGCCTTGATAAGGAGGTGACATTGGAAGATAGATTTGATGAAGGATTGATTCAAGGCACCCGTCATGAAGCAATTGATCTAGGTTGACTGCCTTCTCTACTTAAGGCGCTAGTTTATGTTGCTAGGATACTTGATGTGTGCCTAAGGAGTTGGGCACTAGTTGAAGCATAAAACTCTTGAAAATGTGCCTTGTTGAGAAAGGCTAGTTGAAGACCTCAATACATCTTTAGAGGGTAGAATGAGTCAAGTAGACATCCAACTCCATGAGGGATCACCAAAGAAGACAAGATATGCATGATGTTAGCAAGGCGCTAGATCTTGCCTATCCAACCTTGCAAATGCGCCTAAAATGATTTATGCTTCAAAGATATCAAATGAGCACTCAAAATGTGAGGTGCTCATCTTGCTTATTCTCTCTTGGATGAGCACCTTGGTAAGAAATGACATTTGAGGGCAAAAAGGTTCCATCTAAGTGTAAGGCGCACTTCTCACCTTGAGCAACCTCCAATGTGCGCCTAGGTCTAAAACATGTTGTTCTAAGTTGAAATGACCTTCAAAGGATTAAACATGTTCGAACAATCATCTTTGGTTTAATGAAGGAAGCATTGCTAGAGTAAGGTGCATTTTCCTTCTTCTCCAACCTCAAACATGCGCCTTCTCCAAGAAGCCAAATGTGCACCTTAGAATGGAAAGTGGAGTATCTATCATGGTAATGATGAATATTTGTTTCAAGAGAAGATTTAGAAGTATTTTGAAGACTTGAATAACACCTAAAGGAGGTTAGGCGCCATCTCTTATCTCCAGAGCACTAAACATGCACCTAACATGGAAGTAGCGCCAATTGTGATTAATGCATTCTCTTAAGTGCGCTCTATCTTTATTGAGCACCGTGCAAGTACCTAATCTTCCATTGGCTCAAGTTATGGCATTGGGATCCATTCCGACTCATTTAACAAGGGTGCCAACTTAGAGTGAGTCATCAAATGGCATATTCCTGTAGAATATGCTCTTGAAAAATGTGCCTTGGTTCTCTCTTTGCATTGGAAAACGTGCCTTCATTGCCTCTTACCTCTTAAAGGGCACTATAAAAGGAGGAGAGCAACCTTATTTGCATATCTTTTGCTATTGTAATTTCTCTCTTGTAAGGTTTATGCTCTTTCATGGAATCTGCGTATTACATGCTTGTTGGGGTGATGCTCCCTCAACTTTGATAAGGTGATGCTCCCTTATCCATTGAGAGGTGTTAACATTCAGTTATCATCATTGTGCAGGATTGAAGACGTTCTACAACACAAGGCTACTTGCAGTGCAGACTCTTGAGACTTGAGGATACAAGTGTTCCTTGAAGACATTTGAGAATTGGAGATATAAGTAGTTGAATAGGCTTATTGTTCAATCTAGGCACCCAGGCCTATTTGATGTAATAAATTGAACTTGATGATGCTATTAAGCATCCATTCTATGTAATAAGACATTTGAGTTGACAATTGAAATAAGATATCTCAGCGTCCTTGATTGATAGTTCATGTTGTATGTTGATGTTTGATTGAAGTTGCAAGTTTGAATAAGCAAAATTTTTGGTTAAGTATAGTGGGGTATCTTATAGGTTTGGTGTGTTAATCTAGTGTTTTTGAGTCATTTTATCCTAAATAAGGTCGTATAGACCATTCAACATGTAATTGGAAGTCTTAGTAGGTCCATTTTGTTGAAGGTGTCAAATTGTCAAAGGTTGTCATATGAGACAAATACAAATTTGTAAAGGTTTAAGAGTTATTTTGTATGGGAAGTTGAAAAGTTGGTTATGTACGGTTTGGGGGAGTTGGAGAAGGATTTCAAGCCATGAAAAGCATTTTTAGAGGTTATTCGAGGAACTTTTGAAGACAAAATACAATAAAAATCTATTTTTCCCAGTTTTTTCTGCAAACTTGTTGTTCGAGGCCATACTGTCAGCCTGTACGGTACAGTCTTGTGCTGAAACTTATTGAATCTGTTAGAGGGATGAATTAACTTTGTTTTGCAATAGGTTTTAAGGAATTTCATTGTGTTTTGAGGATTTTATAGCGTTTTTGTTGTAACCGCTTTTATAACTGATTTTCAAGGGTTTTGAAGTTGGAAAGATGACCAAAACCCCATTCCACTAACTGTGATCTCTGTGACTAGGTGGAATGGGTCAAATAAAGTAGGAATAGATGTCATAGTTGTTTGTATGCATGCAAGGGTTAAGGTGTGATGAAGATTGGAGGGCTGTCCCAATGGATTTGGAGTGAAATTTGAATGAAAATGGTGGTTTAAGACTAGGGTTTGATGAAATAGTATTGGAAAAGGGTTTTTGATGAAATGTGAAGCATGTGCAAGTGCATTTAGATGTGTTTGAGGCAGTGGCAAAGTCTGGAAAGGTTTGGAACCTAGTTTTTCAATAAACCCTCTTGGAAAAGGCCTAAAAACAAGGGTTTCATGGTTGGGCGTTTATAAATGAGTGTAGAGAACTAAAACCTAGTGATGTGGAAGTTTGGAGACATACTCTAAGACTGTTTGAAGGTATTTTGGATTGGCAGTAAGTTTAAGGAGTAGTTCCTTTGTAAAATAAGGCTAATTGGGCTCTTTAGGAAAACGAGACAGTCAATTTTAGAGGGGTTTGGTCTGAAACAACCCTAGTTGGAAATGAGATATGTTGAAGAAGGCCTAAAAGGGTATTTGAAATGGTAAACCGTTTGTGGGTTTGACGAGTTTACAAGAAGTTATGCCCAAAAATTATTGTTTGTAGGGCTACAAGGCTAGAGGCCTAGTTGTGAAGAAAGTACTAGAAATCTTTGGTTTTGGTGAAAGGTGAGTGTTTGATTGAGGTAGTAGGAAGGATTGGGTATCCCCTACTGCATCAACGAACCATTCGACTGATCTTAGGAAGTCAAGGAAAGACGTCATCCTCCTATGTCAAATGAGTGCCTAAAGGCCTTTGGTTTCCTCTCCCTAAACTGGTCCCTTAACCTTTAGGTTGAGAGTCATGGTGATATATAGAACAAATGCCCTCCTCTTTTGTTGGGAGAGGGATCATCCTACAATGCATGTGTTTTAGGCAATTTTAATCTTATTGATAAGTAGACCATGAGTTCATGTCAAACGAATCCATTTGCTACACTTGCATAACCAAAAAATGAAGAGATGGAGGGTATTTATATGGCTTTCACTCAGATATTTGAGATCCCAATTCATAACACTGACTTGCACAAGGATAATGAGGTAAATCCAAAGAAGTCCCATCCACGTCACATGTTGACATGACCTGACCAAACACGAGGAGCGAGAAGCCCCAACCAATAACAACTCTGTAGAGTAACTCATCTCAAGGACTTTGTAGATATAGGAGCCCAAGAATGTTGGGGAAAAAAACAAAAAAAATAATTCTATTGAAATCATTCTACAAGAAGAAGAGCCAAAAGGGAGCAGGTTCTAGCAGAAAATAATGCAAATTTGGACACATAAGATTCACAACTAACAACACTCTCCAAATGACACTAATCACCACACTCAAAAACCCTTGTGAGTGTATTCTATCTTGGAATAATAGATATATGTGTACATAACAATTGCCTACTGCTTGTTGGCACCTACCCCAACAGTTAAAAATTCATCTAGATCTAATGCACCCTTTGGTCATTTCTTGCCTTAATGTTGGTCCTTGCCTTCCCCATGTTTTTACCATATGCTGGAAGTTGCAAAAATCCTAAAAAGTTCTAAGTCTAGGGGTATATATCCATTTTCTAGTCTTTGTTGGACTTTTGAACCTTTTTAGAACTTGCCAGCATTTTCAATAGTTCTAAAACCTACAAAAACCCCACCATAGTTCTTTAAAAAGCCTTTGTCGGCATTCTCTATTGTTCTCGAAACTCTTCTAACTACCGACAAAGTCCCTTCCTATAACTTGTTGGCGCTTTGTTTGGTTTTACCCTTGACAAATTTCCTTTTCAAAACTTGTTGGCATTTCCTTCAGTTATTGAAACTGTTGAAAAGCCTAACAACCCCCTTTGAAAGCTTGCCAACATTTCTTAAGGTTCTTGAATCTTCTAAATCACCAATGGGCTTGCAAAAGGCTTGTTATCTTCTGTCAATGTTTTCAAAATTTTCCAAGGAATCTCTGTCGACATTTTTGGTGGTTCTCATAACCCTTGCAACCCTCGACAGGGTTCTCTTTAGTCCTTAAAGCCCTGATCCAATGCGGAACAAGAGACAAGAAACATCTTTGTAAAGAATGAAAGCTTGTCAACATTTCTCAAGGTTCTCAAACCTTCAAAATCATTGACAAGGTTCATGGGAAAGGTTCATCGACAAATTCAAGGCTCTCAAAATCTCTAAGCCATCGACAAAGTTTTAAAAAGGCTTTAAACTACCGACAAGCTGGATGACTTATGAGTTCGAGATGATAAGGAAAATGCTGCCGAGATGGGATCAAATAGAATGTTAGTGAATTCAAAGTTTTTCAAAAGTGTCGATGTAGTTCAAAGTTTCTCAAAAGTGTTGACACAGTTTTAGCAATGGTTAAAAGTGTCGATGAACGTAAAATAAAATGCAAAAATTAAAAGGCTTTTGTGGGCCCGTTTGTAAACATTATGTATTCAAAACCCTACATACTTCCCTGCACGACTTAGGATGCCATTAATGGATCATCTAGAGCTTGATATGATCATTGAGGCCACCCATGTTGTTGGTATATGTCCCTAGACTTCATAGAAGCATGGATTTGAGGCCATTCTACATGGCAGGTAATGAGAATGAAGGATTTGTGGGCCAAACCCATGTGGGTGTGATGTAAGTGACATGGTTATCATGCATGTAGTAGCCCTCATTGACTGCGCTTAAGGGCTCAATATGGTATAACTAAGAAAAAGAGCATTTAGACAAGGAGGATGGAAAAGAGGTTGCAAATAGAAATAGAGAGAGAAAAATGTTATAGACCATTGTGGTATTTTTCCCGTAACGGGGTTAGGGTATTTTGATTGTAATTTTTTGGGTTTCCTCCTAGAGGGTATGATAAGACATTATAATCCTTAAGGAATGATTTAATGTGCAGATTTGTGATCTTTTCAATGTCTCCATAAATAGTGTATGTATTTCTGATGGTCTTATTGATGGCTTTTGTTGTCCACACCTAGGAGTGTCTCTTCATTTCGGACAACCATCAAAGTAATGGGAGATGCTATGACTGTGGGACTCTTTTGTGAATCATAGGATAATCTCCGGGTATTTAGAATCTGTCTCTTCTTAAGATTCTCATTGATTCTTTTGAAAGTCTAGGGGAGGAAAGAGGAGAGAAACATAAAATAAGGAAACTAATGTAAGGCAATGTGCCATAAAATAATACTTCAGTTGATGTGGGAACAACATAGTGATTTCTTGTTTTAACTCATAATATTAACTCGTGGCTACCAAGAGCACAAAGGCATGATATCAAACAACTTACATTATTCATTGAAACTAAAAACAGAGGCACATCAACATCTAAAATTCAAAAGAAAATTCAATAGACAGAGAATAAGCACATGGTGTTACTTTTCTTCATTGATGAAACCAAGAACAAATTACAAGAGGCACATAGACACAGTTACAAAGTATTCGATTAGCTTTGAAAAGCATCCATAGAGGCTTGGGAGCCTATTAACCCAACTCTCAAAGTCCTAGAATCTGCTCAATGAATAAACATTGCCCAAACCCTTATTACAATGGCTCATCACCCTATATATAGCAATCTGATCGCCTCAAAATGTTACACTGGGCGAGAAATATCTACCGCAATTACTTTTGGCACCATAGCATTGAATCACCTTGACTCTGTTGTCCTCTTTTGTTGAATCTTGATGGCGCTAGCATGAAGTATCGAAAGCTCACCAAAACTACTGGAGACTCAACCACTGCTTTTAATGTTTTTCTAGACCATTAAGTCCTTAGTTATGGCTAGATGATGCTTCTGTGTCCTTTTCGCCAGCATTGGGGCCTGGTGGCTCATCTCTATTTGTTGCCAGTGTATCGACTTCTTTATCTGTTTTAAAAAGTCCTTCATAATCTCCTGATTGTTGGATCCCCTGCGCTCACGATTGTCGGCTTCGCAACATCTTTGGCCTCATTGAAACTTAGGTCTCTATGCCACATGGCAGCATGGCGCTTTATTTGGGGTGCGTAAAAATGTTCTATTGCGAGGAAACACGAACATGACATGTGGCAGTAGTGGAGGCCTTTTCTTTATATCCTTTGTTTCTCCTCTCGGGCTCCCCTTTACTGGCCCCAAGCCCACCATTGGGTAGAATTGTGACACTTGGTGGCCTGGCGCAGACGAAAGATGCTGTCCAACTCATTGAGGTTTGGAGGTGCAAGAAGCCTCCACGTGTTTCCTTCTCGCAGGCTCCTTTGAAGGCATCCAACCGACCAAAAATGGTGTTGCAAATGCCAAATTGACGCTGATCCACCCTAACTCGAAACAAAATGTAGAGCCAAAGTTCTCTAGAGGTCTTATTGATCTTCCTAATCACATTTGTTGATTTGAGTGTCATTCTTGACTAGTTTGTCAACTGGAAGGTTTTAAAATTCCTTGTAAAGATTTTGCAAGGCATCTTATCAAAGTAACACAAAAAATTTGTAGGTTTGTTTATGGATAACTAAGGTATGTTTAATTAGATGTTTTGCAACTTCTTTTACTTGCTTGTTTACATGCATAAAGCCTAGCTTATGTGTGGGATTGAGAGATATGGTCCTTGTTGCTGCCTTCATTAAGGTATCATTTAGTGGGCTATATTCATGTTCCCCTTTGGTTCATAAAACTTAGACTCTGCTACATGTTGTGACGTTTTCACACATCGCCCCATTGCAAATGGGGACCCCCTTTTTTTTCGCTTTTTGGCTTTTGCTTGCTTTAGGGTTTTAGGTTTTTCTTGAGTTTGTAGATTTGCCCATGCCTCATTAAATTTTGCTCCAGAGTCTTCATACTTTCATCCTGATGCATATCTTGAAGCCTCGAAATCACTAAGCCTGATGTCCTGAAATCCTGAAAATTGGCTGAGTCTGAAATTTGGTGGATCCTCCAAAATCTAGAATCTGCATGTTAAACCCTATGGATCTGAGACCCATCTCAAACATCTTGGAAGGTATATTGAAAAATATTTAAAGTATAAGAAATTTCTTATACTTAAAAATATTTTTCAATATACCTCTATTTAGGACATTTCCAATATGGCAACAAGACTTGCATTCCAAGCACACCTTTTAAACCCGCCTAGCCTAGGCGAAAATTTCACCTTGGCATGGATTCCACGTCGTTCACATGAGTCTGTCCAGGCAAAGACCTCAAACCCGCCCAGGAAAACCCTTAGGACAAGTTGTAAGTTAGGACGAGTAGGGAGTTCATTTAGAGGCAAAAAAGAACACGATTGAGAAAAAAATCCAAGACTCCCTCTCAAATCTGCCCTTCCTGGGTGGCCTTTTGGTGTGAGCTTGGATTAGGTAGTGATTACTCCACGTAACTCCTAATTCGCCCATCCACTGGGGTAAGTTGCAAGAACAATCAATGAAGGAAGGTGTAAGTTGATTAAGGGAAATGAGACAAGTTTCGAAATGTTATGAAGATCATTCCACACAACACCCTCTAGGCCACCTAGCTTGGGCAGAATTCACTGTCATAAGGATTGTCCTTCATTCGCATTCCAAACTTGCCTGCTAACTTTGCATAAGTACTCCAAGATACTAAGTCATGCTAAGAGAGAAGGAGTCATTCAGGTGAAGCCAAAAATTGTTTAAGTCTAAAATTCCTTACCTATCCTTCAAACCCACCCAGCTTGGGTGGCCTAGACCTTCTTGCCTGGAATTTTAGGATGTGTTCTCCAAACAACCTCTCCAACCCCGTCCAAGTCATGATACCTTCCATAAAAGCTTCGAGAACGTCTCACAAGGGATCTAGAGTAAGAAATTATCAAGGCAAAGTCAACCAAGGGTGTTTGAGTGCAAAATCCATACCTCATCTCCAAGACCGCCCAGCGTGGGCAGCCTTGGCATCATCACATGGAATCTCATATCATGCACTCCTCATCTCCCTTCTAACCATGCTCAAGCCAACATTTCTTACATGAAGATTCAAGGAATGTTTACAAAAGACTAAACAATGCATTTTGGTGAAGGGGAAGAGTTGTAAAATTGTCTAAGTATGAGATTTCACACTCAATCGCTAACCTCACCTAGCCTGGGCAGTCTAGGCATCCCTCCATGGAATTTCAGGCTAGGGTCTCCAAGCGCGCCCTTCAGCTCTGCCTAACTCAAGGTGTCTCTTGAGAAAACCTAAGTAATGATCAAACAATGAGTTAAGGTCAAGGAAATCATTAAGGTAAGGCAACAAAGAGGTCTCCAAATGTGAAAATCCATACATACCTTCCAAGACCGCCTAGCTTGGGTGGCCTAGACATCATGCCTTGGAATTTCACATCAATCTCTCCTAACAAGCTTTCCAAGTTCAATTAAAGCACGATGCTCCTCAGGAAAACTTAGAGAATGTTTTGCAAGTGGTAAAGTGGTGCATCAAAGTGAAGAGGAAGAGTTTTAAGTTGCCTAAGAGTGAAATCCACACCCTTCCTTCAAACCCACCCAGCTGGGGCGACCTTTACACCCTGGCTTGGATTTCGCATCGCATGCTCCAGACTGCCTCTCCAAACCCGCTCAGGGAGGTTGGCCAGAGAGATAGGTGGATTGTCAAGTGGATTCAAAGTGTGATTTTCCAAATTTGATTTTGACAAGTGATGAAGTGCTTTGGAATGTCATTTTTTGATCCCACATGCATAAGAAGAATGTAATTTGTCATTGAAAATCTTTTTTAGTCCTAATTTGATGTGTTTCCTTGTGTAGTAAGTGGTGGGAGTGCAAAGTAAGGAAGAGTGTTGTTTCGAGCTCATGAGGAAGACGTCAACGCCATGTAGAGAGGAGCTTATCCAAGATTGATCAAGCTCACAAGCCTTGTTCATCATCAAGAGCATCATTTGTACGAGGCGAGGACCAGTGGAAGGTTGTCACTTCACCATACACCTCCAAGAGGTCATCATCCAGAAGCTCACATTTCATGTCATCCATCTCATATGCTGGGCAATGAGAACCTTCATCCTGTAGCAGGGTATTCCAACACCTTCTACTTCATACACTGTCTAGAGCTTGATTCCTGCAAAAGAATGTCACAAGATGAGAGATGAGCATGTATATCAAGTAAATCCATGAGTTACATCAAGACAACAAGAGGAAATTCGACAAAATTCCCAAGTTTACAAGTTCAAAGATGCCAAGTTCCAGAGGTGAAAACCCGAAGATTCGAAGACTACTTCAACAACAACCAAATTTGGGAAAATATGCTAAGCGAACATGAGGTGAAACAGGCCAATTTGCTTGAAGATGCTGAGGTGGCACATGCACGTCACCAAGTCAATCACATTCTATCATGTGTACTTGTCCACATTCAATGTATCTACAAGAACCTAGAGGACAAAGAGGCCCACCATAAAGATGCTCATCACATTGGGAAACATGCCTTGATTGCCTCTCTCATATTCTAAAAATAGTAAATCTTGTAACAAATTGCCTTGTTGTCTCGATCTCGACCGTTGATTGTCAAATCAATCCCGGCCCTTCATGTAATTCTTGGACTCTATAAAAGGCTCATTTCTCCCATTTGTAAATAGATACATTAGATGATATACATTAGATTAGAAAGGAGTAGAGTAGAGGAGACTCTTCGAAGACATTGAAGAGATATTGAGAGATTGTTGTAAAGATACACTTCAAGATTAATGCAAGCTCATTATTGAATGTTTCATAGTGATCTTGTGATTTTGGAATGTTAGCATGGTCTTCATTGTCTCCAAGATGGTTAAGAATTGTTTTAAAAGTAGCTTAGTTGATAGATTAGAAGTTCATTGATGTAATGCATGTATGTATTGAATATTTGATCAACTCCTAGCTCATGCTTTTGACATCCATCGCTGGTGGAGTGTTGTGTAAAGCTAGTTTGAGCTTCATCATAATTTGCTTAAGTTCGGTTGTAGATGCTTGTTTGAGTTGTGTTGTCCAATGGGTGCTTATACTAGCTTTCATGATTTGAAAACCATTCGCTTACCTTAGGAGATTGCACCTACTCCATGTAGTTGTAGGCATTCTTGGCAAAGTGGAGTTAGGTTTATTGAGGAGTTTGTCTATTCATGTAGCATCATTGCCTCATTGACCTTAGATTAGTTTCTCTAAACCCTTGCCTTTTGCCTTTTTCTTTTTGTAATTGATTAGAAGAAGTTCCATTTCACAAGGAAGGAGTACATATTTGAATGGAGTGATGAATAAATTCTGCGTAAGTCCCCTTGTGTAAACAACATTATCACATCATACCACCGAGGCTATCCATTGCAAATCACATACAAGGAACCTTGGAGCGTTCTTGTTTGATCACATAGTTTAGCATTCGAGACACTTTGTTCAAGAGAGGATAGAGCACTTGGTGTTTTACTCTAATGTTGTTGTCAAGAAAACATCATCAACACTACCCTGACTAGATAAAGGCACCTATCTACTTTGTGTGCAACCTTCCATCTCACCAAGAGACTGAAAATAAAAAAAAATTTGTCTTTATTTTTATATTGTGTTGATTGTTCCACTAGCATTGCTTAATCTCTATGATCTGTATGATCTTTATCTCAAGGAGGAGTTGTACTTTGTTGTTATCTTTACTTTCATGTCTAGATGTGTGCAATATCAATAAGGGTTATTGAAGCAACATATTAATATTATTTACATGGTTGTTTATTTGCTTTATTAAGGTGTAAAACCCTTGTATTATCAAACCAACATATAGGCACTTGGTGACATTCAAAATGGGAGTTTCCTATGCAATGGGTATGGTTTGTTTTAGGGTTTGTTTTCATGTCATTATTTGTAATTATCTTTAATATAACACCTTAGGGAACACCCCCTTTGCCTAGCAGAGCCTAAAGCCAAAGAAGGAATTACTTAGCCTTAACAAATTGGTCTATTGTTGTCCCTACCTAATCATAAGCTGAAGGTCTTTTCCCTTGAGTTTGACACCCTTGGTACTTAGGAACAACCTAGCTTTAGGGATTTGGGAACCTACAACTTTGAGCACCAACACTACTCACAAAGTAAGAGAATGTTAGATTGATCTAATATTGCTACAAGAAACAACTAGAACTAGCGACCTTTAAAGAATAAAATGCATGGGTGTTTTGGTTGGTAAGTATATCCATCTATGCTATGATACAAAAGTATCTATTCAATAGAACCCCTCCATGTATGCCTCCAATTCTCAATCTCTTTTACACGAGAAATGATTTCTAGCCTATTTTCATATGAAACACTTGAATTAATAACATTAGCAAATATATATAATCCCCAGGTGGGGCAAATATAATTTAGTATTTAGAATAAAGGATTGGTGCTAAAGTATGTAGCAAAAAATTATCTTAACATGAGACTTTGACTCCATAAAATCATTGAAAGAGAAGAAAGGAGGAAGATGTTTCAATAGTTGACTTGCCTCAACATTTATGAATTTGATAAACAACACATCTAATTGAAATGGAATTTAATTAGGGACTATTCATTTCGACCAACAAAAGAAAAGACAACTATATAGTGGAATATTTAGACATAATCTTCTTCTCTCCTTAGTGGGTTTTTGCAAGCATAAAGATAAATGAAAGTGACAATTATGTCACTCTATGATGTAATGTCCCCTTTTGAGCCATTATTGCAAAGTGACTTAGATATTTGGAAAATAGCTTAAGCTTGGAGAGTGGAAGGTCACTTTTTTCATGTATCAAACTATTTTTCCTTCGCAAAACGGAGTTTGATTATGACTTGGAGTAATTTTGTGGTAATTATGGTGAAGTCAAAATAATTTAATTAATTTGCCTTGGATGGGAGCGACCCACTTGGAGAGTGGAAAGTGGGAAAAAGATAAAAAAATAAAGGGAAAATGAAAAGGTGAAATGAAGTGACATAAAAATAAAATATTTTATTTGCAAAAAGTGACCGCCCAAAATTGAGAGGAGGAAATTAATAAAATATTAATATTTTATTCCTCTATTTTGGTCGCCTAAGTTGAGGAAAGAAAAATAAAAATAAAATAAACTAATATTTTATTATGGAGGTGGACTTGAAAGCAAAATAAATTATATTGGATATAGGTGCCCAACTTGTGGGTTATAAAAAGGTGTTTGGGAGTCATTTTGATCATATTGTGAATTTGTCGTTTCATTTGGAGACTTTCCCTTTCAGCTGCAACTTGTTTCAGTGATCTTCTAAGGATGAAAACCCTTAGAATTTAGTGGTTTGGACGAAAACCGACTCCACTTTGTGAGGTGGATCCATTCGGGGTTCATCATTGAGCATAATTGCAGGTTTTTCAACATTTTGGAGCTACAATGGAACATCATTCAAGCTAATGTTTGAAAGGCAATCATTATTCAAGCTAGGGCTTCACATTGGTGCTAGGATTTTATCATGTCCCTATAATAATGATTTATAGTTGAATTAATTATAAATTATTCATCCTATAAATCATTTAAAATTAAATATTAATATTTTATATTTAAATATATTCAATATTACATAAATTGAATATATTCTTAATATTGTAATTTAAATATTATATACTCAAATATTATAAACTAAGATTATAAATTATAAATATTATAGATGTTATAATAGTAAACATAATAAATATCACTCTCGGCAGTTAGACCCAAGTAGTTACTAGAGGAATCGGGGGAAATATTATTAAGACTATAAGGGGAATCTACATATCCATTTCAAGTATAAGGAGATTTCATAGACAACTCCCTATGATAACATATCCTAAGGCACTAATTGGCAATGAAATACACATCTTCCTCTTAAGTCGACGCATGAGCAAGAGAATTACAACATAAGATGAGACCAAACAATGCAAGACAAACAATGATTATATACAGATAAACAATGATCATCAAGGCCAACGCTTATACCACAGACCAGACATGGATAAAGACAAAATAAGATCGTAAGACAAACGATTAAAATATGGCATCGCCTAAGGAAAGGATTTCTTGTTGACCAAGTCCACGTCAGACACAGGGGTGTTAAGAAAGCCAGGGTTATGATCCATTGTTTGATGACTTAAGAGTTGAAGGGCATCACATATATCTTGAGTAAATCTTTAACCAATGCAACAAATGATTAAAGGAATCACTGCAGTAATTAAATATCAAAAAGGGCGACCATTGAATGAAAAGGCACCCGATAAGATATAAAAGGATCGGGGACTTCATTCAAAAAGGGAATACCAGGAGGGAATCACAACAATACTATTATGGAATCAGTAGTCTTTGATTTAGAAAGGAAAATAATTTATCAACCATCATAACACCAATAGCATTCAAGTTTGCAATTCAAAAACACATCAATAACACAAGCATCGAATCATAAGAGATCAATCACCAAGAGAGAGCCACGATCCTTCCATCGGTGAATATCATTGTTTACTCATTGTTACAATAGATAACAAGTATAAGTTCCAGCAAAGTGCATCCATAACATTATAGTGAAAGCGCCCTGCCACACATTCGACCACCTTTTCATAATCTAAAATCGAATAATTGATGATTAGTGTTGTAGCATATATACATATATTATCATTATTTCTACAGGCTGAACCACATCTACTCAGCCACAGAGTCATATCGACTATAATAAGGTATGTAATTTACATTCAATATCTCTTTGCACATTCTATTGTCTAACATCTAATTCAATGATATGATGAACATAGATAAGTGAATTTCTCATAATGAAAAAGCTAGATATTACATGAAATAAGACATAACAGTTGTGAAGCATATTGAACAATGAAATTAATACATTAACTTCATAGGAGAGGGTGTGTATGAGATGTCCATTTAGCCAACCATGGGTAATTAGTGGCCTTTGTCACAGCTGGTACAAAAGGTACCCCTTGTACAAAGGATTATTATATAGTGGCCTTTGTCACAGTTGGTACAAAAGGTACCCCTTGTGCAAAGGATTATGATATAGAGGCCTTGGCTATAGCTGGTGCAAAAGGCATCCCTCGTACCAAGGATTATCATAATGGCCTTGACTCAGCAGGCACAAAAGGTACTCCTCGAGTCAAAGGATAAAAATAGTGGACTCATAATGGTAAATGGTAAAAGACATCATATCACTCCTCTCATATGAAATTAATGATTAATGCATGGATAATGATAGAGACTGTGAAATGTAAATTGATAGTGACCATGACATTTAATGATAGAGAATATGAAATATATATATTGATAGTGAACTTAAGATTATTGAGAGAACATGTGAAAAATATAATGATAATGATTATAAGATTAGAAACAAAAATGTGTAGTGATCATAAGATTATTGATAAAAGATGTGAAATGTATATTTGTTGTTAATCATAAGATTATAAGAGCAATGTTACTATATGATTTGAATACTTCTTACATCTATTGCAAATAGTTGAAAATCAAAAAGGGTTTAGTGTACTAATGTTCTGTTTTTGCAAGTTGAAATTTGTGAACAAGGTTGACAAATTTTGATTTGTGACAAGGGGACATTACAAGTGGTATAAGAGCAGTCATCCTGTGAATGATAAGCATCTATTATTATTAACTGATTATAATATATGTTGTTAACATCGGTGATTGCAGGGATTAAATATGCACGCAGAGGTAACATCACATTCGTATTAATTATTGATGATGATACTAACATCTCTTTCTAGGAATTATTCTTGTTTGCAGGTTGAGAAATCAAGGATATCCTAAAGAGAACATTATAAGATTTATATGACTCACACCTTGTGTACTACTTGTATTTTTGTTTGCCTTACTTGTATGCTCTTTGTTTGTATTTACATATATTCTTGTGTGTATTCACGTCATGCTTCCTGTCTGTGTTCATGTGTGTATTTACGTATATTACTTCTTATTTGTGTAATATTGTGTGTTTCCTCGTACTTATGTATGCTTCTTGCCTTGAAAGTGCCTCATATTGATATACTTGCTTTCTGCATAGTCTCGGTGTGTTATTCTTTATGTGTTCATATGCATACCACTTGGACACTTATGTGTATACTTTGTTGAGTATTTATATGTATACTTCATGCCATGTGTATTTAAGTAGATGTGCCATGCTTTACTTTCATACTTCGTAAGTATTCATACTTTGTGCCTTATGTGATTCATGCCTGGTGTGTACTCCATGCTTGGACGTAACATGTATGCTTCATGACGTACACTAATGTTTTCAAGATGTTTACTCCCTATACATTCTTTGAGTGTTTTATTCATCTCAAGTGTATGCTTCATGACGTTATATTCAAATGTATGAATTCGAGTGTATACCTTGTTACTGTATTCGAATGTATACTCTGTGACTTGTATGAATTGAATTTGTATTGAGTGTATACTTTATGATTTTGTGACTTGCATGACTTCATATGACTTGTATTTGTATTTGAGTGTACACTCCATGACTTGTGATTGTATTTGAATGCATACTTTATGATTTGTATTTGAGTATATTCTCTAGGACTTTGTGTATTCAATTGTACACTTTATGACTTCTTGTATTCGAGTGTGTACTTCATGACTTATGTATATTCAAAAGAACGCTTCATGACTTACTGGTATTCATGTGTATATATTCATACGTACACTTGCGTATTACATGTATGCTTCATGCCATATGTAAGGTGTGCGTATGCTTTGTATGCTTCATGCTTCGTATACTTTTTGCATATCATGTATTAAAGGTATAAGCTTGTGTATGCTTCATATACTACGTGTATTTACGATTTGCGTTTCATTGTGTGCATATACTTCAACATGGATCTTCTCTCTTCTATAATCTTATCTATCGAAAATTGTCTCCATGTTATCTTATCATCATCATTAAACACTTCTACAATCTACCTTCTCTACAACATCATTAGATTCATCTTTCCAAATTTTCAAGATGTCTCGTCACTTACTGGAATCTTGGAATCTCAATACTCTCAAATCTTTTTTAGCATCAAAAATATTTTTATTGTCTAAACCCACATCTTTATCTATGATTCTTGCATCATGTCATTGCTACCCAAAACATCAAATAAATGCTTATCTATACATTGATCTTTCATTGAACTTTTCAAGTGATCACAAATTCTCCATAGGAAGGTAGACTTCAAGATGAGAAGTGCATGGTAATGAAAGAAACCATTGTGATTGCTTGAGGACAAGCAATCTTGAGTGGGAAGGGCTGTCATGTCCATATACTAATGATTTATAGTTGAATTAATTATAAATTATTCATCCTATAAATCATTTAAAATTAAATATTAATATTTTATATTTAAATATATTCAATATTATATTAATTGAATATATTCTTAATATTATAATTTAAATATCATATACTCAAATATTATAAACTAAGATTATAAATTATAAATATTATAGATGTTATAATAGTAAACATAATAAATATCACTCTGGGTAGTTAGACCCAAGTAATTAACTAGAGGAATCAGGGGGAATATTATTAAGACTATAAGGGGAATCTACATATCCATTTCAAGTATAAGGAGATTTCATAGACAACTCCCTATGATAACATATCCTAAGGCACTAATCGGCAACAAAATACACATCTTCCTCCTAAGCCGACGCATGAGCAAGAGAATTACAACATAAGATGAGACAAAACAATGCAAGACAAACAATGATTATATACAGATAAACAATGATCATCAAAGCCAACACTTATACCATAGACCAGACATGGATAAAGACAAAATAAGATCGTAAGACAAACGATTAAAATATGGCATCGCCTAAGGAAAGGATTTCTTGTTGACCAAGTCCACGTCAGACACAGGGGTGTTAAGAAAGCCAGGGTTATGATCCGTTGTTTGATGACTTAAGAGTTGAAGGGCATCGCATATATCTTCAGTAAATCTTTAACCAATGCAACAAATGATTAAAGGAATCGCTATAGTAATTAAATATCAAAAGGGGCGACCATTGAATGAAAAGACACTTGATAAGATATAAAAGGATCAGGGAATTCATTCAAAAAGGGAATACCAGGAGGGAATCACATCAATACCATTATGGAATCAACAGTCTTTGATTTAGAAAGAAAAATAATTTATCAACCATCATAACACCAATAGCATTCAAGTTTGTAATTTAAAAACACATCAATAACACAAGCATCAAATCATAAGAGATCGATCACCAAGAGAGAGCCGTGATCCTTGTTTACTCATTGTTACAATAGATAACAAGTATAAGTTCCAGCAAATTGTATCCATAACATTATAGTGAAAATGCCCTGCCACACATTCGGCCACCTTTTCATAATCTGAAATCGAATAATTGCTAATCAGTGTTATAGCATATATACATATATTATCATTATTTCTGCAGGCCGTACCACATCTACTCAGCCACGGAGTCATATCGACCATAACAAGGTACATAATTTACATTCAATATCTCTTTGCGCATTATATTGTCTAACGTCTAATTCAATGATATGATGAACATAGATGAGTGAATTTCTCATAATGAAAAAGCTAGATATTACATGAAATAAGACATAATAGTTGTGAAGCATATTGAACAATGAAATTAATACATTAACTTCATAGGAGAGGGTGTGCATGAGATGTCCATTTAGCCAACCATGGGTAATTAGTGGCCTTTGTCACAGTTGGTACAAAAGGTACCCCTTGTACAAAGGATTATTATATAGTGTCTTTTGTCATAGAGGGTACAAAAGGTATCCCTTGTGCAAAGGATTATGATATAGAGGGCTTGGCTACAACTGGTGCAAAAGGCATCCCTTGTACCAAGGATTATCATAATGGCCTTGACTCAGTGGGCACAAAAGGTACTCGTCGAGTCAAAGGATAAAAATAGTGGACCCATAATGGTAAATGATAAAGGACATCATATCACTCCTTTCATATGAAATTAATGATTAATGCAAGGATAATGATAGAGACTGTAAAATGTAAATTGATAGTGACCGTGACATTTAATGATAGAGAATATGAAATATATATATTGATAGTAAACTTAAGATTATTGAGGGAACATGTGAAAAATATAATGATAATGATTATAAGATTAGAAACAGAAATGTGTAGTGATTATAAGATTATCGATAAAAGATGTGAAACGTATATTTGATGTTAATCATAAGATTATAAGAGCAATGTTACTATATGATTTTAATACTTCTTACATCTATTGCAAATAGTTGAAAATCAAAGAGGGTTTAATGTACTAATGTTCTATTTTTGCAAGTTGAAATTTGTGAACAAGGTTGAGAAATTTTGATTTGTGACAAGGGGACATTACAGATTTGATGTTTTTATGCAGGTTATGGGCGAATGTATACAGATTGGAGACTTTTCATGATGTATTTTCATTGCATATCCATCGCCTAGGGTTTGAATTGTGTCGCTACATTGTTGGAGGGATTTTTGGTGATTGATAACATCAATTTTTAATCATATCTGTGTTTCAGACCTCATCAAACAAAATCAAAATTGTAGATCCAAGGGTTTGAAGGCAAAATTCATATTGTTTTGGCATCATCTTTCATCACCCATTATCATTCAAATATTGGTAGCTACCTTTGGAGGTGATTGTTTCACTATTGGATGAAGTTCGTGGCCTTTGAAGAGCACATTTTTAGTCATTAACAAATTAGGATTTGTAATCAGACCTTGTCCCACATATGAAGTGTGCTTTCAGCTCATATCATTGTATGATTGGTTCCATAACATTCTAGATCAATTGGGCATGTTGTTGTAATGAAATATCTTTCAAATCTTTAATTTGAAATAAACTACTTGCTGTTCCAATCTATATCAGTGGTCTGATTTGTATTTTCAGTCAACTATTTATCTTTATTTCATGCAACATATGGTTCTATATTGATATCATAATATGGCAAAAACATTCATGCATTGAAAACACATGAAAACCATTGAAACAAACAAGAAACCCTAATCAGAAAATTCAGATCAGAATTTGAAAATTGGATCAGATTAGACAGGGTATATTACATATGATCACAAGTGAATCCCCATCTGTAATATATTCCCTTAATTCAGATTTGAAAGTATGTGCTTGCACATGCTGATTTCTATGATAAGATTGCTCTATGGCGGAGTGAGCTAGTTAGTATTTAGATGTATGCAATGTAGAGATTTGTCTTGGTCACTTAAAAGCAAGAACAAGAGAGTGGAATAAAAATGTTTTTAGAAAACATTTTCTCACAATCAAAGGAATTTGCTGAAAGACTAGCACAAGTTCAACAGACCACTAGGGAGCATGGTTTTAATTAAACAAGAACATGAGGAACAAAAACTAGAAGAACTTGCATTTCCCAAATTTGAAGGTAGATATATAGAGACATGGATTAAGGGGGATTCCAACTTGACTTACTTTCAAAAGTTAGTTCTAAATAGACAACATTCAAATACTACTAACAAAATCTAGACATCTCTAAACTAGATTTGGCAAACTTCCCATGACATTACAGCTAGTGCCATAGAGTTTTTCAACCAGTTGCTAATGGAATGACAAAATATCCATGGCAGGTCCCAAGCTCAAGACTCTCTCTTAAGAAATATTCCAAAGTTTGTCCCCAATTAAGAGAACGAGAAATTATCACAATCTGTTATAGAGGAGGAAATTAGGGCCATAATTTTCTCATCCAATAAGGACAAATCTGCCTAAAGTGGTGCAGTAATAACATAAAAAAAAATGTTGACTTACATTAATGATACATAGCTTGTCCTCATCCGCTCATCTACAAAGCCTCCCATGCTGAAATTGTGGGCCAATCTAAGCCCATTTCTTTATGCAATATGGTCTACAAAATAATATCCAAAACTTGTTAAAATTCAATACATGATATGCAAATTCTACATTGTAGGGCTTGAAAGAATTGAAACAATAAAACAATCTTTATTGTTTTGGAAAAAAAATTGAATACAAAAGATGGATGTGACAAGGTCATTAATAACCCATAAACTTGGTGCTCCAAAATAGAACAAAGCAACTCTAATTTTAGATTGTCTTTTATCACAAGTGAAATATTTTAAAATAACCTAGCGGCCTAGAATAAAAATAATAAAAGAAATGCCAATAAAAAGTTCATAGTATGCACATAATAAAGAAGAAAACAAAAGCTTGTAGTCTATAGAATATAGTAGAAAACAAAACACTATTGTGCACCCAGAATAAATTTATAGTCCAACTAATAATAGTGTCTAAAATCGGTAGCTTTGATTTTTAAAAATAGTGTCGACCATTAAGACAAAATTGTGCCTAAGATAATCCTAAACTTGGCACCTAAAATAGTAGTTATATATTCTAATAATAGTTAGATTCCTAGCGCTCAGTAGAGGAGAAAAAAACACTAAAAATATACTCAGATTTTTTCTAATGTGTTGTGCCCAACAACACGAACTTCACTATAAAAATCAAACTCTCCCTATTCGCGAGGAAGGTGTTGTCTATCAACCCCAACTTCTCTTAGTATTTCAAACTTCCCTTTTGATAGGGACTTTGTCAAAATCTCTACAAATTGCTTATTTGAGGGAACACATTGAAGAATAACTGCTTCCTTTTCTATCTCTGAGAAAATGATAATAAATTTATATGTTCTTAGAGCAATCATGAAACACTGGATTCTTAGATAGTTTGATGCAACTCTAATTGTCATAGTAAACTATTATAGGCTCCAACATTTGATTAGAAAGTTATGCTATCAACTTGGAAATCTAGTCACTAGTAGAAGAAATTGCTATATACTCTGCTTTAGCTAAACTTAATGCTACAATTGCCTATTTTGTGCTAAACCAAGATATCATTCCTAACCCTAAGCTAAAACAAAACCCTAAAGTGCTCTTCATAGCACGAACACCACCCACCTAGCTGAAATCTACAAAGTTGTGCAACACTAACTCTATCTTCAACATACTTAAATCGACTATGAATTGTGCCCTTCAAGTATTAGAGCATATGTTTTGTAGCAGTCAAGTGAACTTGCCTTGACTCAACCATAACTTGACTTAATGTGTTTATCACAAAACAAATATGAGCTCTAATATTTACCAAGACATTAGAGAATCTATTAGCTACCTATTTACAAATGGATCCTCTAAATTTGATTCTAAATATGCAGGTAACTTGAAATTTGGAATAATTGAAGGCTTACAATCAAAAATTTGAAATCTTTTTAAAATTTCTACTGTGTAATTCCCTTGACTTAGGAAGACTTTTCATGTACCTTGCCGCACTTAAAGACCCAATGAATAATGCATATGACCAATATCTTTCATGGCAAATTTTGATGCCAACTCCATCTTGCACCATACTATGAGCTTCTCACTACTTATTGTAAGAATAAGATCTTCCACATACAAGAATGAAATCAACAAATAATAAAAAATAGATTTGTAATAGTTTTAACAAAGTATAGACTTAATAAGTACTCATCAATATTAGAATACCAAGCACAAAGTGCTTGCTTGAACCCATACATGGCTTTTTTAGCCTCCACCCATCCATGCACCTCAAATCCTCTAGGTTGATTGATATAAACCCCTTCCTCTATGTTTCCATTTAGAAAGATTGTTTTTACATCCATATGATATACATGCCAACCAAAATGAGAAGCAAGAGACAATTACATGTACATATGTTTACTTTGCAACCATACCAAAAGTCTTAGCGTAATCAACTCCCTCTTTCTAAGAGAACTTGTGCAAAGAATTTGGCCTCAAATTTCTCTATGCTCTCATCTGTTGTATGTTTCACTTTGTACAACCACTTTGAATCAATCATTGACTTCCTATGAAATCTTGGCACAATCTCTCAAACATTATTTTGAACAATGGAGTTATACTCCTTTCCCTTGGCATCTCATCATACTTGCTTTGAGTGTGCCTCTTCAAAGGTGAGTTTAATGCATTTTGTGAAGAGTATGGAATAAGAAGACAATTATTTTCTCCTAGGACTCCTCAGCAGAATGGAGTTGTGGAAAGAAAGAACCAGACTATTCAAGAGGCTGCTAGAACCATGATGATGGAGGCAAATGTTCCACATGTCTATTGGAGAGAGGCTATGAGTACTTCTATCTACACTCTTAACCAGGTGCAGATCAAAGGTTATATTGGTAAAACACCTTATGAATTGTGGTTTGGTAATGCTCCTACTGTGAAATACTTTAGAGTTTTTAGTAGTAAATGCTATATCAAGAGAGATGAAGATCTAGACAAGTTTGATGCAAGGTGTGATGAAGGAATATCTCTGGGTTATTCTAACCAAAACAAGGCATACCGGTGCTTCAACAAGAGATTGAAAAGGATTGTTGAAAGTGCTAATGTCAAAGTTGATGAAAGCAAGAAGAGACCTTTCAAGTCTTGTGGATATGAATTAGATGATCAAGATGAAAGTCCAAATGAAGTAAAGCAAGTTTAAACTCAAACTCAGACTTAGATTGCTCTGGAGAATCTAGTAACTCAAGAAGTTAGTGCAAATGTTGAGGAACAAGTTCAAGAATCAGAAGTTCAAGTAAATCCCAAAACTCCCAGGTATGTAAGGTTGAATCATTCTGAAGATCAGATCATAGGAGATAGAAATAAAAGTGTTCAAACTAGAAGAAAAATTGCTGAAGAACAAGTGGAGTATTGTTTTATCTCAAAGATTGAACCAAAATCAGTGAATGAAGCTTGTAATGATAAAAGTTAGGTAAAAGAAATAGAAGAAGAATTAATGCAAATTAAAAAGAATCATACTTGGGATCTTGTTCTTAGACCTGAAAACAAAAATGTAATTGGTATTAAATGGGTATTCTGGAATAAATTGAATGAAGATGGTGAAATTGTGAGAAACAAAGCAAGATTGGTGTGCAAAGGATATTCTCAGGTATTGATTTTGAAGAAACTTTTTCTCCGGTGGCAAGAATTGAAGCGATCAGATTATTTCTTGCCTTTGTTGCTTACAAAGATTTCAAAGTTTACGAGATGGATGTCAAGTCAACATTCCTAAATGGAGAGTTGGAAGAAGAAGTCTACATTGAGCAACCAGAAGGATTCCAGTTGTCTGATCAAGGAGATATGGTTTGCAGATTGAGGAAAGCATTGTATGGACTTAAACAAGCCCCAAGAGCCTGGTATGCAAGATTAGATAAGTATATGCTAAAGCTAGGCTTTAGTAAAGGCACAACTAACAATAATCTTTATTTCAAAATTGATCATGAACACATCTTGATTGTTGAGGTATATGTTGATGATATCATCTTTGGTGGAAATGAGAGCATGTGTAAAAAATTAGCTGATCAGATGCAAAGTGAATTTGAGATGTCCATGCTTGGTAAAATGGATTTCTCCTTCAGTCTACAAATCATTCAGTCAGATAAAGGCATCTTCATATCTTAGTCTAAGTATGTGAAAGAGTTGTTGAAAAGGTTTGGAATGGAGGATTCAAAACCAGCGAGTACTCCTATGATAATCGGATGCAAGTTGAGTAAAGATGATGATTCCCCTAAGGCAGATCAGAAAAGGTATAGATCAATGATTGGAGGACTTCTTTATTTGACTCATACTAGACCTAATATTATGAATGGAGATTGACTTGTTGCTAGACTTCAAGCTAATCCTTGAGAATCTCATGTTGTAGCAGTCAAAAGAATTTTTAGATATCTGAAGGGGACATATGATTATGGCTTATGATATCCTAAGGATGATGATTTCACTCTTCATGCATATACAGATGCTGATTGGGTAGGAGATGTGGATGAAAGGAAGAGTACTAGTGGTGATGCATTTTTCTTGGGAAAGAGATTGGTTTCTTGGTTGAGCAAAAGTTAGGAGGTAATATCTCTGTCTATTGCAGAGGCAGAGTATATAGTAGCAACAAGTAATTGTACTCAAGTTTTGTGGATAAACCAAATGTTGAAGGATATTAGAATTATGCTTGTAGAACCTGTTACAATCTTCTATGATAATTCAAGTGCAATAAACATTTCAAAGAATTCAGTGTTACATTCAAAGACAAAGCACATATCCATCAAGTTTCACTTTTTGAGAGAGAACGTAAATGAGAATGAAGTCAGATTGGAGTTTGTTTCTTCAAAGGATCAGATTGTGGATATATTCACTAAGCCTCTACCTAAGGACACTTTTGAGTATCTCAAAGTGATGCTAGGGGTTATTATCCCTCTTGTTCAGAACTAAGGTGCACTAGTGTGCATCAATATGGTGAAACTCATAGTTATATCTTGTGATATGGATTGATGGGGATGCTACTCATGGGGAGTAGTCAGTATAATTAATTATGGAGTTCAGTTTGGTGTTATCTAAGAAACAAAAGGGGAGAGAGATGATTGCAAATATGTGCCCTTTTCCATTGATGTCAAAGGGGGAGAGAAGTCATGTGAAAAACTTGAAAGTAAGTAGTTGCTAATGAAAGGGGGAGCAGTGAAGAAAGTGGTTGTAGACGTGATAAGAGAAAGGGGGAGAAGTCCTTGTCTTGATGATTGAATCAATTTTTCACATCATATGTTTCCATTAATGACAAAGGGGGAGATTGTTGCAAATATGTGCCTATGATGTGTTGTCATTGATGTCAACATATCTCTTTGTTAGAGATAGTGAAGACAATGCAGTTCAACAAAGTAGATTGCTCCGTATTCCCAGTGAGATGAAGATCAGAGTCTATTGATTAAAGGGTTTGTAGAGGATTGTCTTTAGTTGCTTCAGTTAAGATTTGAGAGGTTTGCATGAAGGATTGGTGAAGTTATGGCCATATGAGTAGAACTAGGTTTTGCAATTATTCAAAGGTAACAGAGTGACATGAATTTGATCTGGATTTCTCTGCATTCAAATATTAAGGTTTGTGGTTCAAGAGGTATGTTTGGGATGTTGGTGTGTAACCTCAACTCAAGTGGTTCATGTTTTGCAGGTCCGCAAGCAATCTTTCTAGTGTGACAGTCATGATAGTTTTCTTAAGTTCTTGTATGAAGATGCAAGTGATTTTGGTGATTTGAGGTGGTGAGGTTGTTCTTGTTGATTTTATTGTACTTGTGGAGGTCTCTAGATTGTGTGCCTATTGTGTTGGTGGTCCGTATTAAGGATTGAACTCATAGTTGAAGATTTCTCCCTAGGTGTTGCTATTCTTTCTGGTCTTGGTTGATCGAATGCTTCATGTGTGTTGCAGATGATCTAAGAGAAATTCTATGGAGCATGGCATGTTGTTCGAGGAAGATTTGAGTCCCAGCTAAGTTTGACCGATAGTATAGTGATCTGCATGTAGCATTTTGTATTAAGTCAAGTCTTTTTTAAATGTTTGTAATGTTGACCTTGGAGATTGTTCCAATGGTTGATGATTGTAATGCCGACCTTGATGATTCATTCCAAGGTTGATGTAGTGTATAAATACTTGTAGTGGAGTCATGAAAAAGTAGTCCTTGTGAAAAAATGATAAAATTCTAAGATAGGTAAAAAGGCAGAGTAGAGAAGAGGAAGAGCAGAAGAGGAAGAGCAATGTTGATGTAGAGATAGCGAAGAAGTGTTTGAAGCAGAGTAAAAGTGTTGTGAGCTTCAATGGAATTAAACCCTGGCATAGAGAAGATGTTGTTTCTCAATTCAACCTTTCAGTGTTAACCATGTGAATGTTTTATAAACAGTGAGTCTCTTGAAGCAGTGAGCTCTGGGCAGTGTGCCCAAAGGTATGTGCCTTCCATTTTTCTATTCTTTTAATAGAGAATAAATCTTGTGGGTTAACCCCCACTGTGGTTTTTCCCTTAACCGGGTTTCCATGTAAAAATCCTAGTGTTATGTGTGTTGATTATGTTTCTGCTCATGTGTTGTTGATTCATGCTTTCATGGTTACATCATTAATCTGTTGATAAGTGGTAAAGAAAATTAAATGCAGTAAAAGATAAAGTTTTGAGACAACTGATTCACCTCCCCCTCTTAGTTGTCTACCCTAATTTCAACAAAAAGTGCTTCTAGTAATTTTCAATTTTTTGTGTCAGGATTTCTAGAAGACCTGGTAACAAGAAAACTAATATTGCAACTCTATTCCAGTGATAACTATGCAATTTTCTAGCTTCAACAACTAGTTATAATATCTTTTTTTGCCTGCAACTGAACTTTTAAAAAATCTTCATATCGCATCTTTAGCATTTTGGCCTTGGATCTTGTTATAGATTACCAATGTTTAATATATTTGTTGTTAATTGGTAATACAGTTAAATTCAATTGAATTTCTTGGTATATTCATTAATCTTTTGGTATTTTCATTCAAAATTGTCATGACCTAATTTATGACATTTTTCCATTTTGGATTTATGATTCTATCTTTTGAATAGGATCATAGATGTCCTTGCATGTCTAGTTTCCTAAGTTCAAATTATGACTTTCCAAAGCCAACAATCCCAAGATTTGACCATTATCCATTAGTGTGGGCATCAAAAGCTTAAATTGTGTCTAGGCTTGTGTATATATATGCACCATGATGATCTAATATACTAGTTCACTGTTATCTCTCTTAATGTGGTTGGGAATTAATCAATTTATAATAATTACTCGTTCTCGAATCCAACTCTCATTGGTTTTAATAACTAGACTTATTGTTCTCAAAATTTTTTAAAGGATTACTTACAATTGGCCATTGTTAATAAAAAACTTAGCTGAAATCAAAACTTATAATAAACTCAATTGAATAATTTGGCAATCATGCCTCAAAAATTTGTTATCGATTTGAATGCCCTTGTTCTGGAATCACTATTATTTTCTAGTTATCTGGTATGTATTTAGTTCCTTCTCATATTAAATGATTTATAATTAAATGATCCACAACATATTCTGTACCTCATGCAAAACTTAAAATTGATTACTCGTATGGATTCAGAACACCATTGCCGAATCCAAATCTCATTGGTTTTAATAGTTTGTATGCACTAGGCCATAACAATTTTCCTTTCTCCTATGGTTAGGAATTGGCCATCTCCATCAATCTTACACTTACGGGGTCATATTCCCATACTACTATTGCTTCAAGTCTTCGACCACATATCTGGCTGTGGAAGTTGCAAAAACTATTGTACCACCAATAAATCTTGATATGGGTGCTATAGTTACCTCTCTAATTTGGTGTCAATGCCCACCACTCACATATTAAAATTCTATTCCCATATCTATATTATTCTATCCCCATATCTAACAACTTCTCATACATATTTCAACTTCTATTTTGGCAAGAACCTGACGCAATGCGTCTCTTGTTTTATATGTAACTATTATATGGCATTCACCCTACTCATAGAGGATGGAGTTTTACTTTTAGTTGGGGGGAGTGTCAAATTAGTTTTCAAACCTATAGTCATATGTGTCAACTCTTTTCACGAAGTAAATACATTATGATTATCATATGATATGCCAAATCCTCATGTTAAGCCTTATGATTTTCATCATTTGTTTCCCTTTAACCCTTTTTGTTTCATCCTACCTCCATTCTTGCACAACCATTTTATTGCAACAACAATTTTAACCTCCTGTTGCACATAGTCATGGGTGGAACACACACTTGCAGGGTGCCCATTGAAACAAGGGCATTGAAGGCCAATAGGAAAGTCTATAAGATTTTTTGTGATGTAGGGTGGAGTGTGTTTTTCAATAGACTGTGGTTTTGATGATCAAGTTGCAATGGACTTTGCAATGGGGTGTACTAAGGATCAATTTACCTCATGGGAATTACCTTTCCAGTTAACATTCAAACTATTGCCTCAGCTATAGGATTGCCTCAACCAGGGGAGACATTCTTCTCCACAGCTTCAAGCAGATTTTTTGATTTGAGATGCCTAAGAAAATAGTTCTTGAAATAGGAAGAATCAATGCAAATGGTACGTGGTTATGGCACGACAAAAGCTTCACTACCAAAACCCTGGGATGCAATTTCCAAGGTTATTATTCAGTATATTACTTGTGAAGGGAGGTATGCTTATGTCTTTGAACACCATTTTTAGATGTTGTGTCATTTGCATTATCAACATCTTTTTAATTTGGCCCATAACTGAGTTATAAATGCTTGGTAACATTTTTGAAGCCGATTGATAGCCTTATTTGTAGGTGGTGCATGATAAAGAGGCTTTGTTCATTATGCATCACTTCATGTGAGTTAATGAACTCATGCTTAAGATCTAATTTTACACGTGTAATCTTTCCTCCCTGTTGAGATTTGGATTTCATTTTAAAAAGATTTGGTATCACTCATGAAAAGACATGAAATAACTGAATCTACATGCATGATATGAACAACTGTCCATGTATGGTGGCTTTTTGATATAATTACCTCCTTTGTAATGATGACCCTTCATTAAATCTCCTCAATTAGGTAAATATTCATTTTTTAGAAATCATTATGTCAGATTCAAAATATGAAGAATTAAAGCTAAAGAGACAATGAGCTACAAGGTAGGTGAAGTGTGGCTACTCACTTGAACTATAACCTTTCTTGTCTAATCACCCCATTACTATCATGATGATTGAATGTCTTGACCTGGAGATCTATAGCCACCTACTAGATTTTTCTTTTGAAAAAGTGGCACGTGCACCATAACTTGCAATTGGCACTCCATCTAGGATGGAAAGAGAAAAGGGAAGAAAGTTGAAGGAATTTTGGAACAAAACAAAAACCACCCATTGCAAGAAAAATACACAAAATAAAAAGAAAAACAATATGAAACATATATAGAGAAGACTACTTGCTAAGTTCTAAGTAAAGTGTTTGAGATATATCCTATTGATTGGGATATCTAAAATCTCTCCCTTTTCATCCATGAGAACAAAAGAATTAGTCTTTGCAATCTATGATGGTATATGGTCCACTCCAAAGAGAATGAATCTTGGAATGGTGTCTTGATTTAAAGCCATTTTCTCTTCCCATTTAAGGACTAAGTCCTTAGTTTTGAAATTGGGCTTCAAAGAGACTTGTCAAACTGACATTTGACAACTTCCCGAGGTCCAACCATTTAACTCTTGGTGGATTCTCTTTTCTCTCCTAACTCCAACAATTCAACAATATATCTTCCATATCCCATTCTTTTGTGTTTCCAATTGTTTCATTGATTGCAAATCTAGGAGTTCTATGGATATAGGTAGGGAAGCTTCTTTGCCATAAACCAAAGCATAGGGAGATGTACCAATTATCTTTTTTGGAGTAATGTAGTTTACTCACAAATTGTATTTTAAACTTTGATGTCATCCCCTTTGATCCTCAGAGTCAATCTTTTTTATTATTCTGATTAGATTTTTGTTGGTGGACTTAGCTAGTCCATTCACCTATGGGTAGTGTAGACACCTAAAAATGTATCGACCCCGTTAACCATTTTCCCACATCAATTACACTACTAATTACCCCTTTCACCAATTCATTAAATAAAAATCATAATTATTTAATTAATTAACCCTAATCCGTCCCTAACCAACTACCCTTAGCCATTTACATCTAATTCATCCTTAGTAATGAATTAATTTAATTAATTCATCAGTAGACCTTACAACTTCACCCACAATTAATTAAATAAATATTCCTAATATTTATTTGGTTAATTTATCCATCTTCCTAATCTTGATTAATTAAATAAATCATGCTTATTTAATTAATCTACCCTAGCCTATAGCCTAAACCTAGCCTAATTGAATAAATACTAATTATTTAATTACCTACCCTAGCCTACATGACCCCTAGACCTAAATTAATTAAATAAACCCTTATTTAATTAATTTTTACCCCTAATTAAGCCACTCACTAATTAACTACAACCACATTAATTAAGTTAATCCCCTGATTAACTTGGTCAAACCCCACTTAACACCTTCTCCGACACCCCTCAAATAAAAATTTATCTTTTATTCCAAAGAGTCACATGACCCTTCCACCTCACCTTCGTCTTTCATGTTAAAGCTCTTCTTTATACAAAGAGCTCACACATGTGTTTGTCAAATGCACACATGTGGTCACATGTCATCTCTTCTACGCATAAATCCTAATTTTTAATTCCAACACCTCCCAAGGAAATTAATTTTTAATTTCTTCATGTGTCTTAATCCTAATTAATGCTAAGCCTTCCCAAGGTGAATTTGAAAATTTTCACTTTTAATCTCAATCCTCCAATATTGTTGATGAAATCTTCCTCCATCTCATCCTCTCATCTCCACCATTGATTGTGAACTTTCAATCCTAGCCCTTGCTCCCATTTCCCCTCCAATTTGCCTATAAATACAAGCCTCCACAAGCCATTTTTAACATCCAAGTTTTGAGTAATCTTACCATGCCAAAATCCCTCCTCATCTCATATCCTCTTAGCTAGATTATGCCAAAATTGTGTCCAATTTGAGAGCATTCCACATATAATCATCACATTTAGGTAAAACTAAGAGAGCTTGGGTGCATTCTCCTCGACCTTACCAAGGAGTGAGGGAGATTTTAAGGATTTGTGAAGGTATAATGCTTTGTATTTGAGTTTCCTTTTCATGTTTTTGTTCCTTGCAAATCTTTCTCATATTCATTTGGCATGCCTGGTCCTGAACTAATCATTTTTGTGAGTTTTTGTGAAGATTTTTGACGTGCAGGTCAGATTTGGCATAGTTTTCTCTCACAGTTGTGCCTTTGACTCGTGGTTTAGCACCATTTGAGACTATTTTAGCACCATTTGTTCCTGTCTTAGTGCCATCAACATCTCTCCTAGTGCCATTTGTCTCTGTCGTAGTGCCTTCTACGCTTGTCTTAGCGCCTTTTCACGTGATAGTTTCAAAAATCTTTCTTTCAAAAACTTTTTTATCTCTATTGTTTTAACACTGATCACTATCTGCAGGGTTGATGCTTTCTATTTTAATAGGGTTTTTAAGCCTTAGGGTGTTATACCATTAGTTCCTATGACAGACGACAAATAGGTATAATTTTTTTCTCTGTTTTAGCGCAATTTGATTCTGTCTTAGCACAATTAGTGTGTCTTAGCGCAATTAGTGTATGTTTCAACACTTTTTGTGTCTATTTTAGTTCTATTTGCTATCTGTTTAGCGCCATTTGTTTGTTTGTCAGTGCTTTTTGTCTCTATATTAGTGCCATTTTTCTGACAGAGTTTGCAGGTTTGTACAGGGGTCTAACTTGTTTATTTAGGGGCTAAAAATGTTTGTCCAAGATCTTTTTATCTGTTATGTCATAAATTGTGCTCCTTCTTAGGATAACACAATTTCACTAAGTTTAGCTCCTACCTTTTAGTGTCCTTTAAACCCTTTCATCATTGGACTTATCTAAACCCTAAAATTGATGTATATCTTATCGAAGTAATGTTGCATTTTAGAGTAATTACCAACAAAACCCAGAAAAAAACTATGGATTTTGGACATTTAGGGCACCCTTAAGCATAATTTGGAGTAAAATTTGGGTGCTAGACTTGGGTGCCTGCGCCTCAGTCCTACCTTAAATCTCAGGATTCCAAATTTTATTTTGGTGTCGACTTATGTTGTGTGTTTTGGGATTCTGAATTCAAAACTTCTTTCCTGTGCGATGTTAGTGTTTTATTTCAATTTATTTCATTTGTAAGGTTGGGTATTTAAAGATAACTCAAAATCATTTTATCACATAGTTATTATGCAAGATTACTATGCCAAAATTCTGCTACAAGTGCTGTTGAAGGTCTACAAAGTGTTGAAGCTCATTGAAGAATTAGATCTTTATTATCTTGGAGATATGTTGTTAAGAATAGGAATCAAGATCTTGAGTCTATCTTGCTCTTCCTAGGGTTTGTGAAGCCTTTTGTACAATTGGGAGAAGAGTTGAAGCCTCCAACTTGAGTTTTAGAATCCTCCACGGATATGGCTGCCTCACCTTCTTGTCCTATAAGTCTTCATTGCTATCATCTCCTTGAGGTGAAGTTGTTGTTTCCTTGAGTGAAACATTGGGTGGATCTATTCCTTGATGCTTGAGTCATTTAGGATCTTGCATTTATTTATGCTTACACTTATGGTTTATGAGAACACACATGTGCATACTTTGACATTGGCTATCATTGAGGTAGAAATACCAAAGACAGGGTTTGATTGAGACAAACTCCTATATAGCCACAACATACTTTCTCCTTCTTTTGTTTGTGCAGGTTAGATTTGAGAAGATCCAACGAAAAGGAGCAAAGAGGAAACATGTATTACCGTCACAATCACCATGAAAGCTACAGATTCATCTTCGGAAGACTCACAAGAGGATTTCAAAGGCACCCAAGTATTTTAGGACCTTAGATCTGGGATTTGGAATCCTCAACAGAGACTCAGACACCTAGTGTAGACAGTTTTGTGACAAGAGAACTTGCATGATGATTTCGGGGGTGCCCAAGTCCACTAGGCCTTCAAAAATTAGGTGCACAACTACTGTGGTCTCCTGTCTGCATTTATGTAATCTTCTATAGGTTTCTACTTCTAGAATCAGTTTGTTCACATATATCTTGTAACTAGGGTTTAGCTCGGTAATAGATAATTAGGGTTTGCAAAATCCTAGTTCAGACATCTTTTCATATACAACAACAAAGGAATATGATACCTGTAGCTTAACCCTCTCATAGTTGTTGAGCTCGGTTCATATTCTGAATGTTAGTGTATGAAAAGAGAGGTTTAACCTAGTTGAGCATGCTAATCATTCCTCTCCTTTTTCACACTAAACATTATCAAACTACTAATAATTTGTTTTTTATCACTAGATCCTAGTTGCACTAAAGTTAGATTCGTTGGAAATTAACTTTGTTTGCCATGTTTTCTTTTCTTGTAGATGTATGCTCTCCCCTCACACCTTAGAGTGATCTTGGGGATCAAAAGTCTACTTGCAAACATTTATTGCTTTTAAGTGTATCCTGAAGGGGTTACCTTTATTACGTATGCTCTCCCCTTGCGCCTAGTGCGATCTTGGGTGATCAAAAGCAAGGAGTAATTTCTTCTTAGGAGGCCTACTTAGGGATTTCATCACCTTAAGGGTTGACCTCAACCACATGTATTAGTGGGGTATATCAAAGGGGGAAGAAGGAAAATTGTACCCCAATCAAGTTGCATTGTCATTAGGATAGACTTGGGGCCCCGGGTGACTCCGAACACAAGGTGAAGTGGTGCTTGCTTAACCTCTTGGTGCCACATCCCTTCAATGGACTAGTGTTCATGGTTTGGGTCTCATGTACCTTGTGTATATAGAGGACTCCCTATAAGCTTGTACCATCCTAGCTTAAGACCTTTTAGTCATCATATCTTGTGGTGCACTGTTGCAGCAGGAGGGAAGATGCTCACTGTACCATTGTACTTGAGTTAGGGTCTACTTTGGGCAAGACAAAAGTCTCCAAGGTAAGGGGATAAGGTGGTCCATGACCTTATTTTCCCTATCTATCCAAGCTATAGCATTATGGCATTAATGGGGGTGGGAATCTTGGTTCTATTTTGAGTTAAGATTGACCCACGACCATTTTTTGAGATCCACAAGATATGACACTCCCACTTGACTAATTTCTAGGATGTTCATGCGAATGGTGTGTCTTCTTTGTCAAAACCTATACAAGCCAACTATCCAAGTCCACCCTTTGGAGTCAAGCCATTGTGTTTTCTTGCTTGATTTAATGCTTGGCAATAGCCTTTGAATCTAAAAGATCCAAAAAATTTCACCAAAAATCAATCCATTTCAACCTTTGAACAGATAAAAAGCACCATCAGTCCTCTATTTGGTGCCATTGGAATCCTTGTCAGTGCCTTTTGATCGACTGTCTGCACCATTGGCTCTTCTGTTAGTGCCATTGGCTTACCTTTTAATGCATACAATTCCTCTGTTAGTGCCTTTAGGCCATCTTTTAGAGCCATTTATCCCCATGTCCAAAAATCATTGACCCTTAGTTGATCTTCCTATTGTGTAGTCTCACAACACGCCCCATTTTGCCTGGACAAAATGGGGACCCAACTATTTTTTCTTTCTGTTTGTGTGTTTTCCACTCCAGGCGGTAATGGTAAAATAATCATCCTCTTTCAGGTCATTCCCAAGCCAAAATTCAAGTCGATAATTGTCCCCTATGGAAGCCACGAATGAATAGACAATGAAATTTTGATTAACTTTGCCTTTTGGATCATTTCAAATTTTTTTTAAATGACCAAGTTATAGTCCTCAGAAGATCCAGTCAATTGGATATTTTTGTCAACTGGAAATGACATTAGGGACACACAAATATCATGTCCAGTCCTTATATCATGTCAGTCCTAATGTTATTGCCCAAATGTATCGCAATGGTATTCAGACCCAAAAGAATTAAATGTTGTTGAATCAATATCCCGACCTGATGTTTGAAATATCCCAAGGTAAATATCCATATCTGGTATGAAACCGTCAAATTTTGAAAGGAAGCAAGGTATACGAAATAGCTTCCTACATTGAACTAATGAGGGGAGTGTTATGCAATTTTTTAATCTTTTCAGTTAACATTAAAGAGAAACACAAACATAAATCAGATCAACAATACAATAACACAAGATATACATGGGGAAAACCTTTTCAGGTAAAAAACCCCACTCCAAAGCACAACCTAATGTATTATTTAGTAATCAAATAATGATTACAATACAATCATAGAGCCAATCTCTTTCAGGAGTTCACCACTGTTGTAGTATTCTAGAGCAATTCTAGCAGCATAACAATACCTGCAAATCAACTATGCAACTCCAACTCCAAGCACCTATATAAATGGAGAAGCACTACGAATGGAGGTAGCTTCTAGAGAAAGTCAACACAAGAAAACTCGTTCAAATCCATATGGCCCAATTTCTAAGGCCATAAAACATGCAAATGACACTTGTAAGGGATTCCCTTTGATCTCTTACAACCCCCAAACTTGGGCACCCCAAATTTACTCAAAAAAGGTATGACAAATGTTCTTGCAATGTCATAAAATCTATCATGTATGACAACACTTACAACTGTAAGAGAACCTGCCATAACTGACTATTAATAGAAGATTCTCTTACAACGTGTCATAGTCAAACTTAGGAGCCTACCTTCTCCATGCAAAGATGCTTCCTGACACTTATCACACCTATCATAGAATCTTCTATTTCTAGCTCTTACATGTCATATATTCTATCATAGGAATCTATCATAACTCTTATGTGTCATATACCTCTTACAACACCCAAAAGATGTCAACACATGGCAAAAGACTTCTACCACAAAGTGGGATGCCTATCTCCTCATATGAGGACAAAAATACATCTAGTCACCTTCCATGTAGGATGACACATCAGCATGCCAATTCCCACAAAGTGACAAAATAAGATTTGCATAGAAAATTACAATAGTAGGCAAAAATAAATATACAATTAAATAATAAATACTAGAAACTTGCAAATGTTGAGACACCTTAATTCCCAACATTCTCCCACTTGTTGAACACCTTTCAAGAGCCAATAGAATGACATGATTTAATTTCTAGGGGCCAAGAGGCCCATAGACTGGAAACACGATCTAAACTTCTCCGTGCTCATAGGCTTTGTCAAGGAATTTACAACATTTGTTAAAGTGTCAACTTTCTCTAGATTCACCTTCCCATCCTCTACCATGTCATGAACAAAATGGTACTAGACATCAATATGCTTTGTCATTGCATGGAAAGTAGGATTCTTCACCAAACATATGACACTCTGACTATCACAACAAATGGTAATCTTCCCTGCATCAAAACCAATGCCAGAACATAATCTCTTAAGCCAAATGGATTCCTTACAAGCATGAGTAGCTCCCATGTACTCTATTTTTGTCATGGACAAAGTGACCACAGGTTGCCACTTAGTCATCGAACTAATAGCACCACCAAACATAGTGAACATATGAGCACTGGTGGATTCCTACCGTCAATGTCACTTGTCCAATCAGAATCCACATACCCATGAATACTCATAGAATACCAAGATCTAGTAGGATAACCATGATAGCATAAAGAATACTCAAAAGTACCCTAGAGATATCTAAACACTCTCTTCATTGCATCCCAATGTAGCCGTCTAGGATTAGCCATAAATCGACTAAGGATTCCCACTGCTTGGGCAATGTCTGGTATTATATAGACCATCACATACATCAAACTACCAACCGCACTAGCATAAGGAACTCTGCTTATATCCTTCATCTTAGAAGGAGACTTTGGACAATCTGCAACAGTTAACTTTGTCCCCATCATAACAGGAATAGTCAAAGGTCTGTAATCTACCATGCTGAATCTCTCCAACACAATGTTAACATACTTACTCTAGCCTAACCAAAGCTTTTTGTTTGCTCTGTCTCTTCTGATCTCCATCCCCAGAATGTATTGAGCTGCCCCTAGATTTTTCATCTCAAACTATGCCGATAACTGACACTTTAAATCATAAATCAAACTTTTACCATTCCCAATTAGTAACATATCATCGACATATAATGCAATAATGAGAATGGGATCATTGTCAAACTTGTAATAAACACAATGATCTGATTTCAATCTCAAATATCCAATACTCAACACAAAGGCATCAAACTTCTAGTACCACATCCTAGGAGATTGTTTAAAACCATACAAAGACTTTTTCAACTTGCATACCCGATTTTCTTTACCTTTCACCATGTAGTGATTTGGATGTGACATATAGATTTCCTCCTCCAAGTCACCATGAAGGAATGTTGTCTTCACATCCATCTGTTCCACTTCTAGATCATACGCTGCTGCAAGAGATAACAGGAACCAAATAGATGTTAGCTTTGCAATGGGAGAGAAAATTTCACCATAGTCAATTCCCTCCACCTGAGAATACCCCTTCGTAACCAATCTAGCCTTATATTTCTCAACACTGCCATTTGCACCAAATTTCTTTTTGAACACCCATTTGCATCCAACAGGTTTTCATCCTCTGGGCAAAGGCACCAAGTCCCAAGTATTATCCTTTTCCAAAGAAGCCATCTCTTCTTCCATGGCCTCCTTCCAAGAACTCGCATCTTTCATACCCATAGCCTCTTTCACAGTTCTAGGCTCATCAGTGTTAGAAATCAAGGCAAAAATACAACTAGAATTAAGTAATGAATAACCAAATCTCTCAGGTTGCCTCCTAATCCGTGTAGACCTCCTCTAAAGCTGAGGCTGAGGTTCTTCTTCTTCTTTTGAACTTTTAGAGTTGCTAGATCTCTCCTCATAATTAGGTCCAATAGGAGCTTTCGGTTCAGTCTTCTCAGGGGTAGAAGGAAATGAACCACATCCTCTTTATTGTCTTTCTCTTCTAGCTGTAGAACAACAGGAGAAGGACTTACTTCTCTAAAAATAATACTTTTTCTATACAATACTTTCTCAGCCACAGGATCCCAAAGCTTGTACCCTTTCACACCGACACCATAGCCAATGAAGATACACTTAGCTACCTTGTTCTCTAATTTTGACCTCTTCTCCTTAGGCACATGTGCGTATGCCTCATAGCCAAATATTCAAAGATGTCTCAATGAAGTCTTTTTACCAGACCACACCTCCATGGGTGTCTTATCAACAAGTGCTGAAGTAGGAGACCTATTAATTAGGTAATAGGCAGTGGCTATAGCTTCAGCCCAAAAATTTTGTTCGGGGCTAGGTCCACTAAGCATACTCCTAGCCCTCTCCATCAATGTCCTGTTCATCCTCTCTACAACTCCATTTTGCTAAGGGGTGTATGGAGTTATCTTATGTCTTTCAATCCCATGTTCTTTACAGAACTTCTCAAAATCTATTGAACAAAACTCACTAGCATTGTCAGTCCTCAAACACTTAATCTTTTTACCAGTCTGATTCTCTACAAAAGATTTAAATTCTTTGAACTAACTAAAGACTTCAGATTTGCTTCTAAGGAAATAAACCCATGTCCTTATACTGTAATCATCAATGAATGATACAAAATATAGATATTTAGAAATCAAAGGAACATTTACAGGACCAAACACATCAGAATGAATCAGATGCAACACCTCAGAAGATTTGTGAGAAGTAGAGTAAAAATGAACATGATTTTGCTTTCCATATACACAATGTTCACAAAAATTGAACTTGAGATTACAATCATTTAACCCCTTGACGAGGTTTTTATTTTTTAGGGCTCTAAGACTCTTCTCACCAATGCAGCTAAGTCTCTCATGCCACAACATTATCTTCTTAGTAGGAAGTTTCATCTCCAAAGTATGAACATCATTAGGTACGCAGAAAGCACGACCATCAGAAGTAGATGCAACACACTTCTTCACTGCTGGTTTCAATGGTGAGGATGAAGAATCTAAATCTCTCTTCTTTGAAACAAAAGAACTATTTCACTAAATAGTGCATACATCTAGCTGAAATAGAGTACCTCTTCGAGTACCCTTAGCAAGCACCATAGCTCCTCTCGTCATCTTGCATCCTCCATTCAAGAAGACAACCTGCACACCCACATCATTCAACTTACTTACAGAAAGAAGGTTCCATGCCAAACTAGGGATATGCAGAACACCATTGATCCCCTTCACTCACCCATCAGGGAATCAAATCAAACTCTTCCATAGCCAACAATCTTTAGGTGAGAGTCATCACCTAGGTACACCTTCCCACCATCGAATTCTTCATACTTTGTAAACCGACCCCGATGTGAGGTCATGTGGAAAGAAGCACCAAAATCTTTCAACCACACATCTTCTGATGCATGGGTGACCAAGGTAGCAACAAAATCATCACCATCGTCTTGGGATTTGTTAGAATTTGAATCAGAGAAGTTCTTCTTTTTCTTCTTTTTCTCCTCCTTGCACTCCTTTCGGAAGTGCCCAGATTTTTTGCAATTCTAAGATAGTGCCTTGGACTTTCTAGGAGACTTAGATCTCCCACAAGATTTGGATCTACTCTCTTTTTCTTTCTTGTCCTTCTTCTTCCCTTTTTCTTTGGGTCTACCATGAACCACAAGAGCCTCCTTAGCCATTTCTAAAGTTTTTCTTCGCATCTCTTCGGAAAGTAATGATGCAACCACCTCATCCATCTTGAACTTGGTGGTAGTACTCCCAATGGCCATCACAATGTGGTGCCATGAGTCTAGCAAAGAACAAAGCAAGGTCATACATCGATCATCCTCTTCCATATTCACACCAATGGAGTTTAACTGAGCAACTAGCGTGTTAAATGCATTCAAATGATCTATAATAGATCCTCCATCTTCCATATTTAGAGAGATAGCTTCTTCCTCAAGAATAACTTATTTACCAGGGACTTGGCTTGATGAATTTCTCCAAGCCTCTTCCATAGACTTGCAACCGTAGCCTCTTCATGAACATTTAATAGGATGGAGTCAGTCAAACAGAGTCTCACAAGACCTTTTGATCTTTGAGATCCCAGCCTGCTTGAGACATTGCTGCTGGTTTTGCACCAGATATGGCTTCCCATAAATCACAATCTACAAGCATGTCCTCCATCTTGAGTTTTCACAACTCAAAATTATTGCCATTAAACTTATCCAACTCTATTCTTCCAGATGTGCTTGCCATCCCCTTCCTACAACAAGATCAAACAATACTCTGCACAAGCTCCCAGTCAATCAAAGATCAGTACAAAAAACCCTCTACCCAATAACTAGGACCAAAACTAGCCAGGCTCTGATACCAACTGAAAGAAAGCAAGGTACGCAGAATAGCTTCCTACACCAAAATAATGAGGGGAGTGTTATGCAAATTTTTAATCTTTTTAGTTAACATTAAGGAGAAACACAAACATAAATCAGATCAACAATACAATAACACACGATATATGCGGGGAAAGCCTTTTTAGGTAAAAAAACCCACACTCCAAAGCACAACCCAATGTATTATTTAGTAATCAAATAATGGTTACAATACAATCATAGAGCCAAGATCTTTTAGGAGTTCACCACTGTTGTAGTATTCTGGAGCAATTCTGACAGCATAACAGTACTTGCAAATTAACTATGCAACTTCAACTCCAAGCACCTGTATAAATAGAGAAGTACTACAAATGGAGGTAGCTTCTAGAGCAAGTCAACACAAGAATCTCATACAAATCCATATGGCCCAATTTCCAAGGCCATAAAACATGCGAATGACACTTGTAAGAGATTCCCTTTCATCCCTTACAACCCCCAAACTTGGGCGCCCCAAATTTTCCTAAAAAAGGTATGACAGATGCTCTTACAATGTCATAAAATCTGTCATATATGACAACATTTACAGCTGTAAGAGAATATGTCATAACTAACTTATTAATAGTGGATTCTCTTACAACTTGTCATAGTCAAACTTGGGCGCCTACCTTCTCCTTGCAAAGATGCTTCTTGACACTTGTCACACCTGTCATAGAATCTTCTATTTTTGGCTCTTACATTTCATAGATTCTATCATAGGAATCTGTGATAAATCTTACACATCATAGACCTCTTACAACACCCAAAATATGCTGACACATGGCAAAAGACTTCTACCACTAAGTGGGATGCCTACCTCCTCATATGAGGACAATAATATATCTAGTCACCTTCCATGTAGGATGACACATCACCGTGCCAACTCCCACAAAGTGACAAAATAAGATTTGCATAGAAAATTACAATAATAGGCAAAAAAAAATATACAATAAAATAATAAATGATAGGAACTTGCAAAGGTTGAGACACCTTAATTCCCAACAAATTTGTCACATCGAGTTATGAAACCATTGGCCGCACTAGATATTTCGACAAGACATGATTGAAAGAACAAATGTCATGTCCATGTCCATGTTCAGTACTAATCGTCAAACTTACCTTGGCTTTTAGAATTTCCAATGAATGGATATATTGCACTAGACATTTTGAACCGAATGTTAAACTTTAAACATCCATATCCATATCTGTGTCAATATCGTGTCCCAAAGAACTTCATTCCAAACTCTTAAGTCATTGACTTTTCAATTGGATATTCTGCAATGGACATTTCAAATGTCTTGACCTTCATGATCAAATGAGAGCCCATCACGTGCATCTTCGGTCAAAGAAGTTTGACCACCTTATTAATGACGTCACCAGACCAAGTTCCCGCCATGATATTCACTCGACCTCCGGTCAAATTAAAATGGATATATTGCCCCAGACATTTCAAATTGGATGTTAAACTTTAGACATCCATATCCATATCTGGTCTTATCTTAAATACCACATGGAAGGCCACTCTTAGCCATTAATATTTTAAGTTCCAAATACATGCTTTTTGCCACCTATTAATTCTACCTGCGGCCAAATAATAATTATTTACCTAACTACAGTGAACATTTAATGCACCATACTTAGTGAATTCAACAAAAATAAAAGCTAATTGTAACATGCATTGTTAATAATCAAAGAATCCGTTTGAGATTCAAAGAGATTAAGTGCATAGAGTTGTGATTGAAGGTGAAATTACAAAAGATTGACATGGTGATTGCTTAGCTAAATGAAATCTGTTGCACAGTAAGAATCAAAGGTGATATTGCGGTTATCAGGGATGGATATGATAAAACCCACCTTTTATTTAACCGTTATTGTAATTCTTTTTACCAGGGTTAAATTTATCGCTACAAAGGTAAAATTGAAGAGTAAATTCAATTGTTGAACTGTTGATTGTAAGGGATCTTGAATTACTTGGTAGATTAAGATTGGTGTACCCATTTTAGTTCCCTAATGCATGAATTAACTATGGATACCTTTATTGTATAGGACAAAATGTAGAAACACCAAACATGTAGTGCACATGAATTCAAACCACCGATGTTCCCTACTCCTGGTGGTGTATGGAACAAGTTAGGCTATGCATTGGATACTCAGTGTGGAAAGACAAATATCGATGTCTTCAAGATAAGGATCACAGCTCGGGAGGATGATGTTGTGTTGAATAACGTTGTATAGAGCAGGATGTATCATGCAACTGAGTTTCCATATGCAGCTAACGCCTTGGAGTTGATGGTTGAATGTTCTAAAAAATACAACCCTATGAACAAGAGAGTAGAGCATCAAGGGAAAGTGTATGCAAATTTATCCATCAAGGGTATCACAGATGCATTTAGGTTGCCCAAGGACCAGGATATATTTGAAATAGACCTAAATTCCTTGTCCACTGAGTTCAACAATAACCTTGCAAATTGCTGAAAAATTATGTATACATCATGGATGAATCTTGCGACTAAAGCTAAGGTGATTTCCAAAATGCCTCACAACTTGTTCAAATTTGATTTCAACCCCAAGGTACAATACATGATAACTTTGCTAAATAGGATGGCTAGAAAGATAGATTCAGGAACTATAGAGCCATGGATGTTTGGCTTGATCCACTTTGTGAAAGAGAAGGATAAGGTAGTACATTGGACCAAGCTCATTAGTGACAAAATTCATTATGGCATGATAGCATGGAAGAAGAGAAACTGGATGTTCTACTTGACATCCTATGTGGTGTATGCATGTGCCTATAGATCCCAGTTTAATGGATTGCAGATAGTCAGAAGGTGAGGATATCAACCAATAGATCAAGTGGTGTGGGAATATTACCCACAGTTGGAGAGAAGACAATCCATCCAACATTACAAGGTGGTGAATGACTGTTTCATCATACATTTGGTTCAGCTGATGGAAGGGGATCAGCCAAGAGGCTCTCAAAAGAAGCCCAGGAGGTAATACAACTGCATGGGGCCTGGTTCATCCAGTTCCCCACCTTTACCTATCTTAGGATGGAGGGATTTGAAGGGAACCCTTTTATGTTTCCATGATGCCCTATAGATAGGGTATTACTATTGGAAATCACAAGGCAAATCATACCCTCCTATGAGGCGTTTCTCAGGAAAAATAAAAAGGGGAATATCAAGTTCCTAATAGCTATCAACTAGTATACTTGCTTAGACATCAGTAATGCCAAGATATCTAAGGCCGAGATGGTAATGTTAAACTTACAACTATTTCATCTTTCCAAGAGTTTTGATCCTTATCACATAGTAGAGAAGTATACTAGCATAAAGCTACAACATGTCCCTCACATAAAAGACTTTTGGGCTAACTGTATAGATGAGGATGTGAGGAAAAGAGGATATCAAAGATTGAATCTTAACCAGATTAGGACTTTGGGATGCTTTGAAGTACCACCTCAAGTGAAATCTGATGATGACCAAGTCTTGGATCCAGAGTATGATCAGAAGCAAGTATACAAGGAGGCCCTATTCCCTCTGGATTGGACACAATCGGAAGAGACCTCCATTGACGCCATAACCAAGGTCATGATCACCACCCAAAGGAGGGTTGAGAAGAAATTGAATGAGCTAAAGGCAAAGGGTATATAAATAACTGATGATAAAAAGAGAAAGATAAAGGATATAGGTGACCCAGAGTATGATGATTTTCTCATCCATAAGAGAAGAATCATGGAGGCAATGTTGGCTGAACCAGGAACGTTCGCAGTTGGAGTGGCTTTGAAAACAGAAAGGATCACCAGCTCCACAAGGCCATCACCTCCAAGGGACTAGCCTTTAAGGGTAATTCCCATTTCTACCATAACTACTAAAGAGCATCACCCAACATACATATTAGGAGATTTGATCATAGCTAAATAGAAAAGGGGACCTCTTATGCCTATGAGATGTGCTATAAATAAGCCAGTGGATATCTAGGTTGGAGTAGAGGGGCCTACAAGAATGGAGTTGATGATTGACTCTGATTAGCCTCAAAGAACTCCACCATCTTTGCATGCTTCACTTTAGACATATCTAGCACAACAGGTGGAGGTGTATCATGTTCCTATTAAAGGTGAGGTAAGGCAATTGCAACATGGCATACCTACTCAGCAAAGCATGCAGGTAAAGCAAGAGCTAGCCGAGGAAGTGAGGGCAAAAGAACAAGCCATGAAGGAGGAATTGAAACTACCATTAAGTCAAGTCGTTGACTTAACTGATGATGAAGTCACACATGATGTGACCAATGATCTAGTAGGTTCATTTCTTACACATTCGGTGCCATCTCCACAAGAGTCTTGTCAAGTGGAGGGAATAGGAAGTCAAGAGACCACAAGGGATCTTGAAGTAGAAAAAATATCAGGTATAGACAAGTCAAGATCACCTCAAGAGCCATTGGTTCAAGGTCACCCGGATAACCTGGTCACAAGGATAACAACCGAAGAAGAAATGAATATATCCTAGTAGGTAGTGACAGATGAACCCATGGAAGATGCCCTTCCCTAGGATAGATAGGAAGAGATAGTTAAGGTCATTCCCACAGAGGAAGGGATCAAGTTAACCAAGGAACAAGTAGGGGATGATCAAGAGCAACAAACAGTACCACTTGAGCAACAAACTTTACAAGAGAGAGGACATGAAGAAATGCCTCAAGGAAGGGAAAATCTTGATAGTAAAAAATAAGACATTCCTCAATAGGAGATTCCACATCAGGAAGTCCCTCAAGAAGAAGTGCCCCATCAAGAAGAAGGTCTAGATAAGGATATTGATTTGATAGTTAAGGATACTCAAATTGAGCAGTCAGGTCAGGAAGGACCAATACAAGATCTGCCAGAATGGTTAGCATTTGAGGTAGTAGAGCCTTCCACTAATCTCATTCCTTTCGACTTTAAATCATTATTTTCTAAGGAAAGGATAAAGCCCAAACACAAGGCAAGGGCTGTGTCAGCTATTAAAAGGGACACCATAGGGCATAGGATAGTTAATTTAGCTGTACCTACAGTGGACAAGGCCAAAGGAGAAATTTTAGTTAGTGAGTATCAGATAACCACCTTGGACCTTGGACATATAACTGTAGAGCAAGAGATTGAAGAGCTCAGGGGTAATGCAAATGCAACAACAACCTGCATTCACAAGACTAAGCTGAAGAACAAGGAGTTGAAAAGGCACATTGCCCAACTTTAGGCATTTGTCAAGGGGTTGGTAGCCCTAAGGACATAAATAATAGAAGTGCCAGCCACTCTAACACCAGTAACTCAAGATGAAATAAGTGATCTTGATGCAAAGAAGTACCAAGCATAGGTGGTGCAAAGTTGGTTCTCCAAGTTCATAAAGGGAGGAGAAGAAATAATTTAGATTGCATTGTCCAATTGGGACACATTGGCATATCTCAAGACAAAAGCAGACATCCTGAAGAAGGAATGTGCTACAAGGTATGATCAAAATGATCAGGAGCTTGGTAAATTGAAGAGTTCCCATAAGCTAGAAGATCAGGTGCTACTAAAACATAACATAATGATAATTCAAACCATGCCCAAAATATCAACATGGATAAAAGACCTGAAGTTTGAAGCATATATCCTGAAGGGATGCGGGCTTAAGGCAGTGGATATAAGCATAAAAGAACATGACCTAACATATGAAATGGACATCCTGGAGGAATTACTTGGTGCTCTAATGGATGAGAAGGAAACATATGATGAACATGTGTCCATAGGAGCATATAAAGCTAGATTTGATCCTGTTTTGAGGAATCCGGTGCAACACTTTTCAGAGACCACCATAGATTAGATGATGGATTTATCTATGAAAGTGAAAGCATACAGAGGAAAGTTAGATAATAGGACAAGCAAGAGGATGTCCATAAGTGACCAACTTCAAATGTAGGATTATGCCAAGGTCAAAGCACAACAGTTTGATAAAATGGAGATGGATAAAGCTATTAAGGCATATGAACTGTATAAGAGATTGGATTCTAGAGGGATGATAGTAGGGGAAGACTCATCTGATGGAGAATAAGAAAAGGAATATGCGAAGGTAAAGATGCTAGGGAATATTCTGTTTCCAGTTGCCCTCCACCCTAGATTGCCAACTGGCAATCATGTGTTATATTTTATGATAGTTGATATTTTGAAGTGGTCTTGACTATTGGTCTATTGTAACTGATCTCAGGTCCTTATTCTATAAAAAGACCTAAATCATTTGTGTTAAGAGAGATTGAATTGATGAACATTGCTAAGCATGAAGTTTGTTGATTTGACAACTTTATGACTTATTCTCATGGTTCTTTCTCATATCAGTGTGCATTTGAATATCTTTTGCACATATAATGAATATGAAGTTGTAAGTTACCATTCTATCGTAAATATTGAGTAGTCTTTTGTTGATTTTTGTAAAGTACACATTCCATAACAAAAATTACATAAGTAAATAACCCAATTATTTACAACATCTCAAGTAACAGATAAATCTCATAAATATGAATCAATAAAAGTCATTAAATCTTACATAATCACGTGCTTAATCTAGGTGATAGCACTAGAAAAGAATATACAAAGTCCATTGGCTTTCATGCCATAATTCATCCAATTACAAGTTACAATAAATATGTACAACAAGTATAATAAATCAAACAAACTCTCCAATTGCCACAAACACACTGTAATGTCCCCTTTTTAGCTGATGTTGTTTGCGGATGGTTTAGCCTATTCCTGACCCTCATAGGAATTGGGCAAAGGATAGAGGTTGTGCTTTCATGCTTGCTAGGCAGTTGTATGGTGCACTCGTGAGGGAAGAGGCACAAATATCCACTTCCGTTGATGCTGAGAGGGATCAACCCTCCACATTTGCATTGATTAGTGCAACTGGCTTTATGAGTTGGTGTCAGGAGCACTCTTCTTCCAGCTTTGGCAGTTGGAGTATTGTGGGGATGCCAACATTTGCAAATGAGTTAGGAGATACTCATCTTTTCCGACAGTTGTTTGGGTCCATAACCCTCAGGTCTCAGTATCAAGGAGTAGCCTCTTGGCAGATTAGTGATTCAGTTGCATACAGTATGGTGCAGCAGGTGCCACCAGTTGTCATTAGTAGTGGATTGTTGATTCTGTTTTGGGATCCTAGTGGTGACGTGTTTGATTCATCACTCTATGTTGGTCCTGATGAGGTGTTCTACCACTCTTGGTGCTATATTAGTGGTTTATGTAGAATGGTACAATGGAAGTCAACAGGTGCACTTTGTGACGGACTTCTAGTTTGGCACTAGGACCCAGGGATTGACATCAGAAGTGATATGTGTATTTCAGCTGCAAAATTGCACAGTTTGTTGAGTTTTGGCAGGTTCTATGGCTGCAGTTGCTTTCAGTGAGATTTTGATGTAGTTCCTTATAGATTCATTTGGGATCCGGGCATTAGTTGTGAGATACTCTCCAGTATGCTGAGGAATCCTTTGTGTGCATTAGGGTTCCAATCAGGGTTCACTGTTGAGTTTTGCAGCATGTATATGAGGGTGATTACTTGTAGTTGCACTTTTGATCTTTATGTACATGATCTATTTCAGACGCATAGCTCAGTTGCATATATACTAGATAGTGTGTATGACAGCTTAGCTTGCACAGTTATGGGAAGCAAGCATTGTCAGTATTCAGAGTTGTTTCCACTTAATGCTTATGCTCTTGCGACATCTGGCGTTGGCGTTGATTTAATTCAGCAGGTTCAGTTAGTTGTGCTAGTGTTGGTGTTACAGGAGCTCTTTGGTGACAGCAGGGACATTACACAGATCCTCCCTTGGGATCTAGGTGGGGAGAATTGTCTTTGTAGCCAAGATTGCTTGGGGACAAGCAATTTCAAGGAGGGCGGACTGTAATGTCCCCTTTTTAGCTGATGTTGTTTGCGGATGGTTTAGCCTATTCCTGACCCTCATAGGCTAATGCATATGGTTAGGGGGTCTTCTTGAGGCAGTCACCTGGTCGATGGTTGGTTTCCTGGATTCAGTTGGATAGAAAAAATAAGGGAGATAATAATTAAATTAATTATTTGTAAGGTTATTAAATAAATAAATATTATAAAGTGACCTTATATTTAATTAATTTAATAAAGTGACTTAAATAAATATTATTACATAAAGTCACTAAAATAAAATAATATTATTTTTCTAGAAGCTTCTTAAAGTGGGATTGAAAAAGTATAAAGGAAGGGGCAAGGCAAGCTTCTAGGCATCCGATTATTGACATTTGTATTTGATGAGTTTTGTGGAGCCAAGGGTTTCTACATATTTGGTCTTTGGGAACAGAAACTCCCATAGATTAGCATAACTGAAGTGGTGAAATATCCTCCGAAGGATTGCAAATTGGAAGGGATACTTCAGTCCTTTCATTTGTGCTTAAATCTGCAGTATTAACTAAGGGTTTGGAGGTATCAATTTGCATATCAGAAGTTTTTCCTATTGGCTGCTACAGTGTTTTGCTACAGTACGCTACAGTGTTTTTGCTACAGTAGTGCTACAGTGACGCTACAGTGCACGCTACAGTGATTTGCTACAGTGCACGCTATAGTGATTTGCTACAGTACGCTACAGTGTTGCTACAGTGCTGTGAACAGTAACACTACAGTACGGGGCAGCTAGGAGAGAGTTTCAATTTGGGTTTGGAAGGGACTCCTTTCCTTGGTTGATGAGAAGGCTGGGTGCTACACTTGAGAGGCACGATTGGGGCTTGAGAGGGATGTTTATGAGCTATTTTGAGGCTGCCATTCCTTCATCTTCATCATTGATTCACAGCAACTTACATTTCCAGGTTCTTTCATGAGTTAGCATCTTTATATCAGCATTGTTTCATAGTTGTCATTTTAGGAGTTGCATAAAATTGTAGAGCCAAGAATATTGGCCATTCATATCAGCATTGTATTAGACAATATATCTCAATAAAGGAGTGATAAGTTGTAGGCCATCTATTTGATGTAATGTGCATAATAATATCCATCATGATTAGCATAATAGTATGCATGCCAAGTGTTTGACAAAATGTCAATTGGCTGTAGATGTGCATTTCATGTCTAATTTTCATGTATATGCATCAAAAATATCAAAAGAGAAGTCATATATGTATTTAGATTAATGCTTAGACATTATAGTTTGGATTTATGAGCATTTAGAATATTCAGCTATCATTATCATGCAAAAATATCAGACTGAAAACACAGACCAACAAGCATTGGGTTTACATCAGAAGTGTTTGACAATATTCCTTGAGCCTCTAATCAGCAAAATAAGGTCTAAAATAGCAAGGGATATTACAGTGGTATCAGAGCTTTTGTCCTGCCATCTTGTTGGGTAGATTAGACATTGAATCAGCTAGTTAATCATGGTTACTTCAAGTACTCAGAAGCAATGGGACAAGAATATGGAGAAACTTAAACAAAGTTTGAATAAGTTGGAAGAAAACCAAAAGAGGATGAATGAATTGTTTTCACACCCTGCAAACATAGACAAAGCAGCTTGGTTTATGGCATCCATTTTTAAGGCGTCTACATCACAAAACAAAAGGGAGGAACAAAAGGTCTCTATAGGTGAAGTATCTAGAAACTTCTGCAATGAATTTTCAGCAGATAGTGAGCAACATACAGCTGATCCTATGGAGAATAGAATGGACAAAGATGATGAGCAGGAGATGCCTTCTTTTGGGTTACAGGTTTCATCTTCTCTTCAGGAGGACAACAATGGTATGGATTCTTTTAATGATTCCTTTGGGGCTGATGTTAAATGCACTCATGAAAATTCAGCGGGAAAAGTAATAGGTGAAGTGTGGACTAGTAGTATTGAGCTTGGGTCTATTTCAGTTGATCTTCACCCAGTTGATGTTATAGAAGGTAGAGAGGAAGAAACAATGGATCCTATAGGACAGGGTTGCATGAGTCTCCTAGTTGGTGACATGGAGGTTATGATTGGGGACTCTTTCGATAGTCCTAAGAGTGATCTTACCTCTTTGCATGAGGTTAGCGATTCATCATCCATTGAGTCTATTTTTTGGAGGGATGATGAGGAGTTTGGGTTGGAAACTACTGCTGCTCTAGTTCCAAACCAGCATGAGGACACTTTAGAAGAATATTTTGATGAGAGTCAAGCTCTCCATTGGCAGCCCACAACTTCAACTAATGAATTTTCCTTGGTACCTAAGTCTGATTTGGAGAACCAACTAAAGGTTGGTGAAGATAAGATTGTTACAGCACTGTCCCATTTAGATCATTCCCACAAGATGGTGGAAATTCATCTATGGAAGGTCCAACTAGAGGGGAGACATAGAGGTGTTGAAGAGGCTTCATCAATCTCTGATTTGCAAGCATTTAAGACAGCCATGGAGATTATGAAAAATAACTATTTAACTCTTCTTTCCGATAGAGATCACCTACTTGAATTGGGTGTCATATATTCAGATGCATTGAAGAGAAAAGAGGAAGAGGTTGATCAACTCACCACGGAGCTAATGAAGACTAGAAAATCTTTGGAAGACTCTCAAATGGTTCTCCTTATGGCGGAAAATCAGATTGAGGAGTTGAATGTGGAGTTGAGTTTTGCTCATGCTTCACCAAAGAAATCAGAAAATCAGTCTTCTATTGCAGCCTCTTTGGATGGGCAAGAATCTTGTGTTGTGCATGTGATTGAGGGACAAGGAAATGAGGGAAAAGAAGAGCAAGTGATGGGTGAAGACAAACCAGTTACATTAGAGCAGCTACATGAAGATAAGGTTTCTTGTGATGCTTCATTAGGTGAGTCTAGCATTGCTTCATCCTATCATGGTAAAGAATTAGATGGTGCTTCTATGAATATTATTCATACATATGAAAGTCCATTGAAGGTCCAAGATATTAAGGTGGATGTGAAAGTTGATCCTTTGCTTAGTGGAGCAGCCACTAGTGTTTTGAGTACACGTGATGAAGGAGACATTTTACAATGGCATGATGTCATCACTGATTTGTTTGAGGACAGCAGCACTATGTCCCATCATTCTCGTGAGATAGGAGCTTGTGATCATGAGAAAGCTAATGATATAATATCACACATTGATGGCAGCCCTACACCATTTGGTAGACATGAAGATATCAAGGATGAGAGGACTGATTTTGTATATTTTGGCATCGAAGAGGTAAAGAAGTCCAAAAAGATTAATGAAGAATGGCTGCAAAAAGCCAAAGAGGCTAGATTAGTGGCTGCCAATGCAAGACAGCATCTTCAAAAAGTGAAAGAAAAGATCAATCTCATCAACATAGCAAGACAAAAAGGGATAGATAACATTAAAAGACTCTTTATTCAAATGCGGGATGAATCTAAAAATACACTTGATTCCCCTAAGGTTAGTTCCATGACAGGGGATAGAAAGTAGGACTATGATGGTCAACTATTGACGGAGGTTGGTGCTTTATACCATGACTACATAGTGAGGAGAGTACATCAACTTTCTTTTAGTTCACATGCAGAGGATTGGTTGATGCATCAATGTGGATTGACGGGGGGCTTATACCATCCATTGTGGGATGAAGAGTTGCCATCTACAAAAGATGGAACTAGAGCCTGCAAGTACCCGACTCAGTTGTGTATGAGGAATTACTTGCAGGGATAGTAGTTAGTTATCCATCATGCTATTATGTATCTGACAAGGTTTGCTACTCCTATGTCACAGAGATTTCACACAGATACATGGTTACAGGATGATTATGGGGGCAGTACGTATGATGGCTTGGTTAGTCAACACGTCCATAGGAATTGGGCAAAGGATAGAGGTTGTGCTTTCATGCTTGCTAGGCAGTTGTATGGTGCACTCGTGAGGGAAGAGGCACAAATATCCACTTCCGTTGATGCTGAGAGGGATCAACCCTCCACATTTGCATTGATTAGTGCAATTGGCTTTATGAGTTGGTGTCAGGAGCACTCTTCTTCCAGCTTTGGCAGTTGGAGTATTGTGGGGACGCCAACATTTGCAAATGAGTTAGGAGATACTCATCTTTTCCGACAGTTGTTTGGGTCCATAACCCTCAGGTCTCAGTATCAAGGAGTAGCCTCTTGGCAGATTAGTGATTCAGTTGCATACAGTATGGTGCAGCAGGTGCCACCAGTTGTCATTAGTAGTGGATTGTTGATTCTATTTTGGGATCCTAGTGGTGACGTGTTTGATTCATCACTCTATGTTGGTCCTGATGAGGTGTTCTACCACTCTTGGTGCTATATTAGTGGTTTATGTAGAATGGTACAATGGAAGTCAACAGGTGCACTTTGTGACGGACTTCTAGTTTGGCACTGGGACCTAGGGATTGACATCAGAAGTGATATGTGTATTTCAGCTGCAGAATTGCACAGTTTGTTGAGTTTTGGCAGGTTCTATCGCTGCAGTTGCTTTCAGTGAGATTTTGATGTAGTTCCTTACAGATTCATTTGGGATCCGGGCATTAGTTGTGAGATACTCTCCAGTATGCTGAGGAATCCTTTGTGTGCATTAGGGTTCCAATCAGGGTTCACTGTTGAGTTTTGCAGCATGTATATGAGGGTGATTACTTGTAGTTGCACTTTTGATCTTTATGTACATGATCTATTTCAGACGCATAGCTCAGTTGCGTATATGCTAGATAGTGTGTATGACAGCTTAGCTTGCACAGTTATGGGAAGCAAGCATTGTCAGTATTCAGAGTTGTTTCCACTTAATGCTTATGCTCTTGCGACATCTGGCGTTGGCGTTGATTTAATTCAGCAGGTTCAGTTAGTTGTGCTAGTGTTGGTGTTACAGGAGCTCTTTGGTGACAGAAGGGACATTACATAGATCCTCCCTTGGGATCTAGGTGGGGAGAATTGTCTTTGTAGCCAAGATTGCTTGGGGACAAGCAATTTCAAGGAGGGCGGACTATAATGTCCCCTTTTTAGCTGATGTTGTTTGTAGATGGTTTAGCCTATTCCTGACCCTCATAGGCTAATGCACATGGTTAGGGGGTCTTCTTGAGGCAGTCACCTGGTCGATGGTTGGTTTCCTGGATTCAGTTGGATGGAAAAAATAAGGGAGATAATAATTAAATTAATTATTTGTAAGGTTATTAAATAAATAAATATTATAAAGTGACCTTATATTTAATTAATTTAATAAAGTGAGTTAAATAAATATTATTACATAAAGTCACTAAAATAAAATAATATTATTTTTCTAGAAGCTTCTTGAAGTGGGATTGAAAAAGTATAATGGAAGGGGCAAGGCAAGCTTCCAGGCATCCGATTATTGACATTTGTATTTGATGAGTTTTGTGGAGCCAAGGGTTTCTACATATTTGGTCTTTGGGAACAGAAACTCCCATAGATTAGCATAACTGAGGTGGTGAAATATCCTTCGAAGGGTTGCAAATTGGAAGGGATACTTCAGTCCTTTCATTTGTGCTTAAATCTGCAGTATTAACTAAGGGTTTGGAGGTATCAATTTGCATATCAGAAGTTTTTCCTATTGGCTGCTACAGTGTTTTGCTACAGTACGCTACAGTGTTTTTGCTACAGTGATTTGCTACAGTAGCGCTACAGTGACGCTACAGTGCGCGCTACAGTGATTTGCTACAGTGCATGCTACAGTGATTTGGTACAGTACGCTACAGTGTTGCTACAGTGCCGTGAACAGTAACACTACAGTACGGGGCAGCTAGGAGAGAGTTTCAATTTGGGTTTGGAAGGGACTCCTTTCCTTGGTTGATGAGAAGGCTGGGTGCTACACTTGAGAGGCACGATTGGGGCTTGAGAGGGATGTTTATGAGCTATTTTGAGGCTGCCATTCCTTCATCTTCGTCATTGATTCACAGCAACTTACATTTCTAGGTTCTTTCATGAGTTAGCATCTTTATATCAGCATTGTTTCATAGTTGTCATTTTAGGAGTTGCATAAAATTGTAGAGCCAAGAATATTGGCCATTCATATCAGCATTGTATTAGACAATATATCTCAATAAAGGAGTGATAAGTTGTAGGCCATCTATTTGATGTAATGTGCATAATAATATCCATCATGATTAGCATAATAATATGCATGCCAAGTGTTTGACAAAATGTCAATTGGCTGTAGATGTGCATTTCATGTCTAATTTTCATGTATATGCATCAAAAATATCAAAAGAGAAGTCATATATGTATTTAGATTAATGCTTAGACATTATAGTTTGGATTTATGAGCATTTAGAATATTCAGCTATCATTATCATGCAAAAATATCAGACTGAAAACACAGACCAACAAGCATTGGGTTTACATCAGAAGTGTTTGACAATATTCCTTGAGCCTCTAATCAGTAAAATAAGGTCTAAAATAGGAAGGGATATTACACACACATGGTTCTCCTTGTGAGCTGAGAGACGAGAACATGGCTCAGGTGTTCTTTCACCCAACCATGATACAATTATGCTTCCCCAGATCCCTTCATGACATGAAGGAAACCCAGCCCTGCTTGAAACATCTAGCTACTTAGAAACAACTGGCAGGAGGGAACACCTGATGCAACTTGATGTTTAATGTATAATTCTAAATAATGAAATGCAGATTGTCTCACAATAGGATGTGGCAGATATATATATATATATATATATATATATATATATATATATATATATATATAAAGTTTGTTAGACAAATATTCATCTTTTCAATGACTGTTCGCTTAAGCCTAAACATTTGAAAAATAGTTACAAGTTCAATTCTTGAAAAGAGGAAAACCCATCTCTGATAATCCACATTTGGCATCCTAGCCCAAAAGCCACCCCAAACACACATAAGAGATAAACATCCCATATTCACCTAAACCATTCTAATCCATTTCCCTTTGCACAATCAATGGAAATACAATTCAAGAAATAAAATCAATAATGATGTACACCTACTCCACTTTTAACAATGTGTTTCCATGCATGTTTATTTCAAATATCATTACTATCTCTCCTCAGTTTTTCTATCTATTTCATGATTCATGCAGTAGAGGTAAGAGAAAAATTCAATTTAAATATATAATAGGTGCCAACAATATTTAAGATGGCGTTTACATAGATATCCAAGTGGTAAATATGCTCAATGATTTCAAGGTGTGATCTATGATTTTATATCCAAGTCAATAACACATAGTTTTGCCAAAATACAATTTATTAATTTTTCTTAGCTCGACCAATGAGAGTGCACTTTAAAGCAAACAATTCATCAAAGAGACATCATTTAATCATGAAAATTGCATCTATAGGACTATTAATTGATTTTATTTTCCTAGTCCATATTTCATTCAAACATTTATAATAAGTTTTCTAATTATAACCAAGTATATCATTTCACTTCAAGAAAGTTTGTAACAAAGAACTATTGTATATCCACATAATATTTACTTCATTCATAACAAACATAATGGGAAAAGATGTTTTAATCTATAATCTAATTCATTCAAAGATCTTACTATTCGCTATAGGAAGAAATCACTAGCTGTGACAGGAAGGTTGATAGTAATAATTGTGACGGGAAGTTTAGAATAAATAAAGGTAATAAAAATCCTAGAAGTCTGCTATAGAAGTTTAACGGTCTACAACAAGTACCATAAATTGGTGACATAAATAGACTATTGATGGGAGAAAAATACAGTAAATAATTGGTTTGACAAGAACTAGACAGATCTACCACAGAAGAAATATACAATCATTAAACAGTTTTGATATGAACTATAAGCTACAAAAACTTAGTCAGGCTACTGTCAAACTAGTGACAGGAACTATATAGGTGTTTAGTTATCCAAAATTTATCACCCGACAGTAGGAAAAATAAGCAATTTCATGGCAAGCATCTATGGCAGGGTAGTTGACAAACTAAGATAATTTGGGACAGGAACTTATAAGTATAAAACAACAATAAAATAGACAAAAAGATAGCTACAATAGGAACTTAAATCTGAGATAAGAAGTAAGCATCTACAATAGGAAGTCACAAATTTTGATAGTAACTAATTGTAGGCTACTACAAGAAATAAAGAGTGCTGTGACAAGAAAACATTTGTGACAGGAAGATAAATTTGTGATAGGAAAACATCTATGATAGGAAGATAAATCTGTGACAAGAAAACATCTGTGACAAGAAGATAAATTTGTGACAAGAATACAGTAATATCCACTTGCAAGAATATAAGTAATATCTACTATAGGAACATAAGTAATCACTACAGGAATAAGCTGCGATAGAAAGTAGCTGAGTAAGCTAAAGGAAATAGTTAGCTACAGGATTAAGTTGCGACAGGAATTAGCTAGTTAGCCGACTAGTTAATACACAGGCCATTAGAAAATCTCTTTAGGTTGATATAAGTCTCATACAGGCCAGTGCACATCATTCAGGTCCATCGAATTATAGAACAAGCCAATCAAGAATACAAAAGGGTGAAAATCATACTACACAGTCCTTAATAGACATGCTACATAAAAAGGAAAATAAACAACAATTTCTTACAATTTTCATGAAAAGCTTAGAAAGAGAGTACCTAATTATTGTTTCCACTCTCCTTAGAAGATTGATCTTTGCCTCCTATTGTTGATGATTTCTCCCTTTCTCCGTCTCTCTTTTCTCACCTTCTGTCGTTGAAAATTAATGGTGCTTTTTTTTTCCTTCTATTGCCCTCTATTTTTATTAAAATCCCCCTCTCTAATCTTGGTGTTTTAAATTTTTTTTTTTCTTTTGAACCTTTAGTTTACTTAGCTTTGCATGCATTTTTGCATTCCCAAAAAGACTTCAATAAAATAAAATAAAATAAAATAAAATAATTTGTTTCTGTCGCTTGCATGAGAGATTTATATTTAATATTTCTAAAATTCTAAATATAATATATATTATTAATATAATTTATTTATTTTGAATAAAACATAACCACTTTAAATCAACAAGAAGTATTTGCAAAAATAACAAAGATATTTATTGATCCAAGCTATTTAAATATAGAAAACACTTCAAATATAGAAAACACTTCAAATATATACTCTATATATAAAAGCACTTCATTTTTGTTGTTTTCAAATAAAAATATCATATTTATATATATAGAAAAGTATTTAAATTATTTATTTAATAATTTAAAGAAAATAATTATGCAATTATGATATATCTAAGAGGAATAATCAAAATACAAACATGGTTAACTATGTATTCCAAATAAACATTTCATGGAAATAGAAAACACATTTAATTTATTAAGCATCAATCATGTCCATTCATCATATAAAATGCACAAACAAGACTAATAACCACGTGATGATGCACAATAAAACCATTCATTAATATAATATGATATGAAACTATGTGAGTGTGTGCGTGCATCAGATTTATCTATCCCAATAGTTCTTGTTGGGCAGCTAGAACATCTCTACCTCAACCATGTTCTCATCTTCGACATTTCTCCTGTACTCACTCGCACTTAGATTTTCATTAATAGATTAGTTTCCCAAAAATCATAGCCAAAGCAAAACAAAATGTACATCCATAATCGTACCAATAATATTCAATTATTAAATCAACTTTCAAAATTATGCATTTATAACTTTCACGATAGTTACTTTCACACATGAAATCACTCATGTTGGTTTAATTCTTGATCGTTTCCTCGGCATGATGGAGAATTTGTCTGTAGCATGATAAAGAGACTAATATTAGTTCCTAAGAAATGAATCCATACAAATAACTAAAATATATGTCATTCAACCCTTCATAGTAAATGTACATACAATCATCATGTAAAAGAGTAAATGTCACTCAACCAAAATAGGTACAAAGCATACAAAGCAAATTATTGCAGTCATACAAAGCATTATTGCACAATGTTATTGCAGCCATACAAAGCATTATGTTACAAAGTTCACTTTTGTCCTAGATGAGAATAAGGTCAAAGGAGAGTCACCTATTGAGGCTACAAGTGAAGAGTACATGCAAATTCATGCTTGAAAAGGTTGAGGTAGACCCAATTTGACATGTTTGTTGTTACTAGGGCTACTAGGATTTAGAATTGAGAAGGTGTTTTGTTGGTACTAGGGATACTAGGATTTGGGTGGCTTGTGAAGGAATAGACAACAATTGAAGAGTATAGACTTGAGTAAGGGTTTAGAATGGTTGTGTCTAAGTTCCTAAGGGGTAAGAAGACCTCTAGTAGCCTTGTTAGGTTTTGAAGTATTGAAGACCCTCTTTGTGCCTTTGTATAGGGAGATTGCTTGAGAGGAAAGCTTATGAAATTTGAAGAAACTATTGGTATGATCGCTTTGGATTGAGTTGAACCCTACCTCTACATCACATACCTAGGATTGTCATAAAAAATCATTAGACTAATCTCTATAATTTAGGGTATTGAATGGTATATAGTCAATCAAGGTAACCACCATCATGTGCTAACAAAGGACAATTACAAAATTTTGAAATATTGTTGTGTCATGTGCATGTACAAATCATCATGAATAGGTGTATAAGGAATGTCCTATACCAAGATATGTTCATAGAAATCATCATGTCATGTGCATACTTGTATGATCTTGGCACCTATTCATTTGTATTTTAACTTGTTAATATGACAAGATAATTTAGTGGGATTATATTTTTATTATGTTGTAGGGATTTATTCTTGTATAGTTTGACATCACGGTATGTTAAGGTCTGTTTATTACACATAATTATTAAAGAGCCCAAGTGTAGAAAATATACATGGCATCATGTGAGATTGTAGGCTGCTTTCTTGATTGGGAATATGTCTATTTTAAACATGTATGATAAAGCATGACAAAGTAATTCAAATAGAATTAAGGAAAATGTAAAGAACATGCATGTAAAGACTTGACATACCTAAAAAATGGAGATTCGAATGGAGAGAGTACCCAATTTTATAGTGTTTTTTTCTTATTGCATCAAACTCCTCAACAATTTGAGTTTTTCACCACTTGCTTCCTTTTCAATGTTAAATTAAATAACACTCAAATATAATTAGTAAAAAAATACTATTAACCAATCTATAATGTTAAATTCCTAAAATTGAATCACAATTAACATTGCAACACTACAAAAATTGAAACTTGAATAGATATATATCAAATTTGGTGTGAAAACTATGTTATTTCCTCCTTCTCAAGTTGGAAAAGCATAAAAGTTGGTGGAAAGATCATGCAAAGGTGGTAGAATGTGTAAACTATGCATGTGAACTTCCCAACAGCATGAAAGCACTTTTTTTTTGTCAAAACATGCACATAATCAACATGAAAATAGAGCATTTGGAGTTGGATCATGGGGGTCAAGACTTTTTTACTATTTATATAGTAGAACAAAATGTGAACATGTTATAACACGCTAACGTTTTGTCCTGCTATAGATTGATCCATAAATATTTGTGCCTATCTCACCTTCGATAGCACCTTTACAATATCTTACCTCTAGTTCCATTAGCTCATGTTCTATATCTCACTTATCTCTCCCCCTCACCTCTCTACCTCTCCCCTCTCTATGTATCTTAGTTGCTCCTTGTCTACCTCTCCATCCATCCGTAGCCATCTAGGTCTCACTTAATCCTAAACCCTAAAGCCAACTATCCCTATTCCTAAACCCTCAACAGGCTCGACACTATACCTTAAAACCTAATCCCTTATCCCTAAACCCTCCAACCCTATCCCTAATCCTTATACCTTCGACACTCTACTTTAACCCTAATACCTTGACCCTCAACACTATCCCTAAACCCTCAACCCTCGAACCTCAACCCTCAATGTCAAACCCTAATCTCTCAACCCTTAACTCTAACGCCTCAACCCACAACCCCATCCCTAAACCCTAAACCCTAAAACCTTAACCCTAAACCCTCAACATCAAATCCTAATCCCTTAACCCTTCACTCTAATCCCTTAACCCTATACCCTATCCCTAAACCCTCAACACTATACCTTAAACCCTAATCACTCAACCCTCAACTCTAATCCCTCATCGCTAAACCCTAAATGCTATCCCTATTCCTAAACCCTCAATGGGTTTGATACTATACCTTAAACCCTAATCCCTTATCCCTAAACCCTCCAACACTATCCCTAATCCTTAAACCCTCGACACTCTACTTTAACCCTAATCCCTCGACCCTCAACCCTCAAACCTCAACACTTAACCCTCAACATCAAACCCTAATCCCTTAACCCTTAACTCTAATCCCTCGACCCTCAACCCTATCCCTAAACCCTAAAACCTCAACCCTCAACCCTCAATGTCAAATCTTAATCCCTCAACCCTTCACTCTAATCCCTCAACCCTAAACCCTATTGCTAAACCCTCAACACTATACCTTAAACCCTAATCCCTCAACCCTAAACCCTAAATCTTATCCCTAAACCCTAATCCCTCAACCCTCAACTGTAATCCCTCAACCCTCAACTCTAATCCCTCATCCTTAAACCCTAAAGGCTATCCATTTTCCTAAACCCTCAATGGGCTCGATACTATACCTTAAACCCTAATCCCTCATCCCTAAACCCTCCAACCTATCCCTAATCCTTATACCCTTGACACTCTAATTTAACCCTAATCCCTCAACCCTCAACCCTATCCCTAAACCCTCGACCCTCAAACCTCAACACTCAACCCTCAACATCAAACCCTAATCCCTCAACCCTTAACTCTAATCCCTTGACTCTCAACCCTATCCCTAAAACCTCAACCCTAAAATCTCAACCCTCAACCCTCAACATCAAACCCTAATCCCTCAACCCTAAACCCTATCCCTAAACCCTCAACACTATACCTTAAACCCTAATCCCTCAATCCTAAACCCTAAACCCCATCCCTAAGCCCTAATCTGTTAACCCTCAACCCTAATCTATCAACCCTCAACCCTAATCTCTCATCCCTAAACCCTAAACACTATCCCTATTCATAAACCCTCAACGAGCTTGATACTATACCTTAAACCCTAATCCATTATCCCTAAACCCTCCAACCCTATCCCTAATCCTTATACCCTCGACACTCTACTTTAACCCTAATCCCTCGACCCTCAACCCTATCCCTAAACCCTCGACCCTCAAACCTCAAGCCTCAACCCTCAACATCAAACCCTAGTCCCTCAACCCTTAACTCTAATCCCTCGATCCTCAACTCTATCCCTAAACCCTCAACCTTAAAACCTCAATCCTCAACCCTCAACGTCAAACCCTAATCCCTCACCCCTTAACTCTAATCCCTCAACCCTAAACCCTAAACCCTATCTCTAAGCCCTAATCGAACAACCCTCAACCCTAATCCATCAACCCTCAACCCTAATCCCTCATCCCTAAACCCTAAACACTATCCCTATTCCTAAACCATCAATGGGCTTGATACTATCCCTCAACCCTTAACCCTTAAAACTTGAACCCTAAAACCTATCCCTACACCCTCGACACTCGACACTATATCTTAAACCCTAATCCCTTAACCTTCATCCCTAAAGCCTCAACCCTAAATCCTTAAACCTTCAACCCTAAACCCTATCCCTAATCCCTCTACCCTCAACACTCTACTTTAACCCTAATCCCTTGACCATTAACCCTATCCCTAAACCCTAAACCCTCAACCCTCAACATTGAACCCTAATTCATCAACCCTAAACCCTAATCCCTCAAACCTAAACCCCATCCCTCAACCATCAACCCTCAACACTATACCTTAAACCCTAATCCCTATCCCTCAACCCTGAACCCTTATAACTTAAACCCTATCCCTACCCCCTCAACACTCGACACTATATCTTAAGCCTTAAACCCTCATCCCTAAAGCCTCAACCCTCAATCCTTAAACCTTAAACCTTCAACCCTAAACCCTATCCCTAATCCCTCTACCCTCGACACTCTAACCCTAACCTCAACATTAAATGCTAATCATTCAACCCTAAACCCTAATCTATTAACCCTAAACCCTATCCCTAAACCCTCAACCCTCAAAACTATACCTTAAACCCTAATCCATCAACCATAAAACCTAATCCCTCAACCCTCAACCCTAAACCCTATCACTAAACCCTCAACCCTTGACACTATACCGTAAACCCTAATCCCTCAACCCTCAGCCCTAATCCCTCACCCCTCAACTCTAATCCCTCATCCCTAAACCCTAAACACTATCCCTATTCCTAAACCTTCAACCCTAGACACTATACCTTAAACCCTAATCCCTTATCCCTAAACCATAAACCCTAGATCCCTCAACCCTTAACCCTTAACTTAAACCCTAAAACCTATCCCTAAACCCTCAACGCTCAACACTATATCTTAAACCCCAATCCCTTAACCCTCAGCCCTAAAGCCTCAACCCTCAATCATTAAACCTTCAACCCTAAACCCTATCCCTAATCCCTCTATCCTCAACACTCTACTTTAACCCTAATCCCTTGACCATCAACCCTATCCCTAAACCTTCAACCCTCAAGCCTCAACTCTCATCATTAAACCCTAATTCATGAACCCTAATCCCTAATCCTTTAACCCTAAACCATATTCCTAAACCCTCAACTCTCAACACTATTCCTTAAACCCTAATCCATCAACCCTAAACCCTAATCCCTCAACCCTAAACCCTATCCCTAAATCCTCAACCCTCAATACTATTCCTTAAACCCTAATCCCTCAACCCTCAACCCTAATCCCTCATCCCCAAACCCTAAATGTTATCCCTATTCCTAAACCCTCAACCCAAGACACTATACCTTAACCCTAATCCCTTACCCCTAAACCTTAAACCCTATCCCTCAACCCTTAAACCTTAAACCCTAAAACCTATCCCTAAACCATCAACTCTATACCCTCAACAATATACTTAAGCTCTAATCCCTCAATCATCAACCCTATACCTTAAATCCTGAAGCCTACACCCTCAAACCCTCATCCCTAGACCATATTTAACCTCACCCTTATATCCTAAACCTTGAATATTGTGCCTCAACCCTATACATAAATTAAACCTAAACCATACATGCTCTCAACCCAAGTCATCCTATGCCTTATATACCCTTAATCCATATCGTAAACCCTAAACCCTAATCCCTGCACCTTACACACTTAATCTTATACACTCAACAACCTGAATAATAACCCTCAACTGTAACCCTCAACCCTTTAATCTCTACCCTCTACCCTCTACCTATTACTTAAGCCCTAATCCCTCAACCCTCAAAACTATACAGGCTCAGCTCCTTATATACACTAAACTGAAAACACATACATACATACATACATACATGCATACATACAAACATACATACATAAATACATACATACATACATACATACATACATACATACATACAAAGATGCATACATACAAGCATGCATACATGTACATACATACAAGAATGCATACATGTACATGCATACATACCTATAAGAATAGATATAAACATCCATGAAACATACTTATGAAAGTTGAACATATCACATTCAAAGGAAGACATAACATGAGCGGGTTATAACACTTTCGTGTTGTGTCAAACTGGGAAAACATCGACAAACATGCAAAAAAGAAAAAAAAGCACAACATAACACGAGCGTTTTATAACGAACTTATGTTCTATTGTGCTTTGGGAATCCCAAGCATTGGGCTTGGGATTTTCTTTGGATTTCTAACCCAAAGTCTTGGAGTGCCTTTTCAACATCCACAGACGTGTTTTTGCAAATTCTACAAGATTTCACATAATTTTGCTTGTGCTAACCCTCAGATTTGCACGTGTTTCAAGGTCAAAAAAATCAAACACTTAGGTAATGTTAGGCTTTCTCATATCTATTTAACAATGTAATTTTTTTCACATTTTGACAATGTTAAGCCTTTCATCTTTAATTTTTTTTGTTTGTGTGTCTTTTTTGGGAAAAAACCACTGTTTGGTCTTTTTTTCATTGTAAATTAACCATTCATTGAAATTTCAAAAGAATTACATATTTAGAAACTAGACTCCATTCTACACATATTAAAAAAAAGAAAAAATGATTTTCAACTAGTTTTCAAAATTTATAGGGGTAACACGGCTAAAATTCTATTTTTTAGGATGTGTCCACTTTGAAAATTAGTTAAAAATCAAATATTCATCAAAAAATTATCAGAAAAATTAGGCATAAACTACATGATGTTAACTAATTTCTCACCAAAATAATTTTAAAAATACCAAAAAAAAGTTAACCTTTTGAGGGAGCCACAAAACATGCTATGTTATGTTTTTTTGACAGAAATAACACCAATTTCTATGGCTGCCTCTTTTGAACCCCTTAATCTATACCGTTTTCAAAAAAAAATAGTAGTTTAGAAAGTAGACTCAAAGAACTATGAACATTGTTTTGGTTGCATCTCCAAATTTGGAGTGTAACTATGCTCAATTTCTCATCAAAGGCTAACATTTCTTAATTTTAGAAAAAAAAAAAAAAGTGGCCACTTAAGACTCCTTTTTGGCCCCCCATCTTCTTGCACTTACCTAAGAACAAATTCTTTATGGTTTCAGATGAACCTGCTGATAACACATCAGTTCCGAATGATGAAGAGCAGTAGAAGAATGAACAACAAATTGGAATAGATGACTCCTCTGTTCTGAAAAAGGAAGCAATAAACAAAGAAGATGAGGAAATGATAGATAAAACTGATGATACAAGAGGTATTCAAACTCCTCTAGATCAATCCGGAAATGTAAATATAGAGATGAATGTTAAAATCAATGATCAAATTGAAGATGATTCATTGAAGATTGAAAAGCATGAAATAGAAAAGATGAAGGACCAAAAAGTAGAAGAAGTCAAGGAGAGAAATGATAAAGGAAAGGAGATTGTAAAGGATGATGAAGAGCCCAAGCAGGACAATCTGGTTGATAGTACTGGTAAGACTCAGTTAGACACATCATCATCTTGGGCAAGAGACACTGCGGAGGTAGTAAAGGAAATTTTAGAAAGAGACAAACAAAATGAAGAAGATCAGGACATAATCCAAGGTCTAATAAATTTTGACACATTATCTCTAGTACAAAAGATAAAGCTGGCTTCCATTGCTCAAGCTAAAGCCATAGAAGACATTTTGAAGTCTCACATAGAAGACAGTGGGCTACATGGTCTGGCATTAGGGATTTTAGAGAAAATCATGCCAACATACCAGAAGGATTCTTCAGCATCCCCCTCTAGATAGTTAAAGAACTTGATAAACTTGATAAGCTCTCATTTTGAATCTTTAGAGAAGTCTTTAGAGGTTAAGGTCCAAAAGGAATTCAATGATAAAAGATTTGATGCTCTTAAAGGTTTGATTGGAGTTGATAGAATGGTGTTGGATGCTAGTGTAAAGAGTATTCAAAATGCTCTTACAGAAGGAGGAAATGTATATAAATTTTTCTTATCCTGTCCTAAAGTCTTAGAAGATCTTGAAGATAAAATAAAAGTATCCAAGAAACAATTATCTAGTGTATCAAATTCTTTTGATCCTATGACAACATTAGTGGCAAGCAAGGAAGGTCAAGTGATCAACTTGATTGAAGATATAAAGAAATTGACAAAAGGAAAGGAGAACATAGAGGCAAGAATGAGTGAGCTCCAAGGATTAATTTCCCCTAAAATGGAAGCAATGTACAATGCTCTGACTAAAGCCCAAACTTTATCTCAGTCAAGTGACCCCATTGATCTGTGGACGACAGAATCACAAGCATTCCTATTCAGTGGTCACATCTCAATTTTGAACACTATGAAAAAGAGTTGGGATAGTGAGCTGGCACAATTGAAGACCATTTTTGGTGATGTACTTAAGTTTATGTAAATAAGACTTAAGGATTGTTTGTACATATGCAGCTTGGTATATAGGATTTTTGTGTAAATTTTGGTTGCGGATCCCACCCTTTGCCATTGATGTCAAAGGGGGAGTAAAGAGCAGTGAAAAATAAGGTTTCTAGAAAAGTGGGAGCATTGGAGATTAGTGAAAAGCATAAGTATACATAGAAAGGGGGAGTTGTTTTGACACTTAGTCATTTTTCACTAAGTTTTGCCATCAATGCCAAAGGGGGCGATTGTTGGCAAGAGACACTGCTATGCATAACATGTGTTGTCATTGATGGCAACTAAGTCTATCCTACTCATCCGCATTACAAGCTTTGTTCATACCGGAAGTCAGAGTGAGGATTTGTCTAAGTCTGGATGTCAGAAACAGAGCATGTGACAGGGTCTGGTATCTTAGTCTGGATCTCTCTAGTGGTAATTCACAGTGTGCTGTGGATCTGAGGGAGTGATAAGGATTGGTAGGACTATCTAAATCCAGAGATTTAGCCTCCGGTGATAAAGGATTCAAAAGTTATATAAGGATTTGAGTATTAGGTTCCAATTAGTGAGCACAGTCAGAAGAAGAATAGGGCGACCTAGTATTTGATCTTGGTCTAGATGCAGAAAAGTTGTTGGATAAGAAATTAATGATAATAAGTGATATTGGCTGACATGAGTGATGATCTGGGAACACAAACTTTTGGTCCGCATTGATATTTGTGCATAGATTCAGCTGATAGAGCAGAGTGCTTCATATATGTTCTAAGTTTTATTGAAGCCGACTACAGTTGCTTGAGTTTCTTGATGTGGATATATATAGCTGATGGATTCAAGTGTTTTGTGGTGTAATTGTGATGTGTTGATGGAGTGAGTGTGAAAAAGGAAAAAAGGAGTCCGAAGAAGAAGAGATCTAAGGACTGGAGCATGGGAAAATAGTAAACAGAGCAGAGCAAGGATGACGTGTGTAAGATCAATATTCTGTACTTAATTGGAACTGAATTCTTGCATTGGTAGATGATAATCATCAGTTCAAACACTTCATAATCTTCTTATAATCATTTTTGTAGGTAGTGAGCCCGAAGGCATGTGCCTTCCCCATTTGTAATACTTTTAACAGGGTATTAATTTTTGTGGACTGACCTCCATTGTGGGTTTCCCTTAACTAGGTTTCCACGTTAAAAATCTTGGTGTCAAATGTGTTATTTATGTTTCTTCTCATGTGTTATTGATTCATGCTTTCATGGTTATAATAATGATCTGTAAATAAGTGGTAGAGAAGAATTAATTGTAGCAAGTGTTAAAGTTTTGAGACAATTGATTTATGCCCCTCTTAGTTGTCTTCCCTAATTCCAACACTTTCAACATGATTGTTACACAGATGACATATGTGGGTGTGAAAATGGAGGAGGATCGGTGTACTACCCTAATTTGTTCTTTTCTAGACACATGGGATCATCTTGTCATGGCCATCGGAAGCACCACTACCATGTTCAAGATGGAAGATATGGTGTCTTCATTGTTATATGAAGAAATGTGGAGAAAGACATCTGAATCAGCCAAAGAGGCTCTTGCAGTTCATGGAATACCCAAAGAGAAAGGGAAGAAGAAGGACGAGAAAGGTGAAAAGGGAAAATCCCAATCCTGTGGGAGATTCAAATCTCCTGGAAAGTCCAAGGCTCTCTATTCAAACTATGGCAAATCTGGGCATTTCTTAAAGGATTGCAAAGAAGAAAAGAAAAATAAAAAGAAGACTGCCCCAAATTTATATTCTGACAAGTCTCAAGATGATGGTGATGCCTTCATTGCAGCCTTGGCCATGCATGCATCTGATGATGTGTGGTTGACAAATTCTGGTGCATCATTCCACATGACCTTGCATCAAAGAGGGTTCACAAAGTATGAAGAGTTCGATGGTGGAAGAGTGTACTTGGGTGACAATTCTCATCTGAAGATTGTTGGTTGTCGAAGAGTCTCAATCTGATTCCTTGATGGACGAGTGAAGAGGATCACTGGGATTATGCACATCCCAGCCCTAGCATGAAACTTGCTTTCTGTAAATATGTTGAATGATGTAGGTGTGTAGATTATCTTTTTGAAGGATGGATGCATGATAACTAGAGGATCTAGGGTACTTGCGAAGGGTACTCGGAGAGGTACTCTATTTCAACTAGAGGCATGCACTTCATAGTACAATAGTTCTTCTGACTCGAAGAAAAGAGCTGCAGTCACTTCATCACCACCATCTGAACAAGCAGTGAAGAAATCTATTGTAACACTTTCTAATGGTAGTGCAGATGTTGTGGAAGTTAAACTTCCTACTGAAAAGACTATGTTATGGCATTTGAGATATGACCACATTGGTGAGAAGGGTCTTAGAACCCTGAAAAATAAAAACCTTGTTGAGGGGTTAAATGATTGTAATCTTGAGTTTGACTTTGGCAAACATTGTGTATATGGAAAGCAAAACCATGTTTAGTTTTATTCCAGTTCTCACAAGTCTTCTGGTGTATTGGATCTTATTCATTCTGATGTGTTTGGTCATGTTAATGTTCCTTTGATATCCAAATCTGTATATTTTGTATCTTTCATAGATGATTACAGTAGAAGGAGAAGGGTTTATTTTATCAGAAGCAAGACTGAAGTCTTTAGTTGGTTTAAGGAGTTTAAAGCCTTTGCTGAAAATCAGACTAGTAAAAAGATTAAGTGTTTGAGAACTGACAATGGTGGTGAGTTTTGTTCGACAAAGTTTGATAAGTTCTGTAAAGAGCAAGGGATTGAAAGACATAATACAACTCCATACACCCCACAGAAAAATGGAGTTGCATAGAGGATGAATAGGACACTAACGGAGAAGGCTAGGAGTATGCTTAGTGAAGCAAGCCTCGAACAAAAGTTTTGGGCTGAAGTTGTTGCCACTACTTGCTACATGGTAAACAGGTCTCCTACATCAGCTCTTGTTGGTAAGATACCCATGGAGGTGTGGTCTAGTAAGAAGCCTTTAGTTAGGCATCTTCGTGTTTTTAGTTGTGAGGCATATGCACATGTGCCTAGGGAGAAATGGTCTAAATTCAAAAACAAGGCTGTTAAATGTATTTTCATTGACTACGGTGTTAGTGTGAAAGGATACAAACTTTGGGATCCTGTGGCTGAAAAAGTGTTGTATAGAAGAAGTGTTATCTTCAAAGAGCTAACACCTTCTTTTGTTGTTCTACATCTAGAACAGACAGAAAAGAAAGAAGATGTGGTTCAGTTTCTTTCTACCCCTGAAAAGACTGAACTGACATACCCTGTGAGACCTAATGATGAGGAGAGCTCTAGTAGCTCTAAAAGCTAAGAAGAAGAAGAAGAAGAAGAACGTCAACCTCAGCCATTGAGGAGGTCTACACGAACAAGAAAGTAACCTGATAGGTTTAGTTATTCATTACTTGATTCTAGTTGTTCTTTTGCTTTACTTACTAACACTGATGAGCCTAGAACTGTGAAAGAGGCTATGGGCATGAAAGATGCAGGTTCCTGGAAGGAGGCCATGGAAGGTGAGATGGCTTCTTTGGAGAAGAATAAAACATGGGACTTGGTGCCTTTGCCTAAAGGATAGAAACCCGTTGGATGCAAATGGGTGTTCAAGAAGAAATTCAATGTAGATGACAGTGTTGAAAAGTACAAGGCTAGATTGGTTGCGAAGGGATACTCACAAGTGGAGGGAATTGATTATGGTGAAATTTTATCTCTTGTTGCAAAGCTGGCATCCATTCAGTTCTTGTTATCTCTTGCAGCTGCTTATGACTTAGAGGTAGAACAGATAGATGTGGAAACAACTTTCCTTCATGGTGATTTGGAGGAAGAGATTTATATGTCACAACTAGAGCATTACATAGAGAAAGGTAAAGAAAATTTGGTTTGCAATTTAAATAAGTCTCTGTATGGTTTGAAGCAGTCTCCTAGAATGTGGTACTTGAAGTTTGATGCCTTTGTGTTGTCGATTGGATATCTGAGATTGAAATAAGATCACTTTGTGTATTACAAATTTGACAATGATCACATTCTCATTATTGCATTGTATGTTGATGATACGTTGTTGATTAGGAATGGTAAGAATATGATTTCTGATTTGAAGTCTTAGTTGTCAATATAGTTTGAGATGAAAAATTTAGGGGTAGCCAGGTACATTTTGGGAATGGAGATCAGAAAAGACAGAGCTAACATAAAACTTTGGTTAAGCCAGAGTAAGTATGTGAAGATTGTGTTGGATAGGTTTAGCATGGCAGATTGTAGACCATTATGTGTTCCTATTTCATTAGGGACAAAGTTGTTTGTTAATGATTGTCCAAAATCTCCTAGTGAGGTGGAAAACATAAGAAGAGTACCTTATGCTAGTGTTGTTGGCAGTTTGATGTATGCTATGGTCTGCACAAGACTAGGCATTTCCCAAGTAGTGGGAGTCCTTAGTCATTTTATGGCTAATCATGAATAGGTACATTGGGATGTAGTTAAGCGAGTGTTTAGATATTTGAGGGGTACTTCTAAGTATTCTATATTCTATCATGGTAATGTTACAAGACCTCCACATTTAGTTTTTATTTGTAGATTTGTAGATTTTGATTGGGTAGGTGACATTAACAGCAGGAGATCCACTAGTGCCTATGTGTTCACTATGTTTGGTGGTGTAATTAGTTGGATGAGTAAGCGACAACCTATTGTTTCTTTGTCCATGACATAAACTGAGTATATGGAAGCAACTCATGCTTGCAAGGAAGCCATTTGGCTTAAGAGATTGTGTTCAGATATTGGTATTGATGCAGGACAAATTATGATTTGTTGTGATAGCCAGAGTGCGATTTGCCTTGTGAAGAATCTAACTTTCCACGCCAGAAAAAAATATATTGATGTACAGTTTCACTTCGTGTGAGACATGGTAGAGGATGGGAAGGTGAATTTGGATAAGGTAGATACTTTGAAGAATGTTGCAGATGCATTGACGAAGCCAGTGGGCACAAAGAAGTTCAAATGGTGTTCAGAGTCTATGGGCCTCTTGGCCTATAGTAGTTAAATCCTGTTAATTCTATTGGCTCTTACAAGGTGTTCGACAAGTGGGAGAATGTTGGGAATTAAGGTGTCTCAAACTTGGTAATTTTGTGTATTATTTCATTATATTTATTTATTTATTGCCTATTATATAATTAGGATGCAAATCCTATGTTGTCATCTTGTGGGAGTTGGCATAATGATGTGTCATCCTACATTGCATATGACCACATGTAAATTTGTACTCACGTGAGGAGATAGGTGTCCCACTTAGTGGTAGGAATATTTTGCCATGTGTCAGCATCTTGACTTGTGTGTAAGGGAATATTGACCAAAATGGTCATGACAGATTCCTATGATAGTTCTATGACATGTAAGAGTAAAAAATAGAAGATTCTATGATAGGTGAGGACATGTGTCGAGAAGCATCTTGAAGGAAGGCATCTTTGGGTGCCCCAAAGTGGGTTATGACATGTTGTAAGAGAATATGCTATTTATAGCCTGTGTATGATAGATTCTCTTACAGCTGTAAGTTATGAAAGCTATGACAGATTCTATGATAGTTGTAAGAGTCGTAGGAGCATTTGTCATTACCCATTTTGGGAATAGGCAACATCTTTGGGATGGGGTGACTTGACAAGTGTTAGGAACATCCTACAGTGTTGGACAAGTATCCATAGGCGTGGGTTTTGGGCCATGAGGCCATGTTGGATGCCCATCTCAATGTGGAGCCATTTTTGCCTTGTGTTCTCTTTATAAATAGGTGCTTTGGAGAGGTGATGCATTATGTGATTGACAGGTACTGTTATGCTACCAGATCATCTCCAAATACAAGTGTCAAAGAATCCTGCAAGAGCATTGGCTCTGTGACTATATTGTAACCTTCATTGTTTATAGAATACATTTGAGCTATGTTTTGGAGTGTGGGGTTTTTCACCCATAAGGGTTTTCCCCACATATATCTTGTGTCTCTCTTTTTTTGTCTTACATTCTTGTGTATGTGTTTGTTGCAATATCTCTGTTAGTGGGTTAACATAATCTATAATTGTAAGGATTAAAAAGAATTTGCACTCATCTCTTCTCATTAGATTAGTGTAGGAAGCGATTTCCGCACACCTAGCTTCCTTTAAGAAAACCCTCATGGGGAATAAAAACTGCTCAAAATGCCTCACTATCTTATTCGAAAATCTTGCCTCATTCGCTATAGTAAATTGTCTCACTGACTTGCATCAATGCCTCAATGGCTTATACATTTCACTGCCTCACTGGCTATTTGTGCCTCACTAGCTATTTCAATCAATACAATGAATAATATGATTCAATACAGAGGGTTAAACTATGTTCCTCTACAATCCAAATCTTGAATATCTCATTATTTGAGACTCAAGAATTAGCACAATACTCTGACATAACCTCAATGATGGTGCGATAAACACATATCATCAACCTCATCTCAGGTGTTTGCAATATGCCATTTTATACAATACAAAGTCTTTTTTTTCTCTCATCAAATAGTTTGAGAATGTAACTATTCTTTTTCAACTGTCTCAAATAGTTTGTAACTACACAGGTAACTATCATGGATGTGTGGTCAGATATATCCACGTGGCTTAATACAATGCCTTTAAAATAAGATATAGTAGGAAGCTTTGTTAAACTGTGATTACCAAAGCATATTACCAATAAACTGTCTTCATGCTCGCAAGAAACTCTAAGGTAAACTGTCAAACCCTTCACCAAAACTGTCAAACCTTAACTATTCTTTAATGAAAAATAAACAAGTATGCAATGATAACCTTTAAACATTGTCTTAATCACAGTCAAACAAATTTGCCATTATAAGTATAACTGAAATAACAGTTAAGATCTTTGAACTGTCTTAAACCTCAGACAAGAGTGAAAGTAATCTTCAACAATGTAATCATAGTTTAACCAATCGACCATAAAACTACCTTCAAACTACTGCTACCAGAAATGAAAACCCTTTTGTTTTGTTAAAGAAATGAAAACATATTAAAAGCCTTAACTGAATTTATACGAGTAAAAACTGAAGGTAGAATAAAAATTTCAAAAGAAATGGAAACACCTGAAAGTCATGTTGAGGAACCAAACTACAATGGCCTCACTATCTCAGTCCACATTTATCTTTGTTACTTCATGAAGTAGTCAACACACAAAATAATCCATGGCTTTTACCTTATTCTTTAATGATTTCACATCACAAAGTCAAACCCTAGCTCAGAGAAGCGCATAACCAAAGTTTGCACTTTGAAAAATGATTCACAATCAAAGATTTTTCGCTGATGATAACATTGTAACCTAAGATCCCGGTGTGCCCTAAGTGGCCCAGTGAAAACATAGTGAAAAATGAACCTTGTTACTTGTTGTTAAAACCAAAACTTGCTGATCAGGTTAAAACCCTTTCAAGACTTAGCAACATACAACCATCGCCTTAAGATATAAGCATATAATCCCTATAAATAATGTCAAATGGAAACCTTAAGACAATCATTATGTATTTCACCCACCTTCACAAAGTATTAAAACCTTTTGACAATATGAAACCTCCTTAGAATATGAAAAATGTTAAGAACTAATTTATAAAAGCAAATATAACCTCATACTCTTGGTGACATTTAAAACCATTTGACTTACCTCTGTTCATATTGATTATGATATGAAATCCCCTTCAAACCAAATATCCCTACTAGAGTTATGAAAACAATAACATGCCCCTGTAGAATACAGAAAGTGCCTCAACCATCATGGCATAGTCAAGTGCCACAATACAACCGACTGAGATCAGCCATAGTATGATAACACCATATCAAATTCCAAGTATGACATATCATGAGCACATCAAATATGAACTGAACCGTCATAAACCTTTAATGTAGTGATGTTTTGATGTGAATGACAAATCACATGCACCTGATACCCAATGAAACCAATGATGCTATCATGCACTTGTAGATCATAACATTCACTGTAACCAATATATCTGAACTGCATGCCTCAGCCAAACAAGGAGACCACATATACAAACAAGGATCCCATATACCATATGCATCATAGTATCATGTAACATAAAAAAAATGGAACATCATGAGCATCAAAATGGAACATCAAGGATTATAATGTTATAATGTCATCACGAGAGTATCATCATGAGATCATAAGAGCATATGCCAACTGTATGAGAGCATGACAACATGTTCCGACTATCATAACATCATCATAGTACCATACCATTACCATTACCATATAGAACCAAAAACCTCTGTCAACATGACAAGCCAAATACCAACTACCTGTAGAACATAGTAAGTACCACAACCAACATGTTTGTTGTTTCTCTAAGTGAACAACATTATGAGCATTAAAAATAATATCATCAAGAACATGATTTCATTCATCAAATGCTAAACACCATTCTAATGTTAGATGAATAACATCATGAAAACCAAGTCAACCAAATGTTAACTGTCATGATACAAATACAATTATCATTGTGCCACAAACCTGAGAGTTTGTGTATTTGTCATCAAGGACAACAACCTGAGAGGGGAATAGGGGGACGGATTCCCGTCGGTCTCTATGGAGGGTGGCTGGAGGTTGCCCCTCCCAAAGCTTCTGTGCTGCCTTCAGCGCCAACGACACTCCAAATGCTATACACTGTGATTTCCTCTGTGTACCGCCACTGTAAACTTTAACCTTTCCTTTATTTTGTTCGGCCTACAATACACACACACACACATATATATAAACTGTGAAGACTTATACTCACTGTATTTAAAAAAAAAAGTATATATACATGTTCATCTCTGTATAGAAAAAAAATGATAGTAGTTTATATATATATATACTGTTGTGCAAAAAAAATGAACTTGTTTTCAAAATCATTTAAACAAAAAAAATAGAGAGTTCCATGAAAACTTGAGGATACCCTGCACAGTGAAAGAGAGTTAGAAAACAAAAATAAACTTAGGGTTTGAAGAAAGAGGTAAAATAGATGAGTAGAAGAATAAAATAGGGTTAGAGAAATAAGATAGCATGTAAGAGACAAATATAAATTAGAGAAGGAAAAAAGGATATAGCCTCCTTTTGCGAACATGACATTCCTTTTCACTTTTGCTTCTCCTTGAAACCTAATAAAATGAATGAGCTAAATTTCATTGTGAGTAATTAAACTTTTTTTATTGCCTTTTTAAAACTAATTAGGGTTAGTGTAACCCTAAGGAGAATTAGTGAGATAATTATCCCCTAAACCTAGTTTAAATCATTTGAGCCCACTTAGTGAGTGGGAGGGAGTTTTAAATTTGGGACTTGATGGGAAGTTTAATTATTTTATTGGAATTAATCTATTTAACCCTTCCAACCCAATTAGCTAGTGCTTGACTTGGTTGTAAATTTTAATTTATTGATTTCTTTAGTTTTTGGGATTATTTTTATTACCCTGGTAGATGTTATAAGGTTGGAGTATTTACATTTAATAGGTGTATTTAGTTTTGAGTTTAAATTTGAAAAGGGAATTAGTGGAGATTCTTTTTCTTCTAAAATTATTATTTTTCCCCTTGTCCCGTTATGCTGCCAAAATTTTCCTAGGCCATGGGGAAATGTTTTTATCTTTAAATTTAAATTGATTATTTACCTTTTTTGCTATGTATGTGAATATATGTTTTAATTGAAAGTTGAATTATGGTTTTAATTTAATGTTTCATTATTAGTTGATAGTTGACCTAGGGTCAAATTTTGATTCATTTTGAAATCATTCCACCTCGTTTAGTAAACCCTAGGGTTGGTTTTCGAAATAGGAACCAACCCTCTTAACGTTGCTCTTAGCGATAGATATGGGGTCCCCTTAGTGACTATCATCATGTAGGGATTGCAAATTGAGTTCACATTATCCTAATTGAGATTGACTTCCCTGGCTTTAGGTGATGTACCTCTCCTAGGTTGCTAACACAACCTACATTACATGCATATATCACTAAGCATGCTTGATCCATGCGAGGGGGTTTTTAGAGTCAGGTGGAAAAGTTTTTGATATTTCATGTCATGACCACATGACAAATGTGGACATGACATGTGTGTTGTGTGTCATAACCACATGGAAAATATGGGCATGATAAATGTATCTTATGGTAGCACCCCCATCCTCCTTTCATTTCCTAGCCATGTACCAACTTATGAGTGGAATTCTTCTTATTTCATTCAATCCTTCCCATAGGAACTTCTTCATAATACAATTAGATCCATCATAGCTCTTTTTTGTTATTTGTGTACATGACATAATGTAGATTGGAATTGTAGAGAGAACAACCTTAATCATAATGATTCTCCTTGCTAGGGAAATCCATCTACCTTTCCAAGAGTTTTCCTTTGACTTGCATATCTCCAAAGTATCACCCCATAAAGTAGTTTTGGCCACACCTTTGAAAAGTAGAATACTATCCTAGGGATGTAATCAATCTTGAAACAGAGGAGATTGGCAATCCTTCATTAAATTGCTCTTCATACTTGGAATACAAATATTTTTGATTTATCATTGTTAATGACTTGACCCAAGAGCTTAGAATACAAATCCAAAGTACCCTTGGCTATATTAGCAACCTCCATCTGAGCCTCCCCATATAGAATGGTATCATCTATGAATTGTTGACCTCTAGCCACCTGTACACTGTTCCATTCCCCATTCACAACCTTGTCCTTTATTTCCCTACCTAGTGATTCTACCATCAATACAAAAATAAAGGGTGATAATGGATCCCCTTGCCTTAACCCTTTGGATGTCTTGAAGAATTCGCATGGGGTCTCATTGACTAGGACCAAAAATTTAGCCAAAGAGATGTACACCCATACCCCCACTCTAGCCATTATTGTCCAAACCCAAAACCTTTGATAATGTACATTAGAAACAATCAACTAACTCAATCATAAGCTTTTCCTATGTAAATCTTAATAGCCATACTTTTTTACATTGATTTTTTAATGAAATGTATTGCCTCATGTGTGATAATAATTCCATCAATGATGATCCTTCTTATAGTAAAACCACTTTGTCCCACCAAGATGATGTTTGGAAGGAGGACGTTTAGCTTGTTTGCTATAACCTTAGATATGAACTTATAGATTGTGTTGCATAGGGAAATAGGATGGTAATCCGTAAAGGAAAGACACTCAACCTTCTTAGGAATGAGGGTAATGTTTGTACATTGTTAATACCTTGGAGAATTTTCCCGGCCTTATGTGCATCTTCCACAACCTCCCAAACATCCTTCCCTAGAAATCCCAAACACTTCTAGAAAAATCATACAAGAAAGCCATCTATCCTAGGGGCCTTATTAGGATGAACCTAAACAATAATAGTCTTTACTTCCACCTCAAAGATTAGGTCCATAAGAATTCTATTATCTTCCTCTAAAACAAATTTGGGAATGTTTTTAGACAAGGGGATCATGTCTCTGGCATCCACTACACCATCAAAAGCAAGACGATTCTTAAAAAAGAGATTGTGGCCATTTGAATGTCCTCATTCTTTTTAATCATAGAACCATCCTTGTCCTTGATCATGGAAATCTTGTTCTAGCTCCTACAAACTTTTGCCGCATTATGAAATTTTTTGTATTCAAATCTCCCTCCACTAACCATGTTTCTCTTGACATTTTGACCTCCAATATGCCTCCTCCCTAGAAAGGATTTCTACATTTTATGCCATTATTTCCTTCTCCCAAAGATAATGAATCTAAAACATACCATTGGCAATGATTTCTTTATTTAAATCCTTAAAAGATCTGACTCAATTATGTCCTTCTCCATGAAAATATTTTTGAAGGATGTTTGATTCCACTCTTTAAGCTTCATTTTTTATGTATCCCAATTTCTTAGTAAATATAAACATCTAGGAATCATTTTGAACTTTAGCCTCTAATCACCACCCCTAATTAGATCTACTAGGAACCACATTTTCTCAAAATTGAAAGAGGGATGAATAGGGGCCCGATCCACATCAACCACCAATTGGACTGTGGTGCAGGGGCACCATAGTAAAATCTACTATATTGAAATAAGGCCTATTTGGCCATGTCATCTTGTTCATGTTTTGTTTTCTAAATCCTAGAAGTCTTTTTTTTCCATTTTGGCAAATAATGGACACATTTTTTGTATCTAATAGAATCTGAAAAGATCAACAAGGAGTCGGTTGGGATTCAGGGTAGTTGGCCTTCCCTAACTGTTGAGCAACCATTGATCTTCCAACTTTGGCTTAATAAAACCATAGAGGAACAACCAAGAAAGGTACTATAGATTTGAGGATTGTGATTTGGAAATCATCTGAGAAATAATAACTTTTGTCTGTCATTTTCTGTGTTTGATCTGTGTTGTAAATATTTCCTAACTGTTCATAACAACTTTCTATTCTCTAAATTGAAATAGTTAGTCTAAATTGTCGAAGATGAGTAGATAACCATTCCACTAGTGGATTTCCAAAGAAATCAGTGGAATGGCATTGGTCTATACATATTTTTATTTGTTTTTCTTTTCATTTACTTGTTTGGAGGGGCAGATGTTTCAGACTGAGGAGTGTACACAGTAGCATGCCCTAGCATCTCTATGTGCTAGGTGTAGACTATAGATCAGACTGTGTGAGAGTGACAACCCTATCGGCATATCGCTGGGACTCAGAACTAAGTTTCTGCCAAAGTCAAACAGAGTCAAGAGTATCGGCGCATCGAGTAGAAAACTTGACGTTGGATCGATAGTGTTGGTCTTACCGATTGAGGGTATTGGAGTGAGAAGAGATAACTTACACCGATGGAGATCCATTAGGAGGAATTGACGTATCGGCAACTCCAGAGTAAGTCCCACTGATAGGTCAAGTCACGCTGAAGAGGGGGGTTGGTCCATCGATGCATTATTGTAAGTTGATAAGCATTCATTGATGAGAATAGTCTCGCCGAAGATAATGCCATCGGTGCATCGGGAGACAGGTTCAAAGTTCTACCGACAGGGTGAGACATACCGATACAGTTGCATCTAACCAGTGGGGAAGTCGTTATGGTTAAGGTGAGGAGGACTTAATCGTCATCGAGGTATCAGCCAGAGGTTGTAAGTGCTTGCCGATGATAAGGGTCATAGCCATGAAAGATTCATTACTGTGGAACTAACTGATGGCCAAATGAAGAAGAAGTCTCACTGATAGGAGGTATCAGATAGATTGGTTGTTTGGTAAAATAGTTCCAAAGGTCACTGATAGCACTTTTCTTACCGATAGGCAAGAAGCATGGAGTCACCCATTGATGAGAGACGTGATGTTGGAGTGACACGTTCAAGGAAGACCGATGGTGTTTTTTTGGCCGAAAGGTAAAGACTGTTGAACCACACATTATTTCTTTCCTTGACTCCTCATCATATTGGTATCAGAGCCTGAAAAGATTTGGGCGGCAAGTTGAATTGAGGATTTGTAGGAGTGTTGGCGTTTGGGTGTTGTCTGTGAATATTATATGTCAGCAGAGGAGAGTGAAGGAGAGGCTAGCATCATGCCTCCAAAGGGGATGACAACAGAAGTGCTTAAGAAGTTCTAAGAGATGGAAGAGATCAAGATTGGAGTCAAGGAAACACTCTAGGATGAGTTGAAGGCACTGAAGATAGGAAAGAAATCAGATGATGAATCTAATGGAGAGGAAGAAGAAGAACAAGAAGAGGCAGAGATACCAGTTGAATAAAAGAAATTTTGGAAGCCATTAAGGCTATTGGCAAGGACTCTTTGGAGGCACGGATGGATATCCCCATGTTTAGTGGAAAGATGAATGCTGATGAAGTCATGGAATGGATTGAGGCTATGAAAAACTACTTCGAATACAAGGAAGTTCCTGAAAGTAATAGAGTTAAGAACTTTTACAAAAACTAAACTCAAAGGTGTTGTCCTTACATGGTGGAATTATGCCCAAGGAGAGAGGGTAAAGAATGGGAAGAGTATGATCTCTTCATGGAGCAGAATGTTGGAGAAGATCAAGTCCCAGTTCCTTCCATCTAACTACGAGGTGTAGATTTACAAGAAAATGCAGAACCTCAAGCAAAAAGATATGGATGTAGCTACTTACACCGAGGAGTTTCACAAATACACTCTTCGTTGTGGGTACATGGAGGATGAAAAGGCCAAGGTAGAAAGGTATCTAAATGGTCTAAGGTTCAATATTCAAGATGAGATAAGTTTATTGGCCCCTAAAACCATGGAAAAATGCTTTCAAGTAGCATTAAGAGCTGAAGAGAAGCTGAAGAGGAAAGGTGAGCAGCAAGGTAGAGGAAGATGTGGCAGAAATTTTAGAGGCAGAGTAGTTTTGGAGGAAGAAGTCCTAACTAGAGGCCTAATGGTGAGTCTAGCCAAGGAGAGCAAGTTGGGGACTGAAGTAGTAGAGAAGGCTACCAAGGAAGAAGGCCTAATGGAAGAGGTGGGACAAATGGATCAGGTAGAGGATCCATGTTCTCCAATATGAGATGTTATAATTGCAATCAGATAGGGTACCCAACCTACAAGTGTCTAGAGAAAGCCTCAACTTCTCATGGTAATGAGAAAAGAACCGCATTGACTCAAGAGGATGCAGGGAGTGTGACATCTCCTAAAGTGAATTTGACATCAGAGATGGGAGAAAATCTGATGATCAAGAGGACGTTGCTCAAAGAACCAGTGTAGGCTGAACCATCACAAAGAAGAGCTTTGTTTAGAGTCAACTACAAGATCCAGGGTAAGGTTTGTAAAGTTATTATTGACTTTGATTCTACTAACAATATTATATCTTTGGAAGTAGTAGATAAATTGAAATTAGATGAGATACCCTAGATAGCTTTCCATATAAGGCCAGTTGGTTAAACAAGGGACAACATATAGTCACTAATGAACAAGCATGGGTAGAATTCAGTATTGGGGGGTATAGAGACAAAATTTTGTATGACATTCTTCCAATGGAATCTTGCCATCTTTTGCTGGGTAAACCATGGCAGTTTGACAGAAAGGCTCATCATGATGGGGAAAAGAATGCTTACTCATTCCAAAAGGATGGTGTAACTTATAGGATATAGTCATTAGTAGAAGGGGATCCACAGTTTGTAGGATCTAGTATAATGATGGTAGGAGAGAAGAAATTCCTTGACACACTAGAAGAATCAGGTGGAGTAGGTTTTGCTCTGGTTGTGAAACCTAAAGAGAAGAAAAGAGAAAATATGAGAGAGATAGGACCTAGGGAGGTCAGAGAACTACTTGAGATTTATAAGGAGGTAATTGCAACAAATATACTAGACTCACTACCACCTATTAGAGATACCAACCATCCGATTGATCTCATACCGAGAGCTGTACTTCCCAATAAGGCAGCCTATAAGATGACCCCTCAGCAGAATGAGGAGATAGCCAGGTAGGTTCAAGAACTTTTAGACAAGGGGTTGGTAAGAAAGAGTTTGAGTCCATGTGCATTCCCCACTATTTTGGCACCAAAGAAAGATGGGAAATGGAGACTGTGTATTGATTCTAGGGCAATAAATAGGATAACCATCAGATATAGGTTTCCTATTCCTAGAATTGAAAACCTAATGGACTATTTGGGAGGTGCTACCTATTTCTCTAAGATAGACTTGAAGAGTGGGTACCATCAAATAAGGATAAGAGAGGGGGATGAATGGAAAATAACATTCAAAACCAATGAAGGGTTATATGAATAGCTTGTGTTGTCTTTTGGTCTGTCTAATGCTCCTAGCACTTTCATGAGGCTAATGAATGAAGTATTGCAAGATTTCATAGCTAAGTTTGTGGTAGTATACCTAGGTGACATTTTGATATTCAGTAAAAGTAAAGAAGAGCATTTGAAACATATAGAGATAGTCTTGAAGACGCTGAAAGACCAGAAGTTGTTGATAAACCTGGACAAATGTGATTTCATGAAATAGGAGTTGATCTACTTGGGTTTTGTCATTTCCAAAGGTGATCTGAAGATGGATCCTTCAAAGGTGGAGGCTATTCTAAATTGGTCCACACCTAAGATAGTAGGGGAGGTAAGGAGTTTCCATGGTTTGGCCACATTCTATAGGAAATTCATTAAGAACTATAGTGACATCTGTGCACTTATGTTGGAAACCATCAAGGGTGGTTGCAAGGTGAAGTTTATGTGGACGAGAGAAGCAAATAGGAGCTTTGAGAGTCTGAAATAGAAAGTTGCTAAATTCCATGTCTTAGTGTTACCTGATTTCAATAAGGTTTTCACAATCAAATGTGATGCAAGTGGGCTGACCATTGGAGTAGTGTTGAGCCAAGAAGGGAGACCAGTGGCCTTTTTCAGTGAAAAGTTAAATAAAGCCAAGAGGAAATACTCCTCTTATGACTTAGAGTTGTACTCTATGGTACAAGCTCTGAAAAAGTGGAGACATTACCTACTTCCCAAGGAATTTATTATGTTTACAGATAACTATGCTCTTAGTTTTCTGAATGGGTAGGACAAACTTAGCCACAGACATATGAAATGGGTGGAAAGTCTACAAGCATACACTTTCACCATTAAGCATAAGAAAGGAGTCACAAACAAAGTGGCAGATGCTCTTAGTAGGAGGGTGTTGATAGTCCAAGAAGTGTAGTTGCAAAGCATGGGTGTTGAGTCACTCAAGGAATTGTATGGAGAAGATTAGGATTTTAGAGAAATCTACAAGGTATGCAATGAATTTGCTAATGCTTTTCATAGTGAGTTTTTAGATTTTACATTGTAGAATGGACTATTGTTCAAAGTATGTTAGTTGTGTATCCCTAAATGCTCAATGAGGGATAATATTGTGAAGGAAAAACATAGTGGTGGTTTAGGTGGACATTTTGGGTTGAATAAGACTTTAGATCTGGTAAGGAGATTTTATTTCTAGCCAAGAATGTAGTTTGACATCAAAAAAATTGTTGAAAGTTGCATAGTATTCCAAAGTGCAAAAGGAGTCTCGACCAATGCAAGATTGTATCAACCTTTGCCAATACCCAACATGCCTTGGGAATGTCTGAGTATAGATTTTGTGATGGGGTTACCCAAAACAAGGATAGGTTGTGACAGTGTGTTTGTAGTGGTAGATCAATTCAACAAGATGGCTCATTTCATTCCTTCTAGGACCACTAATGATGCTAGCTACATTGCAGGTTTGTTCTTTAAAGAAGTTGTCAGGATTCATGGCTTACCCTTTAGCATTGTGTCTGATAGGGATAGAAAATTTGTAGGACATTTTTGGAGGACTTTGTGGAAAAGATTGGGAACAAATTTGTCTTTCAGTTTAGCCTATCATCCTCAGACTGATGGGCAAACCAAGGTGGTCAATAGATCTTTGGGCAATCTCCTTAGATGCTTAACAAAAGAACATGGCAGCAATTGGGATGTGATACTCCCACAAGCAAAATATGCTTATAATGACTCGACAAACAGGAGCACAGGTCTGAGTCCCTTTGAAATTGTCTATGGCAGTCATCCCAGGGGTATTTTTGAATTAAGAGATGTCCAGGGGTTGGACAAAAGGAGTGGTCATGTTGATGCATTTGCAAAAGCCATGAAAGAAATACACCAATAGGTCAGAGATACTTTACACCAGAGTAGCCAGAAGATGAATGCTCTCATGGATCAAAGGAGGAGGGATGTGCAGTATTAGGTAGGCGACTTGGTCATGGTTCATCTGAACAAAAATAGGTTGCCAAAATGAGGCCACAACAAACTAATGGTGAGGAAAATTGGACCCTGTCAGATTCTAGAGAAGTACGGTCCAAATGCTTACAAGATTGAGCTTCCTGATGATATTGCCATTTCACCCATATTCAACATTGTTGATTTGACATCGTACAGAAGTCCTAATATAGGGAAGAATGCAAAAGACCTTGTCTAGGAAAATGAAGACTGGCTGAAGCACTTACCTTCTAAGGAGCCACCAAAACTGGAGTACATTTTGGAAAGCAGAGAAGCCAAGAAGACAAGGCACAAAACATACTTTGAACATCTGGTTAAGTGGCAAGGGCTTCTAGATTCAGAAGCTACATGGATGCTAGAGGAAGACATTCAAAAGTAAGGTGGAGATGTACAAGAATTGGTCTCTAAGAGGACTCGAGACATTTTTCTTCTGGGGATTATGGTGCAGGGGCACCATAGTAAAATCTACTATATTGAAATAAGGCCTATTTGGCCATGTCATCTTGTTCATGTTTTGTTTTCTAAATCCTAGAAGTCTTTGTTTTCCATTTTGGCAAATAATGGACACATTTTTGGTATCTAATAGAATCTGAAAATCTCAACAAGGAGTCAATTGGGATTCAGGGCAGTTGGCCTTCCCTAACTATCGAGCAACCATTGATCTTCCAACTCTAGCTTAATAAAAGCACAAAGGAACAACCAAGTAAGGTGCTGTAGATTTGAGGATTGTGATTTGGAAATCATCTGAGAAATAATAACTTATGTCCATCATTTTTTGTGTTTGATCTAGGTTGTAAATATTTCCTAACTGTTCATAACAGCTTTCTGTTCTCTAAATTGAAATAGTTAGTCTAAATTGTCGAAGATGAGTAGATAACCATTCCACTGGTGGATTTCCAAAGAAATCAGTGGAATGGCATCGGTCTGTACATATTTTATTTGTTTTTCTTTTCATTTACTTGTTTGGAGGGGTAGATGTTCTGGATTGAGGAGTGTACACAGTAGCATGCCCTAGCATCTCTATGTGCTAGGCGTAGATTGTAGATCAGACTATGTGAGAGTGACGACCCTATCGGTGTATCGATTGGACTTAGAACCGAGTTTCCACCGAAGTCAAATGGAGTCAAGAGTATCGGCACATCGGGTAGAAAACTTGACATTGGATCAACAGTGTTGGTCTTACTGAACGAGGGTATTGGAGTGAGAAGAGATAACTTACACCGACAGAGATCCATCAGGAGGAATTGACGTATCGACAACTTCGGAGTAAGTCCCACCGATAGGTCAAGTCACGCTGAAGAGGGGGGTTGGTCCATCAGTGCATTGGGGTAAGTTGATAAGCATTCGTCGATGAGAATAGTCTTATCGAAGATAATGCCATTGGTGCATCGGGAGACAAGTTCAAAGTTCTACCGACAGGGTGAGTCATACTGATACAGTTGCGTCTAATCGGCAGGGAAGCCGTTACGGTTAAGGCAAGGAGGACTTAAAACCATCATCATGGTATCGGCCAGAGGTTGTAAGTGCTTGCCGATGACAAGGGTCATAGTGATGAAAGATTCATTACTGTGGAACTAACTGTCAGCTGAATGATGAAGAAGTCTCACCAATAGGAGGTATCAGATAGAGTAGGTGTTCGGTAAAACAGTTCCAAAGGTCGTCGATAGCACTTTTCTTACTGATAGGCAAGAAGCATGGAGTCACCCATCGGTGAGAGACGTGATGTCGGAGTGACACGTTCAAGGAAGACCGATGGTATTTTTTCTAGCCAAAAGGCAAAGACTGTTGAACCACACATTATTTCTTTCCTTGACTCCTCATTAGACTAGGAAGTGATCAAAGCTAGATATAAGTAGAATTAAGGAATAAAAAAGAATGATAAAGTGGAGCTAACTCTCTTAATGCATAAAATGATCTAGTCATTCTACAATGTCTGTAAAGCCCTCCCATCTATTTTTCCATGTATATTGACCAACTTTATGGACTATATCCACCAATGCCAATTCTTTCACAATGTTTTGAAATTAAACCTGTGTCAAAGAATTTTTCACAATTCCCCCTCTCTTCTAATCATATGAGAAGATGACGACTAAAGTATCTCCCCAAAATGACTTAGTCCTTCTTGATGGTGAGGGTGAAACTAGTAATTTCCTTCCAAACCCTTAATTTATCTTCTATTTTAATGAAACCATACACATTAATCAAAATGAAATCTAAACCTATGAAAATATTTCTTACTCGTGTAATCATCCAATTCAGAGAGGAGAAGATAATCTTCACCACGACCATGTTTGGACACTACATGAGCCTAATACACCCTGTTGACCCAACCACATATTTAAAATGACCACACCATCCTTTGAAATGAACAACAAAAGATCTCACCTCCATCTCCTTTAACTTGGTTGCTTGAAGCATGATGACATCTGAATGAAAATGATCAATTTGGTGCTTGATCATGCACCTTTTTGTTAGGGGCATTGATGCCCCTAACATTTCATATAATTATCTTCATTGGTTGCTAAGGGAGGTATTTCCTCCCTTAGATTTCAACAAGTGGTTGTTGATGGAGGCTTGGTCCTTCACCACTGCAAATTCCTCACTTCTTCTTGTTAGTCTTTCGTGCTCACTTTTTCTCCAATCCAATCTCATCTTTGAGGAATCTTGAGGCTAATTGGATTATCCTACATGGATCCATGATTCCAAACTATTCCATATCTTCCTTCTCATAATCCACCCAGTCCTTGTTACAATCAGTCTTTGAATTTTGATCCTCAAGAGGCCCCAGGATAAAGAGCACCAATTCCTTTCTAGACCCATTAGCATTTGAAGAGGGTAGAAGCCTAGAGCTCCCTTCAAGGGCACTTAAAGGACCAATTGATCTGACCTCTATTTTAGATTTAGTCTTTTTCCTTTACCATCCATTTCATTATGGTTTTGGAAATCTTTTGTCACCCCCTAAATTTTTACTAGGTTTGGTTTTTACTTGCACGTAATAAGTAGTTAAATATGCATGAATTAATGATTTGATGTTATGTGAAAATGTCATGATAAATCAAAGATATCATGAGAATATGTTTATATGATTAGAATTTAGACATGTGATTATAAGATGTCATAATTATTTATTCATAAGGTATATGGATTGGCTAATGATACACTAATCTTAGTTTGGTGATTGCAAGTTGTAACCAGGGAACATGTTTTTCCACCCTCCGAGAAAGAGAGGGAGAGCATCATTAGAGAGAAGAGAATAGATATATGGATAAGAACAAATTGTTTCCCATCTAAGTCTGGTGTTTTCACAGTTTAGTGAACCTTTGTCAAGTATGGTAAATTATGTTTGACCAATTGGTCTAAGTTTGGTTCTGACTCAAGAAATCATCGATTGTCAAGTAGATCCATTAAGCTGAGGTTATTGTTGAAAAGTAAGTCAGTTTAGAACATGATCGTTGTCATGGAAATGGTCGATAGTCATTATTTCTTTGTGTGATATAAATATAAAATTATATTACTAGAACAAATAAATTCTAAAAGTTAAACTACTTTGTTATCGGTAATTCCCAATTAGAATTCTATTATGTTAATTTATCTATTTTGACATTTAAGCAATTTTGAGAGGGGGAGAATACCTCGAGCCCATTCTCATATCATATTGTGTGTTAGAGACAATGTAAGTATATGTTGTATACACCTATATTATGTTGTTAAACATCTATTTGATATGAACTTTAAATTTAAACCAATTGTATGTAGTTGATGAGTATTTTCAGGAATGTGGTATAGTTGTAAATTTAATGCAAAACCACTTCATGTAGTTTGTGGGCACTTGACTCCTTTCCTCCATGTTGGTTATGGAGAGAAAGGAGAGTTTATGAATAGTTGGGAGTGGTCTTAATGATCAACAACTTCATCATTTCTGCATGCCATTTTAGAGTGAAAACAAGCATAAATGCAGGAAGAATATCCGCAGTTATGGAGAGTAAAGCATTTTTAAAAGGCTATATTATGAGGGATACATGCAGAACAATATCCAGAGAAGATTTCCCTAGTTTTTAAAAACATCTTAAGTGGGTCTATGTAGGATTGGTAATTATCTCCTGGTAACAGCAATAAATATTAGCTATGGCTTGTACCACTATACTCCATTTCTTGTAAACCTGGAGGACTGTACGTTTGTGTGGGATACAGAGTGTGAAGAAATATCCTAATGAACACATAGGCCAACAACAAGGAGCTTGTGGTGGATTGTCACATGCTACCAGCCTCAACCGAGGGCAACTATAGGAAGTAGGCAAAAGATTGCAGTTAAGAACATAGATTTTTTTTTCTTAGCAAAGATCCATGAGGAAAGAGAGACAAATGTAGAGGAAGAGATTAGGATTTTAGGAAACTCTCGATGCTTTGAGGTGAAGATATCTCTCATAAGAAATATTTTCCATTATTAAACTACGATATTCCCATTCTGTGTGAACATACAGAGATATGATTTCGTATAGCAAAGTATATAAGAGTTATACAAAGTAGTGAAATTATGCTCATAACAATTTTGTAAACATAGATATGTAGGAAATAGAGAAACAATATCGTGTCAAAGCTATGAAACTGTACATAGAATGTTTGTGATAATGGAGTTCAAATTTATGAGAGAGATAGTAAAAATGTCATTGAACAGTAGAATAAAACCATAGAGGATAAACAGTAAAATGTTTTAATTTACATCTGAAATACTATGGAAGATAAATTTTCTTACCATCGTTTTGTATCATCAAACCCATAAAGAAAATATATTGTAAACTTTGTTGCTTTGATAGACACGAGATTATGGAAAAATATTTTGTGTAACATTGTTTACATAGATTTTTATGGTCTATAGAAAGTTGTCACTTAGCTTTGTATACTTGAGAAAACATAGGTTTCATTTAACTGTCAAAACACCAAATATGTGTAGAAATCTAGGATATAAAATGAAGAGACTGAACTTTATGAGAACTCAGATATAAATCTAGAAGTTGAGATGAGAAGATTATTAAAAAGTTTACTTAGTGATAGATTCACATTTCACAATGATTTATATGTATAAGTTTTAATGTTTATAATCAAAAGTTGTGATGATAGATATTCACTTATATAGGATATATATAAATTATATCGATATCATTGAAAACACCTAAGTATAGTGATATAATATCACATATGCATTATACAAATAATGATGAGCATTATCATGATATACAAAGGATGTTAAATATGAGTTCATAACCTATCCTATATCGAAAGTTAGTGGACTTAAGAAGACCAAGAGGTTGAAAATATTATACTTTTAGGCTCAAACCTATTTAGGTTGAAAGATTGAACTTAGTCAAAAGATTAGTTATAAAAATGATAGTATTCATTAAGATCTTATATGAATGAGGATATACCTCGTGTACTATGTTCATAACAATGCCCAAGTGGTCAAGAGAAGACTAGAGGTTATCGTATTCATGTTGTATTAAATTATAAATTTTAACCTTTGGAAAACAAGAGTGTTTGATATTCCAATGCGTTGGGATAGAGAAGTTAAATCCCTAGATTGGACCCAGAAGGGACCTTAAGAAAACTTGAAACTCTTAAATCAGATATAACATTGATTTAGTCTATTGTTTATTTTGGTTGACAGTGAATGGTCGAGAAACCATAGATCAAGACAAGTATAATTTAGGAAGAGTCTAAGAAGTATTTATGATAAAATAAATAATTTCATGATAGGATCAAAAACTTGATTTATTACACAAGAGTGCTCAATTTTTGGGTCATTGAGTAGAATGACAAGAAGTCGTAGACCCTAGTATTTACAAGTATGTAAGAGGAACTCTCTGAAAAGTTGAAGTCACCTAAAGCCATATATTACGTTTATCCTAGATTAAGGATTATTTCTAAGTTAGATTGACTAAGATTTGAATTTAGTCAAGACAATTCATGTCTAGAGATTCCAGTCAAGTAAGTCAAACTATAGGATGTTGTAGTTTTCATGTCAAGTTAGGGGTGTCTGAATACACGACTACGTTTATTGTAAACATCTATTTATAGAGAAACTTTAGCTAAAGTGATGCATTTGTCTTTGCATGCATTAGTCGGTTCACCATGTCTAGATTGCGTAACCTGTCAAAATGATCATACTTAGCTAGAAGATTGACTAGAGTTGTGTGGTTGATTGAGTTAAGTAAGACACAACACTAGAACTCAGATGGCAACCTATTGGTTCCTTATGTCTATACTCTTCGTGAAGGTTAAGGTCACTTCCAGATGGAAGATGAGTGGCAGATTGTTGGTCTGTAGTTGGAGGAAAAGCAATCGAATGATGATCTCCCTTTGTAGCAGAAGACTCGTTGAGACTTGTGAGATAGATACCACATTCTAGATGCAGTATACTTCATGTTATGACTTATGATTTTCAAACTTATGTAAAATTATTCATACTACCAAGTGCAAATTATTTGTAAATGTAAAGTGAAATGATTTCACTATGATTTTATCTTTGAATATGTTGTAATTTCAAAATTGAAAAATATTTAGGAAAGATATACATTTAATTCTATGTGATTATTCAAATGTTAAAAGCAAAAAATTCACTTATGGTTAAACATGTTCTTTTACTTTCTTAGTAAATTTTGTGAGTAATTCCAAGTTGTATGAGTTGGTATGTTACATCTTTAGGCATCGTAAATTAGTGTGTGCATGACTCTTTCATCTTAAATATTTTTTTTTCCTCCACCTCAATTTTTGCCTTCAGTTTACATTCCTAGTTTAGAGGATGATTTCCTTAGGAATTTCATAAATGGCCAGAATCCGAATTCACGCATACACATGGGAATTGCCTTCCAGAATATCGATATCCACTTGATTAGTAATTCCCATGCAATTTCCAAATTTGGTAAGCCTTTTGATATTCCAGTATTCTAAAGGTAGGTTATATAGCCTTACCCACAATGGCCCATCATGTCAAACACAGATTGTCAGGTTGAAGCTAGGGCACCGCCTTTCAAGGTACAAGGACACGTCGCCCACATGCCATAATCCCTTATTGATGATTTCCTCCCTACATCCTTTGATTCAAAAATTGAGACAAAAAATCCATGGGGCAAAAAAAAGAACATTATGAGTCTTCTAGTTTTGCCGAAATCTAGTCTAGGACCTAAGCCCTTGAAAAGCACTTCTCCAACAAAGGGAAAGCACTTCGCCATCCTCATCAAAGCTTATCTTTGGGGTATTGGGTGGAGGACAGTCGAACCCACTCCATCGTAAACAGTCGGCATGTTGTCTTGTGTTGTTTACCATTTTTTTGACCTCGACTGATTTTGACTGATCTGTTCGACCTGTTCATCTGACAACCATGACTGTTTCAATCCTTCTATTTTTGCATTTGGTCGATTTTTATTGATTAACCGGTAAGATTTTTACTGCAACATGCTGTCTAAACTTTTTTGTCGTGCCCTCCCAAACCAATTTGCATTTTTTCGCTACCCTGAATTTTTCGCACCATCATTCTTGAGGATAGATATGATTATATTCTATTGATTGATATTCAATATATCAATTTCAATTTTCAAGACATCACTGCTAATATCAATCAATTATGTAATGTCCCCTTTCCAAGCCTAGTCAGAATAGGACCATTAGCCTATCTCATGATCCCGATGGGCTAGGGAATGGTTTGGGATCATTTTTGGTTAATTATCAAATTGGAGTTATAAGGTTTGTTTAATTTGATAATTAAACTAAGTTTTATTATTTTTGGTGCACTTAAATTAAGGCGGGTTATTTTAAAAAGTGACTTCATGTTATGACTTAATGGGAAAAAGGGAAATGTTATAATTTTTAATTCCCTAGTCACTTAAGTGTGCACCTAACTTGATATTAGAAATTATTTCTAAGGGAAGTGCAAAAAAGCTCTAATTTCAAGAAAGATTGGTTTTGTAACTCCCAGGTGCTTATAAAAAGAAGTTATGAGCTCAATTGGAGGATGCTTTGGAATTTGATAATGATATGCTGCTGGGTTGAAACCAGAGATCAATTGTGCCTTCTTGTGGACGGAAACCCACTCGAGGATGATCAGTTTCGGTGGTGTGATATCCACCCTAGCTGGTAATGGTGATTTCCACTCAGGGAATCACAGGGTGCTCAATGGATTTTGAGTTTTTGTGAAGTTTTTTCATTTGTAATCAGTTTAATGGAGAATAATAAATGCCTATGCAAATTTTGTGGTGATTTTTATAGTTCTTTGTGAAAATTGAATTTTCCTTCCTTAACCGTACCATCTCTAGCCGTACACTTGCTGAAACATTGATTTGCATCAGAAATCAAAGTTGGTCATTTTGATGCCTATATTGATTGTAGAGTATTCATTAATGGTAGATGACCCTTTGCAAGTGATTTGATGAGTTTTGGTACTGTTTTGTGTTTTCTGGGAGTGATCCGTACATATTCTTGACCGTACGGCTGAATGGCATCGATGCACATAAGGAAAAAAGGTTGAAGACTTTATAAACTCTATTGATTGAATCTTGTTTACCTCCATTGGACAACCACTTTACGAGTTGTTTGGTTGGATTTGATGAAGATTTGAATTTTCTAGAGCCATCCGTACATGTACTTGGCCGTACATGGTGATTTGCAAAAATACACATTAGAAAAAAATGTTTAGGAGTTTGATTTGTCTATTGATTCCATCCTTTTTATCTCCTATCAACAACCATTTTAAGACTGATTTGAAGTTGTTTGGTGAAGAGATGAAATTTCTATGATATCCGTACCATTCTTGACCGTACGGCTCAGGCATGAGTAAAAATGAATGCTGAAGTGAATGTCTTCATATCAGACCAGTTTGACTGCTCAGAACTTCTTATTTTGGTTGATAAATCAGTTTGGCATTGATGTTTGAGTTAGTTGTGGTGTGGATGGGATTTGAGATTTCCATGCTTCATTTGTGGCTGCCGTACCAGCAAGGAACAGTCAGCATTAAAGTGTGAATTCTGTTTTCAGCAATGTTAGATACATTCATTTTCCATCAGCAAACTCAAGTCTCCTTAACCCTTTTGTATGCAGGATCTGAATGCCAATCTTGATTTTCAGGGGACTCTTCAGCAGGCTACAATTTGATGAAAATGGAATATTAATGTATTAAGTTCATTGTAATTTATTTCCTTTATATTTTCATCATTAAGGCCCTGGATGGTTTACCGCCAGTGTGGAGGAAAGAACAATTAAACATATTGTAACCCCTGGATGGTTTTACCGCCAGTGTGGATAAATGAACTTTTCTTTATTGTTTCTACCCACTGCATAAGTGGAGTATTCCCACTGAATAAGTGGATGGCATTGTAATTTTTCCTTTCTTGCTCTCATACCCACTAAAAGTGGTGAATCCCCACAACTTGTGGATGCCTGCATATGCAGATGAATGTTTACTTGTTTGCACAATGTTTTAATTTGTAATCTAAAGCACATTATGCTCTCACCTTGCCCGAATTGGGATCTTGGTGATCAGAAGTGCGGAGGAGTTTAGTTGTGCTAACACTGTTTATCATTGTTCTATATTTTGGAAAAAATTTTGGGGTTGTATATTACAAATTACTACAATAATTTAGAATATTTATCTCTTCTAAACACTCCACGTGGCTATTGTCATTTCGAACGCACATTTCGATAAATCCTGTCTAATACATAACAATATACTTTTTAAACGTTGTCCTATTTTGTGGACACGGATACTGAAACTTAAAAAGGATTATAAAAAGCTGCCCTTATTTCCAGTTTGATGATCTGTGAAGTTTTAAAAATAAGAAGTCATCAAAGTTGAACAGTGGAGAAAAGGGATTCACGTTTATGAAATGACACAATTTCAAAACCATGAAGAATTTGTCAAGAAGAATCTTTCAAAACAGCTTTAAAAACAATAGAAAAAGAAAAAGAAAAAGAAAACAACAAAACCTATCAAGTTTGAAGGCATGAAAGCCACTGAAACTCTCAGCATGTGAATTTTGATTTGAAAATATAGTTTTTAACATTGCAAAAATTTCACATGCATTTTTTTCGTGGGAGTATTTTAATGCCAGAATGGAAGTAGGTATATATGGATTGTGCGAAATGGACATAGAATATCTTGTATTAAGTACACCGCGTTGAACTGTCATTTCGACACCATACTCCGACGAGATAAGCATCTAAATTAAAAAGAGGCTTTTAGTGGCTTCTCCTCTGTACAGCGTTTTCCAAATATTGAATAATGGAGAACGTGCAAAACGTATTTTTGGAGGGTCCAGTCTTGCCAACAAAAACAAGTAGCAAATAACAAAGAATTATTTGCTTGGCTGCTTTTGATTGTGCGTCAGTGGATAAGATTTACCTTTAGATTGTAGCCCGGACGATTCCCACTGTTGAAACGACTATAAAATGGGGCTACGTGTAGAGAGAAAGTGTGTAGCTCGATCTATGTGGGTTTAGATCTTGGTCTTAGTACTCATCTAGACTGCTTGCAATGGCTGGCAGATCTTCTGTAGTTTATGAGCCAAGTGTTTTCTGTGTGTTGTTTTTATTGCTGGCACTGTTATCTTTTGCTGCTGAAGCGAAGGTGCATTTCCACAAATGGAAAGTAAATTACCAGACATGGGCTCCTGATTGCGTGCAGGTGAACATCATCTCTATAAATGGACAATACCCCGGGCCAACGATCAGAGCCAGAGAAGGGGACACCGTTGTTGTCCAGTTAGAAAACTTGATGCCCACTGAAAATGTTGTTATTCACTGGCATGGCATTCGCCAGGTAAATTATCTGTTTTTCTTTTCATTTTCCCGTTCAGTTTAAAGGTCACGCCATTCTACAGGGCAGAAAAATGCCTCTAACACTCTACTTATATGTAGTGGGAAATAATCGGCCACAGTAAACAGTAGGCATGTTGTCGTGCTGACTGTTTATGGTTTTTTTGACCTCCTTTTTTGTAGACCTGTTCAGTCCACCTCCTCATTGCTAATGTTTCGACCTTTTCAATGGACAAAATTGTTGATTGAATTGCTTCGACCTATTCAGTGGGCAAGATTTTTGACCAGCCGTGCCCGCTGGTTAAGCTTTACCGGAAATAACTAGATCTCTTAACGTCTTGCATTGCAGATCGGCACTCCCTGGGACGACGGGACGGCCTCCATGTCGCAGTGCGCAATCTATTCAGGCGAAACCTACGTGTATAAGTTCGTTGTGGACAGAGTAAGTTGGAGTCTCTTTCAATACGAAATGTGAACTTCACTTAACTATAATATTGATCATGAATATGTGAAATGCAGCCGGGGACGTACTTCTACCACGGTCATTATGGCCTACAGCGGTCAGCGGGGTTTTATGGGTCGTTGATAGTGGATGCGGCGGGCAAAGAACCCTTCACCTACGATGGAGAACTGAGCATCGTTTTAAACGACTGGTGGCACAAGAGCACCTACGAACAGGCCATGGGCCTCTCTTCCAATCCCTTCGTCTGGGTTGGGGAGCCTCAGGTATATCATCTACATTTCGGCTATTTTTAAATATCATCTATTTCAATAGTCAAATGTTAGTTTTGAACAATAAAAATAGGACAAATATCCATGGGTTGTAAATTTACTATTAATTGTTTGAGTTGTAATACATACTGACCTTCATTAGGGTGAAACAAAACATGTTGTTCCCCTCACATTAATGTAAATTTATATAAATTTGGCAAATATCACAATCAATGGAGTTTACATTAAGTATTAAAAGCTTCATTTTATTATTATTTTTAAATTGACTTTTAAATTTATCATTAAATTTCATTTTTTTCCTTTTTAATTTTCAAAATTAATTCTATCTAAAAAAATATTGACTTTTTTAATTTTTAGTTTGTTTTTTGCACTACTATTTTTTTTTACATATTGATAAATCACACTCTCTTTTGTTAAGCTTGATTCATAAGTTGGCTTTTATTTTTATTTGATTTACATTATTTTATAAATTTTTAGTTATTGTAAAATTACTTAAACATATTTATATGCTTTAATGATATTCATTAAAAGCCACCACATAGCCTTGTTACCCTGATTTGCCATCTTTGTGCTCTAATAGCTAGTTAATTATACCATATTGACTAACAGTTAACTCCACCTCAACTTTTCCAGCAAGCTTCAACTTGGAGGTCAAGCTTCACCCTAACAATTAAAATCTTCTTTCGCGTAATAAAATTGGGCTCTACTTAAACATCATCCACTTCAATGGTCAAACAATCAATAAGAATTTTACACCTGCTATTATTACAATAGTACAAAGGCAGATATGACCACTAATTGACACTTGTTAACTTTTTTTTTTTATATTTTCATTAACCTGAAAATGATTTAATGAGAAATTAGAAAACTATTTTACAAGATGATGAGAGAGATTTCTAATAGAACCATAACAATAATATATCATCCTATTGGCTAAAAATGTATTGCAAGCTTATAATTTAAGGATTGCAATGTGTATGTTGTTCTTATTTTAAACCATATGTGACGTTTAATTTGGCAGTTAACAATGATTTGAATCTCACCATTTTTTAAAAATTTTTTTGTGCCGCTTTTTACCAGTCACTCCTGATAGAGGGGCGAGGACAATACAACTGCTCAGCAACCAGCAAGTCCTGCAACGCTACAAACACACAGTGCTCGCCTTACGTCTTGCCGGTGCAACCTGGGAACACATACCGCCTCCGTATAGCAAGTGTGGCATCTCTTTCAGCCCTCAACTTTGTGATTCAGGTTGGTCAGCTTAACCCAAGAATCTTTATTTATTAATCAACGTAATCAAACAAATAGGGTTGTTCAAGCCTTTCCCATGTTTCTCACATTTGGTTTTTGTACAGGGACACAAGATGACAGTTGTAGAGGCAGACGGGCATTACGTAGATCCGGTGGAAGTAGACAACCTGGACGTATATTCCGGCGAATCATATTCCGTTCTGATAACAGCGAACCAGAACCCTTCTCAAAACTATTGGGCGGGTGTGAACGTGAGAGGCAGGCAGCCCAAGACGCCCACTGGATTGGCCATCCTAAACTATCTTCCCAATCCTTCAACGAACCTTCCCACCGCGCCATCTCCCACGAGCCCATTGTGGAACGACTACGCCTACAGCAAAGCTCTGGCTAAGAAATTCGTGGCTTTCAAAGGACACGAAGAACTTCCTCCGCTTCAGTCCCACAGGCGGCTGATCCTTCTCAATACGCAGAACAAGATCAACGGATACACAAAGTGGGCGATCAACAACATTTCGCTGGTGCCTCCTCCGACTCCGTACTTGGCCGCCATGAAATACAAAATCCACGGCGCCTACGACACCGCCCCCCCTCCGGACGTGTACACTCCCCGTGACTACAACATCACCATTCCTCCTCCAAATCCCAACGCCGTCGAAGGGAACGGTGTGTACGTCTTCAAATCGAACTCTGTTGTGGATGTGATTCTTCAGAATGCGAATACTCTCACTGCCAACAATTCAGAGATCCACCCATGGCATCTGCACGGCCACGATTTCTGGATTCTTGGATATGGAGATGGCGTGTTTGACCCAGCAAAGGACCCTCTAAACTACAACACAGTTAATCCTCCGCTGCGCAACACAGTGGCAGTATTTCCATATGGATGGACAGCCATTCGATTTAAAGCCGATAATCCAGGAGTATGGGCATTCCACTGCCATTTGGAGGCCCACTTTTTCATGGGGATGGGAGTGATGTTTGCAGAGGGAATAGAAAAAGTAGGAAAGTTGCCAAGTGCAGCGATGGGATGTGGCCTGACCAAGAATAAAATTCACATGCACCACTGATCTCTCTCTGCTCGAGTCACCAATTTTAGTAAGATATGATTTTATCTATCCTCAAGGTCATCATCAATTATCAATTATAATAATTGATAAGCACTGTAGTAGAAACTATTAATAAGTCTTTTATCAATTATCAATTATATTGCACTCTCGCGTTGAACTAAAAAGCCATGTAATGTTGGACTATAAGAATATATAAACTAGCAGTTGCACGAAATTTACGGGCAACGGGATGAAATATTGAATAATAATATGATCATAATCTAAATACATGTAAATATCTTTAAAAGAAAACAGTTGAAAACAAATCACTCAGGCCAGCATATCAAACTGCAAGATTTGAGGTGAGCTGAAGGAGAGCGCGAACAGAAAACAAAAGAATCGCCTTCGGTTATTCTTTATTATTAAATTTCAATTAAAAGATCTACTCTGTAATTACAGAAACTCAAGAAAGAATTCCATTCACTTTCTTTATATGATCATCACAGGATTGAGTTGGATTCCCAACTCTGCTGGCAAAGGAAGACCTTTTTATCCAGCCTTACATATGTTTTTTTCCTAATAATAAATATAATGACCCACTTTCAAATTAAAAAAGCTGAGTGCACTTCCACAAGGGTAACTACAAGAGAATTTATTTCTGATTTATTCTGTATGGTCTGGCAAGAGCATTGAGTTTGATGTGTGTAATATTTTTTGGCGGCAAGAGCATTGAGTTTGATGTGTGTAATATTTTTTGGCTTTCCTTTTTCATCAAGTCTTATATTTATCAGTTGTAATGAATATAATGACATGTTTTAAAAAAAAAAACTGTAATTCCAAATGGGGAGCTGTTGTTTCAGATTCATCCCTAAATCCTCTGTATCATGGCCGCTCATCACTGCATAATATTTTAATGCGACTGTTGAAAAAAAAAACCATTTGTGATTAGTTCTGGCCTAAAATATCGAAACTTGGTTTTTCTTCCCGCGGTCAAGATGCCACTCTACAACTATATTCTTGAAAAGATAGCGCGGATTCAGGGCGAAATTGATAGCAGAGGCGAAAAACCCTCATCGTAACTTGGTGGCGTGGGGTCTAGTGAGGGAATATAGAAGAATATGCAGATGAATATTCATCAGTGAGGAAGCAATCCTTATCCAACAAGTGGTACACTTTTGTGTTAAGTTTAGCTCATACAACAATCTTTATTCACTTAAATTTATTTTCACACATTTGTCATTGAACTCTCATTATTGAACATACATTTGCACCCACTCCCATACATTCATCACTGCGTTAAGATCATCACTTCCTTTCCCATGTTAATTTCTACACCACTTGGGATTTATATATCATGATATGTGAGAATGAATCTAGAATTCAAATATTCAAATTCAAAGTTTAATTTTCTTGCCCCTATATATTAGTAATTATAAGTTGACTGGGTAGATGTTTGTGCAACACGTTTTTATGTCTTAGTGTTTAAAGACATTTATTGTGCCATTAGTTTGCAATGGAGGATAAGGAAAGAAAATATCAAGGAGAATCATTAGCTCACACACTTTGATTCTCTAAAGAAATAAAGAATCACAATTGCATATAAGCCACTTACAAGTTGGTGAATATTTTCTTTGAATATTCACTCTAATCCATAAAGTTAACCCATCCAAGGGTTTGACCTAGGTGAAATTAACCCTAGCAATTTGGTAGATTTCTCCAAGGTGTTTATAAACACTACCATCCTTAACAATCTTATTAGACATCTAAGATAAAGATTAATAGGTTTTAGAATTCTATGTTTCACTAAGCTAGATTCATGTGTCAAGGTTCAAAAATGTGGAAATCAAAGGTCAAACTCATAGTGCTCAAGATTGAACATCAAGGTTTTCTAAGCAAGTTTTGATTTTGAGGTTCCAATCATTGCATCAAGGACATTTTTGATTTTGAGGTTCCAATCATTGCATCAAGGACATTATTTTTTTTATTGCATATCGTTTACAAATTTTCTGCTCATACAAGCATTAATATGAGACCAATACAACCACAATAGAAATCACCTATGGAAGACCAAGAGTCACTACACAAAAATCCACTTTTTATTAAGAAACCACATCCACATTAGAAGCCAACTATGGAAGACCAAGAGTCACAACTTAGAATTCCACACTAGATGTCCCTATGGGGATTTGAACTTGGGTCTCCACAATGAGAACCCAACATTTTAACCAATTAAGATTAACCCCTTGGACAAGGCCTTTAATTTTTTGGAGATAGAAAATTGATTATATACATCATCAATTCTAAAGATGAGTATTCTAATCCTTTATAACATTTAATTTCTAAATATTTAATGCAATTATCAAACAAGGTGTATTTAATTAGGATAATTTGTGCTTAATAATTATATTTATTTAATTATAGTGCAATTATTTTCTTTTCTTTAAGCATATATTTAATTATATAGCTTGCAGTGCATGCACACCATCCCATACAACAATTACTTGAGCCACTTTAGGTCATTTATTTTGAGAGAGCATAGTTAAATGAACCAAAATAAATTAATAATTTAAAAAAAAACCTAAACAGAGAGTGAACAAATATTGAATAGGAAGGACTCTATGTCTTGGTGGTGTAAGGAAAATACACTTTCCTTATGTGTTTATCTAGGTTAATTAATTAATGAAATCAATAAATAATTTGATTAACATAAAAAATAAAGCTAGGTAAATAAATGTTGTTTCTAAAATTTAAATGAGAAGGATTGGGAACTTGGCTTTGGGAACTATGATGAAGAATAATCAGATTCTGCATAGAATTTGATCACTAAGGTTATTGAAATTAGTGCTCTAAATTTGGGAAATATCTTAGGGTTACAACATATGTCAAATTCTAATATGGATTGGATCCATGTCATTTAGGATTAATGTTGTGCTTTCTAGTATGGACCTAACATGTTGAAATGATCTAAATCTCATGGGATTGAAGTAAGTGATTGCATACAATTAAAAATAATGTCACCCCTACTTTGATATTTATTGATCTAAAGGACTAGTAGTATTGAAAAATAGCTTAGGGAGATCATTGGATTACAAGGGTTATGTTCTACTAGGTCAATCCCCATGATTAGATTGAATTTTACAATCATAAAATTTTATAAAAGGAAGCAATCAAGCATCTAGGAGTCCTAGATGAATTTTATGCAAGTTTGGATTCTTTATGAAGTGATTGAACTAACTTTGCATGAAGAGTGTGCTTTAACTTTAGCATTCAATTTGTGTGTGTTTGTTCTTTGGCATATTTCAACTCAATTGTTTACTTGTGTGTGATTAAACTAACTTTGTGCATGAAGCATGTTTAAAATTTGGCACATGTTCACTTTCTATGTGTGAAGTGTATGTTTTAAGTTTGACATTCATTTTGTGTGAATTGTGTGTGAAAATTTAATTTGGGCATTCACTTTGTCTAGTGTGTGTATTTGTATTTGTACTTTACATTCACATATGTCTACAACTCTTATCAACTAACACTACATTAAAATCACATCAAATTAATAATTAGGACATAGTAGAATTCATTGAGTGAATCATAATATCATAAGGGTTTTCAATTTTTTCTTTTTATATTTTTTGAGAGCAAAATGAGCAACATAAAAGTAGTTTGTTGCAAGATTCAAGCAATCATTCATTAAAAGGGATCAAATAGTTGATAATGAACACACATAATTTTTTTTATCATTTGAAGTCATTTTTAAATATGAGGGTTCCTTATCTCTCCAAAAAGGTTTCCTTTCTTTATACTAAATTATTTTTTAAAGAACTAAAAAAATTATAATGTTAATATAAATAAACACTATTTTCATATATATCAATGTAAAATCTCCTATATTTATACAAATTAGTGAGGCAGGCCCCAGGGAGTACACAAAATTCAATAAATCAACCTAACATAGTTTTGCAATTTTAAAAAGTAACTTAGTGTATAAGAAAGATATATTTTTAAAAAGTACTAAAGTAAAATTAAAATTTTTTTAAATTATAATAAAATTTATTTTATATTTTATATTTGAAAAAAGAAACCTGTAAAAAACTTTCTAAATACAATAAATCAACCTAACACAAATTTGCAATTTAAAAAAAGTATCTTTCAACCTAACATAAATTTGCAATTTAAAAAAGTATCTTTCAACCTAACATAAATTTCTAATTTAAAAAATATCTTTAGTGCATAAAAGATATATATTCTATAAATCAACCTAACATAGTTTTGCAATTTTAAAAAGTAACTTCAGTGTATAAAATTAAATAAGAACTAATTTCAAACTAAACTAAATAAGAGAGAACTAAAAAAATTATATTTTTTTAAAGGACTAAAAAAAACTATAATGTTAATACAAACAAACACTATTTTCAATGTAAAATCTTCTATATTTTTTAATAGAATTAAATAAGAACTAATTTCAAACTAAATAAAAATCTTAATTAATTTTTTTTTAAGAACTAAAAAAAATATTATTAATTTTAGAAGAATAATGAAAAAGATTAAAGAAAATAAATCTAGAATTTTTATTTAATTTTAGAAGAATAATGGAAAGATCAAATTAAATAAATTTAGAAATTTTATTTAATTTTAGAAGAATAATGGAAAAGACCAAATTAAATAAATTTAGAAAAATTATTTAATTTTAGAAGAATAATGGAAAGACCAAATTAAATAAATTTAGAAAATTTATTTAATTTTAGAAGAATAATGGAAAAGATAATGATAAGATAGATGATGGAGGAAAAAGTTGAATTTAGAAAAATGGAAAGATCAATTATAAATTAAATAAATAAATTAAACCAATTTCAAACTAAATAAGATTAAATTTAAATCTTAACTAAACTATTTTTTTAAAGAACTAAAAAAAATTAACCATCACCAAATATTTTTTGGTTTTTGTTTTTAAATTTTGTCCAATTTTTTTTTTTGGTTTTTATTTTTAATTTTTTCTAATTTCTATTTTAGTTTCTATTTTTTATTTTTTCTAATTTTTTTTTTAATACAAATGGGTAAAAACTTTATTGAAATTCAGAAAAGAACATTACAAAGCATCAAAGGGCCAAGGCCCCAGTAATCCATAAGAAACAACCATACAAAGTATGAAACAACATCATCCTTCACCAATACCATTCCCATCCTCAGCAAGAATCTTCTCCAAGTCATGTCGGAGCTCATGAGGAACCTGCTCCCATTCATCGATCTTCCATCCATCTAAATGCTCAGAAGCCCACTTAGCCAAACAATCTGCTGCCCTGTTCCACTCCCTTGGAATATGGACAAAAGACACCATCTCCATCAAAGAACTTATCTGCAGAATCTGCTGCACCATCATAGCCAACTGCTAACTAACATCAGAAACCTTCTGTGTATTCAGCAAATTAATCAAAACCTATGAATCAGACTCACAGATAACCTTGCGCCATCCCAAAGCATAAGCCCTCTCCAAATCATAGAGGATCGCCAAACCTTCCATAAGGTTGATAGTTTGCCATCCTTCATGAACAGAATAGAAAAAAACCACCGATCCTAAAAAATCCCTGCCAGTCCCACCAATCCTAGCAGGCCTAGGATTGCCCCTTGAAGAACCATCAGTATTGAGCTTCAGAATGCCAGCCGGAGGGGGAAGCCATCTCCCCACCCTTTGAACTTTCTTTTTCACTCGCCTTCCTCTCCTGACACAAGCAGAAGCTGGAGACAACTCTTGAATACCTAATCTATCGACCAGCTCAGCATCTCCTTTCTCCAAAGGGAACACCACATCACACTTAGATTCCACCGTCTCCTGAATCATACTCATAATTTTGTGCCAAACTTGTTGAATCAACAGCTTCTCACCTCAAAATATTTTGTGATTCCGTTCCAACCAAATCTGCCATAGTATGAAGGAAGCCCCAACATACCACACATTCTGCAAGAAAGAGGCCATAGAAGGAGGTCTACCTAGACTACTCCAAAAATCCACCAGGGAGGAAGCATGCACACAGGGGCTTTTCCAAACTTCCCACCAAAAATGCCAAAGTTGTAAAGTCAAGGGACAACGGAAAAACAAGTGAGAGGAGTCCTCCTCTCCACATCCACACATAACACACATAGAAGGACCTTGAAAACCCCACTTCTGAATATTATCCCAAGTCAAGCACCTATTCCAAGCCAAAGTCCAAATAAAGCAGTTACACTTCGGCCAAGAAAGCTTATTCTACACTTTCTTCTTCTAGTGAACCTCCACCCCATCCAGCTGGTTAGATAACAACACCTGATATCCAGAAGCAATAGTATAGACACCCTTAGGATTAGGAGACCAAGAAAGAACATCCCCTTCCTGGAGGGAGCTACAATGTCTACGAGAAAGGATACTATGAAGCTCAGTACACTCCTCCTCCATACCAACAATAGGCCACTCATCAGGATTCTTCCATCTCGCCACCACCAACTGCCCATGAGAAGAAAAGGACTTGAAGTCACTCACCCTTGACCAACCTACTTCACAGAACCTCTGGCATAGAGTCACCAAATTAGGAAACTGAGAAACAATGGGAGGAAAACCATCCCAGGAATCAGACCAAAAATGAGCTTTTGTCCCTCTTTTACAAATCCAAAATAAACCATCCTTGACCAGAGCAGCTGCTTTCTTGAGTGTACTCCAAATCACTAAGCCTTTCCCCACTAGTGGATAATGAGGAATATCAATTTGAGGGATCCCCGAGAAGTATTTCTGAGTTAATATCCTGGCCCAGATCCCATCCTGCTCCACACACCACCACCAATACAATTTAGCAGCCAACACCATCCCTAACAATGACGACTACCTTAACCTGAGGCTGCCAAACTGCTTCGGGCTACAAACAATGTCCCATCTAACAAGGCTCCATTTAGAGGACAATAAGCTACCAGCCCATAAAAACTATCTTACTAAGGAATCCAATTCCCTAACAAAACCCAAAGGGGCCACCTGAATCATACATCTATAAATGGGGAGGGCCTGCACCACAAACTTGAGCAACTGAACATGACTCGCAAAGGATAACCAACGATGGGTCCAATGATTAACTTTCACACGAAATTTATCCAGAATATTCTGCCAAGACTCCTTGGGAAGTCTTCCAATAGAGATGGGAATACCAAGATAGGTCAAAGGGAGAATCCCAGTCTGAAATCTCAAGATATGAGCAATTCGCCTCTGAATGGAACCTAGAGTATTGAAGAAAAGGATGGAAGACTTATCTTCATTAATCAATTGGCCCGAAGCTACAAGATAAACATCCAACACCTTGCGCAAATTTGAAGCTTCCCTAATTGTAGCCATACCCATCAAAGCAGTGTCATCAACAAACTGCAAGTGAGACTGTGGAGGTAAACCACCTCCCCACCCCCAGCCCTGAATGAAACCTAACTCCACATTCCTTCTTATCAAGCATCCAAGACCCTCAACAAGAAGAAGAAACAAGTAAGGAGAGAGGGGGTCACCCTGCTGCAAACCTCGAGAGGCACGAAAAAGCTTAGAGTGCTCACCATTTATTAACATAGAGAAGGAGACCGAAATAACACAACTCATAACCCAATAAATCCACTCATCCCCAAAACCAAAAGCACCAAGAACCTTCCGAAGGAAGGACCATCAAACGCGGTCATAAGCCTTAGCCATATCAAGCTTGATGAACATTGCCTTATCTTTGGAATTAGCCATAGAGTGAATGGTTTCAGTTGTGATAACAACCCCATCTAGAATTTGACGTCCCACCACAAAACCACTCTGTTCCTCAGAAATCAGCACTTTAAGCCACTTTTTCAACCTATCCGCAATTAATTTAGAGATAATTTTATAAATCACATTGCAAAGAGAGATAGGATGAAATTGACTTAACCTATCAGCCCCATCACACTTTGGGATGAGAGCAAGGAAGGTGGAATTCAAAGCCTGTAACATCTATTTATTCTTATGAGACTCCTGAACAACCACCAACAAGTCCAACTTGATAATCTCCCAGAATTCTTGAAAGAACTCAATCAGGAAACCATCAGGGCCAGGAGCTTTCCCCCTCTTCATTTGAAACATGATCCCCCCTAGCTTCTCAATCGAAATATCACTCATAAGATGCTCATTCATCTCCCTAGAAACCAAAGAAGGGATACAAGGAAGGACCTGAGCTTCCTCATCAGAACCCCCCTGCGAGTCCTCCCTGAATAAAGAAGCAAAATATTGCATAGCTTCACGTGTGATTTCATGAAAAGAAGAAAGAGTTTCACCCCTGTCATTCACCAGAGTAGAAATAGAATTGCCATGTCTCCTAGCTTTCATCGAGTTGAAAAAAAAAGTGGTATTTTTATCCCCTTCCTGAAGCCACTCAATTTGAGCCTTTTGTTTCCAAAAAATTCCTCTCGTAGCTCACACTCTTCCAATGCTTTCAAAGCCCTAGTCTCTTCTTGAAGCAGGTCCTCAGTCACTCCATCCTCCCTGATCAACCTCGTAATACCATCCAACTCAGCCTGGGCTGCAGTCTTAGCATGGAAAATGTTTCCAAAGCACTATTGATTCCAACATTTAAGCTGATACTTGACAAATTGAAGTAACTTAGCAAAAGTATACATTGTTGTACCATAAGTAGGTCTACCTTACCTCCACCACTCAACAATATAGTCATGGAGAGAGGAGTCACGCAACCACATAAGCTGGAACTTGAAAGAAGGAGACCGAGGCATACGAGCTGAAGAAATAGCTAGCTTGATAGGCCAATGATCTGATCCCCTCCAATCCAAAATTTTAGAGCTAGAAGACCACAACCCACCAACCGAGTAGCAAGAAACCAAAAAGTGGTCAAGTCTCCGCAATGCAGTTATTCCCAATCCTCCGATTATTCCAAGTAAACTGGCCATTAATGGGCTTGATATCCACAAGATTTAAAGCTGAGATGTTATCTTGAAGTAGCAATGCAGAAGGCTCAAGCCTCGCAATACCACCTCGCTTCTCAGCCAACGTAGAAATATCATTGAAGTCTCCAACCATAATCCACGGATGGAAAGGAACCATGCTTCGGACAAACTGGATATGGGACCACAAAAGTTGTTTACCCTGAAGTTTAGTAGGCGCATAGATATTGGAGAAGAGAATAGACTCCCCTGTCTCAAAACAAGATGCAATCATAGAGATAGAAGACTGAAAGGACAACCACCAAAGAGGGTGGATCTTTCGAGGATTCCATAAACAAGCCACTCCTCTAGTAGACCTTTGAGCACCAATACACTGGCACTCTCCACTCCCCCACAACTTAGGCACTAAACCAAACATACACTCCACTGATAACTTAGTCTCCTGTAGGAAAAGAACATCAGGAGATTGACTTCTAACCAAATCATGAACAACTTTTTGTCGAGGGCCACTATTCAAGCCCCTTACATTCCAGGATAGAACAATCATTTCAAGGGGCTCAAAAAATGAGAATCCAGAGTCTTAATAGACCCTGACTCTACCAAAGTTTTCCCTGTTAATTTAATCTTATCGAAATCCTTTTTTCTACCAATCTTGGAAGACTTCTCCCCAACCCCTTTTTTAAGATCCTTTTGATGAAGACCCAAATGAGAAGAAGAAGACTTATTAATCTTCACCCCCTTAGTACCTGCAATTGAAACAAGAGGAGATCCATCCTCACCACCCTTCTTCCCTACTATAATAGGAACTGATTCCACCTGGACTTCCATTTGAACATCTATGTCCATTTGCAAAGCCCTATTATCCTGCAAAACCTGAGTAGCTTTAGAAAGAAGGCCCTCCTGTCCTGTACCTAAAGCACCCTGATCCAGATTCACCAAGCCTGGATTCACTTCCTGCTAGCTGAGATCATCTAAAACTTCAAATCTGTTGAAAGAATCTTCATCCTGCCTTTCCTTCAAAGTCCTCTTTTGACCTTGATTCCTGTTTCGAGCCTTGACAGGAATGAAACCATCAGCCCCATCCACATCACTAGGAATGTGTTCCTTCCCCTTTTCAACTCTAGGGGGATTGCGGGGAGGCTGAGAAGGCTGGGAGTCCACAGGCCTAGCTTTAGGGCATCTCCTTTGTAAATGTCCATATTCATGATAGAGACGGCACCGAAAAGGAAGAGTCTCATAGTCCAACTACTACACCCAAGAGTAAGGACCCGCACACATATCCACCGAATCTGGCAAGGGTTTACTTAAATCAATCTCAACACAGATACGAGCAAAAGTCATCACCTTTTTAACTTGAGTCTGCTGTGAAGCACCAACTGGTTTTCCTAGCATTGAAGCCAACAAGTGTAAAACATCATCCTGCCAACATTCCACAGGAAACCTTGGAAGCTAAACCCATACTGGAACCCGGTTCGGAAGCTCTTCAGCAGGATTGAATCCCGCATGCCAAGGTTTAATAAATAACCCAATCTGATTATGAAAATAGGGGCCTCCTTCAAAGGCCTTGTTGCGATCCGCCAAGCAATTGAATGAAACCATGAAAAAGTTATCTGCTAAAAGCATAACCTCCATTTCTCCCTCTGGCATCCAAGTCCGTTGGGCCCATGATTCAAGAAATTGTAAAGAAACTTGCATCCCCATAAACTTGCATAGCAATGCATGCTTTGAATAATAATCAATATCTTCCACAATCATCTCCAGTGGGATAACCAATTTTGGCCTCTCCTCACAACGTTCAAGACATCCATTGATCTTCATAATCCGAGTACCACCAAACAAACCTGAACCAACTAACCCCGGATCTGGTGAGAACAAGTTATTATTAAAAACCTTTGAAGCATGCAAAGGAGAATTTGCACCAACCACTGCTAAGTGAAAATCCATCTTGGGACTAGCCCCTGAAGACTCCCCGATCGGCATTGAAACTAAACAAGATCCAAGGTGAGCAAGTAGGTCCCCGAGAAAAAAGAACCACCACTAGGGTTTAACTGACCCACCACCCAGCACTGCCTTCGAACTGCAGACCCAAACCAACCAGGCACAAAAACCCTACCCACGGCCTCCAACTAGGCACAAAACCCCTGCACACTTAGGGAGAAAGAAACAACGATGCAGATGAAAAAACTTTGCACTGATAAAAAAATACAACCCTAGACCTCCCCAAAATGCATGCACTCCCCACACTTCACACGACCAAGAAAAAACTAGAGGATCAGGCTAGGGCACAAAAGCCCTAGCTCGACATGCAGAGCAAAAAATTGACATCTCAATTTTTTTTTTTTTCTAATTTTTATGTTTGGTTTTTATTTTTATTTTTTTCCAATTTTTTTTTTTGGTTCCATAGTTTTTGTGTTCTTATTTTTAATTTCTTTTTTTGTTTTTATGTTTTTATTTTTTCCAATTTCTTTTTGGACTATACTCATGCAACTTTAAAAGAAAATGCAACTTTTAAAGGATTTTGTGATTTTTCCAATTTTTTTAGTTCAATTTTTTTTAGTTTTTAGTTTTATTATTTATTTTGTCCAATTGCTTTTTTGGTTCCATAGTTTTTGTGATTTTCTTATTTTCTTATTTCAATTTCCTTTTTAGTTTTTATTTATTATTTATTTTGTCCAATTTCTTTTTTGTTTCCATGGTTTTTGTGATTTTCTTATTTTCTTATTTCAATTTCCTTTTAAGTTTTTATTTATTATTTATTTTGTCCAATTTCTTTTTTGGTTCCATAGTTTTTTGTGATTTTCTTATTTTCTTATTTCAATTTCCTTTCTAGTTTTTATTTTATATTTTTTTCCAATTTCTTTTTTCGTTCTATAGTTTTTGTGATTTTTTTTTTTTTTTAAATTTCAATTTCCTTTCTAGTTTTTATTTATTATTTATTTTGTCCAATTTCTTATTTGGTTCCATAGTTTTTGTGATTTTCTTTTTTTTTTATTTCAATTTCCTTTTTAGTTTTTATTTATTATTTTTCTCAATTTATTTTTTGGTTCCATAGTTTTTGTTGGACTACCAAATTTATTTTTAGCAATTGTACGACCAAAAATTGGGACTACCAATTTTTTTTATTCTAAAAAATGTGTGCACATATAATGGCCTATCGGCCAAATTAGAGGGTAAAAATGTATTCTTAATGTTAAGTGCCTTTTGTATGCCTTTGAAATATAATGGTTCACAAAGACCTTTTCTGAGTTGCAAAGAATTACACATGGTTAAATTCAAAAGAACTTCTCTTTGAATTCTATAGATTGTGGAAAGCTCATGCCTACTATAAGTTTTTTGAGTGTTTTTTTCCAATATTTTTTATTGTATAAATTTTAAATCAAAATTTATTGAGTGTAATTTTATCCTTTTAAAAATGAAGTTAGGTTCATGTTCAAGGTAAATTTGGTTAATAAATATTTTTCAGTTTTTAGCATTAAGTTAAAGGAATAGATATGCCTCAATCTTTAATATTAATAAGAAAAAATAAGTGACCTATACTAAAATCAAATTCTTTAGAAAGATTTAAATAACTATTATATAGGATAGTGTACATGCACTCCAAGTTTTAGTTATTTCAATCCCTTTATAAAGTGCTTAAAGAGATTGAAATTACTAGACAATGAATTTGAGAGCTATGCTTCTGGATAAAATTCTCTCATAGTTTTTAGCATCATGTTTTGGATAAAAAATACTATCATGAGTTGTGCAAATACGATGTCTCTCATAAATAATGTACCTGTAATGGTAAAATTTGCATACCCATACCCTTTGTCATTTAATTTTGTGCCCACCTTGGTGGAATGTCTCAAATAAATTTAAATATTGAGAAGTGACACACTCTTGTGCTAAGTCTGGCTTATGCCTCAATCCCTATTGATTCCCATTTACTCCCACTTACACTTATTTCCACATATTTGCCATTTACCTCTCATTATTGCGTTGAAATTTACACCCATCCATAGACGTTCATCTATACCTCCAGATTATCACTTCCCTACCCACATTCATTTCTGCACCACTCACGATTGATCTCACAATAGATGAGAATGAACCCAAAATTTAAATAGTCACATTTAAATTATAATTTCCCACCCCTTTGCACCAGTTGTTATAAGTTGACTTGGTATATCTTTGTGTAACATATAGTTATGTCTTTATTTTTTTAATTAGTCAAATTATGTCTTGGTACTTAAAAGACATTCAATGTGCCATTAATTAACATTAGAGGATAAGGAAAGAAAATATCAAGGAGAATCATTAGCTCACACACGTTAGTTTTCTAAAGGGACAAAAAATCACATATGCATATAGGTCACTTGCATGTTAGTGAATTCTATCTTTAAATATTCACTCTGACCCATAAAGTTAGCATATCCATTGAACTAAGGGTAACTTGACCCTAGTGATCTAGTAGACTCCTCTAAGGTGTTTGTAAACACTATCATCCTTACATTGGATATCTAAGTGCAGGGACAATAGGCTTCAAAAGTACGTGTTCCATCAATTCAAAGCACATGTTAGATTTCAAATCTATGGTAGTCAAGATCAAACCCTCAATGCTTAGGTTGAACCACAAGGTTTTCTAAGAAAGTTTTGATTTTGAGATAGTCATCATGGATTGAGGCCATTAATTTTTAGAGATGGAAAATCAATTATGCACATCCCTATGGAAATTATTCCATCATTAGTTATAGATCTAAGTACCCTAATCCTTTGCATTTAATTTCTAAATAATTATTACAATTATCAACTCAATTAAATTTATCCTAGGTTAATTTGTGCTTGATAAATACATTTATTTTAATTATATTGTAATAATTTTCATTACAATAAGCATAGATTTATTTAGAGAGCTTGGAGTGCATGCACACCATCTTGTACAACAAATATTTCAGCCAATTTAGGGAGTTTATTTTCAAAGAGCATGGTTAAATGAAACAAAATAAATTAATATTTTAAAAAGAAACCTAAATGGAGAGTGCACAAATATGGAATTGGAATAATTCTATGTCTATAACAGTGTAGAGGAAAATACACTTCAATTATGGGGTTATCAATAAACAATGATTAACCTAAACAACTAAGACATGTAAATAAATGTTATTTTAAAAAGTTAAATAAGACACATTAGTCACTTAGCTTTGGAACCAGATAGAATCTAATCACTAATGGTACTAAAATTAATGCTCCTAATTTGTGAAATATCTCAAGTTTACGATAAATGTGAAGTTATGTGCAAATTAAATCCATGCCATGAGAGATTTCTCTCATGCTTTGTGGTACTGATCTAATGTATGAAAATGATTTGAAGATAATGGGATTGAATTGATCGATTGAGATTATTAAAAATGTTGGTACCACTATCTCTAATATTTATTATTTTATAAGGACTGGAGGTATTTAAAATACCTTGGGGAGATTGCTAGATCACAAGGGTCATATTTATAAGAATAAATGATTGACCAAGATGAAAACTAGCATCAAATATGAGTGGATTGATAGTCAAAATGACAAGTACAAATAGGTGAAAGATGGAAGTTAGTTGGGGAAAAGACTCCTCAAAACTAGCGTGAGTGACTAGTTTAGTGGGTAACTTAATAACCCCACTCCTAACTGCCTAACAACCTTGACATGTGTCAAGATTGTATAAAGGCACACCCAAGTAGGATTATGCCTAAGTGTATAATATATATGAAATATATATACACTAACACCACCCTTAAGCATAGCTTAGGTGGGTACAAATGAAATGGGTCCCAACTACAAAGCCTAGTGAGGTACCCATGTACAATGCAAATATGAAATTGGGTCTCGGCAACTAGGTCTAATGAGGTACCCAATAACAATATAGTCTCACATAAATGAAGAAAGGTAGAAAACCCTATGGCAAAAAAACTACCCTCCAAAAGGGAGAAAATTATATAGGTGGAGGGTAAAAGCAAGAAGTTGGGTCCACATGTAGGGGAAGTTGCGCCGGTAAAAAAAATTCCAACAGGAATGGGCACCCGAATAGGTAAAGAGGTACCCGTTTACTAAACAGGTACTCATTTAGTAATGGGTGCTCGAGCCTAAATGGGTACCCGTTAGTAAATGAGCATCCGTTATAGAATGGGTACTTGTTTTGAAAATGTATATAATTAAAAAAAACCCCTGTGGGCTCATTTTCTTCCACAGGCCAATAGGGACAACGACATATAAGGACGGGTATGCGTTGTTGAAGTCCCTACTATAAAAAATCTAGTGTGTTTACTACCTTCTCACCTCATTCCACCACCTCATTAGTTTTGAAGACCTCCAAGTTGGTTTCTTTCTTGTTTTATATGCATTTTTCATGATTGTAGGTTTAAATTGAAAAATTAGGATTTAAGTAAAATTATGCTATGTATGTTTTGATAAACCCTAAAAATAAAAATATGTCACTATAAACCCTAAAATGATAAGCATAACTATAAACCCTAAAACTATGATCAATAAACAATTATAAACCCTAAAACTAAACTATAAACCTTAAAACTTGAGACACACTATCTATTACATCCTAACCATGACTTATTATAGAAACGATAAGTAACATATCTCATAAGGATGAAAATAACATGATGTATGCACATATAATCAATCATTAATAACTTATCTATTTCTTCATTAAACTTTTTCCATTCCCTACTGCCATTAGCATTTGTCCAGTAATTAGCCACCAAACTACCATACCTCTTTGTCATAACTTCTTCCACCCTAGCACAAGGATGACCAACGTTCAAGGAAGAACTTAGGATCTAACTTGGTCTTCCAAAAACTTGGAAATAGTATAAGGATAGGGGTTCGTTTGTTTTGGATTCATTATTCACTTGCATGTTTGGAGTTAGAGAGCTAGAATAGATGTAAAGTTTAGGATAGTATTGTTTTTGAGTTAAAGATTTATTGTTTTAGAAAAAATATTATAAGATTTGGAATGCTTTTTAGAGATTGTATAAGGGGAATGTTGTGTTTGGAGAAAGAATAAAGAACTTTGTTCAAATCTTTGTTTAGATTTAGATCTTAAATTGTTGAAGTAATATTCTTTGTTTTAGATGATACAAATAAATCACCATAAAATAAGCTCCCTTATTGAAAGTTACCATAACGTTTAAATACATTCAATGTTTACAACATCTAGGCCTATTAGATATAGGAGTGCTTAAACAACTCAACTCTTGATAGGGTGGGATGATAACCATGCATAGGTATTTTGGTGGAAATGCTCTCTATGTGGTTTATGGATGCCATATTATCCTCTTGAAGTACCTCAATCCTTAAAGTCATCACCAAACATTCTTAGAACCTTATTCATACATGAAAACACTCATTCTAAAACAACACTTAAGGCTTGAGTACTATGAGACATTAGGAACAAAACTCCTTAGTCCTCCTTTAATTTGAATATTCCAAGGTCATGATGTTCACAAAAAATGCTATGTTTTCCCACATGGATCTCATGGAACCCTTTCCTGTCAACAATGACCCTTGTCTTGCATATGACAACCCCTTCTCAATGGAACTAACTTCACTAGTTATGATAGTCATCTAAATGAGAATGTTTATAGATGACAACATTATGGGTAAGATAGCCCATTGGCACATAATAAAAAAAGATCACGACCACACTCCCTCATGTCTACAAATGGTGTTGAGGCATGATATAATTATAGAAAATACCCTAACTCAGTTCACAATCCTCAAACCTTCCAAATAGATACCTTGGTATGACTTGTATAGGGTTCCATGGATACTCAATCACCAAAATTTCATGGATTTCCTAAAGGCAATAAAATTTGAAGCTATCCAAATCACCTTATCAAAACCTTATCCTCTAGAAACCATGACCATATCTAGCCTAACCTTTTGACTATTCTCATGATAACCTTTCCTTTCATGCACTCCTAGGGTTTTTTCTTTAAATATACAATATAATAGTGACCTCTATTGGTATGGTAGTGAGTGATACTTCTATGATGCATAATAACATCACTGATCCAACAATAATACCCTAGTAGAGTGGTTTATAGATGCATGAAATAAATTTACTCATCTACAACAGACCCTAATAATTTTTCACTCCTATACTTATTTTTTGCTCATAAGCTTCATCAATTTAGCTACATGTCAAATTCATATAGGCATCCACCTTCTCAATCATAACCCTTCTATCCTCCACTATACATCACACAAAATGACTTATCATAGTATCAATGTGCTTAATTTGCATGCTAAACATGTAGGGTTCTTTACAAATGATCTAATTTAGCTTTGATAAATCCTAGGTAAGTTGTACATAACATATGAATTAAAATTTTAATAATGTACATCTTGGGGTACTTATTTGATGTTTCAACTCAAATCTTTAATGTGTCTATTAAAACTATTTTAATTTTATTTAAAAAAAAGTAAAGTCTCTTGAGTCAAACGTAGTAAAAACATAGCACTCTCAACAATCAGGTCCATATTTTTCTTGACTGGTTGAACTTGTGCATAATTTTCAAGTATTAACCTTTCTATTAATAGATATTTTAAACTTACATTTCCAGATATTAGATTAAGTTCATTTCTAGATATTTGTTTGTAAGTTTTCACTATGGATATATTTGTGAGTAAATTTGTAAGTTTTTGATATGGATATATTTGGAAATGTAGGTGACATGGATCCAATGGAAGACCAAGGGGTGGATGAAATTTTAATAGATGAAATTATTTTACAAAACCCCCCACCCCATCCACCTGAAAACCCCCCACCCACTCCACCTCCAAACCCCCATCCCCTCCACCTAATGAGGCTGAATTACGACAAAGAATTAATGAAATTGAGGAAAACATTAATATGATTAACAATCAGCCTCACTTGATGCCCCCACATGTAGTACGGTTTGCATCTTCAATGCAAACCATTATTGATTCTGTTAGGTCTATTGATGTAGACCTAGATAGATTCCATCATTGGTGAGAGGAGAGGAGACAATTTTATATGGATGGTCTTTCATATAAAGACATACTTGATCTTCACATTACCAAACAAACCTTAGCCCCATTTTTTGTTCACCCCACAACTAATCAACCTATACTTACAACAAAAAAAGAATATCAATTAAGTGGTGTAGGCATGAGGTGATCTCGAGACATTTTTGGGAGTGGTGGTAGATGGTGTTTGATCACCCACCACACACTAATTTTGAGGCAACGCTATATTTCTTGAGAAAATTATGGGTGGAGTTTTGGTTGGGTCAAAAACCCAATTATTTTGATATTAGACCATACTAGGGTGTTGGTGGTTGCATGCCACAACACAGGCCAAGGGCACGAATTGATCCCAATTGACCCATTCCTAGTGCTCCTATGGTTGCTCCTATTTTTCCCATGATTCCTATAGCCATTCAGCACTAGGCAGTGGTGTCGACATCAGGGGCATTGAGTAGACTCTTAGGTGATGTCACTGAACAAGTTACCCACATGGCAACTGAATTCAGTGGTGGAGAACACCATGGAGGAGTTGATGCATCTCATCATAGATCCTCACACATGTTAGGGGCACATTTCTGTCAAAATTACAATCAACCATGTTATGGTCCTGCTCCTACATCCACATCAGATGTAGCTATAAGAGATGTGGATTCATACTTGGATCTACTATATTCGGATGATCATCCTACACAGGTGCATGGAGGTCACATTTTATTTTGTTTCGTGCTTAATTTGAACGTATCAAAATTTATATTTACTCATGAATTAAATTTATATATTGTGAACTATTTGGTGTAGATATCGTCGCTCTAGGGTCTTAGCATGATTTGATACACCGAGTTTTGCATCGACAGCTATAGAGACTAGCATAGCTTACGGGGTAAACCAATATATATTAACCCTAAAACCATATACATATCTAGTTATAGTTTAATTTTTATTCAAAACATAGATATTATATTTAAATTAACAAGTGTATAATTAAATTTAACTCTAATATATATGTATGTGAAACATTTTTGTTACAGCGAGGTCACGTGGAAATTTCCATGTCTGATCGACCACCTGAAGGTGTTGCTTGCAGTGCTCCATCATCGCCTGTTATTCTTGAGTATTCCTTGGTGTACATTTTCAAAAATTGTACTAAATTTGTACTTTACTTTTTTGAGTTTATATAAATTTATATATGCCCATATATGTAGGTGTAGGGTGATAGTAGTGCCATTAGGATAGTGACTGGTCAGGGTATTGATCAAGGACAATTTCATCAGTCATCCACGTATTTTTCAGGTCCTAAAGTTTGCTAAATTTTCTAGGTCTTTATATGCTATATAATATGGTTACATGTTTCGGTAAATATTATAACCTAGATTTCAAACTTGATTTATTTGAATTTCTAGGAATTAGCAGCTCAAACTTTTGGTCTAGAATCTGAAACAACTATACGACCTAGACAACAAAATGTGGGAGTAGATGAGTATGATTGCACAGTAATTTATGCAGACTTTAAAGCCTAGATTTAAATATTTAATTTCATATTTTTATGAATTAAATCAATTTTGGATGCTAACCCAATTCTTGAGTGCTAAATATTTGAATATCCAGGAATTAGCAGCTAAGACTTTTGGTTCAGGACCAACAGCTATACAATCACTTGGGCAACAAAATGTGGGAGGAGATGTCCAACATCATACAATAATTTATGCATACATTAGTCTATATTTCAATATTTAATAAGAATATTTTATAAATTAAATTAAATTATGAAATTTAAATTTCATATGCACATGTATGTGTCATGTTTTTAAAAAAATTATCTGATTTCAAGTTTCTTTCTCTTTTGTACAGCATGAGGCAGATCCATCTATTTCACAAGGAAGAAAGAGGCCTCTTTCAGATTTGAACTTGAGTGATAATCATAGGACATTGATATATTTATTTCATGGACTACACGATGCATTGTTTTATATATATGCCACCAGGACTATGACTATATATGTTGAACTTGATATTTCATGGATTTAGAGATATTTCAGTATTTCATGAACTATGATTTGTATTTAATATTTATATGCTGACTATGAGTAGACGTTTTAGTACATTTCATGGGTCCTACCTATATTTTAGTATTTCATGGACTCATCTATAGATCTACATGTGTATGCATATTATTGAATATATGCTTGTACATTTTAGTATGTTAGATCTAGTATGTTTATGCTTTATTGTTCACTTCTAGATTATACTATCGAGACATGTTAGAATCTCTAATACATTTTTGAATTTAAAATGAAAAACTATCTAATGCATTTAAAATAGTTCTAGTATGCATGAATATCCATGTATTTTTCTATGTATGGATGTACCATTAATTTTTCTATGTACCATGCTAACATAAAACTTTTTGATGTAGACCCTCCTTTGGATCCTTTAAATATTTCTTATGATGTATCCTTAAGTGATTGCACATAATACATTTGTATACATATAAATATTAAGAAAATTCATAGCTTAGACATACATGAGGATGTACCTAATGATATATTCATGATGATAATAATACACTTCTCAAACCAATCAAATTTAAAATTCAATACATAAGATAAGCCTAAGTACTCTAATCTTATACCACACAAGGCTAAGTACTATTTTCAGGTATCATCACATACATAGATAATAAATAGATAGATGTATTGTATTCAAACATAAAGTTCAAGATCTTATAGATAAAAGGAAGATAAACTTTGGGCATAAGTTCATGAGCATGTAACTCCCTCACTTGATGAGGCTAACTATACGAAAGTAAATGATGAAGATTTTCATAATGGTCACCAATAAATTGGTCTTATTCACTATAACACACCCTACATGTTGAATTTACACAAAAATAAATGAGAAACCAAGTGATACAACATCTAAAGTAGTATTTTTTAGTTCATAACATTTGGTATCCCTACATCCCACTCTTGTTCATGTGAGTAAACTTCATCATAACATGGATAAAACCCATTGAGAGAATTGGTTTTAATAGTGACATATATTTTGAGTATATAATAGACACACCTGATGGGGGATGACTTCATTGCTTCCATATCCTCATCTATATTTCTTATCACTTGCCATTTGGTTCTTTCACTTTTTCTTAGTGGTGCATGCTAGAACACAAATAACTTGAACATGTGTTACATGTTGTTCATGTCACTTCTTTATGTTTTACATAATTTATAATTTATTCTTTTATTATGCATATGTGTTGTGATCCTCCTTCCTTATTCATCCATTTACCTTGTGCATCCTTACACTATGGCTTCTTATTTATCCCATGTTTTTTGTATTTATCGATTCTCATTTTCACCTTCTATATAATTTAGACTCATGCTTTCTTTCCCCACTTCAAGGGTATCTTTTTTAAATTTCTCTTATGATTAGTAACTATGCTCTCTTGTGTGTCATGTTTAGCTCCTACATACCCAAATATTAATATAAAACCATAGACATTGAGGCCCATTTTTCCTATGTGCTAATGTGAATGAAAATCCAATGGCACAATAAAAATAAATAAGGATCAATAATGTGGGCCCAAAGAGGCCAAAGGAAATATGCATGTTGCCTCAATTTACCCCTAATAATAATCATCTTAAAATAAAAATAAAAATTCAGGAGTTCACAATACAATACAAAGACTTAGGCATGAAGCAGATATTTTAAAGGTTTCACATGTGCTAATCTAACTAAGATAGACTACCAAAGATGTTGAATATGATAACATAGGGGTTTGACATGAACATTACAACTAGGGGAAATCATATGAGAAGTCTATATATACAAATGAATATTTTAAAGTGATAATAAACAAGGCCATTAAGCAACTACTGTGGGCAACAAATCATATTTAGAACCAAAATTAAAGAAGCGAACCTTTTGAATTTTCAAGAGTGGATCACAAATTCAAAAAGAATTAGGGCATGTTGTGCAAGCCATAACAAGTTAGGATGATACACCATTAGAAGAAACTATCATTTAGAGTAAATGTCAAAGGATATCCATGCAAAATGGGACATCCACTAATTTATGATGTAAGATGGGATATTACATGTATTCGTAGTTACATCTACAAGTAATTATGTAGTAAGTGTAAGATCTTTCCTAGCTATATGTGCATCAAGTGATTAAAATCTTGTTGATATTTCATGATCCTCAATATGAGAATCATAAAATATTTCATTTTCATTAGTATCCATGTTAGGGTTTATATGAGAATACCTTTCCAAAGGAAGATTAGGGTTTCAAGTAGATTGTGGCATAGTCAACACAATATGGCTACTATAGAGAGAAAGATGAAGCAATATAAAACACTCACAAATGTAAAAATTAGAAAATCAATAAGAGATCAAATCTAAAAATTAAACCCTAGGGGAAATTTGAGGTTGTGTAACATGAAAACCTAAAGTTATACAAAGTAATTATAAAGATCTAAAACCTAAAGTTATAAAGAAGGATATAGCTTAATCTCAAAACCTAGGGGGTGTAGGAAAATGTTAGGTTGACCAATAAGTGTGAAGGAGTAAAATCCATTTTACATAGAAATATCATAAAAAGAGTCTCAAATTTAAAAATATAGATTAGGAGAAAACTAATAATGAACTAATAGAACCACTATACATAAAGCTCAAAAAATTAGTAATTTGAATTTGAAAGAATATATTGAAGACACAAAATATTAAGATACAATGCAACTATAGTGCTCATGATGAAACATATGAGTATCTATACCATTAGCTCATTGATCCATTATTAGTTTGGCAAGACTACAAAATTGATCTAGCATTTACATTATGATGAAATCTTGTAGTGGTAGTCATGGAAAAATCTACTTGTAGGGCACACCTGCAAAAAATAATGAATGTACAAGTAAATGAGAATGAAAGAATATATATACCAAAAACATAAAACATTGATGCAATATGTAACTAGATAACATGAAGGATGACTTAAGGGGATGTAAGAGGATGGCATAAGGGGAGCTAAGAGGATTTCTTAAGGGGATACATAAGAGAATACCTTTAGGGGATGTAAGAGGATGACTTAAGGGGAGATGTACACAGGTCAATTTACAAATTAAATAAGATAAAACCTGATGGCTTAAGGGGATGTAAGAGGATGGCTTAAGGGGAGCTAAGAGGATGTCTTAAGGGGATACATAAGAGGATGGCTTTAGGGGATGTAAGACGATGGCTTAAGGGGATGTAAGAGGATGGATTAAGGGGAGCTAAGAGGATGTCTTAAGGGGAAACATAAGAGAATGGATTTAGGGGATGTAAGAGGATGACTTAAGGGGAGATGGACATGAGTCAATTTACAAATTAAATAAGATAAAACTTGATGGCTTAAGGGAATGTAAGAGGATGGCTTAAGGGGAGCTAAGATGGTGTCTTAAGGGGATACATAAGAGGATGGCTTTAGGGGATGTAAAAAGGGAAATGTACATGAGTCAATTTAAAAATTAAATAAGATAAAACCTGATGGCTTAAGGGGATGTAAGAGGATGTAAAAATTACCTAATACATTCATATTTTAGTTGAAGAATACAAAATTGACCTCACATATTTGTATGGTGAAAACTTCTATTGACAATCATCCAAATATCTACTTGTAGGGTATACCTACAAAAAAAATGTTCAAATGTAAAAGTAAATTAACTATATATTTACATGAGTCGATACAAATTTTAAGATAAAGGGAATAATATAGAAGGTGAAATGAGAATGAAAGAATATATATTAAAAACATAAAACATTGATGCAATATGTAACTAGATAACATGTTGAATATGAAATATACAAGTATATATACAATTACCTAATGTCTTTACTTTTAGTTGAAGACTACAAAATTGAACTCACATATTTGTATGGTGAAAACTTATATTGACAATCATCCAAATATCTACTTGTAGGGTACACCTGCAAAAATAATTTTCAAATGTACAAGTAAATTAACTATATGTTTACATGAGTCGATACAAATTTTAAGATAAAGGGAATAATATAGAAGGTGAAATAAGAATGAAAGAATATATATCAAAAACACAAAACATTGATGCAATATGTAACTAGATAACATGTTAACTATGAAATATACAAGTGTATATACAATCACCTAATGCATTTAATTTTAGTTGAAGGCTACAAAATTGACCTCACATATTTGTATGGTGAAAACTTCTATTGACAATCATCCAAATATCTACTTGTAGGGTATACCTACAAAAATAATGTTCAAATGTACAAATAAATTAACTATATGTTTACATGAGTCGATACAAATTTTAAGATAAAGGGAATAATATAGAAGGTAAAATGAGAATGAAAGAATATATACCAAAAACACAAAATATTGGTGCAATATGTAAGTAGATAACATGTTGAATATGAAATATACAAGTATATATACAATTACCTAATGCATTTACTTTTAGTTGAAGACTACAAAATTGACCTCACATATTTGTATGGTAAAAATTTCTATTGACAATCATTCAAATATCTACTTGTACCTGAAAAAATAATGTTAAAATGTACAAGTAAATTAACTATATGTTTACATAAGTCGATACAAATTTTAAGATAAAGGGAATAATATAGAAGGTGAAATGAGAATGAAAGAATATATCAAAAACACAAAACATTGATGCAATATGTAACTAGATAACATGTTGAATATGAAATCTACAAGTATATATACAATTACATAATGCATTTACTTTTAGTTGAAGACTACAAAATTGACCTCACATATTTGTATGGTGAAAAGTTCTATTGGCAATCATCCAAATATCTACTTGTACGTTACACCTGCAAAAATAATGTTCAAATGTACAAGTAAATTAACTATATATTTACATGAGTCGATAAAAATTTTAAGATAAAGGGAATAATATAGAAGGTGAAATGAGAACGAAAGAATATATACCAAAAACATGAAACATACCTAGAAATTTATTCCATTATACCATTTGCATCCTCTCTTTTTTGTAATGCATCTATAATTGACTCATGTTCTTGTTGGAATTAGATTGGACAACTGAGAGGGGGGGTGAATCAGTTGTCCCAAAAATTAATCTTTTCTTCCTTGTAATCTTCTTTCACCATTTGTAAATTGATTAATGATGTAAATATTAAAGAATGAAACAACATCACATAATTAGAAACATAATCAACACATTTAACACCAAGATTTTTGATGTGGAAACCCAGTTAAGGGAAAAACCATGGTGGGTGTTAGCCCACAAGATTCATACCCTGTTAAAAGTACTTAAAAGAAATGGGAAGGCACTTGCCTTCGGGCTCACTGCCCAAAGCTCACTACTCAAAAGAGAGGCTCATTCCCTACAAGAAATTTTAGGTTAACATAAAAAGAAATAACTGAGAAATAGCATCTACTTCATGCCTAGTTTAGTTTTATTGAATGCTCATAAAACTTCTATTCTTCTTCCAAACTCTTCTTCACTAACTTTTCACTCTATTATGCTTTTGCTCTTTTGCTCCTCCTCTTCTTTGTGCTGCTCCTGATCCTTTCTTTGGATTTATTATTTTCACTCAAGGATGATTTTCCATGACTCAGCTACACTCCTTTATATGCTTCATCAATCTTGGAATAAACATTAAGGTTGGCACACCAACCATCTTACTTAATGTGAATCGCTAAGCTGTCAGCCAAACATTGCTAAGACTGGAATCTTCTTTCAGTAACACACCACGCTCCAGAGAATTGCTTCTAGAACATCGTTAATATGCTTGAATTATCTAGTCAACCAGGACTGGAAAGAACAACAACACCAAGAAGGAAATCTTCACCAACAAGCTCAAACTTCAATGCAAACCTCCAACACAACAGTCACATGATCTAGAGACCTCCACAAGCATAATGAATTCAACAAAAACATCCACACTCCTCCAAGTCATCAGGATCACTTGCATCTTCATCCAGAACCTCAAGAATACTATCTACCATGACTGTCATCTTAAAAAGATTACTTGCGGACATCCAAACCATGAACCACTTGAATGGATAATACACATTGACTTCCCAAACATGTCTCTAGATCCACAGATCATTATTAGACATATCCAGAAGGATCCAGACCACTTCTCTATCGTTCCATCTCTTCTAAATATTACAAAACCAGTTCTACTCAGATGGCCATAGTTTCTTCAAATCTTCATGCAGACCTCTCAAATCTTGACTGGAGCTACTTCACACAATCCTCTATACTTTTGTATGATACGCATCCATTGATCTTTATTAATTTTCTCAATATCCTCAACATTCCAGTCTTCTAATCAGGTAATAAGATAGGATATAGTTGACACCAATGGCAACAAAAATATGTTGACACCAATGACAACACCGATTAGGCATATATTTGCAACAATTTCCCCTTTTGTCATTGATGACAACATATGATGTAAAAAACTAATTCAACCATCAAGACAAGAGCTTCTCCCCCTTTCTCTTATCACTTCTGCAATCACTATCTTCACTATTCCTCCTTTCACCAACAACTAGTTTTTCACATGACTTCTTCCCCCTTTGACATAAATGAAAAATGACACATATTTGTAGTCTTTTCTCCTTAGTTTTGTTTCAGATCAAACTCAAAAATTACATGTAGACTACTCCCCCTTGAGTAGTGCTTCTTTAATATCAATCTAGATCACAAGATATGGTTGTGAATTTCACTTGATTGATGCACTCTAGTGCATCTTAATTTTGAATAGGAGGGGTAAAAACCCCTAACTTCTCTTTGAGATACTCAAAAGTATCCTTGGGAAGAGGCCTAGTGAAAATATCTACAATCTAATTCTTTGAGGACACAAACTTGAACTTGACTTCATTCTCATTTACCTTCTCTCTCAAGAAATAAAACTTGATGGATATATGCTTTGTCTTTGAATGCAACACTAGATTTTTTGAGATACTTATTGCACTTGAATTATTATAGAAGATTGTGATAGGCTCCTCAAACACAATTCTGATGTCCTTCAACATTTGCTTCATCCATAGGACTTGAGTACAATTGTTTGTTGCTGCTATATACTCAGCCTCTACTATAGATAGGGAAATTACCTCCTACTTTTTACTTAGCCAAGAAACCAATCTACTTCCCAAGAAGAATGAACCACCACTAGTTCTTTTTTTGTCATCCACATCTCCTACCTAATCAACATCTATATATGCATGACGAGTTAAGTCATTATCCTTTGGATACCATAATCCATAATCAGTTGTCCCCTAGAGATATCTAAATTTTTTTTTGACTGCTACAACATGAGATTCTTTAGGATTAACTTAGAATTTAGAAACATGTCCAATTGCATTCATGATATCAGGTGTGGTATGAGTCATATAGAGCAGTCCTCCAATCATTGATCTATACCTTTTATGATTTTCCTTAGGGGAGTTATCATCTTTACTCAACTTACATCTAGTTACCATAGGCATACCTATTGGATTTGAATCTTCCATTTCAAACTTCTTTAACAATTCTTTCACATACTTAGACTAAAATATAAAGATACCTTTGTTTGACTAGTTGATTTGTATACCTAAGAAGAAGTTCATTTCAACAAACATGGATATCTCAAATTCGCTTTGCATCTGATCAGCAAATGTTTTGCACATAATCTCATTTCCACCAAAAATGATATCATCAACAAATACCTCAAAAATCATAATATTCTCATGATCAATCTTGAAATAGAGATTAGTGTCAGCAGTGCCTTTACTATAACCTAGCTTTCGCAAATACTTATCTAATCTTGCATACTAGGCTCTTGGAGCTTGTTTGAGTCCATGCAATGCTTTCTAGAATCTACAGACCATGTCTCCCTAATTAGACAACTAAAATCCTTTTGGTTGCTCAATGTAGACTTCTTCTTCTAACTCTCCATTTAGAAATGCTAACTTGACATCCATCTGATAGACTTTAAAATATTTATAATTAGTAAAAGCAAGAAATAATCTAACTACCTCTATTCTTGCCACCGAAGCAAAAGTTTCTTCAAAATCAATTCCTTCTACTTGAGAATATCCTTTGCATACCAACCTTGCTTTATTTATTACAACTTCACCTTCTTTATTTAGCTTGTTCTGGAAGAACCATTTAGTTCCAATCACATTTTTGTCCTTAGGTCTAGAAACAAGATCCCAAGTGTGATTCTTTTCAATTTGCATTAATTCTTCTTTCATTGCCTTTACCCAGTTTTCATCTTTGCAGGCTTCACTTACTATTTTTGGTTTAATCTTTGAGATTAGATAAATCTCTTTTTGATCTTCAACAATTCTTCTTCTAGTTCAGACACCTTTATTACTGTCTCCTATAATTTGATCTTCAAGATGATTCATCCTTACATACCTAGAACTTTTGGGAATTGTTTGAGCTTCTGTTTCTTCAGCTTGTTCCTCAACTTCTGCACTATCCTCTTGAATTACTGGGTTTTCTAGATCAATATGGGTCTGGATCTGAGTTTGCACTTGCCTTTCTTGATTTTCATCTTGATCATCTAAATCATATCCGCAAGATCTGGAATGTCCTTCTTTTCTGTCATCAACTTTGACATTAGCACTTTCAACAATCTTTTTCAACCTCTTGTTAAAGCATCGGTATGCTTTTCTTTGAGTAGAGTAACCCAGAAAAATTCCTTCATCACTTCTTGCTTCAAACTTGCTTAGATCCTCATCCCTTTTGATATAGCATTTACTACCAAAAAATCTAAAGTATCTTACAGGAGGATGACCAAACCATAGTTCACAAGGTGTCTTACTAGAATTTCCTTTGATCTGCACCCGATTAAGAGTCTAGACAACAGTACTCACAACTTCTCTCTAATAAACTTGAGGAACATTTGTTTCCATCATCATGGTCCTTGCAGCTTCTTGAATGGTTTGGTTCTTTATTTCCACAACTCCATTTTGCTGAGGAGTCCTAGGAGCAGATAACTATTTTTTAATTCCATGCTTTTCACAAAATAAATCAAACTCACCAGAGGTAAGTTCTCCACCTCTGTTGGATCTTAGACACTTTATCTTCACACCAATCTCATTTTCTGCCATAACTTTGAATACCTTAAATTTTTCAAGAGCTTTTGATTTTTCTTTTAAGAAGGTTACCCACATCATCCGGGAGTAATCATCAATCAGCAACATAAAATATCTGTCTCCTTGCACACTCCTAATTCTAGAAGGACCACATAGATCAGTATGCACAATTTTCAACCATTCACTTGAAAATTGTTCTGTTTTCCCAATTGACATTCTCTACACATGTTATCAGGTTTCATAAGTTTTGGAAGATCTCTTATAGCCTGAGTAGAACTTATCTTGACAATGTTATCAAAATTTACATGACACATCCTCCTATGCCATAGCCAACTTTGATTTGTCTGAGCAATCAAACAAATTTTTCTAGAACTACTTAAATGAAAGATGGTACCCCTAGTTTGAGTACCAGATACAATTTCAGTTTCAGAACTTTCCAAGATCCTACATTTTCCATCCTTGAATCAGAGATCATAACCCTTATCAACCAATTGTCCAACACTGAGAAGATTATGCTTCAGTCCTTCCACATACAAAACATCATTAGTCTTATTCTTACCATCAAAAGAGATGGATCCTCTGCCATGAATTCTACCAGCTGAGTTGTCTCCAAATTTCACAATTCCACCTTCATATTTTTCAAAGCTTACAAACTTACTTTTATCACCAGTCATATGATGAGAACATCCACTATCAATCACCCATTCATCCTTTTCAACAACCTGAGTACCCAAGGCACTTTCCACATTTGTACAACTAGCAGATTTAGTAGACACCGGATCTTCTTCCTTGATAGCAATGAACACCCAATCATCTTCAGTGGAACCCCCATGATTAGATTCATCATCTGTGACTCCTACATCTCTAGCTTCTTAGACATAGTAACATTTTTTCTAACCTTTATATCTGTTAGGGTTTGGTTTTGAGAACCTCTCTGGACATCTTGAGGCAAAGTGACGAATCTTATTACAAGAAAAACATTTGAGTGGAAACTTTCCTTCATATTTACCAGATCCTCTTAGTATTCTTTTAGAAATAAGAGCTTCAAGATCTACAGTCTCAATTTCATCATTTTCAAGATCCTTGTCTTCACAAATCAGTTTGATCTCCCTGAAGAACTTTCACCTAGATCATATCTTTTCTTTCCATACACGCTGGCCTTAAATGCAGATTCATGCTTAGGGAGAGGATCACTAAACTCACTCATTTCAAATGCTAAAAGCTTACCAACTAACTAATCTCTTGTGACAGTTGTTACTATCCTGATTTGATCAATGGCTACAACTTTATGCTTGTATGCTACAGGTAAGGATCTGAGCACTTTGGCAATAATTTCTAATTCTTCTAATACTCCACCTGTATTTCTGATACCGGTCACAAGTTCATTTAATTTTTGCATGTTGGAAGTAATGTTTTCATCTTCCCTCATTACCAATCTTTCATATTTACCCTTTAGGCTTTATAGCTTGGTACATTTAACATATTTGTCACCTTCATATAGATTTTTCATCTTTTTCCAGATTTCATGGGCAGTTTTCAAATCCAGGACATTTGCCAATTCTGTATCAAACAGGGCACTCAATAAAGCTTCTTTGGCTCAAATATTACATTCATCTTCCCTGAGTTCATCTAGAGTAGTAGGGTCATTCTTCAAAATCTTATACTGATTCTTTGTTATTGTCCAAAAGTCATTACCAATACATTCCAAATGACACTACATGTGTACCTTCCAAAGGGAGTAATTTGTTCCATAAAAATCTTAGACTTTCCTTCTTATAAGTTGACATCTTGGATCTCCTCAAGTGGTCAAGATTCTTTTAGAGGATCTAGCTCTGATACCAATTGTTGGAATTACACTAAACAAATGAGAGGGGGGGTGAATCAATTGTCCCAAAAATTAACCTTTTCTTCCTTTTAATCTTCTTTCACCATTTGCAAATTGATTAATGATGTAAACATTAAAGTATGAAACAACATCACATAAGCAGAAACATAATCAACACATTTAACACCAAGATTTTTGATGTGGAAACTTGGTTAAGTGAAAAACCACAGTGGGTGTTAGCCCACAAGATTCGTACCCTATTAAAAGTACTTAAAATAAATGGGAAGGCACTTGCCTTCAGGCTCATTGGCCAAAGCTCATTTCTCAAAAGAGAGTCTCACTACCTACAAGAAATTTTAGTTTAACACAAAAAGAATTAATTGAGAAATAACATCTACTTCATGCCTGGTTTAGTTTCATTGAATGCTCATAAAACTTATGTTCTACTTCCAAACTCTTCTTCACTAACTTTTCACTGTATTCTACTTTTGCTCTTCTGCTCCTCCTCTTCTTTGCTCTGCTCCTGATCCTTTTGTTGGATTTATTATTTTCACTCAAGGATGATTTTCCACGACTCAGATACACTCCTTTATAAGCTTTATCAACCTTAGAATAAACATCAAGGTTGGCACACCAAACATCTTACTTAATGCGAATCACTAAGCTATCGGCAAAACATTACTAAGACTTGAATCTTCTTTTAGTAACACACCATGCTCTAGAGAATTGCTTTTGGAACATCCGCAATATGCTTGAATCATTTGGTTGGCCAGGATTGGGAAGACCAACAACACCAAGAAGGAAATCTTCACCAACAAGCTCAAACTTCAATGCAAACCTCCAACACAATAGTCACATGATCCAGAGACCTCCACAAGCATAATGAATTCAACAAAATCATCTTCACTCCTCCAAGTCATCAAGATCACTTGCATCTTCATCTAAAACCTCAAGAATACTATCTGCCATGACTGCCATCTTAAAAAGATTGCTTTCGGACCTCCAAATGAAAAACTACGTGAATGGATGATACACACTAACTGTTGGTAGGTGGTGACTGATTAGGAAAGTACTGTACACTAGCCATGTATCCTCACCTTTCTAGAGCCTACATAAAAAATTCTATTTTTGTAATCGACATAAAAAAACCCTATTTTGTAATCGACAAAAAGGCTTGATAAAAGAGGCTAAGGGTTAGGGTTTTGAGATATAGTATTGTAGCATTTTGTAGCGGTATTGAGTTGCAGGGATTTCTAGTTGTAATCGGTTTGATTTACTGGATAATAATATTGGACTCTCTGTTTGGTGGATGTAGCTCGAGTTTGGGTGAACCATGTTAAAACTTGTCTCTCGCTGTTATTATTTCAATGTATTTCCATTCTTTTGTTTAAACTTTATTTGCATTTAATTGATATCTTCTGCCGTCTAACCCTAACAAGTGGTATCAAAGTGGGTTGTGTTCAATTATTGTCTATAAGAAGGTCTCACGATTGAGTGGGAGCAATGGCGGACAAGGGTAAATTGAAGGTCGATAATTTCAATGGGCAGAACTATCAGTTATGGAAGATGCAGATAGAGGATTACCTCTATCAAAAGGATTTATGGATGCTATTGGAAGGAGTAGTCAAGAAACCGGCAGCAATGTCTGATGAGGATTGTAATCTTCTTAACAGAAAGGCACTGGGAACCATTCGGTTGTACTTGACACCATCGGTGGCTTTCAATATAATGGAAGTGAAGAAAACAGATGGTCTAATGAAAGCTTTGGCTAAATTGTATGAAAAACCCTCAGCCTCAAATAATGTATTTCTCATGAAGTGTTTGTTTAATTTGAAAATGGTTGAAGGTGGATCTGTGACAGGTCATTTAAATAAATTTAATATGATTGATAGTCAATTGACTTCTTTAAATGTAAAATTTGATGAAGAAGTTAGAGCTCTCTTGATATTATGTTCATTGCCTGAAAGCTAGGATAGTTTGGTAATGGCAATTAGTAACTCTGTTTCTGGTTCAAATACCTTGAAATTTGATGATGTTGTTGGTGTTATTCTGAGTGAGGAAATTCGTAAGAAAAGCTTAGGTGGATCCACATTAGGTAGTGTTTTGAATGCAAAAAGTAGGGGTAGATCAAAGGAGAGAGGAAAAGGTTCTGGAGGTCATGGGAAGTCATGAGAAAAATCAAAGGACAAAAGATCCCAAACCAGAGGACAAAAGGATTGCTGGTACTATGGGAAACCAGGTCATCTAAAGAAAGATTGCTGGTCTCAGAAAAATAAAGAAGAAGACAAACAAGAAGGCAATAAGGAGGCAAATGTGGCAAGCAACAAGTTTGAAGATGATGCTTTGATTCTTTCCCTAGATAATGCTGATGATTCATGGGTTTTAGATTCAGGGGCCTCATTTCATGCTACACCCCATAGAAGTTATTTTCTTGATTATGTCCAAGGGGATTTTGGGCTGGTTTATTTGGGAGATAACGAACCCTATCAGATTGTTGGAAAGGGAAGAATCAAGATTAAGTTACAGAATAGGAATCATTGGTTACTACAAGAGGTAAGGCACGTTCCAAGGCTCAGTAGGAATTTAATTTCAGCAGGGCAGCTAATTGAACAAGGTTGCACTGTTACATTTATTGATAAAAATTAGAAGGTTTCAAAAGGTGCCTTAGTAGTAGCAAAAGGTGTGAAAGTAGGCACCTTATATCTTTGTACAAGTCATACTGATCCTTCTACTTTAGTTGTTACAGAGAAAAAACAAACAGGTTCAAGAACAATTGCTATAGGTTTATAAGAAGAGACTGGAAAAGTTGCTACAGGTTCTGAGACAACACTGTGGCATAACAGACTTGGGCATATGAGTGAAAAAGGTATGAAGGTACTTCATACTAAGAAAGTTTTACCAAGTCTGAACTGTATTAATATGGATTTCTGTGAATGTTGTGTGTATGGTAAATAAAAGAGAGTTAGTTTTCTCAAGGATGGGAAGCAAAAGAAAAATAAAAAGTTAGAGCTTGTGCATACAGATGTATAGGGACCAGCTCATGTATCTTCTCTTGGTGGCTCTTGGTATTATGTTACATTCATAGATGATGCAACAAGGAAGGTCTGAATTTATTTCCTTAGATAGAATTTTGATGTATTTGAAACATTGAAGAAATGGAGAAGCTTGGTTGAGAATGAGATGGGTAAAAGATTAAAATGTCTCAGATCTGATAATGGCAGTGAGTATTGCAACAAAGAATTTGAAGATTATTGTTCCTTTAATGAAATTCGTAGGCAGAAAATGGTTCTAGGGACTCCACAGGAAAATGGAGTGGTTGAACACATGAATAGAACAATAATGGAGCGTGCAAGGACCATGAGATTGCATGTTGGGCTGCCGTTAAACATGTGGGCAGAGGCTATCAACACTGTTGTATATTTAATTAACAGAGGTCCTTTAGTTCCTTTGGGCTGTGGTATTCCAGAGGAAGCATGGACAGGTAAGAAGGTGAGTTATTCTTTCCTGAAAACCTTCGGTTGTGAAGCATTTGTACATATAGATTCTGAAAATAGAACCAAGCTAGATGCAAAATCAAAAAAATGTACCTTCATTGGATATGACATTGATGAATTTGGTTATAGGCTTTGGGATTTTGAAAATAAAAAAAATGTGAGAAGCAGGGATGTTATATTCAATGAGAAGGTGTTGTACAAAGATCAATTGCAGTAGTATGAGAAGAAAGAAAAAGATTATGTGGTGCTAGATGATACTCCAAATAGTGATGTTCTAGTGGTTCCTCATGCTCCGCAATAGCAACCAGAAATACCACAAGCTCCAGTAAATGTTAGACAGTCAACAAGGCTAAGTAGACCTCCTAAAAGGTTTTCTCCCTCTTTGTATTCTATTTTGTGAACAGATGCTGGTGAACCAGAAGGGTATGATGAAGCTATGCAGGTGGATACATAGGTTTAGTGGGAGCTTGCTATGAAAGAAGAAATGGACTCCTTACTGAAAAATCAGACTTGGGAATTATGTAAGTTGCCTGCGGGTAAAAAGTCTTTACCAAACAAATGGGTTTATAGGATGAAAGAGGAAGATGGAGGTAAGAAAAGATTTAAGGCCAGGTTAGTTGTAAAAGGATTTGCATAGAAAAAGGGCATTGATTTTGATGAGATATTTTCTCTAGTTGTCAAGATGACTTCTATTCATATTGTTTTAAGTATTGTGGCTTCTAAAGATTTGCATTTGGAATAGCTAGATGTAAAAACTGCCTTTCTCGATGGTGATTTGGAGGAGAAGATATATATGGAATAGCCCCAAGGATTTGAGGTCAAAGGTAAGGAGAAACAGGTGTGCTAATTGAAGAAGAGTTTGTATGGCCTGAAACAAGCACCTCGCCAATGGTATTTGAAATTTGATAGTTTTATGATTGAGCAAGGCTATAATCGGTGTAATTCTGACCATTGTGTTTATTTTAAGAGGTTGGATAATGATAACTAAATTATTTTATGTTTATATGTTGATGACATGCTTGTCGCTGGGTCTAACATGGATCACATAAGAGAGTTAAAACAACAGTTAGCACAGTCATTTGATATGAACGATTTGGGGGCAGCAAAACAAATCCTTGGTATGAAAATTTGCAGAGATAAGATGAACAAAAAATTGACTCTATCTCAGGCTGCTTATGTTGAAAAGGTGTTGCAGAGATTCCACATGGAGAATGCAAAAGATGTCAGCACACCTTTGCTTAGTCATTTGAAATTGACTAAGGAGATGTGTCCTAAGACACAAGAGGAAGAAGAAAAAATGCCCAAGATACCATATGCTTTAGCTGTAGGAAGTTTAATGTATGCCATGGTATGTACGAGACTGGATATTGCACATGCTGTAGGAGTTGTTAGCAGGTTTATGAGTCACCTTGGATTTGAGCATTGGAATGCAATAAAATGGATTCTTAGATATTTGAGAGGTACATCCAATTAACACTTATGTTTTGGGGGCTCTAATACTGATTTCGCAGGCTATGTAGACTCAAATTTAGTAGGGGATATTGATACCAGGTAGAGTACTAAAGGTTATGTCTTTATTGTAGGTGGGACAACAGTGAGCTGGATCTCACGATTGCAAAAGGTGGTTACTTTATCCACCACAGAGGTAGAGTATGTAGCTGCAACCAGGGCAAGCAAGGAGATGATATGGCTGACCTCTTTCATGGAAGAATTGGGCAAACAACAGGCTAACAGTTCTTTGTATACAGACAGTTAGAGTGCCATACATCTTACAAAGAATTCTACTTTGCATTCAAAGACCAAACACCTACAGTTGAGGTATCACTTTATTTGGTCAGTGTTAGATATTGGACAGTTAAGGCTAGAAAAGATACATACAAATGAAAATCCTGCAGATATGTTTATAAAGGCAGTGACAAGGGAGAAGCTAAGCTCCTCTTTAGCTTCGGTTGGTCTTCTAGACTAAAAACAACAAAAAAATAGAACAATAGAGTCCAGGGTGCTTATTTCCAGTGGGAGCTGCATGCGCAGCGGTGTTGTCCAGGCTCAGTCTCTAAGTGGGAGATTGTTTGGTGTGGAGCTTGATTAGTCTCCAAGTGGGAGATTGTTGGTAGGTGGTGACTGATCAGGAAAGTATTGTACACTAGCCATGTATCCTCGCCTTTCTAGAGCCTACATAAACAATTTTCTAAAGCCTACATAAAAAATTCTATTTTTGTAACCGACATAAAAAAACCCTATTTTGTAACCGACAGAAAGGCTTGATAAAAACGGCTAAGGGTTAAGGTTTTGAGATATAGTATTGTAGCATTTTGCAGCGGTATTGAGGTACAGGGATTGCTGGTTGTAATCAGTTTGATTTACTAGATAATAATATTGGACTCTCTGTTTGGTGGATGTATCCCGAGTTTGGGTGAACCACATTAAAACTTGTCTCTCACTATTATTATTTCTATGTATTTCCATTCCTCTGTTTAATCTTTATTTGCATTTAATTGATATCTTCTGCCGGCTAACCCTAACACTAACTTCCCAAACATGCCTCTAGATCTATAGATCATTATTAGACATATCCAGAAGGATCCAAACCACTTCTTTGTCGCTCTATCTCTTCTTAATACTGTAAAACTGGTTCTACTCAGATGGCCATAGTTTCTCCAAATCTTCATGCGGACCTCTCAAATCTTGACTGAAGCTACTTTACACAATCCTCTATACTACTGTATGATCTACATCCATTGATCTTTATTAATTTTCTCAATATGCTCAACATTCTAGTCTTCTAGTTTGGCAACAAGATAGGATACAGTTGACACCAATGACAACAAGAATATGTTGACATCAATGACAACACTAATTAGGCACATATTTGTAATAGTTCTTCCATAGAAAGTGTGCATAACTATTTATTAGTAGGTTTCCCTTGATATCTGACTAGTTTTATATTTGTTTCCACAACCAAATTTGAGTAGTGTATGATCTTCTTATGTGTTTCATAATCTTCAAAAATAGGCAAAACATTCTTTGTTATTAGATATTTTCATAGCCAGGTGCCAACAATAACCACATAACTTATTGGATACTCATAGTTATCATCTTCTCTAGGATGTAACAACTTTTGTTTTGTCTCAACACATCGAGCCAACCAATACTCGGTTTCCTCTTCATTTCCCTTAGGTGCAACAATAGCATACACATGTCCTGCAAAAAAAAAATTTAAATCAATAAAGTGTGTTATGTATCTAAATCACATAAATATGTACATGCATACATACATAATTAATTATATAGATTACAAAAAAATGTAATAAAAACTATTGAAAATTAAAGTACCTTCTTGTACAAGGTTTCAAACATGATCATATTCATCTGATGCAAACATTTGATTATCATCTTCAATTGTTGTTTTAAGTTGACATGTGTTTTTGTAGGTGTCAAGGATCTTTGTTTCCATTCTTCAACCCATTCTATATTTTCACATGCTCCCCAATCATCTGTAATACCAAATTGAGAAAAACATGCAAGCTACCTAGTCCATATAGTCCATGTGCTTACATTTGAACTCTTAAATGAATGTCATTTTGTTGATCTAGTTATTGTCTCACAATCAAGTCAAGTAGGAATATTCTCTTCTTCAACTAACCAAAAGAATCATCGAATTGTAGAGTTCTCACTTGATCCCATAGATAATTTTTAATTACACCAATCAACAATTGCACGTGCATCTCTAAATTTTGCCACATCCTCAAATTTTAGTTGCTCTCTAGCAAGAGCTCTTTTCACACATGCTCCAACTCCATCATGTTCTCCTTTACCATGTCTAGCTTCAAAAAAAATTTACATATGTTGGATATTGATTTCTTTGTGCTCCCTACTTAGCCAATAAAACATTCTTGCATTTTTGAATTGCCCTATATAGTTATGTGACCATATGAAGTGTTGTGTCATTTTGATTTCTCTTTCTTTTAAACTTTCATAAAAAAATTTAAAACAATATTGCACAAACTCTGAAGAGTGTAACTGGTTATCACTCAAATAGAAATGATACTCCCTCAAAATCTTTTATTATCTTCTGTACTATCATCTGCATGTCTATATACAATATGAACACAGATGGCCACCTACACTAAATTATAATACTGAGATTGAATTTCCTCTTGTGGAGCAAGAGTATAGTTTTTTGCAAAGTCAACCACTGATAGGATAGTTCCAATTGGAAATGTGTTTTTACATGTATGAAATTGTCCATCTAAACACAGAGCATATTGGGAGTGTTTGACATATTTGGATACAATATTATCCTTAAAATCTTTGATGAATGCATACAAAAAAATTTCTGTGACTAACTCGCAACACTTTCTAATTTTTCCATCTTTTAAAGAATATTCAACATTATGGAATCTTTTCACATCCACTAATTGTTTTCCAAATTCATGTGAAATATTTTCATGCATACATTATGCTAGCAATGAAAAGTTGCCACATCTATCGCATTATCTAGAAATACATGCTTTTGAATAAAATAAGTTTCCATTAGATGTCTCACAAAACAAACCTGACACAAACTCCTTAATTATTTGAGGTGGCATATTAATACCACATTCTTGAATAATTTTGTTAGAATGTAAAGTAGAACATATATATCGAAAAACATCATAATAATAACAAAATTGCACGAGTTTTACAACAAGAGATTCATTGTTTATTAATTTTCACATACCCAGGTTTACATTTCTCGAAAGATCTTTGACTTTGGGTAATCTTAAATGGTACTAACACTGAATCATCTAAGAACTTTTTATACAATTCAGTTTGATTCATGTATAGTAGATGTTTTGGATGAGGATCACGAATTTTGGACCCCACTCTTAATTTTAAAACATCTCTAACATTAGATGATACCCTTGTATTATCATGCCAATATTTTTTAATTAAAGATTTGATTTCACTATTTAATTTCATGTCATACCTTGGAAGTCTACCACTAAAAATCCAAAATTGGTTAATTGGATCATTTTCAATAGATTCTCTTCTCTTTGCTGCTCTTCTCAAAGTTTTAGGATTTATATTTATAAATTCACTAGTCTTACTTATCATTATTTTATTCGAAAATGATTTATTGACTAAAGTAGTTGTTATAGCTCTTCGTGCTACATTGCTATCTTTAGTTCGACTCTTTTTACCAATAGAATCAATAACATTAACAACACTAGATAAAACTTGTTTCATTGAATCATCTTTCTTTCTAGGTTTTACAAAAATGCCTAACTTTTTCATTACTTTTCGCAATTTCCACATTTTCATCAATTGCATCATGAGTTAACATTGAAATCCAAGAGTTTTTCTATAAAAAAATATTCTATATAATCTATTTGCATGGGTTCTCATTTGTCTCCAAGAAATCTTACTAGGAAGATTATCCAAGACATTTCTTTCAATCTTAAGAAAAACATTTTCATTTTCCCTCATATAAGGGATTTCATTCTCATTTCCTCTTTCCATATTTTTAGTAGTATAATTGAGCTTATCATTGGTATATCTTGTAATGCCCCTCATTTTTGGCTTGTGACAGTTGTTAGTTTTTCTATTGCACTTGATAGTTTTGAGAAATTTGAGTTGTTAGACTTATGGTTTATGCTCATGTTGGACTATGTTTGACTAAGGTGATTATTGACTTGTGATGACATTATTGATATATTCTAGTTTATGATGAGATTGACATGTTCAGTAATGATTAAATATTATCATTCTTATGTGATTTGTTGGCATCTAACTTATAGTTAGAGGTGTTTATGTTATTGTAATGCTTTCAGAGAGGGGACAGTGTAGTATTGCTCATCTTGAGCACCCTACTATGCTACAAATCCCTAACTCTGTGTGTGCTATATATGTATATACTCGAATGCAATGTATTGTTTTGATGTAGGTTGCAGGTACCGGGCCTCAACTCCACCTGACTTAGCAAGTCTGGGCAGGCCCTTGCACCAATGGATAATGTGGATGGGAGATAACATGGGGTTTCCCTAGGTTAGTTCTTGTTTTCAGTTTGTGTCATGGGTCTTGAAGTCACTCTAAGATTCTTGTCTCAGTTTTTGGTCGTCTTGTGGTTGTAGAGGTATTGTCAAGTTTTACTTATTAAGACAATGTGTATTTTAGTAATGCATTATTGAATTTGTTATTTTAATAATAATGTAATTAATATGTCAAATATAATAGTATTTTCTTAGTCGTAAATTATTAATGAGATTTGGGAATATTATTTAAGTAATTTGTAATAAAGATTAAATTAATCATTTTAATATTTTTTAATTAAGATTTGAGTCACAAATACTTAATATTATTTTATTATTAATAGTTTTAATGTTTTTAATATGATTTAAGTCATGAGCATTTAATATTGTTTTATTATAATAGTATATAGTAATTTAAAAGAATAATATTAGTCAATAATTTATTTCTTATGAGTTGTCATATGAGATTCCTGACTTGGAAAATCTCTTTGGATAGAAAATTTATTGCATCCATTTTTAGAGAGAGTTAGTGGGATTTTGTAATAGATTTTTGGTAGTGGGAATTTATGTGACTTGACTATTTTCGTTTCTGGGGTTTATTTTGAGGGGGGTCATTCTGAGGAAGATAGACAAAAATTTGAAAAAATTGTTATGGGAAGCTGAAGAAATTTAAAGCCTTAGATCAAAATTCTAGGTATGCTTGTATTTCCTATAGCAATTCAGACAAATTGGTTTAAATCCCTGTTGAATTTTCTTGTGTGTGTATTCTGGAACGTGGAAGTTATTGTCTACCTGTCACCTACAGATCCTGTAGTTTGAATTTGATAGTTTCTATGTTGTCTGGTATTGATGAAAATTTATTCTATTCATTGTCCTCAGTGACAGAAAATACATTGCCGAAAAATAAGATTTTTAAAGCCAGTCATTGATATGAAATTTCTATGGCATTCTATCAAAATTTTATCTCTATTTTACACCTCTCATTCCTTTATCCTGCCAGATTTTGTTCATGCTTATGGGGTCAAATTTATCAACTTATAAACTATTTTCACCATTCCTCCTCTTCTCTTTTAACATTTTCTACTTTAAAATCTTGTTTTACCCTGCTTCCTGCTAGGCCATACGACGTGGTAGGGAGAGGTTGAAGAGTATTTAACAAATTTTCTTCTTAGAATCTCCTTACAAGCTACCGTATGGTATCCTTCCCAGTATATTGTTTGAGATTATTTTTTTACTATCATAATCCCTTGCAATCATATTAACCTTGACCATACGGCGTAGCAAGAAAAGCCTGATATAATTGTTTTAAAAAAGAAAATCTATCTCTGTATCTTCTTGCCAGTCGTTCACTCCTCATCATTGGACCTGCAGTCTCTTTTGATTTTAATCTCTTTATTGTTGATTTTAATCTCTTTAAAAACTCTAGAAAATTCTTACACCTTTAATATCTGAATTCTTCTTCCATTCCATAATTTCCCTTGCAAGCCATTTTTCCTTGAAAATCACTTTCTGGTAATGATCTCTAAGAAGATTTCATCATCAATATGTTGAATTCTTTTTTTTTTTTGTTAAGCAATAGTTTATAGAAACTAAAATTTATTTTGCCTGAAGAAAAAAAAAGAACCCTTATGCTAAGTCTCATCCTATACCTCTGAAATATGTATTGTCATCTTACTCTCATGGCTTCTCTGATAGAATCATTCACCATTTCTTTCATAAACCTCAGAAGTCTTCTTGCAAATTTCTTCCTTCTAGATTCTTTTCTCTCCATTATTTCTCCTTTGCAAGCCATTATTCCTTTGGATTATTTTCAAGTAATAATTTTTGAGAAACATTCATTATCAATATATATTGAATAGTTTATTAGAAATGGAATCAATTTCGAAAGCATGCAAATGAAATCTAAGATTTAGAAAACTTCTATTTCAAACTCATTGAACAACTAATAAATCTTGCTTTGAGATTATTTATTTTTTTTTGTTTTAGTTAAATTGTTAATTTGACTTCCTTTTAGTCAAACTCATTAAATAATAATAGTGATAAAGTTAATATTAGTATATCTCATAAAATATTAAGATAGACTTGTAATACTTTAAATTAACTTTTATTAGAATAAAGTTGATTTAGTAGATACAAATTGTTAAATGAATGTTTAATAAACTTGCCTAAATGATTATTATTTGGTTAACAATTGTGAAACTATTGATTAGTATAACTTAAAGATTTGTAATATTTTATCCTATAGAATAATTTATTGAAATAGAGTAGGAGGATTGGCAAATAAGTTTATTTAGAAAGTTGCTATTAGATAGTCCATGGATGTTTAAGTAAATATTGCTTAAGTGAATATCACTTTGACTTAGTAAATTGTTATCTAGATTTTTTTATCTACTTTTTAGGAATAAAATTTAGTGAACTCATAATTGTCTTAGAATAGATTTGAAATATTCTATTAAGAATATAATTTAATTAGTAAATGTATGTTTGTCAAATGAATTAAATTAGAATTATTAATAGGTTATAATGGTAATGCTTGTGAATAAATAAATGATGAATAGTATTATTATTCTAGAATTAAATATATTGAGTTAAATATTAGTTATACTCATTTTATCTTATTTAAATATAAATTTGTTTAGTTATGATTTAGTAATATACTATCTTGTGGTACATTGATTATAATTAATAAATAATAAATTAGAGATTTATTGTGAATTGAGTTATTATGGTAATGGTAATACAATTATTAGATGAAATTATATTTCTAGAATGGAATAGCATTTGGATTTTATTTAAATGGAAAAACCTTATAGGAACATTGTTTTAACGTCGTAGGCATTGATGATGTTAGTAATATAAGTTTAAATGTTGTTAGTAACCTTTTATATTGAGGGTTCCTAGTAGTGGGAATAGGACTTTAATGCATCTTGACTATGACTAACATTCTTGATAGTAAGATAGTAGGAGCTTGATGTCATGATTCGAATCTTAATATTGTTTTATTGTTTTAAAAATCATTTTTGTTTTATATATTTTTTAGGGTCATAGATTTACTTGTAGTTGAGTTGAGATTGGGATGATTATAGTTATTCTTTTTAAAAGTGAATAGATGTGAATTGTAGTAGTAAGTTATTAAATAAATCATAGAGGGAAATATAGATCTTGAAATTTGATTAGAATATTGTTATCTTAAGTAAGTTTATGATTTAATCTAAAAAGAGAGATTTAAAGTCTTTTATTGAATCCATGTTAAAATAGTTCAAAAAGTGTAGTAGTACTTGGGTTTTGGTTATATATATTCTTTATTGTTTATTACTAATTTTAAACTGATGTGCATCAATGATGCAATTAGGTCATTGCATTTAATTTGGTTTTGAGTCTTGCTGTTATGTTTTGTCTAGCTTAATGTAATGATGATCATATTAGTTTCATGGGAGGTCAAGGTTGCTAAGCGTCATGCTTTGGTTAGTTGTTTATTGGTATTTGTGTTAAAATATTTTTAGCTTTAGAGGCTTGTTACCTTGAATTCAGCGCAATATTGTGGCAAGAATGTTTTGGTGATGTGTCTTTTGGTTTGAGGTCTTGATGTAGATTGGGAAAGATTGTTGTTTTGAATTTGAAAATTGTTGACTAAATATTTTATTTAATTTGGGATTTTGGACTGGACAGGGGAAAGTTTTGTGGTTGAGAGTTTGGATTTAAAATGATCTATGTAATGTTTTGATTTGCAAAAAGTTTGATGCCTTTCAATCCCTTTTCCATGCATGTTATTGGTTAAGGCTTGCTAGTTTTATGTAGGAGAGTGGCTTTCATGGTGGGGTCGGTGCCCAAAGTGGCTGCCTAGATAACCCCATGGAAGTTGTAATCAAGTGATAACTTAATAATTGATCTAGGTGGGTTGGGTAGTAATTCACATACAAGATAAGTATGATGCCTCACCCATGCCTTGAGTGCTTTCATAGGCTAAGGATGGGATGAGAAAGCCTGGTTGGCAAGGTTGACCTCCTTGTCACCATGAGAGGATGTGTTAGTTTCGCATGTGTCACCCTATGGGGCCGGTGCCTATAGAGAGGTCGCCAAGAAAACTATAGATGGGGGCCGGTTTCTAGTGAGAGATAGCTTAGAAAACCCATGCTAGGACCATGTGATTACACACTCCCTATTGCAGCTTAGTTATTTCCTCTTTATCTTTTGTTATTGCCTCTGGAGTACAGACTTGTCTTAATGATCTTGACGATTTGACTTAGTGATTTATTTTATCATGATGATTTGACTTGTCTTGATGATTTAATTTGTCTTGATGATTTGTGTAGTTTTGATAATCTAAGTTGTCTATGTCAAATCTGTATCTGCTTGCCTGTAACCTTTGGCCTAGTGGAACCTCAATGTTATCTCCTAGCTCGGAGGGGTGGACCTCAGGGTTCCACATGGTTGGGTGGAAGAGCTTAATCCATTAGTTTTCTTGGATGTACTGGTTTAAGGACATTGCAAAAGTGTTTCTAGTTCTAGATTTGTTCTGCATCTTTAGAGTTGTAGTATACCTTCATAATTATATAACCTTGTTGTATATTGTAAACTGATGTAATCAGTCATGAAGCTTGTAACGTTGTAATCTTGTAATTGATCTAATGTTACTGTTCTTATTTGTAAATGAATGATGTAATCCTCTTCTGTTGTATTATAATGTATATTATTTGTATTGTTATAATTTTATGTTTATCTGATACAGTTATGTTCCCTAGAGGTGTTAGCTATTCATTTTATTTAATTTCAAGTTAATAGTGTAATTATATTTAAAGATTAATGTATTTACTTGCTTCAAAAAAAATATTTCTGTAAATTTTGCACTTGTTAGTCTAACACTCTAGGGTTGCATGATAGGGAATCACATATCCAACTTCATTTAATAAACTAATTCAATCAATATCATCATGGGTTTGAAGATATACCTAGATTTGTTTATATAGTCACATTTTCCATATCATTAAAACTTTTCTTTGAAGACATACCTGGATTTGTTTGTATAGTCACATTTTCCATATCATTGAAAGTTGGGTTTGAAGACATACATGCATTTGTTTCTATAGTTACATTTTCTTCTAAATTCACCTTTTCCACATTTGCATCATCTACATTCATCCCATCCTTTATAGTCTCTTGAATGTCTTTCTCTTTAATAGTATGGAACTAGATGCTTCAATATTCTTCATCTCTTGAATCCTTCTTCTTCTATCTCTTTGCCTTTTTGCTTTCTTCTCTTTATTTGCTTCAATTTCTTTAGGTGTCATGACCCTCCTTTGTTTTTTTGATGTTGATTTGATCACATGATTACCAAACCCTCTTGATAAAATAACAAATGATATTTAATTCAATTTCAGATTGATGTACGTCTTTGAAATTTTGAAGTACAACTAGATGTAGATCCTTTGTTGCATAGATTTTGAAATAAAAGTAGATGTAAAAAACCAAAAGCCTCTTTTTTTATTCCTCTTGAAAATAGCTCCTACAATTCCACCTGAAAATTGTTCATATGATTGATTCCTTTCAAAATCTAAATAGAATATGATATGCCAAGAGATTCCATAAGACACCTGTAAGTAAAACAATGTAGAAAATGTCATTGTCGACCCGTACATCAGACTTGCAAGTTGCAGGGATACAGTCATAGTACATTTTTCCCTAATGATGCAAAATAACAGATATAAAACAAACAAGTGCCTATTTTAAAATGGTTACCCATTCATATAAATAACAGGTACCTATTATAAAATAGGTAACCATTTGTAAAAATAATGGATACCCGTTTTATAACGAGTACCCGTTATATAATGCGTACCTGTTTTAGAACATGTACCTATTCTAAGAAATTTGAAATGGCTACCTGCCTTTTCCCTTGCCTTTGGTTTGGTTTTAGGCTCAGGAAAGGCATGGGTAGCCAACCTTGAACCTTGGACCTACAACTTTTTTTCTAAGTATAGAACAAGAGAAAAGATTGAGTTTACCTATATGGTTGACAACATTTTTTTCTAAATTTATTTATAAAATTATAACCCATTACAGATGATAGTGTCTAGTTTTCAAATACATAATTTTTTTATTAGACTTTTTTTCTATTTATTATTTAATTTATGAGAAAACTGGTCCAAAAACTTGAAATGATAGGTGTTTGTATTTTTTTAATAACTTTTAATTTTTAAAGTTTTATTTAAAAAAATGATATGCCATCAATCTACATATCATTCTTTACACAATGAAAAAAAAATTATGATTAGTTTTGCTCAAATTATGTTGGCCGTACACGAGGGGTTTTCAAATACAACAATTAGGGCCAATAAAAGATTAATAAAAAAAAAATCCTCATCAAACTTCACTGTACTACACATCTTTCCCCAAAAAGATTTAGAAAATACTTTTATTTAGGTCAAATTATGTTGGTCATACACGTGCATGGTATGGTTTAAAAAATGACTTTTAAATAGTGGTTTTTAGAAATGCCTATTGAAAATCAATTTATATCATCTGGGTATTAAAATAAATTACATATTTAGAAACTAGACTCTATGTACTACATTTCATATTATGAAATTCTTTTAAGATTCAATTTGTAATTGCCTCAAATGTTTAGGTCAAATGTAACAAATTCTAAAAATCAGGGAAAACACTTCCACTTTTTGGCTAAAAGGTGGACCCAACTTTTTGCATTGACCTTGAAGAAGTACTACTTATTTCAATAAGTACTATATAGGATTCTCCCCATAGGAGAGAATATGAGAGAATGTCTATGAGACTCCCCATAGTAGATGTCTTGCTACAGTGAGGTTGGATAGTTGACAAAGGATGCAGATGTAGATCCAAGAATGCCAAACAATATTCCTTCCCTTGAGAAGAAATGAAACCACTTAAAGATGTAGGGATATCTTCCCATGCAAGAAGATGTATGTATGATATTGAATCATGCTTAAGCTGATCCAAGGATGATGATGCCCATGTTGATGCCTTCAAAGAGTGCTCAGGTGTCCACATGTTGATGTCGAAGAATGCCATAATCAAATCAGGTGCATGCCAAATTGATGAGAATGATGATGATCCAAAACCATGTGTAGGATGATGTAGAGCATGAGTATCTAAAGAGGATAATGGAGATATAGCTTCATCAAAACTATCATCAAAGAGAACACTGATGTCCTTAATGTGTGCTTCCATGTTAGAAATGCATGACTCTACAAATAGACAAGTGATGTTAGGTAGAAACATCTCCCAATCAGAAATGCTAGGAAGACTGATATCCTATTGCAAAGAAGCACTAGAAGCTTTCAAAGAAGTGACTCTAGAATTTGATGAAGCAATAGTAGGAGGTGTCAAATATCTACCAATGTAGGAGGTGTAGAGAGAGGATATACAAGTGGGTATGTCTTTGTGTCATTAGTAAAGTCAAGACTTCCCCAATATGCAAGTTCATCTTTAGTACCATCACCATACAAAGGATCATCAACATCATCAAGGGAAATAAGTATGTCTATAATAGGATCATTTGGGAATGGAGATTCATTGCGGTCTCCATACATGTTCCATAGTTTGGTCCAAAGAACTCTAGGGCAGTCGATGTGTGATACAGGAACCCATTGAGTGTGATTCATAACACTTAAACCAATTAATCCTAAGACATGATTATTCTTATTTTCCCATACAATTTTCTATCATATATGTAGTTGGTTCAGGAATAAGTCCATATAGATGTGGCAATAGGTGAATCCATCGATAGTGTGCTAGGATACAATTACAATAGGACTTGTAGTTTTGTGTTTTCCAAGGTGATGACAGATGGATGACTCGTTATCCCCATTATTTGACTTAGCTATTTTACCCCCTTTTGAACTTTATGTTAGTTCAATGATTACAAAATGCCTATGTATAATCCCCCCTAGAATAACACATGAAAGCACCACTTTATAAGTTGAGTGCATGGTTAAACCCTTCGTCTTCGACATGCAAAAATATAAGAATTAAAACCCCCCCTTAAGATTTGACACTTTATCAATTAGTGTGTTTTACAATGCAAGTAGGTCTAATGCATGGGAAATAAAAAACATTACCATTTGGAAAAAGATGGTGCTCAATTTTGAGCTACTAAGAAAATGTTATTACAAGATCCATTTCCCGCAAATGACCTATTTTAATACATTTGTAGTAAAAATAGAAAAAATGCTTGTGGATGAGAGAAAGCCTAGTCGTCCAACCACTCATTGGAGTCAACAAGGAAAAATAATTACAATAGTTTTATATGTGAGGGGAAATTGGCCTCCTACCAACCAGGGCCTCTCCCTTCACCTTCGTCCAATGAAGATACAAGAGTTAAAAACCATTAACTTTTACAAGGTAATTTTCTCAAATAGTGAAATTCTCTCCCCTAATTTGCATGTGTAATTTCTTAAGATATTGTAGTAAGAAAAGAAAACAAGCATTTATTAAAAAAAAACAAATTTAGGGAAAAGTGAGAAAAATCTCACCCAAAAATTAGGGCAGAAAAGCAATCTGCGTCTCATGAGAGGTTGAGAAGTGTAGAACCATGGATTGTGCTAAGGTGCAACTGTTTGTTGAGCACGACCTACTCTTTGAGGCTCACGACCCTTTAAGACTTGGCACAACCTACTCTTTGAGGCTTGTTGCCCTATAAAATAGGGGTGTGATCTTTTAATAAGGCCTCTGCAACCTTCAAAAGGGGATGCCTCTTCTATGCATGATGGCACTCCTCTCTGCATGGAAATGATGAAGAATTATATGGCATTGATCAGTCTTCAAGGATTTAAACTGATCTATGCATTAAAATGTTGCCTTTCTACACCATTCGGGCTTGTAATAGATCCATATTATCACCTTGCTCAAGCCTCTTAACCAGCCTTTGGACAGGGAATGAATCAAACCCTCAAGTGTGTAGATCGTGCCTTTGGGTGTGTCGTCATAGATCCACCTTTCCAAGCTTGGCCGTGCCTTTCCAAATAGGGGCAAATGCAACAAGTAAGGAGAAACTCTCAATGAACTCCAAAATAGGCCATGAGACTTAACAGATAAACCTCAATCTGCAATGTTTGAAAAACTACACCCTCCAAATTGTGCCTTCAAACCCTGAATAGAGGATTTACCTCAAAAAAGAGCCAACATCTGAGCTTAGATTAGCTCTGATACCATATAAGAACAAATGATTGACAAAGTTGAAAACTAGCATCAAATATGAGTGGGTTGATAGTTGAATTGATGAGTACAAATAGGTAAAAGATGGATGTTAGTTAGTTAAGGAAAAGACCCCTCAAAACTAGCGTGAGTGGCTAGTTTAGTGGGTAACTTAATAACCCCACTCCTAACCACCTAACAATCTTAACATGTGTTAAGATTGTATAAAGGCAAACCTAAGTAGACTTATGCCTAAGTGTATAATATATATGAAATATATATACACTAACAATATTGTCCTAGGTGAACCCCCTTTATTAGACAAGATTTTATAGTCATAAAAGAACATCAAAGGTAATAATTAGGTATGCAAGTGTTAGGTACATTAATTTGATGTAGATTTATAATTCATTTTAGTACTCCATAGAAAAATGTTCCTAGAATGATTTGTCCTTGATAAATAATTTTAAATTTATGAATTAATTGTAACATTGAAAATTGCACACCCTTACAATTTTATGCTATATTTTGGGTTTGTTTTAGTTTCCATTCTCTTAGCATGTTTTAGGGTCATTTTAGCCTTGCCTTAGCCTTTTGCTTCACCAGATTACTAAATTTCTTTATCATATTCTAATTCTTCTCACTATCCTAGGAACACATGTTATATTTTAAGCAATTTCTCTAGGACACTAGTGCAACACATAGATGTCCACATGATGCGCTAGCATTTCATAAGTTTCTAAAAATTTAAAATGCTACTTCCTACCTAGCTACTTGCTGGCATTGGTTGTAAAGTTAATTTTTCATAAAAAAATACCTTCAACACTTGAATATGAGCCTTCAGCTTCCACACAAACCTTATGCATGAGCAATTTTAAATATCTATCAATCTATCTCATTCTATTCTTCTCTTATCCATGCTTGACTATGCATACTTCTGTTGTTGAAGCTACATATTGTTAGATTTTCATTGACAACTACAAGTGCTATTTCACCTTCTATATCACACTAGTAATCTTGTTTAGATGAGTTTCCTTCTTATTTGAACAAGAAATTAACAATTTTTTTTTTCTTTATTTCTCTCAATCTTCTAGGCAAGTATTTGAATTAGACCACCACCTCAATTTTATTTTTACTCACACTAGGTACTCTTCCTCATAGACCGGGGTTGATACTTATATATTTATTTTATTATCATTGCTCATGATTCCTAGATGCATGTAGGATAGGAACACACACTACTTTTTCAATCTCTTTATCATTGGTTATCGATGGAGGTCAAAATACCAACACATGGGCTTGACTTGAAGCTAAACTCCCAAACAACCTGAACATTTTCTCTTGTTTCAGCTACAAGTATTTTAGGAAGCATTCAACTGCACATAGGTTTTCTAGTGTCTTCCCCTTTGCTTGTCATTTCAATTTTTTATTTCATTTAGTTACTTTATCTTCATTTTATCATTTATATGCATTTTGGTATTCCTTGGTTTGCTATTTGGTTGTCTCTATTTCTTGTTGTGTAGGTGAGTGCAAAATCTAGTGAAAACTTTAGGTTTTGTAACTTTTTGGGACTACGACATGAGACTAATATGAAAACACATGATTTGGACTACATCGCATTGCGTGGCCCTCCATGCACCATGCTAGTGTCTGAGATAGTGAGCTTCATCTTTTGGTGCTAGGTTCCTTTATTTTGTTATTTACAATTCTAAATTTAGTTTGTCAATTTTATATTTGAGTTTCCTATAAATTGGCATTTTCCAACCCAACTCATATTTAATGTAATGTAAAAGTTAAAGGTATCACTTTTTCTACATTACATTAATCACACATTTAATTCCTTTAAATACCAATACATAGCAATAAATCACATAAATATGTACCAAGTTGGCTCCTAATAGCTAGTGGAATAAGTGAGAGATGACAAATTTTGAATTTGAATTTTTGAATTTCAAGGGTCAATTGTGCATGGTTCAAGATCAATCTTACACATTGTAGGATTGGCATATGATCTAGGGAGTCATCAATGTGAGGAATGATTATATGAGAGTTGGTGCAAGTATAAACATAATAAATGAGTGATAATGGACAATGTATAGAAATACCTACAAATAGGAATGTAATGTGTGGAAGTACATGTAAATGGGGATGGATGGAGGATCAAGCAAGGAGCCCAAATGTACACAAGAGTGAACCATTTGTTGATATGTCATTCTATTGAAATATGACTATCTTAAAAAAGGTATTTTCTAGCAAAAATTCCTTTTAACATGTGCAAGTGATATGTGAAAGATCTTTCAATAAATACCTAATTTTTAATAAAATATTGTGATGGTGAAATTTGTATACCCATGTAATTTTTCATTGAGTTTTGTGTCCACTTTATCTAGTGAAATATCTTTAATGAAATTACATATTGACCAATGGCAGACTCTTATGGTAGGTTTCACTAATGTCTCAATCCATATCCATTCACATTTACTCTTAATTACACTTACATACATTTATCATTCAGTCCATTCACAATTACCTCAATAGACTCACTCCCCATTTCAAGATTATCATTTCATTGACTAGTTTCATTTCCTCACCACTTGAGATTAATCTTATGGCACGTGGAAATTTACAATTACCTTAGTACATTCACTCCCTAGTTCAAGATTATCATTGCATTTCCCATTTTATTTACCCACCACTTGAGATTAATTTTAAACTTTTAAATTCAAATTCAAACTTTCCTACCCCTTTCAAATTTTAGATCTTATATTTTATTACTTGGGCCTTCTACTAGTTTAATTTTGTAGGTGCAAGATTAACCTTACATCTACGGAACAAACCTCCAAATTCTAAAAATTTAAATTCAGATTTTGCTAGCTTTCACCCATTTCTTTCCCACCATAAGTTGACTCGTTATGTTTTTTGCATGATTATTATTGTTTGGTGGTATTAAAAGACATTATATGCATTCAATTCATCATCCGATATGAGTTGATCATATCCTTGAGCTTTGTCCAATTATCAGTTACATATGATTATAGAAACACTTCAATTGGAACACTAAAATGAACTTAGTCTCACACCATCATTCTAGTGTGTTTGCATGACTAAAGATTTTTATCCTCAATCATTTACATGACAACAAAGCTACTCTTTCGAAGGGATTGACCTAGGAGAACTTGACTGTAGTAATCTAGTAATCTCTCCAAGGTAAAATTTCAATACCACCAGTCATTCATAATTGGGGAAAGACAAGGAATTTAGTGAATTAGAAAGCAAAAGTGTAAAATTAATATCCATGGGCCATAATATAGATTTGTATAGATAGAATTAACCTAGAAAAGCCACAATATTATGCAACCTAAGACAAAAGGCATGTCCAAATAATTTGTTTTCTATACCAAAGTAGTAGATTTTAATGCCACAGAGATTCACTGACTCACATAAGTTTTATCAGAATGGATGATAGGGCCAAGGAAGTGTTTAATGTGCTTAGGTTTCAATGGATTCATGCGCTAGATAGGGCTCTAGGGCCTCCCCGAGCTCCAAGCACTCCTGCTCACGCTCTCCCATTCCCCATGCCGCCACTGGAACAACACCATGACTCTAACTCTAATTAGAGTGTTTCATTTTATTCTCTTTTTGACCGCTCTGCTTAATATGTTATACTATTATATGTTTATATTTTGAATGCCAGATGATACATTCCTAGCTATTCCATGTATTTACATTCTTATTATAATATATGGTATGGGTGGTCTACCACCTTTTTAGCTAAAAAAAAGTTTTAGAGCTAAGTGCATTTCTCCTTCACATTTATTGTTCAATTTATTATTCTAAACTAATTATTGATTTATTCTACCTATGTATGAATTTGATTTGATTAACCTAAATTAAACTTTCCTAAAATAACATTTAATTGTTCAATTTATTATTCTTAAATGATTATTACTTATATATATATATATATATATATATATATATATATATATATATATATATATATATATATATATATATATATATATATATACATACACTAGGTATACATGCATTTGATTTGATTAACTTAATTTAAACTTAGGGAGACATTTTTTTTCTTCTACATCTTTAATATTATTAATTACTTTCATTTGACATAAACAAAAAATGTGATCCAAAATGTTGAAGTAAAGAAAACATAAAAATTTTCAAAACTCTTTCATGATGACCTTGAAAGCATATGCCACAACATCCTTGGTATCAATATTTTTTTATCAAAAAAGTTATATATTAAAATAGTTAGATAAAATATACAACCAATCTTCAAAAAATATATGAATAGCATGTGAGATCACACTACCAAAATAACAAGTGCCACGTAGTGGCTAGTACCTACCTTATAGTGTTGTTATTATAGTATTTGTTTAGTTGTAATTTTTTTTGTTGATTAGCTATTGGTTGTATATAGTATTTGTTTAGTTGTAATTTTTTTTGTTGATTAGGTATTGGTTGTATAGACAAATTGCATTTCAATAATTGAAAATTTAATTTTTGAAGAGTGTTGAAATGTCTTGGATAAATAAAATTGAAATCTCAAAAATAATCTAATTTGGTAAAAATAAAATAGGAATAAAATATTTCCTAACTACAAAACTAAACTTTTACAAAGTCTATTAAATAACACAAATATTTTCTTAAAATGTAATAATACTAATACTTTTATAATTTAAAATGCATTAAAATATTGTAAGTTTGAAGAATAAAATAAAAAATGTAATAACATGGCAAAATATTTTTTGTGATAACATAGATTTTTAATTTTGACTAAATAAAATTGAAATCCTAGATTTTTAACTCTTGACTAAATGAAATTGAAATCCCAAAAAAATCTAATTTCATAAAATAAGATGTGTAGAACCCTAACCCTAGCTGAGTGTGGATAGATTTGAAATGTCTGCCTAAAATATTAAAATGCATTAAAATATTGTATGTTTGAAGAATAATTACATAATATAATAATAGTGTGGATAGATTTGAAATGTCTGCCTAAAATATTAAAATGTAATAATATTGAATACCATTACAATTTAAAATGCATTAAAATATTGTATGTTTGAAGAATAATTACATAATATAATAATAGTGTGGATAGATTTGAAATGTCTACCTAAAATATTAAAATGTAATAATATTGAATACTATTACAATTTAAAATGCATTAAAATATTGTACGTTTAGTAATAATTTTGGGTGCATTCATTTAATAAAAGTATGTGGTTTAGCTCCTTTAATTAGACATTAATGGTTAAGATCAAATGAATAGTTAAGAAATATTTTAGTGAAATTAGGTTATTTATGTGTAGTAGTTATAAAACAAATTTAAACCCTAATAATTTTTTTATAAAATAGTTGTGAATAGAAATCAATAAATAAAAATATGCATGCTTTGTAAAGAAAAATTTTAGTGTTATTTTATTTTACGAAATTAGGTTATTTTGGGGATTTTAATTTTTTACTCAAGAGTTAAAAATCTAGAGTGTCATGAAAAATACTTTTATTTTGGGGATTTCAATTTTATTTACTCAACATTAAAAAACTATTGAGCCAATGAAGTAAATAACAACCATTGCACCAACCCAAAATAGATAAAATCTAATTTAATATACTATGAACTGTAAAAGAGTTATAGCAAAGACAATGATACTACTGGATAAAGGGGCTAAAAGACTCGTGAACTAAAAAAAATAATTTTAAAAAAATTCAAATTTTTTCGCAACACTATAATGTTCACAAACAAAAGACTATCAAGAAACTGTTGAGCCAATGAAGTAAATAACAACCATTGCACCAACCCAAATCAATTGAAAAACCTGCACGAGCACAAGAGAATAGATAAAATCTAATTTAATATACTATGAACTATAAAAGAGTTATAGAAAAGACAATGATACTACTGGATAAAGGGACTAAAGGGCTCATACCTAAAAAACAATTTAAAAAAATATCAAATTTTTTCGCAACACTTGCAAATGGAGATATCTCCATAAATGTACCAAAACCTGCATAACTCGGTAGATTGTCTCGTCATAATTTTGCTTTGGGATATGTAGGGTATTTATAAAATTTTGGAGTAAAAGCGGTTTGGGTAGTTGAACGGTAATAGTTATTAGGTGAACTGCAAGTTTTTAATATTTTCAATTTGTTACGAATAGGTTTTGATTTAAGTTTTTAGGTTTGTAAATAATAAATTAAATTCGTTAATTTCAATTTAATATTTGCACTGGAAAGATTTAATTAAATACAAAGTAACAAAATAGTCTTTAAACTCTTGTCACTATTGTTTTATAAAAAAATTATTAGGGTGTATATTTAATATAATAGGAAGTTGTTTCCTATGTATTAAATATTCAATGTTCATATTTTCACTTAAAATTGAAATATAAATTTTCAAAATTAAATATTAAATATTTAAATAATATAATAATAATGATTATAATGATTAAATAATTAATTAATGTAATAATACTAATAGTTTTATAATTTAAAATGCATTAAAATATTGTAAATTTGAAGAATAAAATAAAAAAATGTAATTAGATTCATGATACTATAGATTTTAAAGTTTGACTAAATAAAATAAATAATCTAATTACATAAAATAAAATGTGTAGAACCCTAAAACTAAATTAAAATTAAATTACTTTTAGTTAATGAAGCAAAAAATTAATCGCTATCATTTAAGCATGACTTAACTAGTGGGAGACAACATTTGTGTTCATAATTTGTTTACTTGCTACATGCTCCCCTCAAACCAAAATTCTCTCCGCATTTATAATTTTTTGTTGCACTCTCTTGACAATCCGACAATCCGCAAAGAAGAGGTCATTTTTTTTCAGCCAATGACAATACAGATAAATCATTTCTATATAATTTTTTGTTAAAAATTTATCATATTGACATAGGAAAAGTACAAATTTAAATCAAATTTGTTCGATAAGAAAAAAATCTTATCTTTTGATTGGTTTGCAATCAATAGATTAATAACTAGATAAGTGTGAACTCATTAGCCTAAGGCAAGTACTAATAAATTAACTAGAAAAAACAACAATCATAGAAAAAACAACAATCATATGACCCCCAAAAAACAGAAACAATAGTATTAAAACAAAATGCAAGCCCACAAAGAAAACAACTCTTAAATCAAATGTTCAAATATAACATAAGCAACAATAAAACCAGCATTAAGTAAAAAGTCTTGCCCATCAAAATTACCCCCAACCTGCATCCCACAAATTCTTACCTATCATCCACAAAAAAATAAATGAACTATATCCTGAAGCAGCTTTTTCAGTGCAGCAGTAGAAGGCAATGCCTCCTTTAGTACTTACATTAACCAAAGTTATCTATTAGGTTTCCTGAAGAGATAATGCATGACTAGCTTTTGCTTGAATGAATAACTCTAGTACTGAAACAAAGCGTTCCTTTCAATGGCACAATCAAAATCAGTACGCAGTGCTGAATAATTGTCAATTCCATTATCACAACTTGTGTGCCACAATAATCCGTGACAGTTTAATTATTGCAGAACAAAAATATCATACACTGTAGTTCACCAGTTCAACATTGCTTTCATTATCTTCATCTCCTACTCAACAAAACTATCCAAGATTCCTTTGCGCATGCCACTGGTACCTATTTCTGCTATCGTAAAAAAGATTCTTTTTCCACAGATTGTACCTGACAGCGCGTGACAACTCCAGAAAAAAATGGTTTTTTCAAATACCTAGGAGTCAGAAGTATACAACCAGATGGTGTGTTGTCCCTGTAATAAACAGGTTATACAAAAATGTAAACAGTACAGGACAGGTTCATGAGCATTTTATTATGAATAGGATGCTACAGAAATGTAAACAGTACAGGACCACTGTAGAGAATAATATAGCGACCAGCGGGGAACACATTAGGCATGTAGGTTTCCAATAGTGTTAAGTTAGGTACTTTTGAGTATATATTATCAAATGCCCAGTTCTACTTGCTGTGGATCCGAGGATGGAAGGATGGAGTTGTGTGGGACATACTTTGGAACAATTTGTGAGTATATTGGTTGTAGAAGGTTATTATTATTATAATATTTAAATGTATTAATATTTTAAGAGGAAACATATTACATTTATTGTGTGGGTTGGTTGATGGTTTAGATTGTGTTAGGAGTTGATTCCTTGCTTAAAAAAAATTTAGGCTTTCTAAATGCTTTTGGTAACAAATGTGTCACTAATTTGGAATGGAGATGGATTTCATATTGTTCTATCCATCAACCAACAATCTATATGGTGGTGTGGCATCATTGTATTTCAAGACAACTTATTTGTTGGGATTCTCTTGGATGCACTCCCTTAAGTTTTTTCAAAAGAGAAGTTAGGCATTTGCAAGAGTTTTGCTCCAAGGTAAATTTCACTTGGCTTTCTTCGTTGTAGGCCATGACTAAGTTCAATATATGTACTATAGATAAAGATAACTTTCAAATGATAATTAAGGTCATGTCATCACACACTTACACAAAATTTATATGCATTCTACTAAGCCCTAGTTGAAGGACTATAAGTGGTATGTTGATACTTCCTTCCATAATTAGACTTCTAGAAAAGGACACTACAATGTGCCAAGCTTACACACACGACATTAATAGTTAAAAATATAATGTTTTTTTTGGTGATACAAAACTGGCATAAAGCAAGCTACACTATACTCCATGTCCAAAGTGCCACAACAACATGCAATAACACACTTGACATGCACATTGATGCACAATGCAAGGTGGCACTAGAGTGGAAAACTTAAAAACACCATGAGCCAAAATATCATGATTAACACAATCAACAAAATATGGAGGAGAGATAGGGTTCCCAAGCCAACTTATGAACCCCTGTAACTTCCCTACCAAGCCACTTCATTAACATCTTAGAAAACATGTCAAATACGACACTTCTACACTAACTCTAACTTTAGGGTCTAACCTACATGAACTTTAGACTATAGTGTCCAAACTACATGGCTCAAACTTCAAGGTTCAAGGTGCATATTGCATATTGAAACACCATGAACTTCAAAGTTTGAGTTACAAGATACAACCTACAAAATAACCACCTAAAAATAAGCCTTGACAAATTTTAACTTGGGCATTAGGTTCAAATTGATAATTGGAATCATGCAAAGACGGCTCCCTTTGCTAGACACCAAACTCCAAGAACTTCACCTCGACCTTTAGGGTCTAATCTATAAATTGTGTTTCAGACTTCAAAGTGTGATGTTTTGATGTCCCATGATGGGCTAGCATCCCTGGCAGTGGCCTCCATCCTTCAGTGAAAAGTTCCTCTATGAACCCTCTTTTCCATTCTATACTTGAAATTCAAAAAAATTATCTCTTGTAGTATATTTCCAAGTATTCTCTAGATTGTTCTTCATCATTTAAACAACTAGCTTACTTTCTATTTTCACATCTATAGTGCATAGTGGGTATGCTAATGTTAGTCTTTCTAAACCATTAGATAGTAGAAAACTAAGTAGGACCCTAGTGTAGTTGTGGTGAAAAGTATCCTTGATTGACACATTTGATCAAGGTGTAAATTTTCCACTTCTACTCTAAGCCCTTCTCAAATCTCCATTTGATTTGATACTTTGATCACCTCTGTTTGGTCACAACCATGATTAGCCAACCAATCTATCATCTTTTTAGACTCTCTGTATATGTGTCAAATAAAAAAATCATTAAATTTTTGTAGTGAAGTACAAATCTCTTCAAGTTTCCTTTCTAATTTCCAGTTCATGACCTTCCTTGATTTAATAGTATTGATGTAAAACATTAAATCACACTCAATGTCCACATAGTCTATCCTTTTCTCCAAGCACATCCTGAGCCCCTTGAGTAATGCATCTAGTTTCACTTCATTATTAGAACCACGAGGAAGCTGTTATAAAAGATCCCAAATGAGGATTCTTGATTCAGTTCTTTTGACACACCCTGCATCAAAGATTCTAGGGTTACCTCATGAGGCCTTATAAAAGAAAAATTGTTCTTCCTCCTGGAAGGGTCATCACTTCATAGTTCTATATTTCACATTTGTGTCCACCAAATTTCTTGAAGTTGGGAAACATGTAGTAATTCTTAGAAGATTCCACCTCTTGGATATCTTATCATCCCAGATTGTATACTCTTTTATCCCTAAGGTTAGGATTGTTGTGTTGAGAAATTCACATATTCCAACCTCTATTTTACTAATAACCACCATGCCAGTGAGAGATTTGTCATTGAAAATCCTCCTATTTCTTTCTTTGCAGAGGTGCTAGATTACCATTGACAAGCTCACTACCCAAATACCACCACATGTCAAGTTTTTGTGTAATCCTAGCCAGCAATCAAAGAGATTTGTTAGATCATTGGGAAGGGTCCCACACCAACCGATTTTCCCAATCAACCAAATAGCCAACATTGGTGAAGGACCAAGTAGTTAAGAAGGAGATGGTGTATTGATTCTTCATTGATGTTATATAGCAGGAAATGTGAGGGTCACATGATTTTGATGGACTCCTATTAAAAGCAAGATAGATAACTAAGAGGGGGGCTGAATCAGTTATCTCAAAATTTCCTTAATTTTGTTATCTCAATATTTAGTGTTATATCAAAACATGAAAGCATATGTAATCATAAGAACATAAATAAAATCGACATACATAATAGAAGAATTTTTATGTGGAAACCCTGTTAAGGGAAAAACCACAGGGTGACTAACCCAAGATTGTATTCTTTGTTAAAAGAATAAAGGAGTACAAATGGCACTTGCCAATTAGGGCTCACTCCCTGAGCACACTACTCACAAGAGGCACACTGCCTACAAGAACTTACAAAAGATAATCAAGTGTTTGAATTGATGAGAAGCATCTACAAATGCAAGAGTTTAGTTCCAATTAGGCACAATATACTGATTAGACACACTTCATCCTTTCTCTGTTCTATGTGGTTATTCAGTCACATACCGGACATGAATTGTTGTTCTCACACTTATCCCTACTTTTCTTCACACCTTATTTCTTTACATCTTCAAACACACACTTACATGTTGGAATCCATCTAGTATATATATCTGCATCAAGGATTTCCATCACCTTTCTAGTTGGCAACAGAAACACTCAAGATATTTGGAAGTTATTGATCTGTTGGATGAATCTATGCTTGATTTTTGATGCGTATCAAAATCTTAAACATAGATGTCATTAATCATGTTGTCCAACAATGTATAATCCCACAAATTGCTTGATCAACACCTTTTACTCATCCAAATTGAAGTCTGATACTCTGTCGGTCAGTTCTTCCTCTGTTTGCTCTGCCTAACTGGAACCCAACACTCAGATGCTCATATCTTTTTCTTTCTTTATCACTGGAGGCTAAATCTTTGGAATATAGTAGTCATGATACCCCTCTTGACTTGTCCAAGTTTGCAACTTACTGAGTTACACCATCTAAGAGATCCGGACCTGATTGTTGGGCCTTGTTACATACTCTGTTCTTGTTCACCGGACCAAAATAATTTTCAATCTGACTTCTGGTTTAGGCATACTATGTACTGTGGATGTGTGGAATAGACTTTGTTGCCATCAATGACAACACTTATGAAGCCACATATTGTCTCTTGCCAACAAATCCATGTGTTCTTTGGTTAAAATTCTCTTCTATAAGATAGACTAGGCAAAAGCCCCTACCTTGGGGAGAATCTTGTTTCCTTAACACATATCTAAGGGCCAACATTTCACTGTTTGAAGTCTATCTTGCATTTCAAACCCCAACTTCATTGAATACCTAAAAAATTTTACCCCTGTCCATATGATTTGATCTTCCTTACTAGACAAGGATATGGCTCAACTATTAAGAATCTCTATAAGTTTGTCTATCATGCTCTATGGAATAGGTCTAAGGAAGCTAAGGTAGAAGAACAACTTCCTACACTAATATTGTGAGGAGGATAATGCAAAACTTTACAGATCTTTAACAGTTATAGAAACTTAAATAGAGATAAACATAGATATCATGCATACCACAACATAGTGATTTACATGTAAGGAAAACCCTTTCAAGAGAAAAACGCCACACTCCAAAAGCCACCCAATATATTATTTAGAAATCACAAAGATTACAATATACTTGAAGAGAAAGCTTCTCACAGGAGTATCATGACCAAAGAATCAGAGACAACACAACTGCTATTAGACTCTCAGAATACATCATGATACCACAGCCATAATACAACACCCTCATAAAATAGGGTTACCTTCTAGGGCAAGACAAGCCAAAAAATATCCACCATCAAATCTAAAACCTAATAATGAATGGACAAGATTTATAATATATCATTAATTTAATGTGTGTCAACCATTTAATAGTTATTGTTAACAAAAAAATGTTAACATGCATCCCACTCCACCCCATGCTCCCATTGTATATTACACCTATTGGTGTAAATAGGATATATATAAATATATATATCCTATCAACAATAAACCTTATACAATTGCAAGGTTGAGACACATTTTCCCAATAAATCTCCCACTTGTTGAACACCTTTCAAGAGCAATAGGAGGGAGTAAATATCATCTCTTAATTTCTAGGGGCCAAAAGGCCCATAGTCTCTAAACACCATTTGAACTTTTATGTGCTCACATGCTTAGTTAAAGAATCAACAACATTCATCAAAGTCTCTACCTTAACCATATTCACCCTATCATCTTTGACCATATCTTTAACACAATGATACTTCACATCAATGTGCTTGGTCCTAACATGAAATGCCAGATTCTTAGCTAGATAGATTACACTGACTGTCAGAAGAAATTGTCACTACACCTTGTTTTATTCCAATATTTGAACACAATCTCTTAAGCCAAATGGCTTTTTTGAAAGCATGAGTAGCTGCCATATACTCAGCTTCAGTAGTGGACAAAATAAGCACAACCTATCCCTTACGCATCCAACTAATTGCATCACCAAATAAAGTAAACACATAAGCACTGGTGGATCATCTACTATCAATATCACCTACCCAGTCAAAATCCACATAACCATGAATATCAAGGGAAATATCATCTTCAGTCAAATTATTATGATAACACAAGGAATACTCTGAGGTACTAGACAAATATTTGAAGACTCTTTTAACTGCATCCCAATGAACTCTACCAGGATTAAACATATATCTGGAAAGAACTCCTACTATTTGGGCAATATCTAGTCTAGTACAAACCATAGCATACATCAAACTTCCAACTGCACTCTGGTACTTGGCACTCTGCTCATCTCTTCCTTCTCTAATGGAGATGTTGGACAATCTGAAATAGATAACTTTGTTCCAATTGAAACGGGAACACACAATAGTCTATAGTCCTGCATGTTAAACCTTCGTAAAATTGTATTGACATACTTACTTTGGCTAAGCCATAGCTTTCTGTTCATTCTATCTCTTCTAATTTCCATCCCAAGAATGTGTCTAGCCACACCAAGGTCTTTCAATTCAAATTTAGCAGCAAGTTGAGATTTCAGTTCTGAAATCATACCTTTCCCTTTACCAATAAATAACATATCATCAACATATAATGCAATAAACATGAAATCATCACCATCAGTTTTATAATAAACACAATGATTTCATTAGAATGCTCAAATCCCATACTCAACACATATGTATCAAATTTTTGGTATGACATCCTAGGACTCTATTTTAGGCCATACAAAGATTTCTTTAATTTGCAAACCAAATTACCTTTACCTTTTACCATGTAGTGCTTTGGATGTGTCATATAAATATCCTCCTTCAAGTCACCATGAAGAAAAGTAGTTTTCACATCCATATGTTCAACCTCTAAATCATAAGCAACAACAATAGAAAGTAAAAATCTAATGGGTGTCATTTTTGCAATAGGAGAAAATATCTCACCATAATCAACACCCTCAACTTGAGAGTAACCTTTCAAAACCAACCTTTCTTTGTACTTCTCAATACCTCCATCTAAACCAATCTTTTTCTTGAACACCCATTTGCAACCAACATGTTTTCGTCCTTTAGGCAATGGTACAAGATCCCATGTATCATTCTTTTTCAAATATGTCATTTCTTCATACATAGCAATCTTCCAGGATTCTACATCATTCATTCGTAATGCCTCTTCTACATATTTGGGTGTATCCATGTTAGTATTCAAAGTAAAAATACATCTCCAATCATTAGGTGAATACTTTTTAGGTGATTGTCTATGCCTTATAGACCTACAAAAAAGATGAGTTGGAGGCTCTTCCTCCTCTTCTGAAGATTCAGAGCGAGATGAGCTCTCCTCAACTTCTTGTCTATCGATGGGCCTCGATTCAACTTTCTCAAGTGTAGAAGAAAATTGAATCACATCTTCCTGTTTACTTTGTTCTAGCTGCAATGTAATAGAAGAAGGCTTAGTTTCTCTAAAAATAACACTTCTACTATATATTACCTTCTATGCAATAGGATCCCAAATCTTGTATCCTTTCACACCATAATTGAATCTAATGAAGATACATTTCACATTCTTGTTCTCCAACTTTGTTCACTTCTCCTTTGGCACATGTGCATATGCCTTGCAACCAAAAACTCTAATATGTCTTAATGAAGGCTTGTGACCTTACCATGTGTCTATAGGAATCTTATCAACAAGATCTAATGGAGGAGACCTATTAATCAGATAACAGGAAGTGGCAACAACTTCAGCCCAAAACCTTTGTTCTAGACTAGCACCACTCAACATACTCCTAACCTTCTCTATTAGTGTCATGTTCATTCTTTCTGCAACTCCATTCTGTTGTGGAGAATAAGAAAGTTATCTTTTGTCTATGAATACTACAATCTTTACAAAATCTATCAAAATCATTAGAGAAAAATTCACTGCCATTGTCAATCCTCAAACATTTTATTTTCTTTCCAGTCTGTAACTCAACCATTGCTTTAAATTTTTTAAATTGACTAAAAACTTTAGATTTACTCTTTAGAAAGTATAACCATGTCCTTCTACTATAGTCATCAATTTAAATGAAACATAATATGTGGATTTTCCTATTGAAGGAACATCTACAGGATCAAACACATCAGAATGAATAAGATCCAATACACTACAATATTTATGAGAACTCAAGTAGAAATAAACACAGTTTTGTTTTCCATAAATGCAATGCTCATAGAAATCAAACTCAAGATTACAATCAAACAACCCTTCAAAAAAGTTTTTATTTTTCAAGTTCCTTCGACCCTTTTCTCCAATGTGGCCAAGTCTCTGGTGCCATAACATACTTTTCTCTACAAGTAACTTTGATTCAAAAGAAAGAGCACCCTTGGGTACCCAAAAGCCATAACCATCTACTGAAGATGAAACCCTCACCTCTTCCACATACTTTCTTTTCACAAAATTTTAATTGCATTCAATAGTGCATGCATCAAGCTTATATAATGTGTCATATTTGACACCTTTATCAATCACCATAGCACCTCTAACCATCTTTCATCCTACATCAGAAAATACTACCTGCACACCTGCATCTATTAGTTTGCTCACAAATACCAAATTTTGTGCTAATCTAGGGATATGCAACACACCACTAATCCTTTTTATTCTACTATCAGGAAATTTGATTCTAACTTTACCATAGCCAACAAATATTTAAATAAGAATCATCACCCAAGTACACCTTACCTCCATCAAATTATTCATATTCAGGAAATGAATCTCTATTAAAGGTCATATAGAAAGATGCACCTAAGTTAAGTAACCATGCATCATTACCTGCACAAGTTGCCAAAGCTGCAATGAATACATCACCATCTTCCTTAGAATTAGAATAAGAATCAAATCTCTTCTTTTTATTCTTCTTTGCATTCCTTATGAATATGTCTAGGCTTACCGCAGTTCCAACAAACAACTTTGGATTTTCTAGGAGATTTAGTCTCCCCTTGGACTTGGATTTATCACACTTCTCATTCTTCTTACCTTTTTCCTTAGGTCTTCCATGAACATTTAGGGCCTCCTTGGCACTGATGGATACCTTCTGCCTCATCTCTTTAGAAAGCAAAGAACCCACCACATATTTAGTCTTTGATATAATAGAGGTACTCCCAATAGCCAAAACAAGAGAATCCCATGAATTAGGCAAAGAACAAAGCAATATCTAAAATTTCTCCTCTTCATCCATTTTGACACCAACTAATGCCAATTGAGCCACCAGCATATGGGTAAGTACACAAAGGTGAGGGACCAAAAGGGGGTCTTAAGATGTCAATTTGTTTCATAAATTAGGAAAGACTGATGTTGGATGAGAAGTTGAAGATAGTTACACTCAAAATTTGAAGATACAACAAAAACAAGAGTCGTAGTTCTTTGAATTTAGTTTCTAAACTACTATTTTTTTTTCAAAAAATGGTTGATATTAAGGGGTTCAAAAAGGGGGAGCACACAAATTCATCTTGTTTTTCTAAACAAACATAACATAGTATCTGGTGTGCTCCCCCTAAAATGTTAACTTTTTTTTAGTATTTCAAAAATTGCTTCGGTGACAAATTAGCTAACACCATGTATTTATCCTTGATTTTTCTAATAATTTTTTCACAAATAATTGATTTTTTACTAAATAAAAAAATGGACACATCTTGAAAAATAGAAGATTGAGTGTGCTTCCCCTTAAAATTTTTGAAAACTAATCAAAAATCATTTTTTTGAATATGTGTAGAATAGAATCTAGTTTCTAAAAATGTAACTTATTTGAAATTTTAATGAACGGTTTTAAAAAAAGTGAAAAATACTAGACACTGGTTTTTGACAAAAAATGGATACACTAATGAAAGAAATTAAAGATGAAATCCTTAACATACTAAAAATGTGAATTTTATGGTTAGATAGCTAACAAAGAGTTTAAGATTATGGTGGTATTTTTTTCAACTTTTCATTGAAATAAGTACAATCCTGATGGGGAGCACGCTCCAGATTATGTGAATTTTGTCAGAATCTAGAAAAAATGTCCTTGGATGACATGAACACAGTCCAAGCCTTTGGGTTGGAAGCCCAAGGCAAATCCAAGCCTAAGGTTTGAAAATTTCCAAGGCAAAGCATAACATGAGCGCATTATAACACTCTCATGTTATGCTGAACTAAAACACTCACTCCCTCCCCTCCTATCTCTTTCTCACCTCTACTTCCCTTCTCTCTCTCTCAATCTCAACTTCCCTTCCCTCTATACATCCTACCCTCTCTCTCACTCTCTACTTCCCTCCTCTCTCTACCTCCTACCCTCTCTATCACTCTCTACTTCCCTCCCCTCTCTACCTCCTACCCTCTCTCTCACCCTCTTCTTCCCTCCCCTCTCTACCTCCTACCCTTGAGCTCTCATTCTCTACTTCACTCCCCTCTCTCTCTCTCTCTCTCTCTCTCTCTCTCTCTCTCTCTCTCTCTCTCTCTCTCTCTCTCTTCTTCCCTCTCCTCTCTACCTCCTACCCTCTCTCTCACTCTCTACTTCCCTCCTCTCTCTACCTCCTACCCTGTATCTCACTCTCTTATTCCCTCCTCTCTCTACCTCCTACCATCTCTCTCAGTCTCTACTTCCCTCCCCTCTCTACCTCATACCCTCTCTCTCTCTCTACTTCCCTCCCCTCTCTACCTCCTACCCTCTCTCCCACTCTCTACTTCCCTCCCCTCTATATCTCCTACCCTCTCTCTCACTCTCTACTTCCCTCCCCTCTCTACCTCCTACCCTCTCTCTCTCACTCTCTACGTCCCTCCCCTCTCTACCTCCTACCCTATCTCTCACTCTCTTCTTCCCTCCCCTCTCTACCTCCTTCCCTCTCTCTCACTCTCTACTTCCCTCCCCCCTCTCTCTGTCTCTATCTTTAACCTATCTACCTCCTAGTTTTCCTTTTCCTTTCCAATTTCCCTTTAGATCCCACCAATTTTCCCCTATTTTACTATTTTCTAGCTCTCCTTATCATTCTTCCCATCCAATGAACTTTTGTTTTATCTTGTTTCCATTTCATCCTCCCAATTTATATCCTCATCCCTCTTTGCATGTCCTAGTTTTCTTGTTTCCATGTTCTTTGTCAATAAGGGAGAGGTTGAGGGAGAGAGAGAGAGAGAGAGAGAGAGAGAGAGAGAGAGAGAGAGAGAGAGAGAGAGAGAGAGAGAGAGAGAGAGAGAGAGAGAGAGAGAGTCCTAGTTTTATTATTTTCATTTCCTTCATTGATAGGCATGAGGGAGATATATAGGAGAGAGATAGGGAGATAGAGGAATGATTGGGGAGAGATAGGGAGATAGGGAGATAGATATATAGGTAGATAGATCTAGAGGATACAAATAGGAAGAGATAGAGGAGACAAAGGGGAGAGATAGGGATAGATTGAGAGGTATAGGGATGATAGAGATATAGGGATATAAGGGAGAGATAGGGAGATAGAGGTTTAGCGTTTCTCAGGTTTAGGGATTAGGGGTTAGGGTTTAGGGGTATTATTTAGAGTTTAGGGGTTTAGAGAGAGAGATTATTTAGGGTTTAGGGGTTAGGGTTAAGGGGGAATTATTTATGGTTTAGGGGTTTAGCCTAGTTGCTAGAGTTTAGGGTTTAAGGGTCAGGGGCATTATTTGAGGTTTATGAGTTTAGGGTTGCACAAGTTTAGGGTTTAGGGTTTAGGGGTTTAGGTTTTAGGGTTTAGAGAGAGATAGAGAAAGGGGACCGATAGAGATTGGGAGAGATAGGGAGATAGAGGTTTAGGGTTTCTTTCATGGCTTATGGTTTAGGAGTTTAGGGTTGCTTAGTTTTAGGGGGGTTAGGGGTATTATTTAGGGTTTATGGTTTAGGGGTTAGGGGTTAAGGTTTAGAGGTTTAGGTTAGGGTTTAGAAAGAGAGAGGATTGATAGGGAGATATAGAGGAGACCAAGGGGAGAGATAGGGAGATAGAGTGTGAGGGACATGGCCAGAGACATAGGCAAAGAGATTGAGAGGTAGAGGGATGATAAAGACAGGGAGATAAGGGTTTACGATTGATCAAGTTTAGGGTTTAGGGGTTAGGATTTTAATAGAGAAGGAGAGATAGGAAGATAAAGGTTTACGGTTTAGGGTTTAGGAGCATTATTTAGAGTTTATGGGTTTAGAGAGAGAGGGAGATAGAGAGATAGATAGGTAGAGGGATGATACATATATGGAGATTAGGTAGAGATAGGGAGATAGGGGTTTAGGGTTGCTTAGGTTTAGGATTTTAGGGTCACATGTCAAAAGCAATCTCTCTATCATAATCTCTCTCCCTCCAGGATCTTTAAACACTTAAAAACTTATAGTTGTTTGCATGCATGAAACCACAAAGGTTTCATGCTTCCCAAAATGTGCTCACGTTATAACGCTAGTGTGTTTTGGGATGCAAAAAAAAAAAGCATGTGGGATCTGTGATTCAGATCCCACATGTCTGTTATTCCCTAATTTTCATGAGTGCTATTAGACAAGAAAACACTTTTTCATGGTGTTTTACATTTTAAGAATCATTGTGTGATCAATCTACCACCCTTTTTTTCAATGTAGAAGAACCGGTTTTGCATGTTACTAGACAAAATTTGATTATTTAAACTAAAATTTTCATGTTTCATATTGTTTGAAATCTAATTTTCATGTATTTAGATTGAATTTGATGATATATGTTTTTTTTTTTCATAAATTTGACTAATCCTATTCTAGAGTTATATAGAATTTAATATTGAATACAAAGGAACTTGCCAAAAAGATCAAATTTTTGAGGATTTTGAAGCCAAATTTTGGAGGATTGGTCAACTTGAATCTTGAATTATAAGGTATGTTCTTTATGTATTCATTTACTTCATTTTATGTTCTTTAGAACACTCACAATCACTAAAAGTGGAACTATCTAAGTTAAAAAAGTCATCATTATGTGCTTTAATGGAATTAAAATCATTAAAATATGATTTATACATGAATTTGTTACATCTTGAATCATTAATAGAATTTTTTGTATCTTGAGTTCGAACTATGTCATCGATACCTCTCTATAAGAAAGTATTTTCATCATTATCTATAATGTAACCAGTTGTATCAACATTTAAAATATAGTGCTATTGATGCTACAAATTTGATATATTTGGTTCTCATATTGTAATGAGGTGTCACTATCATCCTCTTGGCCATTTACCTCCTAAAAATTGGTTTGAGTTTTGTTTATTGGACCTATTCTAGATACGTTCTTTGTTGTTTTCAAGTACCCTCTAAATTTTTTGTACTACCATCTCTAGGTTTCTCTAAGAAATTAGACTGGTTATGTTGCAATAAACTCTATATTTTAGTCTTTTGTCATCATAAAACTTAGTCAAAAGATCACCAATAACTTTGTCATCATAATTAGCCTTAAAATTACTCCTTTCTTGATGATTTCACCCCTTGGCTATCTTGAATAGCTAATTCAAACTATAATTGATGCTCTTTACATGTTCACCATGATTTTCTTCAAGTCTTGCATCATAAAGCTAGTTTCTAATGTTATTTAGTATTTTTTCTCTTAACATTTCAAACATATCTATTGAAGGAGAGAGTCATTATTAGTGTCTTACCACTTAGACCAATTGTCACATTATTGGCAAGAGACACTGTGTGGATTCATGAGTGTTGTCATTGATGGAAACAAAGTCCATTCCACACATCCGCAGCATATGGTATGACTATACCAGAAGTCAGACTGAAGAGTATTTTGGTCTGATGAGCAGGAATAGAGCATGCAGCTGTTGCAAGTATGGGCCTAACCGGTGTTGTCATTGATGTCAACATACTCCTGTTACATTAATGATAAGGTTGGATGAGTTGTGTGCTGAGGATATTGAGAAAATTAGTCTCAATCAAGAACAGTGAAGAACGGTGATGGCATAAGGTAAAAGTCCAAAACAGGATGAGGATCAGAGGATGCAGATTAAAGGGTTTGTAGATATGTGTCTTAAGTTGTTCCAGTAGAGATTTCAGAGGTCCGTATGAAGATTTGAAGAAGTTATGGCAGTTCAAGTGGAACCGGTTCTGGCAAATGTTCAGTGATGACAGAGTGATATAGATAGGTCTGGTGAGATCTAGAAATGCATTCTCTGGTTCTATGGATTTGAGGAAGTGTTTGGGAAGTCTGTGCGGTGTGGCAACTCAATTAGTTGGTGGTTTAAAGGTCTAGAAGTATCTATTCCTTTGTGACAGTAGTGGCAGACTGTGTTCTTGAGGTTCTAGATGAAGGAGAGAAGAGTTTCAGTAAGTAGAGGAAGTGTGAATATTCTTGGTGTTTCAGGCAAGCTTGTGGAGGTCCTTGGATCATGCTCAGTTCATGTTTATGGTCCGCATTAGAATTGGAGTTCTAGAAATGAAGAATAACTTCTGGATGATGATGTTCTTTTTGTGACTAGCTGACCGGATGAATTATACATCTTGCGGATGTTCTTGTGGATGTGTGCCGACTTAGATGTTTGTTCCTAAGTTGATGTCATGTATAAATAAGGGATTGTGAAGTCATTTCAAAGTGTGACTTGCGGAGATGAGTGTGTGGTAGCAAAGAAAAGAGTGAAAGGCAGAGCATAAGGTTTGGGCTTAATTGGAACTGACTCAAGCATGGTGAAAATGCTATTTTCCAGTTCAAGTATGTGATACTTATTCTTTTGTAGACAGTGTGTCTCTTGTAGGTAGTGAGCCTCTTGTGAGTAGTGTGCTCGGGCAGTGAGCCCTAATTGGCATGTGCTATTTTATTCTTTCTATTCTTCTAACAAAGAATACAATCTTGGGTTAATCACCCCGTGGTTTTTCCCTTAACTAGGTTTTCCACGTCAAAATCTTGGTGTCTCTTGTGTTGATGTGTTTATGCTCTTGATTAAATGCATTAAGTTTCATGTTTGATTTATTGTTATACTGCTAAGTGAACATAAGTGTTGAAAGTAAAAAATGTTTTGAACAACTGATTCACCCCCCCTCTTAGTTGTCTGCTCTAAGTCTAACAATTGGTATCAGAGCCAAGTTCCTCTAAAAGGAGCTTAACTGCTTGAGGAGATCCAGGATGTCATCCTACAAGAAGGATAGTCTGAAGTTTGATGGAACTAAGTTTACTCTTTGGAAAGGTCGCATGAAATGTCACTTGCAGTGTATGGGATTTGCATACTGGTCTATGTTTACAAAAGCTTATGTACCTCCACAGGGTGGTCTGACAACCCTAAATGAAATCACAGATGCTGAAAACAATCTGCGGACCAAAGAGGCTCTTTTAAGTGCATTATCTGACTCAGAACTCTCAAATGTTATTGATCTACCAACTGCCTTTGAGATTTGGAATAAACTAGAACTTTTGCATGAAGGAGACCAGTTTGTTAAATGTGCAAGGTTACAGAGTCTAAAAGGGAAATTTGAAAAATTGAAGATGAGAGATGATGAAAATATTACCTCTTTTATGCCAAGAGTGAATGAGCTAGTTTGTGGAATTAGAAATGCAGGTGGAATCCTGAGTGAAGATGAGATCATTGGCAAAGTTCTCAGATCCCTTCTTGATTCTTACAAAATCAAGGCTTTTGCAATTAAAGAATTCAGAGCTCATACAACATCCACAAGAGACCAATTGGTTGGTAAGTTGGCTGCTTTTGAAATGGCCGAGTTTGGAGATGATCCTCCAAAGACTAAATCTGCATTCAAAGCCAGTGCCTTTGTAAAAGGGAAACAAAGGTTTGATCCGGGGGAAAATTATTCAAGGAACCCATCATGGTATGAAAAAGCAAGAAAAGACTTGGATGAAGAAGAAGAAGAAACTGCTCATCTTGAAGCCCTTATTGCAAAGAGACTACCAAGGGGATCCGGTAAGTATGAAGGAAAATTACCTTTCAAGTGTTTTAACTGCAATAAAATTGGTCATTTTGTCTCAAGATGTCCAGAAAGATTTTCAAGACCAAATCCTAATAGACCAAGGTTTCAAAAGAATTGTTACTATGTTCATGAAGAAGATGATAATGAAGGAGTAACAGATGTTGAATCGGAGATAGGAAACAAATTCGGTAATGAATGGGTGTTTATTGCCATCAAAGAAGAGGAACCCATACCCTCTGTATTTGTCAATATTAAAGTTGAAGAAAGAGCACTGGCTGCCCAAGTTGAAACAAAGGATGATTGGGTCATTGATAGTGGATGCTCTCACCATATGATTGGTGACAAGAATAAGTTCTTAAGTTTGGAAAAATATGAAGGAGGAATTGTAAAGTTTGGAGATAATTTTGCTGGCAGGATCAGAGGTAGAGGAACTATTTCTCTTGATGGAAAGAACAAAACCGGTAATGTATTGTATGTTGAAGGATTAAAGCACAATCTTCTCAGTGTTGGACAACTGGTGGACAAAGGCTATGATCTCAGATTTAGAAATAGAAAATGCAATATCTTTGAAAGCTCCGTAACAGAGATTGCATCCGGTACTCAAACTAAAGGTAATATCTTCCACTTGGTTGGTACTGGTAAAAGTTGCTTATTTTCTCAAATTGATCAGAGTTGGTTATGGCAGAGGAGGATGTGTCATGTGAATTTTGATAATATCATCAAGATAAGCAATACTCAAGCTGTAAGAGATCTTCTAAAATTAGTAAAACCTACTAATAGCTTGTGCAAAGAATGTCAGTTAGGGAAATTTAGCAAAGTCACTTTCAAAAGTAAGGAATTGTCTTCTATCAGACTGTTGGACTTAGTTCATACTGATCTTTGTGGTCTGGCAAGAGTTAGGAGTGTCCAAGGTGATAGATACTTCATGTTGCTAATTGATAACTACTCCCAAATGATGTGGGTAACCTTTCTAAAAGAAAAATCAGAAGTACTTGAGAAATTCAAAATATTCAAGGCCATGGTGGAGAATGAAACAAGATTAAAATTGAAATGTTTGAGGTCTGATAGAGGTGGAGAATTCACATCCGGTGAATTCATAGACTTCTGTGAGAAACATGGAAAAAAGAGACAGTTGTCTGCCCCTAGAACTCCACAGCAGAATGGAGTAGTTGAGAGAAAGAACCGGATCATCCAAGAAGCATCTAGGACCATGATGATGGAAGAAAATGTTCCTCAGATCTATTGGAGAGAAGCTGTCCGCACTGCAGTCTACACTCTCAATCGAGTTCAAATTAGAAATAATACCGGTAAGACTCCTTATGAACTTTGGTTTGGTATTACTCCCACTGTTAGATATTTTAGAGTTTTTGGTAGCAGATGTTACATTAAAAGGGATGAAGATCTAGGAAAGTTTGATGCCAGAAGTGATGAAGGAATATTCTTGGGTTACTCTACTCAAACAAAGCATATCGGTGTTACAACAAGAGACTAAGAAAGATAGTAGAAAGTGTAAATGTGAAGGTTGATGAAGAAATTGAAAGACCCTAAAAAATTCATGAGTATGATGAAGATGATCAGAATGGTGTTCAGATTCAAAGTGTCCAAGCCTCTTCTGAGAAACCAAGTCAAGTTGATTCAGTAAGTTAGGAAGAAGAGTTATATCTCAATGAGACTGATCAAGAATTAGAGATGCAAGAAACTCCCAAAGTTCCAAGGTTTGTAACTCTAAACCACTCTGAAGATCAGATCATAGGTGACAAAAGCAAAGGAGTGCAAACAAGGAGGAGAATTGCTCAAAATTCAGATGAATATTGTCTGATTTCAAAGATTGAACCTAAGACAGTGAATGAAGCTTGCAATGATGAAAACTGGTCAAAAGCAATGGAGGAAGAACTAATGCAAATTGAGAAAAATCATACTTGGGATCTTGTTCCCAGACCTAGAAGCAAGAATGTGATTGGAACCAAATGGGTCTTCTGGAACAAACTGAATGAAGCTGGTGAAGTATTCAGAAATAAAGTTAGATTGGTCTGCAAGGGTTACTCTCAGATTGAAGGAGTTGATTTTGAAGAGACTTTTTCTCTGGTGGCAAGAATTGAAGCAGTTAGATTATTTCTTGCATTTGCTGCCTTCAAGGATTTCAAGGTGTATCAAATGGATGTCAAATCTGCCTTCCTAAATGGTAAGTTGGAAGAAGAGGTGAGCAACCAGATGGATTTCAATTGTCTGATCATGGTGACATGGTTTGCAAATTGAAAAAGGCATTGTATGGACTAAAGCAAGCCCCAAGAGCCTGGTATGAAAGATTAGATAAACATCTCTTGAAGATTGGTTTCAACAAAGGTACTACTGACAGTAATTTGTATTTCAAAATTGATCATGAAAATATCTTAATTGTTGAAGTATTTGTTGATGATATCATTTTTGGAGGAAGAGATAGTTTGTGCAAAACTTTTGCAAGTCAAATGAAAAGTGAGTTTGAGATGTCCATGCTTGGAGAAATGAATTTCTCTTTGGGTCTACAAATTACTCAAACAAAGCAAGGAATCTTCATTTCTCAGTCAAAATATGTGAAAGAATTGTTGAGAAAATTTGGGATGGAAGATTCAAAGCCAATGAACACTCCAATGGCAACCAGATGCAAGTTGAGCAAAGATGATGACTCTCCCAAGGTTGATCAAACAAAATATAGGTCTATGATCGGAGGACTGTTATATCTCACTCAAACTAGACCAGATATTATGCAGGCTGTTGGTCTTGTTGCTAGATTCCAAGCTGATGCTAGAGAATCTCATGTTATGGCAATCAAGAGGATTTTTAGATATCTAAAGGGGATAGTTGAGTATGGGTTGTGGTATCCTAGAGATCATGATTTCTCTCTTCATGCATATATAGATGCTGATTGGGTAGGAGATGTGGATGACCGGAAGAGTACCAGTGGTTGAGCATTCTTTTTAGGGAAGAGATTGGTTTCTTGGTTAAGCAAGAAACAAGAAGCAATATCTCTGTCCACTGCAGAAGCAGAATATATTTCTGCAGTAGGAAGTTGTACTCAAGTTTTGTGGATGAAACAGATGTTAAGAGACATCAGAGTAGAGTATGAGGAGCCCATCACAATTTTCTGTGATAATTCAAGTGCAATAAACATATCTAAGAATCTAGTGCTGCATTCAAAGACCAAACATATATCCATCAAGTTTCACTTTTTGAGAGAGCAAGTAACCAAGAATGAAGTTAGTTTGGAGTTTGTGCCTTCAAAGGATCAGATTGCAGACAGCTTTACTAAACCTCTACCTAACGACTCTTTCGAGTATCTCAGGGAGAAGTTAGGGGTTATTGCCCCTTCGGTGGTGAACTAAGGTGCACTGGTGTGCATCAGTCCGGTGGATTTCACAATCACATCTTGTGGTCCAGATTGATGATGGGGAGCTGCTACTCAGGGGGAGTAGTAGGCATGGTTTTGAAGTAGTGAAATTGCAAGTATGTGTCCTTTGCCATTGATGTCAAAGAGGGAGAGAAGACATATGAAAAACAAGTGGTTTCTGATCAAAAGGGGAGCAATAAAAGAAGAGAAGACATGTGAATGGTTATTGCTGTTAGGGGGGATTGTGACAGTAAAGAGATTTTCTTGTCATGATGGTTAAAACAGTTTTTCACATCATATGTTTCCATCAATGACAAAGAGGGAGACTGTTGCAAGTATGGTCTAACCGGTGTTGTCATTGATGTCAACATACTCCTGTTACATTAATGATAAGGTTGGATGAGTTGTGTGCTGAGGATATTGAGAAAATTAGTCTCAATCAGGAACATTGAAGAACAGTGATGTCATAAGCTAAAAGTCCAAGACAGGATGAGGATCAGAGGATGCAAATTAAAGGGTTTGTAGATATGTGTCTTAAGTTGTTCTAGTAGAGATTTTAGAGGTCCGCATGAAGATTTGAAGAGGTTATGGCAGTTCAAGTGGAACCGGTTCTGACAAATGTTTAGTGATGACAGAGTGATACAGATAGGTCTGATGAGATCCAGAAATACATTCTCTGGTTCTACAGATTTAAGGAAGTGTTTGGGAAGTCTGTGTATTGTGGCAACTCAATTGGTTCATGGTTTGAAGGTCCAGAAGTATCTATTCCTTTGTGATAGTAATGGCAGACTGTGTTCTTGAGGTTCCAGATGAAGGAGAGAAGAGTTTCAGTAAGTAGAGGAAGTGTGGATGTTCTTGGTGTTTCAGGCAAGCTTCTGGAGGTCCTTGGATCGTGCTTAGTTTGTGTTTATGGTCCGCATTAGAAAATCCCAAAAATGAAGAATAACTTCCAGATGATGATGTTCTTTTTGTGACTCGCCGACCGGATGAATTATACATCTTGTGGATGTTCTTGTGGATGTGTGCCGACTTAGATGTTTTTTCCTAAGTTGATGTCATGTATAAATAAGGGATTGCAAAGTCATTTCAAAGCATGAATTGTGGAGAAGAGTGTGTGGTAGCAAAGAAAAGAGCAAAAGGTAGAGCAGAAGGTTTGGGCTTAATTGGAACTGACTCAAGCATGGTGAAGATGCTATTTTCCAATTTAAGTATGTGATACTTATTCTTTTGTAGATAGTGTGTCTCTTGTAGGCAATGAGCCTCTTGTGAGCAGTGTGCTCGGGCAGTGAGCCCTAATTGGCATGTGCCATTTTGTTCTTTCTATTCTTCTAACAGAGAATACAATCTTGGGTTAATCACCTTGTGGTTTTTCCCTTAACCGGGTTTTCCACATCAAAATCTTGGTGTCTCTTGTGTTGATGTGTTTCTTCTCTTGATTAAATACATTAAGTTTCATGTTTTATTTATTGTTATACTGCTAAGTGAATATAAGTGTTGAAAGTAAAAAAAGTTTTGGACAATTGATTCACCCCCCCTCTCAGTTGTTTTCTCTAAGTCTAACAGCAGCAAGGTCCGACAATCAGGTCTAGATCTCTCAAAGGAAGTATCTCAGCAAAGTGAGGACTTGGGAAAGTCAAGAGGAGTATCATGATCGATACATTCCAGAGATTGAGCCTCCAGTGATGAAAGAGTGAAAAGATATGAGCACCTAAGTGTTGGGTTCCTGGTTGGCAAAGTAGACTAAGGAAGAACTAACCGGTAGAGCATCAGACCTTAATCTGGATAAGTAATTGATGGTGATCAAGTTTCTTAAGGGATCATTCATGGTTGGATGACATGATTGATGACTTCTATAAGTATCTCTTTGATACAAATCACTTAGTAAGCAAGGATTTAGCCGACAGACTAGAGTTTGAGAAAATATTGAGTATTTCGGATGCCGACTAGAAAGATGTTGAAATGCTTGGTGCAGATATATAGACAAGATGGATTTCGATGTGAAGGTGTGTGTGGAGTATTTTGTTGTGCAAAGAAAAGTAGAAAGTAGTGCAGAAGAAACTATACAAATCAGGTATGTGACAGAATAGCAAAACTAAGAAGAGGAAGAATGAAGTGTACCAGATCAGTATATTGATCCTAACCAGAACTAAACTTCAGCATATGTGGATGCCCCTGATCAGTTCAATCACCTGGTTACTTTCTTTATACCTTGTAGATAGTGAGTCTCTTGTAGGCAGTGAGCCCTAATTGGCAAGTACCATTTTGTACTACCTTATTCTTTTAATAGAGAATACAATCTTGGGTTAGTCACCCCATGGTTTTTCCTTTAACAAAGTTTTCCACATCAAAATCATTGTGTTCTGTGTATTGATTTTATTTCTTCTTTCATGGTAATGCATGCTTATATGTTTTGATGCTACACTAGTTGTTAAAGAAGAACAAAAAGTTAAATTAATTAAGATAACTAATTCACCCCCCCTCTCAGTTATCAACAATTGGTATTAGAGCTAAGTTCCTCCAAAAAAAGCTTAACAGCTTGAGGAAGAACTAGGAATTCCAATGGATATGTATGGTATGAGGAAACAACTTCAGTCTGCCCTAGATGATCTTGAGCAATCTCAATCTAAAGTCAATAAATTGAAGGAAAGACTCAAACAAGATGATGATTTCATAAATGAACTAGAGGAGAAATTGAGTATCTCTGTGAAGAAGAGAAAGGAACTACTTTAGAAATTAGCAAGTCAAAGTGAATCCAATGATACTAATGAAGATCTGAATGAGAAGAACAAGTTATGTGAGAAGCTATCAAAAGAGGTCATTATGGTAAGACATGAAATGGAATTAGGGGTTATGAAGTTCACCCAAGAAATTGAAGAGAAGAGAAAATTTGAAGATAATCTAAAACAATCTCTCAAGGAGAAGTCAGAAGACTACCACAAAATGGATAGAATAATCAGGCATCAAGAATCTAATCTTGAAGAAGCTAGAGATAATGAAGAATAACTTGAGAATTAGATAGACACTCTTAAAAGGGATCTTCAAACAACAAATGAATACAAAGAGAAATTCAAGATAAGCTCTGCTCAACTTGAAGTTCTTCTTGAAAGCCAAAAGAGGGTAGATGACAAGCAAGGGTTGGGGTATGACCAAGGTGAAAGCTCTAGATCTGGTCAAAAGAACTCTAGATCAGGAAATCCAAAGAACAGGCCTAAAAGACCTTTGGTAAGGCAACCAAATGCTCAAAGATATCCATCCTTCAATGGATACTACCACAATTGCAATAGCTTCAGTCATAAAGCAAATTAGTGCAGAAGAAGAATGAATCAAACTAATTCATCCTTCTCTAGACAGTGTTTTAAGTACAAAAGGTATGGCCACAAATCTCATGATTGTAGAAATATGCAAATAAACAATTCATTCAATGGTAGATGCTTTGCATGCAATAGAATGGGACATATGGCTAATCAATGTAGATCAAGAGGATACCAGTCAAATATGCAAAGAAATGTTGTTTGCTACAATTGCAATAGATCTGGTCATATTGCCAAATTCTGCAGAAGTAAGAATCAGGACAAAAAGGGTCTGGTGCATCATAATCGAAACCAAGACAAAGGAAAAGGAAAAGTGAATGCAGATGAAATTCAAAGGGAAATGAACAAGATTTGGGTGAAGAGAAGTACATAAAATGTTGGGGATGGATCCACACTAGAATCTAGTGCTGATATTCCTTCCAAAAATTAAATAGATGAGCTTTGGCTTAGGAGGAGTCACAAAAGAAAATAAATTCCCCCAACCAGTTAATTGGTGCCTAAGATTGGCACATGGAAAGTTGCGGTTAAAAGGGTTCTCCTAGAAATATCTAATTAACCCTTGGTAAAATTATGAAAGATCCACAAGGGGTTTTGAAGAGGTTAATCATCCAAGATTGATCTGGTTTGATAGTCATCCGGTAAAAGCAGGACTGTCATAGTTAGATTCGGTATGATTCTAAATTGAAATATATTTGATCTACGGATAAATGAATGATTGGAGAAAGGTAGATGGATTGTCAATGATCACCAAGACTAACTCTAAATGCATCTCAAGTGATCCGTAAAGATCTCTTAGGATAAGTAGAACAAGGCAACCGAAATAACTTAAGTTGTGCATTTATTGCAATGTGGAATTAGGGTTTGCGCAGAAATATAAGGGTTCTCTTGTTCATCATTTGCACATTTGTATTTGAGAAGAAGAAAGAAGGAGCTCTGCAACAAATTGCCTCAAAACCTCTTGAAGATCAACTATAGAAGTCAATTTAACTAGAAATCTTATCTGACTCATTTTGTGAACCCTTGAGGCATAAAAAGGTATTTTCCACTCTTGAATATCTCTCTTTGAATCTTTTGAAAGATGGCTACTCTGAATGTTGTTAAGATCACTGATAGGCCGTACCCTAAGTTCAAGAAACATCCCTACAAATCCCTAAAAGTTGATCTCCTAGGCGCATTTTCCAGCATTCGGTATGGGGTTCTACATGTAGAAGATGTTAGGGTTTACATACATGCAAACATTGAAGAATTTGGGGAATCCAAGCTGATGGATATATATCAAAAGGAATTGACAGATGATTCATTTGAACTTAAACCCCAATACAAGGCCATCTGGGATAAGCATTTTAGACATTGCATTCATTTCCCTTATTTTGCTGAAGATGATTGGGTCCGGTATGTTCTGAGTAGAATGCATGATAAATTTATGTGGTTGATGAGGCTATTCAAGATAACCAAGGATGCAATTAGGGCGGTAACTGGATTGCACTCATTTGGTGGGTTGCCTGCTCTCAAATCAGTTAAAAACCAAACTGTAAGTGAGGCTACTGGATCAAAATTTGACAAGAGAGCAATGACTATAGAAGATATCACTGATCTAGATATCAAGTTTACATCTATGATAATTGGCTATAAGATATTTCAGTCCAGTAGGGAAAATTTTGTATCCGGAACTATAATTTATATTGCTTATCGGATGTTAAGGGAGAATACAGATTATGATCTTTGCGAGCTTCTTCTGAGCCAACTATTAGAAACCCTACAAAAGATCAAGAAGGACAAGAAAAACTCATTCAAGTATGGTGGGCTAATATTGTGTTTATTCTTTTACTTTATGAATGAGCTACTCGGATCCAGTGGTTGGGTATAGCAAAATGACAGACCTGTGGCCATACAAATCAGAGACTACATGTATAGGTTTGGTGATGCCAAGGCTCAAAGTGCAACACTTTGGGGATACTTCAAGAACTTTCAAAGTATGATGCAGGCCAGAGAAAGAATCCCCCAATCTTTGGTTGAGAAGTACAAGGATATAGTGTGCTTTATGGTAGACACTGATCAATGCCTAATGGAGGTAGTGGAGCCGAGGATAGTCTGGATTATGCCAATGGGGTATGAGGTGGATGAGAAAATTCTGGAACTACATGTCCAAGACCTTAGGGCCTAAGGACCCTAAGGCAGAAAGGTTTGGAACCTTCCAAGAATTGAGTGTAAAAGTTCATGTTGAATTGAGACAGCTTGAGATCAAGAGAAAAGTGGGAAGGGAAGTAGAAGAATTTGCCAAGAGATATGTAATATCAAAGGAGGCAGTTGATGCCAAAAGAGAGAAGGTGGAAAGGGTAGAGAAAGAAAGGCAAGAAACAAAAAAAGAAAGTGCTCCAGTGCAAGCCCCCTCTCGGACCAGATCCTCCAAAATCTATGCACTAGCAGCTTCTAAGAGCTCAAAAGCCTCAAAACTGGAAGCAAAGTCATCCGGAAAAGGAGAGAAGATAACAAAGACTAAGGCCACAAGGATGATGAAGAGACAGAGATAGATGAGGAGGTTAAGAAAATGAAGAAGAAAAAGAAAACATCTGTGGATTCATCTATTGGCAAGAACAAAGAAGAAGAAGAAGAATTTGTTGAGAGGGCTACTCTTTCTATTGATGATGTCATCAAGGCAATCACTAGGGATGGAAATTTGCAACCAATGATAGGATTCTATGATGAATGTAGTGAAGCTGACTAGAAGATCCTACAGGATGCTATAGTCAGGTATCTAAACATTTATAATAAAGCATTCATTAAATCATATCTCTAATTCCTAAAAGCCTAGAGAAGGAACTTAAAATGAGAAAGAATAATGCTAAGGAAAAGGATATGGAAATCTGGGAATAGATAGCTATTCAGCTCTATCCTTCCATCACTCCTAAAAAGATGAACATGATCTTTAAAGATTGCAAGGATGAGTTTTGGAGCAAAGCTAGAATGAATAAGCTTATGCTCGGAGAGACTGATCAAGTGGCAAAAGAGATTGAAGACATCCTCTAGAATGCTTATAAAAGATTCAATCTTCCTATAATAGAGGATATAAGTGATGAACCTTCTACCATGGATGTTAAAGGACAAAGTGCATCAAAGGAAGATTCCACAGAGAAAATTGCAAAAGAATCTAAGGAGATAGGTGAGGAGAAGACCAAGGACCTAGATTCCTCTATCCATGAAGAAGTAAATATCTCTAATCTGGATCCCCCAACAGACTCCAAAACTAAAGAAGAAGCAAGGAAAGAAGAGAGAATCAGTCAAGAGGAAGAGATAAAGGGAAGAGAAGAAGATCAATCAAAGAAGACCCCTAGTGACAGTTTTGAAGTTGCAGAAGGAAAGAAGACTCTATCTCTGGCTAGAGACACTACAGAAATAGTTAAAGATTTCTTGACCAAAGAAATGATGGAGATTGATGAACTGGAACTGTTTCAAGGACCATTCAATTTTGATTCCCTCTCCCCAGTTCAAACAATGAAGACAACATCCTTTGCCCAAGCAAAGGCAAAAGAAAAACTTCTGAAGTCTCACATGGAAGATTGTGAGCTGATAGAGATTGCATCTGGTGTGTTGGAGAAGATCATGCCATCCTTCTAGAAGGATCTTTCAGCCTCTTCATCTGGTAATCTAAAATCTCTTGTTAATTCTATTAGCACACATTTTGATTCCTTGGAAAAGTCAGCAGAAGAGAAAGTCTAGAAAGAGTTTTTGGCTAAGATATTCTCTAAAGTACAGGGGCTAATAGAAAATGATAGGAGAAACTTGGGTAGTGGGATAAAGAGCTTAGAAAATACTCTTAAAGATGGCAGAGATTTATACAAATTATGTCTATCTTGGTCCATCGTGACAACAGACATTGCCAAGAAAGTGGAAGAACAAGAGAGCAAACTATCAAGTTTATCTCAAAATTTTGACCCTCTCACCTCTTCCATAATGAATCAAGAGTGTCAGACTATTGTAGCTATATATGAAATAAAGAAGGTTGAGAAGGAAAAGAAAAACAAAATAAGCAGGCTAAGTGAACTAAGAGGGATAATTATCCCTAAGTTAAAGGCAATGCATGAGGCCCTAACTGATGCCCAGACCACATCCCAGACTAGTGATCCGGTAGACCTAAAGAGGGCAGAAGCTTTTGCATTTTTACTAAGTGGTTGCATTTGAATTTTGGACAAGATGAAAAAGTGTTGGGCGATAGAAGTAGTACAGTTGAAGACCACCTTTGTAGATATGCTTCAGTATATGTAAGTATAACATGTATATATACTTATGCGGCTAAGTATAGGTTGATTTTTGGAAATTTTGGTATGTGGGTTCTACCCTTTGCCATTGATGTTTAAGGGGGGTGAGGAGTAGTGAAAAATGTGGAATCTAGCCAAGGGGGAGCTATGGAAAAGTGTACATTAGAACAGAGCATCAACCAATGGGGAGTGTAGTGTGACACTTAGTCATTTTTCACTAAGTGTTGCCATCAATGCCAAAGGGGGAGATTGTTGGCAAGAGACACTGTGTGGCTTCATGAGTGTTGTCATTGATGGCAAAAAAGTCCATTCCACACATTCGTAGTATATGGTATGACTATATTGGAAGTCAGATTGAAGAGTATTTTGGTTCGGTGAGCAGGAACAAAGCATGCAACAAGGTTTGACAATTAGGTCTGAATCTCTCAGAGGAAATATCTTAGCAAAGTGAGGACTTGGGAAACTCAAGAGGAGTATCATGACTGATACATTCTAGAGATTGAGCCTCCGGTGATGAAAGAGTGAAAAGATATGAGCACCTAAGTGTTTAGTTCCTGGTTGGCAGAGTAGACTGAGGAAGAACAAACCGCCAGAGCATCAAACCTTAATCTAGATGAGTAATTGATGGTGATCAAGTTTCTTAAGGGATCACCCATGGTTGACTGACATGATTGATGACTTCTATAAGTATCTCTTTGATACGCATCACTTAGTAAGCAAGGATTCAGTTGACAGACTAGTGTTTGGGAAAATATTGAGTATTTCGAATGCTGACTAGAAAGATGTTGAAATGTTTGGTGTGGATATATATACCAGATGGATTTTGATGTGAAGGTGTGTGTGGAGTGTTGTGTTGTGTGAAGAAAATTAGAAAGCAGTGCGAAAGCAAGTATACAAATCTGGTATGTGACAGAACAACAGAACTAAGAAGAGGAAGAATTAAGTGTAGGAGATTAGTATATTGAGCCTAACCAGAATTGAACCTCAGCATATGTGGATGCCCCTGATTAGTTCAATCACTTAGTTACTTTCTTTATACCTTGTAGACAGTGAGTCTCTTATAGGCAGTGAGCCTCTTGTGAGCAGTGTGCTCGGGCAGTGAGCCCTAATTGGCAAGTGCCATCTTGTACTACCTTATTCTTTTAATAGAGAATACAATCTTGGGTTAGTCACCCAATGGTTTTTCCCTTAACAGGGTTTTCCAAGTCAAAATCATTGTGTTATGTGTATTGATTTTATTTTTGCTTTCATGTTTATGCATGCTTATATGTTTTGATGATGCACTAGTTGTTAAAGAAGAACAGAAAGTTAAATTAATTAAGATAACTGATTCACCCCCCCTCTTAGTTATCAACACACATCATTGCTAGTCAAACCAAGGACATTCTCTTAACTTTTGAAGATTGCACCATAGTTAGGATTACACAAAAGAGATGAAACTTTAAGAGTTTTATCATGGTAGAATATGAGATCAACAATCAACATGTGTTCATCTATGTCATCAACAACATCTAGGCCTAGACTATCATTACACATTTGACTTCTAATCTTTAATCATGTAAAAATCAACAAGTTTGGTGTTATTTATTAGACAAACACAATAATAAAATCCCTCTTCATTTCCACTCTCAATAGTGACATATAAACCATTCAACTCATGCTCATCATTGGGACTAGGTGTTCCATCATACTTAATATCTTCTTTATTGCCAATTGACTGATTTGAATTCATTGATTGTGACAATTCAACACTTTTAGTACTTACAAGGGTACACATACTTATCTTGTTTGTCATAATCATCACATTGATTATTCATTATGCTTATAACATCATCATTGTGTTCCTTGTCATGAAATCCATTAGTTTTTTTTGAATTACCTTTGTGAGATCATTACTCCCACGACCTTGATTGATAATAGATTATTGATTTCAAAAGACTTCATACTTGTCTTCATGAGCTACTCTAACTAATTCACCACCTACAATATAAGAATTTATGATGTCCTTTAAGATGCAAGTAGGTATAGTTTTACCTTGTGAGTCTCCATTTGGAATGGTTGGTCGATGACAATGTGCTTGTCATAACTCTCCTTAGTGCTAGTGACTTCTTGTATCTTGTCTTGAGTAGGTGTATTCATGGGAGGTTAACAAAGTGTGTTTGAGAATACATGTTAAGAAAATGTGAAATTAACCTAGAGATTGTGAAAAGCATGTTTGAGAAGTTATATTAAGAAAATGTGAATTTCACTTTAATTATATATGATTACATATTTTGAGATTTGTGTATGAGATTACTTTACTCTATTGTACCAAGATGGACTAATTTATCCATGTCTTATTCATGATGCATATAGAAATCACCATCATACTGAGGAAACGAGAAAATACTCTAACACTAGAAGAGCGTGAAGCTGAGAATGAGAGGAAAAGAGAAAGAATGAGGTGAATTTGTGAAAGAAGGAAATTTTCAACCATACAAGAAGACATTCCACCATTGCCAATTGAAGAGGAACATGGTCAACACATCTAATGAAGCTAAGAGAGAGATGGAATTGGAAGAACAAAGGGAACATGCATGCAAAACCTTTGTTCAATGAGGAAATTGAATCTCAAAGTTGGACGCACTCCATCATCCATAGGTCAAGTTGAAAGAACGCCATCATTATCTTCTCAAATTGGAGGCACTCCATCTTTCACAGGTGAAGTTGAAGGTACATCTTCATTCTCTTCTCAAGTTGGTGGCACACCATCATTCAAACATCAAGTTGAAGGTACACCATATTCTCCATCTCAACTTCAAGCCTTTTCATCTTTTTCATCTCCAATTGAAGGTATGTCATCTATCCCATCTCAAGTAAATATTTAAGAAATTCCTAATGTTCAGTCAACTTTACCAATGAAAATGCATCCTAGAATTTTGCATAGAAATCCTAAGTTTCTAGTTGATATAGATGAGAATGTTTTGAATCCCATGCAAGATAAGATTCCCAATCATACTTGCCAAAGATATGCCAATAAGATATGTAAATCATTCTTTGAGAACTTAAATGAAACTGGAAGATGTCAAATATTTGATGAATTGACAAGAGATCTAAAATTTAGGCCTATTATGAAGATTCTTGGCCTAAGAACATTGGATGCCTCAAGTGAAAAATCAATTGTAAAGAATCTAATGAGTACATATGAGAGTGTGGGTTCCACCTCATGCACCAAGGATAGTAATGCCACATGATGTGTCATTACATTGACAATAGTAACCCAGCAAACAAAGAAAGCTTTCCTCATTAGAAAGACAAGTCAAGAATTTAAAATAAGTAGAAAAACTCTAATGAGAGTTGTTGGAAGACGTGAAAGAGTTGCTTGGAATCAAACACCAATGAATTATGGGCATTCTCTAGGAGACTCCCACATAGAGACAAAGTTGTTGTTGAAGCCTTGAGATCCCTCATCAAAGAATTTTGGAAAAATAACATAAGGGTATCTCCTAATGCAAGAGATTTTGTAAGAAGGAGAATTGGTTATCGAAATCGTGAACTACATCCAAAGCATTTTTTAGATGTGACTCAAACACAAATTTTCAAGAAATTTCAAGAGATGTATGCTCAAGTCAAAATTAGTCAAAGGTATTTGAAAATGGTAAAACCTTTTTATGTCAAAATAAATCACACATGCACAACTTATTATTGCAGAGTACATATTGAGTTTTCTAATCATTATGATGCTGATAAATATATATGTGTAGATTTGCATACTAACGATGTCTTGCAGGAGTGTAATATAAAGTGCCCACGTAGATCTTCAAGAGATTTCATATCGAGCATCTTATGCCAGAGAGTAGATGATCAATTAGTCCACAATAGATTATGCTTGGATGGCACGTATGATCATTGTGGTGGATTGCAATATTTGCAATTTGTCAACATATGGAGAACACACATGCAATTGGAAATGAGCTAGTAAATTTTGGAAAATACAAGAGAATGGCATATAGTCTGAAAGATGGCAAAGAAGCAAAAATGTGTGAATTGGTCATTCAAAATATTCCAGTGTATTAGTTTATCTCTATTTTTTGAGATAATATAGTTTATGAGTATGCAAGACATACCCATTGAGCTTGATGGTTGGACTTGCAATTCAAGTTATGCAAGGATATGTTTCCACTTGGTACCATCATTTCAATTGTTGACTTTATAGAGAACTACACACTACAGCCATAGAATGAGGCGCAATCATAGTATTACAACTCTACACAAGTTTCTATATTTGTGAAAATAGCATTCATTCATGCATAAGATAGTACAGAGGAAAATAGGAAGATCTTGAGGGAATATCATTTTTATATCAGTGATGATTGCACACATTCTATGGAGTTTGTGCAAGGTTGCTTTGAGATGTTCTACCATGATTTTTCTACCAGGATCATATCATTTGGTCAGCATATCATATGGTCAGATAATTGTGCATCACAATTCAAGAACTCATGGATGTTCTATTGGTCGAGATAGATGCATAAGATGAATGGTGTTCAACATATGTTGAATTTTTGTGAGGATAGGCATGGAAAGGGGGAGGATGATGGTGCAAGAGCATGTATCAAAAGAGCATTGGCATGAGAAGAATTGAAGTACAACGACAATGCAAAGTTTATAGATGCGAGATCTATTGTCAAATGGTATAATACTAAAATGGGTTCAAGTAATGAAGGTAAGTCTACAGATCATAGATATTTTTGGTTGGTTGATACTAACATTGAAAAATATGAAGACTGTTGTACATTGATAGGATCGAGTGAGCTACACTCTTTTAGAAACTCTAATGCAGGTTCATGGAGTATTCATACATGGCAGACAGTATGCTTTTGTTCATGTATAGATGAATCTTGGTATGATTGTGAGCTAAAGGAGTGGGTCAATGATTGGTGTACAAGAAACCTAAGTCTAATTGACATGTATCGACTACTGATAGCATGTTGGATTTAAGATAGACAACTAAGAGGGGGGGTGAATCAGTTGTTACCAAACTTCTATTCTTTATATACTTTAAAGCTTCTTCTATTTCAATAGCATATCAGAGATTTGATCATGAGGAAGAAACAAATTCAACACATACAACACAAAGATTTTTACATGGAAAACTCAGTTAAGGGAAAAACCACGGGGTGACTAACCCAAGATTGTATTCTCTGTTAAAAGAATAAGAAGAATGAAATGGCACTTGCCAATTAGGGCTCATTTCCTGAGCACACTGCTCACAAGAGGCCCACTACCTATAGGAGACACACTGTCTATAGAATAATATAAATATTACATACTTGAACTGGAGATCAGCATCTTCACTATGCTTGAGTCAGTTCCATTTAAGCTCAACACCTTTGCTCTACTTTTCTTTCTTCTTCCTTACCACCTTCTCATCACTACAAGGATACTTTTGAATGACTTTGTAATTCTTATTTATACAAGACATCAACTTTGGAATGATCATCAAAGTCGACATAACATACACTTATTTTATTATAGAGAAAATACAAGAATACAACTTGACTTATTACAAAAGCTTCATGCGCACTACTACACTGTCGGCTATCCATAGCTAAGACTTCAATCTTCTTTGTGGAACATGCAAGGCTTCGCAAAACATCTTCAAGATCATCCGCAATATGTGCAAGACATCTGGTTGGCCAAAATTAGGAAGAACACCACCACTGAAAGGTAAATCTTCAATTACGAGCTCTATCTTCAATGAGGACCACCAACACAAATTGGACACAATCTACAAACCCCCACAAGATTTCTTGAATCACCAAGAACATTCGCACCACTTTTGCTTACCGTAATCATTCGCATCTTCATTTGGAATCTTCAGAATATAGTTGCTCATCTCTGTCATATTAGAAAGATTTCTTGTGGACCTCCAAACCATGAACCAATTGAGTTGTCAATTCACATTAGCCTTCCAAACATGCCACCAAATCTACAGAACATGATGTTGTATCTCTAGATCTCATCGGACCTATTTGAGTCACTCTGTCACCTTTGAACAGTTGCCAGAACCAGTTTTACTCTTATGGCCATAACTTCTTCACAATTTCATGTGGACCTCTCAGATATTGACTAGATCACCTTTAGACACATATCTACAAACCCTTTGATGCGCATTCTTTAATCTTCATCTAGCTGGGATCTTTACTTCAAAGAGATTCACTATCTTCACTGATCTTCTCTCTTTATGATAGGACTAATTTTCTCAATATCCTCAGTATATAACTCATCCAATCCTTGACATTAATGCAATAGGAATATGTTGATATGAATGACAACACCAGTTAGTCCCATACTTGCAACAATCTCCTCCTTTGTCATTGTTGACAACATATAATGTGAAAAACTATTTTAACCATAAAGACAAGAACTTCTCCTTACTGAGTGGCATAGATCCCCCTATCAACAGCAACCATTCACATGTCTTCTCTTCCTTTACTACTCCCCCTTTGATCAATAACCACTTTTGTTTTTCACATGTCTTCTCTCCCCCTTTGACATCAATGGCAAAGGGCACATACTTGCAATCACTTCTCAATCTTCAGAGTTATACCAATTGCTTCCCCTGAGTAGCAGCCTCCTAACATCAATCCGGATCACAAGATATGACTGTGAGATCCACTAGATTAATGCACATCAGTGCACCTTAATTTAGAATTGAAGGGGTAATAACCCCTAACTTCTCCCTGAGATACTCAAAAGAGTCCTTAGGTAGAGGTTTAGTAAAAATGTCTGCAATCTGATCCTTTGAGGGCACAAACTCCAATCTAACTTCATTCTTGTTCACCCGCTCTCTCAAAAAGTGAAACTTCATGGATATATGTTTTGTCTTTGAATGCAACACCAGATTTTTTGATATATTTATTGTACTTGAGTTATCACAGAAGATTGTGATAGGTTCCTCATACTCTACTTTGATATCTCTTAGCATTTGCTTCATCCACAATACTTGAGTGCAGCTACCTGCTACTGTAATATATTTTTCTTCTATAGTGGATAAAGCTATTGCCTCTTATTTCTTTCTCAGCCAAGAAACCAATCTTTTTCCTAAAAAGAATGCACCACCACTGGTACTCTTCCGGTCATCCACATCTCCTACCCAATCAACATCTATGTATGCATGAAGAGAGAAGTCATGATCCTTAGGATACCATAATCCATACTCAATTGTTCCCTTTAGATATCTAAGAATTCTCTTGATTGTCTTGACATGAGACTCTCTAGGATCAGCTTGGAATCTGGCAACAAGACCAATAGCATTCATAATATTAGGTCTAGTTTAGGTGAGATAGAGCAATCCTCCAATCATTGACCTATACTTTTTCTGATCATCCTTAGGGGATTCATCATCTTTACTCAACTTACATCTAGTTTCCATGTGAGAATTTGTTGCCTTTGAGTCTTCCATCCCAAATTTATTCAACAATTCTTTCACATACTTGGTCTGTGATATGAAGATTCCTTTCTTTATTTGAGTGATTTATAGGCCCAAGAAGAAATTCATTTCCCCAAGCATAGACATCTCAAATTCACTTTACATTTGATTTACAAAGGTCTTGCACATACTATCTTCTCCTCCAAAAATGATATCATCAACAAATACTTCAACAATCAAGATACTTTCATGATCAATCTTAAAATATAGATTACTATCAGTAGTGCCTTTGTTGAAACCAATCTTTAAAAGATGTTTGTCCAATCTTTCATACTAGGCTCTTAGAGCTTGTTTGAGTCCATACAATGCTTTCTTCAACTTGCAGAACATATCACCATGATCAGACAATTAGAATCGATCTAGTTGCTCAATGTATACCTCTTCTTCCAAATCACCATTCAGGAAGGCAGACTTGACATCCATCTAATATACTTTAAAATCCTTGAAGGCATCAAAGGCAAGACATAATTTGACTGCTTCAATTCTTGCCACCAGAGAAAAAGTTTCTTCAAATTCAATTCCTTCTACTTGAGAATAACTCTTACAGACCAATTTGGCTTTGTTTCTTACTTCATCATTTTCATTTAGTTTATTCCAGAACACCCACTTAGTCCCAATCACATTTTTGTCCTTAGGTTTTGGGACAAGATCCCAAGTGTTATTCTTTTCAATCTAAAACAATTATTCCTCCATTGCTTTAGCCCAACTTTCATCATTGCAAGCTTCACTTATTATTTTTGGTTCAATTTTTGAGATCAAACAATACTTCACAGAATCTTGAGCAATATTTCTTCTTGTTTGAATACCTTTGCTTCTATCTCCTATAATTTGATCTTTAGAATAATTTAGTCTTACATACTTGGAAGTTTTGGGAATTTCTTGCACTTCTAATTCTTGGTCAGGTTCATCAAAACTTGTCTCTTCTTACAGATTCTCTAGATTAGTCTAAATCTGTACTGCAGTTGGGGCTTGTTCTTCTTGGATCGAGACATCATTCTGATCATCTACTTCATACTCATAAAACCTTGAGGGATTTTTCATGCCTTCATCAACCTTCACATTTGTACTTTCTACAATCTTTCTCAATCTCTTGTTATAGCATTGGTATGCTTTGCTTTGAATGGAATATCCCAAGAATAATCGTTCATCACTTCTAGCATCAAACTTCCCAAGGTCTTCATCTCTTTTGATGTAGCATTTACTACCAAAGAATCTGAAATACTTTACAGTAGGAGTGATGCCAAACCAAAGTTCATAAGGAGTCTTACCAATATTGCCTTTGATTTGTACCCGATTAAGAGTGTAGACAACAATTCTCATAGATTCTCTCCAATAGATCTAAGGAACATTTGCTTCCATCATCATGGTCCTAGAAGCTTCCTAGATGGTACGGTTCTTTCTTTCCACTACTCCATTCTGTTGTGGAGTCCTTGGAGTAGATAATTGTCTCTTTATCCCATACTTCTCACAAAATGTTATGAACTCACCAGATGTGAATTCTACCATAGCTTTGAATATTTTGAACTTCTCAAGTGCTTTAGATTTCTCTTTTAAGAATGTCAACCACATCATTCAGGAGTGGTCATCAATTAGCAACATAAAGTACCTATCTCCTTGTAGACTCTTGACTCTTGCTAGACCATAGAGATCAGTGTACACCAAGTCTAACAATTCGGTTGAAGATTGTTCCTAACTTTTGAATGTGACTTTGCTGTACTTACTTAACTGACATTCTTTGTACAAACTGTTAGCAGGTTTCATCAGTCTTAGAAGATCTCTTACAGCCTGAGTGTTGCTTATCTTAATGATATTATCAAAATTCACATGGCACATTCTCCTATGGCAAAACCAACTCTGATCAATTTGAACAAATAAGCAACTTTTGCCAGTACCAATTAATTGGAAGATGTTAGCTTTTGTCTATGTATCAGATGCAATCTCAGTTCTAGAGCTTTCAAAGATCTTGCATTTTCCATTTTTGAAACAGAGATCATAGCCTTTGTCCACCAACCATCCAACACTGAGAAGATTATGCTTCAGACCTTCAACATACAAAACATCACTGGTTTTGTTCTTTCCATCAAAAGAGATGCTTCCTCTGCCTCTAGTTCTGCCATCAGAATTATCTCCAAACTTTACAACTCCACCTTCATATCTTTCCAAGCTTAAGAACTTACTCTTGTCGCCAGTCATATGGTGAGAGCATCCATTGTTAATAACCCATTCATCTTTTTCTTCAACCTAGGTAGCCAAAGCACTTTCTATCATCTTATGATCGGCAGATTCAATAGGCATTGGGTCTTCTTCTTTGATGGAAATAAACACCCAAACACTTATGGATTTGTTTCCTATCTCAGATTCATTATCTGTTACTCCATCATCATCTTCTTGAACATAGTAACATTTTTTATGAAACCTTGATCTATTAGGGTTTAGCCTTGAAAACCTTTGCAGACATCTTGAGGTAAAATGACCAATCTTATTGCAGGCAAAACATTTAAAAGGTAATTTTCCTTCATACTTACTAGATCCTCTTGGCAGTCTCTTTGCAATGAGGGCCTCAAGTTGTTTAGCTTCTAATTCATCCTCTTCCAAATCTTTTCTTGCTTTCTCATACCAAGTTGATTTTCTTGAGGAAGTCTCTCATGGATCATATCTCTGTTTGCCTTTTGTAGAGGCACTAGCTTTGAATGTAGATTCAGTCTTGGGAAGTGCATCACCAAACTCAGCTAACTCAAATGCAGATATCTTACCAACCAATTGATCCCTTGTGATAGTTGTCAAAGATCTGATTTCTTCAATGTCAACAACTTTAAGTTTATATGTAGGGGGTAAAGATCTAAGAACTTTAGCAACAATTCCATCTTCATCTAGTACTCCACTAGCACATCTGATGCCACAAACAAGCTCATTTGCTTTTGTCATATAAGAAGTGATATTATCATCTTCACTCATCTTTAAGTTTTCAAACTTTCCTTTTAGATTTTGCAGCTTGGCACACTTAACATATTTGTCTCCTTCATATAGATTTTCAAGTTTTGTCCAAATTTCATAAGCAATCTTTAATCCCATAACATTTGTCAGCTCTGAATACGACAAGGCACTTAGTAGGGCTTCTTTAGCTCAAAGATTATTTTCTACATCTTTGACTTCATCTATAGTTGTTGGGATATTCTTTGGGGGAACATATTTAGTTGAGGTTATGTTCCAATACTGATATTCCATACATTGTATATGACATTTCATGCAACTTTTCCAGGCAATGAAGTTTGATCCATCAAACCTTGGACTATCCTTGTTGTAGGTCAACATTTTGGATCTCCTCAAGTGGTTAAGATTATTCTAGAGGAACTTAGCTCTAATACCAATTGTTGGATTTAAGACAGATAACTAAGAGGGGGGTGAATCATTTGTTACCAAACTTTTGTTCTTTATATACTTTAAAGCTTCTTCTATTTCAATAGCATATCAGAGATTCAATCATGAGGTACAATGCATGAATTTAAGAGTAGAAACAAATCCAACACATACAACACAAATACTTTTAAGTGGAAAACCTGGTTAAGGGAAAAACCACGGGGTGACTAACCCAAGATTGTATTCTATGTTAGAAGAATAAGAAGAATGAAATGGCACTTGCCAATTAGGGCTCACTACCCAAGCACACTACTCACAAGAGGCCAACTGCCTATAAGAGACACATTGTCTATAGAATAATATAAATATTACATACTTGAACTAGAGATCAACATCTTCACTATGCTTGAGTCAGTTCCATTTAAGCTCAACACCTCTCCTATGCTTTTCTTTCTGCTTCCTTACCACCTTCTCATCGCTACAAGGATAATTTTGAATGACTTTGCAATTCTTAGTTATACAAGACATCAACTTTGGAATGATCATCAAAGTCAACATAACATACACTTTTTTTATTATAGATCAAATACAAAAAATACAACTTGACTTTCTACAAAAGCTTCATGCGCACTACTACACTGTCGGCTATCCATAGATGGGACTTCAATCTTCTTTGTGGAACATGCCAGGCTTCGCAAAACATCTTCAAGATCATCTGCAATATGTGCAAGACATCTGGTCAGCAAAGATTAGGAAGAACACCATCATTGGAAGGTAAATATTCAATTACGAGCTCTATCTTCAATGTAGATTGCCAACATGAATTGGACACAATCTAGAGACCCCACAAGCTTGCTTGAATCACCAAGAACATCCGCACCACTTTTGCTTACTATAATCATTCGTATCTTCATCCAGAACCTTAAGAATACAGTTTCTCATCTCTTTCATATTAGAAAGATTACTTGTGGACCTCCAAATGATAAACCAATTGAGTTGTTAATTCACTTTAGCCTTCCAAACATGCCACTAGATCCACAGAACATGATGTTGTATTTACGGAGCTCACCAGACCTATTTGATTCACTTTGTCACCTCTGAACAGTTGCCAGAACCGGTTTTACTCTTATGGCCATAACTCCTTCACAATTTCATGCGGACCTCTCAGATCTTGACTGGATCACCTTTAGACACATATCTACAAACTCTTTGATGCGTATTCTTTGATCTTCATTTAGCTGGGATCTTTACTTCAGAGAGATTCACTATCTTCACTGATCTTCTCTGTTTATGATAGGACTAATTTTCTCAATATCCTCAGCATACTACTCATCCAATCCTTGACATTAATGCAACAGGAGTATGTTGACATCAATGACCACACCAGTTAGTCCCATACTTGCAACATAGCACTATAACTCATAGCGATTGAATCATTAGTTGACTTTGACCATGTTTCAAATCTTGTTCAACCAGGTATTATCAGCATTCAAATTTAAAAAAATTCAATATTCCATCTTATTTTGTATTTTTTCTTATATTGTTGACTAGATTCTTCAAACTGAATACACGTATCAATGCAGGGCATGTTTATGCAGTTATAGTAGCTAAAGACAATGAAGAAGGAATGGATTATTATTTGTATCATTGTGTTGACGAAAAAAAATTAGATTCCCTTATTATAGATGGAGAAAACATTGAGTACCCTACAGGATCAGTGGTTGTTAATGGAACATGGCTTAGAAGGTACCCAGTGAAGAAGATTGATGTGTGGTTGTTTGAGGACTTTGATACACATAGGAAGATTCTTCATTATTCTAACCTTGTTGTAGAATTAAAAATTTGTTTGATCAAATATGGGGGTAGACCATTGAACAAGACCTTATGGAAGGTTCGTGAGTCTAACTACGAGGAAATACTTGACACAATAAAGAGTAGAGTAGACTTGGATGGCTCATTGGATTTAATCAGTGGAATGATAGAAAGGTATGTTATTTTTCTTTGCTATCCTCATTTCACCTTCTATATTTTAGCTACTCATTTTAGCTAAATAGTGCAATTGCATTTGCATGCAAGGTTTTAGTATGATGGAGGTAAGCATAATCTTTATGAAGTTCCCTTTGGAAGGAAAGTAAGGTAGGTATTCATGATTATTTCACAATGATATGTCATTTACTTACTATTTCATAATGAGTTTTAATGATGTTACTATTTCATAATGAGTTATAATGAGTTTTAATGACAAACCCTCATTTGTTTCTTCAAATTTAGTGCTAAAAATTGATAGCATCAGTAAGGGTAGCCTCAATTGATGCCCTACAAGACATTGGATAAAGTATGAACACCTTTATAGTACTAAATTTTCATCTACTAGAAAGGTATTATGACTAAATTTTTACATTTTACATCTCCTATGGCCAAATGGATGGTGCCAATGCATCTGGGTGGGTATGTAAATGCTAGGGGAGATGTCTTTTTGGTGGCAAAGCCTAAGAAAAAAAAGGTGACAAACTTTGGACTGGTTGTTTCATCAATTTGTGACACCTAGGAACATCTTCTTTGCATGTATAGGTGGATGTCGGGTCTACCTACAAACACCTACCTTGATTTTTTTAAAAATTGATGCAAGAGCATCCCTAATTCAAGAGAAATCTTGCATCAACCAAAAACATTTGCATTTCAGTTTGTTTTCTTTCATTTTCTAGTTTAGTTAGTTCAGTTAGTAGCAGTTTCAGTATTTTGGTCCACATTCTGCCGTAGTTTCATTTCAGACATTACAGAGCTGGACTTATCATCTAGACACCTTCATGCACATCACATCTAAAATTTAGATCATTTGGATTAGGTATCGGAAAGATAGATCACTATCAGAAGATCAACTATTTTCTCGGAGTAGAGCATCTTGATAGTCTCAGACAATCAGCTAAAGGATAATACTTGCGGTGCACTTTCATGACTTGCAGAGCTAAATGACACATCATTCAATATTTTTTGGATCGTGGATGACCTTCCCTAAGATCTGCACACTATTCCATTCATTTGTGGAGGAGTTATATATGATTAGGTCTGACCTATCTGTGTACACACGTTACATCTCTTTCATCAGAGTTTGTAGCCATCCTTGGCCAATGCAGAGGAAACTTAAGTTCTAGAGGTGATATATGATCATGTAATAGATGCCTAGGAAAGTAGTTAGCATAGTTTACAAGTTGGATAGTTTGAATTTCTTTTGTAAGGCGCTTCAAAGCTATATCTTGCGCATATACCATAATTGAAAAATCAAGCCTATGAGCCCTAATTGTAAGCCCACATGTTGCCGACCTATTTGCATTTTGAATCTATGATATACAAAATGACTGAATCTACATTTACATTCTATCTTTGATTTGTTTCCTTTGTGTTTACTCTTACTGCACAATCTAGACTGTCCAGTTTGTGGACCCTCCTAAGCATGACTGTACCAAGTGGTATCAGAGTGAAGTTTGAATCTTTTGGGAGAAAAGTGAGCGAATTGAGTGAAGATTGAGAAGGAATTCTGTAAGATCTTATTATGAATAGATCATAGAATCTAAGGTAGACTACTTGTGTTGTCAACTGATCATCGATTGTGAGGCAATTGTCAGCTTGTATCCTAATCACTGAATTTGAGGTAGTTACACTTGATCTGAGGAAGAGATGCTGTCAAGGAGAATACCTGCTACTGGTACTATGGCTGGAAGAATGGATGAGATGATGGAAATGATGAAAATGATGCAAGTTTGCGTGGATCCTGTTGAAGAAGATAGGTGAAGAGGACTTACACGTCAACCTAATGTTGAAAGTGATGATGATCAAGAATTTCAATCTGCTAATAAAAAAGGTGAAACCCTAGGAGAAGAAGAGGAAGAATCAAATCAAGTAAAGATGATGCAAGCTATTTCAAAGATTGGGAAAAGACCTAGAGTCGATGTACCGAACTATACTGGCAATTTGAATCTTGAGGAGCTGACTAATTGGATAAATGACCTAGAAGAATACTTTGAATATGAAGAAATTGAAGACTCAAAGAAGGTGAAATTTGTAAAGACAAAGATGAAGGGACATGCTACTATATGGTGGAAAGAAGTTTATTTGGATAGAAACAGAAGAGGAAAAGAGAAGATTACAAAGTGGGATAGAATGGTGACAAAATTAAAGAATCAGTTTATACCTACTGACTATGAGTTGGAACTATTGAAAAGATTACAGAACTTGAGATTAAAGTAAAAATCTATGAAGAAGTACACTGAAGAATTTCATAAGATAATCATAAGGACATGACATAGTGGAAAAGCAAGAAGAAAGTGGCTAGATACATCAATGGACTAAGATTGAACATTCAAGAAGAACTAAGTTTGGTGAGGATGACAACATTGGAAGAAGCATATTAGTTTTCCGTGAAAGTTGAAGAAAAGTTGAACAAGATGCATGATCAGAGACATATAGGTAGAGGAGGTAAATTTTAGAGAGGTAGAACATTTTCTGAAGGAGAGAGATCATATACGGAGTAGAACAGACAAGAGAGCACATTTAAGAAAGAAGACAGAGATAACAATGCATATTGGAGAGATGATAGAACTTTCTACCGTAGAGAAAGCCCTAGTCCATATTGGAGTGAAGGATATAGAAGAGAAAGAAGAGGACCTAATAGGAGAACATTCAGAGGAACCTATTTTAAATGTGGAGGTGAAGGAAATAGAGCATTTGAATGTAATCAAGGGAGTACTGTTGGCAAGAGACACTATGTGGCTTCATAAGTGTTGTCATTGATGGCAACAAAGTCTATTCTACACATTTGCAATACATAATATGCCCATATTGGAAGTCAGAGTGAAGATTGTTTTGGTCTAGTGGACAAGAACAGAGTATGCAACATGGTCTGACAATCAGGTCCAGATCTCTTAGATGGTGTAACTCAGTAAGTTGCAAACTTGGACAAGTCAAGAAGGGTTTCATGACTATTGTATTCTAGAGATTTAGGCTCTAGTGATAGAAAAAGATATGAGCCTCTGAGTGATGGGTTCCAGCTAGATAGAGTAGACAAATGAAGAACTGACTGACAAAGTACCAGACTTCATTCCGGATGTATGAAAGGTGTCGATCAAGCAATTTGTGGCATTACACATTATTGGCTGACATGATTAATGACTTCTATGTGTAAGTTTTTGATGCGCATCATCAACCAAGCAAGCATTCAGCTGACAGAACAGAAACTTGCAAATATTCCAAGTGTTCTTGTTGCTGACTATGAATTTGTTGGAAATCCTTGATGCATATATATATATATATATATATATATATATATATATATATATACTCGATAGATTCAAGCTTGTGAGATATTAATGTGTATGGAGAAGTGGAAGAATATACAGGAAGAAGTGCAAAAACAAATATATGAATTCAGAATATGATTGAAGAGTGATATTGAATAGAGGAAGAATGAAATGTGCCAGATCAGTATACAATGCCTAATTGGAACTGAATTCTTGCATGTATGGATGTTGTTCATCAGTTCAAACACCTTGGTATCATCTGTAAGCATTTGTAGATAGTGAGTCTCTTGTAGGCAGTGGGCCTGTTGTGAGCAGTGTGCTTAGGCAGTGAGCCCTAATTGGCAAGTGTCATATTTGTACTCTTATATTCTTTTAACAGAGAATATAATCTTGGGTTATTCACCCCATGGTTTTTTTCCCTTAACAAGGTTTCCACGTAAAAATTCTTGTGTTGTGTGTGTTAATTTCTCTTATGTTCTTATGTTGCTTATGCTTTTATGTTTTGATATATCATTGAATATTGAGATAAAAAAATAAAATAAAATTTAAGGATAACTAATTCACCCCCCCTCTCAGTTATCTACCTTGTTTCCAATAATTGGTATTAGAGCTAAGTTCCTCTGAACAAGCCTAATAGCTTGAGGAAGATCTGGGAATCTTAATGGATGCATATGGTATGAAAGAACAACTTTAGTTTGTCCTAGATGATCTTGAACAATCCCACTCTGAGGTAAATAATTTGAGAGAAAGACTTAAGGAAGTTGATGATTTCATCAATGAGCTAAAAGAAAAACTTAGTATTTCTATGAAAAAGAGAGAGGAACTACTCCAGAAATTAGCAAATCAGAATGAAGCCAATAATATTAATGGGGATCTGAATGAGAAAACTAAGCTATGTGAGATGCTGTCAAAAGAAGTCATTATGATAATACATGAAATGGAATCAGGGGTTATGAAATTCACCCAAGAAATTGAAGAGAAGAGAAAGACTGAAGATAACCTAAAACAATCCCTTAAGGAGAAAATAGAGGACTACCAAAAAATGGATAGAATAATCAGGCATCTTGAATTTGATCTTGAAGAAGATAGAGACAATGAAGAACAACTTGAGAGCCAGATAGACACTATTAAAAAAGATCTTCAATTTTCTAATGAATACAAAGAAAAATTCAAGATAAAATAAGCCCAACTTGAAGTTCTTCTTGCAAGTCAAAAGAGGGTAGATGATAAGTGTGGCTTGGGGTATGAGAAAGGTGATAGATCTGGATCTGGTCAAAGGAACTTTGGATCAGGAAGTTAAAGAAATAGGCCTAGAAGACCTCCAGTAAGGCAACCAAATGCCCAAAGATAGTCATGTTTCAATGGAAATTACTTCAATTGCAACAAATTTGGTCATAAAGCAACTCAGTGTAGGAACAAAATGAATTAGAACAATTCATCCTTCTCTGATCAATGTTTTAGTTGCAAAAGGTATGGTCAGAAACCTCATGAATGTAGAAATATGCAAATGAACAATTCTTTCAATGGTAGATGCTTTACATGCAATAGAATGGGGCATATGGCTAATCAGTGCAGATCAAAAGGATATCAACCAAATAAGCAAAGAAATGTTGTTTGTTACAATTGCAATAAATCCAGTCATATAGCCAGATACTGTAGAAGTAGAAATCATGATGAAAGGGGTCCGATAAAACATGATCAGAAACAAGATAAAGGCAAAGGTAAAGTAAGTGCGAATGAAGTTCAAAAGGAGATGAGCAAGATTTGGGTAAAGAAGAGTATAATAAATATTGGAGATGGATCCGCACCACAATCAAGTGCTGATAATCCTTCCAGAAACTAAAAAGTGAGCTTTGACTCAAGGGGAGCTACAGAGAAAATCTTTTCCCCTAGCCAGCCGGTAAGTGCTTGAATTTGGCACATTGAGTGAATATCTGATGTTACAGATTAAAGGGTTCCTATAAAATCCCCAAAAGAACCTTCAGTCAGAATATGAGAGGTCCACATGAAGTTTCACAAGGTTTATGACCACTTGATTAGATCCAGTTCTGGTAACCATCTAGTATTAACAAAGCAATAAAATTGATCTGGTACGATCTGAAAATACAATACTCTAATCTATGGATCTAGAGGAAAGTCTTTAAGGCACTTGGGTGTTATCAACTCACTAAGGTACTAGTTTGAAGATCTGTAAGATGATTCATGAAAAGCTCACTTAAGAAGTAGGGTGACTAGATGACTTAAAAGTTTGTACATTTATTACAAAAAGGAATTAGGTTTTATGCAAGGATAAAAAGGTTTTTTCACTCATTATTTACACACTTGCACTCATGAAGAAGAAAGAAGAGCTTTGAGTAGAGATCCTACAGGTTACTCAAGTTCAAGCTGAAGATTGAATTCAAATAGAAAATCGCTCCGACATCTACTTCAAACCCTAAGGCATGAAAAGGTATTTCCCTTCTACAAATTCTGTCCAATTTTCTTTGCTAGAATGGCTACTCCAATGGTTGTCAATATCTCTGAAAGGCCGAGACCAAATTTTAAGAAACACCCTTACTAGTAACTAGAAGTTGATCCCTTGGGAGCGGTTTCTAGTGTACCGCATGGTGTCTTGCATGTAGAAGATATTAGGGTTGATATCCATGCAAACATTGAAGATTTTGGAGACTCAAAATTGTCTAAATCTATCAAAAATAGTTAATAGATGAGAATTTTAAACTTAGACCTAAATTCAGGACCATAAGGAACAAACATTTCAAACATTGCATACATTTTCCATCTTTTATAGAAGATGATTGGGTCTGGTATGTTCTAAGTAGAATGCATGATAATTTTATATTGCTAATGAGGCCATTCAAGATAATCAAAGATGCCATTAAGGTTGTGACCGGACTGCATTCAACTAGTGGGTTACCCGCACTTAAATATGTAAAGAACCAAATGGTAACTGAAGCCACCGGATCAAAATTTGACAAAAGAGCAATGACTATAGATGACATCATGGATCCGGATGTCAAGTTTTCTTCAATGATAATTGGCTACAAAATCTATCACTCAAGTAGGGAAAATTCTATGTCTGGTACAACAATCTATGCTACATATTAGATGCTGAAGGAAGATACAGATTATGATCTATGTGAGCTTCTACTGACTCAATTGATGGAAAACTTGCAGAAGATCAAGAAGGACAAGAAAAACTCTTTCAAATATGGAAGTCTAATACTGTGTCTATTTTTCTACTATATGAATGAGCTACCTGGATCAAAGGGTTGGGTCTGGCAAAATGATAAACCCGTTGCAATTCAAATAAGAGATTATAGGTATGGACTTGGTGATGTTCAAGCCCAAAACTTAGCTCTCTATGGTTACTTCAAAAATTTCCAAAGCATAATGCATGCCAGAGAGAGAATTCCAAAGTCAATAGTTGAGAAATACAAAGACACAGTCTGCTTCATGGTTGACATTGATCAATGCCTAATGGAGGCAGTTGAGCCAAGAACTGTGTGGATAATGCCCATGGGATATGAGGTTGATGAAAACATTTTGGAGGTACATGTTCAACACTTGTTGAGCCAACCTAAAGACACTAAAACAGAAAGGTTTCGTACCTTTAAAGAGCTAAGCATAAAAATACATGTTGAATTGAGGTAGCCTAAGATAAATAGAAAAGTAAGAAAGGAAGTTGAATTTGCCAAAAGATTTGACATATCAAAGGAGGCAGTAGATGCAAATAGAGAGAAAATAGAGAAGGAAGAAAAGGAAAGATAGGAAACAAAGAAAGAAAGCATTCCGATGCAAGTCTCCTCCCGAACTAGATCTTCCAAGAGTTCTACTCCAGTCACTCCTAAAGGCTCAAAGACTACCAAACTGGAAGTCAAGCCATCCAGGAAAGGAGAAAAGAGAATGAAGACCGAAGCCACAAGGACATATATGAGCCAAAAGGATGATGAAGAGACAGAATCCGATGAGGAAATCAGGAAAATGAAGAAAAGAACATTCGGGAAGTCCTTTGATAGTAGAAATGAGGAAGAGAAAATAGAGGAATTTGTTGAAAAACCCACTCTATCAATTGAAGACATCATCAAAGCCATCACTGTAGATGGAAACCTACAGCCGGTGATAGAATTTTATGATGAATATAATGATACAAATAAGAGAATTCTTGAAGAGGCAACTATCAAGTATTTGAACATCTACAACAAAGCCTTCATTGAAATAATTTTGTTAATTCCTAAGAGCCTAGAAGAAGTACTAGAGCTGAGAAAAGAGAACGCCAAGGCAAAAGACTTGGAGATCCAGGAGCAGATTGTGATTCAACTATGTCCTTCTATTACTTCAAAGCAAATGAACATGGTGTTTAAGGACAGTAAAGATGAGTTCTAGAGCAAGGCAAGAATGAATAAGCTCACGCTTGGAGAAACTGATAAAATAGCAAATGAAAAAAAAGAAATTCTCTGGAATTCCTTGAAGAGATTTAATCTTCCTATTTTAGAGGAAACAGATGAAGAGCCTTCTAACATGGATGTTGAAGGATTAAAAGTTGTCAATAAAGAATTCTCTGACAAGGATGTCGAAGGATTAAAGAAAATAGATGAAGAGAAATCTGAGGACTTAGACTCCTTTGTTCTGGAAGAGGAAGTTCAAAAAGTAGTAAACTCTAGTAATGTCTCTCCTCCAGATCCCATAGTTGCCAAGACAAATATTCTGGGCACTAAAGAAGAAGCGGAAGGAAGAAGAAAAGAGAAGGAGAATCAAGAGAAAGAGGATAAGGTAAAAGAAGAAGAACAAATAGAAAAGGTTGGTGATTACTTATCCAAACCAGTCAGTCCTAATATCTCTAAAGGAAAGAAGTCTGAGTCACTAGCGAGTGACATTGCAAAGACAGTACAAAATTTCCTAGACAAAGAAATGATGGAGTTGGATGAACCTGAGTTGATTCAAGGGCCACTAAATTTGGACTCTCTCTCTCCGGTTCAGATAATGAAAATAGAATCTTTTGCTCAGGCCAAAGCAAAAGAGAAACTTCTAAAATTACACATGGAGGACAGTGAACTATTGAATATTACATCCGGTGTACTAGAGAAGATCATGCCTACATATCAAAAGGATGCATCTGCCTCTCCATTCAGTAACTTGAAAAACTTGGTTAATTTTGTCAGCTCTCACTTTGAATCTCTAGAAAAATTGGTAGAAACTAAGGTCTAGAAAGAGTTCTTTGAAAAAAGGTTCAGTGAGGTACAAGGACTAATTAACAATGATAGAAGAACCTTAGGCATTAGAATAAAGAGCATTGAAAATGCTCTTAAGGATGGAGGATATATATATATATTTTGTTTATCTTGTCCTAAAGTTTTAGAGGACATTGAAAAGAAGATGAAAGAACAAGAAGAAAAGTTGTTAAGCCTGTCCTAGAATTTTGATCCTCTTACCGTCTCTCTGGTAAATCAAGAATGTCAAGCAGTTGTTATCATAAATCAGATAAAGAAACTAGTTAAGGAGAAGAGGAATCTGATGGATAGAATGGGTGAACTTAGGGGACTAATCCTCCCTAAGTTAGAAGTATTACATGATGCTTTAACAGATGCTCAAAGTACAGTCCGGACTAGTAATTCAATAGATTTGAAGAGGGCAGAAGCATATGCATTTTTGTTAAGTGGATACATCTCCATTTTGGATAGAATGAAGAGGATTTGGGCCATAGAGATTGTACAGTTGAAGACAACCTTTGTGGATATACTTAAGTATATGTAAGTATAACATATGATTTGCATATTCATATGCGGCCATGTATATAATAGTTTTTGCACAATTTTGTATGTAGATTCTACCTTTTTCTATTGATGTCAAAGGGGATGTGAAGACTAGTGAAAAATGAGGAATTTAGCAAAGGGGGAGCACCGGAAAAATAGTATAAGGAAATAGAGCACAAGCAAAGGGGGAGTTATTGCGACACTTAGCCATTTTTCACTAAGTGTTGCCATCAATGCCAAAGGGGGAGATTGTTGGAAAGAGACACTGTGTGGCTTCATAAGTGTTGTCATTGATGGCAACAAAGTCTATTCTACACATCTATAGTACATAATATGCCTATATCGAAAGTCAAAGTGAAGATTATTTTGGTCTGGTGGACAAGAACAAAGTATGCAACATGGTCCGACAATCAGGTTTGGATCTCTCAAATGGTGTAACTCAGTAAGTTGTAGAATTGGACAAGTCAAGAAGGGTATCATGACTATTGTATTCCAGAGATTTAGCCTCCGATGATAAAGCATGAAAAAGATATGAGCTTCTGAGTGATGGGTTCCAGTCAGACAGAGGAAGAACTTATCGACAGAGTACCAGACTTCAATCCAGATGTATGAAAGGTGTCGATCAAGTAATTTGTGGCATTACACATTATTGGCCAACATGATTAATGACTTCTATGTCTAAGTTTTTGATGTGCATCATCAACCAAGCAAGGATTCAGCCGACAGAATAGAAACTTGCAAATATTCCAAGTGTTCTTGTTGCCGACTATGAAGTTGTTGGAAATCCTTGATGTGGATATATATACTCGATAGATTCAAGCTTGTTAGATATTGATGTGTATGGAGAAGTGGAAGAATATGTAGGAAGAAGTGTGAAAATAAAGATCTGAATTCAGAATATGACTGAAGAGTGATATTGAGCAAAGGAAGAATGAAATGTGCCAGATCAATATACAGTGCCTAATTGGAACTGAATTCTTGCATGTATGGATGTTGTTCATAAGTTCAAACACATTGGTATCATCTGTAATCATTTGTAGATAGTGAGTCTGTTGTAAGCAGTGGGCCTCTTGTGAACAGTGTGCTTGGGCAGTGAGCCCTAATTGGCAGGTGCCATTTTTGTACTCTTCTATTCTTATAACAAAGAATACTGTTGTGATGTTCACAACACGCCCCATTTTGCTCCTCAGCAAAATGAGGACCCCTGTTGTTGCTTTGCTTTTGCTTCCGCTTGTGTTTGTTCTGTCTGGTGGTAAAGGGAGAAGAGAGTCAGATTTGCAAACCTTGTTAAAAATATAAAAAATTGCATTTTTCAGTACCATTGCATAATATGGTTGGATTCCTTGTGAAAAATGAGCCAGGGTTGCTTTTTGAACCATCTTAAAATTCATCATATTTTGCAAGTTATGATCATTTAGGTAAAATGTACTATCAGGTTTTGCATGATAAACAGTCAGTTGTTTGCCTTTTTTCTTCTTGGCATTCGTTTTAAATTTTGAAAAAATTTGTACTTAGTGGTTCCGGGTCGTGGGCAATTTTGTCTGGGTTCCACTCTATATGTTACATTTGATTATTTTGCCAAAAATACATCAATTCACTTTAAATCGCCATTACTTATTCATTGGAGGTGTTTTTTTGCAGGTTTGAACCTGCGCATTGAACCTTGGTTCGATGGTTCAATGGTTCAGGACTCAAAAGGTTCGGCATGTTCAAAAATATAAAGGGGGGGTGGACTGTTATTCTATATTCCAATGTTGAACCATCCGTTTGAACCTTTTTGAAAGGTTCAATGGTTCGATAGTGGCGGGGTTCATTTTCTTTTAATAGTCGTTGTGTATCGTCAAACTACCCCATTGAACCTTTCGCTTGAACCTTATGGCAGGGTTCAATGGTTCGATGGTTTATTAGTTCAGGGTTCGGGTTCAAGACAAGGGCTATCGGCATAAGAGTTGCCATCGGTGGGACTTTGGAGTGTTCCACCGAAGTGGAATCTCTCGCCGATAAAGCATAAATGAAAGGGAGATCGGCAGGAGTCATGCCGATAGTGGCAGGGTTCAATAGTTCGGGTTCAAAGGCTTTGGTAAGCCTATGGCCGAAACAATAGTGATCGGTGTAACATAGAGCATCGGCCGAGTTTGAATTCATCATGCCGAAGGGTATAGTCTCGCCGATAGCCAATGGCTATCGGTATAGTGGTAGTTGTCGGCCAAGTTTTTTGGGCCTTTGCCGATGGGCAAGGTCAGGCCGATGGAAGAAAGGGAGGGAGGACTTAGCGGAAATGCGAAGGATGGGAAGATGGATATCGGCAAAACTCTCGCTGATATCGGGTATCGGCGTAGCGTATGCCATCGGCGGTGGTCGAAAATCCTTTACCGATGGGCAAAGTTGGGCCGATACAAGGAAAGGTAAGGATGTTGAGGTCATCGACCAAGGTATTGGCATCGGCAGAGGAAATAAGGAGCTCGCCGACAGTGGAATCTCTCGCCGATGAAACAAAGCAAATGCCATCAGAAGGAGGAGTTTGTGAGTTGCCGATGGGTGATCTCATGCCAATGGAGAGCAATGAAAGAGCATTGGTATAAGGTAAGACATCAGCGGAGGAAATAAGGAGCCCGCCGATAGTATAATCTCTCCCCGATAAGAAGAAAATGCAAGCCGATAAGGCTATATCGGTAACACTTGCGCCGATAGAGGGAAACATAGAGGCCATTGACCAAGGTATTGTGATCGGCGAAGAAGATTTAGAGTTCGCCGATGGCGAATCTCTCACCGATGGAACAAAGCAAAGGGGCATCGGTGGAAAGAATATGGAGTTCGCCGATGGCGAATCTCTCGCCGATGAAGAGGAAATAAAGCGCAAGGGGCCACCGGCCTAACAATGAGGATCGGCGAGGAAGATTTAGGAGTTCGCCGATAGCGAATCTCTCACTGATGAGAAGGAAACAAAGGCCAATATGACATCAGCAACACTCTCGCCAATACAAGGGTATCGGCATAGCCAACGCGATCGGTGAAGAAAATTTTGGGCTTGCCCATAGGCAAACCTCACACCGATGGAGAGCAACAAAGAAGCATTGATGGAAGAGAATGATCGGTGAGGGAATTTTGAGGCTCGCCGATAGTACAGACTTATGCCGATGGAAAGAAATAAGGAGGAAATAACGAGAAAGGCCATCAGCCAAGTAACGAACATCGCCCAAGTATTTTTTGGACGCGTCGATGGCGATTATCACGCCGATGGGCGGGAAATGGAAAGCGGTGGGAATTTTAAAACACATTTTTGGCGCCCGTGGCATTTTTCTAGTCAGCGATGGTTGACCCGTTTGGTTTTGGGCAATCTGTATACATTTTGAACGCGTTTTGAGGGTTTTTTGAGCCAGATTTCCACCTTTTTTGTAGTCAGCCTGATTTAAACAGATATTTTGAGTTTCCTGCTGTTTATTTGATAAATGTGATACTTATTGCTTGTCTTGTCTTACAGACTTGCAATTGAGGAAGCAGCTGGAAATTCAACACAGTGACCTCATGGAAGAAGAAAATCTGATCTCAGGAGCAAGAAGTAAAGATGAAGTGCGAAGAAGTCAAGGCTGACCAAATGAAGGACAAAATTGCAGCTGAAGGTATTACTACAACAGACAAACAGAAGTTATTGCTGAGCTGCCAAAGCTTCTCAGAAGGGGCAATATTTCACCCAGATTTGACACTACTCAGAGATATTTTGAGGGACTGGTTCATCTGTATTTATTGCTGTAACCAAGGGTTTGAACCAGGGGTTTAGTTAGTTTTTTTTGCTGTAGTGAGGACAATCCGAAAGTCTTTATATTGTGCCTCTCTACACTGTAATATTTTACAACAGGGATTTTTTAGAAGCACACAGCAAGTTAGCTTAGTTTAGTTTAGAAGTAGCAGAAAGAGGTCGCCTGTTTGTCTGTAGTAAGGTGCGCGTGGAATGTCTGGCTTCCTTACTGTATCTGTAAAGCTTGTAAGTTCTCTGTAGTTTGATCAATGAAACTAAGAGTCATTCCTACATTGTAAATCATGTATGACTATTTGTTTCTAATACAATAGAATCTGGAGTTCTGCATCTATTTTCTGAGTGTTCTCTTGTTCTTCTTTGTGTTTTGAAATATTTTCTTTGAGAGCTTGCAATTTTAAATGTATGTTTGTGAAAATGCTCAGAACTTGCATTTAAGGTTTTTATTGTGGATTTGATCAAATTGCTGTAGTATTTACATAGTGCATAACAGAACAATTAGATCCTTTGGTAGAGTAAATGAGGTGTAGATTAGATCTTTCTAACTTTTCCCAACCCATCTGAAATATTTAGCTGAAAACGTAGAAATCTAAAGGAAGTTGTCTCAAATTTGAAGAAGCATGCATAATAGAGTTAAAGGTAGACAGTTTTTCATAAATATATGAAGGAGAAAGCTGCAATAATTCAAGAAAAGCATCTAAAACTTGTAGCACATTAACACTTTTATGCAAAGGAATGAGAAGTATTGACATATCTCATGATCTTTTGCATAATCTTAGTCTAGTAAACCACAAAGAAACTCTAGACTACGTAAGGCCCCTTGAACATTACAGCTTCACATTGACCAACTGAACTTGACCAACCGAACCATTGTAGACTTGGGATCAGTTGCATCTTAAATGATTCCTTCTTATCTTTCAAGTATAGTTTCAGTTCATTATATGTGAATTTTAACTTATTGTTATGATTGCATCAAAATAATCACCAACAGTTTTCTGGCGCTAGAAGGAGGGCCTTTCTGAGTCAGGGTTTATTTCAAATTGGCTAATAACAGTAATAGAGTGACTAGGTCTAGATCCAGTTCAGGGGGTATATTTGTGCAACTACCTGATATTAGGCGAGGTAGGAACCCCCTAATTTGGAATCCAAATATTTCGCAAGCAGGAAGTTCATCTGGAACACCACCTGGGTCACCTTTTAACATCCGTAGTATTGTGAGTCCTGACAGATCACTGTTCAGATCTTTAAATCTTGGTTCAGGCACTCCTGGAGGTCTCAATCCTCCTGTAAATCCTAATCCACCAATCAATCCAGGTATTCCTACAAGTTCAGGTCAAGCTCAAACACCTGCAATGGCTTATTTTGATGTCAATTCTCCCATACTCTTCAATGATTATCATGAGATGCCTAAAAATCTGGAAAAGATATGTCCCAAATACCAGTTGCATCAGGACCCAGAAGACCATACTAGAATATTCAAGGAAGCATGTTTTAGAGCTAGGTTAGAGCACGAGGATGTGGTGTGTAGATTGTTTCCCTACACCTTTAATGAACTAGCCTCTAGCTGGTATGTAAACTTACCCAACGGTTACATTTCTTCCTGGCCGCTTATGGAAGAAGCATTTCTATCAAGATTTAGGGGACCCATTGACCCTTGTGCTTTGTATCATAAATTAGCTGCTATAAAACGTGGTGAGGGAGAGCTGATTGATAATTTCAACGACAGATTTCAAAAGGCCTATTCTAGGCTGGTAGCCCCTTATACCATAGATGATGATCCCTTGTTGGCTATGTACTATGCTGCCTTGGATCCTTTAACTGCCATGTTTGTCAAAAGAAAACCTGACATAGATTCAATATCCAAAGCCTATAAAGAGGCAGCCTCAGTGAACCGAGAGATGAGACATACAACTTATAACCCATTTGTTAATGGAGGAAGTTTTGGGGTGCAGAATCAAGCACAACCATGGAATGGAGTCCCTATGCAGAACACTCCACTATTAAATCCGGTTCCTTCTTACACACTTGTGTATAGTCCTACCCCAATCTAAACTATAACTCCTTACACGGCTAGCACTTCTAATAATAGTCAAAATAATGGTCAGCCTTTCTTCCAACCTCCTAGGGATACAACTGTGGCAAAAGCACAAGAGGATAGGGAATAAATCAAAGAGATCACTGCACATCTAAAAAGGTTAACAACCGAAGTGACACAACTAAGAAATGAGAACCTCTATGGAAGAGGTAACCAAAACTACAGTCAACATCAAAATCACAACCAAGGCCAAAATCAGAACTATAGTTTCAATCAAAATCAGCAGAACAATCAGAACCAAAACTATAATCAGCATCAAGGCCCCGACCAGGGGCAACCAATGCAAAATAAGGGGCCAGTGATAGATAATAGGACCTAGGGCAATAATAACAAAAATCAGAATCAACCTAGGCCACCCAAGACATGGAACACTGGGCCCAACAATGGTACTCTATCTTCTCCTTTTGAGAATATAGATAATCATGATGCAAAACAGACAGCTGGCATACAAATGGCCAGTACAACACCCAAAATTTGGTGCAGATTTCACAATATAAATGCCCATGCTGAGCACGACTGTCCACAATTCCACTTAGCAGCTAGTATTTTCAACATAGATGTGCAACCTCCTACCTCTGAATTTCTCATTCCCAAGGGTAATGAGGTAGTACCCTCAGGATATGACACAACATTAGTCTTAGAAATGTTTACCTTTGCAACTGCAGAAGAGAAAGATGATGAATTGCTAGAAGATGAACCATACTGTTGTGAGAATCTTTATCCTGAATCAGCCTTTGTGTTAAATGCTTTTCAGTTTCCCTTTGAATCTGAAAATGAGATATTAAATGAAACAGAGGAGGTGCAGGCCTTTCAACAGACAAATAAAAGCCACACTTACAATTTGAGGAACAACCCTAGGCCAAGAGGGCCTTTTACCACTTCCGTTCCTCTGAATAATATCAATACACCCCCAGATCAGAGTGCTAGCAACAATCCTGCCACACTTAAAGCTAATCACCACACAGATAATGGAACAACAATACAAAAGGATCAAACAAGTAAAACTAAAGCAATAGAGACAACAAGGTTAATGAATTACTTGTCAGAGGAAATAAAGAAAATTAAGGTCAGTATACCTCTAAATGAATTATTAAAGACCCCAGGGATCAGAAATGCTTTTATGAAATCCCTAGATACGTCCATGACAAACGAGATGTCTACTGATATAACTGTTCCTAATAGAGATTCACCACCTAAAGAGAAGAATAAGAAAGTTGAGCAGCCTTCCAATACAAATGTAGTAATACATGCGGATAAGAGGGATACTCCCCCTTTCTTGTTAACTGTTAGATTGTGTGGGAAGAATATACACAATTGCATGGTAGATTCTGGTGCCTCAGCCAATGTAATACCCTTAGGAATATGTAAAACTCTCGAGCTGACTCCCACCAAATCTTGCAAGGTTGTCACACAACTAGATAAGACTGAGGTTAGCATGATAGGAGAGCTCATGAACATTCAAATGCAATTAGCTTCAGACCCTAGGGTAAGCCAAATCATTGACATTCAAGCAGTGGATATACCCGTAAATTATGGAACGTTGCTGAGTAGGGATTGGTCCAAGACATTAAACGGATATATGGCCACTGACTTTTCACACATGTGGTTACCTTGGAGAGGCATCCCAAACCAGATCAAAATAGAGGCAGAGCCCAGAATGAAACATATGATAACAGAGTATAATCAAACTAATGAAATATTATATGCTACTGTTGAACCGGGTGTCTATAGAATTACCAACAATGGGGTACAAATTGAGGAGATTATGATGTTAAACATTAGAAAGAAATGTGTCAACAATCAGACAGCATTATTCATTGAGTCTGATGGAAATTCCTCAGATGAAGAAAACAATGCAATAGACAAATTTGGTCATGCCGTTAGACAAGAGGTGGAAGAGTGCGTTAAACACAATCTCCTGGTCCAATGTAAATTATATAAAAACAGGTGTAGAGTCCATGATAGGCAACATTCTGAGGAAAGTTGTGAAATATGCAAGGACATCATTGAATATGAATACAAAAAATGCATAGAGAAGGTAGAGTTACAAGAGGAAAATGAGAATCCTGATCCAACACAGAAATATGTTCAGGATAATATAGATGCCTTGATTCTAGATTTAAGAGAAGAAATAAAAGACAAGGGTAGTTGTCTTTCTGAGTTGCAAACTAAAAACACACATATGCAAGTTAACCAAATAGAAAAACCCATGAATAAACAGGACAACACCCCACAGGCAATGAAAGAGGCAATGCATGCTAAGATAAAAGGTCAGAAAAGTAAAGATGGCATGTGGACGTTAAAATGTGATGGGTCTAAATCAAAACAAGGCGCAAGTGTAGGTGTTGAACTCATAGATCCTCAGGGTAAATCACATCTGGCAGCATATAGATTACAATTTTCCTACACTAACAATATTGCTGAATATGAGGCCCTAATTTTAGGACTCGTCATGGCCATCAAGAAAAGAGTAAAAACCATCAGAGTATTTTTAGACTCTGAATTAGTAGTCAGACAAGTGAGGAAACTATATGCCTGCAATTACAAGAAAATGATTAGTTACAGACATAGAGTATGGGGTTTAATAGATTCGTTTGATGCTTTTAACATAGAACACATCCCCAGAGAGTTGAATCATAGGCCAGATGCGCTAGCAGTTGCTGCTAGTACATTAGAACCATTGGCACTGTCAGGATTGAGGCGATTTGTTGTTGAGCTCGTTAACGTGCCCAGTATACCAGACAACGTTACACATTTTCAGGTATTTGGAGGGGATCGACAAATTATTGATTTTCTGACTTGTAATGAGGCATTTGAGGCTCAAATCATTGATGAGCAGGAAAGGCCTGAAGTAACATGGGACGAAGAGGATATAATCAACTTGAAAAGCAACTTCTTACCAAAAGGAGTAATTGAATTAGAACATATCTTTGATTTCGATGGAATAATGAGACAGAAGGACTTGCCCAAAACAGAAGGGGGTAAGTGTGATTTACATAACTTAGGGACAGAGCTAAATCCACAAAATGTACTAATTGGGAAAGCTTGCTCTGAAAAAATTAGAAAGGAGGTTTTGGACATTCTGAAAGAATATAAACACATCATAGCATGGACTTATGAAGACTTGAAAACATTTGATGAGTCCATCATAACTCACGTAATACCTTTGAGAAAAGAAGTCAAACCATTTAGGCAGAAACAAAGGCATGTGAATGCCATTCTAGAGCCTCTAATCTTTGAAGAAGTTAAAAAATTGCTGTTTGCTGGAATAATTTTTCCAGTCAGACATTCTGTCTGGGTAGCTAACTTAGTACCAGTAAGGAAGAAAAATGGAGACATCAGGTTATGCGTAGACTTCAAAAATTTAAACAAGGCATCTGAAAAGGATAATTATCCTCTGCCCCCAATAGACGAAGTGTTGCAAGCAGTAAATGGCGCAAGGATGATGTATTTTTTAGATGGTTTTTCAGGTTATAACCAGGTCTTAATTGATAGTGAAGATAGATTAAAAACCACTTTCACTTGTAAGTGGGGAAATTATGCGTATAGAAGAATGCCGTTTAGTCTGATCAATGTAGGTGCCACTTTTCAGAGAGCCATGGACATTGCATTCAGTGGATTATCAGGTAAGTGCATTATTGTGTATATGGATGATTTAACTGTGTATTCCAAGGATGCATCCACTCACGCTAAAGATCTCAGGAAAGTACTCAAGCGATGTGAAAGGTATGGGATTTCCCTTAATCCTAAGAAATGTATATTTGGCGTAACTGAAGGTAAATTATTAGGCCATATCATTTCTAAAGGTGGAATTTCAATTGATCTGGATAGAATAGAATCCATAAAAAGTTTGCAAATACCAAATAGTAGGAAAGAGTTGAAATCATTTTTTGGCAAAATTAACTTTGTTTGGAAGTTTATAACAGGTTTTGCAGAGATCGTGCAGCCGTTAAATGCCATGTTGAAGAAAGATGCACAGATGGAATGGATGCCAGTGGCCAGAGCTGCGTTTGAAGATATTAAGGAGGCAATTTCTGATGCCCCTGTATTGGCAAGTCCAGACTACACAAGCCCATTTTACATCTACTCCTTTGCATCTTCTCATTCAGTCGTGGCTGCCTTGACACAGAAAGGTGAAAACAATGAAGAGAGGCCCATAGCATTTATGAGCGCGCCTCTGAAGGATGCACAGCTGAGGTATCTAGACACTGAGAGGCAGGCATTCGCATTAGTAAAGGCTGTTAAAAAATTTAGACACTACATTCTGCGTAGCTAGGTCAAAGCCATAGTGCCAGACGCAGCAGTAAAGATGTTGCTGATGCAGAACGAGCCTGGAGAAAAAAGAGCCAAGTGGATCACCATGCTGCAAGAATTTGACATAGAAATCATACCTATGAAGCTGGTTAGAGGGCAGGCATTGGTGCAGACGATAGCAAATACAGATCCCAATTTGATAAAGCAGCAATATGTACTGAATTCTCAGAGCGCATCAGGCTGGTATGATGATTTAAACACCTTCTTGATAGCTAGAAAGTACCCAAATAGGATGAAGGCTTCTTAGAGGAGAGCTTTGAAGATTAAGGCACAAAATTATATGGTGCAAGGAGGTCTTCTATTCAGGAAGAACCATGATGGAATTTATCTGAGATGCATAAATAGAGCTGAAGCTGGTAGAGTGTTGACAGAACTACATGACAAGTACAGAACTGGCCATGGTTCCCATCTAGCCACAACACACAAAATACTGAGGGCGGGCTATTACTAGCCCACGATGTTCAAAGACACTAAGAGTCACATCAGAAGTTGCCACATCTGTCAGACTGCAGCAGACAAAGGGAGAAATCAAGCCAATCCACTACAACCTGTGATTGAATCCAGACCGTTTGCACAGTGGGGCTTGGATTTTATTGGAGTCATCAATCCCCCATCTTGTGCAAGACACAAATTTATACTAACGGTAACAGATTATTGTACAAGGTGGACTGAGGCCACCTGCTACAAATTCTCCACAACTGAGGTAGTTATCAAGTTTCTTGAAGAAAACATCATCACCAGGTTTGGAACTCCCTATTCATTGGTATGTGATAATGGCCCTTCTTTCTCTTCTTTAAAGTTTTCTAAATGGGCATTTGAATACGGGATCATTTTAAGGTTTTCTTCGAATTATTACCCTCAAGGTAATGGACTGGTTGAATCAACGAATAAAATTTTATTAGATATAATCAAGAAGTTAATTGCAAAGAGTCCTAGAGAGTGGAATACCTTGTTAAGATATGCATTATGGGTAGATAGGACTAAGTTTAAAACAGCTTTAGGTAGCACACCTTATCATTTAGTCTATGGGACTGATCCCATACTTCCAGTAAATCTGAGAATACCAACCTGGAAGTTTGCTAATGAGTATCTAGGCTTTAATAACCATAGGGAAGCCAGAATAGTGCAAATGCTACAACTAGATGAGAAAAGAGGTCAAGCCATCGAGAAGTTTGCCAAACACCAAGCGGTTGTTAAGAGGTGGTTTGATAAAAGGGCAAGAGTCAAAACATTTAGGATATCAGACTTAGTGTTGTGCTGGGACAAAGCACATGAAAAGAAAGGAAGCCATGGAAAATTCGATAAATTATGGCTAGGTCCCTTATAAGTCTCAGAAATAATAGGAGATAACACATTCAGACTTAAGACCTTGACTGGAGAAGATGTGCCATTACCAGTTAATGGCCAGCATTTGAAAAACTACTTCCAGGCTTGAGGCATGGGCAGTTCATTTTGGTGTAAAGTGCTGTAAGTAATGTACAGTTCTTTCTCGCTGTTTTCTTTTTGGTTGGCTGTTTGTACAGTTTGTCTTCTGTTTGTTGCTGTTTTCTATTTCTTGTTGTTTGTTTTGTTTTGTTTGTACAGTTTTTTCTGCTTTTTTTGCTTTTTGTACAGCCTGTTTGTTTGGTTTGTTGGTTGTCTCCTCAGCAGGGATCTTTGTTTTACTTTAGAGTATTAAGGAGCAAAATTAGCAACCATTCAAAATAATATAAAATTTAGGATATTCAAGTTAACCATTTGCAATTTACACATAACTTGTCACTGTCATGAATGTAGAGAGTTATTCATCTTCTGAAGTTTCGATTTCAATAAATGTGATTGAGAATTCAAAGCAAGTTTCTCACGATGACACACCTAAAATCCTTGGGTTTGTTGAACCTACCAGTGTAGATATTAGGTGAAAAATCAGGGGTTACCCTTGCTACCATTACAATTCTCAGCTTAATTTCAGCAAGTGTCCACTCCTTGCATCATGAAGTTACAAATTGTTATATCTTGTGAAATCTTTCAAAATCAGAAAATTAGAAAATAAAAGACAAAAGAAAAAATAAATAAACGGATTATACTGAAAATCCAGATTAAGCCATCTAAGTAACTCTACCAGGGCTATAAACGCTCGCTGGCAGTGGGGCTCTACTTAGGAGAATTATAACGATAACCTTGTCGGGGCTATGGACGCTCGCTGGCAGCAAGGCTCTATTCGGTCGGCTATGAGGGAATATCCTCACCTACGTAGGCTAATGTCAGTCACTAGTCTGTTCAACCGATCTTCAAGATGAGGATAATTAATCACGTGCACACAATTAAACTGAAAATGGAAGTTCATGCACCCTTATTGAATACCTTAAGCCTCAAGCTGAATAGTAATTTGCAGGAAAGATAGTCGGAAGTTATGGATTCATTTCATCTAGTTTTCTTGAACACTTTGAATTTAATTGTTTTGTTTTGGTTGCTAGTTGTTGTGATGTTCACAACATGCCCCATTTTGCTCCTCGGCAAAATGAGGACCCCTACTATTGCTTTGCTTTTACTTCTGCTTGTGTTTGTTCTGTCTGGTGGTAAAGGGAAAAGAGAGTCAGATTTGCAAACCTTGTTAAAAATATAGAAAATTGTATTTTTCAGTACCATTGCATAATATGGTTGGATTCCTTGTGAAAAATGAGCCAGGGTTGTTTTTTGAACCATCTTAAAATTCATCATATTTTGCAAGTTATGATCATTTAGGTAAAATGTACTATCAGGTTTTGCATGATAAACAGTCAGTTATTTGCCTTTTTTCTTGTTGGCATTCATTCTAAATTTCAAAAAAAATCGTACTTAGTGGTTCCGGGTTGTGGGCAATTTTGTCTGGGTTCCACTATGTATGTTACATTTGATTGTTTTTCCGAAAATACATCGATTCACTTTAAATTGCCATTAGTTATTCATTGGAGGTGTTTTTTCGCAGGTTTGAACCTGCGCGTTGAACCTGCGCATTGAACCTTGGTTCGATGGTTTAATGGTTCGGGACTCAAAAGGTTCGGCATGTTCAAAAATATAAAGGGGGGGGGCGGACTGTTATTCTATATTCCAATGTTGAACCATCCGCTCGAACCTTTTTGAAAGGTTCAATGGTTCGATAATGGTGGGGTTCATTTTCTTTTAACAGTCATTGTGTATCATCAAACTGCCCCATTGAACCTTTCGCTTGAACCTTATGGCGGGGTTCAATGGTTCGATGGTTTATTAGTTCAGGGTTCGGGTTCAAGACAAGGGCTATCGGCATAACAGTTGCCATCGGTGGGACTTTGGAGTGTTCCACCGAAGTGGAATCTATCGTCGATAAAGCATAAATGAAAGGGAGATCGACAGGAGTCATGCTGATAGTGGCAGGGTTCAATAGTTCAGGTTCAAAGGCTTTGGTAAGCCTATGGCCGAAACAATAGTGATCGACGTAACATAGAGCATCGGCCGAGTTTGAATTCATCGTGCCGAAGGGTATAGTCTCGCCGATAGCCAAGGGCTATTGGTATAGTGGTAGTTGTCAGCCAAGTTTTTTGGGCCTTTGCCGATGGGCAAGGTTAGGCTGATGGAAGAAAGGGAGGGAGGACTTAGCCAAAATGCGAAGGATGGGAAGATGGATATCGGCGAAACTCTCACCGATATCGGGTATCGGCGTAGCGTATGCCATCAGCGGTGGTCGAAAATCCTTTGCGGATGGGCAAAGTTGGGCCGATACAAGGAAAGGTAAGGATGTTGAAGTCATCGACCAAGGTATTGGCATCGGCGGAGGAAATAAGGAGCTCGCCGACAGTGGAATCTCTTGTCGATGAAACAAAGCAAATGCCATCGGAAGGAGTTTGTGAGTTGCCGATGGGCGATCTCACACCGATGGAGAGCAATGAAAGAGCATTGGTATAAGGTAAGACATTGGCAGAGGGAATAAGGAGCCCATCGATAGTATAATCTCTCCCCGATAAGAAGAAAATGCAAGCCGATAAGGCTATATCGGTAACACTTGCGCCGATAGAGGGAAACATAGAGGCCATCGACCAAGGTATTGTGATCGGCGAAGAAGATTTAGAGTTCGCCGATGGCGAATCTCTCGCCGATGGAACAAAGCAAAGGGGCATCGGTGGAAAGAATATGGAGTTCGCCGATGAAGAGGAAATAAAGCGCAAGGGGCCATCGGCCTAACAATGAGGATCGGCGAGGAAGATTTAGGAGTTCATCGATGGCGAATCTCTCACCGATGAGAAGGAAATGAAGGCCAATATGACATCAGCAACACTCTCGCCAATACAAGGGTATCGGCATAGCCAACGCGATTGGTGAAGAAAATTTTGGGCTTGCCAATAGGCAAACCTCACACCGATGGAGAGAAACGAAGAAGCATCGATGGAAGAGAATGATCGGCGAGGGAATTTTGAGGCTCGCCGAGAGTACAGACTTACGCCGATGGAAAGAAATAAGGAGGAAATAACAAGAAAGGCCATCAGCCAAGTAACGAACATCGCCCAAGTATTTTTTGGATGCGTCGATGGCGATTATCACGCCGATGGGTGGGAAATGGAAAGCGGTGGGAATTTTAAAACACATTTTTGGCGCCCGTGGCATTTTTCTGGTTAGCGATGGTTGACCCGTTTGGTTTTGGGCAATCTGTATACATTTTGAACACGTTTTGAGGGTTTTTTGAGCCAGATTTCCACCTTTTTTGCATTCACCCTGATTTAAATAGATATTTTGAGTTTCCTGCTGTTTATTTGATAAATGTGATACTTATTGCTTGTCTTGTCTTACAGACTTGCAGTTGAGGAAGCAGTTGGAAATACAACACAGTGACCTCATGGAAGAAGAAAATCTGATCTCAGGAGCAAGAAGTAAAGATGAAGTGTGAAGAAGTCAAGGCCGACCAAATGAAGGACAAAATTACAGCTGAAGGTATTACTACAACAGACAAACAGAAGTTATTGCTGAGCTGCCAAAGCTTCTTAGAAGGGGCAATATTTCACCCAGATTTGACACTACTCAGAGATATTTTGAGGGACTAGTTCATCTGTATTTATTGCTGTAACCAGGGGTTTAGTTAGTTTTTTTTGCTGTAGTGAGGACAATCCGAAAGTCTTTATATTGTGCCTCTCTACACTGTAATATTTTACAACAGGGATTTTTTAGAAGCACATAGCAAGTTAGCTTAGTTTAGTTTAGAAGTAGAAGAAGGAGGTCACCTGTTTGTCTGCAGTAAGGTGCACGTGGAATGTCTGGCTTCCTTACTGTATCTGTAAAGCTTGTAAGTTCTCTGTAGTTTGATCAATGAAACTAAGAGTCATTCCTACATTGTAAATCATGTATGACTATTTGTTTCTAATACAATAGAATCTGGAGTTCTGCATCTATTTTCTAAGTGTTCTCTTGATCTTCTTTGTGTTTTGAAATATTTTCTTTGAGAGCTTGCAATTTTAAATGTATGTTTGTGAAAATGGTCAGATTTTGCATTTAAGGTTTTTACTGTGGATTTGATCAAATTGTTGTAGTATTTACATAGTGCATAACAGAACAATTAGATCCTTTGGTAGAGTAAATGAGGTGTAGATTAGATCTTTCTAACTTTTCCCAACCCATCTGAAATATTTATCTGAAAACGTATAAATCTAAAGGAAGTTGTCTCAAATTTGAAGAAGCATGCATAACAAAGTTAAAGGTAGACAGTTTTTCATAAATATATGAAGGAGAAAGCTGCAATAATTCAATAAAACGATCTAAAACTTGCAGCACAGTAACACTTTTATGCAAAGGAATGAAAAGTATTGACATATCTCATGATCTTTTGCATAATCTTAGTCGAGTAAACCACAAAGAAACTCTAGACTACGTAAGGCCCCTTGAACATTACAGCTTCACATTGACCAACTGAACTTGACCAACTGAACCATTGTAGACTTGGGATTAGTTGAATCTTAAATGATTCCTTCTTATCTTTCAAGTATAGTTTTAGTTCATTATATGTGAATTTTAACTTATTGTTATGATTGCATCAAAACAATCACCAACAAATACAATCTTGGGTTAGTCACTCTATGGTTTTTTCCCTTAACAAGGTTTCCACATAAAAATCCTTGTGTTGTGTGTGTTAATTTCTATTATGTTCTTATTGTTTCTTATGCTTTTATGTTTTGATATATCATTGAATATTGAGATAAGAAAAGAAAGTAAAATTTAAGGATAACTGATTCACCTCCCCTCTCGGTTATCTGCCTTGTTTCCAACAAGTACAAGTAAGAGGACAAAGAACAGTGGAAGAGCAGCCTATGTAGAAGAAGAACCTATTGAATCACCTAGTTTAGTTGGTAAACCTAATAAAGGAGAATCACTTGTCATGAGGAGAACATTATTTGAAGTAGAGATAAATGAGGAACCAACGCAAACAGAACTAGATGCAAATCATGAGGCAAATGTTGTAAAGTTGTAATTGATAGTGGTAGTTCTGATAATTTAGTTTTAGAGGAGATGGTGACTAAGATGAAGTTGGAAAGATTGAAACACCCTAAGCCATATTAGATAGCATGGATTCAAGATGATCATAAGGTACTGGTGTGTGAACAATGTTCAGTGAAATTTCATATTGGATCTTATCATGATGAAGTATTGTGCGGTATTATGCCTATGGATGTATGTCATATTTTGTTAGGTAGACCGTAACAATATGATAGAAAATCTATATATGATGGGAGAAAGAATACATATACTATAACATCAAATGGAAAGAACATTACTTTGATTCCTTTAGAAGATGATCCTAAGAGTGAAGTATGTGAAAATGCTAGAATCTATTTGGTAGATGGAAGGAAATTTTTGGATGGTTTGAGACATGAGAATATGTGTTATGGTTTGATCCCTAAAAAGCCTAAAAATCTAAATAATGAAGAATCACAACTGGAGGAGATAACTAAGTTGTTGACACAGTATGAAGACATCATATCAGATAATGTACCTGCAGGGTTACCACCAATTAGGAGTATTAGTCATGACATAGATCTTATACCTAGAGCTAGTTTGCCTAACAAAGTAGCACATAGAATGACACCGACAAAGAATGAAGATTTGAATAGATAGATACATTAGTTATTGGATATGCAGTTTATGATCAAGAATTCTATGCCATAATTCAAGCCTTGAAGAAGTGGAGACATTACTTGTTTCCTAAGGAGTTTGTGTTGTATATAGATCATCAAGCTTTGTAGTATTTAAACAGTCAAGGGAAGTTGAATCAGAGACATATGAGATGGGTAGAGTTCATGCAAAGTTATACTTTTGTATTGAAGCATAGGAGTGGAAAATCAAACAAAGTTGTAGATGACCTAAGTAGGAGAAGGAACTTGCTGACAGAGTTGAGAGTTGAAGTGTTAGGATTTGAAGAATTGAAGAATATGTATAAAGAAGATTTTGATTTTGTAGAACCTTGGAAAGAATGTAAGGAACTTGTTGTGACAGATAGGAGTAAGTGGTTGGACTATTTCGTTCAAGAATATATGTTGTTCAAAGGAAACTAGTTATAAATACCTAGGAGTTCAATGAGAGACAATTTGATCAAAGAAAAGCACAGTGGTGGATTGGTAGAACATTTTGGCATTGATAAGACATTGTCTTTGGTAAGTGAAAATTATTTTTGGCCTCAGATATATAAGGATGTTAGGAAATTTGTACAGAGTTGAAGAGTTTATCAAGTTGCAAAAGGAAGTAGTCAGAATACTGGATTGTACAAATCTTTGACAGTACCAGAGAGACCTTGGGAAGACATAAGTATGGATTTCATAATGGGATTGCCAAAGACATAGAGAGGAAATGATTCAATATTTATAGTGGTGGACATATTTTCAAAGATGACAAATTGCATACATTGTAAGAAGACAATTGATGTAATGCATGTGGCTGACCTATTTTTCAAGGAGATTGTGAGATTGCATGGATTACCTAAGAGCATAATTTTAGGCAGAGATACAAAATTTCTTGGATACTTTTGGAAGAAACTTTGGAAGAAGATGAAGATAGATTTGAAGTTCAGATCAACATTTCATCCATAGATTAATGCATAGACAAAGGTATTAAATAGGAGTTTGGGAAACTTGTTGAGATGTTTGGTTGGAGAAAAAGTAGAAAATTGGGTTTTGATTCTATCACAAGTAGAGTTTGCGTATAATAATTTAGTAAATAGGAGTACCAGAAGAACACCATTTGAGATTATGATAGGAACTAACCCTAGAGGAGTAGCAGAGTTGAGAGATATCAATATGGAAGATAAGAGGAGTGTAGAAGTAGAAGAATTTGTGGGACACATCGAGATAATGCATAATCAAGTTAAGAAGCATTTGGAGGAGATGAACAGTAAGTATAAAGAGAAAGCAAATGAGAAGTGGAGACACAAAGAATTTTTAGTTGGAGATGAAGTGATGGTCTAGTTGAGAAAAGAGAGATTTCCAGTTGGGACATATAACAACTTAAAAATGAAGAAGTTTGGACCATGTAGGATACTCATAAAATTTGATTCAATAAATACATATGAAGTGGAGTTATTGGAGACATTGGGTATATCACCTATTTTCAACATTGCTCTGACATATATCAATATCATGAAGTAGAGTTCAGTGATAGGATGGAAGAAGATTTGAAGAAGCAGTACCACAACAAGCACCAGAGAAGATTGGAGACATCTTGGACAATAGAGTTGGATGTAGCACCAGCGGAAAACAATACAAAGAATATCTTGTGAAGTGGAAAGGTAGACCAGAAGAGGATTCATCATGGGTTTCTCAGGATGAGGTGGACCATCTTGGTTTTCCTCTAGCCCCAACAAAGTGAGGGTCTCACTTTTTCAACAACCTCAAATGTTGGATGCAGGAGCATCCCTGGTTCAAGAGAAATCTCGCATCAACCAAAAACATTTGCATTTCAGTTTGTTTTCTTTCATTTTCTAGTTCAGTCAGTTCACTCAGTAGCAATTTCAGTATTTTGGTCTACATTCTGTCATAGTTTCATTTCAGAGCTTGTAGAGATGGACTTAGCATCTAGACACCTTCATGCACATCATATCTAAAATTCAAATCATTTGGATCAGGTATAGGAAAGATATCGCTATCAAAAGATTGACTATTTTCTCAAAGTAGAGCATCTTGACAGTCTCAGATAATCAACTAAAGGAGAAGACTTGTGGAACACTTTCATGACTTGTGGAGCTAAATGACACATTATTCCATGTTATTTGGATCGTGGCTGACCTTCCCTAAGATATGCATGTTATTCCATTCATTTGTGGAGGAGTTCTATATGATTAGGCTTGACCTATTTGTGTACACACGTTACATATTTTCATCAAAGTTTGTAGCCATCCTTGGCCAATGCGGAGGAATCTTATGTTCCAGAGATGATATATAATCATGTAATAGATGCCTAGGAAAGTAGTTAGTATAGTTTACAAGTTGGATAGTTTAAATTTCTTCTATAAGGCACTTCAAAGCTATATCTTGTGCATATATTGTAATTGAGGAATCAAGCCTGTGAGCCCTAATTATAAGCCCGCATGTTGCTGACATGTTTACATTTTGAATCTATGATATACTGAATGACTAAATTTGTATTCGTATTCTATCTTTGGGTTGTTTCTATGTGTTTACTCTTGTTGCACGGTCTGGACTATTCACTTTGTGGGCCCTCCTAACCGTGACTACACCATAAATGAATTTCATTTTCCTATGGTGGAAAGGAACACATTATTCCAAAATGCTTTAGTTTCATGCAATGGAAAGGTGCTAGGAGTGAAATTTTGCATTGCATAGGTGTGGTGAAAGCAACTATGCCAACACGTTGGGGTGGGCAGGTAAATGCTAGGGGAGGTCTCATTTCATCTGCCAAGAATCCCAATCATTCAGAGTAGCAAGCTACCAGCAAAGTTCCTTAAGATCCCTAAGAGCAAAAAACTACCAAATTATGATGGAGCAGTTCTCAAAATTAGTGGTAGCTAGGAACATTATGTTTGGACCTATAGGTGAATGTGGGATCCATCCACAATAACCTCTCTTAGTTTCAGTCACCTTCAGTCTATTTGCCCATGTCGAAATCAAATGTATTCCTACAAAATGATTTAATTTCATGTAGTGGAAAGGTGATAGGAGTGACATTTTGCATTCCATAGCTCATGGGGCTAACTGACTATGCCAACATGTCAGTGTGGGTGGTTAGGTGCTAGGGCAGGTCTCATTTCATGTGCCAAGTATCTAGTCATTTGGGACAGTAGGCTACCAGCAAAATCCCTTAAGATCCCTAAGAGTGAAAAACTAACAAACTATGATAGAGCAATTCTCAAAATTTGTGGCAGCTGGGAACATTCCATTTGGACCTATAGGTGTGCATGGGGTCCATCCACAATTAATTCTCTTAGTTTTGGCGAAATCCAGTCTGTTTGACCATGTCAAAAGAAAATGCATTCTTGCAAAATGCTTCAGTTTCATGCAGTGGAAAGATGCTAGGAGTAACATTTTTCATTCCATAGCTCATGGGATTGAACTAATTGCACCAATGCATCGGGGTGGGTTGTTAAATGCTAAGGGAGGTCTTGTTTCATGTGCCAAGCATCTCAGGCATTCGGGGCAACAGGCTACCGACAAAGTCTATTAAGATCCCTAAGAGCAAAAAATTGCCAAACTATGATGGAGAAATTCTCAAAATTTGTGGGAGTTGTGAACATTCTATTTGGACCTACAGGTGCATGTGGTTCCATCTACAATAACCTCTCTCAGATTTGGTCAACTCCAGTCCATTTGACCATGCCGAAATCAAATGCATTCTTACAAAATGCTTTAGTTTCATGCAACACAACCTTACCAAGTGCCATATTTCTTGTTCTTCTTGTTGTGGAGCCAAATTGATTGCACCAACATGTTGCAGTGGGTGGGTATATGCTAGGGGAGGTCTCGTATAGGCTACCAACAAAGTCCCTTATGATCTCTAAGAGAAAAAAAATGCCAAACTATGACGAAGCAGTTCTTGGAATTCATGATTGCTGCAAACATTTTATTTAGACATACAAGTGCACATGGGTTCCATCCAAAATAACCTCTCTCTATTTTGGTCAACTCCAGTTCATTTGACCACGCTGAAATCAAATGTATTAGGAGTGACATTTTGCATTCCATAGCTCATGGGGCTATACCAACTATTCCAACGCATCGGGGTGGGTGGGTAAATTCTAGGGGAGGTCAGGTTTCATGCGCCAAGCATCCCAATCATATGGGGTAGCAGGCTACCGCCAAAGTCCCTTAAGATCCCTAAGAGTGAAAAATTGCCAAACTATAACAGACCAGTTCTTAGAATTTGTAGTACCTAGGAACATTCCATTTGGACCTACAAGTGCACGTGGGGTCTTTCCATAATAACCTCTCTTAGATTTGGTCAACTCAAATCTGTTTGACCATGTCGAAATGAAATGCATTCTTGCAAAATGCTTTAGTTTCATGCAGCACAACCTTGCCAGGTGCCATATTTTCTGTTCTGCTTGTTGTAGGGCTGAACCAATTGTGCTAACATGTTGGTGTGGGTGGGTAAATTCTATGGAACATCTCATTTCATCCACCAAGCATCGGGCAGTTGTTTCGAGTAGCAGGCTACCGATAAAGTCACTTAAGTTCTTAAGAGAAAAAATTGCCAAACTATGACAGAGCAGTTCTCAGAATTTGTGGTAGCTTGGAATGTTCCATTTGGACCTACAAGTGCACATGGGGTCTATCCACAATAACCTCTCTTAGTTTTTGTCAACTCAAATTCATTTGATTATGCTGAAATCAAATGCATTCTTTCAAAATGCTTTAGTTTCATTCAACACAACTTTGCCAGGTGCCATATTTTTTATTCTACTCCGCATGGAGCTGAACCAACTATGCTAATGTGTTGTGGTGGGTGCATAAATACTAGGGGAGGTCACGTTTCATGTTCCAAGCATCCTAATCATTCGAGGAAGTAGGCTACCGATAAAGTCGAAAGGTGTTAGGACTAAAATTTTGCATTCCATAGGTCATAGGGTCAAACTGATTGTGCCAACACGTATGGGTGGGAGGGTAAATACTAGGGGAAGCCTTGTTTCATGTGCTAGGTGTCTCAGTTGTTTCAGGCTGTAAGCTACTGACAAAGTTGAAAGGTGCTGAGAGTGAGATTTTGCATTCCACAGCTCATGGGGCTGAACCAAATGCGCTAATGCATCAAGGTGGGTAGTTAAATGCTAAGGGAGGTCTTGTTTCATGTGCCAACCATCCCAGTCATTCAGAGATGTAAGGTACCAACAAAGTCAAAATGTGCTAGGATTGAAATTTTGTATTCCATAGGTCATGGGGTCGAACCAACTATGCCAACATGTTTGGATGGGCGGGTAAATGCTAGGGGAGGTCTCATTTTGTGTGTGAAGTGTCTCAGTCATTCCAGGCTACAAGTTACTAGCAAAGTGACTTTATCGATAGCTTATAGCCCAGAATGATTGGGATGCTTGGCGCATGAAACGAAACCTCCCCTAGCATTTTCCCACCCACCTCAACACATTGGTGTAGTCAGTTCAGCCCCACAAGCTATGGAATGCAAAATCTCACTCCTTTCCACTACATGAAACATAAGCATTTTGCAAGAATGTATTTGATTTCAGCACGGTTAAATGGACTGGAGTTGACCAAATCTGAGAGAGGTTTGTGTGGATGGACCCCACATGCAATTGTAGGTCCAAACGAAACATTTCTAGTTGCCACAAATTTTGAGAATTGCTCCATCACAGTTTGGTAGTTTTTTGCTCTTAGGGATCTTAAGGGATTTTGGCAGTAGCCTACAACCCCAAATGAATGGGATGCTTGGCGCATGAAATGAGACCTCCCCTAGCATTTAACCACCCAATTAAACATGTTGACATAGTTGGTTCGACCCCACGACCTGTGGAATGCAAAATTTTAGTTGTAGCACCTTTTGACTTTGCCGGTAGCCTACTACCCTGAACGACATGGACACTTGACACACATAACGAGACCTCCCCTAGCATTTACTTGCCCACCCTGATTAATTGGCATAGTTGATTTTGCCCCACAAGGAGCAGAACAAAAAATATGGCACCTAGCAAGGTTGTCTTGCATGAGACTGAAGCATTTTGCAAGAATGCATTTGATTTCAGCATGGTCAAACAGATTTGAGTTGACCAAAACTGAGAGAGGTTATTGTGGATGGACCCCACATGCACCTTTAGTTCTAAACAAAATGTTCCTAGATGCCATGAATTTTGAAAACTACTCCGTCATAGTTTGGTAGTTTTTGCTCTTAAGATTTTAAGTGACTTTGTCGGTAGCATGCTGCTTCGAATGACTGAGATGCTTGGTGTACAAAATGAGACCTCCCCTAGCATTTACTCACCTACCCCAATGCATTGGTGTAGTTGGTTAGGATGGGCTCAAGCTATGGAGTGCAAAATGTGACTCCTAACACCTTTCCACTACATGAAACTAAAGCATTTTCCAAGAATGCATTTGATTTGAATGCACTGGAGTTGACCAAAACTAAGAGAGGTTATTGTGGACTGACCCCACATGCACCTATAGTTCTAAATGGAGTGTTTCCAGCTTCCATAAATTTTATGAACTGCTCCATCATAGTTTGGGAGGCTTTTACTCTTAGGGATCTTAAGGGACTTTGCCGGTAGCTTGCTGCCCCAAATGACTGGGACACTTAGCACATGGAACAAGACCTCTCCTATCATTTACCCACCCACCCTGATTCATTAGAGTAGTTGGTTTGGCCTCACAAGGAGCAAAACAAAAACTATGGCACCTAGCAAGGTTGTATTACATGAAATTGAAGCATTTTACAAGAATGCATTTAATTTCGGCATGGTCAAACATATTTGAGTTGACCAAAAATAAGAGAGTTTATTGTGGACAGACCCCACCTTCACTTGTAGGTCTAAAGAGACTATTCCCGATTGGCACAAATTTTGAGAACTGCTCTGTCATAGTTTGGTAGTTTTTGCTCTTAAGATCTTGAGTGACTTTGCCAATAACTTACTACTCCAAGTGACTAGGATGCTTGGCACATGAAAAGAGAGATCCCCTAGCATTTACCTGCCCACCCTAATGTGTTTGTGCAATCAGTTTGGCCCCATGAGCTATGGAATGCAAAATGTCACTCCTAGCACCTTTCAACTGTATGAAACTGAAGCATTATCAAATGGACTGGAGTTGACCAAAACTAAGAGAGGTTATTGTGGACAAACCCCATGTACACCTGTTGGTCCAAATGGAATGTTTCTAGCTACCACAAATTTCAAAAACTGCTTCGTTATAGTTTGGCATTTTTTTGCTCTTAGGGATCTTAAGGGACTTTGTCGGTAGCCTATTGCCTCGAATGATTAGGATGCTTGGCACACAAAATGAGACCTCCCCTAGCATTTAACCACCCACCGTGATGCATTGGTACATTTGGTTCGGCTCCACAAGGAGCAAAACAAAATATATGGCACCTACCAGAGTTGTGCTGCATGAAACTGAAGCATTTTGCAAGAATGCATTTGATTTCAGTACCGTCAAACAGATTTGAGTTGACCAAAACTGAGAGAGGTTATTGTGGATGGACCTCACATGAACTTGTAGGTCCAAACAAAATGTTCCCAGCTACCACTAATTCCAAGAATTTCTTCATCATACTTTAGTAGTTATTCCTCTTAAGATCTTAAGTGTCTTTTCTGGTAGCTGCTGCTCCAAGCTACTAGGACGCTTGGAGCATGAAATGAGACCACTCCTAGCATTTACCCACCCACCCTAATGCATTGGCATAGTTGGTTTGATCCCATGAGCTATGGAATGAAAAATTTCACTCCTAGCACCTTTCCATTGCATGAAACTAAAGCATCTGGCAAGAATGCATTTGGTTTCGGCACGATCAAATGGACTGGAGTTGTCCAAAATTGAGAGAGGTTATTGTGGGTATACCCCACATGCACATGTAGGTCCAAATAGAACATTCTTAGCTGCCATGAATTCTGAGAACTACTCCATCATAGTTTGGCAATTTTTTGCTTTTAGGGATCTTAAAGGACTTTGTCAATAGCCTACTACCCCGAATGACTGGGATGTTTGGTGCACAAAATGAGACCTCCCCTAGCATTTAACCATTCACCCTAACTCGTTGGTATAGTCAATTCAGAGATATGGAATGCAAAATGTCACTCCTAGCACCTTTCCACTACATGAAACTAAAGCATTTGAGAGATTGTCTGCAAAATGTCACTCCTAACTTCACACCTCTAACAATTGTGCATTAAGTCATGTTTTTTAGTACGGTGATGTGGCATTACATGATTGGTTGCTTTTTAGATCTAAACAACACATTTCATTCAATTGTAAGCACTTATAGTCAATATTAACAACCTTAAAGTCACAACTAGTAGTGTTAAACTTTTAAAAATATTAATCCTTTAATCCACAAATACTATCATGGAGAGGATTATTATGCAAGTTTGAGGTTGTCTTTTATTATATTTTTGAGGATTTATCATGGAGAGGCTTATTATGCTTATTATGACATTCATAGGACAATAGTCAAGGACTGCTATAGTTTTAGGGGTAGTTATGTAGTCATATCTTGTTTGAAACCCTCATCAAGATGGTATTATATGTATATATAGGATTCTATTTAGTTATGTATACTTAAAACAAGGATATGTTGTAGTGCCAAGAATGTGACCATGCTGCAAGACATAGTTTTGATTTCTTACATCATAAGGCTTAAACTATTGATCAAAACTCCTAGCATGAACTCAAGTTTGCAAAAAGACTTCATCACTAGTCTTGGATAGGGTATGGACAACCAATATTGCAAACAAGGTATGTATAACCATCCAAGCATAAAGGAGATAAGAATTCTTTTAGATGTCAATTGCTAGTTTATCTTAGACTACCTCCTTTTCACACACTCCTTGTCTCATAATCATGACTCGAGGACTGTGTCTTTGGCTGTCATGTTTTGTGATTGTTTCACATGATAATTGTTCAATCTCAGTGATAATAGAGGATATAGGAATTTTGTCAAATGTTGTAATTGCAACTACCCTTGTAGACATGTATGCAACGTGTGGAAGCATAGACAAGGCACGTGGACTATCTAATAGAACACCACAAAGAGAGGTCCTCTCATGGAATGTAATGATTGCAAGATATGCAGAAGATGGATTTGTTGAAAAGACTATAAACTTTCAATAAAATGCAATTGGTAAGTGTAAAGCCAAATTACATAACCTTCACCAACATCCTCCCTATCTCTACCAAATTAGGATCTTTAGAACAGGGTATGGACAACCATCAATGCATAAAGGATATTATGTAGGCTTTTGTGAAGTTGACTATGATGATTATTATGTAGGTTTAATTTTGAATGGTGGACAAGGGTTTGGTGTCTCGAGAAGTATTATACATTTCAACTTTATCTTATGAGCATTAAGGTGAAGGTCAATGGTATTGTGTTAGTCATAGTGACAAATCCTAGAGGCTTGTGCAGTGTAAAATAACTATACTCAACTTCTCCATGTTATGTGTAGTATAAAGTTGGAATAGAAATATAAAATTCCAACCTTGGATTAAAAACCTCATTATGGGATCAATTTGTCCCTACACCCTTTATTAATGTGCTCAGAATAAATTTGTAGATGATGGTAAAGACAAAAGTAGAGTGCCTTCTAAAGTGACTAGTTTTCTCTTGAATATTATTGTGGTTGTTAGTTCCATGTGTATAGTCTCATTAATAAGATGTATTGTTATTAGCTCTTAAGAACAAAGTGAAAATGCTTTACTTTGATTGAAGATGTCGATAGCAATTATGTAGGTGCACATGAGAAAAATGTTACCTTAAAATAATTTGAAATATTTGCAAGGACTATATGATAGACCTATGGATTTATTGTAACTCTAAAATGATTTTTAAGGAAACCCTTATTTATAGAATTGTTATTGTGTATATTTTGCAATAATTAAGCTCAAAGTATAAATGTTGGAATAATTGCAAGATATGCACAAAATGAATTTGTTGATAAGGATTTAGAAACTTTCAAGAAAATGTGATTGGCAGGTGTAAATCCAAATTTCACAACCTTAACCAACATCCTCCCTAACTATGCCAAAATGGGATCTTTGGAACACGGGATATCCATCAAAACATAAAGGATATGGGAATTTTGTCAAATCTGTTGTAGTTGCAACTACCCTAGTAGACATGTATGCAAAGTGTGGAAGCATAGACAAGGCATGTGAACTGTTTGAAAAAACACCTCAAAGAGTGCCATTTGATGGAATGCAATAATTGCAAGATATGCACAAAATGGATTTGTTAATAAGAATTTAGAAACTTTCAAGAAAATGCAATTGAGAGTTATGAAGCCAAAATGTGATCTTTGGAACATGGTATGGACATCCATCAAAGCATAAAGGATATGTGAATTTTGTCAAATCTTGTAGTTGTAATTGTCCTAGTAGACATGGATGCAAAGTGTGGAAGCATAGATAAGATACATGAAATATTTGACATGATGCCTTAATGAAATTCTATCTCATGGAATGTAATGATTGCAAGATGCAAAAATGGATTTTTTGATAAGGCTTTATAAACTTTCAAACAAATACAATTGGCAGGTCTAATGCCAAATTCCATAACCTTAGCCAATATCCTCCTTGCCTATGCCAAAATAGGATCTTCAGAGCACGGTATAGACATCCATCAAAGGATAAAAGATATGGGATTTTTGTTAGATGTTGTAGTTGCAACTGCCCTTGGAGACATGTATGCAAAGTGTGGAAGCATAGACAAGGCACGTGAACTATTTGGCATGATGCCTCAAAGAAATTTCACCTCATGGAATGCAATGATTGCAAGATATGAACAAAATGGATTTTTTGATAAGGCTTTAGAAACTTCAAGAAAATGCATTTGGTGGGTGTAAATCTGAATTCCAAAACATTAGAAATGGTATCTTTGGAACACGGTATAGATATCCATCAAAGCATAAAGGATATAGGAATTTTGTCAAATGTTGTAGTAGAAACTACCTTGCAAGACATGTATGCAAAGTGTGGAAGCATATACAAGGAATGTGAATTGTTTGACACAATGCCTCAAAGAAATATTGTCTCATGGAATGCATTAATTGCAAGATATGTACGAAATGGATTTTTCATAAGGATTTAAAAACTTTCAAGAAAATGCATAGAATAATCTTTCAACCAAATGCAATTGGCATGTCTAAAACCAAATTGCACAACCTTATCCAACATCCTCCTTACCTATGCCAAAATGGGATCTGGGGAACATGGTGTGGACAACCAGCAAAGTATAAAGGATGTATACATGAAAAATGATTAAAGGCATATAGAAGATAAATGCGAATACACAAAACCTTTTCCTTCAATCAAATTCACACACTTCGATTAGAATGGAGTATAGTTGCACCCAAGCCCTACTAGCTTTGTTCTCAAAGAATGATAGAATGGTTGATATGTTTGTTGCTCGTGAATTTTGTTACCATTTTTTCACCTTCAAGTTAAATTGGCAGAGTTGAAGTAGTTGTTTACATTTAAGATGAAAAGTTCTTAACACATTTTTGCTATGTTTGACCTTTTCATAGTTTAAAGTGATTGAAAAAGAAAGAGTTCAGTTTTATGACGCCATGTGTTATAACAAAAAGGAAAGCATTCAGCTTGTCATTCAATGCAATACAATACAAAGAAAATTTCATGGACTATAAGAAGTTATTTCATTTCATAGTGTAATGCTTTCATTCATTTTACAAAGGATGTATACACAAGATTGCATAAGTGTTGTATTTGTATTCATTGGAAAGAAAGAATTGATCAATTGTCCCACACAAGTCATAGGAATAGCTGAACCAATACAAGATAAGAAATATACTATGCATCTGAAGATAAAGAAAATAAAAGAGCATCTAAGAAGAGGCATATCCATCATTGCCTAATTAAGGACTTGAGTTAGGCTTCATGGTAGCTTGCTCTTCCTTGCTCCCAATCTTTGAGTGGACCTATATCATGATAAGAGGAGTTGTTAGAGCACCGGACATGAGTCTTCCTATGTGCCTATCAACAGAAGTATAATTCATTACCTATGTTGCATTGAATCAGTTGACAAACATCAGATATATACAAGAGGTCTTGAAAAGTAAAAAGAACATTGAACTTCATTATTATTTTATATAACATGTTTGTTCACTATGTAGGTATAGGAGAAATTATGTTGTTGATCCATTTCTGAAGACGTCATAGCATGTGGTACAAAAATGGGCTCCCACAAGGGTTGAGCCCATCATGCTACCCTTAAGCCTTAATAGGGGTATAAGATAAGCAAAGAAACTTTCAGATCAATAAATTAAAGCATATTCTGATTGAAATTCAATGACAACACCAATACAAATAATGAAGTAGAGAAGTCATAAATACCATTCATAATGAAAAAGTACAAGAGCAAGTCTCTTTACTGTCTAGACATCATGCAAAGACATACTGATGCCATCAAGTGAACACATAGTGCATGGATGTATATGATCTACAAGAATATAAACAATGGATACCACAATCATCTTGGATATAGTCATCTTGACAATAAATGCCTACTTTGTCATTATGAACAGTATTTAATACCACATTAAGAGCATGATAGCCAAGGATGCATCATGGAGCTATAGTTCAATAGTAGTACAACATGTATTAACCGCTTTTTGTTGTGGATGAAGTGTAAATTTGCTATTGAATGCATGAAACAACCATAAAGGACAAAAAATCAGTCATGATCATGACTATCCCATCAACTAAGAAGCATATTATCAACCAAAGAAGATAGATGACAGTCATATAATTAAAAAAATAGTCATATATATGTATTCACAAAGTGAAGTGCAGCATACATAGTCCACATAGACTAGAACAACTAAGTCATGATTGATACCTACAGTATAATGCCATGTCAGCTATCTGATATACAAGGGAGCAGTAGGGTACAAGTCCATGATGGAGGATTAGAATGATCAAGATACAAATCTATTGCTCAGTAGCCATACTATCATGGCACTATACTACAGGTATGGCAAACATTTTATTGCAATCATATGAATAAAGCAATAATTGAATAATCATAATGTCTAACTGTTATAAGAGGTAAAGGAGCAGTAAACTGTTAGAGAAAGGCAAAGAGGAATTTGCAATGTTTCAAACCATGGAACAATCACCTTAATGATAGTCCATTCATCATATAATCACCATGTTCCTCTCCCAAATGAAGATACAATCATAAGCTACAGGCACAGTGCATGATAAAGAACAGCCATAGAGTGCAAGGTATAGGTGAAAGACAATCATCCTTAAGATATAGTGTACCACCATGAATTAAATGGAGGGGGTATCTCATGCCATATCAAGTATACATTTGAATCAAGAGAAGATACAATACATTTGAATCAAAGGAGAAAGGTGTACGGTCAAGGGGAAGTAGCATCCATTCAAAAATGCTAGGAACAATTCATAAATAAGTTTGAGTTCATGATAAAATGCTTACAACAGCTCAGGGACAAAGATAAATTATTAACATCCTTCATAAATCTTTAAACACTATTGTCAAAAGATATTATACAGTGAAGAACCAATCATAGACTTTCATCTTGAAGCAACAAAATAGATTGAGAATCTTTGTAAACTTGCAAGTCACTATAAAGATAGTATTCCTGAATCATGAGCAGTCATACAATGCTTAGTGCAAAGGCACCAAGGTTAAGTTAGTCATGAGTTGACTTACCTTGCAATAGTTTATAAAGGAAAATCAACAACAATGTTTGTTAGGACAACAAATAAAGCACAACATTCATTTTTTTATGCATATTTTCAAGATGCAAAGCGTGCTACAACCTACAGTGATGCAACTCACATGACACCTATAGATGCAGTTCATTTTCTAGATGTAAGCATTGTAAAATGAGCATACAGTATAATGAATGGATCATTAACATCGTACCTATGTGTAGTGTATTAAAAGTGAATGAATGGTGATAATGAGTTAACAAGGAAAAGACTCTGCCAAGCAAGTAAGTAACAAGTGGGCTGTATGTGCATTAGAAAACCAAGGTTTCCCAACATAAGCAAAGATGTTCGTGCATCATCATAAGGTTGTGTAGGATAAAATATATAGAGAGAAGTGTATGTGCTCCATGATGAAGGTTTTAGAAGGTGGAGAGATAAACCCAAATTGAAATAGAGCTACTTTTCATTTCTATTATAAAAATAAACACCGCTGTCATCTATTTATGATATTCTGAGGTTAGAATGCATTTCTCGAAGGTGTCAAACAAAGTCTTGCAATGAAGCAAGGATTTCAAGAAGAAAAGAGTAAGACCGTGCCCTGGAAATTTCTCTTCTGGAGTTTCACAAATTGCAACTGAACCCACAAGGATTTTATGAAGGAAATTTTGCATATATATGCAAAAAACAGATGTAAGAGCTTGGGTTTTGATGCACTCTACTCAGAAACAAAATGAAACCCTCAGTCAAGACAACAAATTGGAAAGCCATGGCCTGTTGCTTTGAACAAAGGGAATGCTTCTAAAACAAGGAAAAGTTGTGAGGAGTTTTGCTTTCATCTTTTTCAAAAACAAAATTATGGTTGAGCAACGCCAAATCATGAGCTACTGAGATAAATATGCAACATGTTGAGTGAAATAGATAATATATAGCTGCACCCTTGCATAAGAAAAGTAACTTCTTTTGTCTCTTTCAGAAAATGAGAAGCATTGTCTCTTTGAGTTGTAGAAAATAAAAGAGTATTGGACAAACAAAGAGTTATTTTTTTTGTAGTTTTCTTAGTTCGAATCGAGCATTATATTAGAAAAAATGAAAGAGAATACTGAGTTCAAAAGTTGAAAAGCTTACCCACTATTTGTTTTGGAAAGATACATTCAAACTCTTACTATCAAGCTTCATAAACATAACCAGTGGCTGCCTCAAATACAGAGGAGATATCAACAGAAGATAAACAAAAAATGAAATAAATCAGAAAGTAGTCATGATTGTGCCCACGAAAGCCCAAGAATGCTTAAAAAATGGAGAACAATACTATATTTGTGACTAAGAATGAATCACTATACAATTTCTTGTGTAAATCTTCATGGAAATCTCTCAGAAGTAGCAGTCAATCAAAGTTTCCAAGCTCAAACCCTAGAAACGGTGGCGACGGTGTGCAGAGCTGAGTTCGCAAAAGTCAAAGTACAAATGATGCAAAATGAGAAGGCTCAATGGGTTTTCTTTAGGGTTTCTTTTTCCCTAATTCAACCTAATATTTTTGTCACATTGATGTAATTTTTTATGCCCTCACTAATACCTTCGTGGCATTATATTTACCTTCGCATATATGATACCTAGGCTTATGCCTTAGGTTTATTTCACAACCTTTGGAGGAAAAATTTAGGCTAGAAAATTAAAATGTAGGCCTTGTATATTTTTGCAAAATCAAACAAATCAAATATTTTTTCCCTCCTTTGTGAAAAAATCAGAGTTGAAAACTACAAGCATTGTAAAATATTATTAAAAGCAATGTTCTTATAAATTACTTTAATAATTGTTATTAAAATGCAGTTAAGGCAAAGCATGTATGGATAAGCTTTCCTGTTTTGAGTTGAAGTCTTTTGGGCACAATTGGAAAAAACTGGGCAAACTAAAGTTTCTAATTCAGTTTCTAGTTACTTAGAGCCTAATTTTTTAGTCTTTTTGGGTGGGCCCACTTGGGAGGGAAAGTTTCCACCTATTACCACTCATTTTGGATCAGTTTTAGGTGCTCTTTTTGTGGCCTTTTTTCCCTTTCTCAAAAATGGGATTTTAGTTTCTTCTTTTGGGTAAGACAGCTGGCTAGGTTTTTAGAAAGCCTTTTGGCTATATATAGGAGGAGAAAAACTCAATTTAGGTAGTTCAGATTTTGCTTGTTTCTCTCCTGACTACTTGCAGAGAGTTTTGTAAGCCTAGATTTGTAACTTAGATTTTAAAAAGTATTAAACAACTCCTTTCAGATCAATAAAAGCAACAGTGTTCTCCTCTTTATGTTTCTGCTTCATTTTGCAGTTAATGCTTTGATGTTTAATTGTGATTCAACTTTCGAATCCATTTCTATGCCTCATTGTTGCAAGATTGAATGCAAAAGTTTCATGTAAAACAGGTTGTGTGTTATGTTTAACCTGGTTAGTGGGTTGAAGTTGTGATAAAACTTTTGTTTGTCCTTCATGCAAACCTCTAGCTTTCAAATATTCATGCAAATTACTTATGTATTGCATTGTTTCAGTGAAATTGTGAGGATAAAAGACTTTGTGAAGCTGATTGTGAGTCAAATTAGTGAATAAATCTTAAGTTCTGGTGCATAACCCTTTAGGTTTTAGGATTCCATTTCATGTTATCTTTCTATCCCTTTTGCTTAGATAAATTGTTTTAGTCTAGATGATTTGCCAGTGGAACCAACCCTCTCTAGAAATTCATTCTCATCATAAGTTACCCATAGCTTGAGAATGTTTCCATGTTTCAATAACATAGTTGAGTCAAACTCAACTAGGGTGCAATCCTCATTGATAATAGTTTTTGGCATTCTCGGTGGGACTCTGAAACTTGTTTTCAGAGAAGTTCTTCAAATTTTAAGTTGTTGTTCTGGTATATGCAATAGTTTTTCTAGCCTTTGGAGGTTTCAAGATATACCTGGCAACTCTATTTTTCTAGTTTTGCATGTAGATCTAGTGTAACCAGTGTATGCAAAAAGTGCATACCAGATCAAGTTCTTCTTTGTTCGAGTATTTACAGTTATCTCCACCAAGAAGGAGCAGTAGGACATCAAGAAGAATTTTTGAGTCATCAAGGAGGTCAAGAACTACACCTCCAAGCCTCAGCCCTACAACTCCAGTGTAGAGAAGTCATGTGCTAGTAGTATAAATACCAATGATTCCTAGGCAATTTGCATTTGTGCCTTTTAATGGGGGCATCCCATTAAACATTGCCCAGCATGATGACATTCCTATTGTAGCCCTCAAAAGTCTACCATACTTTACAAGAGAATATTAGACCACTGCTATTGAGCACATTTGAGATGTATCAACGTTGTGCTTGGTGCATAATATCAGGGTCATCCCACAATAATGGGTTACAATTTTTGGCCAAACTTGACAAATTGAAATTAATATTTTGAACTAAATCTTCACTTTCTGACATCTATAGCTGCTAAAGCGTTAGGAATTTGAAAATGATACAAACTAGTGATTTGTAAGATTTTGTTTGTAGATTCTAAATATATATATTTTTAAAAATTTGGAGTTAAATTGTATTTTTTTTTGCATCTCCTTTGATAACTAGTTTTTAATAGTAAACAACATTTTTTAAAAATGATGTGTATTCTGTAGCACATAACATTTTTTCTACAAAGGATAAAATTCTGATTCTTTTGAATTTAGATTGGTAACCCTAATATATATGGCATGCATTTAGTTTGATAATGTTTTGTTGAGTATATTTTTTTAAATAAGTTTTGAAGTCAAACCAATTACAATTTAGACATAGGTGTATTCCGTAAAACATAGCTTTTTCTGTATGTATCGAAATTTAATTTTTCTTTTTTTGTTGAAACAAGAACATCAATACCTAGGGAATAGATATTTTTTAGAATTTATTTTCACTAATTTACTAATTTTCTATGTGTGTAGAATAGAGAACTTGATGTTTGGTGAAAAACCTACATTCACAAGAAATAATAAAATAAATATAATAATCAAATTAAATATATTTAAAATTATACTTTTTGGGAAGCTTATAATAACGACTACATACAAAACATAAATTTTAAATGAATTCATTTGATCCCCCAAGAGGTAAATCAAAAGTGGTTTTTTATCAGCATTTTGATAGGTGTAGAGGTGACTCCATTATAGGTATGATTTAAAACTAGCGGGGTTCTATCCAAGGGGGTTTGAATCTAAGGGGTTTGATCAAACCCTATTCAATTAAAATCCTTTAAATGGAACCTTTCAAGGCTTTAAATCATTATATTTTCTAAAAATATGTGATTTCAACAAAAATCAAGATGTCCCAAAAAGTGTAACCCATTATTGTGGCATTTCCCATCATCACTCAAGAGAATGTAGCACTTAGACTATTGGCTACCTCATTGAAGGGAAAATCTTTGCAATGGTTTAGAGGTCTTACAGTGAATTCAATAACAATGTGGGATTAGCTGGGTGATGGCTTACATAGTCATTTTGAGGACAAATCTGATCATTTGTCTTTGATGGAGCAGTTAAGTACCATCAAGAGAGCTCCTCATGAGCACATCGAAGATTTTAACTATTGTTTCCAGAGGACTTGCGATAAGATTCCCACAATGGTAAAACCTTCACCACAGCATGCATTTTTATTCTCCCTGAAAGCTTTAAATAGTGAAATATCTATAATGATTCATTCTATGGGTGGGTTTACTCTTCCTAACACTTTTGATATAGCTATTAGAGTAGAGAACTACCTTATTCAAGTAGGTAAAATAGCCCCAAGGCCTCATAGGCCCTTTTTTCCTAAAATTTAGCCACCTGTACCTATGTCTTTACCCCCTTTAATTGTTGTCCCGCTAGTCCTAGCAATAGGATACCAAACTGCAGGCCAAGAAACTATTGTTCCAACCCAATCTCAAGAGTTTCAAGAGATTAAGAATATACTGAGAACATTTGGGAATGATTTAGTGAGTATTAAAAAACAAGTTGGCCAAGAGCATAGACCGTATCAAGCCCTGCATCAGCCCAACCAGTCAAATAGACCACCTTTTCAAGATGATACTCAAGGTTAGAGGAGAAACTTTAATCCTAGACCCTTTCAGCCTTACAATCCTAATGCTTCCAACTCTTCAAAAGAGCTTGTACCCACTTAGAACAATATGGCACAAGAATGTGGCTTGCATTATCCATGCAACCAGCGTCATAACCAAGCTACATGTGCAAACGGTATGAGAAATTAAGCAATTATGGTGCAAAATAGTTATGGTGGTTCGGAAGGTGTCTTGAATGAGAATATAGTTTAGCAAGATAACCCTGATGTCGCCTTGATGAATTGGCAAGGCACTGAGCTTTGTGGTGTGAACTATCCCCAAGGCCAAAATCAATTAGATACACCTATTGTAACCAATACAAGATCAAAAAAGAGGGTTGTTGATTTGGAGTAGCAAGATAGAAATGCTCAACAATAGCTTGCCAAGAACAAATTTCATGCTTCTTCATCTCAAGCAGTCCCCATAGCACAACAAAAGGTGCAGATTCTGCAAAGAGGACAAACTGTACCTAGGAAGGAGTAGCCTCAGGTGCAATCACAACCTTCACAAAGGTAAAATGATGCTATTGCTCTTAAGGGACAACAAAAGGTGAGTCCCATTTCATTTAATGTTGTTGAACATCTTAAGAAGGCTACTGTTAGAATGTCAATAATGGATGCATTGCACATTCCTGATCAAAAAGATTTTCTACAAGATGCTTTGGCTGAACTTTCTATTTCTGATGTTGCTAACCAAGAAAAGAGTAAGGTTGTACTTGCAAATAGCCTAGAAGTAAAAAATGAGTAGCGAGCTCAAGAGGTAAAGGATCCTCCATTTTACTTGAGTCTAATCATTGGTGATAAGCTTGATCACAATTGTATGATCGATTCAAGTGCAAGCAGTTCAGTAATGCCTAAGAGTCTAGCTGATAAGCTAGGACTAGGCTATGAGCCTCTTTCAAAGGAAATAGTTTAGGTAGATGGATCCACTATTAAGACTATCAGGGTGATTAAAAATTTACCTCTTACCTTGCATGCCTACCCCAATTTTGCAATCCCTCAAGATATCCATATTATTGACCTACCACCTCATTTTACCATGTCTTTCCTAGGATTTTACTAACATGTTGGGTGAGATTCTATCTTTTGACTGGTCTCATTTGTTTTTACAACAAGGTATAGTATGAAAGTAACCAAATAATCTGAGCCTCTAGTCAAGGATCATATTGAACCGTATGTCCCTAGCCTTATAAATTATAACCTCTACATCACCCATGGGCTGGAGGATCAATCCATGACCCTAGACCCTAGTACACCTATTGGAAATGTAAATCTAGATGAGTGGACAGTCGAGGATCATGAAGATGACCCTTTCAGTCACACTGATGAGGTAGGATTAGGCATTTATATGATTCATGAGCCTGATGTAGTGATTCCAAATCTAGTCAAGGATCAAAGTCAGCTAGAACATCAAGATAATTAGGTTTAAAAGTTGTATTTTGATGGATCAAGAAGCAAAATAGGTGCCAATGGAGGATCCATGTTGGTTTCACCTGATGGAGATAAGTACTATTCAACATTAAGGTTTGCTTTTAGCTATACAACTAATACAGTTGAATATGAAGCACTTACCCACAACCTAAAATAGGCCAAAAAGAAAGGTATTAAGTGCTTACAAGTTTATGGTGATTCTTAGTTAATTGTAAATTAAGTTAGAAACTTAAATGTTGCCAAAAATGATTTTATCAAGAAGTATAAACATCAAGTTTGGGATCTAATTGAAGATTTTGATGCTTTCAATATGCTTTCTATTCCTAGAAATCAAAATAAACATGCATATAATCTTGCTACCATAGGATCTCAGTTTGATATTCCAACTTATATTCATGATATAGAGGTACAATAGTATGTGAAGGTTATTGTTAGGCCATCTATACCTGATAATAAAATGAGCTGGCAAGTTTTTGACAGTGACAAGCAGATCGTGAGTTTTCTGATTGCGGAAGCTGAGTTTGCAACTAAGAATCAACAAAAGTGGTAGCAGCAATATGACAATCAGATTGTGTAGCTAAAGTCAAACAAGCTACCCAAGGGATTGGTAACATTGGAATCTATTTTCAATTCAGATGATCAAGTTAGAAAGGACAAATGAAGCATGATCGTTAAGCATGAACACTATGAGGTAGTTGAGATATTTAAGGGTAAGGTGCTTAAGTTGGGAAAGGTATGTACCAAGGAGGAACATTAAGCTTTCATTTTGTTATGTCAAGAATTTAGTGATGTTTTGCTTGGGAGTAAAAAGACCTAAAGGGTTTTGATCCTGAACTAGCTCAACACACCATTGAGTTAGAACCTAATGCAAAACCAGTGAGGCAAAAACAAAGGCCTCTTAACCCCAAGCTTGAGCATCTTATGAAAGGTGAATTGAATAAGTTAATTGAGAGTAATATAATCTTCACTATTAAGCATACATCTTGGGTTTCTAACTTAGTTCCAGTTAGAAAGAAGAATGGGGAGATTAGGCTTTGTGTTGATTTTTGTGATTTGAATAAAGCCTCTCTGAAGGACCACTATCCACTCCCTTTAATGGAACAAATTTTGCAAGTTTCTGGTTCTGACAAATTTTCTTTGTTGGATGGATATTCAGGCTATAACTAGATTTTGGTGAAGGAGAAGGATCAATATAAAATTGCATTAACAACCAAGTGGGGTACCATGGCTTACAAAAAAATGCCCTTCAGTTTGTCCAATGCAGGGGCAACATTTCAAAGAGTAGTGGATGTGGCCTTTCATGGCCTCATGAACAAAATTGTTTTAGTATATCTAGATGATATTATGGTTTCTCAAAAATGCTAATGAATATTTTGATCATTTGAGGCAAATTTTTCAGAGATGCAGAGAGTTTGGGGTTTCTCTTAACCCAAAAAAGTGCATATTTTCTATTCATGAAGGTAAGCTCTTGGGACACATTGTCTCAAAACACAGTATTTCCATTGATCTAGAAAGAGTTGCTGCTATTCTTGATTTGCCCCTACCAGCACATAAGAAAGAATTATAGTGATTTCTTGGTAGGATTAACTTTGTGAGAAGGTTTATACCCAATATTACAGCGTTATTGTAGCCTCTCATAGCCATGCTTAAGAAAAATGTACCTTTAATGGACCAAGGAAGGTAAGAGAAGCTTTGAGTAGAATAAAGAAGCCCTCATACCTGTCCCAACCCTCATTAATCCTAATTATGAAAGGAGTTTTATTTTATATGCTTTTGGAGGTGTAGACACCATTTTAGCTATGTTGTGCTAGCAGAATGACGAAGGCTTGGAGCAACCTGTGGCATTTTTCAGCCAAGTACTGTATGACTATGAGGTAAAGTACTCCTTTGGCAAGAAGCATGTATTTTTTGTTGTTAGACGATTTAAAAAATTTAGACATATGCTCTCTAATAATAGAATTTAGTTGTTGGTTACCCATCCAACTATTAAGGATTTCTTGCTTAATAGGGAGATAAATGACAAAAGGGCTAGTTGGATAACTAAGGTGATGGAATTTGATGTTAACATCAAAGTTACTAAGCTTGTTAGGGGAAAAGGTTTGTGTGAATAGCTTGCTACAAATGGAGAAGATAGCTAAGAAAAGGAGGAAAATGTTGAAACAATGTTTAACAATGAAGAACAAGCTATTGGTTCAGCTCCTACTACAAGCTGGGTGCAACAAATGACCCACTATTTGCAAACTGGTGAATGCCCTAAAGGTTTGGATAGGGCAAAAAGAAGATACTATAGGCTACAATCCATTCCCTATGCTATTATTGATGGTGTTTTATATAGGAGAGATTTTCATGGTGTTCTACTAAGGTGCATTGAGCCAAGTCAGATTGATAAGTTGCTGGAAGAGTTTCACAATGGGCCTTCAGGAGGCCATTTTGTAGCAAGGACAATAGCCCTAAAAGTTATGAGAGTCAGTTATTACTTGCCTAATCTATTCAAGGATGCATTTGCTTGGGTTAGAAAGTGTGAAAAGTATTCATTATTTATAGGTAAGCAAAGGCTTGCAGCCTTGCCTCTACACCCCATTCAAGTAGAGCAACCTTTTGCTAAATGGGGTCTTCACTTCATTGGACCTATTAAGCTTCCTTCAACTGTAGGACACAAATGGATTCTAACTATAACTGATTACTTTACAAAGTGGACTGAGGCTGTTGCTTTGAAGGAAGCAAATGAAAGTTCTTTTTTGAGTTTCTATCAAGATTTGGCACTCCTGACTCTATTATTTTTGACAATGGATTAGCTTTTATTGGTTTGAGGATTTCTAATTGGTCAGTAAAGAATAACATCTTTCTGAATACATCATCTAATTATTACCCATAGGGTAATGGGTAGGTGAAATCCACTAATAAAAATTTGATCAGGATCATTAAAAAGACCATTGAGGACAACCAGAGGACATGGCATGAGAAATTGAAGTTATCCCTTTTGGCTGACATGATTACTCCTAAGAGAGCTATTGGTTACTCTCCTTATGTACCCACTTATGGTAAGGAGGCCAAGTTACCCATTTCTATGGAATTGCCAACTCTGAATTTCATTAAGGAACTTAAGCTGTTAGAGGAGCAGCCTATAGAGGTAAGGCTTGCATAGTTGATGGAGTTAGAGGAAACCAGAAAAGAAGCACTAAGAAATCTTGAAATCCATCAAGCTCAAATGAAGAGTTCTTTTGATAAAATGGCAAGGCCAAGGGATTTCATTGTTGGTGATTTAGTCTTCAAGTGGGATGAATTGAGAAGTAAACCTAGAAAACATTCCAAGTTTGATGCAATTTGGGATGGACTCTATGTAATCATAGAGTGCAAGGAACATAATGCCTTCTAGCTTTCCAAGTTAAGTGGAGAGGTGTTGTCTAATCCAGTTAAGGGGATCCACCTCAAACATTGCCTCTGAAGATAAGTTCTACCTGTGTACCATAGTAGATTAGTGTTTGCTACCAATAAGTGCTTAAGGCACATTTATTTCAGTTATTTTCTTTCCCTGAGTGTTGTTGTACATGTTTTTTGGCCACCAGGGCCCATTAGTTTGCTTTTAGTTTGGTTCTGTTTAGTTTTCTGTTGTTGTTTGGAGTAGTTTGTAGTTTAGTTTCATGGTTTTCTGAGTGTGATAAGAGTAGAGTTTGACTCCATGCCCAATGGACGGTTAAGGCAACTAGTCTATATGCTTAGCAGGCAAGCATTCAACAGAAATCACCATAAATGTTACCAATTTTTCACCTACAGCTCAAATTGGCAGAGCTGAAGCAGTTGTTTCCATTTAAGATGAAAAGTTCTTAACATATTTCTTCTATGTTTGTCCTTTGCATAGTTTAAAGTGCTTGAAAAAGAAAGAGTTCAGTTTTATGATGCCATGCATTATAACAGAAAGGAAAACATTCATCTTGTCATTCAATGCTTTACAACATAAAGGAAATTTCATGGACTATAAGATGTTTCATTTCATAGTGTAATACTTTCATGCATTTTACAAAGGAGGTATACACAAGACTGCATAAGTGTTGTATTTGTATTCATTGGAAACAAATACTTGATCAATTATCCCACACAAGTCGTGGGAATAGCTGAACCAACACAACATAAGAAATATACTATGCATCTAAAGATAAAGAAAGGAAAAGAGCATATAGGAAGAGGCATATCCATCATTGCCTGATTAAGGTCTTGAGTTAGTCTTAATGGCAATGTGCTCCTTCTCGCTCCCGATCTTTGAGTGAACTTGTATCATGATGAGAGGAGTTGTTAGAGCTCTGGACATGAGTCTTCCTATGTGACTATCAACAAAAGTATAATACATTGCCTGTGTTGCATTGAATTAGTTGACAAGCATCAGATCTATGCAAGAGGGCTTTAAAACTAAAAAGAGAATTGAACATTATTGTTTTATCTAACAAGTTTGTTCACTATGTAGGTATAAGAGAAATTATGTTGCTGATCCATTTCTAAAGACATCATAGCATGTGGTACAAAAATTGGCTCCCACAAGGGTTGAGCCCAGCATGCTGCCCTTAAGCCTTAATAGGGGTATAAGATAAGCAAAGAAACTTTTAGATCAATAAATAAAAGCATTTTCTGATTGAAAGTCAATGACAACACCAATATAGCTAATGAAGTAGAGCAGTCATAAATACCATTCATAATGACAAAGTACAAGAGCAAGTCTCTTTATTGTCTAGACATCATACAAAGACATACTGATGCCATCAAGTGAACACATAGTGCATGGATGTATATGATCTACAACAATATAAACAATGGATACCACAATTATCTTGGATACAATCATCTTGACAATAAATGCCTACTTTGTCATTATGAACAGTAGTTAATACCACATCAAGAGAAGGACAACCAAGGATGCATCATGGAGTTACAGATGGATAGTAGTAGAATAGGTATTCACCACTTTTTATTGTGGATGAAGTGTAAAGTTGCTATTGAATGCATGAAACGACCATAAAGGACAAAAAATCAGTCATGATCATGACTGTCCCATCAACCAAGAAGCATATTATCAACTGAAGAAGATAGATGATAGTCATATAATAAAAAAAATAGTCCTATATCTATATCCACAAAGTGAAATGCAGCATACACAGTCCACATAGACTAGAACAATTGAATCATGATTGGTACCTATAGTATAATGCCATGTCAACTATCTACTATACAAGGGAGCAATAAGGTACAAGTCTATGATGGAGGATTAGAATGATCAAGATGCAAATCTATTGCTCAATAGCCATACTATCATGGCACTATACTACAGGTATGGTGAACATTTTGTTGCAATCATAAGAATAAAGCAATCATTGAATAATCATAATGTCTAACTATTATAAGAAGTAAAGGAGCAACAAACTATTAGAGAGAGGTAGAGAGGAATTTACAATGTTTCAAACCATGGAACAATCAGTTTAGGGACAGTCCATTCATCATATAATCACCATATACCTCTTCCAAATGAAGATACAATCATAGGCTATAGGTGCAGTGCATGATAAAGAACAACCATAGAGTGCAAGGTACACTTGAAAGACAATCATCATCAAGATATAGTGTACCACCATGAATCAAATGGAGGGGGCAGCTCATGCCACATCAAGTATACATTTGAATCAAGGAGACAGGTGTACAATCAAGGGGAAGTACCATCCACTAAAAAATGCTTGAAATAGTTCATAAATAAGTTTGAGTTCATGATCAAATGCTTACAACAGCTCAAGGACAAAGACAAATTATTCAGTTCCTTGATAAATCTTTAAACACTACTGTCAAAAGATATTATATAGTGAAGAACCAATCATAGACTTTTATCTTGAAGCAACAAAGCAACTTGAGAATCTTTGTAAACTTGCAAGTCATTGTAAAGACAGTATTCCTTAATCATGACTAGTCATACAATGCTTAGTGCAAAGGCAACAAGGTTAAGTTAGTCATGAGTTGACTTACATTGCAATAGTATATAAAGGAAAAAAAAACAATAGTGTTTGTTAGGACAACAAATAAAGCACAACATTCAGTTTTTTATGCATATTTTCAAGATGCAAAGTATGCTACAGCCTACAGTAATGCAGCCCACATGACACCTATAGATTCACTTCATTTTCTAGATGTAAGCATTGTAAAATGAACATACAGTACAATGAATGGATGATTAACATCATACTTGTGTGTAGTGTTTTCTAAGTGATTGAATGGTGATAATGAATTAACAAGGAAAAGACTTTGCCAAGCAAGTATGTATCAAGTGGGCTGTATGTACATTAGAAAACCAAGGCTATCCAGCTTAAGCAAAGATGCTCATGCATCATCATAACGCTATGTAGGATAAAATATATAGAGAGAAGTGTATGTGCTCCATGAGGAAAGTTTTAGAAGGTGGAGAGATAAACCCAAAATGAAATAGAGATGTTTTTAATTTCTATTAGAAAAGTAAACACTGCTATCATCTATCTACGATATTCTAAGGCTAGAATGTATTTATCAAAGGTGTCAAACAAAGCCTTATAATGGAGTGAGGATTTCAAGAAGAAAAGAGTAAGGCCACAGCCTAGAAATTTCTCTTCTGGAGTTTCACAAATTGTAACTGAACCCACAAGGATTTTATGAAGAAAATTTTGCATATATAGAGAAAATAGATGTAAGAACTTGGGGTTTGATGCACTCTACTCAGAAACAAAATGAAACCCTTGGTCAAGAAAAAAATTGGAAAGCCACGACCTACATTTCAAATTTAAAGCCCACAACCTGTTACAACAAACAAAGGGAATGCTTTTGAAACAAGGAAAAGCTATGAGGAGTTTTTCTTTCATCTTTCTTACAAACAAAATTATAGTTAAGAAACGCCAAATCATGGGATACAGAGATAAATATGCATCATGCTGAGTGAAATAGATAATATATAGCCATGACCTTGCATAAGAAAAGTAACTTATTTTGTCTCTTTTAGAAAATGAGAAGCATTGTCTCTTTGAGTTGCAGAAAATAAAGGAGTATTGGACAAACAAAGAGTACTTTTTTTTTTGCAATTTTCTGAGCTCAAATTGAGCATTATATCATCAAAAATGAAAGAGAATACAGAGTTTGAAAGGTGAAAAGCTTACCCACTATTTGATGTGGAAAGATACATTTGAACCAATACTATCAAGCTTCAGAAATATAACCAGTGGAGGACTCAAATACAGAGGAGATATCAATAGAAGATAAACAAAAAATGAAATACATTAGAAAGTAGTCATGGCTTTGGCCACGAATGTTGAGTTGTTTGTAGCTTCAATCAGATAACGTATTTATTATGATCATAATAAATATGAATATATAAGTAATATTAAATATTACTTATATATTCATACTTAATATATAAGGTATGTTAAAATAAATATCAATATAGCATGATCAAATGATATATTACCAAAGTATAAACATCAACTGCATTCTAACAGTGATTAGTAATTGTTAAAGCAATGAAAAGGTGACGAAGTCACACCTATGATAGGTGTGACTCCTTGAGGAGTCACGTCTATCACAGATGTGACTCCTACCATCACTCATATATATATATCAACGTCTTTGCCCTGCAATACCATAGAAAAACACAAAAATCAGAAGTGTATGAGAAGTGGAAAATGCATCTAAAAAATAAAAGAAACTAATAAATTAAGTTTGCAATACAAATATCCAACATTCAGATGTTATCCAAGTTAGAGATCATAAGTTCAATTTGAATTTAAATGGTATCAAAGCCAAGTTAAGCAGAATTCGGGCAAAAAATCAAAATTGAGAAATTCAGATTTAATACATCTCATTTCTCAAATGGCAGCAACAATCTGATAGAAAGACAGATTGGAAGGAGGAAATAAATTCTCATCATGGAAATTCAGAATTATAATGATACTAAAAGAAAATAAAGTTGATTCATTTGTGAGAGAAAACAAAATGGAACCAGAGAATGATCCTAATAAAATGACATAGATTGAAGGAAATGACAAAGCCATGAAAATCATAGTTGATGGAGTTAGAGATCATATCGTGCTGATTCTGACAAAACATGAGACTACATATCATATGTTTAAGTCACTTGAAAGCAATTATGAAATTAATAACTCCAGCAGAACCTTAGCCCTAAAGAGAGAAATAAATCATATAAGTATGAACAAAGGAGAATCTATCAATGCATACTTTATGAGAATATCTGCACTAAGGGATCAACTATCAACACTTGGGTACCAAAATGAAAGGAAGGAACTAACACTTATTGCCCTAGATGGTCTCCCAAATTCCCGGGAGACATTTGTTCAAGGTATTAGTGCAAGGTCTAAATTTCCAGAATTTGACTACCTAAGATCAAACTGTCTTCAAGAAGAATCTAGACAGACAAAGAAAGGGTCAAAATAGAAAAATATAGATGAAGATCTTCATGTTCTAAATACAAACTCTCACAAGAAAGAGAAGAAGAAACACTTCAAGAAGAGGAAAAATCATCATGGGAAAGGTTCATTCAAGAAAGACATTTCTCGCATCCAATGTTTTAGATGCGACCAATATGGACACTATGCAGTTAGTTGTCCTGACAGAGCCAAGCAACAAGCATCTTATGCCAAAATAAAGGAGCATGAATACAAGAAATATGTATTCTACTTTGCACTTTCAAACAAAGTAACAAATAAATCTAACACCTGGGTTATAGATAGTGGTTCATCAAGACACATCACAGGGTTCAGGGAACTACTAGACACCATGGTAGAAGAGACTAATGAAGAAGTAACAATTGGAGATAACTCTATACATTCAGTCAAGGGTGTTGGTACATGCACCCTCGAATTAAAGACTGGCATCTCCATCCAACTTACTGGAGTATTGTTTGTCCCAAGCATCAAAAGAAATCTAGTCTCCATATCTGCACTTGAAGATAAAGGATATAGGGTGACCTTTATGGATAGCAAACTATTGGCATGGCCAAAGAATTCTACTATTAAGAAAGCCAAAACCATAGGTCATAGACAAGGGTACTTGTACGAGTTATGTACGGAACCAAATCTAGCCCTAATTCATGAAATTGCACACTCTAATGAAATATGGCATAGAAGACTAGGACACCTAAATTTCTATGCCCTATCTTCCATGGAAAGACTAGTTATAGGGTTACCCAAACTCAAACAATGTAATTCAGGGGTATACAAGGGGTGTGCCTTAGGGAAAAATACAAAGGGGTCCTTTCAAAATAGTTCTAGCAAAACAAATAAAGTATTAGAACTATTCCACTCAGATTTATGTGGACCCATGTCTGTACCCTCCTTAGGTGGGTTTCTATACTATGTAATCTTCGTTGATGACTTCTCCAGAAAGACATGGATCTATTTTCTTAAATGTAAAGAATCACAGGAAATCCTTAAAAGATTTAAGGAATTCAAATCCATTACTAAAAACTCTTCCGAGAGAAAAATCAAAACCTTAAGAATAGATAATGAGAGTGAATACACTTCAGACATTTTTAAAGACTTTTGTAAAAACACTGGGATTAAGAGGGAGTTCACTATACCTTATAATCATCAACAAAATGGAGTTGTAGAAAGAAAAAATAGAACCATTGTAGAAGTTGCTAGGGCTATGTTACTTGATCAAAATATAGACACTTCACTTTGGGCAGAAGCATCTAGTACTACTATCTATATATAGAACATATGTCCTCACTCTCATATTGATGACAAAACTCTTGAAGAAGCCTTCACTGGCACAAAACTAGACATTAGTCATTTAAGGATATTTGGTTGTCCTATTTACATTCATGTGCCCAAAGAGAAAAGAACTAAGCTAGAACCTTATGGGAGAAAAGGCATCTTTGTAGGCTATAGTGAAACATCAAAAGCTTATAGAATATATATACCTGGTCAAAGACAGATTGAACTAAGTAGAGATGTGATTTTTGAGGAAGACATAGCTTTCAAAAGAGCCAAAAATTATATTGAGTCAGAAATTCAAACTTCCAACTAAGGCATAGAAGAGGATCCTACACCTGAGTTTCAGAGGGAGTATCCTGAGTAAGATGTAAACCATGAACAAATCACATCACTAGAAAATCCCAAGAAAAGACCACTCTGGGCCACCAAAACAATGGAAGAAGCTAAAAATTATGCCGCTCCATCAAGGACTTTTAGGGAAAGCACAAGACCTAAGAGATTCTCTAGTTATGTAGCTTTAATGAGTGAATTCATTAAATCAGAACCTTCTAGTGCTATAGAATCTCTTAAGCACCAAGTATGGAAGGATGCCATGACAGAGGAGTATCAATCCATCCTGAAGAATGATGTGTGGGATAAAGTACCTAGACAAAAGGGAAATTTGTTGTTTCTTCAAAATGGCTATTTAAAATCAAACATGTTGTAGATGGCAGTATATGGAAATACAAAGCAAGATTTGTAGCCAGAGGATTTTCACAAAAGGAAAGAATTGATTACGATGAAAACTTCGCTCCAGTTGCTCAATATACATCAGTTAGGGCAGTTCTAGCTATTGCACCAGCCAAAGGGTGGAAAGTCCATCAAATGGATGTAAAAACTACTTTCTTAAATGGAACCATTGAAGAAGAGGTTTACTTAGAGCAACCCGAAGGATTTGAGATTCACAATGCAGGATCCCATCTATGTAAATTAAAGAAAGCTCTATATGGACTTAAACAAGCCCCCAGAGCCTAGTATGAAAGAATTGACAGTTACCTCTTGAGATTAGGCTTCTTAAAGAATGATGTAGATCCAAATCTCTACTTCAAACAAAGCAAAGGTGATATGTTAATATTGATATTATATGTTGATGATCAATTGATTACAGGAGAAAATCACCTTATTGATTAGTGTATGAAAGATCTAGCTTCAGAATTTGACATGAAGGACTTAGGTCTATTACACTACTTCCTTGGACTGGAAGTATGGCAAAAATCAGACTGTATTATTCTAAACGAAGGGAAGTACACAATTGATATATTAAAAAGGTTTGGTATGATGGAATGTAGACCTACATCTTCCCCCATGGAAACAAATCTTCATAAATTGAAGGAAGAAACAACAAATTCTCTATTGGCAGATCCCACTCTTTACAGATAGATAATTGGATCCTTGATGTATTTGGTCAATACCAGGCTTGATATCTACTATGCTGTAAATGCCTTAAGTTAGTTTATGTGTGAGCCCAAGGAGATACATCTTGTGGCTGTGAAGCATATAATGAGATACCTTCAAGATACTCTAAATTATGGCTTAAAATATGAAAAGGTTGACTTAGATCTACATGGATTCACAGATTCAGATTGGGATGGAAGTGTAACTGACTGGAAGAGCACCTTCGGATGTTGTTTCAGTTTAGGGTTAGCAAGGATATCGTGGATCAGCAGAAGATAGTCTTCAGTTGCTCAGAGTTCTACAGAAGTTGAATATATTGCAGCTTCTATGGCTGCTAGAGAGGTAGTATGGCTTAGAAAACTTCTTGTGGGATTATTTGGTAAACCTCAGAAACCAACTATCATCCACTGCGACAATTAAAGCTGTATTAAGCTATCCGTGAATCTAGTATTCCATGATAGATCTAAACATATTGAGATTCCTCATCACTATGTGTGTGATATGGTGGAAAGGAATGTGATTCAATTAGAGTATATCAGTACAGGAGATCAAACTATAGATATTCTTACCAAACCACTCCTCAAGGTGAAAGTTGAATACTTCAAGAAAAATCTTGATATGATTGAAATGTAAGATTCTAATTGATTTGTACTAATATATTAAATATGTTTAATGTGTAAACTTCTTGTGTCATATGTGTGACTCTATGACATTATGGGCCTACCCATTCTGTGTTTATTTCTAAAAGGTGACGATCTTTGGGTAATCTACACTTGCACCTAACATTATAAGGTGACGATCTTATAATGTTAGACTGATATCATGTGACTTGATATTTTTATGAATCATGGAGTTATCATGATTAAGTTATGGTAGACATTATGTGACTTAATGTCAATGCACATACCATAACTAGGATATATAAGGAGAATGTAATGTTCTCGAGTATAGTATATCCTTTAGTATCATGAGGTAGGTGATGCTACATATCACGAGATAGGTGATACTATATATCATGAGTTATGTGATATTAAATTACTTTGAGTAATTCATTACAGATCAAATAATTGATATTCACAGAGATTATTGTGATATTATTATCTTCTCGAGCTAAGAGGGAGTGTTGAGTTGTTTGTAGCTTCAATCAAATAATGTATTTATTATGATCATAATAAATATGAATATATAAGTAATATTAAATATTACTTATATATTCATACTTAATATATAAGGTATGTTAAAATAAATATCAATATAGCATGATCGAATGATATATTACCAAAGTATAAACATCAACTGCATTCTAACGGTGATTAGTAATTGTTAAAGCAATGAAAAGGTGATGAAGTCACACCTGTGATAGGTGTGACTCTTTGAGGAGTCATTTCTATCACAGATGTGACTCCTACCATCACTCATATATATATATATATCAACGTCTTTGCCCTGCAATACCATGGAAAAACACAAAAATTGGTAGTGTATGAGAAGTGGAAATTGCATCTAAAAAAGAAAAGAAAGTAATAAATTAATTCTGCAATACAAATATCCAACATTCAGAAGTTATCCAAGTTAGAGATCATAAGTTCGATTTGAATTTACAACAAAAGCCCAAGAATGCTTAAAAAATGGAGAACAATATTATATTTTTAACTGAGAATGAATCACCATATGATTTCCTGTGTAAATCTTCATGGAAATCTCTCAGAAGCAGTAGTTAATCAAAGTTTTGAAGCTCAAACCCTAGTAATGGTGGCAGCAGTGTGCAGAGCTAAGTTCTCAAAAGTTAAAGTGCAAATGATGCAAAATGATATAGGGCTCGATGGTTTTGCTTTAGGCTTTCTTTTGGCCTAATTCAACCTAATATTTTTGTCACATTGATTTAATTTTTTATGTCCTCACTAATACCTTCATGGTATTATATTTACCTTTGCATATATGATACCTAGTCTTATGCCTTCGCTTTATTTCACAACCTTTGGAGGAAAAAACTTAGGCTAGAAAATCAAAATGTAGGCCCAATATATTTTTGCAAAATCAAACAAATCAAATCTTTTTTCCCTCTTTTGTGAAAAAATCAGAGTTGAAAACTGCAACCATTGTAAAACATTATTAAAAGCAATGTTCTTATAAATTGTTTTAATAATTGTTATTAAAATGTAGTTAAACTGAAGCAAGTATGGATAAGCATTTCTATTTTGAGTTTAAGTCTTATTGATGATTGCTTTTACACATTCATAACAAAAGTTAAAATTCACAAAATGAACCTAACTATCTTGAAAGATATGAAGAAATCAATTAAGATTACTTGATCCCAAGTTTTTGTATGGTCACATCTTGACCTTGTGGATAAGTCAGTAGGTTAATGTGAAGCTATAATATGCAAGGGGCCTTACTTAATTTAAGGTGTTTTATGACTCATTGGACTCGAATTATGCTAAATATCACAAATATCAACATTTTCTTCATTCCTTTGCACAAATTTGTTACTGTATCACAAAGCTTTATATGATTTATATTAACACAAGCTTTTCTTTTCAAATATTATGAAAATTGCCAAATATCAACTCAATTGTTCATGTTTCCTTCAAATATCAGACAATCTCCTTTAAATCTCTGCGTTTAAGCTAAGTATTTCAAATGTTTGGGAAAAGTTAGAGAAATATAAAATAAACTTCATTCTACTACAGGATCTAAATGCTCTGTTATTCACATTGTAAGCAGTACATCAAACTCGATTAAATCCATAGACTAAACCTTTAAATGTAAGCCCTGAGTATTTTCACAAACATACATTCAAGATTGCAAGCTTTTGGAGAGATAATATTTCAAATACAAACAAGAGCTAGAAAACACTCTTAAAGTAGACACAGAATTCTAGAGATATTTGTATTCAAAATAAACAGTCATATATGATTTACAATGTATGAATGACTCCTTGCTTCATTAATCAACTTACATAAAACTTACAAAACGTCTTACAAATACATTAAGGAAGCTAGATGTTCCACACATTCCTTATTGTAGACACAGGTGACCACCTTCTATTCCAAACTAAAATGTTCTTCTAATTAAAACGCTAAGACAAATTACAATTTTCATCTCTATTCTATAAATCCCTATGTAAGTCATTTCAAGGTAAAGGGGCTCGATATATAGATTTGATTATCCTCAATACGGTTCCCAAACCCTACTTAATCATCGGTCTATATCTCAAGTGCAGCATCAACGGTGGAAAACAAATCCTACCAAAAATCTCTGAGAAGCATAGTCCATACCAAGTGTAAAGATGCCCTTTGGAACCCTAACAACCATAAAATATCTTCTGTTGCCTTGCCCTTTTAATTATACTTCTTTCCACCTGTATATTTCTTCTCATTGAAAACCTTTACTCCTTTCACTTCTTTTGTGATCCAATCTACCCTCTATGATGTCATCGCCATAAAAGCTCCACCTTCCATATACCTGCACATCTCCCAACAGACATAAAAATGGATTTTCAAATTCATGTCACTTTTATCAATTTATACCTCTTCTGAATTTTAGATTGGCATTAATTACAGTAATTAATGTGCCAAAAGTTTGGCCTTCTATTCTAGTGTTTGCGTTTTTAAACTTTTTTACCGTTAGTTTAATTCTGCATACATACCTTTTCCCTTGTATGTTTTCTTATATGTTTTGTTTGTATGTCTTCTTTGTATCTTTAAACATACAAGCACTTTATGCAAGAAATCAAACTAAAGTTCCCTCCTTTTTCCACTTTTTATGTACATCCTTGTATCTTTTGCTTTGTATATCGCGCTTTGTATATTTTCTTGTATGAGCACATATATAACAACCTTATGCAAACCCTCTCTTTACCTTTTATCTCTCGCGATGCTTTTATTTCTTTGTATCTCTGATATGTACATCGTAAACATACAAGTGTTCCAAACATACAAAGACTTTTCTGTATTTAATTTCTTTTTGCATCCGTCTTGTATCTTTAACTTGTATCTTTTTGCTTTGCATATCAGCTTGTATATCGAAGACATACATTGTTATTATGCAAATCTGCTATGCAAGCGGTGGGACCCACCCTACTTTTCATTTGTATCTCTGCGATACAACAACACTTGTATCAAACCTTTACATACAAAGCCCAAGATACATACAAAATCCTTTGTATGTCCTTTCAGACTTCAACTTTTATAAACCATATTTTACTTACCATTCATCTCTGTGACATGTATAAAGTGTAATGCATCTTTTAACATACGTTAAGTAGTGATGCATCATTTTAACTAGATTTTAACCTTTCTTGAGTTCCGCATTGTATGTATATTAAAATGTATGTCCCTGAAACATACATACAAAGTGCAAAACATTCAACAATAAAACCTTATTTCATGATCCTTTCGGTTCCGCAGCATGTATATAGCTTTGTATATCCACTTTGTATGTTTTCCTTTTGCCAGACATACAAACTTGAAATGCAACCACCACACTTAACCAATTATTTATTTAAACTTTGAACTCTATGGGGCCTAACTTGTATGTAAGAATAAAATGTTATCGAAATGCATACAAGTATAAAAATTTAATAAACCTGACAACTCCCACATGCGACTCATACCATGACCTGATATACAAACGATTTTGTATACAAGTGACCTTGTATACAAATGACTTTGTATATGCAACATACAAACCCTCTTATTGTACATTTACCAAAAATATACATATCTTGCAAACTACAGGGAATTTTAAAATGATTCAAAAAGCAACCCTCACTCATTTTTGACAAGGAATTCAGCCATATTTGACTCTGGTACTTAATTCTATTTTTTCTCTACTTTTAACAAGGTTTTTAACTTTCACTTCCTTTTCCCTTTTACCATCAAACAGACCCACACACACAAGCAAAAGCAAAGCCACAACAGGGGTCCTCATTTTACTAAGAAGTAAAATGGGGCGTGTTGTGAGCATCACAACAACTAGCAACCAAACAAAACAATCAAAATAAAACCATTAAAGAAAACTAAATGAAATAAATTCATAACTTCCAACTATCTTTTCTGCAAATCATTATTCAACTTGAGACTTAATGTATTCAATAAGGTGCATGAAGCTTCCCTTCAGTTTAAGTGGGTGCACGTGATTAATAATCCTCATCTTAAAAATTAGTTGAACAAACCAGTGACTAATATTAGCCTACATAGTTGATGTTATTCTTTCATAGCCAACCGGATAGAGCCTTGCTACCAACAGGCATCCATAGCCCCGACAAGGTTATTGTTACAATTCTCCTAAGTAGAGCCCCACTACCAGCAAGCGTCTATAGCCCCGGTAGAGTTACTTAGATTACTTAATCTAAATTTTAAGTAAAATCTATTTTATTATTTTATATTTTGGGTGAGATAGAAACTTCATAAGATATTATAGTTGTAACTTCATGATGCAAGGAATGATCACTTGTTGAAATTAAGCTAAGAATTGTAATGGTAGCAAGGGTGACCTCTAATTTTTCACCTAATATCTACACTAGTAGGTTCAACAAACCCAAGGATTTTAGGTGTGTCATTGTGAGAAACTTCCCTTGAATACTCAACCCACAGTTATTGAATACAAAATTTCACAAGTCAAACAACTTTCTACATTTATGACAGTCACAACAAGTTATGCATAAATTTCAAATAATTAACCTAAATGTTTTGAATTTTCTATTATTTTCAGTGGTTATTAGTCTACTCCTGCCTACTCTAAATCAGAATAAAGACCCCAGTACATAGGAAAACAACAAAGAAAACAAAACAAATGGACTATACAAACAACTAACTACGAAAGGAAACAACACAAAGCAAGACAAGAAAACAAAGAAAAAAAATAAAACAACCACCCCTACCAAACTATACACAAGCCTCTACAAGGGAAAAAAACCCATGAAAAGACCCAAAGACTCCTGTATTTGCACACTTCCTTAGATTGTGCAGGAGCATCAGGGCACTAGTTATAGTTCTCAACTTAGCAAATTTATCTTTGAATTCTAAAAAATGTTCTTGTATTCTAAATTCATTATGTTTAATAGAATAATCTCTAATTATTAGTAATTGAGGTAGTCCATCACGTTCATGATTAATCCATATGCATGTCTTATCCTTTGAATTTCTATAATCAAAATAGTATTCAAAATTATTCACTGTGGAAAGGAAAAATACAACTTGGTGTATCTCTAGTTCTACTAGACATGCTTGTTCATTGGCAGCTGGTCCTTCATTTAACTTTGGATTTTCATTGCTTAGATCAATGTCTGGTCTCACTTTGAATTGAAGGATGTGTGACTCTTGATGAATTATTTCTTCATCCTTATCCACATCTATCTCTTCATTCTAGATGTTTAGTTTATCCTCAAGTCCAGGAAACATCTCAATGTTCGCTTCAATTCTCTGTACATCAGCATCTAAATGAGTACCATCATAATCTGACATATCTAAATTTATCATTTCTAGATTATTTGACTGTGAATGTGAAACAACATTTGATTCATGAAAATACTTCCCTGTTTCACTTTCAAAATAATGCTGGAGTGATGCTTGATTATGCACAGCAATAACATAATCCTATGTATCCTCTATTTTCAAGGATTATTCCTCAAATAATTTAGTCCTATCATTCAGCAGAATATCTGGTTCCATTATCCTGCAACAATATTGGATTTAGTCATTCAATTTAAAGCCATCAAATAATAAATCAAGATTTACTTCTTTTCCTATGATTCCTTTATTTTCTGATACATAAACTTCTTTAATTTTCATTCATTTTAATTTTGTCAATACTTGTTTACATTTCTTTTCCCATTCATTTTCGTTAAAACTTTTCAAATCAAATCCAGAGATTTCTTCTTGATAAGTATTACTTAGTATTTCAATATATTTATTAAATGTATCAAGATTAACTTCACTTTTCTTTTTCTCTTCATTAAATCCTATTTGTTTATCATCTAGAAAATGAAAATGAGATGTGATTTCTTTTCTGTATTTTTCATGATATTTATACCTATCATTAGCTTTATTCACATTTGAGCCATGGCAAAAAAATAGATTATTTTTCTTACCATGACATGATTCCCAAAAAGAGATTTTAGTAATCTTTATTTCCATCATTGGTTCAATCTTTGCATTATCTAAACAATTAATGACTACTGATATTGCATCCTCCTGCTGCTCCATATTCCCCTCATTTTCCTACCAACCTTCAGGCCCATACACATCTGAGAAAGAGATCAGTCCTTTTAAAGCCAAATCTAACCTTGTAAGAAAAGTCAGACAATTAATTTCACCATGCTCTGTGGACTTATGTATCCTGCACCTTCCAAATAAACCAAAGTTAGATAAATTTTCAGGATAAATCCTTTCGCTTAAAGTTTTTTGAAAGACATGAATATTAACCTGGAAATTGTCTTCGTATGAATCCATTGAAAATGATACCCTATTTTCAACCTTTTTAAATTTTGAAATTTTATGAGATCTAACATATCTCAGAATAAAACATTAAAACTCAAAAAATCAGATTAGTCCTTGAAGTTTGAGCAGTACCTTTGCAAAAAAAAAAATTTCAAATTCTTTCAAACAAAAGATATTTGCAAATAGAACACTCAAATTTCCAAGAACTAAAATGATCCCTTTGGCCAGCCTACACAAAATCTACCTTAAATCCCATCAGGCCCTCCTTCTAGCACCAAAAATTGTTGATGATTGTTTTTACACATTCATAACAAAAGTTAAAATTCACAAAATGAACCTAACTGTCTTGAAAGATATGAAGAAATCAATTAAGATTACTTAATCCCAAGTTTCTGTATGGTCAGGTCTTGACCTTGTGGATAATTTAGTAGGTTAATGTGAAGCTATAATATGCAAGGGGCTTACTTTATTTAAGGTGTTTTATGACTCACTGGACTTGAATTACACAAAATATCACAAATATCAACATCTTCTTCATTCCTTTGCACAAATTTGTTACTGTATAACAAATCTTTATATGATTTATATTAACACAAGTTTTTCTCTTCAAATATTATGAAAATTACCAAATATCAACTCAGGTGTTCATGTTTCCTTCAAATATCAGACAATCTCCTTTAAATCTCTGCGTTTAAGCTAAGTATTTCAAATGTTTGGGAAAAGTTAGAGAAATCTAAATTGAACTTCATTCTGCTATAGGATCTAAATGCTCTATTATTCATGTTGTAAGCAATACAAGAAACTCAATTAAATCCACAGACTAAACCTTTAAATGTAAGTCGTGAGTATTTTCACGAACATACATTCAAGATTGTAAGCTTTTGGAGAGATAATATTTCAAATACAAACAAGAACTAGAAAACACTCTTAAAGTAGACGCAAAATTCTAGAGATATTTGTATTCAAAATAAATAGTCATATATGATTTAAAATGTATGAATGACTCCTTGCTTCATTAATCAACTTACAAAAAACTTACAAAATGTCTTACAGATATAGTAAGGAAGCTAGATGTTCCACACATTCTTTATTGCAGACACAAGCGACCTCCTTCTATTTTAAACTAAAATGTTCTTCTATTTAAAACGCTAAGATAAATTATAATTTCTAGTTCTGTTCTATAAATCCATGTGTAAGTCATTACAAAGTAAAGGGGCTCAATATATAGATTTGATTATCCCCAATACAGTTCCCAAACCCTACTCAATCATCGATCTCAAGTGCAGCATCAATGGTGGAAAACAAATCCCACCAAAAATTTCTGAGAAGCATAGTCCATACCAAGCATAAAGATGCCCTTTGGAACCCTAACAACCATCAAAATATCTTCTATTGCCTTGCCCTTTTAATTATGCTTCTTTCCACCTGTATATTTCTTCTCATTGAAAACCTTTACTCCTTTCGCTTCTTTCATGATCCAATCCGCCCTCTGTGATGTCATTGCCACTAAAGCTCCACCTTCCATATACCTGCACACCTGCCAATAGACATAAAAATGGATTTTAAAATTCACGTCGCTTTCGTCAATTTATACCTCTTTTGACTGTTAGATTGGCATTAATTACAACAATTAGTACACCAAAAGTTTGGCCTTCTATTGTAGTGTTTGCATTTTTAAACTTTTTTATCGTTAGTTTAATTATGCATACATACCTTTTCCTTGTATGTTTTCTTGTACATTTTGTTTGTATGTCTTCTTTGTATCTTTAAACATACAAGCAATTTATGCAAGAAATCAAACTAAAGTTCCCTCCTTTTTCTATGTTTTCTATACATCCTTGTATCCTTTGCTTTGTATATAGTGCTTTGTATATTTTCTTGTATGAGCATATATATCTTTTATCTAGGAGCTCGCGATGCTTTTATTTCTTTGTATCTCAGATATGTACATCATTAACATACAAGCATTCCAAACATACAAAGACTTTTTTGTATTTAATTTCTTTTCGCATCCGTCTTGTATCTTTAACTTGTATCTTTTCACTTTGCATATTGGCTTGTATATCGAAGACATACATTGTTATTATGCAAATCCACTATGCAAGCGGTGGGACCCACCCTACTTTTCATTTGTATCTCTGCGATACAACAACACTTGTATCAAACCTTTACATACAAAGCCCAAGATACATACAAAATCCTTTGTATGTCCTTTCAGACTTCAACTTTTATAAACCATATTTTACTTACCATTCATCTCCGTGACATGTATAAAGTGTAATGCATCTTTTAACATACGTTAAGTAGTGATGCATCATTTTAACTAGATTTTAACCCTTCTTGAGTTCCGCATTGTATGTATACTAAAATGTATGTCCCCGAAACATACATACAAAGCGCGAAACATTCAACAATAAAACCTAATTTCATGATCCTTTCGGTTCCGCAGCATGTATATAGCTTTGTATATCCACTTTGTATGTTTTTCTTTTGCCAAACATACAAACTTGAAATGCAACTGCCATACTTAACCAATTATTTATTTAAACTTTGAACTCTATCTGGCCTGACTTGTATGTAAGAATAAAATGTTATCGAAATGCATACAAGTATAAAAATTTAATAAACCTGACAACTCCCACATGCGACTCATACCACGACCCGATATACAAATGACTTTGTATACGAGCGACCTTGTATACAAATGACTTTGTATATGCAACATAAAAACCCTCTTATTGTACATTTACCAAAAACATACATATCTTGCAAAATACTGGGAATTTTAAAATGATTCAAAAAGTAACCCTCACTCATTTTTGACAAGGAATTCACCCATATTCAGCTCTGGTACTTAATGTTATTTTTTCTTTATTTTCAACAAGGTTTGTAACTTTCACTTCCTTTTCCCTTTTACCACCAAACAGACCCACACACACAAGCAAAAGCAAATCCACAATAGGCTTCCTCATTTTGCTAAGAAGTAAAATGGGGCGTGTTGTAATTTCACAAGTCTTTTGAGCAAAATTAGAAAAAAATAGGTAAACTAAAGTTTTTATTTCATTTTCCAGTCAGTTAGAGCCTGATGTTTTAGTCTTTTTGGATGGGTCCACTTGGGAGGGAAAGTTTCCATCTATTACCACTGATTTTGGATCAGTTTTAGGTCCTCTTTTTGTGGCATTTTTCCCTTGATAAAAAATGGGATTTTAGTTTCTTCTTTTGGGTAAGACAGTTGGTTGGGTTTTTAGAAAGTCTTTTGGCTATATATAGGAGGAGAAAAACTCAGTTTAGGTAGTTCATATTTGGCTTCTTTCTCTCCTAACTACTTGCAGAGAGTTTTGTAAGCCTGGATTTGTAACACAAATTTTAAAAAGTATTATGCAACTCCTTTCAAATCAATAAAAGGAGCAATGTTCTCCTCTTTTACATTTTTGCCTCATTTTGCAGTTAATGCTTTGATGTTTAATTGTGATTCAACTTTCAAATCCTTTTCTATGTCTCATTGTTGCAAGCTTGAATGCGGAAGTTTCATGTAATACAAGTTGTGTGTTATGTTTAACCTAGTTAGTTGGTTGAAGTTGTGATAAAACTTCTATTTATCCTTCATGAAACCCTCTAGCTTTCAAACTTTCATGCAAATTGCTTATGTATTGCATTGTTTCAGTGAAATTGTGAGGATAAAAGACTTTGTGAAGCTGATTGTGAGTCAAATTAGTGAATAAATCTTAAGTTCTAGTGCATCACCCTTTAGGTTTTAGCATTCCATTTCATGTTATCTTTCTATCCCTTTTTTTCAGATAAATCTTTTTAGTCTAGGTGATTTGCCAGGGGAACCAACCATCTCTAGAGATTCGTTATCCTCATAAGTTACCCGCAACTTGAGAATGTTTCCATTTTTCAATAGGATAGTTGAGTCAAACTCAACTAGGGTGCAATCCTCATTGATAACAAATTTTGCAACATAACTTTACTTTGTTGTGTGATGATAATGGCTATGGTTGAGGCTATATTTATAGATTTTTGATGTGGAGCGAAGAAGATTTGATAAGATTTGATTTTTCATTTTTTTTTATCAAAGAGGAAATAAAACAAGATAAGATAAGATTTCAAAAGATAGAAAGAGATTTGATTTTAGTTGAAAAGGAAATAAATCTTTGAAAAAGGATGGGAGGATAATTGAGAGGATTATCTAATTAAATAAATAAATTAGATACACGTGAGTTCAATTTTGGAAAGAAATAGAGAAGAAGATATGGTTTGATTTAATTAAATAAATATTTAGTTTATTTAATTAATATTAGATTTCATTGATTAAATAAATATTTGATTTATTTAATTAGTGTTGGATTTATGATTTAATTAATTAAATAATATAAATTATTTAATTAATATTAGAAGAAAGAAGGGATTAATTAAATAATTGTAAATTATTTAATGAATGTGGTAGAATAAGATATAGTGAGTGATGGTGAATTTGAAGTCAATTTTAGGTGTCTATATTTTGCCCCTTTTTGAGATGGTGTTATGAAGCAACATCATTTCAATGAAATATAAAATACAGTGTTTGGTTGGCTAGAAGATGGTAGGATTAGGGTTGATGATGCCCCAATCACTTGAAGTGAAAGTGACAAGGAAAGATGATGTAGGGATGGTATGCCCCCTCGAGAGGATAGGTGGGTTAGAATAACATGGGTAGGCTCTTGAAATGGATGAAACAAATTGATTAGGGAGATGGAGGAAAGACACGAGATGGATCAAATGGATGAATGATATGTTATGCCACATTGAGGTGAGAAACCATATAGTTTGATATAGCACGAGACATTATGTACCAAGGTATAAAGACTAGAGTGACTATGTGTCTTGTGCACCCAGCATAATACAACCTTGTCTAGACGTATAAGGAAACTTAGAGCATAGTCCAAGTGCACAAAAGGTATAATGAGACCTTAGATCCAAAGGTATACAAAAAGATATTCCACCATATACAAGATATGAATATTAGACAGAATGATAAGGACTTGATACAAATGTAAGATAAAATGATAACACACACAAACAAGCAAGCAAGCATGCACAAATGATTCAATAACAAACAAGGTATTGCCCTTGTCAATCTATAAACTGATGATTGATTGGATTGATTGAGGATAATGTTGTCATTGTGGGGAATGATATAGCCCTAGAACAACACAAGGATGTGGGAGTGATATATCCCGTTGATGATGATTGGATAAAATATTGATTGATTGGTTTGACAAGGTTTAAATAAAACCAAAGTATGCTTTTGGATGATTGGCTAGATTACTCAATTAGATTGGTATGGATTGAAGATGACTTACATTTGGATTTTATTGCTTGCATTTTTGGACTGTTATGATTTTTTATTTTTAGATTTTGTTGGATGTTTCAATTTTTAGGATTTTGGATGTTTTTGATTTTTTTTTCTATTTTCGGAATGTTGTAATGTTTTTGGATTTTTGGATTTTTGGATGTTTTGATATTTGTGGATTATTTTGGATATATTGTAATGTTTTTAGATTTTGAATGTTATGATGTTTTTGGATGTTTGAATTATTTTGGGATGATATTGGATAACAATTTGGATAACCTAGATGCTAGATACCAATGACAAGAGATAATCGAGTCTAGATGCAAAGGATGGAGATGGGATTGGATGAATGGATAAAAGAATGGGAGATAGTAAATTGGATGGATGGATCATGATAGATGGATGGATAAAAGGATAGGCAATAGTGGATGGAATGGATGAGGTGTTTAGGATGTGATTTCCAAAGACTATGTTGCATCGGAATAACATGCCCCATTCTAGGTATAATACATAGGATTTTACATGACAAAGCTTATGAAAATAGGATTGATTGGATTTATTGGAAAGGATGAGGCATATCAAGGGATGTCCAAAGCATGTTTCAACATTTTGACCCAATATTTATTAATGATCAAAAAGGAAGATGGATTGGATCAAGGGGATAATTATGCGGATATAATGGATAAGGAAGATAGGATAGGATAGATAGAAGGAGTGATAAGATGGGTAGATGAAACAACATGCCCCCATGTGTAAGGTGCATAGACAATCAACCTACACATGACACCTATTTTCCAGAGTTTCATCATGGTACTTATCCAAGGTACTTGTTTGCCAAGTTTTTACCATTGGATGAAATGATTTCTCTTTACTAGATTTTCTTTTTTCATTTTTTTCCATCATTTTTTTTCAGATTTTTTTTATTATTTAGATGGGATGGGTGGATGGTGGGAAAAAGAGATTTGGATGGAGGATGGGGACTCAAGTGTCTATTTCCAAGAGGAGGTGTCGATAGTGTCCCATTTTTTTATGCTTACAACACATAGAACATGTCAAGTATTATTACACGCATGGATGTTGGTAGGTGATTGGATGAGATGGAAATGGGGTGGATTATGATGTGAATTATGGATGGATGGAAGATGGTTCCAATTATGATGTGGATTATGATAGGTTTATGCAAGGATGAATGGGGGATTGCAGATTATGATGTGGATTATGTATGGAAGGATTATGCAAAAGCATGGACCATAAGAATATGATGGGTGAAATATGTGGGATAGTGGATGAAAGATGGGGAAATGGAGCTATGTGGGAAAGTTGTGGAATAGAAAGGAACCAAGACCAATGGTTGCACACACTATTTTGGATTTTGAAGCTTGTGATTGGGATGGGATGTTGGGAGTAATGGGGATTTGTTATTTTTCCATTTTGAGTACTTAGGGACCCAAATGGACTTAGGATTTTTAGAACTTTCAGATGGGGAGTGGGATTTGTGGGATTTTTGGGATTTAGGATTTGTGATATAGTGGGATTTGGATGCTTCATTTGGATTGATTTCTTTTTGCTTACGAATCCACACCATTTTTGTTTTTCCTTCTGGGTGTGTGGGTGTTTGTAGCCTTTTGGATTTTTGATTTTGGTTTGTGTATTGATGCCCTTTGGCATGATAATTTTGAGGATTTTGTAGGCTATTTACTTTATGTAAGGAGGCATGAAAATTTGTATTTTTGAATCCCATGGGTTTTGTGATAGGTTCATGTTTAGATGATGTGTCCATCCATTGATCCTAGTAAGGGAGTTGAGGGCATTTAGGGAACAAGATTTGTGGATGGAGGGATTAAGGGACTTATGGATGAATGGATTAAGAATGGGAATATTAGGAGTTGGAAGGAGTGGAGGAAGAGTGGATGGAGGGAGATGTATGGTCAAATGCTTTTGGAAATGGTATGATGATAGAGGAGGGATGACGACATATGACTTGAAGGTACGATAAGGTGCATTGGGTTTGTGATTAAAAGAAGTGGATTTAGGAGGGGTGAAGGTGGTACCAACATGTGTGGATTGTTTTCCTTGAGATGTATATCCAAATCCATGCATGTGTGGATGGATTTGGACATGGATGGGCTCCAATATACCTTGTTCAACAAGGCCTAAGCCTTTACCTTGATAATTCATGTTTTGGAGCATGCAATGTGCAATGGGATGTTTGTTGCTTTGGAAACAAGACGCGAGTCCATTATTAGATTAGGATTAGGATTAGGACTGGATGGAGGGATAATAGGGGTGGAAGGTATTGTAGGCTTTGAACCGGATGGTTTTATCAGGGGTAGCTCAAGCCATTTTGTTTAGATCAATTATTGTAGGGTTACCTCCTCTAAGGGATCCTTTGGTGGAAGATTGGAAGAACATTGGGATGATAGTAATGAAGGGCTTGATGGTTTAGAAGGTTGATGGACCAATGGACTATGATAGGGAATACATGATGGTAATGAGATAGGACTAGTAGTCTCTTGTATTGGCATATGAGTGGATGATGATGGAGGGTGCACATAGGACACATAATCTAGAGTGGTATTCCCCTTATCAAAGGTACCATAAGAACTTAAGGACACTTGATTTTGGTGCAAAGGTTAACTTACACTTTTGTGTTCTTGTTGTAAAGGAACTTGATATGCTTGTGAATGGGTTTTATGATGAGTTGAAATATTAGAATAGGGAATTGGATGCTCTTGGGGTGAATGTTGTTGGGTATCAATGGGATGGGTTGATGTGGAATTGACATGATATGTGGGTAGGCTAGGTTGGTATGGTGATGGAGGTGACACATGGTATTGAGGTGGAATTTGTTGAGGTTGAGGTTGTGTTTGGAATTGTTGTCGTTGAATGTGTTGATGTTGTGGTGGTGGAGGGATTGCATAGGAAAGTGGTTCTTGGGAAATGGCTAGAGGTGAATATATAGATAGAGGATGGTATGGATGACCTTGATGTCCCTTGTCATAAGATATACAATGAGGTATAGAATTGTGACTTGTGCTAGCCAATGTTGGATTGTAAGAAGTTTGTATGTCTAAGTATGGATTCATGACTTAATGATTTGGAGTTGACGTGGACAAATAAGATGATGTTGTTGATGTAATAGGATTAGGAGGATCTCCATTGATGAGATGGGCATAAGGGGTATCACGAATGATATTTCTACATTTTTCCTTAGTGATGTATTTGTTGTATTTGTGCTTCAAGTGGACTAGGAGATGTGTATGATGGATGTTGGTATGATAGTGATGCATGTTGGATTGAAGATATAGTTTGGGGATGAGATCCATATAGGCGTTTAAGTTCCTCTATGTCTGCATCATCTTGGTATGATGTGGATATTGGTTGAATTGGAGATGTAGGGGGTTTAACCTAGGCTTATTGATTATTAGGACCATTTGATGAGTTTCTCTATGCTGATACTAAGGGTTTGTGTCATGTCCTGATATTAAGGCATTGTTTAAATTAAAGATTTAAACATCATTAGATTGAGAAATCATACATGTGATATTAATATTAAATAATATTATTAAATACCCTTTGGTATAAATCTCAATAATATTATCAATTTTTATTAAGATAGGATATATATATAAATATATATAAATATAATATATGATATATATAAATATAATATATGCAATTAAATATAATATATAATATATATTATTTAGATATTTGACAAGATATAAATATTAATATTATTAGTATTATGTAAATTATAATTATTAATTGTTATTATTATATAATAATATAAATATAATAAAAGCAGCCATCAATATTTAAAGAAGGAAGTGATTACAAATATAATATGATACATATTATAGAAGACTTACCCATATCATAAAGGACGTACCTTCCACATAAGATAAGTTTTATTAAAATAAACCATTTTAGTGAAAAGTCTTGCGGTGAATATATAAGAAGCGATTAAGACTTAAGTTTATTCAAAGATACAAGTGAGACAAAAGGTGTAATCTACAAAGAGCAATCAAGACAATGATTAAGGTAGCATAGAATATGATTTGTAGCAACAATTAATATATATCACATGGCAGCAACTGCCATAACATAAGGAAACAATGATTCACTAAAGGCTTATTTAAATGATAAGATGGCATAAGATTAAATACCATAAGGCATCAAACATTGTGTTCTTTCAAACAAATGCATTAAGATAAAACAACGATTACATAAAATAATAATTAACAAAGGCATGTCTATCATATGAAGGGTAATGTCTTTTAGAAAAGTCACATTCTTTCAAGGGTATATGAAGGGAATTGATGGACAACATTAAGGTATTCATTCATTAACATTTTTCCATCTTATTCATATTCACCAATACACAAATTATAGGGAATGGAAGAATACATCTGCAAGTAGAGATATAGAAAGAAGATCACATGGAAATATAATGGAAGGGGAAGCAATCTGAGTTGGAATTAAAGGGATCTAAATTGGAATAAAAGAATCTAAGTTGAAGTAAAGAAGAAATCTAAGTGGAAATAAAGGTGAATTGGTTACTAATGTTCTCTTTTACAATTCAAAATTATGTGCAAGGTTAAGAAATTTTGAGCTTCCAAAAAGGGGACATTACAGTTTGAGACTGATTTACTTGTTTGCAATGTTTTTAGGGGATTTTGTTGATTTGTGAGACTTTCTTGGTGATAACTATTCAATCCCTAGGTGGCAAGAGATCCATACACGCAATACAAAGTAGTTTTGACTCAACTTTTTAGGGTCATAGGCTTTTCCTTAACATCAAAATGTTAAGTGGCTTATTTATAGGTATTTGACGCTGAAAACATGTTGAAAACACACTTTACAACCCTAATTTATTCAAGGAGTATCTGCATAACTTGAGCCCACAACAAAAATACTGTAGGATCAACCTAACCATGCACAAAAGGTCCTTGTACACTAGGTGCTTTCCACTCTCAAGAACCAAGAGATAGAGTTCCAGTGACACATACTCGATGGCACGGGCACACCTTCACTCTCTCATTTGTAGACCTTTGTCATCCAAGGATTCCTCTATAATTCAGCATAGTACATGGTGAGTAACTTCAAGCATGATATTGTACTTTGCACCATGCTATGCAGATGGCCAATAAGGACTTTAGGATTCTAAACAAGGGTTTGTAGTGGAGGTACTCTGTAAACACCAATCTATCTACAAGTGTGAGTCAGGAACATCGGTTAAGATGCTCGGATCAACCCTGCACCCTATCTTGGTAATGATGATGATTCGATTGAGGTACAACTTTTGCTCTCCCTCATTTATATAGCCCACTAGAAAAAATGTGTTGAAGGTCATCCCTTGGGTGATGAGGTCCCAAGGTAGGCCTTCTCTACTAAAAATAAAAATTAGGTCCACGTAATGTCATGAGGGTAGAGGATACATACCAATAGGTGGGAGACGAGACTAACTCACAAAGTGCAAGTGCACAAGACATGACAAACAATTTTGTTTAATTTTAAAGCACTGAAATCCAAATGTGAAAGTTGTCTTGTTCAATTTTAAAGCACCATATGAAAATGTGTGATTTGTCTTGTTTAATTTTAAAGAACCAAAATGAAATATGCAAGCTATCTTGTTCAATTTTAAAGTACCAAATGGAAATATACAAGTTGTGTTCAATTTTAAAGCACCGAATCCAAATGTGAAAGTTGTCTTGTTCAATTTTAAAGCACCGAATCCAAGTGTGAAAATTGTCTTGTTCAATTTTAAAGCACCAAATTGAAGTGTGAAATTTGTATTGCTCTATTTTAAAGCACTAAATTGAATTGTGAAATTTGTCTTGTTCAATTTTAAAGCACCAAATTGAAGTTTGAAAGTTGTCTTGTTCAATTTTAAAGCACCAAATTGAGGGGTGAAATTTGTCTTGTTCAAAAGCACCAAATTGAAGTGAGTGCAAACAAGTTTAATTGATCAAATGAAAGACAAGAGATGAATTGAGTGTACCTAGAAATATGGATCTTCAAATTTGATAATGAGGCACACACCACTAGCTATAATTAGGTCCACAAGATAAAGCAAGCACAAGGTTTCAAGTGATATGTCTTTGACAACAGAAATCTACAAGCCACTTGTTAGTAGTTTCAATGATTTGATCTTTGGCAAGTGAAAGCTACAAAACAAGTGTATTAGATTTAAAGAGATAATCTTGGAAAAATGATATGTCTGCAAGAAAATATATTAGAAATGATAATGAAATCCTTACAAAATCAGGAAATGATGTTATAATGCAGCCATAAAAATATATGTTCATCAGAAAATTGCAATTTCAGATACATTTTTTTGACATAGCCGAATTAGATTTGATTATTTAGAGACAGTTTTGACCAGACAAATAAAAACTCAAAGAAGAGACCCCTTCTAATTTTTTGAGAGCTTTCCAGAAATATAAAAAAGTCAAAAAAATTCCCTGATTTGTACCCAGAAACACAAATTTATGAAAAACTTACAATAGTAAATAACTGATAATTTTGCACCTTATATGACCTCAAAATTAAATTTGTAAAAAACAAACCCCCGTTAAAATTACACAAGCATTCGAGAAATGTAAATTGCTTAAAAAAATTCAAATTTGTGCCCAGAAATGCGAATTTATGAAAAAATATAAAATCATGATAACACATGCAAAAATGACGATAAACACACAATTTTTCTACTACCGCTTCCTTAGATAATGAGAAAAAATTTGTGAAAATATTGTAGAAAAATTCGTAGCCATTTGGAAGATATGATGAAAGCTTTAAAACCTAGGGTTTTGTCCAAAAATGACATAAACCTACAACAAAGAGTTAATAAAACCTACAAAAAGTAAGCTAGATTTGTAAATTTAAGAACATAAACCTACAAAAAGCAAGGGTTAGAGCCACGGGTGTACCAAAATGTATACGTGAAAAATGATTAAAGGCATATAGAAGATAAATATAGATACACAAAACCTTTTCCTTCAATCAAATCTGCACACTTCGATTAGAACGCAGTAGAGTTGTACCTAAGCCCTACTAGCTTTGTTCTGAGAGATTGATAGAATGGTTGATATGTTGGTTGCTTGTGAATTCTACAGCATAACTTTACTTTGTTGTGTGATGATAATGGCTTTGGTTGAGGCTATATTTATAGATTTTTGATGTGGAGGGAAGAAAATTTGATAAGATTTGATTTTTCACTTTTTTTTATCAAAGAGGAAATAAAACAAGATAAGATAAGATTTCAAAAGATAGAAAGAGATTTAATTTTAGTTGAAAAGGAAATAAATCTTTGAAAAAAGATGGGAGGATAATTGAGAGGATTATCTAATTAAATAAATTAATTAGATACACATGAGTTCAATTTGGGAAAGAAATCTAGAAGAAGATATGGTTTGATTTAATTAAATAAATATTTAATTTATTTAATTAATATTAGATTTCATTAATTAAATAAATATTTGATTTATTTAATTAGTGTTGGATTTATGATTTAATTAATTAGATAATATAAATTATTTAATTAATATTAGAAGAAATAAGGGATTAATTAAATAATTGTAAATTATTTAATTAATGTTAGGAAGTGGGGGAAATTGACTTAATTAAATTATTAATAATTATTTAATTAATGTGGCAGAGTAAGGTATAGTGAGTGATGGTGAATTTGAAGTCAATTTTAGGTGTCTACAAAGGATGTAGGAATTTTGTCACATATTGTATTTGTAGCTGCCCTTGTAGACATGTATGGAAAGTGTGGAAGCATAGACAGGGCGTGTGAATTGTTTGACATGATGCCTCAAATAAATGCACAGTCTCATGGAATGCAATAATTACAAGATGTGCACAAATTGGATTATTTGAAAAAGATTTATAAAATTTTAAGAAAATGTAATTGGCACATGTAAAACCAAATTCTTGTAATGATAATTGATCATCATATTAAATATTTAATATAAACTGTCATATACACAATGTCATGAACATAACAGATCTAGTCTATATATAAAGCCATATAAGCATTTCCAAACAAAGCCATACAGGCATATACAAAAATATACATCAGTAACATACAAAAGTATGTTTGCAAATCCATCTAGGCATATAAAAAATGTACCAAAATCTAGTTTCATATGGACTTCTATAAAATAATCAGCAACCCTTGCTTGGCAGTGAAGATGGAGAACCAATTAGTGACTGATCCTCTCTCTCCTATTAAGTAGACCTCCTCGACAGAGATTTTTGCAACTCCACCTGTTAATACAATCAAATATTATGCACATTAATATAGAAAACATGAAATATATAACATCACATATGTAGTTGATCACTTACCACTACTTGATGATTCCTCTCGATCATCTTTTCTCTCTCTTTGTCTGTAGTTGGACAGATTGGAGTTGTGACCTCTGTGAGAAGCATCAAGAAGCAAAATTGACTAAACATAAATATCATTTATGTACATCAAATGACATGAGATAAAACAAGAAATACAAAATGACATTTACATGTCATTGGCTAATACCCTAGTCAAATGATTTGAAGACAACATAGTTGCAACAATGCCTACTTATGCTAACTCATGAAGATGAGGAGGAGTCTCCATATTCAGCATATGAAAATAGAGTTCAAGGTTATTTGACCAAAATAGATACATAACATTATTTAAATCCATAATGATTACAAATTGTTAAATTTACCTTTGTATAAGTGGTTTTACGTGCAGGGGACCAAGGAAACCATGGAGGTGGTGGTGAAGCTCCCTGTTGAAATCATCAAATTGTCACTAACTAATATTACCATTGATATATGTACTATATTTACTATCATGTGATAAATTACACACCTGCTGACTCGACCTCCTCTCATAACCTGCCAATGGATGGCTAACAAAGGAAGGATGAAGACTCTGACCCTAGAATTTCATTGTGCAGACAATTACATACATTAATTTTGACTTATAATATAGATAGTCATATAAAATTAATTACAAATTTCAAATAAGAATATATTAAATCAAGATGAACTTGTAAAAAATTACCTGGGAGTTAATACCAAATGTATGTTGTAAGACATTATCCGTGAGAACAAGATCATCAAATATGGATGTGTCCATCATTAGATGTTGCCCCTACATCATAGCATCCTACTGAGAGTCCTACCATGAATCCTGCATCCCATATTCACATAGGTTCCCACATGAACTACACAAATGTGGGGACAAATGACACCTTCTTCTCTCACCCTCATCAGCCTAGGTGAGATCATTATCAAGTTGTGCTAGAGACTGCGTGAGATAACACAATGAATGTAGTGTCTCCACCTCAACACTCTCCTTAAAAAGTTGAAGGGAGTGACACATGTGCTACCCTCATCAGGGGTCTAGGGACACAGTTTTAGTCTCTATGTGCCCTCTCTCTATCTTGGCCAGTGCCACCACATCTACCCTAGAACTCTCAAATGTTAAAATAATAAAGAATCTTCTTCAGAACAAACTCGCAATGGAGTTTCCTCAAGAAATATTGTGGCACCTCATTGTTGTTGCATCGGTGCTTATCAAACACCATGTACTATCTATCAGGAAAAAGTTTTGGAATATAGATCTTCATTCCTACACCAATGAATAGGGAAGCAATTGCATGCCTCTTCTAATCTTTGGCTAGTTTTAGGATTGATAAAGTGTGAAGATAATGCAGATTTTGTCATTTTTTAATCCTTCACTTGTTCATAAGACAATTTGTCAGCATAGTATTCCTGACACCTCTCCCTATAGTCATGAAATTTGGTGATTTGGTTTGTCACCAATTCAATGTAAGAAATGATCACCTCTAATGACTTTGCAAGTGCTCTCCTATGATCAGTGCTTGCACTTGGATTGTTTAGCATTTCAATTAGGGTTTGAAGATGTTTCTTATTTTCTTCTATTTTTCGTAAATAGTTTTCTTGTGTATCTCTTTCATGGTGAGGATGTGAAGGTGGGGGGTTTTGAGGGTTTTTGGGGTTGTTTTGACCCTCCTCAACTAGATTTATGTTTTGTCCTGCATTATTGACTATAAATTCAATATAAAAAACTAATCAAACATTGTAAAAGTAAAAAATTCTTTTCAAACTCACAAAAATTAAGCAAACCCTACCTTCTTCGGCTGTTAGACCCTCTACATTGCCTTCAACACATCTTCAGGAGTGGGTTTGGTGAGGTGGCATTGTAAAAAATGTTAATTACCCTTAGCACTTGGTTGATTGCTCCTTCTTGCAACACACTCATAGTTTTTCACTGGCCTTTTCCTCCTGTGACTACAGAAATGGCCAAAATCCTTGTGTTTTATATTTTTTTTTCTTTTTAGCAAGACATAACGTGAGTGTGTTATAAAGCAAGCGCATTATAGTCTAAATGGGACCAAAAAGTCATGTGGAAACTTTTTGGAACCACAAATCCATGCATACACCCATATTGAATGCCTCTAGGTGGTCTACAATTGGTCAACGCTCTTCCATTCTCAAGGAATACAATTTCTTCCTCTAGAAAATCTTGTTCACTAAAGATTTGGCTTGATACATCTCACCAAGATTCTTCCATCATTTTCATGTAGAGGTCTCTTCATGGACATTGATTAAAATAGAGTTTGCCAAACACAATCTGATTAGACCCTTGGCTTTATGGTCCATAACATCATATTGAGTAGCCAAAGTAGGATATGTAGGCCTTGAAACCTTCTCATCAACAACATCCCACAGATTTTGATCTATCAACAGATCCTCCATCTTCAGCTTCCACATTTCAAAATTATTTCCAAAAAAATTATCCACCTCTATTCTCCATGATGAACTTGCCATCTAAAAATTCTTGCAACAAGATCACAAAGTGTCTTTTGCACAAGCTCCCACTCAAATCTAGATTAGTTAAAAAACTCAAAAACCCACAACTAAAACCAAAGGTGATCAAGCTCTGATACCACTTGTAAGAAAGCTAATTTACCGAAACAACTTCCTACACTAATCTTGAGAGGAGGATAATGCAAAACATTTTAGATCTTACAGAAACTTAAACAGAAATAAAAATGGATATCATGGATACCACAACACAGTGATTTATGTGGGGAAACCCCTTTTGGGAGAAAAAACCCCAGACTCCAAAAGTTGTCCAATATATTATTTAGAAATCACAAAGATTACAATATACTTGCCGAGAAAGCTTCTCACAAGAGTATCACCACTAGAGATTCAGAGACAACACAACTGCTATCAGACTCTCAGAATACATCATGATACTGTAGCCATAATGCAATTCCCTCATAAAATAGGGTTACCTTCTAGGGAAAGACAAGCCAACAAAATATCTACTATTAAATCTAAAACCTAATAATGAACGGTTCAGATTTACAATATATCATTAATTTAATGTGTGTCGACCATTTAACAATTTTTGTTAACAAAAAAATGTTAACACACATCCCACTCTACCCCATGCTCCCATTATATATTACACCTATCGGTGTAACTAGGAAATATATCCTATCAACAATAAACCTTATATAATTTCAAGGTTGAGACACATTTTCCTAACAATAGGGGTGTTGCTAAAATCTTTCCATTTCCAACCAATCCTTCCATCCAAAGATTCGACATAGTCTGCCACCTTGTCACCCCAAATGTCTTACATCACCTCTCAATAGCCATATAGTTCTGGGATAGTATCCAAAGGAATGTTACCATTCCATGAATTTGACCAGAAGTAGGCCACTATACCATTAAAAATGTCCCAAGATAAGTGTTCCATAATTATTGTCCTATAAGTCATCATGAAATGCCAAATTTGTGAAGCATTTGGTGGATTCACTATAGAGAGAATGCAGCTAGGAGCATTACAATCCAAGTATTTTTTCTATAGTATTTGACACTAAAGTGTCATGGGGTTTCCAAACATCTTCTAGACCAATTTTATTCCAAGGGACTTATTCTCCTTCATAATGCATCTTATGGTAGCACCCCCATCCTCCTTTCATTTCCTAGTCATCTACCAGCTTATGAGTGGAATTCTACTTATTTCATTCAATCCTTCCCATAGGAACTTATTCATAATCTAGTTTAGATCCATCATAGCTCTTTTCATTATTTGTGTACATGCCATCATGTAGATTGCAATTGTAGAGAGCACAACCTTAATCATAATGATTCTCCCTACTAGGGAAATCCATCTACCTTTCCAAGCGTTTGCCTTTATCTTGCATATATCCAAAGTATCACCCCATAAACTAGTTTTGGCCACACCTTTGGAAAGTGAAATACCCAGATATTTCCTAGGGATGACATCGATCTTGAAACCAAGGAGATTGGAAATTCTTCATTAAATTGCTCTTTATACATGGAATAAAAATATGTTTGATATATCATTGTTAATAATTTGATCCAAGATCTTAGAATACAAATCCAAAGTGCCCTTGACTATATTAGCAACCTCCAACCGATCCTCCCCATATAGAATGGTATCATCCATTAATTGCTGATGTGTGATCAATTCAAGGCCTCTAGCCACTTGTACATTATTCCATTCCCCATTCATAGCTTTGTCCTTTATTTCCCTACCTAGTAATTCTACCATAACTATAAAAAGAAAGGGTGCCAATGGATCCCCCTACCTTAACCATTTGGATGTCTTGAAGAAGTCGTATGAGGTCGCATTGAACTAGGACCCAAAATCTAGCTAAAGAGATGCACACCCATACACCTAGTCTAGCCATTATTGTCCAAACCCAAAACTTTTGATAATGTACATTTGAAACAATCAACTAACTCGATCATACGATTTTCTTATATAAAGCTTAATTTGTATTGATTTTTTAATGGAATGTATTGCCTCATGTGTGATAATAATTCCATCAATGATGATCCTTCTTAGAATAAATCGACGTTGTTCCACCAAGATGATGTTTGGAAGGAGGATCTTTAGATTGTTTTCTATAACCTTAGCTATGAACTCATAGATTGTGTTGCATAGGGAAATAGGATGATAATATGTCAAGGAAAGACACTCAACCTTCTTAGGAATGAGGGTAATTTTTGTATTATTAATATCTTAGAGAGTTTTCCTAGCCTTTATACGTGTATCCTCCACAACCTCCCAAGTTACATCCTTCCCTAGAACATACCATTGGCAATGAATTCTTTCTTTAAATCCTTAAAAGCTTTGACTCAATCATGTTCTTCTCCATGAAAATATTTTTGAAAGACATTCGATTCCACTCTTTAAGCTTCATTTTTTATGTATCTCAATTTCTTAGTAAATATAAACATCTTGGAACCATTTTGAACCTTTCTCTCTAACCACCACCTTCTAATTAGACCCACTAGGAACCACATTTTCTCAAATTTGAAAGAGGGATGAATAGGGGACAATCCACATCAACTGCCAATTGGACTAGGAAGTGATCAAAGCTAAATATTAGTAGAATTAAGGAATAAAAAAGAATAGGATTCAAGCAGAGATAACTTTCATAATGCATAAAATGATCTAGTCATTCTATAGTGTATGTAAAGCCCTCCCATCTATTTTTCCATGTATATTGACCACCTTTAGGGACTATATCCACCAATGTCAATTCTTTCACAATGTTTTGAAATTGAACCTATGTCAAAGAATTTTTCACAACTCCCCCTCTCTTCTCATTATATGAGAAGATGACAATTAAAGTATTTCCCCAAAATTACTTAGTCCTCCTTGATGGGGAGGGTGAAACTAGTAATTTCCTTCCAAATCCTTAATTTATCTTCTATTTTAATGGAACCATACACATTAATCAAAATGAAATCTAAAACTATGAAAATATTTCTTGCTTATGCTAACATCCAATTCAGAGAGGAGAAGATAATATTTGTCACCACCATGTTTGGACACCACATGAGCCTAATACCCCTGTTGACCCAACCACATATTCAAAATGACCACACTATCCTTTGCAATGAGCAATAGAAGCTCTCACCTCCATCTCCATTAACTTAGTTACTTGAAGCATGATGGCATCTAAATGAAAATGATCAATTTGGTGCTTGATCATGCACCTTTTGTTAGGGATGTTGAGGCCCCTAACATTTTATATAATTATCTTCATTGCTTGCTAAGGGAGGTGCTTCCTCACTTAGATTCTAGCAAGTGGTTGTTGATGGAGGCTTGGCCCTTCACTATTGCAAATTCGTCTCACTTATGCTTGTTAGTCTTCCTTGCTTGCTTTTTCTCCAATTCAATCTCATCTTTGAGGAATCTTGAGGCTGATTGGATTATCTTGCATGGATATGTGATTCCCAACTCTTCAATATCTTCCTTCTCATAATCAATCCAGTCCTTGTCATAATCGATCTTTGAATTTTGATGCTCAAGAGGCCTCAAGATAAAGAGCACCAATTCCTTTCTAGACCCATCAGGAAGCCTAGAGCTCCCTTCAGTGACACTCAAAGGACCAACCCATCTGACCTCTATTTTAGATTCAATTTTATTTCCTTTACCATCCATTTCATTGCGGTCTTGGAAATCTTGAGGCACCATGAATTAGTGTGTGCATGACTCTTGCATCTTAAATAATAAAATTTATTTTCCTCCACCTCAATTTTTCACCTCTACTTTACATCCCCAATTCAGAGGATGATTTCCTTAGGAATTTCATAAATGGATAGAATCTATATTCATGCATACACATGTGAATTCCCTTCAAAAATATGAATATCCACTTGATTAGTAAGTCACATGCAATTCCCAATTTCAGTAAGCCTTTTGATATTCCAATATTCCAAATGTAGGTTATATAACCTTACTCATAGTGGCCCATCATGTTGAACATAGATTGTTGGGTTGAAGTTAGGACACCACCTTTCAAGTTACAAGGGCATGTCACCCACATGTCATATTCCTTTATTGATTATTTCCTCCCTACATCCTTTGATTAAAAAACTGAGACAAAATCCATGGGCAAGAAAAAGAACATTATCAATCTTCTAGTTTTTCTGAAATCTAGTCCATGACCTAAGCCCTTTAAGAGAACTTCCCCACGAATCTTTCAATCACTACTTTTCATGAAGGGAAAGCAATTCACCATCCTCATCAAAGATTATCTCTAGGGTATTGGGTGAAGGAGAGTCGAGCTTGCTCTACTGTATATTATCGACACATTGTTGTGTCAGCTATTTACCATTTTTTCAAGCACGACTGATTTTGACTGATCTATTCAACCTATTCATCTTACAACCATCAACTGTTTCAATCCTTCTATTTTTGCATTTGGCCAATTTGTATGCATCAATTGGTGAGATTTCAGCTACAACATATCGGTTGTTTAAGCTCTTCCATTGAGCCCTCCAGAGCCAATATGCATTTTTTCGCTACTCTGAATTCTTTGCACCATCATTCTTGAGGATAGATATGATTATATATTATATTTTGATTTCAATATGTCAATTTCAATTTTCAAGACATTATTGCTAATATCAATTAATTACTACAATAATTATTACAGTGATAAGTGTTCCCTAAGTGAGGAGCACTCGATGAAATATATAATCAATGGTCCGGATTAAAAGGACTACCATGAAAAAGATCTTGACTATTAATTTTTTCAAACAGTATCATAAATGAGAAGAAAAAAAAAAATCACTGTAACTTAAAAAGTCAAAAAGAATCTTATAAAATCTTATAAATATCTAAGTGAGGAGCACTTGATGAAATATATAATCAATGGTCCAAATTAAAAGGACTACGATGAAATAGATCTTGACCATTAATTTTTTCAAACAAAATCATAAATGAAAAGAAACAAAAAAAAATCCACTTTTAACTTTAAAATTCAAAAAGAATCCTAATAAAAGCAAGACAATTTTTTTATCGATAAGTTTGTGGAATAACACCTTTCCGTGTAATTGTTAATTACTATTTGTATACCGAACGGGCTCTCTTCCAAACCATATATAGGAAAATAAATAGACAATAGAAAATGTTGGCGGAAGGGAGAGTCGAACATGCGACACCGATCGCAGGGAAAGTGTGAACCATGGTTTAATACCGACATATTCACTATTTCTATAAAATCGACAAATGTTAATTCCTCCTAGTCTATTCACTCCTTTCCTCGCTCTTCCTGCACAAAGCAAGGAAAACAAGGGTAGCGCATCACCAACCAAATTAGAGAAGTGCATTAGCATACAACGAGGTCAGAAGATCAAATCCAAGCAAGACCATGGATCAGCAGGGTGATGGTATGGGCACGAGCATAGGTAGTGATCCATTCTATCCTCCTCCTAGTGATAATAACCATGAATTGTCTCCTTCGCCTCCCCCACCAGAGGACCATCCCTCCCATGCCTCCCCTCCTCCAGAGGATCCCAACGACTATTCTTCCCATTACCCACAAAACTACTTTTCATCCGAGGAAACTGCCCAAGGCAACTTCTACCAGGAAACAACTGAAGGATATGCATAATGTCAAGAGTATGTTTAGTACTAGGATAGATCTTGATCATTAATTTTTTCAAACAATATCATAAATGAGAAGAAACAAAAAAATCACTTTAACTTAAAAATTCAAAAAGAATCCTATAGAATCCTATAAATATTTCATTTTATTTTATTTTCTCAAATCAAATGTCTTAAAATTATTTCCATTTTTTTAAAATTCATACCATAGGAAATAAAATAAGATATCATTTTTTATACAACTTGGACCGTTTTTTATAAAAAAAATTAGAAAAGTGGCAACTTGCAACATTTAAAAGACAAAACTTTAAAAGATCTTTATTAGACTTCCATAGAAAAAAACGAAAGATTAACTTGACATAATACAAATTGAACCACATCAAATGGTGATCTTTTTATTTTTGTTTTTCTTTACTCCCAATATTTATTTATTTAATTGGCATTGCTGGAGGAGGTAAATTACATCTGACATTCATAATGACAGTATGGGTAAAATAATTTTTTAGTTAACACAATCAAATTTGACTGTGATAAGATTGTATAGATATCTTCAAAAGTATAGAGTGTGCCAGTCCATCAAATCTACCCATGAACGCATAATCTTTTATTAAATGCTTAAAATTTAATCTAAAATCACCATTGAAACGCATGAACACCTCTCCCACCACCTTGACTTTAGTTAAATATAGGTTCAAGCAAGGCTCTCTACCGTGCACTCCAAAATCTCTACTTATTGTCTCTTATGTGGCAAAATCAACACACCTAGTTTTGTACACCATACAAAATTGCAATAGAGAATCATATGCAAAGGAAGAAGTGGAAGTCGTCAAGTTTGTGATGCCCTTTTGTTACAGGCATGATATGATCTCCTACTCATCTTATGTAGATGTGCAGTTGCTCAACAAAAGCAAAGCTGTGTATGAAAAATAATCTTCATCATAGATTTATCATTACCCTCGTAATGGTTCATGGTCAAATTCTCTATTCTAGGCTCTCTAACATAAAAAGAATCCAGTCTCTAAAAATATAGATTATATATGGTGTACATTTAAGCTCCAAGTGCTAAGGAATCTATATATCTAATAAGTATATGGTGTACATTTAAGCCTCGATTGTAACACATTTGTGATTTTTCCCAGTTTACCCCTTTTTATTTTTATCCATTCATGCTAGGACCATGTAAATGTTCTTAACAATTTTCCTGTCACCTAGAATTGCTACTTTTTTAATTCCTATAATTAAGAAAAATATGTGTTGCAAGTATGCATATGGTTACCATGATCCACTTCATGAGGTTACCATATATGATAGGAAAGATATATCATCTACTATTATTTTCTGTCTTGAAACATATATGTTGTTCATTGTTTACCTATCTTCACTCACATGAGGTTACCATGATCCACAACCTCTATTGTCTAGCATCTAATTCCTTATTGTCTTCTCATTATTAGTAACTTAAACAAAGCTCAGTAACACACTCCTGCATGACAAAAAACAAATTTATCAAGTGGGCAGTACACATGCCCTGATGAAAGTCCTACCCATCACAAATGTATATCTCTTATTATGTGTCTACCATTATTTTATTGGTAGTTTTTTGAGCTCTAACTCATGAAGAGTTGAAAATCCCACTTTGTCTTCATATTACATTCATCACTTAAACATATCCCTTATCCAGAGTAATATGTAAATTTTGCTTAATTATTTATACCTATAAGGCCAAATTTGATTGATTCATTAATTAGCCTATGTATGTACTAGTTTATTGAATGCATCAACATAAAATAGAAGCCCCATCCATAAGTATGAACAATTAGGCCTATAAGTTGTACAAGTTTTATGTCAGCAATTTCACATTTGTTGAAGTTCATGAGAATGAAGGATAGACTTTGAAATTGGACGTAAATGTAGGACAATGATTCATTTAAGAAGTTTGATGCACACAATCCCTATTGCATTCAAGGTGCAAACTTCTTCTCCATATAAGTTTTTGGTGAAGCCTCCCAATGGGTCCATACTGCCTCAAGGAGACAACTTTTGAAATAATATTGAATCCAAGAAATGATCTCCCTGAGGAATATCCTTGTTCTCAAGACAAATATCTCACAAAAATTGCCTTGGCCCCTAACTACAAAAGGATGGGAATAGCTTACCAAATAAGGTGCCCAAATGATTGGTTTGCCTCTCAAGAAAAATAGATCTTTGTAGATGGCAAGCTGGAGGTTGTTTACATAGGAGGTCACCTACTTTGTCATCTAGCATGGCACTATCTATCATAGGGAACCTCCAGTACTCTTCCACAACCCTCGTACTCTACTCCATGCCCAATCCCATCCTCAATTATTTACCTCTAATAAAAACCACAATAAACATTACATGAAAATTATCCAATTCACCGACCTAAATATGTCTTACTTCTTCACATTTTAAAAATCATTCAAACATTTGGACCTAAATTGATATTAGATCCGTGGATATGTTAGGGGCCTTCTAAATCTATTTTCCTTGTATTCTGATATTAAAACCAGATCCAATTTTATTTTAAGCTATGGTGCATAAAATATTGAATATGAGTTTTATTATGATTTTGCTTTGATTGGTTTATCTGTCATCTCAGCCACTTCAAAATACCTTTTAAAATCCACCGCTCCTTCGATGAGAGTTTGAATGTGTTAGCTTATTAATTATTTTATATAAATTCATTGTGGCCTCACTACTTTTCTTCTATGCCAACCTCCTACCACTTGTTATTTTGACCGTTCGAATTATTCAGTTCTACCCTTAAAAAACTTAGTTCATGGATTAATCAGGTCTACCCTTGGTATTGAATTCCATTTTGCTCAACTTTTGCTTTATGAGCTTCAATCTGGAATTCCCTGTGATATTAACTACTTTTATAATAACCTCAGATTTGTTATTCTTAGTTTAGCTTAACTTCTCAGATATCAAAGACCTTGAAATCCATGTGTTTTGGCCTCGCACTATTTGCCACCTAGATGTCCTCATCTCGCATTGGTTGCACCAAATTGTGGTGAAGATTGGGATTGGTCCATAAAATGATTGGAGGCCAAAAGATAAGAGAATAAGATTTGATCAACTTTTAACACATGGTGAATAGATTTGATCTGAGAGGTGTTGTGACAAATATTAGAAGATGATTCATCAATATCTTAGGTTTTAAAAATTTGTTGTCAATCACTCTAGATCATGTTTGTGAGTGTAGATCTGACCTAATGATTAAGGACCTAAATCAAACCCTTGGATGAGTTGGATTTGTGACTAACAAAGAACAACAAGTGTACAATAAACTTAAAAAGATATTAGTTTCAAATTAATAAAACAATGTATCTCATATTAAAGAGACTAATCTTAAAAACTCTTTTAGTTTTACCCCACATTGGAGGTGAACTAAGGAAATTTATGAAAGCTTGTCATGAAGTATACGACTTGTTGAGCTTTGCAGGCAAATGTTATATTGATCTCAATGCCAATTAAATAAGCCTCTTTATCAATATCAATAGAGACAAGGATCATATTTGCATGGTCGTAGAAAGGGAGTTCTAGAAGCAATAAATGGAATACAATAAACTTCCTTCAAGTTTTGAAGATTCTCTTAAATTTTTTGAAGAGGAAATTGGACTCCTAGACTATCTATTAGAGAAATGTGAGGGATTTCTCAAAAGAGAAAATCTAAAGAAGTAAATATCAATAAGGCCTATCTTTGGCAAGATGTGATGCTTTCTGTAGTGGACCTAAACAATTGTAATTAATATATCTCTGGATTTTTCATTATCTCGGTAGTTAAGAGTGTTTAAGTTGTTTCTAAATTTGGTAGAATAGAATAGAATACTAAGCTATGTAACCTGATATTTAGTTATGGCTATTGTAATTAATGCACAAGATTCATGGGTAATGAGTGTTGATTTTTTGTAGCTCAGAAGGTGGGCCCATGTGGAGGGTGGAAGTTGCTTAAGGGCAACTCGAGTTGGATATTTAGCAACAACATGATTTCTTTTTTATTAATAGAATGTTTCTTGAGTTGTGAGGTGGAGATAACACCAAGAGTGATTTTATGTGTAAGGAAAGCCAAGTTATATAAGGAAACTTTCTTTTCTCTTGCAAGGAAAGTTTCTTTTCTCTTGTATCAGTAGGGATATATATGTAAGATTGCTATAGCAACATTGTATTGTCTTATGTGTGGAAAGTTTGTTGTTGAGGCTAAAAAGAAGATCCAACATTTGCAAGTTTTTCCCCATATTGGGGTTTCCTGGTTATATCTGTGTTATTGTCTCTTTGTGTATGGCTTCTTGTTATTTGTTGCTTCCACTATTATTAGCTATTAATTAACCTAGAGTATTGATTGTTATAAATCAGATAGAGGTTCTATTCTGTGAATTTATTGTGCAATTAATCTATAACTGGGTTATAAGAAATTAACATGGTATTAGAGTTCTAAACTCTAAATACGAAGCCAAGATTTGTGATGCAGATTTCAAGAAAAAAAAAATTAGATTTTTATCTCTAGTTTCCTCTGTGGCTATGGCAACCAGTGTTCGATATAAGGATAGGCTTGAAGGTGCATCCAACTTCTTATAGTGGAAAGTTCGGATTACATCTGTTCTCAAGGTGAACAGGTTGTGCATCTATGCTAGTACAAAGGTGACACCACCAACAAATGATCCTATTGCCCTAGATTCGCATGAAGTCAAGGAGGCCAAGGCCCAGAGGATTATCCTGGACAGGGTGAGAGATCATCTAATTCCTCATCTATCAGGGAAAGACACCACTAAGGAGATGTGGGATTCACTCACAAAACTTTATCAGAGCGACTATCAGAGTCGTAAGATGATGCTGAAAGATAAATTGCATAACAGCAAGATGTTTAAAGGCGAGAGAGTGACCTCTTACTTGTCCAAGCTAACATAGGTCAGGGATGAGCTGGCTACTATTGGAGAGATGATTGCTAAAGATGAGTTGGTGTGTATAGCCTTGAATAGTTTTTTGAAGCATTAGGAAGTGTTTGCCGAGTGTGTTTTTGGCAGAGATCAGCTACCTAATTGGGCGAGGCTATGGGATGATTTCGTTCAGGAAGAGATCCGTGAAGGTGCTCATCGAGGAGATCAGACAAAGAAGGGTTAAGATGATGAAAATCTTGTTCTTACAAGCAAGGGTAAGTAAAAGTCCAATAAAGGGCAAACAGAAGGTTCTTCCAAGAATGGGAAGAAGAAAGATCTGAGCAAGATAAAATATTTTTGCTGCCATCAAATGGGTCACTATGCCAGTCAATGTCTGAATAAGAAAAATAAGGACAAGTAGAAGAAGCAAGTTGCTGCCATAGTAGAGGTGGACAAGTTTGCATCACGATTGGAGAATGAGTTTTCACTCATTGCCTGTCTCTCAAGTTCAATTACCAATAGGGTGTGGTATATTGATAGTGGGGCTTCTTGCCACATGACGGGAGTTAGAGAATGCTTCACCAAGTTAGAGGAGAAGAAGCTGGATTTCTATATTGAGCTTGGAGACAATGCCAAGTACCATGCAACTGGTATTGGCACCGTCAAGTTTCAGAGGAAGTCTAGCAAACCCTTGTTGGTGGAGGATGTGTTGTATGTCCCTGGCATGAAAAAGAATTTAATTTCAGTTTCTACCTTGGAGGACAAGGGTTACATCATAACCTTTGAAAGGGGCAAAGTCTATATTCGTCCCAAGGATTCCAAGGTTGCAAAAGTGATTAGAGTCAGGCATGGTAGCTTGTTTCAGTTATAGTTTGAGCCAGCACATGCGTTGGTAAGAAGTTGTAGAGGGCTAGGAGAATTGTGGCACAGGAGGATGGCTCATATTCACCATGGAGCACTTAATGTGCTCAAGGAAATAGTGATGGGGCTGCCTGAGATGAAGATAGAAAACCATGAAGTGTGCAAGGGTTGTGCTCTTGGGAAATATGCCAAGACTAGTTTTCCAAGCAGTGACATTAGATCCAAAGGGATTTTGGATCTTGTACACTCCGATGTGTGTGGGCCCATGTCAACAGTATCCTTGAATGGGTATGAGTATTATGTTACTTTCATTGATGACTTCTCTAGGAAGATGTGGATATATTTTCTGAAGAACAAAGATGAGGTCTTTAGTAGGTTCAAAGAGTTTAAGGCTCTTGTGGAGAACCAAACAGGGAGGAGGATCAAGATACTGAGGTCTGATAATGGAGGTGAGTATACCTCGAATGCCTTCAAATATTTCTATACTCAGGAAGGTATCAAGAAAGAGTTAATAGTTACATACAACCCTCAGCAGAATGGGGTTGCTGAATAGAAAAATAGGGCTATAGTTGGAGCAGCTAAGGCCATGCTTCATGATCAAGATCTACCTTGGTTCTTATGGGCAGAAGCTTGCAATATAGCTGTGTATTTGTAGAATAGGAGCCCTCACAAAGTGTTGGAAAAATTGACTCTAGAAGAGGCATTCACCATTAAGAAACTAGATTTGGGGCACATTCACATCTTTGGATGCCTTGTGTATTGTCACATTCATTTAGAGAAGAGAACCAAATTGGAACCAACTACAGAGAAGGGTATCCTTATTGGGTATAGTGAAACTTCTAAGGCCTATAGAGTTTTCATTCTTGCCCTTAGGAAAATAGTAGTTCGCAACGATGTGAAGTTTGAGGAAGAGAGGGCTCTTCAAAAGTCTAGCAGCTTGATGAATAAGGAGAAGCAATCACCTATGGTTGAGGCAGAACAAATCCCTCAAACTTTAGGCCTGTAACTTGGAGAGCAGAGCAAGTAGGCCGAGCAAGTTGATCAGAAAGAGGAACAAATAATTCCTCGGCCTCAGATTCCTATTACTGAGAAGAAGAGAAACAAAGCGGCTGAGCAGACACTAAGAGAGGCCCAGGAGTATGTTGGTGACCCATAGAATTCAGCCAAACATAGACAAGCTCCCAAACGTTATTCTATATATGTGGAACTTATGAGTGAATTAATTGAAGAGGAGCCTTCCAACTTTCAGGAGGTGTCCAAGCACCAAGTATGGAGGGATGCCATGGTTGAAGAGTATTCTTTCATCATGAAGAATAGCGTGTGGGAGGTAGTACCTTGTCTAGAAGGTAAGTCTGTGGTGGGCTCGAGATGGTTGTATAAGATTAAGCATGTTGCAGATGGTAGTGTGGAAAAATTCAAAGCCCAGTTTGTGGCTAAGGGGTCATCTCAGAAGGAAGGAGTCAACTATGATGATACTTTTGCTCCAATAGCCAAGTACTCATCCATAAGAGCTATCATTTCTATAGCAGCACAGATGGGTTAGAGGATTCACCAGATGGATGTAAAGATGACCTTCCTCAATGGAGAGATTGAGGAAGAGATTTACATAGAATAGCTTGAAGGATTTGAAGCACACGGGAGGGATTCTCATGTATGCAGGTTGAGAAGAGCACTGTATGGGCTCAAGTAGGCTCCTAAGGCATGGTATTCATGTATTGACAGTTACAGAGCGTGGGCTTCATCAAGAGTGAGGCAGATCTGAACCTGTACTATGTTCAGGTGAAGGATGACTTTCTTATATTAGTGTTGTATGTTGATGACCTATTTCTCATAGGGTCAAAGGAGCTCATAGCCCACTGCAAGCAGGATCTTGTAGGAGAGTTTGAGATGAAGGAATTGGGGTTGATGCAGTACTTTCTAGGATTGGAGTTGTGGCAGAAAGAGGGAGAGATCTTCCTTGGACAAGGGAAGTACATAATTGATATCCTGAAGTGATTTAGGATGGAGGATTGTAAGCCCATGTCCATGCCACTTGTGACCAACTAGAAGAAGATTGATGCTTCCAAATCAGAGGCAGTGGACCCAACTTTATACAGACAGTTGATAGGTTCTCTTTTATATCTGATCAACACTAAGCCAGACATTTATTTTGTAGTGAACTCACTTAGTCAATTTATGGTCAAACGTAAACGTGTGCACTGGATAGCTGTGAAACATGTTTTGAGGTATCTCTAAGGCACAATTGATTATGGGCTAAAGTATGTTCAACAGGATGGACTGAAGCTTGAGGGGTTCACCGATATAGATTGGGCAGGCAGTACAGCTGATCAGAAGAGCACTTCAGGGTGTAGTTTCAGTTTGGGATTAGGAGTAGTCTCTTGGTACAATAGGAAACAAAATTCAGTTGCACTGAGTTCTGCAGAGGCCGAGTATATGGCAGCCAGTATGGCTACATGTGAGGCTATTTGGCTTCGAAAACTTCTAGCTGGGCTTTTTGATCAGGAGCTAGATCCTATAGTCATTTACTGTGATAATCAGAGTTGTATCAAACTCTCTAAGAATCTAGTGTTTCATGACAAGTCAAAGGACATTGATATCAAGTACCACTTCATCAAAGATTATGTGGAGAAGGGGACAGTGAAGCTCCAGTACATTCCTAGTGACAAACAGATAGTAGATATCCTGACCAATCCCTTGATGAAGAGTAAGTTTGTATACTTTAGGGATAAGCTGGGTGTTGTGCAGAACACCTTCCTTGCTAAGAGGGAGTGTTGATTTTTTGTAGCTCAGAAGGTGGGCCCGTGTGGAGGGTGGAAGTTGCTTATGGGCAACTTGAGTTGGATATTTAGCAACAGCATGATTTCTTTTTTATTAATAGAATGTTTCTTGAGTTGTGAGGTGGAGATAACACCAAGAGTGATTTTATGTGTAAGGAAAGCTAAGTTATGTAAGGAAAGTTTCTTTTCTCTTGTAAGGAAAGTTTCTTTTCTCTTGCATCAATAGGGCTATATATGTAAGATTGCTGTAGCAACATTGTATTGTATTATGTGTGGAAAGTTTGATGTTGAGGCTGAATAGAAGATCCAACATTTGCAGGTTTTTCCCCATATTGGGGTTTCCTGGTTATATCTGTGTTATTGTCTCTTTGTGTATGGCTTCTTGTTATTTTTTACTTCCACTGTTATTAGTTGTTAATTAACCCAAAGTATTGATTGTTATAAATCAAATAGAGGTTCTATTCTGTGAATTTATTGTGCAACTAATATGTAACTGGGTTATAAGAAATTAACAATGAGGAGATAGGACATGGCCATGGACTCTATGCCTTTTCCTCTCACTACACCCAATTCCACTGCTCAACTCACAACAAAGGAATGCTCACATGACAATCGAACACTCATAATTTTCTTCCATAGTTTCATTTTTTATTTGATCAAATTACCATTAGGATAGATGTGTGTTAAAGGCAATGTAAACTAGGTAGCTATTAGGAAATTAGGATGAGACTTTTTTGTTTGATAAATTTGGATATTGATAGATATTTATATTCAAATGTAGTGAAAGCAAGGGCAAAGGTAGTCACAATTGCATGCATTACATATGCAATCCCTATGGTTAGTATCAATGATTACTACTCTTTGTCATGCCTTATCTAAATATTAGTATTGCCTAATCACTATATGTGAAATGTAATTGATATGAATTTATCTCATCCTAGAATCTAAGTTGCTAGACTTGAAAATATTTTATAGACTAATTTTGATATTAAACGTCAACTTTTGATTTCATATCATTTGCATTTAATATATTGTTATACTAATTTTCTTTGACTTGTTGATCACTCAATCATTGGATCCCATGAGAGCTTCTTTCTCATTTACTAGGATTTATTTCTAAGCTATATTTCATAATGAATTTGGACAAGAATAGTGATCAAAGATTTTTTCACTTTTATTCCCTTCCAATCTCTCCACAAAACCAATTTTCTATGTGATTCAATTTATAGTTTGATCATGTCCATTTTTGTTTGTTCTATTTTCTTCAAACATTTGATTAAACTTAGATCTCAATTAACTTATGCTATATATTTCATAGTGAAGTTGCACAAAAATAGTGATCAAAGATTTTTTTCAGTTTTATTCCCTTCCAATCTCTCCCCAAAATCAATTTGCTATGTGATTCAATTTATAGTTTGATCGTATCCATTTTTTGTTTGTTTTATTTTCTTTAGACATTTGATTAAACTTGGATCTCAATAAACTTATGTTATATATTTCATAATGAAGTTGCAGAAAAATAGTGATCAAATATTCTTTTCACTTTTATTCCCTTCCAATCTCTCCTCAAAACCAATTTGCTATGTGATCTAGTTTATAGTTTGATCATGTCCATTTTTTGTTTGTTCTATTTTCTTTAGACATTTGATTAAACTTGGATCTCAATTAACTTATGATATATTATATACTTCAACTGCATCTAGATGTTGATTGAATTGTTATGTTTAACTTTTATTTTTTCACTCAATCTCATTGTGTAACTAGGCCCAAAATCTATTGATATTTTGTTTTGATTATGCCTTCTTTCATTTTGAGTTCTTTTCTTTTTTTGGTTTTAACCTTGATCTACTCTTATACATGGTTTCAATTTTAAAGACAATATAAGTAGATTTTGTGTTTGGTTGACCCTCTAAACTTGAGGAATATAAATTGATGTCTTGCCAAATAACTTGAACACAAATTTTGCTTGATCTCCTATGTAATCTCTTTATCTCATCTAGAAAATGGAGTGCCCTATTATGTTGAGTGCAACAATCAAAGTATAGGGTCATCTGCACTCACATGCATAGGAAATGTGTTGGCCTCCTTTCATGAGAAGGAAGTTGATTACAAATTCCTCTCAGTGGACTTCTAAATATACACTCACAATATATCTCCTTTTGTCACTATTGATATAAGAAAATAAATATTTGACTCGCTTCCTTTCTTTCTTCCATACATTCACATCACTGATAATTTGATTTGTTGATGTAGCCATTTGGATAGTCATGGGTCTAGATGTTGACTAGTACAAAGTGCTTGTCAACATTGAGCACACAATCTTGACATTGAACAAGGTGTTTGTGGCCATCTCACTACTAGCACCTTGAAGAGATTAGAGTGGGAGACAACGATCACATGTTTGGTCATGTGTGACTAATGGAACCCCTAAGCTCATGCCTCTTACCCTTGTTGCTCCACATTAGGTCCTTCTGAGTTAATGGGATCAAAGAGAGAGCTTCACACACAACTTCAAAAGCAAGTATAAATCCTTCATAGAGTTTAAGTGCTTGTTAATGGAGGTTTACAAATTTTTTGAGGTATATATTTAGGTGATCTTTATTTTTGTTCTTTTATTTTGTCTAAAGGATATATAGGGCGTTGCTTTTGTAGACAAACCTATGGGTCCAATTGCTAGTTTAGAATATTTATATCATCTAAACACTCTACGAGGCTATTGGCATTTCGAACGCACATTTCGATAAATCCTGTCTGATACATAACAATAAACTTTTTAAACGTTGTCCTATTTTGTGGACACGGCTACTGAAACTTGAAAAGAATTATATAAAACCGCCCTTATTTCCTGTTTGATGACCTGTTAAGTTTTAAAAATAAGAAGTTGTCAAAGTTTGAACAGTGGAGAAAAGGGATTCACGTTTATGAAATGGCACGATTTCAAACCCTGAAGAATTTGTCAAGAAGAAACTTTCAAAACAACTTTAAAAATGGAAGAAAGGGAAAAGAAAAAGAAAACAACAAAAGCTATCAAGTTTGAAGGCCTGAAAGCCACTGCAACTGTCAGCATTTGAATTTTGATTTGAATATAGTTTTATAACATAGCAGATATTTCACGTGTATTTTTTTCGTGGGAGTGCCAGAATGCAAAGTAGGTACATATGGACTGTGCGAAATGGACATAGAATTGAACTGTCATTTCGTTCCCATACTCCCACGAGATAAGCATCTAAATTAAAAAGAGTTTTTTAGTGGCTTCTCCCCTGTACAGCGTTTTCCAGTCACTGAATAATGGAGAGAGATTAGCCAACGTGCAAAACGTATTTTAGGAGGGTCCAGTCTTGCCAAAAAAAAGTCGCAAAAAACAAGAATTATTTGCTTGGCTGCTTTAGATTGCGCGTCAGTGGATAAGATTTACCTTTAGATTGTAGCCCGGAAGATTCCCACTGCCGAAAAGACTATAAAACGGGGCTACATGTAGAGAGAAAGTGTGTAGCTCGATCTGTGGTTTTAGATTTTGGTCTTACTACTCATCTAGACTGTTTGCAATGGCTGGCAGAGCTTCTGTAGTTTATGAGCCAAGTGTTTTCTGTGTGTTGATGTTATTGTTGGTGATGTTATCTTTTGCTGCTGAAGCGAAGGTGCATTTTCACAAATGGAAAGTAAATTACCAGACATGGGCTCCTGATTGCGTGCAGGTGAACATCATCTCTATAAATGGACAATACCCCGGGCCAACCATCAGAGCCAGAGAAGGGGACACTGTTGTTGTCCAGTTAGAAAACTTGATGCCCACTGAAAATGTTGTTATTCACTGGCATGGCATTCGCCAGGTAAATTATCTGTTTTTCTTTTCATTTTTCCTTTCAGTTTATTTATTGTAGAAATAACTCTCTTAATTATTTCAAATCCTGAGAGGTAGAGTATGTATGTTTCATATTAGAAACACAGTTAGGTGCCTCCTATATAGTGGAAGTATGAGGTAGTCTCATACATTATAAGTTACCTGTAGACCTAAAATCAGGTAGCCTGACATCATAAACTATAAAAAGATCCATTTACATTTCTATTAACATTTTGCATTGCAGATCGGCACTCCCTGGGATGACGGGACAGCTTCCATGTCACAGTGCGCAATCTATTCAGGCGAAACCTACGTGTATAAGTTCGTTGTGGACAGAGTAAGTTGGAATCTCTTTCAATATGAAATCTGTGCTTCACTTAACTATAATATTGATCATGAACATGTAAAATGCAGCCAGGGACGTACTTCTATCACGGTCATTATGGCCTTCAGAGGTCAGCAGGGTTTTATGGATCGTTGATAGTGGATGCGGCGGGCAAAGAAGCCTTCACCTACGATGGAGAGATGAGCATCGTTTTAAACGACTGGTGGCACAAGAGCACCTACGAACAGGCCGTGGGTCTCTCTTCCAATCCCTTCGTCTGGGTTGGGGAGCCTCAGGTATACCATCTACATTTCATTTAGCAGAGTGGTCTGAAATAAAACATGTTATGTAAATTTGATAAATATCAAAATTAATGGAGTTTACATTAAGTATTAAAAAGCTTCATTTTATTATTATTTATAACTTGGCTATTAAATTTATCATTGAACTTCATTTTTTTACTTTCTAATTTTTAAAATTAATTCTATCTAAATTTTTTAATTTTTATTTTCGTTTTTATCTTACTAATTTTTTTATATATTGATAAATCACACTTTCTTTTGTTAAGCTTGATTCATAAGTGACTTTTATTTTTATTTGATTTACATTATTTTATAATTTTTTTATTATTGTAAAATTTCTTAAAAATACTTATATGCTTTAGTGACATTGATTAAAAGCCACGACATAACCTTATTACTAGAATTTGCCATCTTTATGCTCTAGTACCTAGCTGATTATACCATATTGACTAACAATTAACTCGACCTCAACTATGCCACCAAGCTTCAACTTGGAGGTCAAGCTGCACCCTAACAATTAAAATCTTCTTGGCCTAGTAACATTGCCATACATTCAGCTTCTAACAATTTTGTGTTAAGCCATCTTATGTCTTTGATCTCTACAATGTTGTCAAGCCAATTCCAGAATCACTTTATGATAACTCATCCATTGATAACTAAATGATAACTAAAGAATTTCTAATATTACAATAGTACAAAAACTACTTGTTACTAAAAATGTATTCCAAGCATATAATAATTTAAGGATTACAAATTACAATGTGATGTTTGTTCTTATTTTAAAGCATATGTGACGTTCAATCTGGCAGTTAACAATCATTCGAATCTCACCATTTTTTTTGTGCCGCTTTTTACCAGTCGCTGCTGATAGAGGGGCGAGGACAATACAACTGCTCAGCAACCAGCAAGTCCTGCAACACTACAAACACACAGTGCTCGCCTTACGTCTTGCCGGTGCAACCTGGGAACACATACCGCCTCCGTATAGCAAGTGTGGCATCTCTTTCGGCCCTCAACTTTCTGATTCAGGTTGGTCAGCTTGACCCAAGAATCTTTATTTATTAATCAACGTTCTCGTTGTCTACATCGACTAAGTAGGGCTATTCAAGGCTTTCCCATGTTTCTCACATTTGGTTTTGTGCAGGAACACAAGATGACGGTTGTGGAGGCAGACGGGCATTACGTAGATCCGGTGGAAGTAGACAACCTGGACGTATATTCCGGCGAATCGTATTCCGTTCTGATAACGGCGAACCAGGACCCTTCTCAAAACTATTGGGCGGGTGTGAACGTGAGAGGCAGGCAGCCCAAGACGCCCACTGGACTGGCCGTCCTAAACTACCTTCCCAATCCCTCAACGAAGCTCCCCACTGCTCCATCTCCCACGAGCCCACTGTGGAACGACTACGCGTACAGCAAAGCTCTGGCTAAGAAATTCGTGGCTCTCAAAGGACACGAAGAACTTCCCCCGATTCAGTCCCACAGGCAGCTGATCCTTCTCAATACGCAGAACAAGATCAACGGATACACAAAGTGGGCGATCAACAACATTTCACTGGTGCCTCCTCCGACTCCATACTTGGCCGCCATGAAATACAAAATCAAGGACGCCTACGATACCGCCCCACCTCCCGACGTGTACACTCCCCGTGACTACAACATCACCATTCCTCCTCCAAATCCCAACGCCGTCGAAGGGAACGGTGTGTACGTCTTCAAATCGAACTCTGTTGTGGATGTGATTCTTCAGAATGCGAATACTCTCACTGCCAACAATTCAGAGATCCATCCATGGCATCTGCACGGCCACGATTTCTGGATTCTTGGATATGGAGATGGCGTGTTTGACCCAGCAAAGGACCCTCTAAACTACAACACAGTTAATCCTTCGCTGCGCAACACGGTGGCAGTATTTCCATATGGATGGACAGCCATTCGATTTAAAGCCGATAATCCAGGAGTATGGGCATTCCACTGCCATTTGGAGGCCCACTTTTTCATGGGGATGGGAGTGATGTTTGCAGAGGGAATAGAAAAAGTAGGAAAGTTGCCCAGTGCAGCGATGGGATGTGGCCTGACCAAGAATAAAATTCACATGCACCACTGATCTCTCTCTCTGCCCGAGGCACCAATTTTTTTAAGATATGATTTTATCTACTGTGAAGGTCATCATCAATTATCAATTATAAACTAGCAACTGGACCAATAGGTTCAATGGGAACGCTGATAGTTTTTAGCAGAAATTGTAAATTTTTTTAGAAGTATTTTGTAGAGTTTTAACATGTTTAGATTATTTTGCTGTTGTTGGCTATATGTTGTCTACACTAGCTTTTGTTTGATCGTTTTTTGCCTACTTGACCACTGGTAACTATGGTTGGAATATTTTATAGGGTGTGGTTGAATTGAAATACTTCTGATAGAATTTGAAAGTTTTCATCACAAAAGGACAAGTGTCTTGGTGGTGGAAAATCTCACTAAACAAAAGTAGGTTTTAAGTTTGAATGTCAGCATATCTAATATTCTCATTGTTGTATCTATGATTCCTTATAGAAACAAATAAAATTCTTATCCCAAAGCAACAAAAAAAAATTAAAATTAAAATTATGTAAAAATGCCTAAAATGGGTCAAATAACTCTTATACATAACAATTTACATACACTCCAAGCTCTTGGGAATGAATCTACACCTTTACATTGTTTAGTAATTTGAGCTCCTTTAGTGAACACTAGTTCGTTCAATATTTAGGAGTGCAATATTTGGTTAAATTGTATTTTAAATTGGTAGATTTAGATAACATCCAATATATGTTTCATTTAATAGAAAGTAGAAATCAATGCCAAATATGTGTGTTTATGGCTCGGTCTCCATTCTCTCCACCTCAAATCCAGTAGGAATGACCTTTAAAAGTTGAATGATAAATGCTTTCAACCATGGTGAAAAAAGAGTATTTTGCAAGTAATTGTTATCTTGATATTTTTATCATGATGTGAATTCCATGAAAAATACATATATGAAGCATAACATTACTACTTTAAATTTAGATAGGGAAATTTAAATTTTATTTCTGAGATTTTCATTACTATTTTAATTTTAATTTTTATGAAAAGTTTATTTATTTTATGTATACTTCTAAAAATTTAGTCAAATAAAATTTTGACACCTAAAATTTTTACACACAATTAACATCTATAAACATTCTTAATAGAAAAATGTTTTCAAAACATTATATACACTCTATCTAAGTAGATGATATTGATATAATTAGTCGATAGGCTTTTATATGTGAGCATTATATGGTCAGAATTGTCTCACGTCGTAAAAAAAATCACCTAAATTTTTTCTAAACTTGTCGATTGTTCCTATTGACGTATTCCTTGAACCTCACATGGGTGCAAGTTATAGTTATCTGATAGGCTTTTATATGTGAGCACTATAGTGCTCGGAATTGTCTCACACCGTAAAAAAAAATTCACGTCAGAAAATTTTCTAAAGTCACCAGTTGTTGCTATCAGTTCAAGGGATACGCTGATAGGAAATTGAAAGTAACATTTAAATATATATTTTAAAGTCAGTTTATAAATATTAAGATTTTTTTTTTTATGGGTAAGGATGCAAAGCATCATAATATATTATATTAAATTATTTAATGTTTTTACAAAAGGGGGGGGTCCAAAGACCGGATTTTATAAATAAGATCATCTCAAAAATGGCTCACAGATATTCATATTAATATTATAAATATTAAGAATTAATATTTTAATATTACATAATTAATTATATAATGATAAATCTATACATGCTTTGATTACAATTTTGTAAATTTTGATAAGTAATGGCATCTATTTATTCAACCCTCCCAAGACTTGTGTATCAAGTAAGGTGATCCAATTTCCCATATCCTTGACAGTCCCAAAATATTTTCACAGGGCAATTCCATTATAGAGGATATTCATCCATGTTAACATGTGCTTGAGAGATTCACTAAAGATTTAATCTATAGAGTTGCAGAGTTCCAATCATTGCAAATAACTGGGATAGAACAATAACTATGGTCTTATGTTATGAAGATGGAAACCAAAGAAGTCCAAATGTACGATTTCACTTTACTTCCCATTGAGACTTCAATTTGGACAGCTTAAGGGTCAACATCTAATTTAAATAAAAAGTGGCTTAGAATTGTATCTAGGTATGCTTAATAATAAGAATAGGTTTAAGAGATAAAAATTAAAATGTTTATGATTTCAATTAGAGTGAACTACAATGAATAGATTGACCATCCAACATTCTCCTGCCCAATCATATAACAATGCCAACAATAGTGACCATGTCTAGATTCTTTATATGTTGAATGAAATACATGTATTAGCTTAAACACTTAAATTTCATTATCATATGAGGTGTCCCAAATGTGCATCTAAACTATTATAAATGCCCGCCATACTCTCTTTCATCTATAAGCATCAAAATCTCTGTTTATATACATGTTAGGTCATGGTAGTTTGATTGTGTAGCAAGCTTCCAAATTTGTCTTCCCTTCTACATTACAAGATTTTGTTTCAAGAAAGGCCAATATTCTTAGCTGTAAGAAATTGTTATGGTAGTTAGTGGAAATTACCTGAAAAGTATATAAAAACCATTATTCTCATTTTGACACTAACACTTAGAAGAATAAGTAAAATGCTCAATTTTACTATTATGCTATTTCATTTAAGCAATTAAATTCCACTACAAGGCTTTTAAGCTCAAGAATTTTCAATAGAAACTGGTAAGTTTTACTTGTTAAACACTTGTTAGAGGACCATGTGTGAGCATTCACTATTTGCAAGTCTTTTATAATAGCTAATTCGTTATCAATTAAACAATTGTTACAGGACCATGTGTGAACACAAACTATTTTTAAAAAATTTATAAGGCAAAATTAGCTACAATTTGAAATTGGATTATTATCTTGTGATGTGAATTAATGGAACCATGATGTTCTTGTCACTACTGATGTTTGTGAAGAAAATTACAATACTTGTAATTTTGACTTTAAATATGTATGGCATCCAAGTCTTACAAAAATTTATGTAAAAATTCCTTTAAGTGCCTACAGATATATATCATCCCATGTTTGTAATAAAACCAATATTATTGAAGATAAGGAGAAAAAAATGAAGTTAAAAACACAAACTAAGTGCATGAAAACACAAGCTTATACCTTCAAATGATCTCCCTCTCCTTGATAAGGTGGAGGAGCTTGCACCTAAGAGCTCCTAGCTTTACCCAAGAGGATGATTGTGTAATGTGGATTGCTCCTTGCTTGCTCAACACAATATGATGAGGATAATGGTGGATTTGATAAAGGATTTGATGAAGGATTAGATATGGATAGAGAGGCTAGAATCATTTTGGCATGGTGAGGGTATGATGAGAGGAGATGACAGAACTTTTGGCATAGTGATGATAGGGTGAAGAAGTGATCCAAATGGCTTGGGCGAGGGTTCTATTTATAATTTTTTGATAAAAGAATGGAGGGTGAGGATTGAAAGTTTAGATCAATGGCTAGGAATGCTTGAGGATTAGGGTTGGGATTGGAGTTGTAGTCTCGTGACAAGTGTCACAAGAAGGTTGGATGAGAGAGATCAAGGGTTGGGATTTGGTCAATGGGATTGGAGGGCTCTCATTATTTGTGAATTTTAAATTCACATGGAGAAAGGTGACGAGGATTAAAATGAATTAAAAATTTATTTTTTTGGAAGAGTGGATATGACAAGTGAATTAAAAATTCATCTCATGGGGGAGTGTGAATTAAAAATTAGTTTATGTGGAAGTGTGAAGGTTGAAGGACACATGCACACTTACATGTGGAAGAGGCAGATGTGACCCTTTGAATAAAAAATTGATTTTTATTCAAAGTGTGTGGGAGAATGGGTTAAGCAAGGTTTAATTAAGTGCTTATCTTAATTATTCTAGGTCTAGGAGATAGGTAGGCTAGGGTAGCTAATTAAATAATTGCTATTTAATCAACTAGTCTAGGTTTAGGTTGATTAGTAGGGTAGATTAATTAAATAAGTATGGTTTATTTAATTAATAAGGATTAGGGAGATGGACAAATTAACTAAATAAATTTTGAGAATATTTATTTAATTAATGAGGGATAGTGTTGTAAGGTATAGTGATAAATTAAATGAATTAATTGATCACAAAAGGATGGATAAATGGTTAAGGCTAGATGATTAGGGATAAATTAATTAAATAAAATCAATTTATTTAATTAATAGGAGGGATAATCAGTGGTGTAGAGATATAGGAAATTGGTTTGTAAAGCAAGTCAATTTTAGGTGTCTACATTTGCCCCTCTTTGAAATGGTGTTGTAGCTAAGTAACATTATTTCAAAAAAGTTAAAATATAGAGTTGGATTGGATAGGAAAAGGTTTTGGCTTAGAAGAATAGGGTAAGGTTTAGGGATGATTGGTAAGGGTGATGCCCCCTCGAGAGGACAGGTGGGTTGCAAGAACATGAGTGTGCTCTCGAAATGGATGAAATAAATTGGTTGAAGTGGTTTGGAGGATAATGAGTGAGATGAAAGATTGATGATTTCGGGTAGACTGGTTGATGGATAATCATTGTGCTGAAAATTGATTTAGAGCAATCCTAGGTTTGTTGTAGCAAAGTGGATATTTTCACCAAGGTATAGAAGACCTGGGTGATGATGTTTATCTGACACTTTGCATGGACTAGACATGCAAACAAAGGGATGATCCCATGCATGCCCAAGATAGTACAACCTTGTCTAGACGAGGGAAGGGGACTCATAGCATAAGTCCTTAATACACAAAAGTTATGAAGAACCTTAGATGTAAATGGATATTAATATGCTAGAACTAACCCACCGATCCACAAGATATGAATACTAGCTCGGAGTAATGAGACCAACCCACAAGCACAACATACGAAAACAATGACTATGTACCATTTTAGATGTTTTTGCCACTTACCATGATATAGTGAGATCAAGGTAGTTTTGATGTAATCTTCGAATAAGATAAAAGATAAAAGTCAAAAACAAAAAGACCAAGCAACCAAACAAATAGCCATTATATCTCTTGCCAAGATGGATGATGATTGACGGATTCTACCTATTGTAGGAATGATATATCCTAAGACAGGGATCGATGGTGATTAGACCATGCCCATTGTAGGAATGATATATCCTAGGGCATGGTTTTGACAATTGTTGTAAGATTGGCTCAGGATATGATGGTTGTAAGTTATGGTTGATGCTGATTTGATAGTTGATGATTTTTGTTAAGGGATGATGGTTTTGATAGGTGATGTGATGCTTGGGATGATCTAGTGTAATCTCATGGGATAGGGACCATCCAAATGGGTTGGATGGGTGCATCATATGTACTTGAGTACTGGAAACTCCCTTCATTTCTAGACTACCTACATACCCTGTATCCACAGGATCAAGGCACATTAAGATGTAGGTGGTGATGATATGTAGTTCTAATTTCTAATGATGATGTGGGATGGTTGAGGATGGATGTGATGATGTTGGAAGATGAGATGTGTTGGATGATTTGGGTGATTGTGATGTTGAAATGATTGTTTTGGGATTTTTGTAATTTTTTTGATTTTTTTGGTGTTTTTGGATTTTGTATTGTTTCTAGGATTTTGGGGATATTTTGCTTTTTTTGGATTTTATGAATTTTCTGATATTTTGGATTTTTGCAATTTTGAAGGTTTTGGATGGGGTATGGTTTATTATGAGATGGTTGTATTGGATTGTGTTTAGATATCCTTTGTGCTAGATACCAATGACAAGGGAACACCAAGTCTAGAGGTGAAGGTGATGGGTTTGGATAGGGGGATTGGCGATGAAAGGATAATGGATAGGAGATTTTGATAGATAGATAGATAGATAGATAGATAGATACATGCAGATAAGGGATAGGGTGGGGGATAAAGGATCGGGTAGGGATATGTGATAAGTAGATGGAGAGATTGGCAACGGAAGGTGGTAGAGAGGAGGTTCATGATAGATGGATTGGAAGATAGTGATAGGGTTGCAAGATAGATGGATGGGAGATGGGTATGAGGATGTTCTCCAAGGGCTAGGTTGCAAGGAATCGTATGCACCATTGTAGGTATGATGCTTAGGATTTTGTATGATGGGTAAGTGATTGGAAAGGATGAGTTTTTTAGTATATAGATGGAGGATATGCTTAGAAAGGGAGTATGCCAAGAGGTGTCCAAAGCATGTTGTTGATATTTTGCCCTTTGTCTTTATCAAGACCTAAGGAGGAAGATATAGTGGATAGAATGGATGGCAAATGATAGGATAAATAGGTGATGGTTGATAGGAATATGATGGGATAAGGATAAGATAGTGAATAAGATGTGCAAAGGATATTATGGATGTGGATGAAGGGTATGATCTTGCCCCCAAGTGTAGGGGTACAAAATGGATGGAGCAAGAATTATGCATGATGCCCACAAGGGTTTTTAATCATGGTACTTACCCAAGGCAGCACAAGGAGTGATTTTCACCATTGGATGGATTTTTCTCTTTACTATTTTTTTGACTTTTTTTTTTAAATTTTTTTGCTTTTTTTTTAAAATTATTTTTTATGGAGTGGGGACTCTAGTGTCTATTTCCATAGAAAGGAGAAGATGGTCCCATGTTGGATAGCATTATGGATGACAATTGCATGGATATTGGTGGATAGGAGAAGATGGAATGGATGGTGGATAGTGGATTATGATGTAGATTATGATGTGAATTATGTGGATTATGTAAAATCATGGACCATAGGGATGTGATGGGGATGATATGTAGGATAGTGGATGAAAGATGGAGAGATGGAGGTATGTGGGAATGTCATGTGGTGGAGGGGAACCAAGACCAATGGCTGCACACACCGTGATGTATTTTGAAGCTTATATTTTAGATGGGGGGTGGGTAGTAATGGGGATCAGGATATGTGATTTTTGGATGGTTGATTTGGGATTTTAGGGACCCAAATAGACTTAGGAATTATGCAATTTTTAGACAGGGAGTGGGATGTTTGGTATTTTGGAGTGGTTTGGGAGGTGGATGCCTCATTTTGTTTATTTTCTTTGTGCTTAGGGACCCACACCATTTTTTCTTTTTCCTTTTCTTTTGATGGTGAGGGCTTTGGTAGCCTTTTGGATTTTTGATTTTACTTAGAAGGGATAACATCTTTAGGGATTTGTGCTTTATGAGTTGAGGCATTCAAATTATTACTTTTGAATTTGATGGATTTGGGGGAAGCTTCATGTTTGAATGATGTGTGCTTTTGTTGGTCTTGATTGGGAATTTTAGGGAATTTATGGCTAAATGAATGAGGGGATTTGAGGATAGGGATATTAGGAGTTGGGAGAATGGGAGGATAAGAGGATTTGTGGATAGGGATGTTTGGCATTGGTATGATAGGAGGTAAAGTGGATTTGATAGAAATATTTGGAGTTGTAAGTAGTGGAGGTAAATTTGATTGAGGAAGATGGATGGTCACATGTCACATGCTTTTTCTCATGATATGAAGATGGAGGAGGGATAGCGATATATGGTTTGGGGGTGCAATGAGATGCACTGTGTTTGGGATTGGATGAATAGATTTTGGAAGCTGGGTGGATGGTACCAACATGTTTAGATTGTTTGCCTTGGGATGTATAGCCAAGGCCATGCAAAGATGGATGGAATGTGGTATGGATGGGATCCAAGATGCCTTGTTCATGAAGGCCTAAGCCTTTGTCATGATAGTTCATATGTTGGAGCATGTGACATGCAATGGGATGTTTGGTGATTTGGAAACAAGACACGAGTCCATTATTTGTTGGGGAAAGATAAGTGGTGGATGGAAGTTGTTCACCTCCTACGAGGGAGCCACTGTGGATAAAGGTGTTTTTTTCCAAGTGGATAAGGGGATGGATTTAGGGTGAGATTGGTAGATGGTGTGGGATCAATAAGTTGATCACTAGATGGGAGGGGATCAGGGATGGAATTAGATGGGATGGTTAGATCTTGATTAGGATAGGGGTTTGATGTTTCAACATGCTTTAGATTTGACTTTTGACATAGCTCATGTGTTTGCATGAAAGTGGAAGTGATTGGGATAGATGTGGTGGGTGCTTGGATGGATGTGTTAGGTGCTTGACTTATGGGTTCTTGAACATTGCTACATAATGGTTCTTGAATTATAATAAGAGATCATTCAAGAGGTTTGGTGGGTGTTGGATTGCATGAAGGTGTTTGATTCCTTGCTAATAGCCAATGGATGACATCCTTCATGAGTGTATGGGTTGAAGAGCAATATAATGGATGGATAATAAGGGTGGATGGTGTAGGATTAGGATTGGGATTGGATATTTGGGTGATGGGATTAGGTAGTGATGGTTCTTGGATGGGTTCAAGGATAGGCGTTGGATTGGATGGTGGTGTTGGAGGGGTGGTGGGCTTGCAGGATTCTATAGCTTTGCTTTCATTTTTTGCTGATGTTATTTGAAGGAAATCCCACACTTGGATTCTTTGGATGTTGTGGGCTTAGGATTTGGAAGTTTTGATGGTGGACTAGATGGTGTATGAGTGATAGGGGTTGATGGATTGGGAGATACATAGGATGATGGATTAAGGGTGATAGCGTTGGAGAGATATTGTGATGGGGGGATTGGGATTGATGGATTGTAAGGTAGATATGGTGATGGAGGGTTTGGAGGATGGGGGATTTGTGTAGGGAGATGGTTGTTGATGTAAGCTTTAAATTTTGGTCATGAGGTGTGTTAGATTTGTGTTCCCTTGATGAAAGTTAGCATGACAAAGGTTGAGGGATGGATAAGTTGGAGGTATTGATTGGTTGGATAGGTATGATGGCATGGATGTGTAAGGGGATGAATATTGATATGATGTTAATGGGGACCAAAGATAGGGTGTTTGTTGATATGATGGAGGTTGGTATGAGGTTGATGGTGTGGATATGTAAGATGTAGGTTGGTATGGAAGGTTGATATGATGTGGATGGGGATGAAATGTAGGGTGTTTGTTGATATGATGGAGGTTGGGTAGGGGCTTGGGATTCTCTAATGATGAGATGTGCTAAGGGGATATCTTTAATGTCATTTTTTGCATTTTTCCTTAGCATTAGGATCCATGTTCTCATAGATTTTTCTAAGTCTTTGTAATTGCTGCATTTCTACATAAGGATCCATTTTTTTTGGAGAGATATGGGATGATGGAGGATAATGGATGATCGTGATGTTGGGGATCAAATTTTAAGACCTTAGGGTAATTTGTTTTTCTCAAAAGGATGGATAATTCTCTATACTTAGGGTAGACTAGGGGCACTTAAGTAATAGAATCGATTGGTTTGATTTGATTAGATGACTTACTTGAGATAGACTAATTACCTCAAGAAAGTTTGGATAAAGGTTGATGATGATCCACTAAGGTCTTGATTCTTGACTGGTTTGATTCAGATTTGTAGTTTGATAATGATGTTGGGGATTTTGATAATGATGTGAGTTTTGGATGAAATGTTGATGGAGGATGGAGACTAAGTCCTTAACCAAGGTTTGATTTGCAAGGATGATTTGTTGATTAAGGATTAGGGGGTTGGAATGTTTGATTGGAGTGGATAAAGAATGATAGATGATTGATGTTGGATTTGATTGGGAATTTGGATTTTTTTATGGTTTGAGCTCTTGGCAAGAGATAAATCAAACAAGAAAGCACAATGGACAAAGGTTTTGTTTGTGAAAAATGTGAAATATTGATCAAGCACGCACAACCTAAGGTGAAGAAAGGACAATACTTGTTGAATTCCCACTTGGATTTCTCCAGCCACACTTGTTCAAAGTGGATAGCTCCAAAAACTTGGTGGCACAACTCCCCCTTATAGTGCACTCACTTCTCAGGCACACAAAGTTCCAAATCCTCAAGACACATAGATCTTAAGGTACTTTTCTATCTCTACTAAGAACTACGAGAACATGGGTGTCAGCATTAGAGGTCTGATCTCCTGTATCAATAAGTAGAAGGATTTTGGCTTCTAAAACAAAGGTTCATAGTGGTGGAATATTCGAGGACTTGATGCTCATTCATGCGGCAATGACTCACTTAAGAGCCTATCCTAGCCACTTACATCAATCCTTTTCTAAGGAGAGAATGGGATTGACATATCTCACACACAAGTGTGTGGATACTAGGGAACTATCAGAATGAGACTGCATCACCAAGAAGCTTCAACTTTCACCTAGGCCTTTTATATAGAAGACCGAATAGAAAGCACCACTTGGGGTCACCAATGAGTTCTCCTTGCAGATGTGTCTCAAGGGAAGGCCCCCTCTAAGAAAAAGAAAAAGAGAGTAGAATCATTTCTCTTTGCCCAAGATCCTTTTGAAGGTGAGGGGAGAGGATACTTTGATTCTATCCCTTGGGTGACAAAGATGTGAAAGCGACCAAACACAGAAAATAATTGCTAATGTTCCTTTTAAGCCTAAGTGAAAGGTTCCTAAGATTGTTTGCAAGCAAGGTTCATTTTAGTTGCACCAAAAGAAAATATGTCTAAGCTACTAAATCCCTACAAAAGATGTTAGTAGTTTGATTTTAATGTCTTGGACAAATGTTCTTTTTCCTTGCAAAATGTGTTAGAAGCCTACACAGACCCCAAGAAACTATTATAAAAATAGTGCCAAAACAGATATAAATTGCACCAAAATAATGGATGGCGCCAATCGAGGAGATAGCATCAAAACAGAGGATGGCACCAATCTGGGGCAAAATAGTGCCAAAATACAAGATAGTCCCAAAATATAGGATAGTACCAAAATACAAGATAGCACCAAAATACTAGAAAAGAGCACCAAACTATGTTTTTACCTTAGTTTACCTTCTACAGTAAGAAGGATAGCGTCGAACTGGGTGAGTTTGGCGCCAAAATGATGCAGTGCTTCAAAAGGAGGTGTAAAATAAGAGGTTAATGACAAATATTGATTCAAAATGCTATGAAAAGGCTTCTTATTCCTTCTGAGCACCCCCTCATTAGTTCCAACCACCCAAGAAAGTGTTATTAAAAGACAAAAGTGTGAGGGTGAAAGACAAAAGAAAACTAAGTGTTTTTTAATTGTTTTGCCATTACCTCCCCTTCTTTATGTGTATTTACTGTCAAAAGAGAGAGAAAGATAATCTAAAATCTTGTGAAAACTTCAAAGAAAAGCATTAAAACCAAAACACAAGATTTAAAGTTAGTATGGATGTCGTAAAAAATAGTGCCAAAACAATAGTAAATAGTGCCACAGGATGAGTAAATAGCACCAAACAGAGAGCTTTTGGCACCAAACCTATGAAAACACGTCTTCAAAACATAAAAACTCACACAAAATGTTAGATTAGGACCTTGTGGGTCCCACTGGGCGTGCCAAATGAAGATAAGGAGAAAACAAATGAAGTTAAAAACACAAACTAAGTGCATGAAAACACAAGATTATACCTTCAAATGATCTCCCTCTCCTTGATAAGGTGGAGGAGCTTGCACCCAAGAACTCCTAGATTTATCCAAGAGGATGATTGTGTAAAGTAGATTGCTCCTTGCTTGCTCAACACAATATGATAAGGATAATTTGGTGGATTTGATAAAAAATTTGATGAAGGATTAGATATGGATAGAGAGGCTAGAATGATTTTGGCATGGTAAGGGTATGATGAGAGGAGATGACAGAAATTTTGGAATAGTGATGATAGGATGAAGAAGTGATCCAAATGGCTTGGGTGAGGGTTCCATTTATAAATTTTTGATAAAAGGATGGAGGGTGAGGATTGAAAGTTTAGATCAATGGCTAGGAATGCTTGAGGATTAGAGTTAGGACTGGAGTTGTAGTCTTGTGACAAGTTCACAAGAAGGTTGCATGAGAGAGATCAAGGGTTGGGATTTGGTCAATGGGATTGGAGGGCTCTCATTATTTGTGAATTTTAAATTCACATGGGGAAAGATGACGAGGATTAAAATGAATTAAAAATTTATTTTTTGGGAAGAATGGATATGACAAGTGAATTAAAAATTCATCTCATGGGGGAGTGTGAATTAAAAATTTAAGTTTATGTGGAAGTGTGAAGGTTGAAGGACACATGTACACTTATATGTGTAAGAGGAAGATGTGACCCTTTAAATAAAAAAATAATTTTTATTCAAAGTTTGTGGGAGAATGGGTTAAGCAAGGTTTAATTAAGTGTTTAGCTTAATTAATTTAGGTCTAGGAGATAGGTAGGCTAGGGTAGCTAATTAAATAATTGTTATTTAATCAACTAGGCTAGGTTTAGGTTGATTAGTAGGGTAGATTAATTAAATAAGTATGGTTCATTTAATTAATAAGGATTAGGGAGATGGACAAATTAACTATTTATAAATATTGAGAATATTTATTTAATTAATGAGGGATAGTGTTGTAAGGTATAGTGATAAATTAAATGAATTAATTGATCACAAAAGGATGGATAAATGGTTAAGGTTAGATGATTATGGATAAATTAATTAAATAAAATGAATTTATTTAATCAATAGAAGGGATAATAAGTGGTGTAGAGATACGGGAAATTGGTTTGCAGAGCAAGTCAATTTTAGGTGTCTACAATTACCATATTGATAAGAATTGTAAGTGAAGAAAAGTTCATAACCCACCCCCGTCCCCTGCCAAAAAAATTCCAATTGATTGCTTTTTATCCTCTGTGACCTTCAGTCAGGGCCTAAATTTGATGGTCGACCCTACCTATCAAGAAATTTTTTATGACGGTTATCCATTTAAAGGTGCCCTTAAAATGTTATGACATACTTTAGAATAATATAAAATTATATATAAACCAAATATATATATCATCATAATTGTATATAAATTTTGACAACTTGTCCAAAATCTCTCCTTTCATGTGATACAGTCTTTTTAAAAATTCAATTGTATTTTATGGTAAAAATGCCTAAATACGGCTATATGGCCATCAAAATTAGGCCCTACCTTCAGCTGAGATAAATTGATTTTGCAGGTTGATTTCCCTCCCCCATTTGACAATTAAATTGATTGCAATAATTTTTAGGTTATATTATTAAATACCCATTGTTGAATGGTATTATGTAATTTGCAAATTCCCAATCTATTGTCTATTTCTGTTCTCTTTCTTGATGCAAATTTTCCTTGCCACAAATCTAAAATTTGAGGCTAGCTGGCAGTGGTATAGGCAAGTCTTCTAAAATTAGTGAATTGTCAACTTGAAAAAGTTCTATTATTTCCCAAAAATAAAAAGAATGCCCCCAAAAAAGAAAAAGACTTCCCTTTTTTCAGCTCCCAACTCTATGATATAGCAGAACATTTAAAAAGGCAGTAATGGGGTTTCATTTTTTATGTGCTTAATAATATTACTATGTAATTAATCCATTTCTTTGGTTGATAGCATTTTTTTGTATAGCAAGATTGGGCGAATTTACAAGTCTGTCGGGAAACATAAAGTTCTACAAACTCAGGGTTTCAAAGATTTTGATATGTTGTCAATTTCTTTTTCTACTTGAGTGAAGTCTAGTAAAGATCTAGTCACCCTTTTAAAATAAAGGATTAGAAGGAGCCTTCTTTGAAATAGTAGGCCTTAAGATTTTTTTGTTTTCTTTGTCTAGTATCTATAAATGTTGACTGGGTATATATTTATTATATTGTCTTTTTATTTTTAGACTAGAACTTAGGCTCTAATGGGGTTGGAACCCCTGACCTATTACAGTTATGAATGGCTCATGTGGCGATGGGGGCATATGCAAGGGGTGAGGATTATGAGAGGATAGCAGGTGGAGATTATAATAGTAGAGGCTCACGTGAAAAATGTTTTTTATAGGGAAGGCAATAATAGTTAGTTGGAGTATTTGAATTTTGCGAGGGCTTTAGAGGGCAACAGGGCGGCTAGGGATGGGGTTGTGTAGGAATTGGGTTATTTTTTGATAATTTTGAAGAATGCATGATGAATGATCAACCGCATACATTTATTTATTGTCATCTCTAGTTCAACAGCGACAACTTTTTTTAATTTTCTAATTTCACATAGTTTTCTTTAATTAGTTTGCATGAATAATAAACTGTTGTATGTGTAGTTATCTTTAGCTTTTTTTAGTTTTTAAACTGCATGTATACGCAGTAGTTAGAGGTTCTTATTTTTAGATGTTTTACTTTTAAAGCAATGCTTTTTTATTTTTTTTAGACTACTAAAACTATATAACAGTCTTTGATTGCTATTATCAGCCAAGAGGAATGAAAGTAGATTTCTGTTTCTGAGTAAATAAATAGAGTTATTTTTTCTACTATGCTAATCACTTATTTGGTATGAATGTGATAATTTCAATTGAGTAATTTTATATTGAGAATTGTTCAGTATAGTGTAAGTGTTGTTTTCACTTCCTTCAATTGGTATCAGAGAAGGTTGTAGAAATATTTATTTGCAGGCAACAGTAGGGTAACAGTTTTATCCAAGAATTATTAGAATGGCAAATGGTGGCAACATTTTTCCATTCCAACTTTTGTTGTTTTTGGAGACAACTATGAATACTAGATTATAAAGATGAAGACCCTACTATTATCCCAAGATCTATGGGAATTAGTAGGAGGATACACAAAACCTATAGACCAGAATGCTTTAAATGCCTTAATAGAAAATCAACGTAGTCAGTTGAAAGAAGAAAATAAAAAGGACAATTGAGCTCTCTTTGCCATCCAATCTGCATTGGATATGTCAATTTTTTCCCGTATAGCTGATATGATAAAGTTAAAGGATGCATGGGAGGCCCTACAAACTACATATCAAGAATCTGACAAAGTAAGATTGGTAAGACTTCAAACCCTTTCAAGAGATTTTGAAAATTTAAGGATGAAAGAAGTTGATTCTATTCAAGAGTTTATCACTAGGACTCAAAGTATTGTAAACCATCTTAAAACTCAAGGGGAAACTATCACAGAGCAAAAAATTGTAGAAAAGATTTTGAGATCCCTTCCTCCAAAATTTGATCTAGTGGTCATAGCCATTGAAGAAAGTAAAGATCTAACCACATTCAAAGTTGTAGAGTTGATAGGTTCTTTGCAATCTCAGAAGGAGCATATGCAGCATTCTACAGAGAGTTTGGTATAGGCTTTCCAGTCTATAGTAAGAATTGAAGAAAAATATACAACTCCTTTTTCTCCATCAAATAAATCTCAAGGGAAGCCTTCTAATAGTGGAGGATGTGGTAGAGTAAAAGAAAGAATCAATAATAGAGGAAAAGGAAGAGGAATAAGTTCTATGGATTGGAGAAGTTTATCTAGTGCAGATATTCTGAAAGGTATGGACACTATGAATCTGAATGTAGAAAGAAAAAATATGATTTGAATAAGTCAAGAGCCAACTATACTAAAGAGTCTTTTGAAGATGCAAAGCACTCTACATTTTTTACTTACAATTTGGCAAAAGAACCTTAAAAGGATGTGTAGTTCCTGGATAGTGGTTGCTCCAATCATATGACAAGTAAATCTAATCTCTTTGTCAAATTAGATGAATCTGTGAGAAGTCAAATAAAATTTGGTGATGATAAAGAGGTTAATATAATGGGAAAAGGTACCCTTGCAGTGAAAAATAAGCAAGGAGAAACTACTTTTATTCATGACACTTTACATATGCCCAAATTACAACATAATCTTTTAAGTATTGGGCAGCTTGTAGCAAAAAAATATAAGATTGTATTTGAGGATAACTACTGCAAAATATTTGATAAATCAGCTAACCACCATCTTGTAGCTAAGGCTTGTATGACAAAATAAATTATTTCCTCTCACATTAGTGTCCACTAAGCTGCATGCCCTTAAGGCAACCACAGATGATTCATGGTTATGGCACAAATGGTATGGTCATTTGAATTTTCAAGGATTAAGTTTGCTCCATAAGAAGGATATGGTGAGAGGACTTCCTACAATTCAAGAAAAAGAAGTTTGTTTAGGGTGTACACTTGGCAAGCAGCATCGAGACCGTTTTTTGGTGAACAAATCATGGAGGGAAAAATCTCCTCTAGAGCTTGTGCATTCTAACATTTGTGGTGACATGCAAGAGGAATCTTTGGTTAAGAATATTTATGTTTTGACATTTATTGATGATTTATCATGCCACACATGGGTTTATTTTCTTAAGCATAAATCTAAGGCATTTGAATGCTTCAAGCATTTTAAGGCTATAGCAAAAAAAGAAAGTGATTATTCTGTAAAAACACTCAGAATAGATAGAGGGGGAGAATTCACTTCTAAAGAGTTTGTTGATTTTTGTAACACTCATGGTATCCAAAAATAGCTCACAATAGCTTATACTCCCCAGCAAAATGGTATTGCAGAAAGGAAGAACCATACCATTATGGAGATGGCATGAAGTATGTTGCATTCCAAAAACCTTCCTAATTCCTATTGGGTAATTGTAGTAGGAATGATAGTTTATATTTTGAATACAAGCCCAACAAAATTGTTTTAGAATATCACTCCAAAGGAAGCCTGGAGTGGACACAAGCTCTTAGTAGCTCACTTTCATGTATTTGGTTGCCCTGCATATGTTTACGTTCCTATTTAGAAGTAGAAGAAGTTGGATGCAAAATCCCAACTTTGTATCTTTGTGGGCTATTCTGATTCCACAAAAGGATATAAATTCTATAACCCTGACACAAAGAAATGGATTATCAGTCAGGATGTGGTTTTTGATGAAGGGGGAGTATGGCAATGGCAAAAAGTAGTTCATAAAACTACACCAATAATCATGGGTATTGAAGATGATCAAGTTCCTTCTCTCCCCACAAGCTCAAGTGGTTGTTCAAGCCAAAGTTCACCAAGTTCTCTAAGTTCCTCTTCAAGTGATAGTTTCAGTCCACAATCAAGTGTAAGTTCTTCATGAAAGGTATGTAGTTTAAATGAAATTTAACAAAAGAGTTCCAATGTGAATCTAGTTGCCAATTTTGCTTTGTTTAGTACCATTCAAGTTGAACCTTCTATGTATGAAGAAGCTATGAAAGAACACATATGGATTGATGCTATTAATGAAGAGATGCATGCTATCAATAAAAATAATACATGGGAATTAGTGCAACTTCCTAAAGACAAATAGGTGATTGGTATCAAATGGATTTATAAGGTGAAATATCATGTTGATGGTTCCGTGAATAGACATAAGGCAAGATTAGTTGCCAAGGGATTTGCACAAATTCCTAGAGTAGATTATTCAGAGACTTTCCCTCCAATTGCAAGATTTGATATAGTCAAGATTATATTGGCTATTGTTGCACAACACAAGTGGCTAGTCTATCAGATGGATGTAAAATTAGCTTTCTTGAATGATTATATTGACAAGGAAGTCTATGTGGAACAACCTATTGGTTATGAGATTCTAGGAAAAGAACATTTGGTTTACAAGTTAAAAAAAACTCTCTATGGGTTGAAACAAGCACCTCGTGCATGGTATGCAAGTATTGACGGTTATTTCTTGAAAAAAGGATTCATCTGAAGCCCCTCAGAGCCAACCCTCTATATCCAACATCTTGGTAATGATATTCTCATTGTTTTCCTTTATGTTAATGATCTCATTTATATAGGTAATAGCCCATCTCTCATGGAGAAATTTCAAGCAGAAATGAAACAAGAATTTGAGATGTTAGATCTAGGACTCATGCATTATTTTCTTAAAGTGGAGGTGCAACAACAATCTAAATATATCCATTTCTCTAACCAAGTATGTGGCTGATTTATTGAACCAGCTTAGAATGATGTCATGCATTGCAGTTGTAACTTCTGTAGCCCTTGATGAAAAATTAACTAAGGAAGATGCAAGTTCCAAAGTGGATGCTACTTTATACATAAGTTTGGTAGGGAGCTTCATGTACCTCACTACAACAAGACATGATATTATGTATGTTGTGAGCCTCATCTCTCATTTTATGCAGGATCCACATGAGTCTCATTGGCGTGCTCCAAAGAGAATCTTAAGGTATGTGAGTGGTACACACAATTTTGGCATTCATTATTCTCCCACACATAAGTTTGAGCTAGTTGGCTACATGGATTTTGATTGGGTTGGCTCAGTGGATGATAGAAAATCAACATCTGGTTATATTTTCTTACTTGGTTCTGGAGTTATCTCATGGAGTAGTAAAAATCAGGCAATTGTGGCTCTCTCTTCCACAGAAGTAGAGTATATTGCAGCAACAATAGCTAGTTGTCAAGCCATATGGATTTGACAGATTTTGGAAGATTTACAATTGGTTTAGGAACATCGAACCACTATTTACTATGATAACAACAATACCATTGCAATCTTGTGTTTCATGCTAGATCGAAGTACATAGAGATCATACATCACTTCATACGAGATTTGGTTCAAGATGGGACAGTGGAATTACATTTTTTCCCTACATCTAAGCAAGTTGCTGATATTTTTACCAAAGCTCTACCTACAACCATCTTTGTTGCTTTGAGGAATCAGTTGGGACTCATCCCCATTGCTCATGCAGGTAGATATTGAAGAATACATGATGCATGATCAACCACATACATTTATCTACTGTCATCTCTAGTTCAACAGCGACAACTTTTTTTAATTTTCTAATTTAGCATAGTTTTCTTTAATTGGTTTGCATGAATAATAAATTGTTGTATGAGTAGTTATCTTTAGCCTTTTTTAGTTTTTAAACTGCAAGTATATGCAGTAGTTATAGGTTCTTATTTTTAGATGTTTTATTTTTAAAGCAGTGCCTTTTAGTTTTTTTAGACTACTAAAACTATATATCAGTCATTGATCATTGTTATCAGCCAAGAGGAATGAAAGTATATTTCTATTTTTGAGTAAATAAATAGAGTTATTCTTTATGCTATGCTAATCACTTATTTGGTATGAATGTGATAATTTTAGTTGAGTAATTTTATATTGAGAATTGTTTAGTATAGTGTAAGTGTTGTTTTCATTTCCTTCAAATTGTAGGGGTGATTGGTTAGGTTCCTTGAACGTCATATGGGTGCAAGTGCTAGTTATAAAAGTAGCATAAGATCAAGGTTTATAGTGTCATCTTTATCATGTGGCTTACCGCATGATTCATGAATGTGTAAACGTCTGATTTGTCCTTTAAAAAAGTAACCCTCTTACACTAATTGAAACAAGGTTGTACATAAAAAACTAATGCGTACAGTTTACAGTTTCAAATTACATGATCTAAAACCATGAAGATTGTTAACAGGGTGCATTTTTTCAAGAAGTGTCGCAAACTACAATAGAAATGCATAGCAATGCACAAGTATATACATAAGAAGCAAACCAATATATAAAAAAACTTGGAAGTAGCTCACATTAAGAGATTAAAAACTAGATTAGGAATAAGATCAGGAAATGAGCTAAGATTAGCACAAATATGAAGAACTAGTAAAGTAAGAACAAATACTATTTGGTTACATGAAACAACTGCAAAAATAGAGCTCATGACCAATGCCAATGAGAAATCACATGGAGAAATTCAGGTCAAGTTAATCTATGCTAGAACATGTCTCGTTCTGATTGTGAATCATCATCTCTAATGCCATCATCAATGTTCCTCCAAGAACTAGTTAAACTGTAATCTTTTCTATCTAGCCGGATGTTTTCCATAGCATTGGATGCTCTGATTATATCATCTAAATGTTGATCATCACCATATATCCAACTGTTGTCTTTTTTTCTTGTAGCTAGAAAAGAACCATTTTCTCTTGAAGTTCTAGCAAAAGGAATGTTTGAACTAGTTTTACGATTCATCCCCAGATCAAATAAATCAGATGAATTAACATCACTCATGTGATCTAAGACATTCCCAAGACTTGAATTTCATAAAGAACAAACAGAAAATTGTGCAACTGGTGTGAGCCTTCCAAGTGGAGGTAAACCACCATCAAGTGATGTCAGATGCTTGCACATATGCCTTTCAATATTGGATAAAGAATCATTAGGACTGGATGTTGAGGCACCTTTTATAGTAGATCTCCTTGTATTTCTCTTAGGCAAGTTACCAAAAGCATTTTGTTGCTCATACTAGTTCAAATAAGTTTCCAGGACTTCCATCAAAAATGGTGCATTATCACCATATTTATTAGACTCTGTAAGTGGGTGTGTGAAAGAAGTTGAGTCCACTTTTTAGCCAAAAAGTGGGTGTTTTCCTTGATTTTTAGAATTTGTCACATTTGACCTAAAAATTTGAAGCACTTAAAAGTGGAATCTTGAAAAAAGTTAGTGAATCTAAAATGTAGCACTCAGAGTCTAGTTTCCAAATATGTAATTTTTTAAATACCCAGATGATACAAATTGATTTTTAATAGGCGTTTCTAAAAACCATTGTTTAAAAGTCACTTTTTTTACTATACCATGCATGTGTACGTCATCCATATTTTGACCTAAATAATCATATTTTTATAAATCCTTTTAGGAAAAGATTTGTAACTCATTGAAGCATGTTTTCCATATTTTTTTGTAATTTTTTAGTGAATATTTTATTGGCCATTTTTGGTGTTTTAAAAAATCGTCGTGTACATCACGCATAAGATGACCTAAACTTATCATTTTTTGAATTTTTTTTTTCAAATTGAAAAGAATTGTCTAAAGTATGTTTTTGTCAAGTTTTAACAAAAAAATATTTTAATAAAAAGTTATTAAAATACTAAAAAACTGTGATAATTTAATTTTATGGACCTATTTCATTAGAAATTAATTGAAAAATACAAAAAAAATCTAATTGTAAAAAAATTATATATTTGGAATCTACACTGTCTCATCTATAATGGGTTTTAATTTCATCAAAAAATTCTGTAAAAAATACCTTCAGACATATGCCCAAAGTCAATATTTTGTTGTGACATTGACAAGACCTTTAACTTGCACATCAAACCAGGTCCAAAGCCAAGGGTCGGGTTCCCAAGCTTTTTTTCCAAACCAAAACCCATAGCAAAAATTGGCTCTTGCACGTCAAACTAGGTCCAAAGCCAAGGGTCAGGTTCCCAAGCTTTTTTTCCAACCCAAAACCCATAGCAAAAATTGGCTCGGTAATTCAATTTAATGAAATGGGATCCCATTTTGAAATAGGATCCCATTTCTAGAAAATGGGATCCCAGTTTTGGCTTGGGATTTCAAAGCAAAATAGGATCTTGTTTCATAAAAAGTGGGATCTCATTTTAGTTTACCCAGTTTCATATTTTTTTCTTAGTCTGAAACTTCCACCTTAAGTGGACTCATCTTTGTGCATTTACCCATGTTCTTTTAAAGCTTTTTTGGAAATCTCAACATTGTGTATGCTTTCCATCCACACAAAGTACTAATAAAGTATTGCACATATACAATGCATATACTTGTCAATCACTACCTATGTCATAGACAATGCACTACCTAACAATGGATGTGTCTCATACGCCTATGCCATACGATGTAATAACCATAATTCATGACCCATCTGGTGTAAAGGTGAAGGAATTTTTTTTGTTTTTAATCATTTATGATATTTTGTAGAAAAAATCAACGATCTATATGTTTTTGATAGTAGTCCTTTTAATCTAGACCATTCATCTATATGATCCATCATGTGCTGCTCACATAGGGAATGCTTGTCAATGTAATTATCAACTATCAATTATAATAATTGATAAGCCTTGTAGTAACAACTATTAATAAGTCTTTTATCAATTATACTGCACCCTTGCATTGGACTAGAAAACCTTGTAATGATGGACTATAGGAATATATAAACTAGCAATTGCACATTGGTGTGCAATGGGTATGGTGAATAGTTGGGGAAGTTGAATAGCCATGTCTTTAAGTGAATGATGATTGTCTTGTATCCCTATCGTCTAGTCATTTTTTGTTTTCTCAAGTGTTGTGAATTAATGTGCATAATCTTAATGGATGCTATCTACTTCAAATGTGAGCTTTCATGTTTGGTGTGTAGGCTCGATTTACATGCATCAGCTTTCTAGATTCTTGTTCATACAGTAGACTTGGGCTCACTTGGTAGCCATAAAATGAAACAGAGAGAGAGAGAGAGAGAGAGAGAGAGAGAGAGAGAGAGAGAGATAGCATCTCTAGAGTCTTTTTAATGTTTGCATAAGAGGAGTGCTAGAAGTTACTTTAAAACGATCATGAACCTATAATTTATCAATTATTGCATCCTATTTTATTGATTTTTTTATCTGAACTGGTAATCCCTCTTTTGTATGAAGTGTTGTGAACTGAAATCAAAGTTTTAAAATTGTGTGTTTCATCTCATTTCTATTACAAAATTAGTTATTCTGGCATTTCACTTAAAGTTTGTGTTAAAATGGAATTTATTATTGACTCCCTAAATTAAAATGCACTCAATCTATTTTTTAAAAAGTACTAGTGATATTAATAAGCATGGTACAACCAATATTTTCAAGCATGATATTTTTTAAAATATCTTTTTGTACATTAAAATCTAATTTTTATTCATAAAAGACTAACAAAAAGTCAATAAAAACATTTAGATGAGTTGGGAAGTTGTGTAAAACTTGGCGAGAATGTTTATACAGTCAGCACAAAATGTGAGAATACTTACGAATATTTATTTATTTATTTATTTATGTTATAGATATTTTTCACCAAAATAATAATTATTAATTTATTATATGTAATTTATTGTATACAATATTATTAAATTTTAATAAATATTTAGTTTGATTTCAAAAAATTATTTAGAATTTAAGATAAGAAATATTAATATTATTAGTGGGAGGCATTATAAGGAATGATAAAGGATAGATAATTAAGTGTTATGCTAAGGAAATCAGTATAGCTTCTAATAACTTGGCTGAAACCTATGATCTGTGGTGGGGTATACATAAAATTTAGTCCTATGGGTTCAATCAGGTTGTACTTGAAGGTGATTCTAAAGTGGTTTTGGATTTAGTTACTAGGTCTGAGAATACCCCTTGGATGCTAAGAGATTTTCTAGAGGACATTAAAAATGTTATTTCTAATATTCCCTATATCTTGGTTCAGCATGTTTATAGAGAAGGGAACCAGGTTGCAGACAAACTTGCTAACCTAGGTCTTAACATGGTTGGAAGTTGGTCCACGTCTTCCTTACTTGATTTGCCTCATAGTTTACAAGAAGTCATTTTAAATGAAGCTGAAAATACAAATTAGTATGCTAAATCAAGTTTGGGGGAGGTCTCTGAATTGTCCCATCATAAAACAATATTGTTCTAAAGTTGATGTTCAAATATTTTGTACAAAAATCTATATGTTCAAGGATCTTTTGGAATGAACGGAAGATGCTAGAAATAAAGAATTGGTAATTATTGCTCTTCATGTTGAGTCCCAGGAGCATTTGAAGAGACATAGAGAGTACTATGAGATGCAAAAGAAAATAATTATTTAGTACTTCTTGGGTTGTGTGAATAGGGTTATCTTAAGGATTACTCATGACATTTGTTGTCATTTTGATGCCAGCTTCAAGATTCATCCCCTTAAGTTTCCCATTGCAATTGTTGTGCTTTGCTATGTTATCTCTTATTGTGTTGTTATTCGAGGGTTTCATAAGGTCTCTGTGTTGTGCAAAATGGGGGACATCTTCTTAGAGTCAAACCTGTACGTCTTGTGCTAGCCTAAAAAGAACCCTTAGTTCTGGAGTAGGAGTTTTGTTCATGTTCTTCGTGGTCATGATGAATATGTTGCATTGTAGTTCATCAATTCACAGAGAAATAAGGAGGTGAAGGTAAATGGGCTTGCATTTACAGTAATAAGGGAAATTATAGTACAAGTAACTGGGCTTTCTCTTGATGGGTGAAAAATGTAGAGGCTGGGAAATGGAGATTACAAAGATTTCATGGAAAGTTTCTTGGAGGAAAACGAGAGCTTAACCTGACATTAGAATGGATACCAAAGGACTGAGCTCCTGGCCCCATGGGGGATGGTCTCTTACCATTTGATGAAGTATGTCATGCTTGAAGGTCAATTTGAAATGATTCGTGGGTACCACTTTTTGTTGCATGACCACCTGCAACATGGTAATTTCATCAACTTTCCTCTTTTTTATTTTGTCTTCTCTACAAAGGAGTATTATGAAAGGAGCACAACCCCCTTTGCACTAGGGGTTAATGCTCATGCTATATGAGTTTAATTTTATGCTCAATCCCCTTGTTCCTAGGAATAAGTGTGGTAATAAGAAGCCTAGGTTGATTAAGGAAAAAGATAAACTTAACCCTAGCTGTGTGGGTAATGTTGATAGCCAGACTTAGAGTAAGAATATGAAAAAGCCTCATATTTGTAAGGGTAAAGACATTTATGCTCATGTCACCCCTCTCAAACATTTAAGTACTAAGCAAACCCTCAAGGAAAAAGATTCCTCGGAAAACATACTGTTGTCTTTAAGGGATAATTGTGGGAAACCTCCTATGAGTTCTGGGAAAAAAACAAAAACCCTCAATATTAAGTTTGTGGCTACTAAAGTTATTCTCTCTGCTAAATTCATTGATAGCATTGGCCCAGAAAGGAGGTCTATATGACTTGCAAAAGTGCAGGAAAAAACATGTAGTAAAAAAAAAATAACATATCTAAGGAAACTTCTATAGAGGAAATTAATTCTAACTCCGAGGAAGATCTTGATGTGGAAACTGATATGGATTACCACATAGAAGGGGATGAGGACCAAGACAATTGTTGTGAGGGTTTAGATGATACAAATTGGGAGGATGATGAGGCTAATGGATAGGGAGAGATGAAGGGTAAAACAAAGGAATTTGAGGCTGTTAACCAAGACCAGTATGAAGGGAATGAAAATTTCAATATAAATGCTATGGAGGAAACCTATGGTGAGGATTTCCAAATAGATATAGGAACCTTTGAAGCTCAAATTAACAGTCCTGATAAAAACAAAAATTCCCATAACAATGAGGAACTCCAAAATTTGGCTAAAAGGTTGGATAAGCTGGAAGGATTTTTAACAAGAGGGTTAATTGCACAACTTGCCATGAGAGCTAGACAAACATGTATGAGATGTGCAGCATATTTCAATTCAAGATTAATAAGCTGGAAAAAGGCATGAAGGCCCTAGTAAAGGTTACTAATAACATAATGAATTCTACTATGGAGGAAGTTAACAAAATCAAGACACAACTAGAAAAAAGAAAACACATACATGATATAGACTATAAAAAGGATGATAGAGACCATATTTCCTAGGAGGAGGTACTACAAAAAATGAAGAATGATTGGAATAGCTAAAAGTTTTAGCTTATCTTCTTGTTTAAGCTTTCAAGTTCATGTTGTTCTTTTACTATTTTCTATTTGTTTTACTCTGCTGAACAATATCCTGGCTGCTAAGGTTATTATTAGGATTCTTAGACTGTATGATACTAGTTCTTATACTTTTCATTCTAGTTTTTAGTTATGCATCCTTGGCCCTACAAGGGTTATTATCAGGGATGGTGCTGCATACTGTGATGAGACTTTTTGGAACATATTTTTGAAATTGTAAGTCTTTTACTATAATGTCTCCTTGGCCCTGTTGGGTTATTATCAGGAAGGGTCTGTTCTGTGTTGTGCTTTTCTAAAGATCTACTTTTTGTATGGGTCTAGGACCCTTTCCTAGCTTAACTTAATAAAAAAATAAATATTATCAATTTAAAATATATTAATGTAAATAATATTATTCAATTTTGATTAATATTTAGTTTGATTATTATGGACTAAATATTAATAAAATTTTGAACACTAACTAATTAAGTAACTACCCAAAGAGAGAGGAAGATACAGAAAAAGAGAGATAGAAAGACAAAGAGGAAGAGAGAAAGAGATAGATAAAAATAGAGAACCTATACAAACATAGATAGAGAGAGAAGAGAGAGAAAAAGAGAGAGTGAGAGAGAGAGAGGAAGAAAGAAGGGGAGATAGAGACAAAGGGATAGAGAGATGAAGATAGAAGTGAAGAGAGATAAAGAAAAATGGACAGATAAGAGGGAGATAAAGAGAAAGAGAGACATAGAGATAAATATGGTAAGAAAGAAGTGAGGATATAGATAGAGGGATAGAAAGAGATGAGGATAGAAGTGAAAAGAGATATAGAGAAACAAACAGATAGAGAGGGAGATAAAGAGATAGAGAGACCTAGAGATATATAGAGAGATGAAGAGGGAGAGAAAGAGAGAGAGGACAAGAATGAGGACAAGGATGAGGACGATGACAAGGACGAGTATGAGGAGGAGAGAAAGAGATGAGAGATACAAAGAGAGAGAGGGAGAGGAAGAGAGAGGGAGAGAAAGAGAGATTGAGAGAAAGAGAGTTAGATATAGAGGGAGAAAGGTAGGTAGAGAAGCAAGAAAGAAAAAGAAAGACGGAAGGGGAGAGAGATAAAGATAGAGGGAGATGAAGAGAGAAATATAAAGTGATAGATAAAGGGAGAGAGGGAGATATAAAGAAAGAAAGAGCTACATAGAGATAATAGAATAGAGATAAAGTTAGAAAGAGATAGTGACAAACAGAGATAGAGAGGGAGGGAGAAAGAGTTAGAGAGAGGAACAAAGAAGTGGAGAGAGAAAGGGAGAGAGACATGACATATATATATATATATATATATATAGAGAGAGAGAGAGAGGTGGGTATATAGATAAAGGGATAGAAAGAGATGAGGATAGAAGTGAAAAGAGATAAAGAGAAACAAACAAATAAAGATGGAGACAAAGAGATAGAGAGACAGAGATAGATATATAGAGAGATAAAGAGGGAGAGAGAAAGAAAGAGACATGGTAAGAGTAGAGACAGAGAATGGAAGAGAGAAAGAGAGAAGGGGAGATAGAGAAACATATATAGAGATAGAGAGAGATAGATATATAGAGAGATAAAGAGGGAGAGAGAAACATGAAGAGACATGGAGAGAGAGAGAGAGAGTATTGCATTTAATATTGATTCCATTGGGTTTCTTTAGTGTCTCACCCATTCTAGTCCTTGTAGAGAAGTACCTCTTACTAAAAACATGCTCTTTTTTGGACACTAGAATGGCTTCAATGATTGAAGGTCTAGCCATGGTCTTGTTGTATTTTGTTTCTTCATGTCCTCCAAAATCAAGGTAGTTGTGAATGGGTACATAGAGACAGCATGTAGCAAAAAGTAATAAGTATTTTTTTTAAGATGAGAGAATATAACTTTGTTGATGGTGAATGGTTATTGTCCATCCATCGGTAGAATTGAAAGAATGTAGTGATATCTATTATTGAGTGTTGTTGAAGAACAACTCAAATTTACATGAAATCATCTAGGACACTTGCATGCTTGAGCTTGTTGTCTTCAATATTCTTTGACAGTTGTGAATTCAATCTATCAAGTCGTGCAGGTACATAGTTTGCTAGATCAATCTAGTAGATAGTAGAATGGTTTGACACATTAGGGTGTTTTTGCAATGTGGGATCAATCATGCAAAATGTAGATCTGGTATGCATGAAATTAGTTGACTATTACATTAGATGGTATACTCAAATGATGCAAAGTAACTTTTGCATCCCCAGTTCTAGAGAACAAAGAAAGGATATTGATCCCCTTTAGATAAATAGGCTTCAAAATGAACAAATATTGTTTTTAGAGTGAGTCTTATTTAAAAGATTACTAATATTTTTTAATTTCAAGAAATCACAAACATATTCAAGTTGATAAATTGCTTTGTTAATTTCATTTCTATGAATTTTTTTAATATTATTGTATGGTGAAATTTGCATATCTATAAATATAGGGATCTTGAAATCCATTAAGATCATGCAAATTAATGAATGACACTCCCAAAAAAAATGACATGGGTCATAGGGATAAAAGACAATCGTCATCCACTTAAAGACATAACAATTGAACTTCCACAACTCTTCAGTGAACCCATTGCACACCAAGGTTCCCTTGTTAGTTTTACAAGCAAGTGAAGTCTAGGGTAGCTAAATGTTTTGAATTTGGTAAGGGTGGAAGGTTCAAACCATATGTGGGGTCCTCGATTTGTCATATATAATTTTTTTTCGTAAGCATGCCCATAGATACAAATAGAAACTATTGGGCATGTCCAACCCATCTAGTGATAACAAACTTATATATACAAACTAAGATCTAATTTAGGGAAATATTAAAAATCAATTATATAATATACATTATATTTTTTAAATATAATATAAGTGTGTTATATGTAATTTAAATATTTAATATGTATATACATTTTTAATATTTATTAATATTTATATTCATTTTAATATATAGTATTATATATTTAATTTTAATAACTTATATATTTAGAATAAGATGTAATTTAGGGGAATATTAAAAATCAATTATATAATGGATATTATATTTTATATATAATATCTATGTGTTATATTTAATTTAAATATTTAATATGTATATATAGTTTTAATATTTATATCCATTTTACTATTATAATATATTAGAAATCTATTTATATATTTTTTATTAAATGAAATATATTTAATTCAAAAAATAAATATTAAAAAATTATTAAAACTTAAATAGATATAAAGTATACCATGAAAAAAACTAGCGTTGGAAGTCATAGGAAATGAAATGAATTTTTTTTAACATCATGTTATAAAATTCAAGATATTTACTATAGTCCTATGTTCACATCTACTCTCCTTGTGTCCTTGTTGTTTTCTAGGGTTTTGTGTTTAATAAGGAAGATTTATTTTTTAATAGTTAATAATTATAGAAACATGTATTAGAATTGGGGCACTAGGTTACAAAGCTCATAAACTGACTACAAGTTTTAATAACACACAAGATGCCCAAAAAGAAGAAGTTTGATGATATAGAAAAGGAAATATTTGAGTTTTCTTTTAAGTGAAACACTATCCTTAACCAAATTCAATTTAAACAAATAACAACAATACTAATGATAAACACAACTTTTAATGAAACGAAATGACAACTATGCAATTTCCAAATCTAGGATCTAATGTTTTCTTTTCAATTTTTCTAATGCAAGTATGCAAAAATGTTTTGAACAAGAATTAATGAAATGTATAGAAAATGTAAATTCTCTAATCAATGCAACAAGATCTAAACAACCTTCAAATCTATAAACCCTAGGGTCCAAACTAGCAATATTTTTTATAAATGTAAATTTTTTACAAACCCTAGCTTGAAATTATGCAATATTTAGCTATGTATGAATGCAAAATGATTAAATAAATAATTTCCAATTAGATTTAGAGTGATGCACAACTCAAATCTAAAATAATAAGGAAGCACAAGGTGCAAGAAATGATGGGTTCACCAAAATGTGATGTAGAAAAGAGATCTCTAGCCTAAAGAGTTAAACTAGTTCATCTCTCTTCTACAAAACATTGGGGCACAAACCAAGCATGGCTTCTACCTGAGGAGGAGAGCCAAAATATAGGGGTTCTGCCCTTTTTTTGTATATAGAAGGACCAACCAAGTTCAACAAAATCCAAACAAGCAAGCCAAGACTATGATTAAACCATAAAATGATGAATAATCGACTATAATAGACTATAGGAAATGAACCTCAGAGATTAGAAAGTACAATTTGGGTGAGAGAATAATTCAAACCCTAGAAAATATAGTAGAAGTGCCCAGGATAGGGGTGATCGGGTGCCCTAGTCCTCTTTTAGGTTTAGGTAGAACTTCAGGTATTATTAGACCTGTATCTGTCTACACTTCCTTCTTCCTGGAAATCAACCTCTGAAACCTATTCTTCTTACCTAGACACACGAAAAGAGGGAAAGGGTTGTGCTATGTTTAAGGGTTTTCCTTAGTTAGACCCTATGTTGGTGTTCCCACCTCCAAGTGATGATTAGATCCAAGAGTGCATGCATGCCCTAGGAGGGTAGAGGCCAAATCTGTAATAGTATGATAGATAATGATGAAAGATAATAATTATAACCACAAGATATCCAACCTTAGTTGATGAATGTCTAACACCAACAATGGAGAGTGATGAAGAGGGCTTCAAACTTCCTTCAAAGCTTGCAAACAACTTCAATAGCATTCCCAAGTACATAACAATTCAAACATGAAGAATCCTTTAGCATAGAACATCATATGAGGGAAATTTAGCATTCATCTGGTTAGGTGTAAAATGAAATACAATACACACTTAAATATGCATTCCTACTCACCTACATCAAATAAAACAACCTTAGGTTGACAAATTCTAACTAAAGAAGTGTCCTAAGCTGACACCACAAGTGGGACCAAATTATTCAAGTGGGACCAAGGTGCTCGGGTGTCCTAGACCTTTGGCCCACAAACTCTGTAAAATTTCTTTTAATGCAGGCTTAGTCCATTCCTAAGTTTAATATGCTAGGTTTAATTTTTAGGATCAAGATATTTATCATTTAGAGCTCAAAGAGGTGTTAAAATAGATCTTTATTAACAAAGGCAACAAAATAGGTCTAGCCTAGGAGCTAAATTAAGTGTAAAATGCTAGTGCACACATTTTATGACATTGCAATGCCAAATCTTGAAATTTTTCAATTTGACCTGCAAGAAGAAGCTTTTCTTTTTACAAATCAGAAATACAGTAAGGTATATTCCTCTTTTCCATGTGAATTGGAGGCATTTTATTTTTTCCTTGATTCACACATGGAGGTTAGTAGGTATAACAATGTTAGATTTTATGACGAATGTTTTTCTTCATCCATGTGTTTTGATGTTGACCTAATTTTTAGCATCCCACCCATTTTGTTGATAACATGCATGATTTGGCATGCAATAGGTCATGCACCTATTATTTATGGTTTCTCTGTAAAAGTAATGTTCATGGTGGAGTTAGTCTTTATTTCCCAAGCAGTGGTTATAGATTAGTACATATAGGTGAAAGACATCATTTGTTGTAGCTAAGTGGTGAATACATTTTTGGTTTGAAGGAGATTAATTCCTTCATTCAGCATGTCTTTTATAAAGGCATGTAGTGTATAATAGTTTATCCATGGACCTATTCCATGGATCCTCTTTGTAGGGTATGGCCTGCAAGTGTGTTAAAATTTTGATCACAACCATCCTTTTCTTATGTCTTTGTGCTTTCATGCCATTGGTTGTATGTATTATATTGTATATGTTCTCATTGCTGTCATTTTCCCTACACATAAGTTTATGTGTTTGTCTCAATCCCTTGTTGTTTTTTCCTTTTTGTGGTATGCTCTCAGAGAATTCTTCTAAATTCTTTCTACGCCAACAAGTAATGCACATTCCCAACCAAAGCCAATGTTGGGACCCAATCTAAAAATAAATAAATCCACCTAAGTCCTTTCTTAATTGGTGAATTTTCCTAATTTTTTCCTTTTCCCTTCCCTCATCATCGTATAAATGTGTTGAGAATTGAAAAATCCAATTTTATTCCAAGTTTGGAGGGGTTTTCCTATTCACTTTCTAGCATTTTTTATGTTTTGTGGGATTTCACCCTACAAAAGGATATTGCATGTCATGTCCCACTTCTTTTTCCACTTTGTCCCATTGTTGCATTCAAGGGTGTGTTTTTGGTCATTTCCATGTTATTCCTAATGTGTCCAACATTCTACAAATACATAAAACTTCTATGTTGGACAACTCCCTTGTCGTTTTTGTGCATTTTGTGTTTTGTAGAAATTCGACCTCCTTTAGGACCTCTTTTCTCCCTTGCAGGATTTCAACCTCCTTTAGAACCTCTTTTCTCCCTTGTGGGATTTCAACCTCCTTTAGGACATCTTTTCTCCCTTGCAAGATTTTGACCTCCTTTAGGGCCTCTTTTATTCCTTGTGGGATTTCACCCTCCTTTAGGACCTCATGTGTTTATATGTGTTTGCATGCTTTCTTGTTATGTTTCCCCCATGAAAATGTTTTTATATGCTTGTTATTCCTTCCTAGAGGACCCATGATGTGCTTGTAAACATGTGGATATAGGCGAAATGAAATTTTTGTGACATTCTTCTATCTATTTCTACCTTCTTCTTTGTGTCATTTACTTGCTTATTTCAACATTTTGGGGACAATACAAAGCATTGGAAGATTTAGCTTCCTTCCATGTTGACCCAAAAAATTTATTTTCCTTTTGTTTTCTTATGATATTCTTCCTTTATGCTCATAGTTCTATGTGCTAGGGAATGATGACGATTCTTTCAGTTGTCCCTTGATGATTCCCCTTCCAAATCCATATTGACCCTAAAGCACATAGATCCCTTTGTGTTATTGGTGATGTTTCTTGTTTTATGTGACATGTGTTTACATTTCTCAATGTCATACCATGCTTACACAAGTATTTCTGTATCATGCCTACAATATCACCTTCTTGCCTCTATGCTGACCTATTTTCCTCTGCCCAGAGTCAAATAACCCAATTAAAAATCTTGTTGAAATCTCTTGAGAACTTAACTCTACAAGTCTAAAATACTTCAAATCCTAGTATTCTATCTTGTAAAAATTCTTGAAAATTCATCAGGAGAATCCTTGCAAGAAACCCAAAAGAAACCCAAAAAATTTGAAGCTTTTGCCTTATTTTTTACCCCCCTTTTGGCCTTTATTGGTAAAATTATAGTTTCTTAAACTAGTGAAAAAATGACTTAAGGCATATGAATGTTCCTCCCCTTTATTGAAAAAGTTCATGTTTCACGAACTTTACATAAAGTTCTCTTTTTCTCTAGTTCGCCAACTTGGCAATTTGCCAATAAAGTGGTAGGTGAGCGGTATATTTTTGAAAATTGACTAAGGCAAAAGAAAGAACTAAGCCTTTGTCGGCAAAATTCAAAAATCATGAAATCTTCAAAATTCCAACTTTCCTCAGGTTTACCAATGGATCATTTTATTAACGAAGTGGTAGAGGCTCAAAGATTTGGGTAAGGCACGGGAGAAGTTACCCTTTGTCGGTGGAGTTTATGTTTCAAAAACTTTACAAAAAGTTTTTTTGTCTCTATGGTTCACTGATTCGGCATTTTGCTGATAAAGTGGGAAGGGGAGTCAACCTCTTCATAAAATCAACTAAGTCAAATGGTTCGGAGGAGGCCAGTTTTGCCAACGAAGAACAATGGTTTGACAAAGCAGGTTTTGTTGACAAGAGTAAAAGGGTGACAAAGTGGGTGAAGTTCAAGAAATAGTTATTTTGCCAATAAGGCAAAATGGAAGGCAAAAAATTGGCTAAGAGGGAAAAGACCCCTTCTATTGGTAAATTGATAAGAATATGAATTTAAAGAAAAGTTCAAAGTTCCAAAAGTTCCTTGATAGAGCACTTTTGTCGATAAGGTAAAATAAAAAGGCAAAAAAAGAGGCAAAGTCCAAAGTACAAGAAATTGTCAAATCATTGACAATAAAGGCCTGGTTTGCAAAAGGTAACATTTTGCTGATGAGGCAAAATAGGAAAAGGGAAAATTGGATAAGTAAGAAAAGGTAAAGCTAGGCCTTATTAGTGAGTCAATAGAGGGCCAAACTTCTCAAAGGTTCAAAATTACAAAAGTTTGCCGATAGCATACTTTTGCCAATAAGGCAAGAATGAAGCAAAGCTAAAGGCAAAGTTTGCAAAAGTGAACTTTTACAGATAAAGGTAAAAGATGGCCCCAAGAATGGTTTGAGAAAGGATGATTTTTCCGACAAGGCAAAATAGAGTAAAAAGATCAACCAAAAGTAAAGTTTGGCTAAAGTGGATTTTGCCAACAAGGGGAAACGTGATGAAAAAAGAGAAGTTCACTAATAAGCGATTTTTTTTATAGAAAAGGAAGTAAAAAGAAAAGTTCAATGTTTGAAAATTTTGCTGATAAGGGCAAATGCTGACAAAGTAAGCTAAGTTTGGCAAAGTACAAAATTGCCGATAAAGAGGCAAAAATACAGAAATAGGCCACAGTCCAGAAAACTGAAAAGTTGCCGATTGAAGATAAAAAGATGAAGAAATTGACAGAATATGTAAAAACAGAGCCTCAAAATATATTGTAAACTTCAAATATCTAAATGTAGACGTTTCAAGTGTTGTAAAAGCTTTGTATAAAGAGGATTTTGGAGGGAAAATCTATTTGATTTTCCTCATCTACCATTAATGTAGATTTGATCTGTTAGCTACCTCAACTACTCCCTTCCTATATATTTTTGCATTTATTGTTGTAGGTTGATGAATCGGTTGTTTGCATTGAAGACAAAATATCTCCCAGCTGCTCCATGATCCAAGATATTTTCTGTAGTTAATTTTAACAGGTAGACATTCCCTTAGATAGGGATATTTTCTGACAACCCATGGGTGCGGATTTATTGTGAAATGACTGAGGTCAATGTAATCAAATTCTATATGCATATCAAAAATATGTAATGATGGTTGAAAAACAATTTCAAGATAGTTGCATTTCTTGTTTTCTTCTGTATTTTCAAATAGAGACCTCTATTGTAACCTTGCCTTTTGATGAAATACACACTGTGTTTTACCTCTTCATGCTTATTTTTTAGCAATGTGTAAATTAGGAGTGATTTGTATGTGAATTCTTTATTCCTTACAATTCTATTATGCTCCTTACCTCTGTTATAATCAGCTAGATCTATGTAAGTTTATTAGCTATATTTCTTTATTTTGTGTATTTTCTTGATTCTATGAGAGCTTTCATATTCAAACTTAGCACTATATCTCCCCCTTTAATTTACATTTTTATCCCTCTTCCTCTTTTCCTAAATAGTAGATAGATTAGGATTAGTCTTAGGAATAGTTGAATCTCTCATTCAACGAAGGAACCAACCTCTCTTGAGAGATTTGGCCTCCTTGTAGGGTCCCACACCTAGAGGTTATCTCAAAGTTTCATTGGATTGTTGGAGCCCTAAAAGCCTTCAACGCAGGGTACAAATCTAAGTGATAACAATTTTTGGCATGCCCTGTGGGACTGTGAGCAATCTAAATCAACGAATTATGCTAAGAATCTGGTGCTCTTCTTAGTACTCTACACTTTGGCAAACATTTCATGGACATGGTGACTCTACTGTTGGAATAAACGAACAATCTCTAATCCAATTATTAATTATCAAATCATCAAGATATGATACCAATTGGTGAGATACAAGGCTTTGACTACTACAATATAGAAATCTAAAAATTGTATGCAAATCTGAAAATAAGTTTGCTTAATCCTTAAAATACCATGAAACAATTCAACTTCTTTATGATACTAAAATCAACCACTCTAACATGCTTGATAAAACCACCTTAGATGAACTTATAACAGTAATAACATCACCATAAGATAGCAGCAACAAAGAGGCACAAATCAGCAATATAAGAATGCAAGATCTCACAACACAAGGTAGCAATGGAACAAAAGAATAAACACATAACATAGTGTTTATGTGGAGAAACCCTTGCGGGAAAAAACTCTACCAAGAAGAGAGGCCCAAGTTGTATTATCTTCAAAACAAGATTACAATACACCCACTTCTAATCTCCTCTTCATTCTTCAATCTAGCAGCACCTGTGTATAAAAATCTCTCACTCAACCTATTACCTGCAAGCAAGTTTTCCTCTCACTATTACACCACCAAACTTCACTCTCAAGTCTCATATTTATCCAAAATGAGTACCCACCAATGAAATTCATAGGAGATGGACAAAATCCAACTGTTCTATTTTGGGATACTCCAAAATCATCTTCTTACAGATTCCCTTACACCTATCATAGGCATCTTCCCAATATAGGCACCTAGAACCAAAAATAGGAACTTACAAGACAATAATTACTATCATATGTTGTCATAGAATCTCTTACACTTTATGACAATTGTAAGTTGTTATAGATGCTCTTACAAACTTATGGCATGTGTCATAATAGCCCAAAAATACATTTCCCTAAAATAGGCACCAAGATTCTCCACCTCACCTCATTTACTATTTACCGAGATTCCTTGAGTAGTAAAAGTAACTCTTTAACAACCTGCTAGTGAAACCTATACATCCCTTATGGGTAATTATAAATTACAAATAATAAATGGAATAAATACAATATTGGGATTTACAAGGTTAATGGCACCTTATCCCAACATCTACAAGATTCTAATTTTGATTAGTGCCATCTTTTATGCCCATGCAAACAAGGACATCTTCAAGAGGTAACTTTCAATTTACTGAATTATTTGTTTCTACTTCAAGGAGAAGGTCTAGGTTATCTAGGTCTCCTATGAGAAGGAATAGTAGCCTTGTTTTACCTCATCCAAGAGCTCAATCTACACCCCCTCCTATTAAGTCTCAACACATAAGTAGAGGCTTGCATATTCCTATTTTAAATTTGTATATCCCAATTATGGCAAGGAATTTGCCTTTTGTGACCTTTAATGGAGGTATTCCTTTAGATTTGGCTACATACAATGATATACCAACTGCAGCCCTAAAGAATGTTTCACCCTTTATGGGTGATGGTTCTATAACCCCTGCTGAGCACATCAAAGACATATCCAATGTGTGCTCAGTCCATCATATGTAGCATGAGGACATTGCAGTTAGACTCATTCTCATCTTTTAAAGGGAGAGCTCTTCAATGGTTTAGGAGCTTTCCCTCTATTTTAATACATGACTGGGACAAGCTAGGAGAGAAACTCTACAAAAAATTTGGAGAGAGGGCAGATAATGTCTCGTTGATGGAACAACCAACAATGATCAAAAGGGCCCCAAGTGAGATGCTAGAAGATTTCAACATCAGATTCCAAAGGATGTGGGAGAGAATTCCAGCTACCCTCATGCCATCTCCACAAGGTGCTTTCTTGTACTTTTTAAGAGCTTTAAGTTCTGATATTGCAGTGATGATGCAATCCATGGGTGCTGAAACCCTACCTGCTACTTATGAGACAACTTCAAAAGATGAAAATTGTCTAATACAGGTTGGGAAAATTGTTCTCAAACCTCCTATACCTCTTTTTCCAGAGGTGCCTTCACCATCCCAAAGCATGATGCTTCAACTTCCTCTCCTCCTCAAAAGGGAAGTGACCTTGAAACCTTCATGACCACTTTGACCAATAAAGTGAATAAAATAGATATTCAAACTGCCCCCAAACCCCATTAGAATTATAATCTAGGGAAGTCATCCAATCAAAATTAGAATTAGGGTTACAATCCCAACATAAACCAAAACTGGAATCAAGCTTACCAACAAAATAGATATCAATACCCAAACCCTACTCAACCTTTGCAAATAGTTCGACCTATCCAACAGATACCAGTTGTGAATCTAGTTAGGGCTTTAGTCCCTACTCAAAATAATCTGGCCCTAGATGCAGATTGGTGCTACCCATGCAATTAACCTCATAATCAATCCACTTGCATGCTTTTGGAGCACAAGAAAGAGCTCTGATGGTACAAAAATTTTATACCCAACAAACATCATTATCAGAGGCAACCAATAACAACCTTGAAGCATCAACTGAGGCTACCTCTAATGCTATTATGATGTTGTAGACTTCAGATGAATTTTGTGCTATCAATCAGCCCATGGATAGTGTGATCATGCCTGTAAGTAGTATTGCAGACAATACTAGATCCAAAAAGAGGTAGTTAGAGGATAGCACCATACCTACTATGTTACAAAAATAGCTTGTTTCAAAGGCAAAGGTGGCTAGTGCCACAGTTCCAATTTAGATCAGTAGATCTGCTACTAAAGAAATTCCATTAGGCTTAAAAGTGCCTGAACAAGCTATAGATCAACTAAAGAAGGGAATGTGGATTCTGTCAATGTATAAAGTAGTAGTTGTTCCACTAAATATTGTGGAATAGATGAAGGAAACAAATATCAACATCTCAATGTGGGAAGTAATGTCAATCACTTCTCAAAGGAATCTATTAGAAGAAGCACTAAGGTAATTCCCATCAACTGAATCAGTAGCAACTGACTCATTAGCAAAACAGAAGAAAAAATCCCTGCTAGTCTTGTGCAGCCAAGCGAAGGACAAGTAAGTTCAGCAAAGAAGCCATCCCCTTTCTACTTGTCTTTAATCATTGGAAAAGTTTTAGTGCATAATTGTATGATTGACTCTAGGGATAGTGTTTCATTCATGCCCAAGAAGATAACAAATGCATTCGGCATCAAGTATACCCTTGTTTTATCATGAGTATTATAGTTGGATGGCACCTCTGTAAACACTATAGGAGTGATCAAGGGACTAGACTTGACTCTACATGCCTGTCCAAACTTGACTTTCACACAAGACATTACAGTCATTGATCTTCCTCCCTTCTTTGCCATTTTCTTGTTAAGGGATTTTACAGCCAAGGTAGGTGGCTACCTTTCTTTTGACTAATCTCATATGTTGTTGAGAACTAGATATGGCACAAGGTTCACCATCAAGGTTGAACCAATTTCAAATTACCATGTGGAGAACTATGACCACATCTTGGTGAACCCGGATGTTATGATTTAGGGCAAGGAAGTGCATGACTCAGAGTCTATTGAGATAGAATCTTCACCTCTTCCTACCCCTGATCTATTTCTTGGTGAGTGGGCAAAGGATCACTATAATTTTGATCTTTATGACACCACTAAGATAACTGACTTTGACACCCAGATGATCCATGAAGGGGATTATTTAGTCCCTTCTATGCTTAAGCTAGATGATGACTCCAATGGCCCATGGAAGATGTTTTCTGATGGTGCAAAGAGCATAAATGAAGCTGGTGTAGGGGTTTTACTAGTCTCTCCTACTGGTAAGAAATTGCATTTTGCTCATAGATTACATTTTTCTTTCACCGACAATGTAGTAGAGTATGAGGCATTGGTTCATGGTTTGCTAATTGCTAAGAAGAAAAATATCAAACATTTGGAGATCTTCAGAGACACTGAGTTAGTGGTCTACTAAGTTAGAGAAAAATGTGCTACAAAAAATCAGCTCCTTAGAGCTTACAGACATAGAGTTTGGGACCTATTTGAGAGTTTTGATGCTCTCAACTTATAGGTAATCCCAATGAAACTAAATTTTGAGGTTGATTAATTAGCTACAATGGGGGCTCAATTTTCTCCACCTACAAATTTGTTTTAAGGTCCTAATTAGCATACATGAAAATAGTAGTCAGGCCCTCTATTCCTGACAATGACATACATTGGCAGGTCTTTGATAGCAATGATCATATTGCAAGCTTAATTCAAAATGAAGTAGAATTTTCTTCCATAGTGTAGTCCAAGCCATAGGAGAGCTATGGTGACCAGATCATTTAGCTCAAAATGAACAAGGTGCCCAAGGGTTTAGTTACCCTTGAGGCCATTTTCAACCCAGATGACAAACTCAGGGGCAAGAGAAATAATATGTCATTTAAAAAGAATATTACTAGAAGGTGAATTTCACCCAAGCTAAAGCATTGCGACTGTGAAAGGTATGCAATGATGCTGAACAACAAGAATTCATACACCTGGCCCAGAAATACAACAATGTCCTAGCATAAACATATGAAGATTTAAAAGGTTTCAATCTAGACATGGCTTGACATGTTATTGATCTAGATCCAAATTACAAGCCTATTAGCTAAAAGCAGTGACCCATAAATCCTAAAATTGAGCTACTTATGAGAAAGGAGCTTTCCAAGCTCATACAAACAAGGATTATCTTTCCCATTAAATATTCTACTTGGATTTCTAATCTAGTTCCCGTGAGGAAGAAAAATGGATAAATAAGGCTCTATGTGGACTTCAGGGACCTGATTCAGGCTTCTTTGAAGGATCGTTACCCTCTATCCTCTATGGATCAAATTTTGCAAACTGTTGCAGAGGAAGAGAGGATTTCATTATTGGATGGCTTTTATAGCTACAACCAGATCTTTGTCAAAGAAGAAGATAAATTTAAAATAGCATTCATGACCAAATGGGGAACAATGGCATATACAAAAAGGCCTTTTGGTCTGTCTAATGTTGGTGCCACATTTTAGAGGGCAATGGACATTGCCTTCAAATGTTTTATAAAATAGTTCATCTTGATTTATCTAGATGATGTTATAGTCTTCTCCATGAAGGGAGAAAATGCTATGGAGGATTTGGAGAAAGTCTTCTAGAGATGCAGAGAGTTTGAGGTGTCTCTAAACCCCAAGAAATGTATTTTTGTTGTTGCCCAAGGTAAACTTCTGGGCCATACAGTGTATAAGGATGGGATTTCCATAGACCTTGAAAGGACATTTTCTCTCCTTTCTTTTCCCTTGCTTGCTCACAAAAAGGATTTACAATCATTTCTGGGGCAAATCCATTTTGTTAGGAAGTTCATTCCTAATTGTGCTAGCTTGGTAAAGCCCCTAACCCTTATGCTCAAGAAAGATGTTGTCTTCAGATGGACAAAGGAAGGGGAAGATGGTTTTGAGAAAATCAAGGAAGAGATTGCCCAAGCACCTACTCTCATGAACGCAAATTATGAGAAGGAGTTTGTCCTTTATGCACATGGAGGAGAGAACAACATTTCTATTGTTTTGAGGCAACAAAATGAGCAAGGAATGAAGCAACCTCTTGCCTTCTTCAATCAAACCTTGAAGAATTATGAGGTCATATACAGCCCCCTAGATAAACAGGTATTTTCCATTGTTAGAGCTTTGAAAAAAATTAGATATATGTTAGAAAATAATCATATTAAAGTTTTAGTTTCTCATCCTAGTGTGAGAGATTATATAATGGGGATTGAGATTAGTGAAAAAGAGCCAGCTGGGTCATTAATCTCCTAGAGTATAATGTTATCATCAAGACCACTAAGATGATTAGAGGCAGAGGATTGTGTAAACAACTAGCTCAGACTTTAGATGAAGTGAGTTCATCTTACCATTTGAATGAGGAAGATCCTATAGCTGAGCCATCGGCTATGAATTCTTGGACGACAGATATGGCCAAATTCCTATCCACTAGTGAATATCCCTATGGATTGGACAAAACCAAAAGAAGACACTTTAGGCTACAGTCTATCACTTATGCTTTGATGGATGGTGTCCTCTTCAAGAGAAACTTGGATGGACTCTTACTGAGGTGTATAGAAGAAGATCAAATTGATAGACTTCTCAATAAGTTTCATGCTGACCCAGCTAGTGGCCATTTCTCTACTAGAGCTACAACCATGAAAATAATGAGGGCATGTCATTTTTGTCCCATATTATTCAATGATGTCCATGTATGGGTAAGAAAGTGCAAAGAGTGTGCTCTCTTTGCGAGAAAGAAATGATTGGTAGCACTCCCACTTCATCCTATTCAGGCCGATCAACCCTTCTCATAGTGGGGATTAAATTTCATTGGCATGATAAACCCCAGTTCTAGTGCTGGTCACAAGTGGGTTTTCACTACAACAAATTACTTTACTACATGGGTTGAAAGAGTCCCACTAAAAGAAGCCACTGAGTCATCAATCATGGACTTCTTGGAAGAAATCATGATGAGGTTTGGAGCTCCTCATACCATTATCTCTAATAATGTAAAAGCATTCACTGGTTTTAGAATTGCTGATTGGGCTCTTAAATACAATGAGTTTTTGAAAACCTCATCCAACTATTACCCCCAAGGTAATGGGATAGCTGAATCCACCAACAAAAACCTGATCAGAGTTCTAAAGAGAACTATGGAGACAAACCAGAGGCAATGTCACAATAAGATCATATTAGCTCTTTGGGCTAATAGGATCACATACAAGAGAGCCATTGGAAACTCTCCTTTTGTTCTTGTGTATGGAAGAGAGGCTAGATTGCCTATATCTTTAGATCTTCCTACATTAGAATTGACTTAGCAATTGAAATTGGAAGGAGAAGGTGCCAATTCTGTCAAGATAGTTGAATTGACTGAATTAGAAGAATAAATACAGTCAGCCATGGATACATTAGAAGAGCATCAAAGGTAGACCAGAAGGTATTTTGATAAGAAGGCCAAGGTTTAGACATTCAAGAAGGATGATCTTATTCTCAAATGGGATGCTAACCGAGCCAAACCTAGAGGCTGCACCAAGTTTAATGCACTTTGGAGTGGGTCGTATATCATCATTAGCTACAAGCAAGCCAATGCTTTCATTTTTTCAAGGCCGGATGATGAAGTCCTACCAATCTCAGTAAATGGGATTCTGTACATATTTTTTTAGTTTTATTTCTACTTTAGTTTTCCCTTCAATAAGTGCTCTTGCATAGGCCGCATTGTCATTAGGAGAATGCATGCCTTGTTTTCCTTTTTGTGGTTTGTTTTTGGAAGGCAAGGTTTTAGTTGTTTTGACCTATTGTAGTCCTCCTTTTTCGACTCCATGCCCAATGGATGCTTAAGGCCATTGGTCTATTTGTTTAGTAGGAAAACATCCCTGAGAGGTCACCAAAATGTTAACCTATTTTCCTCTGCCCAGAGTCAAATAACCCAATTTTAAAATCTTGTTGAAATCTCTTGAGAACTTAACTCTGCAAGCCTTAAATCCTTCAAATTGCAATGTTTTTCCTTGTTAAAATCTATTAAAATTCATCAGGAGAATCCTTACAAAGTACCTAGAAAAACCCAAAAAAATTGAATCTTTTTCCTTATTTTTTACCCCACTTTTGGCCTTTATCGGCAAAATTCTAGTTTCTTGAACTAGCACAAAAATGACTAAGGCATAGGATTGTTCCTCCCCTTTATCAACAAAGTTCATGTTTCATGAACTTTTCATAATGTTTGCTATTTTCTAGTTCGCCAACTTGGCAATTTGCCAATAAAGTGGCAGGTGAGCGGGATATTTTCAAAAATTAACTAAGGCAGAAGAAAGAACTAAGCCTTTGTCAGCAAAATTTAAAAATCATGAACTCTTCAAAAGTTCAACTTTCCTCAAGTTCATAGATGGACCATTTTATCGACAAAGTGATAAAGGCTCAAAGATTTGACTAAGGCATGGGAGAAGTTCCCCTTTGTCAACGGAGTTTATGTTTCACGAACATTGAAAAAGTTTGTTTTTCTCTATGGTTCGCTGGTTTGGCATTTTGCCGATAAAGTAGCAAGGGGATTAGATCTCTTCTTAAAATTAGCTAAGTCAAATGGTTCGATAGAGGCTAATTTTATTGACAAAGAACAATGGTTCGACAAAGTAGGTTTTGTTGACAAGAGTAAAAGAGTGACAAAGTGGGTGAAGTTCAAGAAATAGTTATTTTGCTGATAAGGCAAAATGGAAGGTAGAAAATTGGCTAAGTAAAGAGGGAAAAGGCCCCTCCTATCGGTAAATCGGTAAGAAGCTGAACTTAAAGAAAAGTTCAAAGTTCCAAAATTTTGCTGATAGAGCACTTTTACTGATAAGGCAAAACAAAAAGACGAAAAAGGAGGCAAAGTCCAAAGTTCAAGAAATTGTCAAACCACTGATAATGAAGGCCTAGTTCGTAAAAGGTAACATTTTGCCAATAAGGCAAAATAGGAAAGGGAAAATTAGATAAGTAAGAAAATGTAAAGCTAGGCCTTATCAGTGAGTTGGCAGAGGGCCAAACTTCTCTAAGGTTCAAAATTACAAAAGTTTGCCGATAGCATACTTTTGCCGATAAGGCAAGAATGAAGTAAATCCAAAGGCAAAAGTTGGACCCAAGAATGGTTTGAGAAAACAGATGAACCAAAAGTAAAGTTCAGCTAAAGTGAATTTTGCCAACAAGGGCAAAAGTGATGAAGAAAGAGAATTTCACTGATAAGGGACTTCTACCGATAGAAAAGGAAGTAAAAAGCAAAGTTCAAAGTTTGAACATTTTGCCGATAAGGGAAAAAGATGATAGAGTAAGCTAAGTTTAGCAAAGTACAAAATTGTCAATAGAGAGGCAAAATGAAGATATAGGCCATAGTCCAAAAAATTGATAGAATATGTAAAAATAGAGCCTGAAAATATATTGTAAACTTCAACTATATGAATTTAGATGTTTGAAGTGTTGTAAAAGCTCTGTATAAAGAGGATTTTGTAGGGAGAATCTATCTAATTTTCCTCATCTACCATTAATGCAGATCTAATCTTTCAACTACCTCAACTACACCCTTCCTAGATATTTTTGCATTTTTTGTTGCAAGTTGATGAATCGGCTATTTGCATTGAAGGAAAAATATCTCCTAGCTACTCCATGATCCAAGATATTTTCTACAGTTAATTTTAGTAGGTAGACATTCCCTTAGACAGGGATATTTTTTGATAGCCCATGGGAGTGAATTTATTGTGAAATGACTGAGGTGAATGTAATGAAATGCTATATATGCATATCAAAAAGATATAATGAAGGTTGAAAATAATTGCAAGATAGTTGAATTTCTTGTTTTCCTTTGTATTTTCAAACAAATCCCTCTGTTGTAACCTTTCCTTTTGATGAAACACACACCGTGTTTTACCTTTTCATGCTTGTTTTTGAGCACTATGTAAATTATGATCGATTTGTATGTGAATGCTTTGTTCCTTACAATTTTGTTTTGCTCCTTACCTTTGTTAGAATCAGCTAGATCTGTGTAAGTTTATCAGCTGTATTTCTTTATTTTGCACATTTTCTTAGTTCTATGAGAGCTTTCATATTCAAACCTAGTGTATCATCCCCTTTAATTTATAATTTTATCCCTCTCCCTCTTTTCCTAAATGGTGGATAGATTAGGTTTAGTCTTAGGAATAGAGGAATCTCTCATTCAGTAAAGGAACAAGCCTCTCTCTAGAGATTTGGCCTCCTTATAGGGTCCCACACCTAGAGGTTGTCTCAATGTTTCACTAGATTGTTGGAGCCATAAAACCTTTCAACATAGGGTGCAAATCTAAGTGACAACACACTCTTTGGGGGCATTTTTCTTGCTCTTGATGCAGCTTTCAAAACATAACTTCCCATATAGATATGTTTCCTAAAGCTCTCTTCCCATTTTATACCTTAAGATTAATTGCATACTATTGCTTTATACAATTATTTTAAGGGGGAGGCATACTTTCATGCTTTTCACTTTTGCACACACCACATTGATGGTACACTCTCCATTGCATTCACTCTAAGCAATGTCTGTAGTTGGTGCTCCTAAGCAGTTGCAGTTGCTTAGACTAGCCATCCTTTTCAACTACCCTTTTGGCACTCTTTGTGAGTCACCTAATAGCACAACTTGTTAGTCCTAGTGGCCCACAAGAGTTTTGTATGGTTCCTAGCTCTTGTAGTGTGCTAGCCCCATAACCATACTTAGCATTCTTCTAGCTCTTGTAGTGTGCTAGAAAATCCCCTTTTGCATTATACTATTTTTATTTGGTGTGTGTGATTTGTGTTAGATTAGAATGTGCATTAGATTATATGATTTGATAACCTTGGTGTTTAGGCAAATCATATCTAATCTAATCCTTTTTATCATGGATTTTTTAATATATGTGGTTCTAACATTGCTTCTTGTGCAAGTTTTAATGTCTAATACTATGGTTTTGCAGGTTCTTAGCTTGGGGAATTCATTCCTTTGCCTAAAAAACTATTTACAACCTCTACAATATCCTTTTTAAGGTAGAATTTGTGATGTTATTTCCTTTTCTACTTTAGCATGCATATTTATTACATAGTGTCATAATACTACTAAAGTGGGGGCTAAATGTAATGTCAAAAGTTAAATACCCTTGCAATTTCATGCTACATTTTGTAACCACTTTGGTGTCTATTCCCCTAGCATGTTTTTAGGGTCATTTAAACCTTGCCTTAGCCTTTTTCCCATAACCACATGTTCTTTTGTGTTATCTTCAACCCTTTGTGTTTATTTTCATTAATTTTTCTTTTAATGCTTTGTTTATCTCATCATTCGATAGCATCCCATGTGACCAAGAATTGAAGTTGCCTAGATGCGAGTGCTTAGCATGGACATCCTGGCAGTGTGCTAGTGTCTCGTATCTATGTGGCACTAGGTGACTATTTCTAGGCATTACTAGCCACCTCCAATGATGATTTGAGATTCTAGTAAGGCCTCACCACTTAGAATGTCTTTGATTGACTCTATCTTTGGGTTTTCGCACTTATGTAGTGATTTTGAAATTTTATTTTTCATTCTCATGCATTCTATGGCGAACTTTTTTTGTGCTTTACAACTTCTTGTAAACTATTGGGAAGATTTGGCTCTCTTGGTGACCTCCTACAACTTTTTCTTGTGCTTCCTCAAGTATCCATTCTAGTTATACTCCTTGGGTGCATGTTTATGTGAGTTCTTAGAGGTTTATGTGCTCTCTTTCCTATGATTTTATGAAGCCATTACTTGCTAGACAAGGTACTCGAGTTGGGTAGATGTTCCTCTATAGGTGATCTAGTTTCATATTCCTCTCTTAGATTTCATTGCATTTTTTGACCCCATTGTTGGAAGATTGCATTGTTTGGTTACATTTCATTTTCCTTCATATCTTCATGCTTATTTGCACTAGTCTTCTCACTTAGCCTTGAGTAGAGTAGTTTGTCTACAAGTTTCACTTGTCACTGTTGTTTATTTCTTAGATACACTTAAGAAGTAAGAGCACACACATATGCTTTTTCAATATTCCTTCATCCTTGCTTCTCATGGAGGTTGAAAGACCAAAGTAGGGGCTTGACCTAAAGGCAAGTTCCTTAGCAGCCCAAACCATCTCCTTTGTTCTCTTATAGGACACATTTTTTGGTGAGAAACTCCATTCCATCAACGTTAGTTTCATGATTTCTTACGAAAACCCTCTTTCATTTTCTTGACAATTTATTTTCATTACACATCTTCTAGTTTTATTTATTTCACTTCACCTGGAAATTGTTGTGCTAGTATTTTGTTCATATCTGTGTTGTACAGATGATAAGGGATAAAATTGGATTGATTCTTTATTTTTCCAACTTTTAGGACTACAGTGTGACGTGAAAATGTCCTCATGGTAGGATGGCATCCTTGGTAGTGACCTCCATCTTTTGGTGACAAGTTCCTCTATGAACCCTCTTTTCCATTCTATAATTGAAATTCAAAAAAATTATCTCTCATAGTATATTTCCAAGTATTCTCTAGATTGTTCTTCATCATTTAAACAACTAGCTTAATTTCTATTTTCACATCTATAGCGCAAAGTGGGTATGCTAAAGTTAGTCTTTCTAAACCATTAAATATTGGAAAACTAAGAAAGATCCTAGTATAGTTGTGGTGAAAAGTATCCTTGATTGACACATTTGATCAAGGTGTAAAATTTCCACCTCTACACTAAGCCCTTCCCAAATCTCCATTTGATTTGAAACTTTGATCACCTTTGTTTGGTCACAACCGTGATTAGCCAACTAGTCTATCATCTTATTAGACTCTCTGTATATGTGCCAAATAGAGAAATCATTAAACCTATTTAGTGAAGTACAAATATCTTTGAGTTTATTTTGTAATTTCCAATTCATGACCTTCCTTGATTTAATAGTATTGATGCAAAGCATTAAATCACACTCAATGTCCACATAGTCTATCCTTTTCTCCAAGCACATCCTTAACCCCTTGAGTAATGCATCTAGGTTCACTTCATTATTAGACCTCTGAGGAGGCTATTATGAAAGATCCCAAATGAAGATTCTTGATTCATTTCTTATGACACACCCTGTATCAGAGATTCTAGGATTGCCTCATGTGGCCTTATCAAAATTATTTTTCATTCTTTCTCTTGGAAGGGTCATCCACTTTGTATTTTTATATTTCACATTTGTGTCCACCAAATTGCTTGAAGTTGGGAAACCTATACGAATTCTTAGAAGATTCCACCTCTTGGATATCTTATCATCCTAGGTTGTATTCTCTTTTGTCTGTAAGTTTAGGATCCTTGTGTTGAGAAATTCACATATTCCAACCTCTATTTTACTAATAATTACCATGATAGTGAGAGATTTGTCATTGAAAATCCTCCTATTTCTTTCTTTCCATAGGTGCTAGATTACCATTGACAAGCTCACTCCACCCCATGTCAAGTTTTTGTGTAATCTTGTCCAACAATCAAAGAGATTTGTTAGATCATTGGGAAGGGCCCCACACCAACTAAATTTCCCAATCAACCAAATAGCCAACATTGGTGAAGGACCAAGTAGTTAAGAAAGAGATGGTCTATTGATTCTTCATTCATGTTAAACAGTGAGCAACAAGAGGGTCCCATGATTTTGATGAACTTCCTATGTTCTTTGGTTAAAATTCTCTTCTATAGGGTAGACTAGGAAAAATCCCCTACCTTGGGGTTCCCCAACATAGATCTAAGGGCTAGCATTTCACTTTTTTAAATCTATCTTGCATTTGAAACCCAACTTCATTGAATGTACCTCAAAAATTTTGCCCTTGTCCATATGATTTGATCTTCCTTCCTAGACAAGGATATAGCTCGACTATTAAGAATCTCTATAAGTTTGTCTCTCATCCTCTGTGGAATAGGGGTGTTGCTAAAATCTTTCCATTTCCAACCAATCCTTCCATCCAAAGCTTCAACATAGTCTACCACCTTGTCACCCCAAATGTCTTCCATCACCTCTCAATACCCATATAGTTATGGGATAGTATCCAAATGAATGTCACCATTCCAAGAATTTGACTAGAAGTAGGCCACTATACCATTAAAAATGTTCCAAGACAAGTGTTCCATAATCTAGTGGCCTATAATTCATCATGAAATGCCAAATTTAGGAAGGAAATTTTGGTGGATTCACTATAGAGAGAATGTAGCTGTGATCATTACAATCCAAGTATTTTTTCTATAGTATTTGACACCAAAGTGTCATGGGGTTTTTAAGTATCTTCTAGATCAATTTTACTCCAAGGGAATTATTCTCCTTCATAATGCATCTTATGGTAGCACCCCCATCCTCCTTATGTTTTCTAGCCATGTACCAACTTATGAGTGGAATTCTTCTTATTTCATTCAATCCTTCCCATAGGAAATTTTTCATAATCTAATTTAGATCGATCGTAACTCTTAAATGGTTATTTGTTTACATAATATCGTGTAGATTAGAATTGCAAAGCGCACAACCTTAATGATTCTCCCTGCTAGGGAAATTCATCTACCTTTCAAAGCCTTTGTCTTTATCTTGCATATATCCAGTGTATCACCCCATAAAGTAATTTTGGCCACAACTTTGAAAAGAAGAATACCCAAATATTTCCTAGGGATGGCATCGATCTTGAAACCGAGGAGATTGTCAATTCTTCATTGAATTGCTCTTCATACATAGAATTAAAATATGTTTTATTTATCATTGTTAATAATTTCATCCAAGAGCTTATAATACAAATCCAAAGTTCCCTTGATTATATTAGCAACCTCCAACTGAGCCTCCCCATACAGAATGGTATCATCCATGAATTGTTGATGTGTGATCAACTCAAGGCCTCTGGCAACCTGTACACCATTCCATTCCCCATTCACAACCTTGTCCTTTATTTCTCTACCTATTGATTCTACCATAAATACAAAAAGAAATTGTGACAATGGATCCCCCTGCCTTAACCATTTGGATGTCTTGAAGAAGCCGCATGGGTCCCATTGACTAGGACCAAAAATCTAGCCAAAGAGATGCACACCCATACACCTAGTCTAGCCAAATGTTATTGTCCAAACTCAAAACCTTTGATAATGTACATTTGAAACAATCAACTAACTCAATCATAAAATTTTCTTATATAAAGCTTAATAGCCATACTTTTTGGAATTGATCTTTTAATGGAATGTATTGCCTCATGTGTGATAATAATTCAATCAATGATGATCCTTCTCAGAGTAAAACCACTTTGTTCCACCAAGATGATGTTTGGAAGGAGGATCTTTAGATTTTTTGCTATAACCTTAGATATGAACTTATATATATTGTGTTGCATAGGGAAATAGGATGATAATCCATAAAGGAAAGACACTCAACCTTCTTAGGAATGAGGGTAATGTTTGTATTGTTAATATCTTGGAGAATTTTCTTGGCCTTACGTGCATCCTCCACAACCTCCCAAACATCCTTCCCTAGAAATCCCAAACACTTCTAGAAAAATCATGCAATAAAGCCATCTGGCCCAAGGACCCTATCAGGATGAAGCTAAAAACTAATAGTGTTTACTTCCACCTCAAAGCTTAGGGCCATAAGAATTCTATTATCTTCCTCTGAAACAAATTCAGGAATGTTTTTAGAAAAGGACCTCATGTCTCTGCCATCCACCATGCCATCAAAAGCAAGGAGATTCTCAAAAAGGGAGATTTTGACCATTTGAATGCCCTCATTCTTTGTAATCATAGAACCATTCTTGTCCTTGATCATGGAAATCTTTTTCTATCTCCTATGAACTTTTGCCACATTATGAAAATTTTTGAATTCAAATCTCCCTCCACCAACCATGTTTCTCTAGACTTTGACCTCCAATATGCCTCCTCCCTGGTAAGGATTTATGTATGTTATGCAATGATTTCCTTCTCCCAAAGATAGTGACTTTGAAACATACCATTGACAATGACTTCTTTGCTTAAATCCTTAAATGCTCTAACTCAATCATGTCCTTCTCCATGAAAATATTTTTGAAGGATGTCCGATTCCACTCTTTAAGTTTCATTTTTTATGTATCCCAATTTCTTAGTAATTATAAACATCTTGGAACCATTTTGAACTTTTGCCTCTAACCACCACCCTCTAATTAGATCCACTAGGAACCACATTTTCTCAAATTTGAAAGAGGGATGAATAGGGGGTTGATCCACATCAACCACCAATTGGACTGGGAAGTGATCAAAGCTAGGTATCAATAGAATTAAGGAATAAAAAAGAACATGAAAATGGAGCTAACTCTCATAATGCATAAAATGATCTAGTCATTCTGCAATGTTTGTAAATCCCCCCCATCTATTTGTCCATGTATATTGACCACCTTTAGGAACTATATCCACCAATGCCAATTCTTTCACAAAGTGTTGAAATTGAACCTTTGTCAAAGAATCTTTCACAATTCCCCCTCTCTTCTCATCATATGAGAAGATGACAATTAAAGTCTCTCCCCAAAATGATGTAGTCCTCCTTGATGGGGAGGGTGAAACTAGTAATTTCCTTCCAAACCCTTAATTTATCTTCTATTTTAATGGGATCATACACATTAATGAAAATGAAATCTAAACTCATGAAAATTTTTCTTACTCATGCAATCATCCAATTCATAGAGGAGAAGATAATCTTCGCTACCACCATGTTTGGACACCACATGAGCTTAAGACCCCTTGTTGACCCAACCACATTCAAAATGACCACACCATCCTTTGCAATGAACAACAAAATCTCTCGCCTCCATGTCCTTTAACTTAGTTTCTTGAAGCATAATAATATCTGATTGAAAATGATCAATTTGGTGCTTGATCATGCACCTTTTCTTAGGGGTGTTGAGGCCCCTAACATTCATGTAATTATGTTTGTTGGTTGCTAAGAGAGGTGTTTCCCCCTTAGTTTTCAGCAAGTGGTTGTTGATAGAGGCTTGGCCCTTCACCATTTCAAATTCCTCTCACTTCTGCTTGTTAGTCTTCCTTGCCCACTTTTTCTCCAATCCAATCTCATTTTTGAGGAATCTTGAGGCCGATTGGCTTATCCTGCATGGATCCGTGATTTCAAACTCTTCCATATCTTCCTTCTCATAATCCATCGAGTCCTTGTCACAATCGGTCTTTGAATTTTGATCCTCAAGAGGCCCCAGAATAAAGAGCACCAATTCCTTTCTAGACCCATCAACATTTAAAGAGGGTGGAAGCCTAGAGCTCTCTTCAGGAGCACTCGAAGGATCAGCCAATCGGACTTCTATTTTAGATTCAGTTTTTTTTCCTTTACCACCCATTTCATTGTGGTATTGGAAATCTTGAGGCATCGTGAACCGGTGTGCGCATGACTCTCGCATCTTAAATAATAAAATTTCTTTTCCTCCACCTCAATTTTTTTTTGCCTCACTTTATATCCCCAGTCCAGAGGATGATTTCCTTAGGAATTTCAAAAATGGCCAGAATCTGAATTCACGCATACACATGGGAATTCCCTTCCAGAATCTTGATATCCACTTGATTAGTAATTTCCATACAATTCCCAATTTTGGTAAGCCTTTTGATATTCCATTATTCCAAAGGCAGGTTATATAGCCTTACCGACAGTGGCCCATCATGTCGAACACAGTTTGTCAAGTTGAAGTTAGGGCACCACCTTTAAAGGTACAAGGGCACGTCGCCCACATGCCATATTCCGTTATTGATGATTTTCTCCCTACATCTTTTGATTAAAAAATTGAGACAAAAAATCCATGGGGCAAAAAGAGAACATTATCAGTCTTCTAGTTTTGCCGAAATTTAATCCAGGACCTAAGCCCTTGAAGAGCACTTCCCCTTGAATCTTTCAATAACTTCTTTCACACGACGGGAAAGCACTTCACCATCCTCATCAAAGCTTATCTCCGGGGTATTGGGTGGAGGAGAGTCGAGCCCGCTCCATTGTAAACAGCCGGCACGTTGGCGTGTCGGCTATTTACCCTTTTTTTTTTTTACCCAGGTTGATTTCGACTGGTTCGACCTGTTCCTCTAACAACCATTGACTGTTTCAATCCTCCTATTTTGCATTTGGTTGATTTGTATGCATCAATCGGTGAGATTTTGACTGCAATGTACTAGCTGTTTTTTTTTTTGGAGCCCTCCCCAACTAATCTGCATTTATTCGCTACCCTGAATATTTAGCACCATCATTCTTGAGAATAGATATGATTATGTTCTATTGATTGATATTATATTTTGATTCAATATATAAATTTCAATTTTCAAGACATCACTGCTAATATCAATTAATTACTAGAATAAATAAGAATATTTATCTCATCTAAACACTCTACATGGCTATTGGCATTTCGAACGCACATTTTCGATAAATCCTGTCTAATACATAACAATAAACTTTTTAAACGTTGTCCTATTTTGTGGACACGGAAAGTAAGTATAGATATGGACTGTGCGAAATGGACATCGTATATCTTGTATTAAGTATATCACGTTGAACTGTCATTTCGACCCCATACACCCACGAGATAAGCATCGAAACTCGAGAGTTTTTAGTGGCTTCTCCTGTGTACAGTGTTTGCCAATAATTGAATAATGGAGATAGATTAACTACGGGAAAAAATGTACTTTTAGACACCCACTATAAACAGCCGACACGTTGTCTTGCCAAAAAGTAACAAGCAACACAGAATTATTTCCTTTGGCTCCTTTTGATTGCCCCTCAGTGGATAAGGTTTACCTTTAGATTGTAGCCCGGAAGATTCCCATTGCTGAAACGACTATAAAATGGGGCTACGTGTAGAGAGAAAGTGTGTAGCTCGATCTGTGGTTTTAGATTTTGGTCTTAGTACCCATCCAGACTGCTTGCAATGGCTGGCAGATCTTCTGTAGTTTATGAGCCAAGTGTTTTCTGTGTGTTGTTTTTATTGCTGGCACTGTTATCTTTTGCTGCTGAAGCGAAGGTGCATTTCCACAAATGGAAAGTAAATTACCAGACATGGGCTCCTGATTGCGTGCAGGTGAACATCATCTCTATAGATGGACAATACCCCGGGCCAACCATCAGAGCGAGGGAAGGGGATACCGTTGTTGTCCAGTTAGAAAACTTGATGCCCACTGAAAATTGATCTGGTAAATTAACGGCCACTTTGAACATAGATAAAAATTAAAAATTTAGACCAAGTTTTGATATTACGGCAAATCTACAAAATTAAATATAATAAAAATAAGAAGTCAAAGTTGAACAGTGGATGGTTTACACTTGGGATTCCCACTGCCAAAGTGACTATAAAATGGGGCTACATGCAGAGAAAAAGTATGTAGCTCGATCTATATGGTTTTAGATTTTGGTCATACTACTCATCTAGACTGTTTACAATGACTGACAGAACTTCTGCAGTTTATGAGCCAAGTGTTTTCTGTGTGTTGCTATTGTTGGCAGTGTTGTCTTTTGCTGCTGAAGCGAAGGTGCATTATCACAAATGGAAAGTAAATTACCAGGCATGGGCTCCTGATTGCGTGCAGGTGAACCTCATCTCTATAAATGGACAATACCCGGGGCCCACCATCAGAGCAAGAGAAGGGGACACGTTATTGTCCAGTTAGAAAACTTGATGCCCACTGAAAATGTTGTTATTCACTGGCATGGCATTCGCCAGGTAAATGATCCATTTTTCTTCTCATTTTGCGCCCAGTTTAAATGTCACTAACGTTTACAGGGTAGAAAATGCGTCTAACACTCTTACTTATATGTAATGGGTTGTTCCTCTATACACTATAGTACGTGTAGCGTGGATTGTTATCCATAGATTTCATTTTAGTGTGGGCATTGTTTGTTATTTTAGATCGGCACTCCGTGGGACGACGGGACGGCTTCCATGTCGCAGTGTGCAATCTATTCAGGCGAAACCTACGTGTTTAAGTTCGTTGTGGACAGAGTAAGTTGGAATCCCTTTCCATACGAAATGTGTACTTCACTAAACTATAATATTGACCATGAATATGGGAAATGCAGCCGGGGACGTACTTCTACCACGGTCATTATGGCCTACAGCGCTCGGCGGGGTTATATGGGTCGCTGATAGTGGATGCGGCGGGCAAAGAACCCTTCACTTACCATGGCGAGCTGAGCATCATTTTAAACGACTGGTGGCACAAGAGCACTTACGAACAGGCCCAGGGCCTCTCTTCCAATCCCTTCGTCTGGGTTGGGGAGCCTCAGGTATATCATCTACATTTCATTTAGCAGAGTCAGCTTTAACAATTTAGATGATAAGACGACAATTAATTTAGTAGACTTAAACATTATGCATGTTTATAGTTAAATGGCAATAATCTAACACATTATAACTTTAAGTATAAATCAATATGATTTTAATACTAGCACTTACATCTTTTTAGGTTTGGTCGGCTATTCTTAAATATCAATAGTCAAATGTTAGTTTTGGCCAATAAAAATAGGATAAATATTTACCACTTTTTGGTCACTCTACTTAAATATCATCCATTTCAATGGTCAAACAATCAATAGCGATTTTACACCTCATTCACAACAAAAAGTAGTAAATATTTGTCTTATTTTTATTGGCCAAAATTGACCTTTGAAGTGGATGATATTTAAGAATAGCCTTTTTTGGTATGGATGAGTTGTAAATTTACTAATGATTGTTTGAGTTGTAATTTTTGTTATATATTGACCTTCATTAGGGTAAAAAAAAATATGTTGTTCCCTCAATGTAAATTTGGCAAATATCACAATCAATGGAGTTTGCATTAAGTATTAAAAGCTTCATTTTATTATCATTTTTAAATTGGCTTTTAAATTTATCATTAAACTTCACTTTTTTCCTTTCTAATTTTCAAAATTGATTCTATCTTAAAAAAGTGACTTCTTTAATTTTTAATTTTCTTTTTACCCCGACTAATATTTTTTAGATATTGATAAATCACACTCTCTTTTGTTAAACTTGATTCATAAGTTGGCTTTTATTTTTATTTGATTTACATTATTTTATAAATTTTTGGTTACTGTAAAATTACTTAAACATATTTATATTCTTTAGTGACATTCATTAAAAGCCACGGCATAGCCTTGTTACCTAAATTTACCATCTTTGTGCTCTAGTAGGTAGCTAATTATACCATATTAACTAAAAATTAACTTGATCTCAACTATGCCACCAAGCTTCAACTTGGAGGTCAAGCTTCACCCTAACAATTAAAATCTTCTTTGGCCTAGTAAAATTGCCATACATTCAATGTTTAACAATTTCATGTTAAGACATCTTATGTCTTCGATCTTTAGGTGTTATCAAGCCAACTCAAGAATCACTTTGTGATAGCTCATTCATTGATAACTAAACAATTGCTATTATTACAATAGTACAAAAGTAGGTACTAACCACTAGTGACACTCATTAAGAGGTTTGATTTTTCATAGTTTTAGGTTTGAAAACTATTTCACAAGATGAAAGAATTTTTTGATAGAACACTACCAATACTAAAAATGTATTGGAAGCATATAATTTAAGGATTACAATGTGTATGTTGTTCTTATTTTAAACCATATGTGACATTTATTTGAATCTCACCATTTTTTTTTTTGTATTTTCTGCCACTTTTTACCAGTCATTGCTGATAGAGGGGCGAGGACAATACAACTTCTCAGCAACCAACAAGTCCTACAATGATACAAACATGTAGTGCTTGCCTTACGTCAAAATTAATTTTATTTTTAAAAAAATATGACTTTTTTAATTTTTATTTTCTTTTTTACCATGACTAATATTTTTTTATATATTGGTAAATCACACTCTCTTTTGTTAAACTTAATTCATAAGTTGGCTTTTATTTTTTTTTGATTTACATTATTTTATAAATTTTTTGGTTATTGTAAAATTTCTTAAACATATTTATATGTGACATTCATTACAAGCCACGACATAGCCTTGTAACCCAGATTTACCATCTTTGTGCTCTAGTAGTAAGCTAATTATATCATATTGATTAACAATGAACTCGACCTCAACTATGCCACCAAGTTTCAACTTGGAGGTCGAGCTTCATCCTAACAATTAAAATCTCCTATGGCCTAATAAAATTGCCATACATTCAGCATCTAACAATTTCATGTTAAGCCATCTTATGTCTTCGATCTTTAGGTGTTGTCAAGCCAACTCAAGAATCACTTTGTGATAGCTCATCCATTGATAACTAAATAATTACTTTTATTACAATAGTACAAAAGTAGGTACTGACTACTAATGAAACTTGTTAAAAGGTTTGATTTTTCATATTTTCAGGTTAGAAAACTATTTCACAATATGAGAGAAATTACTGATAGACGCTAACATTACTAAAAATGTATTGCAAGCATATAATTTAAGGATTGCAATTTACAATGTGTATGTTGTTCTTATTTTAAACCATATGTGACGTTTAATCTGATAGTTAACAATCATTTGAATCTCACCATTTTTGTTATTTTTTGTTTGCCACTGTTTACCAGTCACTGCTGATAGAGGGGCGAGGAGAATACAACTGCTCATTAACCTGCAAGTCCTGCAACGCTACAAACACACAGTGCTCACCTTATGTCTTGCCGGTGCAACCTGGGAACACATACCGCCTGCGTATAGCAAGTGTGGCATCTCTTTCAGCCCTCAACTTTGTGATTCAGGTTGGTCAGCTTAACCCAAGAATCTTTATTTATTAATCAACGTTCTCATTCTTTATGTCGAGTTAAAATAGGGTTGTTCAAGCCTTTCCCATGTTTCTCACATTTGGTTTTGTACAGGGACACAAGATGACGGTTGTGGAGGCAGACGGGCATTACATAGATCCGGTGGAAGTAGACAACCTGGACGTATATTCTGGCGAATCGTATTCCGTTCTGATAACGGCGAATCAGGACCCTTCTCAAAACTATTGGGCGTGTGTGAACGTGAGAGGCAGGCAGCCCAAGACGCCCACTGGATGGGCCGTACTAAATTATCTTCCCAATCCCTCAACTAACCTCTCCCACGAGCCCATTGTGGAATGACTATGCCTAGAGCAAAGCTCTGGCTAAGAAATTCGTGGCTCTGAAGGGTCACTAAGAGCTTCCCCCCCTTCAGTCCCACAGGCGGCTGATCCTTCTCAATATGCAGAACAAGATCAATGGATACACAAAGTGGGCGATCAACAACATTTCATTGGTGCCTCCTCCGACTCCATACTTGGCCGCCATGAAATACAAAATCCACGGCGCCTACGACACCGCCCCACCTCCAAACGTCTACACTCCCGGTGACTACAACATCACCATTCCTCCTCCAAATCCCAATGCCGTCGAAGGGAATGGTGTGTACGTCTTCACACCGAACTCCGTTGTGGATGTAATTCTTCAGAATGCAAATACTCTCATTACCAACAATTCAGAGATCCATCCATGGCATCTGCACGGACACGATTTCTGGATTCTTGGATATGGAGAGGGCGTGTTTGACCCGGCAAAGGACCCTCTAAACTACAACCAAGTTAATCCTCCACAGCGCAACACAGTGGCGGTGTTTCCATATGGATGGACAGCCATTCGATTTAAAGCCGATAATCCAGGAGTATGGGCGTTCCACTGCCATTTGGAAGCCCACTTTTTCATGGGGATGGGAGTGATGTTTACAGAGGGAATAGAAAATGTAGGAAAGTTGCCCAGTGCAGCGATGGGATGTGGCCTGACCAAGAATAAAATTCACATGCACCACTGATCTCTCTCTCTGCCCGAGGCACCAATTTTTTTAAGATATGATTTTATCTACTGTTAAGGTCATCATCAATTATCAATTATCAACTATCAATTATAATAATTGATAAGCGCTATAGTAGAAACTAATAACAAGTCTTTTTTCAATTATATTGCACCCTCGCGTTGAACTAGAAAACCCTGTAATGTTGGACTATAAGAATATATAAATTATAAAGTTTTCACATTCCGAGAAGTTTATGCGACAATGATAGTTGGGATGTATGTTTTCTTTCTGACTTAAAAGAGCTTTTGTAGATGAAAATAAACTAACTATTTAAAGAAATAGAAAATAAATTAACTATTTAAAGAAACATAATTCTTTAAAGTTGAATAGTTTACAAAAAGTTTTTTAAAGATTGAGAGTTTTTTAGAATTCAAATTTTGTAGAGTGTAAAGATTGAGAGTTTTTTAGAATTTGAACTTTGTAGAGTGTATATAGATCTTAGATCTTTTTTTTTAATCATCTTGACACCATAAATGATGGAGCTAGGCCTATGTTCAAGGTAAATTGGGCCAAATAGATAACTCTCAATTCTTAGCACTAAACCAAGGGAATAGATATTGTAGACACCTAAAATTAACTCCACCTTCACCATCACTTTCAACATCGTCCTAACACTATCCTAACATGTCCCCTTTACCATGTTCCCTTCTCGATTAATTAAATAAACTATATTTATTTAGTTAATTGTCCCCTTTTCTCCATCACCTAGATTAACTAAATAATTTTTATTTAATTAAATAAATCCTTGTATCCTAATTTCCAAATTAAGTAAATAAACTACATTTATTTAAATCCATTATTCTCCATAGCCATGATTAATTAAATTATTTATTTATTTAATTAATTTTATCCTCACATATCCTCCTTCTCCAATAATTAATTAAACAATTCTATTTAATTAATTATTTCTACATTTCTCATCCTCATCCATTTACCATAACTAAATAAATTTAAAAACAAATCCAACTCATCACATGACTAACTCGAAGCTTCCATCTTTATTCCATATTTATTTCATAAAAATTTATTTATCTTTTATCTTATCCTTTTGTCTTTTTAGAAAGCACTAATAGCTTCCATCCTTATCCTTATCCTTATCATGAGTCTTCCACCCTTATCCTTATCCTTATCAAGAACATATAAATCTAGCCTCAACCAAGCCATTGTCATCACATAAGAAAGTAATGTTATGCTGTAGGTTTATATAGCAATCAACATATCATCCTATCAAGAGATAGCCATTCGAACTAGGGTGTATTTCAATCTACTCCATCTGAGAAGTAATAAGAGTTTAAGGTGTAGGTTTTGTGTGTATATGACATTATCTTCCTATTATTTACCTGTAATATTTTTTGTCTTCATTTTGGCATGCTCGGTGGGACCCCCATCCCTTGATGTTTTTATGTCGTAGTGTTTAGAGACATTTATTGTGCCATGAGTTCACAATGGAGGATAAGGAAATAAAATATCAAGGAGAATCATTAGCTCACACACTTTGATTCTCTAAAGAAACAAAGAATCACATTTTCATATAAGCCACTTACATGTTGGTGAATGTTGTCTTTGAATATTCACTCTAATCCATAAAATTAACCCATCCAAGGGTTTGACCTAGGTGAAATTAACCCTAGCAATTTGGTAGATTCCTCCAAGTTGTTTATAAACACTACCATCCTTACAATCTTATTATACATCTATTAATAGTTTTTAGAATTCTCTGTTTCACTAGGCCAAATTCATGTGTCAAGGTTCAAAAATGTGGAAATCAAAGGTCAAACTCATAGTGCTCAAGATTCAACAATAAGGTTTTCTAAGCAAGTTTTGATTTTGAGGTTCCAATCAGCACATCAAGGCCATTAATATTTTGGAGATAGAAAATTGATTATATACATCATCAACATCATCAATTCTAAAGATGACTATTCTAATCCTTTATAACATTTAATTTATAAATATTTAATTCACTTATCAAACAAGGTGTATTTAATCTAGGATAATTTGTGCTTATAATTATATTTATTTAATTAGAGTGTGATTATTTTCTTTACTTTAAGCATATATTTATTTGCATATCTTGTACTGCATGCACACCATCCCATACAACAATTATTTAAGCTACTTTAGGGAATTTCTTTTGAGAGAGCGGAGTTAAATGAAACAAAATAAATTAATAATTTTAAAAGAAACCTAAACGGAGAGTGAACAAATATTGAACAAGAAGGACTCTATCTTTGTGGTGTAGGGAAAATACACTTTCCTTATGGGTTTATCTAGGTTAGTTAATTAATAAAATCAATAAATAGTTTGATTAACATAAATAATAAAGCTAGTTAAATAAATGTTGTTTCTATAATTTAAATGAGAAGGATTGGGTACTTGGCTTTGGGAACTATGGTGAAGAATAATTTGATGCCACATAGAATTTGATCACTGATGTTATTGAAATTAGTGATCCAAATTTGGGAAATATCTTAGGGTTAAAATAGATGTCAAACTCTATGTGGATTGGATCCATGTCATTTAGGATCAATTTTGTGCTTTCTAGTATGGACCTAACATGTTGAAGTGATCTAAATCTCATGGGATTGAGGTAAGTCATTACATACAACTAAAAATAATGTCACCCCTACTTTGATATTTATTGATCTATTAGGACTAGCAGTATTGAAAAATACCTCAGGGAGATTGTTGGATTACAAGGGTCATGTTCTACTAGGTCAATCACCATGATTAGATTAAATTTTATAATCATAAAAGATTGTTGAAGGAAGTAATCAAGCATCTAGGAGTCCTAGATGAATTTGATGCAAGTTTAGATTCCTTTTAGTGCTCCAAAAAAATGTTCCTAGCATGATTTGTCCTTGAAAATCATTTTTAAATTTATGAATTAATTATAGTTTGAATGCCTTTAAATACCAAGACATATAAATAAAACATGCAAATGTGTACTAATTCAGCTCATAATAACTAGTTAAATAGATGAGAGTTAGAAAATTTTGAATTAGAATGGTTGAATTTCAAGGGTCAATTTATGTGGTGTAGAATCAATCTTGCACACTATGATATTCACCAAGGATAGGGAGGCATAAATAATAAGGTGGGGAAATAATATACAGTCTAGCTAGTGCTAATATAAGCATAATAAATGAGTGACATTGAAAAATGTATTGGAATATAGTTTGGTCATGGATTTTCAAATGCAAGCATTGGGGAGAATTTCTCATAGAGAAGAGGCAAAAAGGGATCTTTGTGCTTATAGACAAGCATAGACACTATGCCTCTCAAGGCATTCGACCCTTATAGCCACAACCATCACTTCATATAATAAAAATGTGAATTGTGTCTGCTAATATTTTACTAGTACCAAAGAAGCTCCACCAAATAGGGAACATGTAGATCAATGATTAATTTCAAATAACTACACAAGAACTTCTAGAGATGATTAGGTTCCTCTTCTATTCTACACATGTATGACTAAGATAACTAAACACATTCTACTACCATAGATGATGTAGAAAATAAAACTATCCTAACATCTATCCTACCCTAACTAACATTAAAGAAAAGGAATAAAGGGAGGGTAAGGCTTCAAAAAATGAGATAGGGTTAGAGAAACAAATAAACAGGATGGGTATAGGAGAGCCAAATAAGAACAACCCATTAACTTTCTCTATAATAGACAACCAACTCTTCTCTGTGAATAGATGTATGCCTATGGTGGGGTTTGCTCAAGTTATGTTAAATAAATCTACCTAGAAACAAAATGACATTGAATAGAATCTATGGGTAGTGGGCATTCAATGCATATAGATAATTCATTTCAATTTGGGGGGTTTAAGAAGATGAATATACATACGTTAATAGGATCAAACCAATGGGCACTCTTTGAGATGAGTAACAAAAATACAAAATGCTAAAACACACTCCCATTTTCTACAAGTTAATAGATCATGACCAATTAACTCTTTACTATAGAAATCCAAATTTGATTTTATATTAGAAAGCCAAAATTTATTTATATGAGGGCATAGGCCATATCTATATTGTCATAGGGAACTTCATGCACTTGTAAAAAAGGGAGACAAGGAACATTTATAAAAGAATAGAGAATAAAAAGAGAGAGAAGGGATAGAAGTTGGAGGATCTACAACATCTACCATATAACTTTTAACTAATAACAAATTGGTAGATGAGAGATGCCACATGGAAGTAATTATAATATTTGCTTGTAGTCAGTTAAAAACATGATAAATACCTATGTACACCACCTATTATATTTGAGAAAGAGAGCCCATGTGATATGAAGAGGAGTCAATCCTACCCATCCATAGAAAATATGAAGTGGTATCTCATGATCAGTAAGTATTGAAAAAAGTGGAGTGCATGCTAGACATGAGGTGAAGGTGTTGCACCAGATCAACATCAATTGACTAGAGGGGTCAAACATAATTGGTGAAAGTAGAGATAGTATTAATATCTCAATGATGAGAGATTGTTTCCACATGAGAATTATTGAAGAGATTTTTGTCTTCATTTGACAAAGAGAAGATTCAAGATGCTTCATACTATTGGATGAGATTACTTAATCAACATTTGGCACAATCTTAAAGATCCTAGCATGGTAGGAACCCAAAAGGTTCTTGAAGTGGAAAGTAGACAACCCATGAAAGGAGTCTAAAATGTGGAACTACTTCCTACACTAATCTATGAGAGGATATGTAAATAAAATATAATCTAAAATATTTCATGAAAGAATGTTAATACAAAAAGCACAACCATAGAAAGATGATATATGTTGGAAAAACCATTTGAGGAGAAAAACCCCACTCCAAAACATGGACCAATTATATTACAATAGTTCAACATAGTGACATACAACTTCAAGTACATGCCCTTACAAGAGAATCACCAACATCTAGTTCTCAAGTAATTCGAGTAGTATAATGGTAACCCTACAATACACTACTCATAATCCACCCCAAGCACCTAATAAATAGATGAAAATCAAATATGAAACCATCCAATGGTTTTTGAAAACCATGTACCAACATGCAAGAGGTATGGATCCCAAAATCTCATGGCACAAATTCCAATGGCATAGTCCAATATGGGTCTCATCATATGTTTAGAAGAATCTCTTATAGCTTGTCATAGTTTGTCATTACTTGTCATAGTTGACCACCCAACTTAGGTACCCCATTTTGTTTCTATTATCCATTCAAATATGCTTTATGACATGCATAATAAAATGTCATAATGCTGACCAATATTCTAATGTTATGTAAGCCCCTCTTATGTGCTCTTACATGTTGTAGAATCCATGATAAGTAACTCTCACATCTTACAATGCCATAAAATGCTCTTACATGTCATAATGGAATTAGATTCTCTTACAACTTCTTACACACATTCAAGATAGCCAATACATATCCACTAATGCCACATCATAGTGGAATGCTCTCTTTCGCATGTGAGGAAAAAATAATAAATAAATACAAACAATATTTAATAAATATAGAACATTAGTACACTTACCTTATATCACATTTGATCATGGAATCTTAAATATTACCCCTATTTTCCTTTCTATCCCTACATCTTAAATTTTTCATTCCCCCTCCTAGAACACAATTCCTATTAAGATATCCCTCTTTTCACCATATATCTTAGGTACCTATATTTTAAATAACACTTTTTATATTCCTATTTATTTATACCTATCATATGTACAACTAAACATTTTATTTCCACAACTGTCACACAAATCTCTAAATGAAAAGTCTTGAATGATTTTTCACATTGGATTATGAAAATAAATACATTAAAAATATTTTTATACTATATTAATTTGGCATTGATACCTAGAATTGAAAATATATAATTGAAATTTTAACTATTTGATGTGAATACATGGTTATTTATTTACTTCTTTTACATGTTTGGATTGAGAAAATAAATCAATACTTGTGCATAGGGTAAACCACAAGAAACTAGAAATATAATTGTTCATCCATCTCATATCCATCCATAAAAATTTAATAAAGGTTTTTTAGTATTATCATGTTGAAATCATTTAAATTTGGTATTTATTAACCTCTACAAAAGAAATTTAAAAATATTGAAAAAAAAATGTTTTTATGAATAAGTCTTATATTAATTTTTATAAATGAAAAAAGAAATAGTACAATATTCACAAAAAATAAGGTTGGTAGAGAGGCAAACCCTCATAATATAAATATGATAGAGTCTAAAAGGAAGACAATAACACAAAGGGCTAGGCCCAATCATAACTAAGCAGCTAATGCAATGCTAGAAGAAGGAGGATCTTTATCATCAAGCTTCCAAACATCCCTGGGGACTAAGTCATCAATAGATTCCCAACTAGTGAGAGCACTCTCCTCTTCAGGAGTATCATTTAATGGTATTGGAAATAAACTAGAGAAATGACCATCCTTAGGTGATAATAACTATGGAAAAAAATTAACATTAACTATATTTGACTAAAAGAAATGAGCAGTAAAGAAGAATAACAAGAGGGGAAAAACTATCAAACCTCCATGAGACCAATTTGTCCGCACAATACCTATAGCTACAACACAAAGAAAAAATTGTTTGGGTTGTTTGGGAGCTTACCTTTAGGACAAGCCCCTATCTTCATCTTTTGACCTCCATGGATAACCAATGTTGGAGAACAGTAAAAAATAAACGTGTTCTCTTATTTCCTAAGTGTATCTAGGAAAATAACAGTAGTGACAATATTTAAAATATATGAGTATCAACCCTAGCCTAAAGGGAATAATACCCTAGTGTATGTAGAGGAACAACAAGGTGGTGTTCTACACCAAAGATTTTCCAAATAGAAATAACGGAAGATCCAATAAAAATGCAACAATGTTATTCAATCATAATGAAAATATTGTTACCAAATCTATGAAATAGAAGAGGTTGCATTCTCTTTGAGGATTCAATCAATGTGCAATTAGTGTAAATCCCTTTGTGAGAACCTCAATCATAACCAAGCTACACTGGTGAGTCAAATAGAAGTTGAGAAAGAGATATGCTTTAGCTAATAGAGCACATCCAAACCAACAATGGAACCAAGAGATGTGTGAGAGCCAAAAGTGAGAAGAAGAAGAGGTAAGGATTGTAAAACTAAACTTTATATTGAAGAGGGAGAAAATGAAGGGTTAGGTATGCTTACAGGAGCCATTTCTTTTCTAAACGAGCATTACCACCCATGAAATCTAGCAGGTAGCTAGGAAAGCAATGGTTCAAATTTCAAAAACTTCTAGGATGCTAGCATGTCATGTGGATGTCAATGTTTCATGTTCACGTGCTAGGGAAATCCTCCAAAATTTCAACTCGTGTTTCTAGAATAGTATAAGAAATAAGAGGTGATATAAAATTTGGTAATCCTCGGTGAATGGAAAAATAGGCAAATGTTAGTATTGAGTGGCCCTAGAAAAATGCTATAAGAGAAGACACCAAAGTAGGTCAAGACACATCATGAAATTGTGTGGGTACACAATTTTATATGTTCAAAATTTCCCCCTCTTTAGTAGGATGATGACATTAAATGATAAGGTAGCTAAAATATAGAAATGAAATGCTAAAAGAAGATAATCATGTAGGGATACCCAAAAGTATACTATAGAGGACACAAAGATCCTTCAGGAAGAAAAATGATGCCCCCAAACTAGGAACCTACAAAACTAAAGTATTAGGTACTATAATCCTACACAATCATGATGTCAAAAATCAAAAAATCCTACAAAACTGAGATGTTTTAGTTTTGAATCAATGCAATAAATTGAGGGGTTCTAAAATGATGAGGGGAATGAGATGAGAAGAAAATAAATTAGAAAGGAAACAAGGGTGATTATATGCCCCCCAGTGCTTTTTCCTAACAATTAATAGACAAAAATAGCAAAGAGAATTCACCACTTTTGAGTTTCAAGAGAAAAGTCATTAAAAATGCCTTATGGTTATTTTGTAAAATAAAATCACTACGAAGGGTAAATCACAAGAAAGACTATAGAGCTAGGATTCCAATGGAAGAGATGGTTTAAAAATCTAATCCTGTAGGCCAAATTTCTAGAGGTTTTCATCTAGGAGGTGGTTTAGAAATTTTGAAAGTTTTAAAAACTTACTATAAATTGTGAAAAAGAAAATTTACTATTCATTTGAATTTTACCCAATTTAGAAAACTTTGAGCACCCTGAGCACTTAAAGAGCTATAATACAACACAAATGATACTTCTAACCTCATACATTGAACCAACTAAGGTAGCATGTTGAGCAGGGTCTTGTCATGTGAGAGGCAAATGGAAATTATTAATTTTTATGGTATTTTTCTTAATTTTTGTGCTCAGTGGGACCCATGCCACATTCTAGGGTCTTACTGGTACAATTGCATCCATTAGATGCACCTACATCCTTCATATGCACTAACATCCTCTGGATGCACAAACATTTAAAAAGGGCACTAGAGTCTGAAAGGTATGCTAACATCTGAGGGCACATGCATCCCTTAAGTTCTTGGAAATTTTTTTATTTTTGGATTTAGATTATGATTTTATGATAATGTGGAACTAATATTAGGTTTTTTGTGTTTGTAATATCCTCCCATGATTTGAGAGCACATTGGAGGGAGCATGCTCTCATTGTTGCAAGGTTGTCTAAGCACTTTATCATAGGAGGAGCTTATGCTTCTTCATAGGGTGGGTGTATAATAGGTATACATGATGCCAGAGTTGTAGTTTCACATTCATGTGCTCATGGCACTAATAGAGAGATGGGATGTAGATAGATCTATCTTCTATCTTTTGATGAGAGAGATGACTATGAATTTGGAGAATGTGTATTGCATCCTTAGACTACTAGTTCAAGGGTGAAAAGTAGCGACCATCAAGAAACAATTGGAAACCTATATGTCCAATAAGGGTATTTGTATGTAATCATCTAGATTGTGTCTGGTAACACCATTGGCCATATCTACAAGTGATGGTTAGAGAAGGGAGTAGTGGTTGTCCCCTTAGACAAATATTGATCGCTACAGTCACCATGTGCATTGTACTAAATGGGTGAGGCATACACCCGCATGGTGGACACATCCACATTATGAGGGTGATGGAGGAGAATGAGATAGTGTTCACATGAGTTTGGAGCATTCTCACCCACCTACACATTGACGTGGACCATTATGTACATTATGAGGGCCATAATTTGATGACCTACACACTTCTAAATGTGTTGGCATTTGAGCACATTTAGTGCACATGGTTTTTAGTTGTTCTCATGGATATAGTGTAGGACATTCCATGAGCACATGCCTATGCCTTGGGCTAATCCCACAATAGTGTGTCCCACTTGTGGGACGCCTAAGTTTTTGCTAAAATCACATACTTTTTAGAAAAAATAATAATATAAGCCTAGAGTGGTTCCATCCAAGGGGATTTGATTAAAGGGGGTTAGATCAAACCCTCTTATATAAAATCCCCTTGGATAGAACTCACCTAGGCTTAAATCCAACCCTTGACAAAGTCTCCTCCACACCTACCAAAAAACTAACAAAAAATAGTTTTGATTCATCTTTTTGGGGATCAAATAAAGTCATTTGGAAATTCCATTTTGTAGGTATATTGTCACCTCATGCAATTCTAAAATATATTGAAAAATATGAGTCTAGGGAAGAAAATAGTTTAGAGAGTTATTATGACATGCTAACTAGGATGTCCAACACAAATCGCCTAGATGACCCTACATTATGTGTATATAGAAGTTTCTTGACTGAAATAGTTGTTGAACATGATATAGGTGCACAAGAAACATGCCATATGTTACTAAAACTACCTCTTGTTGAGTGTATTGGGTCCTTCATTTCTTTGAATGTTGGACAAAAGGTGTTCCATTGAGTACATTTCAACCATGATGATGATCCATCTGAAACAAACTTCATCCATGCATATTTGGAGTGCCCTATACAATTAGATCATCTATGGATGATAGAAGTTACAAGATCTTGGTCATATTCTCTACGTCGTAGATATAAAAAATGGAATCCACAATATATACCAGGAATTGTTAGAGTTTGGCTGAAATATATTTCAATCCCGAAAAAGTGACTCGCCTGAATATGAGTTATTTTGTTGGAGTGATTTGTTATTATATAAACCATTTCATAATATTAGAGTTGATACTGGAGATGAAAAAGAAGCAATTATTCAACATTGGGAGATAATTAAAAATACATATCATGCATGGCATGTACACCACACACCTGTTTCTTCAAAGACTATTGATGCTATGATGCATAGGTTGAAGATAATGCTCCTAATTACAATGTAGAAATGGAGGAGTGGTAGGTTTTGTTCAGCTTGCCGCCACAGAAATATTTTTAGTTATTTTATATTGATCTTCTTGGTAAGCATGACTTTAACATAGAGTATGATTGGAACCAATATCAATTGCTAAATGTTTTACAAGAAACAACCGTAGAATTTATAGAGTCAAGAAGACTAAGAAATCCAATCCAAAGAGAATTTGATTATCAATTTAATCCTTCAATTAATTTAAGTGAAAAGCAACAAATTGCATTTGATGCAATAATGAGACATTTTGAATTGCTTGATAATGATGAACCTCGTAAGATGATCATCCAAGGAACTATTGGGATGGGAAAAACATAGCTAATTAATTGTATTAGGCATGCAATGCATCATAAGTTAATCAATGGAAAAAGCCCCCTGCTACTACATGCACCAATAGGAGTTTCTTCTTTCAACATATGTGCCACTACAATTCATGTACCCTTACAAATTACAATTAAAAATGTCAAGCATTTGAGTGGTCAATCATTAGCTACTCTACAAGATGTCAATCATATTAGATATATTCTCATTGATGAAATGAGTTTTATAGGCCCAAAATTGTTTGTTAATATCAACGTGTGCTTGAAACAATTATTTCCATCACATGGCATAAAATATTTTGGTGGAAGGTCAATTATCCTTGTTGGTGATCTTACCCAGTTACCTCATGTGCAAGACACACCACTATATGCATGTGTCACTTATTATATTACTATCCTTCCTAAGTTTTATTGGTGTAAATGTTTTGTTTCTTAATCTATTTTAAAAAATTGTACTCTCTATGTTTACATGCAGCACTTATGGTAAGTCATTGTGGACTACATTCCAAATAGTTGTGACTTTGGACACAATTTTTTTTCAACAAGGACATGATCTAGAACAAGTTAGATTTAGAGAAATATTAAGAAACATTCGGAATACACTTGCAAGATATGATGATTGGAAAATCCTTCAGCATCAAACAAATGAATCAATAAGTCTTGAGTAGCATCTAATATTTGATGCATTTATGCATTTATATGCCAGAAACAATATGGTCCTGCTCAACAATAAGAACATGCCAATTGCATGTAGTCTATCTACATATGCCTGATGTATAGAATCACATGATGTTGTTGATGATCACTTGAATAGGGTGGTTCTACTATGTGTTGGCTGATGCATGATGGATTAGTTAATGGAGCACATGGTACTATAAAAAATATAGTTTATCATCAAGGTACTCAACCACCAAATTTTCCATTATGTGCGATTGTGGAATTTGATAATTATGTGGGTGTGCCTTGGGATGTTAACAACCCAAATTTTGTCCCTCTTTCACCTATTACAAGAGGCAATCGTACAAAAACCCCCCTCAAAATGGCATGGGATTTAAAAATACACAAGTCAAAAGGGTTAACATTGGAAAGAGGGACAATAAATATTGGTGATGTAGAGAGGGTTGGTTTAACATTAACTTCTATCTCTTGAGTTAAATATCTCAAAACTTTGAGAATATCACCACCATTCTCATTTGAATGGTACATTAAGATAGAAAATGCAAATTATGTTAAGAATTGGAAAAATGAAGAGCATTGATTGCAATCGTTGTTTGTAAGTTGATCATTGAGAGAGCATCCAATAAATATTTAATTTATTTGTTTTTCATTTACATAAATGAATATTGTGTTGTTAACAATAATGTTATTGTCTTTGTCCTTGCAATAATAATTATATAAATTAAAATATTTGATACGATCTTATTTCATATAGCTTACTATTTAAAATGATATCCTAATGTGATTTATTAAAAGTTACATTCAAAACATTAATATATTTTCATGTTGTTATTATACATTTTTCTATTGTTACTTCAATGTCTTCATTAGTCTTTAAAATTCTTATGGTATTAAATATTTAATATAAGTTGTAGACATAGCATAATGAGGCAATCATAAAGGGGGAACAAGAGATTTCAACAAGATGAAAAGACCTTGCAATTACTAAATATATGGTTTCTTTATGATTTAATTTTATAATGGTACATTCATGATTTAGTTCATGTGGTTTTTCATTTAATACCATTTCATTATTTTTATTTGTAAAAATAAAAATAAAAATAAAAAAATGAATTTGTTATAGTATTTATAGCCTTGTCCACCAACTACTATATTTAATGACTTTCCAAAAAAAATATAAACATATAATGTTTACTGATAGGCCTATAAATATTTGTGCCTATCAGCCATTTGATTGCACCTTTGGTGCTTTTACTAGTTTAACATCAGTTACAACAACAACAATTATAGCTATTTAGAGGTTCTTGCAAATATTTTCAGCAGAAAGATGGCGGTACTTAGTGGTGGTTATTTTAGAGAGCATACATGGCTTTCCTTGCTGGATTCAAATTCATCCACTTTAATAGTTAAAGATAAAGTTTAGATTTGATGTCATCCACTTTAACAGTTAAAGATTAATTTTGTCCAATAAAAATAGGATAAATATTTACCACTTTTTAATGTGAATGAGGTGTAAATTTTCTATTGACTATTTGACCACTGAACTAAATCATATTTAAGTAGAGTGTCATGGGTCTCACCAATTGGCCTAAAAAGACCAAGAGTTTGTATCCTCTAATGGTGGCCATCTTACCAAATGTTCCTCATGGCCACAGGTTTCAATTGCATAACTAGGGTTATATTGTTCGAGAGATGGAGCTCATCGTTCCAACAGATAATCAAGTACTCCAAATTATGTGTCTTGGAGGTAATGATTCTTATATTTCTATTTTTTTCTATGATTTTCATATAACAAGATTCAAATTGAGATTGTGGGTGCTTGTGTGCAATTGGGGGAGTTGAGCAATATAGTGTATTTGGGTGCCAATATTAAGTCTTTAAAGACATTGATAACCAATTCAACATGCTAGATGGATATTTTTATGATATTATGGATTATTATTCCTAAGCATCATCCAATTCAATAGTCAAAGGTCAATTTTAACCAATTAAAATAAGATAAATATTTACCACCTTTTATGTGATGAGATCTAAAATCATTATTGATTGTTTGACCATTGAACTAGATATTGTTAAATAGAGTGATATGATTCTATGATCCCCAATATCATATCAGATCCTACCAATAGTAGCCCCAACAAGGTGATGCTGAGTTCGAGGAGGAGTGCCCTACTTTGTATTTCAATGTCAGGATGCTCATGTTTGAACCCACTAAATTAACTTTGGAGAACATGATGAAAGATCTCATGTCTACTCCTCCAACACCCTTTGTAGAGTAGGTAATTCATATTTTCTTTAATTTTATCTTTGTAAACAATACTAACTTTGCATAACTTGATACTAACTATAGTAACCCATCTTTCTTTTAAAGAATTCATAAGCATGTTTTCAAAAGTGGTACAAACCCTTCCTGTATAGTACAATATGGTGTTGGCTATGTTATGGTGTCATTCAAAGAACATAGACTTGGTTACCATCAAAATTCCACAATAAATTCACATCTTTATTATCAATTTGAAAAAAAATCAAAGCCAAATGAAGTTTTTGATTTTGTTTGTTTGTGCTTCTGGATTGAAACTATGTAAATTTTTACCATCAATGTTTTAGATTACACTCCATGATCCATCATCAAAATGTAAAGAGCTAGAAGAGAAAAATGACGAATTACAGACCAAGACAACTTAAAAAGATGAGGGGGGTTGGTGTGGGGTTACATGGAGATCAAAATGTGTGAGAAGGGGGAAAGTACAAATGTAAAAAGATAAGATTACAAATAAAAATCTCTAAAATATAAGTATGTAACTAAGAACAATTAAAAACCTAAAAATAAACATTAAATATGGATAAATACAACATTTATGCATGTGTGTGTGTGTGTGTGTGAGTATGTATGATTCAATAAGTAAAAACAAAAATATAAGAAATAGGTAAAAACAATAACTTAAAACTAGAAAATCATAGTTCTAAATGAACAATTGCAAAACTCTATGCAAACAAGGTACACACATACAAAACTATAAACCAATAAAAAAGGGACACATTATAAACCAAATCAACAAATATGTAAACATAAAGTATGAGCACACAACGTATGCCTATATATGAGTGTGAGCATATAAGAACAAACATGTAACAACAAATATATAAGAAAAAGTAAGATACATATAACAAAAAATCACTCACAAATAAGTATCTATGAACAAGGAATAAACAAAGACATGTGCAAGTGTGAGCAAGTCTAATACTAGCATTGTATTTATATATATATATATATATATATATATATATATATATATATATATATATATATATAACACTAATTTGTATATTTACATATATTACACACACACACAATATGATATTATATAGTATGATATTAATTAGTATATATATATCCAAGCAAGAGAGAAGAAAAGAGAGGGAAACCAAGGCTAATGGGAAAAGGATGCGGAAAACAAAAAGTTGAGAGGTATGGTGAGAGAGGGAAAGGGTAGGGGGTGAGGAGGAGAGGGGGGACAAGATAAAGGGACAAGAGAGGGAAGATAGGAGATTAAAGACCAAAGGAGGCAACATGTCACTTAAAGGAGGATGACGAGAGAGAGGAAAAGAGGAGGGAGGGAAAGAAAACTAGGGGAAAAGGATGAATAGTGATGGGTGGACAGGGGGAAGGTCATGGAGGAGTAGGGGAATACTTTCTAAGACTAGACAAAAAGGGTTTCCAGGAAAAACTTAAACTCCATCTGACATCACGATTCAAGTTAGAGGGGTGATTGCTAATTTCAATGGCCTCTTTGAGTTTTCTCTTGAACAAGTGGTCTTCTTTGGCTAGGATTTGGGTGCTTTCTAAGAAGCTATGGTGTTTGGTGGTGGATGAGTGCTTTGCGAGGGTGGATTTGAGCACTCATTCATGCCTGATGTTAGTATATGCTCTTTGATTCTTATGCTAAAATCGTAACCAATATCACCTATGTAGGGTGTGCCACATGAGAGAATGACCTTGTATTCCCATGAGTCCAAAAGGGTGTCTCTGGGGTCTTTAAGAGTAGGGATAGGACTTCTCAAACGAGAACATGGATTGAAGGAACAAAGGAGGCCTTTTTTATGAAGGATCTTGGAGATTTTATTGGAAAGGCCTTCAATATAGGGAGAAAGGCAATAGAGATGCCCATCAGTTGGGAATCATTGGGTCTAGAAAAAAGGCAAGACTTGGCTTGGTTGAAAGATTTGGAAATATATTTCCCCTTGTACCCATTCAATTTAAAGACTTTATAAAGGTGGGCAAGATCTTGGCCTAAATTATCCTCATCACAAATGTGATAGGCTCTAGTGGCCAGAGTTTTTAGTACACCCACTTTTTAGGCCAGGTGGTGATGAGAGGAAGAGTGGAGGTAAAGGTTAGTGTGGGTAGCTTTGTGGAAAACAAGTTGAGCTAAGGAACCATCATATATTTTGACGAGAAAAATTTCAAGGAAGGGGAGATGGTTGTCAGTCTCAAGCTTTTTGGTGAAAGAGATGCAATGGGTTAAGTTTTTAAAGTGAGAGTAAAAATATTCCAACTTTTCAAGCCCATGAGACCAAAAAATGTTGGTGTCATCCACATACCATTTCCACCACCAAGGTTTGAGGGGGAAGGAATTTATAGAAATTTCCTTGAAATGTTACATGTAGAGGTTTGCCACCACCAGGGAAAGAGGGGAACCCATAGCTACACCATAAAGTTTCTCATAGATCACTCCTTAGAAAGAGAAAAAATTGGATCTCAAGCATAATTCCACTAGGGAGGCAACTTCATTATTAGATTTACGTCTAATAATCTCAATAGAGTTAGGAATGGGAACTTTGGTGAATAGAGAAACCATGCCAAAACTGACCAAGAGGTCACCATCCTTGAGTTTTTTATCCTTGATAAAATCCACAAAATGGGTAGAATCCTTTATGAAGGCACTAGATTTTCCAACAAGTAGGGAGATTAGTTTTTCCAAGAAGGAGGATAGTTTATACGTGGAGGAGCAAGCAATATCTACCATGGGTCTAAGAGGAACACCAGTCTTGTGGATTTTATGAGCACCATAAATGCGAGGGGTGACTTCTTTGGAGGGTAGAAGACATTTCTTTGATTTTTCCATCAATGTTGTCATTGATGGCGACCCTAAATAAATTTGGTGTACAAATTTCTAAACTTGTTAGGTGTAGTTAAATTCCATAGATCATGGGTTGCACTTACATCATTCAATGCAATATATAAAAGATTTGAGATTGAAAAGATGTATATTTAATTATTCTTGACTTAAATAACATTGATAACCTAATAGTAGTATTTATACATTGCATAACCAACAAACGTTAACTACCATGTCTTACAAAAATATATTTTAATTTTATTATGATATGCTATTAGGATTTTATTGTGTAGGTTTTGAGATAAATTTTTATTGACTCATATTTTAGAGTAGTGGTTTACATAATTATTTAACCATCCTAATAATAAATGAACTATTTCATGTCCATATTCCCATGAACTATATTGGATACAAATACATTTCAATTCTTTATGACGTTGACTAGTGGTTCAAACAATTTCGTAACCACCCCAACAATAAATGAATTATTCCACTGTCCAAATTCCCATGGCCTATATTGTATATAAATGTTATGATGTCAAGCAGTGATTCACACAATTATCTCACTACTCCAACAATAAATGAATTATTCCATTATCTAAATTCCCAGGGCCTATATTCTATATAAATACATTTCAATCAATTGTGATGTTTAGTAGTGATTCACACAATTATCTAACCACCCCAACAATAAATGAATTATCTGATGGTCTAAAATACCATAGCCTATATTGTATCTATAAATACATTTCAATTCTATTATGATGTTTTATTAGGATTCATTTGTGTACTTTTTGATTCAAACGCATTGCCCCATATTTCTAGAGTAGTGGTTCATATAATTGTCTAACCACTCTAATAATAAATGAATCATACCATTGTCCAAAATCACGTAGGTCTATATTGTATAAAAATGTATTTCAATTCTATTATAAAGATTTTCTAGATTCAATTGTGTAGTTTTTTAGTCAAACTCATTGACCCATATTTCATATGTAACAATTCGTATGAGTCCATCTCTCATGAGTGATAGCAGACATCCTCAAACATGCTCTGAAACCCAATGTAATCTAACAACTAAATACCTTCACCACATTCAACTGACTTCATAGACCTCATGTTGCCATAGTGACAGGAACCAATATTATAACCTAGATAACTCTATAATAGAGTATTTTTAGATTTTAAATAAATGACAGAAAACCCAATTTGAAACTAACTCAGAGATGGGAATAACCACTCAAATCAAAATAATTATTTATTCATTATTCAAACCAAACTAATTACAAAATAGTTGATTCCCAAAGGAATCCAATTCATTGTTCTTGGACAATTGATTCGTCCCACTCTGCCTTCCATGAGATCTCTCTCTGTCAGCCTTTATACTATGGCCTTCACTCTGCAACCTTTAGCTTTCAACCTCTCTCTGTTGACTGGCCTCCTTCATTTGACCTCTCTCATTTTAGCTTCCTTTCTTGTCCTTTCTCTCCTCTCCATCGACCTCTCTACCACGTTGATGACCTTTCTTTTCTATTCTGCAACATTTTTGGCCTGCTTCAATTGTCCATCTCTCTTCTATGTGGTCTCTCACCAACTAGCCTTATTGATTGACCTTTTTTCCTATTCAGTTTCCAATGAACTCCTCCAAATCGACCCCCTTCCTTTTTATTAGCCTTCCTCTTCATTCTACTCGGCCATCAATTCTTTTCTTGGCCGTTACACACCAAAGAATACAAACCATCCTTGAATGCCAAACCATCGATTCTAGCTGCTCACGACAATCTGGTTGCCAACTGAACATAACCATTTATTCTCGTTAAGCCGAAGGCCACTTGTAACGATTAACTTCATTCTATATTGGTCATTTATTTCCCACGTTGCCATTCTTCCCTGACTACGTCGCCTCTTCTACAAAATAAATAGAATATTAGACTGCCTCTAAAGAGTCATTACCCCTCTTGTCTCTTCATCTTCCCTACAATGCCATAATATCCTTCTCTGTCATGTTCGTTACCACTACTCATAGCTGCATGCTAACTATTTCTTGAAACCATCCCTTCATATCCCCAATTGTTCACTTCTTGATAGTCACCGCTAGTGCTTAGCTATCCTCAACTGCTTATCTCACAATGCCCAAAGGCAACTAACCCTTTCCAACTTACTGTCTACTTGGCGACAGGAACAACTTAAAAGACAAAAATGTAACAATTATGCAATTCAAACCTCAAGATGTAAATTAGGCTCGATGCCCCTGCATCAGACTCCCCAGGGGACCAAGATCATGTGCTCCGGCACATGTGCTTCTTCTACAAACTTCTCTAATCTTTCTTCCATTTCTTCCACAATATCTCCAGATCACTAGCCACACTCCTCCAATATTGTTGTGCAACACTATGGGCTACCTTCATGAGACTATCTTCATCGATTACTGCCCACTTCCAATCTCTAATTCTTCTTTCATCCACATTCAACATATCATAAATTAATGGAAAGATTTCCATGCTTCCAATTCCACCCACTGCTTCATCGTTATTCACCATTTCAATATATTCATCCAGCTTTCTTTCTAGCCACTCTTCCTCTATGGCCATTTTCTTCAACAACAAATCATTTTCAGCTTCATTAATTACTCCCCAACACACAAAGTCTTTTGTTGAATCAACCTTTCTTAGCATCAATCCATTGATCCTCTACCATAACTTCTATCTACACAATGTCCACCATTCCACTTGTTTGTATTCCTCCAATCTTACCATTCCACTCCTCTAAAATGGCTGCATGCTTTTCCCATAAATACTTTTCTTTGTAGTCAGCTACTGCTACATTCCTCATTGTCATGTTTGCAATGTCTTCCTCATACCTTTGTTCATCTTCTTTCCCTTGAATCACTGCTATTCTAACATTACCTTCTTTACGTGTTGCTGCTCCCTTATCCAAATCTGCATTTCCAAATGCTACTACTGCCCTCCTTTCATGTTCTACTCTTCCAATTAACTTGTCTTAGGAATAGTTGAATCTCTCATTTAGCGAAGGAACCAGCCTCTCTCTAGAGATTTGGGCTCCTTGCAGAGCCCCACACCTAGAGGTCATCTCAATGTTTCACTAGATTGTTGGAGCCCTAAAAGTCTTCAACACAGGGTGCAAATCCAAGTGATAACACTCTCTTTGGGGGCATTTTTCTTGCTCTTGATGCAGCTTTTAGAACATACCTTCCCATATAGATATGTTTTCTAAAGCTCTCTTCTCATTTTATACCTTAAAATTAATTGCATACTGTTGCTTTATACAATTATTTTAAGGTGGAGGCATACTTTCATGCTTTTCAATTTTGCACACACCACATTGATGGTACACTCTCTGTAGCATTTACTCTAAGCAATGTTTGTAGTTGGTGGTTTTAAGCAGATGTACTTGCTTAGACTAGCCACCCTTTTCAGCTACCCTTTTGGAACTCTTTGTGAGTCACCTAATAGCACAACTTGTTAGTCCTAGTGGCCCACAACAGTTTTGTATGGTTCCTACCTCTCATAGTTTGCTAGCTCCAGAACCATACTTGGCATTCTTCTAGCTCTTGTAGTGTGCTAGAAACTCCCCTTTTACATTATATTATTTTGATTTGGTGTGTGTGATTTGTGTTAGATTAGAATATGCATTAGAATATATGATTTGATAACCTTGGTGTTTAGGCAAATCATATCTGATCTAATCCTTTTTAACATGACTTTCTTAATATATGTGGTTCTAAAATTGCCTCTTGTACAAGTTTTATTGTCTAATACTATGGTTTTGCAGGTTCTCAGCCCAGGGAATTCGTTCCTTTGCCTAAAAAACTATTTACAACCTCTACAATATCCTTTTAAAGCTAAAATTTGTGATGTTATTTCCTTTTCTACTTTAGCATGCATATTCATGTAGTGTCATAAGACTACCAAAGTGGGGGCTAAATGTAATGTCAAAAATTAAATACCCTTGCAATTTCATGCTACATTTTGTAACCACTTTGTTGTCTATTCCCCTAGCATGTTTTTAGGTTCATTTTAACCTTGCCTTAGCCTTTTTCCAATAACCACACATGCTTTTGTGTTATCTTCAACCCTTTGTGTTTATTTTCATGAAATTTTGTTTTAATGCTTTATTTATCTCATCATTTGATGGCATCCCATGTGACCAAGAATTGAAGTTGCCTAGATGTGAGTGCTTAGCATGGACATCTAGGTGGTGTGCTAGCGTCTCGTACCTATGTTGCACTAGGTGACTATTTCTAGGCATTATTGTCCGCCTCCAATGATGATTTGAGATTCCAGTAATGCCTCACCACTTAGAACATCTTTGTTTGACTCTATCTTTGGGTTTTCACTCTTATGTAGTGATTTTTGAATTTTTATTTTTCATTCTCATGCATTCTATGGTGAGCTTTTTTTGGCTTTACAATTTGTTGTAAACTCTTGTGAAGGTTTGGTTCTTTTGGTGATCTACAACTTTTTCTTGTGCTTCATCAACTATCCATTGTAGTTGTACTCCTTGGGAGCATGTTTATGTGAGTTCTTGGGGGTTTTTGTGCTCTCTTTCATAGGATTTTATGAAACCATTACTTGCTGGATAAGCTACTCCAGTTGGGTAGATGGTGTTTCCTCTATAGGTGATCTAGTTTCATATTCCTCTCTTAGATTTCATTGCATTTTTTGACCCCATTGTTTGAAGATTGCATTTTTTGGTTACATTTTATTTTCCTTCATATCTTCATGCTTATTTGTACTAGTCTTCTCACTTAGCCTTGAGTAGATTAGTTTGTCTACAAGTTTCACTTGTCACTGTTGTTTATTTCTTAGATACAGTTAAGAAGTAAGAGCACACACATACGCTTTTTCAATATTCCTTCATCCTTGCTTCTCATAGAGGTTGAAAGACCAAAGCAAGCGCTTGACCTTAAGGCAAGCTCCTTAGAAGCCCAAACCATCTTCTTTGTTCTATTACAAGTGACATATTTTGGTGATAAACTCCATTCCATCAACGTTGGTTTCACGTTAGTTTTATTTATTTCACTTCACCTAGAAATTGTTGTGCTATTATTTTGTTCATATCTGTGTTGTGCAGATGATAAGAGATAAAGTTGGATTGAGTCTTTATTTTTCTAACTTTAAGGACTATAGTGCGATGTGAAAATTTCCTCATGATGGGATGACATCCCTGGTAGTGGCTTCCATTTTTGGTGACAGGTTTCTCTATGAACCCTCTTTTCCATTCTATACTTTAAATTTAGAAAAATTATCTCTCATAGTATATTTCCAAGTATTCTCTAGATTGTTCTTCATCATTTAAACAACTAGCTTAATTTCTATTTTCACATCTATAGCACAAAGTGGGTATGCTAAAGTTAGTCTCTCTAAACCATTAAATATTGGAAAACTAAGTAGGGTCCTAGTATAGTTGTGGTGAAAAGTATCCTTGATTGACACATTTGATCAAGTGTAAAATTTCCACCTCTACACTAAGCCCTTTCCAAATCTCCATTTGATTTGATACTTTGATCACCTTTGTTTGGTCACAACCATGATTATCCAACTAGTATATCATTTTATTAGACTCTCTGTATATGTGCCAAATAGAGAAATCATTAAACTCTTTTAGTGAAGTACAAATATCTTCGAGTTTATTTTGTAATTTCCAATTCATGAGCTTCCCTGATTTAGATTAAATCACATTCAATGTCCACATAGTCTACCCTTTTCTCCAAGCATGTCCTTAGCCCCTTGAGTAATGCATCTAGGTTCACTTCATTATTAGAACTGTTAGGAAGCTATTATGAAAGATCCCAAATGAGGATTCTTGATTCATTTCTTATGACATAACCTGCATCAAAGATTCTAGGATTACCTCATGTGACCTTATCAAAATTGTTTTTCATTCTTCCTCTTGGAAGGGTCATCCACTTTGTAGTTGTATATTTCACAATTGTGTCCACCAAATTACATGAAGTTGCAAAACTTGTAGGAATTCCTAGAAGATTCCACCTCTTGGATATCTTATCATCCCAAGTTGTATACTCTTTTGTCCGTAAGGTTAGGATCCTTGTGTTGAGAAATTCACATATTCCAACCTCTATTTTACTAATAATTACCATGAGAGTGAGATATTTGTCATTGAAAATCCTCCTATTTCTTTCTTTCTAGAGGTGCCAGATTACCATTGACAAGCTCACTACCCAAATACCACCTCATTTCAAGTTTTTTTGTAATCATGTTCAACAATCAAAGAGATTTGTTAGGTCATTGAGAAGGGCCCCACACTAACAGAATTTCCCAATCAACCAAATAGCCAACATTGGTGAAGGACCAGGTAGTTAATAAGGAGATGGTCTATTGATTCTTCATTCATGTTATATAGCAGGCAACAAGAGGGTCCCATGATTTTGATGGACTTCATGTGTTCTTTGGTTAAAATTATCTTCTATAGGGTAGACTAGGAAAAAGCCCCTACCTTGGGGAGAATCTTATTTCCCCAACATTGATCTAAGGGCTAGCATTTCATTTTTTAAAATCTATCTTACATTTGAACCCCAACTTCATCGAATGTACCTCAATAATTTCACCCCTGTCCATATGATTTGATCTTCCTTACTAGAAAAGGATATAGCTCGACTATTAAGAATCTTTGTAAGTTTGTCTCTCATCCTCTATGGAATAGGGGTGTTGCTAAAATATTTCCATTTCCAACTAATCCTTCCATCCAAAGTTTTGACATAGTCTACCACCTTGTCACACCAAATGTCTTCCATCACCTCTCAATAGCCATACAATTCTAGGATAGTATCCAAAGGAATGTCACCATCCCAAGAATTTGACCAGAAGCAGGCCACTATACCATTCAAAATTTCCCAAGATGAGTGCTCCATAATTAGTGGCCTATAAGTCATGAAATGCCAAATTTGGGAAGCTGATGTAGAGCACACAACGTAGTGGTGAAAACAGATCAAAATACGAAACTATTGCCATGGTTGAACCTTTGAACCACATGAACTGTTGAACCTCATGAACCTTTGAACCCTTAACTATTGGTTCAATATACTTCCATTGCTCAGATTTAAATGTTGTCGGCAACTATCAGTTGAACCGTTGAACCATTTACTCCTTGTTGAACCGGTGAACTAAATGAACCGAATAATCTTTATGGATTTGTTGAACTCATGAACCTATTGAACAGTTGCACCGTTGAACGGGTTCAACTATCGATAACACCTACTACTATCGACCAACTCAGAATTCCTACGGCCGATGCACCACTTACTCTGATGAACCAATGAACCTGTTGAACCTTTGAACCTTTGAACTGGTTCAACCATAGGTTGAACCAAAAGCTTTTTGTCATCTCAAAGATTCTTTCGAAGGTTCTTCTCACAATGTGTTGGGTGAACATTTTGTCGTTAACTCACTAACGGAAAAATGGGTATATCAGCCACAGCTATGATGATACAAAGTCTCTCCTCTCAGCAAGGGGAGGTTACCTCTATTTACTTGACTTTTGTAGACAAAACAATGTATGAAATTTATGTACACTAAAAACTATGTTTATGGTGGTTCCATCTCATCTCATTCTCTTTTTTTAGAATAGATGTGTATACTTCAAACTCTTGATAAAAGACTTATAAATTATCACAAAATCACAGAAACACAAAGTTTTCCATTACCTCACTTACTAATTGTAAATAGAACTATTTGAAGTAGAATGCAGCCCAAAGTCTTCACTCCTCTTCAAGATGATAAAAGTAAATTGAATATAACAACTTGCAGCACAAAGTCTACAAACTATTGTATTCTCACAAACACGAACATAATCCTCACAAATGACTTGATAACACAAAGTCTATCAGAATCAAATTAAGAGCGCTCTTCAATCACTTGAAACAAACTCCACACTTCAATTATTACCAAAGAAGATTATGATAGCACGACATAAGAACAATACTATCACAACACAAATAACCCCAAGATAAAGATTGGAATTAAACTTGCTTTCTTGTATTGATAAATATTTGATAATTGATTTTCACAAAAAGGACAAAGTCTTGATTTGTTTTTCAATTCGCCAGAGTATTCTTGCAATAGACAAAAGATAATATTTAAAAAAGAGGCCCCTTTTATTTATAGGGAAAGGCCTTGAGAAAATTTAGGAAATCTACAACTACTTTGACTTAGGACTTCTCTTGTTTCACATGTAATTACATTTTGGAAAATTACACGTGTAGATGTCCAAAACAAAATTCAATTTACATATCATTCAAGAAAAAATAAGCTAAGGCACTAGCTTCCTCCATCGTTTTTCTTTAGGAAGTTCTGGTACACAGTTTGAACGATCGACATCTCGCATGCATCTGGTTTTGCTGTATTTGCTGAAATGGTGCTAGCTCAGAGAATGGAATCTTTCACCGCCTTTATCGCCTTTTCATGCTTGTCTAGATTATTCTTCAGGTTCTCTAGAGTCGAATGTTGATCATACAAACTATCCATTGAAAGCAATGAGGGTGCCTCCTCTTCAAATTTCTTTTGTACCATCTCTTCAAAAGAACTTATCATTTCCTGTGCCGTGAAAAAACTATGATCTTCCTTTGTCAAGGTGCAAGGAAGTTCTTCTAGCCAATGTAAGAGTGTGACATCACTATCTTTGCTGGCTTCTTGAGCTTGACACAGATCTTCAAGTAGACTCTTTATCATGAAAATACGATGAGCTAGAGTCTCCTTGGTCTTAAGATATGATTCTGTGTTGGTGATGACCCCAATGGTGATCAGATTCTTTATCTTGATCTTCTTCATGTCTATCCATTCTTCTAGGCTTTCTTCTTGATCTTGCAACTCTTGTGAAAGTAGATCTACTAGATTGTCCAACTCAGCTTTAGCCTTGTCAATTTTCTCTTTCCTTTCCACGACAGTTTTTAGTAGAACTCGTCCTTGAGCCAACAACCGCTCCACTACATCCCCCACTATCTTGCCTCTGGCTTGGGCTTTTTCAACCTTCTGTATCAGGGGATCTTCCACTATCACTACCATTGCTTCTACTATCTCTGATGACTTTACTATTTTCTGAAGGACAGCAGCCAGTTGTTCCGCTTTTGCTTTGTACTGCTCCTTCTCCTTCTTGGCTTCATCATACTTTTCAAGTAGGGTACTAGTAGTAGTCTGGAAATCTTTCTTGACACCTTCATGAGTCACTTTACCCAGTTCAACCCTTGAGATGACATAATTACTCATGTCAAAAGTGTCAACCGTGGCATCTTCAGGAGGTTTGGCAATTTCGGCATATCTGATTCCCTTTTCAGTGACCAGCCTAGAAACAGTCTTAGGCTTTTTTTTTGGTTCTTTGCCTTCACGAGCAATGGCTTTTCAATGTCAATCTCATCAGGTGAGATGGCTTGCTTCTTTCTCTTTAGAGTATAGGCAGATAGCCATGGAGGAAGTATAGAAGTGCCAACAACTGGAGGAGGATCCACTACTTGCTTGGCTGTATCTATATTTGTGCCAGTGATGGTGACAATTGGACTTGTGTTAGTAAACACAATACCTGTATCAACAACCTTTTGTGAAGCATCCAGAAGGTTCTCCAAAACAGTTTGTTCTCCAATATCAAAAGAAGGGGAAAACAAGCTTGGAATGGAACCAAAAGAATCAAAAATAGTTCCAAAGCTAGCCTTCACAGATTGAGGAGTATTGTGAGAGGAAATAACAAAAATTAGAGAAAGAGGAACATTAGAAATCACTGGCAAACTATCAGAAACTGAAACATGAGGAGGTGTAAGAACTTATGCCTTAGAAGGAAGATCTTTCACAGGAGTCTGGGGAGAACCACTATGCTATTCTTCTTCCATGTTTTCATCTATGCCTTGTTCAGCTTCATCAGACACCTTTGTTTGAGACTTTTGAACATTTTGTTCTTCAGTCTCAACCTCTTCGATTTCCATCTGATCATCATCAATGTCTGACTTCATGGAATCAGAAGCTTCTGTGGTTTCCTTCTTCTTTCCTCCTTTAGATACAAATTTGATCTTTGATTTGTGTGTCTTGGAGGAGGAAGGAGTGTCACTCCTATTTTTAGTTCAGTTTTCTACCTTCTTGCCTATTTGCTCCTGTGTTTCAGTTTCAGATCCTGTGAGAAACTCTTTCAACTTAATCCCTTTACTTTCCAACCACAACTTAGTGTTTGCCAGTATTGGTTGGAATCTTTTCTTGATGGATGTCTCCTCCTTAACTGATCATTTCACCTTTGGGAGAGGTGAAGCTTCAACATTTCCTCTGTTGTACTTGGGATCCAGAACGTCGCCATCATCCTCCATTCCATCTGGGATATCAGCGAGGCCTAGTTCTTCAATCTGACTCAGGTGAAGTCTGCAAAAGTCTAGCTTTCTGACCTCATTCTGTGTCCTAAGATCTACCCATATATCTTCTACCATTGGCACATGAAAAGTTGACTTTCTCTTGATTTTATATTGAACTCTTCTGAAGTCAAAATGGTTTCTTTTCTTGTAGGTCTTTATAGTGACCAATTGCAACTTAGAATCAATTATTTTTTCTTTGTTGGCAGATTGAACTGAGTACCTCCCAATTTCCATGGGAAATTTTATCCCTGACTTCTTTAGTTCCATCTGCTTGTTGTGCACCACAATCAGTTGTCTGCAAAGCTCCATAAGAACAATGCGATCACTGGGATACCCTGGCAACATGTAAGGGTAACCAGGATAGTATCCTACCCAAAGATATGTGAATGTGGAAAATTGTAAAAATAAGCAGCCAAAAGAATTTACAACCTACCAAGCTTCATCTGAGACTCTGTTCTGAACTAATTCATTATCCCATAGAATCATGAATACTGAAAAGAAGGCATCATTGACTCTTCTGAAATGATGAATTGACCCCTTTAGAGTGATTTGGGGGTAGTATTCATACACTGGGATCAATCTCTTGTCTCCCACTTGGGTCAAACTAGGAAAGTTTCTCATGCTTGTAGCAGCATAGACAAGATAAGAGGTCATGTAAAATTTGAAGATAGTATTGATCCTTATTAGTTGTTCATGCAAAGCATTACTTATCTATTCACCCCAGAATATCTTCTGGTTACCTCGTAGAATCACCTTGATATAAGTATACATTCAGTCCTAGAATTTGGAAGCAAAAGGGAGTCCTCTGATGCGACTCAAAAGAGTAATCAAATCACACACTTCCTCCACAAAATTACTCCTGTGAAGGTCCTTTGGCCATCTGGTCAAATTTCCCCTAGGAATCTTTAACCATTTGTTGTTTATATACCTTCTAGCAGATTCCACGTCATTATCGTAGTCTTGTTGACCCTGAGCAAAATCAATCCATCCAATGTTTTCAATTGGTGGACACATGAAGATTTTGTCCATGAATTGTGCATCCAATCTCATGATTACATTTCCCTGTGAGTTTGTCATAGCTCTAGTGTCCCTGTTATAATGACTAGCCACTTGAAGAACAAATTCAGGATTGTGTGCACTAACTGGAAATGACGCAACCAAATGAATACTGCTATCAATGATTTTCTGCATTGGCTTGGAGGGATTTGCTTGTTTAGTTGTATCTACGAACTCGGCCAAATCCACATGCCCAATTTATGTGTCTCTGATTTCATCAGTGTTTGACTGTACTGCCGTTACTGGAAAGACACCCTGGTACTTGTACTTCATGGCTCTAGCCTTTGATGGAGATGATTCTGACATGAGCTCTGGAGAAAACTATGAATTTGAACACTAGGAATGCTGATTGAGAACTACAAAAACCATGATCTCGCAATCAGGGAAAAATTAGATAAACTGGGTCAACTGCGATTCAATGATCATGGATAGGAAAGCACACGTTTAAAGGGCTTGAGTGCGCAAATCAAAGCGAAGGCGAAAGTGAACTTTTAGTTTTGAAAGGTGAATTTTTCCTATTTTGGGAAAAATCCAGGAAAATATGCTTGAGCAGGTGATTTGGCCATCACTGTAGGTTGAAAGAATCTCCAGGTGTAAAGGTGGTTGAAAACACCACCATTGCATGTATTTTGGAAATTTCATTTTTTGACATGCACGAGCGGTCAATATGACCACCATTGCATGTAATGTGTTTCAAAATTTCAAATGTTCGAGTGGGTGATTTGACCGCTCATGCAATGAAGTTATTTCAAACCTGCTAGTTTCGGTGTAGGAGCGGCGAAAATTACTGTCATTACCGAAAAGACCAATGTTCAGTGCTTAAGGTGTTTAGGCGGCATTTTCTCCCGCTTCTACAGATAATGAAGGTTTAACATGTTACATGGGCAGAAAAAATTACCATCATTGCAGATGATGCTAGATTTGGTCTTTGAAGCATTTAATTAGGGTTTACGGCCGACATCTAACAGTCGATGGGTAAGATATTGCCGAGTATGGGAGGTATAAAAGGTTTGAGCAGTAAATTCGCTGCTACATGTAATGACACTTTTAGGGCACGAACTTGGGTATGTGGACTACCAGGGATTCAAATGAAACTGGCGAAAATGAAACTTTAAACGAAAACTATAACAAAAGAAAACAAAAGAAAAACCTCCAAAACTAACAAAAACCCTAGTAAAGAAAAAGCTAGTATTTCAAAAGATTACCCATCTGAGACTTGAAACCCTAGACTTGATAATGGTAGCTTAGGTCGAACTCCTTCAATGGCACAATCTGGTGATGCGAGGGAGTTCAGAGATAGAGCTAGGAGAAATGAAATAGCAAAAATAACAAACAAAAGACATATTTAAAGCTCGAATACCAGCTTTAATGAGTGGCACGAGTGGCCATTAATGGCACTCGGCGTTCAAGATTTTGAAGATCTTGAATGGGCGGGTATTTCAGCCACTATGACAGGTTAGGTAATCTCAACTATATGCAGTGGGGGGCCTTTCGACCACTCCAACAAGTTAGGTGCGCAAGACAATGCAGAGGTGGGAGATTTGACCACCAATACATAAAACAACAAAAATTCAATCATATGTAATAGCAGTGTTTTCCACCGCTTTTACATATGATCAAACAAACTTTTAAACATGTAATAGCGGTGTTTATAACCACTTTTACATATGTTCAAACTTCATCATGTATGGGCGGTTGAAATCACTGCATTTACATGCCAAAAATAAAAAAATTTCTAACACCTGAAAATGACTAAAAATTGACATTTTTTACCGATTTACAACTTATGATCTTCGTGTATATCAAAAAACTGATTTCAAAGGAACATCATAAACCTATCTAGAATGTCAAACATCTTCACACGAGATCAAGGGAATCTTGTCTCGATTTGCAAGCTTAGAGTGTAGATTCACGAAATGGACAAGTTTCGTGGGGGGTTGTCTACAAAAATGAGCATCGTTGATTTTGAGAACAACAACTGGCTCTAACTGGGGAACTTGCTTCAATCAAACTTTGAAATGATTGAAGAGAGTAGAATCCAGTCTCTAAGTGCCTTCATCCACACCATTGGGCTATAGAGTCAAGCTAAAAAGAAAAAGACGCAAAAGACTAAACGAAAATGCAAAAAATAAAACACAAAACTATACAAATGTATAATTTAACTTATTTGATCCTTCAAAGATTGAAATGTTTCAGATGTTGTCCACTATGAGGCAATGAGAATGGTGTTTCATCCTGATACTCCAGCAAGAAACTATTTTCACCACAGAACTGATGAATGGTGAATGGACCTCTCCATAAGGAATCAAATTTTCTGTGCATCCCTTTTGGTTCTCTCCTCTTGTCCCACAACAAGACTTGGTCTCCAATCTAAAACTCATGAGCCTTTGCCTTCTTATCAAAGAGTTTCTTTACTTGATTTTGGTGCTTAGCAATACGGTCCACCATTGTAGTGTGCTACTCCTCAAGTTCAGTCAGATACATGATCCTTTTATCAATAGAACTATCAAAAGTTCTATATTCCAATGCCTTTACTAACTTCAATGCTGGCAATTCCAAGGTAATTGGTATCTCTGCATTTAGACCATATAGAAGCTGAAATGGTGACATGCCTATTGCCCTTTTGGGTGTAATTCTATCTTCCCATAAAGCATCAAACAATGCCTTATGCCAAGTTCTCTAGTTCTCATCTACCAGTTTCCTAATAATAGTGACCAGATTCTTATTGCTTGATTCTACTTGACCATTCCCTTGCGGATAATAGTCTGAAGAATGAGAATGAATGATCCCATGCTCATAGCAAAATTCAATAATCTCATGAGAGGAAAAACAAGTAGCATTGTCTTCTACAATCTTGTTTGGAACTCCAAACCTAGAAATAATGTTCTCCTTAAGAAAGCTGCATACCACTTTAGAAGTAGCATGTTTGATTGGAATTGCTTCCACCCATTTGGTGAAATAGTCTATTGCGGTGAGAACATAGTTATGTCCTGCACTTGATGATGGATTCACTATGCTAATGAAGTCAATATCCCATTGCTGAAAAGGGTCCTCAATCACCACTGGTTTTAGAGGTAATGCTATCAATTTTGGTTTCCCAACAAACTGTTGGCACAACTCACACCTGCGTACCCAATTGTACGCATCTTGGAATAACGTGGGCCAATAGTATCAAGCTCGTAGAATCTTGTGAGCCATTATAGGTGCAGAAAAATGCACTCCACAAGCCAAATTGTGGAAAGACTCCAAAAGTCTACTTTGTTGCGCTTTGTCCACGCAACAGAAAAACACACCATCAAGACTTCTCTTGTACAAACTGTTGTCCCAAAGGACATAGTTAGCAGCTTTTAACTTGACAGTTCTTTTTTCCTTATAAGACAAGTGAGAAGGACACTCACCATAGGTAAGGAAATGAGTGATATCGGAATACCACTCATCAGTTGTAGTAACAAAAAGAACAGTTGGTGTGTCCACAACTTCTTCTTCTTCATCACCTGTCTCTTTTGAAATGTTATCTATGATCAATTGACACAAACCTTTACCCCACACAAGCTTGGTAGGCTTGATATCCAAATCAAATTCTTTGATCTTAGAAATCCAATTACCTCTCTTTGTTCTGAACTCCTGTTGAGTTAGGATAGATTTGACTGTTGTATCAGGCACCATGACAATAGTGTGTGAGTTTAGAATATAGAACCTGAAATGCTTCACCGCTTTGACCATGGCATAGGCATGCTTCTCCATATTCGAATACTTCAATTCATGAGCTTTGAGAGGACAACTCATAAATGATATGGGGGATTCAATGCCTTCTTCATTCTGCTGAACCAGAATAGCTGAAAGGGTGTGTTCTAAGGCATAACTATAAACTACAAAATCTTTAGTGTAGTCGGGACAAACAAGAACTAGAGCATGGGCAATAGCTCTCTTGATATCCTTGAACACTTCCTTTCCTTCCATAGTCCAACGGAAAGTGGCCTTACCCTTCATCATATTAACAATGTGATGGGTTTTTTCCGCAAAATCAGGAATGAACCTTCACAGAAAATTCACCTTTCTAAAGAAAGAATGAACAACAGTCTTACTAGCCTGCAGAGTAAGACTTTGAATGGATTTAACTCTTTCCGAGTCAATATTAGTACCTTCCCGGGATACAATGTGTCCAAGAAGCTTACCTTCCATTACCCCAAAAACTGACTTCTTTGGATTGAGAGAAATACCATTTTGCCGACAGCGCTCCAACACTTGTCGTAAATGATGCGCATGATCATGACAGTTTATGGAGAAAATGATCAAGTCATCGAGATACACCATGATGAACTTCCCCATCTCATCTCTGAAAGCAAGATCCATCGCTCTCTGAAATGTGGCACTAGCATTGATCAGACCAAAAGGCATTCTGCGATATGCAAATGTGCCCCATGGTGTAGTGAAGGCAGTTTTGAACTGATCAGCTTCATTGACCTCCACTTGGTTATATCCAAAAAAACCATCTAGCATAGATAGCATTTCTGAACCAGTTACTGTTTGCAATACTTGATCCATGACGGGCAAAGGGTAGTTATCTTTTAAGGAAGACTAGTTGAGATTCCTGAAATCAACATAGATACTGATTTCTCTATTTTTCTTCCTTACAGGTACTGTGTTTGCGATCCATGTGGAATGATGAATTGGAAAAATTATCCTTGCATTCAACATCTTCTGAGTCTCAGAAAGGATCGCTTGGGGTTGTATTGCCTCTGCTTCTACTTGTGAGGCAATGATCCAGCTTTAAGGGGAATCTCATGTTGAACCTCCTTAGGCTTGAAAGACTTCAGATCATCATAGGAGTAAGCCAAAACATCAATGTAATGGCGAAGAAGGGTAATGAATTTGAATCTTTCATCATCAGTGCAACATTTTCCAATGTTGACCATCTTAGGATCTGCTTCTGAACCCAAATTGACCTGCTCAAATTCCATAGAGGAAATTGAATCTTGTTGTTGCCGCTGCTTGATATACCTGTCATGCTTGTCAAACAATTTTTCAAGGGAAACTAAACCTTTTGGGATTTTATTTCCTTTCAATTGTAGAAATTCTTCGCCAGTTTGAGAATCTATCTCTGAAACATATTCACGCGGTGGCGATTCACTTCCTTGAAAGTAAAGCTCATCAAAACTATCCATCTTTTCAAGGAAAGCAATAATTTGGTTATCACCATTGAACACCTACCAATGGTCAGCGTTATCAGGTACACTTGGTTGGAAGACCAGCTCAATAGTGTACTTGTTTCCTTTGAAATCCTTGTGAGGGACCATGAGAGTAGCGAAAACAGCCAATGAATCTGCATGATCATTGAACTCTCTTGGTACTGCAGAAATGTTGAAAGCATCAAAACCTTCAATGCAATCCCATATGCGATTGCGATAATGTCTTAGTCTTTCATTTTTAGTGTGGTACAAATTCCTCACTTGACAAACCACCAAATCAGCATCCCCTTGAGCATGAAGGATTTTAACACCTCTAGCACGCGTAGCTTCCAATCTGAGCAACAAGGACTCGTATTCAACGGTGTTATTGGTATTATCAAATTGTAACTTGTATGAAAAAGGTAAAATATCACCTTATGGCGATATTAAGAACACTCCGGCTCCAGAACCGGTAGAAGAACAACTGCCATCAAACTCTAAGATCCAGACTTCATCAGAGATTGATTTCTTGGAATTTCTTTGGTCAGGAGATTCTTCTTCGTCAGTGAGGGAAGAATCTGGCATTACTATACCCTCATTTGAACTTTCATTTGAAAACTCTTTTGAGTCTCCATCTGACATATCCAAGCTATCACCCGATGTACTCTCATCATCTGATGAAATGGAACCATCTTCGGTGGACAGGAAATAATTACCCATTCCTGAAGACTCAAACAAAATTTGAGCTTTAGGATTTGATGATTGGGTAACAATGTATTTTGCCTCCTTCTCAGGAAGCAACTTCTACATAACACCTTTAATAGGTATCCTTGCTTCAGACATATCCATGTTCAACTCCCCACCTACATCCTTGTAGAAATTACGTCCAAGAAGAATGCCATATGAAGCTGGAACTTCAGCTACCAGGACTGTCATCTCGATTCTCTTATCTGGAAAAGCCGCAAATGCAAATTGGAAGTCTTTGATTTGACCCAAAAGTGGAACTTGCTTATTCTCCATAGAGAAACACCTCCCGAAAGTCTTGGTTAAGGTGAGGCCAAGGGCATCTGCTACCTTAGCAGGCATAACATTGTCAGAGGCTCTGGAATCTATTACACAATTGCTCAATTTATGACCATTTACTAATAGGGAAACATAGAAAGGTTCAATTTTTCCAGAGGCTTCAGGGGGAGTAGTGACAAGATTATTTTGGGTAGGTTTACTTTTGGAGGAGTCATGAGAAGCTTTTGGAAATTCTTGTCCTGCAGGGATGGTCTTATTTTTGACATATTTGGCTAATCTATCAAATTGTTCAGGATTAGCCTATAAATACTCAACTTCATACATTTGTATCTTAGTTCTCCTAGCATGACCTATTATATCAAATTTTTGAAAAGAATTAGATACGGAGGAAGACAAACCATCATTCTGATTTTGGGTAGAGATAGCACTAGTCTGAGGAGTAGAAGTGGAAGGTACAAATTCGTTAGAGGAACTTACTTGTTTATTGACCACTGGGTCTTTTGATTGGAAAGGTAGTGGAGTCCCCCATTTAGTAATTGAAATCACCAGTTGAGATTCTTCTCTCGCCTTCCCTTTATCAGCTTGGAGAGCTGACTGATTTTGAGACCTAGTGAAAACAACATATGCTCCTTCACCCACTTCTCCTTTTTCAGCTTCATCCTGATAATTCAGAAATCTGATGGTAGTGTCGCTAGCTAACTCTTCTTCTCCTCTGTGAAGAGATTAGCACCATTTTCATAATCCAATTCAGGTCGGAAAGAAAGTTCATTTTTAGCTTCATAATAGCCGACAACAAAGTTGACCGGTGTTACTTCAATGGCAAGCTTCCCCTATGTAGGTGGAAGACGGTTGTGTTGTCCTTGATTTTGAGTAGCATTGCCTTGATATGAATTATTTGGAAATATCCTCCTTGGTACATCTTGATAAGAAGGAGCAGACATACCTTGGGACATTTGTCTCTTCAGAGCTAGCAATTCATTTACTAGCTTTTGCACCATGGGGTCCATGGTGCTTTGGGAAGAATTCTCAGTAGAAGAGGAGCTTTTATTTCAATTAGTATCCCTTCTTATCTTACCCGCAAGGATAAGATCATCCTCTACTTTAGTTGCTAGAATCTGAGCTGCAGCAAGATTGGTAGGAGTAGCTCACCTCAAGAGAAAACTCACCACAGGAAGTTGTGTATTGATAAAGAAACATTTGAGGTTCTCCGCTGTTGGCTCAGTGGTGGTGGGAATCCTGTTTCTCAACTTGTTGAACTTAGCGATGAAATCTCACATAGGTTCATGCGGTTCCTTTTTCATTTGTGTCAGCTGTGCCAACAATGCATGCGCATCCTCCGCAGGTTTAAACCTGGCTTCAAACTTGGTTTTGAGAGTATTCTAGTTTGTTAAGGTCTGAGCTCGAAGGTGGTAAAACCAGTCTGTAGCAGTGCCTTGTAGTGTTTCTACAAAGAGTCGTACAGCCACATCTTCATGCTCGACACCTATCACATTACAGGCTATACAGAAAGCCACAATGTGCTCATCAGGATGAACTTTCCCGTCACCATAGAATTTGGGGAAATTCTTTCTTGAACTATGAGGTAGCTCATGCAAGGGTGGGGTCAAATTCAGAGGACCAAAGGTATTACCCCAAGGGCCTTGGGCTGCCATGACATGCTGATTGAAAGGCGGGATAACAAACCTTGGTGTTATATGAACAGCCAAAACTCTGTTAGCACTAGAAACTTCACCTGGTATTGGAGACCTGGCGTTTGTAGGAGTAAAACTCCTGGTGTACTGAAGACAAGGTCGTGGAGTTAAGAATCTAAAATTATTCTGCTGCATCAATCCAAATGCAAGATCAATAATACCTTGAGCCCTCTTGCTTCTGGTGTACTAGGAATCTACCAGAATGTAGTATGCTAAACACAATTTTGTAACAAAATGGAAAAGAACTGAAAATGCTTCAACTTGGAGCATGAGGCTTCAAGTTGCGATTTCCTTCCCCAATGGAGTCGCTAAAAAATTGTTAGGTGAATATTTTGTCATTAACTCACTAATGGCAAAATGGGTATATCAGCCACAGCTATGACGAGACAAAGTCTCTCCTCTCAGCAAGGGAGGTTCCCTCTATTTGCTTGACTTTTGTAGACAAAACAACTTATGAAATTTATGTACACTAAAAACTATGTTTATGGTGGCTCCATCTCATCTCATTCTTTTTTTTTCAGAATAGATGTGTATACTTCAAACTCTTGATAAAAGACTTATAAATTATCACAAAATCACAGAAACACAAAGTTTTCCGTTACCTCACTTACTAACTGTAAATAGAATTGTTTGAAGTAGAATGCAGCCCAAAGTCTTCACTCATCTTCAAGATGATAAAAGTAAATTTAATATAACAACTTGTAGCACAAAGTCTACAAACTATTGTATTCTCACAAACACGAACATAATCCTCACAAATGACTTGATAACACAAAGTCTATCAGAATCAAATTAAGAGCACTCTTCAATCACTTGAAACAAACTCCACACTTCAATTATTACCAAAGAAGATTATGATAGCATGAAATAAGAACAATACTATCACAACACAAATAACCCCAAGACAAAGATTGGAATTAAACTTGCTTTCTTGTATTGATAAATATTTGATAATTGATTTTCACAAAAAGCACAAAGTCTTGATTTGTTTTTTAATTCACTAGAGTATTCTTGCAATAGACAAAAGATAATATTTACAAAAGAGGCCCCTTTTATTTATAGGGAAAGGCCTTGAGAAAATTTAGGAAATTTACAACTACTTTGACTTATTCAACAAGAGAGTCCTATTTGACTTAGGACTTCTCTTGTTTCACATGTAATTACATTTTGGAAAATTACACATGTAGATGTCCAAAACAAAATTCAATTTACATATCATTCAAGAAAAAATAAGCTAAGGCACTAGCTTCCTCCATCTTTTTTCTTCAGGAAGTTCTGGTACACAGTTTGAACGACCGACATCTCGCATGCATCTAGTTTTGCTGTATTTGCTGAAATGGTGCGGACTCAGAGAATGGAATCTTTCACCGCCTTTATCGCCTTTTCATGCTTGTCCAGATTATTCTTCAGGTTCTCTAGAGTCGAATCTTGGTCATACAAACTATCCATTGAAAGCAATGAGGGCGCCTCCTTTTCAAATTTCTTTTGTACCATCTCTTCAAAAGAACTTATCATTTCCTGTGCCGTGAAAAAACTATGATCTTCCTTTGTCAAGGTGCAAGGAAGTTCTTCTAGCCAATGTAAGAGTGTGACATCACTATCTTCGCTGGCTTCTCGAGCTTGACACAAATCTTCAAGTAGACTCTTTATCCTGAAAATACAATGAGCTAAAGTATCCTTGGTCTTAAGATATGATTCTCTGTTGGTGATGACCCTAATGGTGATCAGATTCTTTATCTTGATCTTCTTCATGTCTATCCATTCTTCTAGGCTTTCATCTTGATCTTGTAGCTCTTGTGAAAGTAGATCTACCAGATTGTCCAACTCAGCTTTAGCTTTGTCCATTTTCTCTTTCCTTTGCACGGTGGTTTTTAGTAGAACTCATCGTTGAGCCAACAATCGCTCCACTACATCCCCCACTATCTTGCCTCTAGCTTGGCCTTTTTCAACCTTCTGTATTAGGGGATCTTCCACTATCACTGCCATTGGTTCTACTATCTCTGATGACTTTACTATTTTCTGAAGTACAACAACCAGTTGTTCCACTTTTGCTTTGTACTGTTTCTTCTCCTTCTTGGCTTCATCATACTTTTCAAGTAGGGTACTAGCAGTAGTCTGGAAATCTGCCTTGACACCTTCATGAGTCACTTTACCCAATTCAACCCTTGAGATGACATAATTACTCATGTCAAAAGTGTCAACCGTGGCATCTTCAGGAGGTTTGGCAATTTTGGCATATCTAATTCCCTTTTCAGTGACCAACCTAGAAACAGTCTTAGGCTTTTTTTTCTGGTTCTTTGCCTTCACGGGAAACAGCTTTTTAATGTCAATCTCATCAGGTCAAATGGCTTGCTTCTTTCTCTTCGGAGTATAGGCAGATAGCCATGGAGGAAGTATAGAAGTGCCAACAGCTGGAGGAGGATCCACTACTTGCTTGGCTGTATCTATATTCATGCCAGTGATGGTGACAATTGGACTTGTGTTGGTAAACACAATACCTGTATCAACAACCTTTTGTGAAGCATCCAGAAGGTTCTCCAAAATAGTTTGTTCTCCAATATCAAAAGAAGGGGAAGATAGGCTTGGAATGGAACCGAAAAAATCAAAAACAGTTCCAAAGCTAGCCTTCATGGATTGAGGAGTATTGTGAGAGGAAATAAAAAAAATTGGAGAAAGAGGAACATTAGAAATCACTGGCAAACTATCAGAAACTGAAACATGATGAGGTGTAAGAACTTGTACCTTAGAAGGAAGATCTTTCACAAGAGTCTGGGGAGAACCACTATGCTGTTCTTCTTCCATGTCTTCATCTATGCCTTGTTCAGCTTCATTAGACACCTTTGTTTGAGACTTTTGAACATTTTGTTCTTCAGTCTCAACCTCTTCAATTTCCATCTGATCATCATCAACGTCTGACTTCGTGGCATCAGAAGCTTCTGTGGTTTCCTTCTTCTTTCCTCCTTTAGATACAAATCTGACCTTTGGTTTGTGTGTCTTGGAGGAGGAAGGGGTGTCACTCCTGTTTTTAGTTTGGTTTTCTACCTTCTTGCCTGTTTGTTCCTGTGTTTCAGTCTCATATCTTGTGAGAAACTCTTTCAACTTAATCCCTTTACTTTCCAACCACAAGTTAGTGTTTGCCAGTATTGGTTGGAATCTGTTCCTGATGGATCCTTAACTGACCATTTCACCTCTGGGAGAGGTGAAGATTCAACATTTCCTATGTTGTACTTGGTATCCAGAATGTCGTCGTCATCCTCCATTCCATCTAGAATATCAGCAAGGCCTAGTTCTTCAATCTGACTCAGGTCAAGTCTACAAAAGTTTAGCTTTCTAAACTCATTCTGTGTCTTGAGATCTGCCCATATATCTTCTACCATTGGCACATGAAAAGTTGACTTTCTCTTGATTTTATATTGAACTCTTCTGAAGTCAAAATGGATTCTTTTCTTGTAGGTCTTCATAGTGACCAATTGTAACTCAGAATCAATTATTTTTGCTTTGTTGGCAGATTGAACTGAGTACCTACCAATTTCAACAGGAAATTTTATCCCTGACTTCTTTAGTTCCATTTGCTTGTTGTGCACCACAATCAGTTGTCTATAAAGCTCCATAAGAACAATGCGATCACTGGGATACCATTGCAATATGTAAGGGTAACCAGGATAGTATCCTACCTGAAGATATGTGAACGCGGAAAATTGTAAAAATAAGCAACCAAAAGAATTTACAACCTGCCAAGCTTCATCTGAGACTCTATTCTGAACTAATTCATTATCCCATAGAATCATGAATACTGAAAAGAAGGCGTCATTTACTCTTCTGAAATGATGAATTGAGCCCTTTAGAGTGATTTGGGGGTAGTATTCATACACTGGGATCAATCTCATGTCTCCCACTTGGGTCAAACCTGGAAAGTTTCTCATGCTTGCAGCAGCATAGACAAGATAAGAGGTCATGTAAAATTTGAAGGTAGTATTGATTCTTATCAGTTGTTCATGCAAAGCATTACTTATCTGTTCACCCCAGAATATCTTCTAGTTACCTCGTAGAATCACCTTGATATAAGTATACATCTAGTCCTGGAATTTGGAAGTAGAAGGGAGTCCTCTGATGCGAGTCAAAAGAGTAATCAAATCACAGACTTCTTCCACAAAATTACTCCTGTGAAGGTCCTTTGGCCATCTAGTCAAATTTCCCCTAGGAATCTTTAACCATTTGTTGTTTATATACCTTCTAGCAGATTCCACATCATTATCATAGTCTTGTTGACCCTGAGCAAAATCAATCCATCCGATGTTTTCAATTGGTGGACACATGAAGATTTTGTCCATGAATTCTGCATCCAATCTCATGATTACATTTCCCTGTGAGTCTGTCATAGCTCTAGTGTCCCTGTTATAATGACTGGCCACTTGAAGAACAAATTCAGGATTGTGTGCACTAATTGGAAATGACACAACCAAATGAATACTGCTGTCAATGATTTTCTGCATTGGCTTGGAGGGATTTTCTTGTTTAGTTCTATCTACGAACTCAGCCAAATCCACATGCCCAATTTTTGTGTCTATGATTTCATCAATGTTTGACTGTACTGCCATTACCCGTAAGACACCCTGGTACTTGTACTTCATGGCTCTGGCCTTTGATGGAAATGATTCTGACATGAGCTCTAGAGAAAACTATGAATTTGAACACCACAAATGCTGATTGAGAACTACAAAAACCATGATCTCGCAGTCAGGGAAAAATTGGATAAACTGGGTGAACTGCGATTCGACAATCATGGATAGGAAAGCACGTGTTTAAAGGGCTTGAGTGCGCAAATCAAGGTGAAGGCGAAAGCAGGCTTTTAGTTTTGAAAGGTGAATTTTTCCTATGTTGAGAAAAATCTAGGAAAATATGCTTGAGCTAGTGATTTAGCCGTCATTGCAGGTTGAAAGAATCCCCAGGTGTAAAGGCGGTGGAAAACACCACCATTGCATGTATTTTGGAAATTTCATTTTTTGACTTGCACAAGCAGTCAATATGACCACCATAGCATGTAATGTGTTTCAAAATTTCAAATGTTCGAGCGGGTGATTTGACCGCTCATGCAATGAAGTTATTTTAAACTTGCTAGTTTCGATGTAGGAGTGGCGGAAATTACCGCCGTTACCGGAAAGACCAATGTTCAGTGCTTAAGGTGTTCGGGTGGCATTTTCTACCGCTTCTACAGATAATGAAGGTTTAACATGTTACATGCACGGCAGAAATTACCACCGTTGCAGATGATGCTGGATTTGGTCTTTGAAGTGTTTAATCGGGGTTTACAGCCAGCATCTCACAGTTGATGGGTAAGATATTGCCGAGTATGGGAGGTATCAAAGGTTTGAGTGGTAAATCTACTGCTACATGTAATGATACTTTTAGGGCACGAACTTGGGTATGTGGACTACCAGGGATTCAAACGAAACTGGTGAAAATGAAACTTTAAATGAAAACTATAACAAAATAAAACAAAAGAAAAACCTCCAAAACTAACAAAAACCCTAGTAAAGAAAAAGCTAGCTGTTAGAAAGCTTACCTGTCCGAGACTTGAAACCCTAGACTTGATAATGCTAGCTTAGTCAAACTCCTTCAATGGTGCGATCTGGTGATGCGAGGGAGTTCGGAGATAGAGCTAGGAGAAATGAAATAGCAAAAATAACAAACAAAAGACATATTTAAAGCTCAAATACCAGCTTTAATGAGCGGCATGAGTGGCCATTAATGGCACTCAGTGTTCAAGATTCTGAAGATCTTGAATGGGCGGGTATTTCGGCCACTCCAACAGGTTAGGTAATCTCAACTATATGCAGCAGTGGGCTTTTCGATCGCTCCAACAAGTTAGGTGAGCAAGACAATGTAGAGGCGGGAGATTTGACCACCAGTACATAAAACAACAAAAATTCAATCATATGTAATAGCGGTGTTTGCCACCGCTTTTACATATGACCAAACAAACTTTTAAACATGTAATAGTGGTGTTTATAACTACTTTTACATATGTTCAAACTTCATCATGTATGGGCGGCTGAAATCACCACCTTTACATGCCAAAAATAAAAAAAATTTCTAACACCTAAAAATGACTAAAAATTGACATTTTTTACTGATTTACAACTTACGATCTTTGCACATATCGAAAAACTAATTTTAAAGGAACATCATAAACCCATCTAGAATGTCAAATGACTTCGCACGAGATCAAGGGAATCTTGTCTCAATTTGCAGGCTTAGAGTGTAGATTCACAAAACGGACAAGTTTCGTGGGGGGTTGTCTACAAAAACGAGCATCGCTGATTTTGAGAACAACATCTGGCTCTAACTGGGGAACTTGCTTTAATCAAACTTTGAAATGATTGAAGAGAGTAGAATCTAGTCTCTAAGTGCCTTCATCCACACCATTGGGCTATAGAGTCAAGCTAAAAAGAAAAAGATGCAAAAGACTAAATGAAAACGCAAAAATAAAACACAAAACTATACAAATGTACAATTTAACTTATCTGATCCTTCAGAGATTGAAGTGTTTCAGATGTTGTCCACTGTGAGGCAACAAGAATGGTGTTCCATCTTGATACTCCAGCAAGAAACTATTTTCACCATAGAACTGATGAATGGTGAATGGACCTCTCCATAAGGAATCAAATTTTCTGTGTATCCCTTTTGGTTCTCTCCTCTTGTCCCACAACAAGACTTGGTCTCCAATCTGAAACTCACGAGCCTTTGCCTTCTTATCAAAGAGTTTCTTGAGTTGATTTTGGTGCTCAGCAATACGGTCCACCACTGTAGTGTGCTGCTCCTCAAGTTCAGTCAGATACATGATCCTTTTATCAATAGAACTATCAAAAGTTCTATCTTCCAATGCCTTTACCAACTTCAATGCTAGCAATTCCAAGGTAATTGGTATCTCCACATTTAGACCATATAGAAGCTGAAATGGTGACATGCCTATCGCCCTTTTGGGTGTAATTATATCTGCCCATAAAGCATCAAACAATGCCTTATGCCAAGTTCTCTGGTTCTCATCTACCAGTTTCCTGATGATAGTGACCAGATTCTTATTGCTTGATTCTGCTTGACCATTCCCTTGTGGATAATAGTCTGAAGAATGAGAAAGAATGATCCCATGCTCATAGCAAAATTTAGTAATCTCATGAGAGGAAAAACAAGTAGCATTGTCTGCTACAATCTTGTTTGGAACTCCAAACCTGGAAATAATGTTCTCCTTAAGAAAACTGCATACCACTTCAGAAGTAGCATGTTCTACTAGAATTGCTTCCACCCATTTGGTGAAATAGTCTGTTGCGGTGAGAACATAGTTATGTCCTGCACTTGATGATGGATTCACTGCACCAATGAAGTCAATACCCCATTGCTGAAAAGGCTCCTCAATCACCACTGGTTTTAGAGGTAATGCTATCAATTTTGGTTTCCCAACAAATTGTTGGCACAACTCACACCTACGTACCCAAGTGTACGCATCTTGGAATAACGTGGGCCAATAGTATTGAGCTCGCAAAATCTTGTGAGCTGTTATAGGTGCAGAAAAATGTCCTCCACAAGCCAAATCATGGAAAGACTCTAAAAGTCTACTTTGTTGCGCTTTGTCCACGCAACAGAGAAACACACCATCAAGACTTCTCTTGTACAAACCATTGTCCCAAAGGACATAGTTAGTAGCTTTTAACTTGACAGCTCTTTTTTCCTTATAAGACAAGTGAGAAGGACACTCACCATAGGTAAGGAAATGAGTGATATTGGAATACCACTCATCAGTTGTAGTAACAAAAAGAACAGTTGGCATGTCCACAACTTCTTCTTCTTCATCGCCTATCTCTTTTGGAACGTTATCTGCGATCAATTGACACAAACCTTTACCCCACACAAGCTTGGTAGGCTTGATATCCAAATCAAATTCTTTGATCTTAGCAATCCAATTACCTCTCTTTATTCTAAACTCCTGTTGAGTTACGATAGATTTGACTGTTGTATCAGGCACCATGACAACAGTGTGTGAGTTTAGAATATAGAACCTGAAATGCTTCACCGCTTTGACCACGGCATAGGCATGCTTCTCCATATTTGAATACTTCAATTCATGAGCTTTGAGAGGACAACTCATAAATGATATGGGGGATTCAATGCCTTCTTCATTCTGCTGAACCAGAATAGCTGAAAGGGTGTGTTCTAAGGCATAACTATAAACTACAAAATCTTTAGTGTAGTCGAGACAAACAAGAACTAGAGCATGGGCAATAGCTCTCTTGATATCCTCGAACACTTCCTTTCCTTCCATAGTCCAATGGAAAGTGGCCTTACCCTCATCATATTAACAATGTGATGGGTTTTTTCTGCAAACTCAAGAATGAACCTTCGCAGAAAATTCACCTTTCTAAAGAAAGAATGAACAACAGTCTTACTAGCAGGCAGAGTAAGACTTTGAATGGATTTAACTCTTTCTGAGTCAATCTTAGTACCTTCCCAGGATACAATGTGTCCAAGAAGCTTACCTTCCGTTACCCCAAAAACTGACTTCTTTGGATTGAGAGAAATACCATTTTGCTGACAGCGCTCCAGCACTTGTCGTAAATGATGCACATGATCATGACAGTTTTTGGAGAAAATGATCAAGTCATCGAGATACACCACGATGAATTTCCCCATCTCATCTCTGAAAGCAAGATCCATCGCTCTCTGAAATGTGGCACTAGCATTGATCAGACCAAAAGGCATTCTGCGATATGCAAATGTGCCCCATGGTGTAGTGAAGGCAGTTTTGAACTGATCAGCTTCATTGACCTCCACTTGGTTATATCCAAAAAAACCATCTAACATAGATAGCATTTCTGAACCAGTTACTATTTGCAATACTTGACCTATGATGGGCAAAGGGTAGTTATCTTTTATGGAAGACTGGTTGAGATTCCTGAAATCAACATAGATACGAATTTCTCTATTTTTCTTCCTTACAGGTACTGTGTTTGCGATCCATGTGGAATGATGAATTGGAAAAATTATCCTTGCATTCAACATCTTCTGAGTCTCAAAAAGGATCGTACCTGATATCTTGGGGTTGTATTGCCTCTGCTTCTACTTGTGAGGCAATGATCCAGCTTTAAGGGGAATCTCATGTTGAACCTCCTTAGGCCTAAAAGACTTCAGATCATCATAGGAGTAAGCCAAAGCATCAATGTAATGGCGAAGAAGGGTAATGAATTTGAATCTTTCATCATCAATGCAACATTTTCCAATGTTGACCATCTTAGGATCTGCTTCTGAACCCAAATTGACCTGCTCAAATTCCATAGAGGAACTTGAATCTTGTTGTTGCCGCTACTTGATATACCTGTCATGCTTGTCAAACAATTTTTCAAGGGAAACCAAACCTTTTGGGATTTTATTTCCTTTCAATTGTAGAAATTCTTTGCCGGTTTGAGAATCTATCTCTGAAACATATTCACGCGGTGGCGATTCACTTCCTTCAAAGTAAAGCTCATCAAAACTATCCATCTTTTCAAGGAAAGCAATGATTTGGTTATCACCATTGAACACCTACCAATGGTCAGCATTATCAGGTACACTTGGTTGGAAGACCAGCTCAATAGTGTACTTGTTTCCTTTGAAATCCTTGTGAGGGACCATGAGAGTAGCGAAAACAGCCAATGAATCTGCACGATCATTGAACTCTCTTGGTATTGAAGAAATGTTGAAAGCATCAAAACCTTCAATGCAATCCCATACGCGATTACGATAATGTCTTAGTCTTTCATTTTTAGTGTGGTACAAATTCCTCACTTGACAAACCACCAACTTAGCATCCCCTTGAGCATGAAGGATTTTAACACCTCTGGCACGTGTAGCTTCCAATCTGAGCAACAAGGACTCGTATTCAACAGTGTTATTGGTATTATCAAATTGTAACTTGTATGAAAAATGTAAAATATCACCTTGTGGCGATATCAAGACCACTCCGGCTCCAGAACCGATAGAAGAACAACTGCCATCAAACTCTAAGATCCAGACTTCATCAGAGATTGATTTCTTGGAATTTCTTTGGTCGGGAGATTCTTCTTCATCAGTGAGGGAAGAATCTGGCATTACTATACCCTCATCTGAACTTTCATCTGAAAACTCTTTTGAGTCTCCATCTGACATATCCGAGCTATCACCCGATGTACTCTCATCATCTGATGAAATGGAACCATCTTCGGTGGATAGGAAATAATTACCCATTCTCGAAGACTCAAACAAAATTTGAGCTTTAGGATTTGATGATTGGGTAACAATGTATTTTGCCTCCTTCTCAGGAAGCAACTTCTACATAACACCTTTAATAGGTATCCTTGCTTCAGACAGATCCATGTTTAACTCCCCACCTACATCCTTGTAGAAATTACGTCCAAGAAGAATGCCATATGAAGCTAGAACTTCAGCTACCAGGACTGTCATCTCGATTCTCTTATCTAGAAAAGCCGCAAATGCAAATTGGAAGTCTTTGATTTGACCAAAAAGTGGAACTTGCTTATTCTCCATAGAGAAACACCTCCTGAAAGTCTTGGTTAAGGTGAGGCCAAGGGCATCTGCTACCTTAGCAGGCATAACATTGTCAGAGGCTTCGAAATCTATTACACAATTGCTCAATTTATGACCATTTACTAATAGGGAAACATAGAAAGGTTCAATTTTTCCAAAGGCTTCAGGGGGAGTAGTGACAAGATTGTTTTGGGTAGGTTTACTTTTGGAGGAGTCATGAGAAGCTTTCGGAAATTCTTATCCTGCAGGGACGGTCTTATTTTTGACATATTTGGCTAATCTATCAAATTGTTCAGGATTAGCCTATAAATACTCAACTTTAGACATTTGTATCGTAGTTCTCCTAGCATGACCTATTATATCAAATTTTTGAAAAGAATTAGATACGGAGGAAGACAAACCATCAGTCTGATTTTTGGTAGAGATAGAACTAGTCTGAGGAGTAGAAGTGGAAGGTACAAATTCGTTAGAGGCACTTACTTGTTTATTGACCACCAGGTCTTTTGATTGGAAAGGTAGCGGAGTCCCACATTTAGCGATTGAAATCACCAGTCGAGATTCTTCTCTCGCCTTCCCTTTATCAGCTTGGAGAGCTGACTGATTTTGAGACCTAGTGAAAACAACATATGCTCCTTCACCCACTTCTCCTTTTTCAGCTTTGTCTTGATAATTCAGAAAGCTAATGGTAGAGTCGCCAGCTAACTCTTCTTCTCCTTTTGTGAAGAGATTAGCACCATTTTCAAAATCCAATTTGGGTTGGAAAGAAAGTTCATTTTCAGCTTCATAATAGCCGACAGCAAAGTTGACCGGTGTTGCTTCAATGGCAAGCTTCCCCTGTGTAGGTGGAAGACAGTTGTGTTGTCCTTGATTTTGAGCAGCATTGCCTTGATATGAATTATTTGGAAATGTCCTCCTTGGTACATCTCGATAAGAAGGAGCAGACATACCTTGGGACATTTGTCTCTTTAGAGCTAGCAATTCATTTGCTAGCTTTTGCACCATGGGGTCCGTGGTGCTTGGGGAAGAATTCTCAGTAGAAGAGGAGCTTTTATTTCTATTAGTATCCCTTCTTATCTTACCCACAAGGATAAGATCATCCTCTACTTCAGTTGCCAGAATCTGAGCTGCAGCAAGATCGGTAGGAGCAGCTTGCCTCAAGAGAAAACTCACCTCAGGAAGTTGTGTATTGATAAAGAAACATTTGAGGTTCTCTACTATTGGCTCAGTGGTGGTGGGAATCCTATTTCTCAACTTGTTGAACTTAGCGATGAAATCTTGCATAGGTTCATGCGGTTCCTTTTTCATTTGTGTCAGCTATGCCAACAATGCATGCGCATCCTCCGCAGGTTTAAACCTAGCTTCGAACCTGGTTTTGAGAGTATTCCAGTTCGTTATAGTCTGAGCTCGAAGGTGCTAAAACCAGTCTACAGTAGTACCTTGTAGTGTTTCTACAAAGAGTCATACAACCACATCTTCATGCTTGACACCTATCACACCACAGGCTATATAGAAAGCCACAATGTGCTTATCAGGATGAACTTTCCCGTCACCATAGAATTTGGGGAAATTCTTTCTTGAACTATGAGGTAGCTCGTGCAAGGGTGGGGTCAAATTCATAGGACCAAAGGTATTACCCCAAGGGCCTTGGGCTGCCATGACGTGCTGATTGAAAGGCGGGATAACAAACCTTGGTGGTGTATGAACAGCCAAAACTCTGTTAGCACTAGAAACTTCAGCTGGTATTGGAGACTTGGCGTTTGTAGGAGAAAAACTCTTGGTGCGCTAAAGATGAGGTCGTGGAGTTAAGAATCCAAAATTCTTCTGCTGCATCAATTCAAATGTAGGATCAATAATACCTTGAGCCCTCTTGCTTCTAATGTACCGGGAATCTGCCAGAATGTAGTATGCTAAACACAATTTTGTAACAAAATGGAAAAGAACTGAAAATGCTTCAACTTGGAGCGTGAGGCTTCAAGTTGCGCGTTCCTTCCCTAGTGGAGTCGCCAAAAAATTGTTGGGTGAATATTTTATCGTTAACTCACTAACGGCAAAATGGGTATATCAGCCATAGCTATGATGAGACAAAGTCTCTCCTCTCAGCAAGGGGAGGTTCCCTCTATTTATTTGACTTTTGTAGACAAAACAACTTATGAAATTTATGTACACTAAAAACTATGTTTATGGTGGTTCCATCTCATCTCATTCTCTTTTTTCAGAATAGATGTGTATACTTCAAACTCTTGATAAAAGACTTATAAATTATCACAAAATTACAAAAACACAAAGTTTTCCGTTACCTCACTTACTAACTATAAATAGAACTATTTGAAGTAGAATGCAGCCCAAAGTCTTCACTCATCTTCAAGATGATAAAAGTAAATTGAATATAACAACTTATAGCACAAAGTCTACAAACTATTGTATTCTCACAAACATGAACATAATCCTCACAAATGACTTGATAACACAAAGTCTATCAGAATCAAATTAAGAGTGCTCTTCAATCACTTGAAACAAACTCCACACTTCAATTATTACCAAAGAAGATTATGATAGCATGACATAAGAACAATACTATCACATCACAAATAACCCCAAGACAAAGATTGGAATTAAACTTGCTTTCTTGTATTGATAAATATTTGATAATTGATTTTTACAAAAAGTACAAAGTCTTGATTTGTTTTTCAATTCGCCAGAGTATTCTTGCAATAGACAAAAGATAATATTTACAAAAGAGGCCCCCTTTATTTATAGGGAAAGGCCCTTAGAAAATTTAGGAAATCTACAACTACTTTGACTTATTCAACGAGAGAGTCCTATTTGACTTAGGACTTCTCTTGTTTCACATGTAATTACATTTTGGAAAATTACACGTGTAGATGTCTAAACAAAATTCAATTTACATATCATTCAAGAAAAAATGAGCTAAGGCACTAGCTTCTTCCATATTTTTTCTTTAGGAATTTCTAGTACAAATTTTGAATGACCGACATCTTGCATGCATCTGGTTTTGCTGTATTTGCTGAAATGGTGCGGGCTCAGAGAATGGAATCTTTCACCGCCTTTATCGCCTTTTCATGCTTGTCTTGATTATTCTTTGGGTTCTCTAGAGTCAAATGTTGGTCATACAGACTATCCATCGAAAGCAATGAGGGCACCTCCTCTTAAAATTTCTTTTGTACCATCTCTTCAAAAGAACTTATCATTTCCTGTGCCGTGAAAAAACTATGATCTTCCTTTGTCAAGGTGCAATGAAGTTCTTCTAGCCAATGTAAGAGTGTGACATCACTATCTTCACTAGCTTCTTGAGCTTGACACAGATCTTCAAGTAGACTCTTTATCTTGAAAATACAATGAGCTAGAGTCTCCTTGGTCTTAAGATATGATTCTCTGTTGGTGTTGACCCCAATGGCGATCAGATTCTTTATCTTGATCTTCTTCATGTCTATCCATTCTTCTAGGCTTTCTTCCTGATCTTGTAGCTCTTGTGAAAGTAGATCTACCAGATTTTCCAACTCAGCTTTGGCTTTGTCCATTTTCTCTTTCCTTTCCACGGCAGTTTTTAGTAGAACTCGTCCTTGAGCCAACAACCGCTCCACTACATCCCCCACTATCTTGCCTCTGGCTTGGCCTTTTTCAACCTTCTATATCAGGAGATCTTCCACTGTCACTGCCATTGGTTCTACTATCTCTGATGACTTTACTATTTTCTAAAGGACAGCAGCCAGTTGTTCCGCTTTTGCTTTGTACTGCTCCTTCTCCTTCTTGGCTTCATCATACTTCTCAAGTAGGGTACTAGCAGTAGTCTGGAAATCTGCCTTGACTCCTTCATGAGTCACTTTACCCAGTTCAACCCTTGAGATGACATAATTACTCATGTCAAAAGTGTCAACCATGGCATCTTCAGGAGGTTTGGTAATTTCAGCATATCTGATTCCCTTTTCAGTGACCAGCCTAGAAACAGTCTTAAGCTTTTTTCTGGTTCTTTGCTTTCACGGGCAACAGCTTTTCAATGTCAATCTCATCAAGTGAGATGGCTTGCTTCTTTCTCTTCGGAGTATAGGCAGATAGCCATGGAGGAAGTATAGAAGTGCCAATAGCTGGAGGAGGATCCACTACTTGCTTGGTTGTATCTATAATTGTGCCAGTGATGGTGACAATTGGACTTGTGTTGGTAAACACAATACCTATATCAACAACCTTTTGTGAAGCATCCAGAAGGTTCTCCAAAACAGTTTGTTCTCCACTATCAAAAGAAGGGGAAGACAAGCTTGGAATGGAACCGGACAAATCAAAAATAGTTCCAAAGCTAGCCTTCACGGATTGAGGAGTATTGTCAGAGGAAATAACAAAAATTGGAGAAAGAGGAACATTAGAAATCACTGGCAAACTATCAGAAACTGGAACATGAGGAGGTGTAAGAACTTGTGCCTTAGAAGGAAGATCTTTCACAGGAGTCTGGGGAGAACCACTATGCCGTTCTTCTTCCCTGTCTTCATCTATGCCTTGTTCAGCTTCATTAGACACCTTTGTTTGAGACTTTTGAACATTTTGTTCTTCAGTCTCAGCCTCTTCGATTTCCATCTTATCATCATCAACGTCTGACTTTGTGGCATCAGAAGCTTCTGTGGTTTCCTTCTTTCCTCCTTTAGATACAAATTTGATCTTTGGTCTATGTGTCTTGGAGGAGGAAGGGGTGTTACTCCTGTTTTTAGCTTGGTTTTCTACCTTCTTGCCTATTTGCTCCTGTGTTTCGGTCTCAGATCCTGTGAGAAACTCTTTCAACTTAATCCCTTTACTTTCCAACCACAAGTTAGTGTTTTCCAGTATTGGTTGGAATCTTTTCCTGATGGATGTCTCCTCCTTAACTAACCATTTCACCTATGGGTGAGGTGAAGCTTCAACATTTCCTATGTTGTACTTGGGATCCAGAATGTCACCGTCATCCTCCATTCCATCTAGAATATCAACAAGGCCTACTTCTTCAATCTGACGAGTCAGGTGAAGTCTGCAAAAGTCTAGCTTTCTGACCTCATTCTGTGTCCTAAGATCTGCCCATATATCTTCTACCATTGGCACATGAAAAGTTGACTTTCTCTTGATTTTATCTTGAACTCTTCTAAAGTCAAAATGGTTTCTTTTCTTGTAGGTCTTCATAGTGACCAATTGCAACTCAGAATCAATTATTTTTGCTTTGTTGGTAGATTGAGCTAAGTACCTCCCAATTTCAACTGGAAATTTTATCCTTGACTTCTTTAGTTCCATCTGCTTGTTGTGCACCACAATCAATTGTCTGCAAAGCTCCATAAGAACAATGCGATCACTAGGATACCGTGGCAACATGTAAGGGTAACCAGGATAGTATCCTACCCAAAGATATGTGAATGTGGAAAATTGTAAAAATAAGCAGCCAAAAGAATTTACAACCTGCCAAGCTTCATCTGAGACTCTATTCTGAACTAATTCATTATCCCATAGAATCATGAATACTGAAAAGAAGGCATCATTGACTCTTCTAAAATGATGAATTGACCCCTTCAGAGTGATTTGGGGGTAGTATTCATACACTGGGATCAATCTCCTGTCTCCCACTTGGGTCAAACCCAGAAAGTTTCTCATGCTTGCAGCAGCATAGACAAGATAAGAGGTCATGTAAAATTTAAAGGTAGTATTGACCCTTATCAGTTGTTCATGCAAAGCATTACTTATTTGTTCACCCTAGAATATCTTTTGGTTACCTCGTAGAATCACCTTGATATAAGTATACATCCAGTCCTAGAATTTGGAAGCAGAAGGGAGTCATCTGATGCGACTCAAAAGAGTAATCAAATCACACACTTCCTCCACAAAATCACTCCTGTGAAGGTCCTTTGGCCATCTGGTCAAATTTCCCCTAGGAATCTTTAACCATTTGTTGTTTATATACCTTCTAGCAGATTCCACATCATTATCGTAGTCTTGTTGACCCTGAGCAAAATCAATCCATCTAATGTTTTCAATTGGTGGACACATGAAGATTTTGTCCATGAATTCTACATCCAATCTCATGATTACATTTCCCCGTGAGTCTGTCACAGCTCTAGTGTCCCTGTTATAATGACTGGCCACTTGAAGAACAAATTCAGGATTGTGTGCACTAATTGGAAATGACGCAACCAACTGAATACTACTATCAATGATTTTCTGCATTGGCTTGGAGGAATTTGCTTGTTTAGTTCTATCTACGAACTCGGCCAAATCCACATGCCCAATTTTTGTGTCTCTGATTTCATCAATGTGTGACTGTACTACCGTTACCGGAAAGACACCCTGGTACTTGTACTTCATGGCTCTGGCCTTTGATGGAGATGATTCTGACATGAGCTCTGGAGAAAACTATGAATTTGAACACCACAAACACTGATTGAGAACTGCAAAAACCATGATCTCACAGTCAGGGAAAAATTTGATAAACTAGGTCAACTGCGATTTGACGATCATGGACAGGAAAGCGTGCATTTAAAGGGCTTGAGTACGCAAATCAAGGCAAAGGTGAAAGCGGGCTTTTAGTTTTGAAAGGTGAATTTTCCCTATGTTGGGAAAAATCCAAGGAAATATGCTTGAGCGGGTGATTTGGCCATCATTGCAGGTTGAAAGAATCTCCAGGTGTAAAGGCAGTGGAAAACACCGCCATTGCATGTATTTTGGAAATTTCATTTTTTGACATGCACGAGTGGTCAATATGACTGCCATTGCATGTAATCTGTTTCAAAATTTCAAATGTTTGAGCAGGTGATTTGACCGCTCATGCAATGAAGTTATTTTAAACCTGCTAGTTTCGGTGTAGGAGCGGCAGAAATTACCGTTGTTACTAGAAAGACCAATGTTCAGTGCTTAAGGTGTTCAGGAGGCATTTTCTACCGCTTCTATAGATAATGAAGGTTTAACATGTTACATGGGCGGTAGAAATTACCATCGTTGCAGATGATGTTGGATTTGGTCTTTGAAGCATTTAATCAGGGTTTACGGCTGACATCTCACAGTCGATGGGTAAGATATTGCCGAGTATGGGAGGTATCAAAGGTTTGACCAGTAAATCCGTTGCTACATGTAATGACACTTTTAGGGCACAAACTTGGGTATGTGGACTACCAGGGATTCAAACGAAACTGGTGAAAACAAAACTTTAAACGAAAACTATAACAAAATAAAACAAAAGAAAAACCTCCAAAGCTAGTAGTTAGAAAGCTTACCCGTCCGAGACTTGAAACCCTAGACTTGATAATGGTAGCTTAGGTCAAACTCCTTTAATGGCGTGATCTGGTGATGCAAGGGAGTTCAGAGATAGAGCTAGGAGAAACAAATTAGCAAAAATAACAAACAAAACACATATTTAAAGCTCGAATACCAGCTTTAATGAGTGGCATGAGTGGCCATTAATGGCACTCAACGTTCAAGATTCTGAAGATCTTGAATGGGCAGGTATTTTAGCCGCTTCGACAGGTTAGGTAATCTCAACTATATGCAGTGGCGGGCTTTTCGACTGCTCCAACAAGTTAGGTGCACAAGACAATGCAGAGGCGGGAGATTTGACCACCAATACATAAAACAACAAAAATTCAATCATATATAATAGCGGTGTTTTCCACCACTTTTACATATGATCAAACAAATTTTTAAACATGTAATAGTGGTGTTTATAACCGCTTTTACATATGTTCAAACTTCATCATGTATGGGCAGCTGAAATCACTGCCTTTACATGCCAAAAATAAAAAATTTTCTAACACCTGAAAATGACTAAAAAATTGACATTTTTTACCAATTTACAACTTATGATCTTCGCGCATATCGAAAAACTGATTTCAAAGGAACGTCATAAACCTGTCTAGAATGTCAAATGACTTCACACGAGATCAAGGGAATCTTGTCTCAATTTGCGAGCTTAGAGTGTAGATTCACGAAATGGATAAGTTTTGTGGGGGGTTGTCTACAAAAATGAGCATCGCTGATTTTGAGAACACACTGATACTTCTGATTTCGAACATGCATTGTTTAACCTCCTATCACTAGTCACCCATTGTATCTTCACTTATCTTGACCGCTACAGTCGATCGTCACTTATATCAAATGTCACTCACATACAACTATGATATACACAGATTTCCTTCAACATACAATTGTAGGATATACACAAAATGTATATTCGCATACAATTGTGATATACACAGGAAATGTATCTCTAGTGGAACAATGCCAAAATCTTACACCGAAGATGTCCTCTGCAACCAAACTCATTGTCTTTATTTTGTTGAGTCCTAGCACATAGAGATGCTAGGCTCTCTACTATGGCAACTCTTTTAGAGATTGGATCCTCTATCTCATTCCACTAGAAACATGAACAAAAAGAAAACAAAATAGAAAACTAGGTACAAAATCCATTCCACTGATTTCACCAAAATCCACTAGTGGAATGGTTTCAATCTTGCATCATGACAACAAAAAACTAGATTATATACAAAACACTTTGATACAGAAAATATATGCAAAACAATTCGGCACATAGGAAATTTACATAGAACACAGAACTTGTAAACATAAACTAACAGAATTTCTATTTCTTCAATCAAACTTCATCTCCCTTTCTCCTCTTCCAAGAATGTGTTTATATCTCTCATCAGTCAATTCCAACTAGAATATCAGAAGTTGGAGTTGTTACAACTTCCAACCAGAATACCAAAAGTCTAACTAATCACATGACACATGTGTGGCATATGACATGACTTAAACAAATTAACAAGACCCCTAAACATAACACACTTGACTTAATCATCCACATACCCCAATTGTCCAAGATGTTCAAATTGGCTTATCAGGATGCCAAATTTGTAACACGGGTTCACATGATGGGGATTTTTATTACAAACATGAAATCACAACACAAGTCCTACATAACAACATGAACAAACATTGAAATGCATAAAATAGGATAACATGTTCAGACCTTAGTCTTCTCCCTCAGATGTATATTTGTCTTGTTGAAGAGGTACTCCTGCACCATACTCCCTGGGAGAAGAGATCTCAAGTCCACTTGAGATCAGAGTTTGAAGGTCTATACCATATTTTATGATCTGCTCTTTAGTCATCCAAACTACCTCTGAATCAGGTTTCCCTTGCCAAGCCACCAAGTACTCCATGTACTCTTTGTTCCTTGTCTTCTTTACCACTCTTGAGTCTAAAATCTTCTTCAATTTTGGTGGATCATGCTTAGGAATATCATCATCTACTGTACCCTACAATGGTTCCTATTCTATATCTACATTCTGCTTGTATGGAGTTAAATCACATACATTAAAAATGGGTGACAATCCAAGGTCAGGAGGAAGTTGGATCTCATAAGCATTCTGGCCACACTTCTTCAGAATCTGACATGGTCCAATCTTCCTCTGCATTAGCTTGGTATGTTTACCTTTTGGGAGCCTCTCCTTCTTCAGATTAACCCACACCAAATCTCCAACATCAAATTGTACATCCCTCTTCTTCTTATTAGCATATGCTTTCTACTTCAATGAAGTTTGTTGGAGTTGGTTCTTGACTTGATCATGTACCTCTTTGATGGCTGATGCAAAAGCTTCTCCATTTGCACTAATAGACTCCCCTATAGGCAGATCTCTCAACTCTAAAATACCCCTTGGATGAATACCATATACCACTTGAAAAGGTGACTTCTCTATACTCCTATTGATGGTGTCATTGTAGGAGAATTCTAGTTATGGTAGGATGTTATCCAACTTCTCTCCATGCTATCTTGTCAAACACCTTAGCATATTTCCCAATGAACAGTTAACCACTTTAGTCTGACCATCTGTTTGAGGTTGGTAGGCTGATGAGAAAGATAAGTTGGTTCCAAGCTTCCTCCAAAGAGATCTCCAAAAGTGGCCAATAAATTTCACATCTCTATCTGACACTATGTTCAATGGCAATCCATGTATTCTCACTATCTCTTTGAAAAACTGATCTACAACATATGAAGCATCACAAGTGGTTTTGCATGGCAAGAAGTGTGCCATTTTACTAAATCTATCAACTACAACAAAAACACTATCATATCCCTTCCTGGTCCTAGGCAAACCCAATACAAAGTCCATGCTTATGTTCTCCCATGGCCTAGAAGGAATGAGTAGTGGCTGATACAAACTTGCATTTGTGGATCTCCCTTTTGCCTTCTGACATATCACACATGCCTCCATAAATCTTCTCTCATCTGACTATAATTTGGGCCAATAGTAATGCCTCTTCACAAGATCAAAAGTCTTATCCAGACCAAAATGTCCTACCATGGCCCCATAATGCTTTTCTCTAATGATATTCAACCTCATAGAACACCGTGGAATACACAACTATCCACCCTTGAAAAGTAATCCATCTTGGATTAGAAATTCAGAGAACTCAACATGATATTTGTCACCAAAGGAAGTACATACCTTGTAGATCTCTCCAAAGTCTTCATTAGCATCATACATAGTCTTCAAAGAGTCAATTCCAACACTCTCCAACTAGATTTGATTGATGGTTAGAACCCTCCTACTCAAAGCATCTGCTACCTTATTCTTAACCCCTTTCTTGTGCTTGAGTGTGAAGGTGAAAGCTTGCAAAGTCTCCACCCACTTCATATGCCTATGGTTCAGCTTCTCTTGACTGTTTATGAAACTAAGGGCCTGATTATCTGTGAACACTATGAATTCTTTTAGCATCAAGTAATGCCTCCACTTTTTGAGTGACTGGACTAGAGAATACGTCTCCAAATCATATGATGAGTATCTCTTCTTTGCATCATTTAGTTTCTCACTAAAAAATGTAATAGGCCTACCTTCTTGACTGAGTACTGCTCCAATTACCATGTGGCTTGCATCACATTCTACTTGGAAAATCTTGTTGAAGTCGGGAAGTGCAAGGACTGGCTGCTCTACCACCTTCTTCTTCAATGTTTCAAATGAATCATCTGCCTCCTTTGTCCAAGCGAATCTGCACTTCTGTCCTCCTTTTATGGTGTCAAGAATGGGTGCACAAATATGACTAAACCCTTTTATAAACTTCCTATAGATGGTTTCTAACCCATGGAAACTTCTAACATCATTCATGGTTCTAGGAGTTGGCCAAGATAATATGGCACTTACCTTCTCTTGATCCATTTTCAGTTTTCCCTGTGAGATGACAAAACCCAAATAGGTGATCTCCTCCTGCATGAACAAACACTTCTCCAAGTTGATCATTAGCTACTCTTCATGTAACCTTTTGAGGACCAAGTCTATATGTTTGAGGTGTTCTTCCCTTGTATTACTAAAAATCAATATGTCACCTAGATATACTATGACAAATTTGCCTATGAATTCCCTCAAGACCTCATTCATCAACCTCATAAAGGTACTAGGGGCATTGGACAAACCAAAAGGCATGAACTTCCACTCATATAACCCCTCATTTGTTTTAAATGCAGTTTTCCATTCATCTCCTGGCCTAATCCTAATCTCATGATAGCCACTCTTTAGATCTATTTTTGTGAAATATTTAGCACCCCCCAAGCAATCAAGCAAATCTTCTATTCTAGGGATTGGGAACCTATAACTAATTGTTATTTTGTTGATAGCCCTTGAATCAGTACAAAGTCTCCAAGTGCCTTCCTTCTTTGGTGCTAGGACAGTCCGTACTACACATGGGCTTAAACTCTTGCCAATTAGGCCTGTCCCCAACAATTCCTCAATCTGCCTTACTACCTCTACATTTTGTTCTAGGGTAAGCTTGTATGCTGCCTTGTTTGGAAGTGTAGATCCTGGGATCAGATCTATGCAATCGCTGATGTCTCTTATAGGTGGTAGGGACATTGGCATTCCCTCAGAGATGATGCCTTTGTACTTGTTCAATAGCTCTTGGACAGCCGGATCTATGAACCTTTGTCTTTTCTCTCCCTTGACTTCCTACTGCTGCTCTTTGTTCACCTTTAGTCATGGAATTAGAGCATATGCAACTGCTCCTTCTTCTACTATCTCTTTCATGAATTGTTTGCCTTCTACCACCATCACCTTAACTTCTTTCCCCTTTGATTCCTCCTCATTCTCCATCAATGGTAGCAACTCTATCACCTTACCATCCTTGGTGATTGAATATGTGTTTCTAACTCCATCATTGTGTTCTTTCAAGTCATATTGCCATGGTCTTCCAAATAGGAGATGGCAAGCATCCATCTTGGTAATGTCAAACAATAATCTGTCCTTGTATGATCCAATTTAAAATTCTACCCAAGCCTGCTCTTCCACAACTGTTTGCTAACCTTGGGTGAACCATGAGACCTTGTATGGGCATGGATGTGGAAATCTTCTAAGCTTAATCTTTTCTACCATTTCAATGGACACAAAATTTTCAGTGGATCCGGAGTCAATCAGAACTTTACATACCTTTCCTCCTGCCTTGCAAGTAGTTCTGAAGAGAGACTTCCTTTGTGGGGGTTCTTTGTCAGGTAGCTTCATGGTGGTCATTGCTCTCCTCATCATTAAAGCTTGTACTCTCTTAGGATATCCATAACTGTCAGGAGCATTCACACTTTGAAAAGTGTTTGAGCTTGTTACACTTTGACAATCAGACTCTTGGATCAGATTTGTCCTCCTTTCTCCCATTGAACTTGTTGCCTTTTCTAGACATTTGCTAGCTATGTGGCCTTCTTGATTGCAATTGTAACATCTGAGAGGTCCTCTACCCTAAGATCTCCCTCTAAATGACGGTCTTCTGCTCCTAGAATTTCCTCTTTGATTATAACTTCGCCCTTGAGTTTGACTGATGTCTCCTTTGTTGTTCTCTTGATTTGATTCACCTTGGTATCCAAATCCATTTCCTCTACCTCTAAAAGGACTTCTTCCCCCTCTTTGTTGTCTTCCTCTTCCTCTATTGTTCTGTTCTTGTCTTCTCTTTAATTTCTCTTCCACCTTGAGTGCCAATTAGTAGCACTTTTGGACTGTATCTAGGTTATGCAGATTTAAATCTTCTTGGATGTTAAACCTCAATCCATTGAGGTACCTTATGACCTTCTCATCCTCACCCTCCTTTACCTTTGCCTTAACACATAGTTTCATGAACTCTTCAGTGTATGTACTGACATCTATCTCCTTCTGCTTCAAATTTTGTTTCCTCTTTTGTAATTGGATGTTGTAATCCAATGGAACATAGGCTTCCTTCACTAAAGCCATCCTCTTCTTCCAAGTAGCAACTCTGTTCTTTACCTCTTTCACCCTGTTATCTTGGATGAAAGTCCACCAAGTCAGTGCAACTCCTTTCATTTTGGATTGGGCCATCTTCACCCTTTGGTGTTCTGGTATCTCCTCGGTCTCAAAGAAATTATTCAAAGAGTCAATCCACTTCATCACTGAATCAGGATCCATTTTGCCTACAAACACGGGCAGATCTAATTTCATATCCACGGTCCTTCTCTCCATAGATTTGAGGGCATTGAGCAAGGGTCTCTGGTCTGCAGGAACCTCCATCTCTTCCTGCCTAGGGATCTTCTCTTCATCACTAGAATCTTCTTCTCCCTTCTCTACTTTTTCTCTCAACTTCTCTAACTCATTTCTCAAGGCCTGATTCTGAGCCCTAACTGCTTTGCTTTCTGCCAATTGCTTCTTCACTAGAACAACCAACTCAACATTGGTCATCTTCGCTGGGTACTCTTGTGACCCCTCTTTGTTTGACATCTTGTCTTCTTCTTCTACCTAAAGGATACTCCTTTGCTCTGATACCACTTGATGCAGAACATGCAACGTAGTGGTGAAAATAGATCAAAATACAAAACTATTTCTGTGGTTGAACCTTTGAACCACATGAACCGTTGAACCTCATGAACCTTTGAACCCTTAACTATCGGTTCAATATACTTCCATTACTCAGATTTAAATACTATCAGCAACTATCAGTTGAACCGTTGAACCATTTACTCATTGTTGAACCGGTGAACTAAATGAACAGAATAATCTTTATGGATCCGTTGAACGTGTGAACCTGTTGAACCATTGCACCGATTCAATGGTCGGTTCAACTATCGATAACACCTACTACTATTGGCCAACTCAAAATTCCTTCAGCCGATGCATCACTTACTCTGATGAACCAATGAACGTGTTGAACCTTTGAACCTTTGAACCAGTTCAACCATATGTTCAACCAAAAGCTTTCCGCCATCTCAAAGATTCTTTCGAAGGTTCTTCTCACACCAATACTTCCAATTTCAAACATGCATTGTTTAACCTCCTATCACTGGTCACCCATTGTATCTTCACCTGTCTTGACTGCTACAGTTGGTCGTCACTTGTATCGAATGTCACTCGCATACAACTGCGATATACACATAGATTTCCTTCAACATACAATTGTAGGATATACACAAAATTTATATTCGCATACAATTGCAATATACATAGGAAATGTATCTCCAGTGGAACAACGCCAAAATCTTATGCTGAGGATGTCCTCTGCAACCAAACTCGCAGTCTCTATTTTGTTGAGTCCTAGCACATAGAGATGCTAGGCTCTCTACTGCGGCAACTCTTCCAGAGATTGGATCCTCTGTCTCATTTTGCTAGAAACATGAACAAAAAGAAAATAAAATAGAAAACTATGTACAAAATCCATTCCACTGATTTCAATGAAATCAACTAGTGGAATGGTTTCAATCTTGCATCACGACAACAAAAAACTAGATTATATACAAAACACTTTGATACAGAAAATATATACAGAACAATTCAGCACACAGGAAATTTGCATAGAACATAGAACTTGTAAACACAAACTGACAAAATTTCTATTTCTTCAATCAAACTTCATCTCCCTTTCTCCTATTCCAAGAATGTGTTTATATCTCTCCTCAGTTAGTTCCAACTGGAGTATCAAAAGTTGGAGTCATTACAACTTCCAACTGGAATACCAAAAGTCTAACTAATCACACAACACATGTGTGGCATACGACATGACTTAAACACATTAACAAGACACCTAAACATAACACACTTGACTTAATCAGCCACATACCCCAATTGCCCAAGATGTTCAAATTGGCTTATCAGGATGCCAAATTTGTAACACTGGTTCACATGATGGGGTTTTTTTTATTACAAACATGAAATCACAACACAAGTCCTACATAACAACACAAACAAACATAGAAATGCATAAAATAGGATAACATGTTCAGACCTTAGTCATCTCCCTCAGATGTATATTTACCTTGTTGAAGAGGTGCTCCTACACCAGAAGCATTTGGTGGATTCACTATAGAGAGTTCATGCAGCTAGGAGCATTACAATCGAAGTATTTTTTCTATAGTATTTGACACCAAAGTGTTGTGGGGTTTTTAAACATCTTCTAGACCAATTTTACTCCAAGGGACTTATTCTCCTTCATAATGCATCTTATGGTAGCACCCCCATCCTCCTTACGTTTCCTAGCCATGTACCAACTTATGGGTGGAATTCTTCTTATTTCATTCAATCCTTCCCATAGGAAATTCTTCATAATCTAATTTACATCCCTCATAACTCTTAAATGGTTATTTGTTTACATGACATCATGTAGATTGGAATTGCAAAGTGCATAACCTTAATCATAATGATTCTCCCTGCTATGGAAATCCATCTACATTTCCAAGCCTTTGTCTTTATCTTGCATATCTCCAAAGTATCACCCCATAAAGTAATTCTGGCCACACCTTTGAAAAGCAAAATACCCAAATATTTCCTAGGGATGGCATCGATCTTGAAACCAAAGAGATTGGCAATCCTTCATTGAATTACTCTTCATACATGGAATAAAAATATGTTTGATTTATCATTGTTAATGATTTGACCCAAGAGATTATAATACAAATCCAAAGTGCCCTTGACTATATTAGCAACCTCCAACCAAGCCTCCCCATATAGAATGGTATAATCCATGAATTGCTGATGTGTGATCAAGGTAAGGCCTCTGGCCACCTATACACCATTCCATTCCCCATTCACAACCTTGTCCTTTATTTCCCTACCTAGTGATTCTACCATAAATAAAAAAAGAAAGGGTGGCAATGGATCCCCCTGCCTTAACCATTTCAATTTCTTGAAGAAGCTACATGGGTCCCATTGACTAGGACCAAAAATCTAGCTAAAGAGATGCACATCCATACACCTAGTCTAGCCATTATTGTCCAAACTCAAAACCTTTGATAATGTACATTTGAAACAATCAACTAACTCAATCATAAGATTTTCTTATATAAAGTTTAATACCCATACTTTTTTGAATTAATCTTTTAATGGAATGTATTGCCTCATGTGTGATAATAATTCAATCAATGATGATCCTTCTCAAAGTAAAACCACTTTGTTCCACCAAGATGAAGTTTGGAAGGAGGATCTTTAAATTTTTTCCTATAACCTTAGATATTAACTTATATATTGTGTTGCAAAGGGAAATAGGATGATAATCCATAAAGGAAAGACACTCAATCTTCTTAGGAATGAGGGTAATGTTTGTATTGTTAATATCTTGGAGAATTTTCTTGGCCTTACGTGCATCCTCCACAAGCTCCCAAACATTCTTCCCTAGAAATCCCAAACACTTCTAGAAAGATCATGCAATAAAGCCATCTGGCACAGGGACATTATCAGGATGAAGCTAAAAACTAATAGTGTTTACTTCCACTTCAGAGATTAGGGCCATAAAAATTCTATTATCTTCCTCTGAAACAAATTCGGGAATGTTTTTAGACAAGTGCCTCATGTCTTTGGCATCCACTACACCATCAAAAGCAAGGAGATTCTCAAAAAGGGAGATGGTGGCCATTTGAATGCCCTCATTCTTTGAAATCATAGAACCATCCTTGTCCTTGATCATGGCAATCTTTTTCTATCTCCTACGAACTTTTACCGCATTATGAAAATTTTTGAATTCAAATATCCCTCCACCAACCATGTTTCTCTTGACTTTAATCTCCAATATGCCTCCTCCCTGGTAAGGATTTCTACATGTTATGCCATGATTTCCTTCTCCAAGAGATAGTGACTGTGAAACATACCGTTGGCAATGACTTCTTTGCTTAAATCTTTAAATGCTCTGACTCAATCATGTCCTTCTCCATGAAAATATTTTTGAAGGATGTTTGATTCCAGTCTTTAAGTTTCATTTTTTATGTATCCCAATTTCTTAGTAAATATAAACATCTTGGAACCATTTTGAACTTTTGCCTCTAGCCACCACCCTCTAATTAGATCCACTAGGAACCACGTTTTCTCAAATTTGAAAGAGGGATGAATAGGGGGTTGATCCACATCAACCACCAATTGGATAGGGAAGTGATCAAAGCTAAGTATCAATAGAATTATGGAATAAAAAAGAACAGGAAAGTGGAGCTAACTCTCATAATGCATAAAATAATCTAGTCATTCTGCAATGTTTGTAAAGCCCCCCCATCTATTTTTCTATGTATATTGACCACCTTTAGGAACTATATCCACCAATGCCAATTCTTTCACAAAGTGTTGAAATTGAACCTGTGTTAAAGAATCTTTCACAATTCCCTGTCTCTTCACATCATATGAGAAGATGACAATTAAAGTCTCTCCCCAAAATGATGTAGTCCTCCTTGATGGGGAGGGTGAAACTAGTAATTTCCTTCCAAACCCTTAATTTATCTTCTATTTTAATAGAATCATACACATTAATCAAAATTAAATCTAAACCCATGAAAATATTTCTTACTTGTGCAATCATCCAATTCGTAGAGGAGAAGATAATCTTTGCCACCACCATGTTTGGACACCACATGAGCCCAAGACCCCTTGTTGACCCAACCACATATTCAAAATGACCACACCATCCTTTGCAATGAGCAACAAAATCTATCACCTCCATGTCCTTTAACTTAGTTTCTTGAAGCATAATGACATCTAATTGAAAATGATCAATTTGGTGCTTGATAATGCACCTTTTCTTAGGGGTGTTGACGCCCCTAACATTTCATGTAATTATGTTCATTGGTTGCTAAGGGAGGTGTTTCCTCCCTTAGTTTTCAGCCAGTGGTTGTTGATGGAGGCTTGGCCCTTCACCATTGCAAATTCCTCTCGCTTCTGCTTGTTAGTCTTCGTTGCCCGCTTTTTCTCCAATCCAATCTCATCTCTGAGGAATCTTGAGGCCGATTGGCTTATCCTGCATGGATCCATGATTCCAAACTCTTCCATATCTTATTTTTCATAATCCATCTAGTCCTTGCCACAATCGGTCTTTGAATTTTGATCCTCAAGAGGCCCCAGAATAAAGAGCACCAATTCCTTCCTAGACCCATCAACATTTAAAGAGGGTGGAAGCCTAGAGCTCCCTTCAGGAGCACTCGAAGGACCAGCCAATCTGACCTCTATTTTAGATTCAGTTTTTTTTCCTTTACCACCCATTTCATTGTGGTATTGGAAATCTTGAGGCATAGTGAACTAGTGTGCGCATGACTCTTGCATCTTAAATATTCAAATTTCCTTTCCTTCACCTCAATTTTTTTTGCCTCCACTTTACATCCCCAGTCCAGAGGATGATTTCCTTAGGAATTTCATAAATGGACAGAATCTGAATTCATGTATACACATGGGAATTCCCTTCTAGAATCTCAATATCCACTTGATTACTAATTCCCATACAATTCCCAATTTTGGTAAGCCTTTTGATATTCCATTATTTCGAAGGCAGGTTATATAGCCTTACCCACAGTGGCCCATCATGTTGAACACAGTTTGTCAAGTTGAAGTTAGGGCACGTCGATCGCATGCCATATTCCGTTATTGATGATTTTCTCCCTACATCTTTTAATTCAAAAATTGAGAAAAAAAATCCATGGGGCAAAAAGAGAACATTATCAGTCTTCTAGTTTTGCCGAAATCTAGTCCAGGACCTAAGCCCTTGAAGAGCACTTCCCCATGAATCTTTCAATAACTTCTTTCACACGACGGGAAAGCACTTCACCATCCTCATCAAAGCTTATCTATGGGGTATTGGGTGGAGGAGAGTTGAGGCCGCTCCATTGTAAACAGCCAGCATGTTGGCGTGTCGGCTGTTTATCATTTTTTTTTTTCCCTGGCTGATTTCAACTGGTTCGACCTGTTCGTCTAACAACCATTAACTGTTTCAATCCTTCTATTTTTGCATTTGGTCAATTTGTATGCATCAATCAGTGAGATTTTGACTGCAATGTACTAGCTGTTTAATCTTTTTTTATGGAGCCCTCCCCAACTAATCTGCATTTCTTTGCTACCCTGAATATTTAGCACCATCATTCTTCAGAATAGATATGATTATGTTCTATTGATTGATATTATATTTTGATTCAATATATCAATTTCAATTTTCAAGACATCACTGCTAATATCAATTAATTACTAGAATAATTAGGAATATTTATCTCATCTAAACACTCTACATGGCTATTGGCATTTCGAACGCACATTTTCGATAAATCCTGTCTAATACATAACAATAAACTTTTTAAACCTTGTCCTATTTTGTGGACACGAAAAAATAGGTATAGATATGGACTGTGCGAAATGGACATCGTATATCTTGTATTAAGTATATCGCGTTGAACTGTCATTTCGACCCCATACCCCCACGAGATAAGCATCGAAACTTAAGAGAGTTTTTAGTGGCTTCTCCACTGTATATTGTTTTCCAATAATTGAATAATGGAGATAGATTAATCAACATGCAAAAATGTATTTTTAGACGCCCACCATAAACAGCCGACACGTTGTCTTGCCAAAAATAACAATTGCTTGGCTCCTTTTGATTGCCCCTCAGTGGATAAGGTTTACCTTTAGATTGTAGCCCGGAAGATTCCCATTGCTGAAACGACTATAAAATGGGGCTACGTGTAGAGAGAAAGTGTGTAGCTCGATCTGTGGTTTTAGATTTTGGTCTTAGTACCCATCCAGACTGCTTGCAATGGCTGGCAGAGCTTCTGTAGTTTATGAGCCAAGTGTGTTGTTTTTATTGTTGGCAGTGTTATCTTTTTCTGCTGCAGCGAAGGAGCATTTGTACAGATGGAAAGTAAATTACCAGACATGGGCTCCTGATTGCGTGCAGGTGAACATCATCTCTATAGATGAACAATACCCCGGGCCAACCATCAGAGCGAAAGAAGGGGACACCGTTGTTGTCCAGTTAAAAAACTTGATGCCCACTGAAAATGTTGTTATTCACTGGCATGGCATTCGCCAGGTAAATGATCCATTTTTCTTCTCATTTTGCGCCCAGTTTAAATGTCACTAACGTTTACAGGGTAGAAAATGCGTCTAACACTCTTACTTATATGTAATGGGTTGTTTCTCTATACACTATAGTACGTGTAGCGTGGATTGTTATCCATAGATTTCATTTTAGTGTGTGCATTGTTTGTTATTTCAGATCGGCACTCCGTGGGACGACGGGACGGCTTCCATGTCGCAGTGCGCAATCTATTCAGGCAAAACCTACGTGTATAAGTTCGTTGTGGACAGAGTAAGTTGGAATCTCTTTCCATACGAAATGTGTACTTCACTGAACTATAATATTGACCATGAATATGGGAAATGCAGCCGGGGACGTACTTCTACCACGGTCATTATGGCCTACAGCGGTCGGCGGGGTTATATGGGTCGCTGATAGTGGATGCAGCGACCATGGCGAACTGAGCATCATTTTAAACGACTGGTGGCACAAGAGCACTTACGAACAGGCCGTGGGCCTCTCTTCCAATCCCTTCGTCTGGGTTGGGGAGCCTCAGGTATATCATCTACATTTCATTTAGCAGAGTCAGCTTTAACAATTTAGATGATAAGACGACAATTAATTTAGTAGACTTAAACATTATGCATGTTTATAGTTAAATGGTAATAATCTAACACATTATAACTTTAAGTATAAATCAATATGATTTTAATACTAGCACTTACATCTTTAAAAGGTGTATTTAGGTTTGGTTGGCTATTCTTAAATATCAATAGTCAAATGTTAGTTTTGGCCAATAAAAATAGGACAAATATTTAGCATTTTTTGGTCACTCTACTTAAATATCATCCATTTCAATGGTCAAACAATCAATAGCGATTTTACACCTCATTCACAACAAAAATTGGTAAATATTTGTCTTATTTTTATTGGCCAAAAGTGGTAAATATTTGTCTTATTTTTATTGGCCAAAATTGACCTTTCGCTGTTGAAGTGGATGATATTTAAGAATAGTCTTTTTTTGTATGGATGAGTTGTAAATTTACTATTGATTGTTTGAGTTGTAATTTTATTTATATACTGACCTTCATTAGGGTAAAAAAAAACATGTTGTTCCTTCAATGTAAATTTGGCAAATATCACGATCAATGGAGTTTGCATTAAGTATTAAAAGCTTCATTTTATTATCATTTTTAAATTGGCTTTTAAATTTATCATTAAACTTCACTTTTTTCCTTTCTAATTTTCAAAATTGATTCTATCTTAAAAAAGTGACTTTTTTAATTTTTAATTTTCTTTTTACCCTAACTAATATTTTTAACATATTGATAAATCACACTCTCTTTTGTTAAACTTGATTCATAAGTTGGCTTTTATTTTTATTTGATTTACATTATTTTATAAATTTTTGGTTATTGTAAAATTACTTAAACATATTTATATTCTTTAGTGACATTCATTAAAAGCCACGGCATAGCCTTGTTAACTAGATTTACCATCTTTGTGCTTTAGTAGGTAGTTAATTATACCATATTAACTAACAATTAACTTGATTTCAACTATGCCACCAAGCTTCAACTTGGAGGTCAAGCTTCACCCTAACAATTAAAATCTTCTTTGGCCTAGTAAAATTGTCATACATTCAACGTTTAACAATTTCATGTTAAGCCATCTTATGTCTTCGATCTCTAGGTGTTGTCAAGCCAACTCAAGAATCACTTTGTGATAGCTCATTCATTGATAACTAAATAATTTCTATTATTACAATAGTACAAAAGTAGATACTAACCACTAGTGACACTTGTTCAAAGGTTTGATTTTTCATATTTTTAGGTTTGAAAACTATTTCACAAGATGAAAGAAATTTTTTATAGAACGCTAACAATACTAAAAATGTATTGGAAGCATATAGTTTAAGGATTACAATGTGTATGCTGTTCTTATTTTAAACTATATGTGACGTTTATTTGAATCTCACCATTTTTTTTATTTGTATTTTTTGCCACTTTTTACCATTCATTGCTAATAGAGGGGCGAGGACAATACAATTTCTCAGCAACCAACAAGTCCTACAATGCTACAAACACGTAGTGCTTGCCTTACATCAAAATTAATTCTATTTTTTAAAAAATATGACTTTTTTAATTTTTATTTTCTTTTTTACCGTGACTAATCTTTTTTACATATTGGTAAATCACACTTTCTTTCACACTCTCTTTTGTTAAACTTGATTCATAAGTTGGCTTTTATTTTATTTGATTTACATTATTTTATAATTTTTTGATTATTGTAAAATTTCTTAAACATATTTATATGCTTTAGTGACATTCATTAAAAGCCACGACATAGCCTTGTTACCTAGATTTACCATCTTTGTGCTCTAGTAGGTAGCTAATTATACCATATTGACTAACAATTAAATCGCCCTCAACTATGCAACCAAGCTTCAACTTGGAGGTCAAGCTTCACCCAAACAATTAAAATCTTCTCTGACCTAGTAAAATTGCCATACATTCAGCATCTGACAATTTTGTGTTAAGCCATCTTATTTCTTTGATATCTTGGTGTTGTCAAGCCAACTCAAGAATCACTTTGTGATAGCTCATTCATTGATAACTAAACAATTGCTATTATTACAATAATACAAAAGCAGATACTGACCACTAGTGAAACTTGTTAAAAGGTTTGATTTTTCATATTTTTAAGTTAGAAAACTATTTCACAAGATGAGAGAAATTTCTAATAGAACCTAACAATACTAAAAATGTATTGCAAGCATATAATTTAAGGATTACAATGTGTATGTTCTTCTTATTTGAAACCATATGTGATGTTTAATTTGGAAGTTAACAATCATTTGAATCTCACCATTTTTTTAATTTTTATTTTTTGCCACTTTTTACCGGTCACTATTGATAGAGGGGCGAGGACAATACAACTGCTTTCCAACCAACAAGTCCTACAATGTTACAAACACGCAGTTACGTCAAAATTAATTCTATCTTAAAAAATATGACGTTTTTAATTTTTATTTTCTTTTTTACCGTGATTAATCTTTTTTATATATTGATAAATCACACTCTCTTTTGTTAAGCTTGATTCAGAAGTTGGCTTTTATTTTTATTTGATTTACATTATTTTATAATTTTTTTGGTTATTGTAAAATTTCTTAAACATATTTATATGTGACATTCATTACAAGCCACGACGTAGCCTTGTTACTCAGATTTACCATCTTTGTGCTCTAGTAGGTAGCTAATTATACCATATTGACTAACAATGAACTCGACCTCAACTATGCCACCAAGCTTCAACTTGGAGGTCGAGCTTCATCCTAACAAATAAAATCTTCTTTGGCCTAATAAAATTGCCATACATTCAGCGTCTAACAATTTCATGTTAAGCTATCTTATGTCATCGATCTTTAGGTGTTGTCAAGCCAACTCAAGAATCACTTTGTGATAGCTCATCCATTAATAACTAAATAATTACTATTATTAAAATAGTACAAAAGCAGGTACTGACTACTAGTGACACTTATTAAAAGATTTGATTTTTCATATTTTCATGTTAGAAAACTATTTCACAATATGAGAGAAATTGCTGATAGAACGCTAACATTACTAAAAATGTATTGCAAGCATATAATTTAAGGATTACAATTTACAATGTGTATGTTGTTCTTATTTTAAACCATATGTGACGTTTAATCTGACAGTTAACAATCATTTGAATCTCACCATTTTTGGTATTTTTTGTTTGCCGCTTTTTACCAGTCACTGCTGATAGAGGAGCGAGGAGAATACAACTGCTCAGTAACCTGCAAGTCCTGCAACGCTACAAACACACAGTGCTCTCCTTATGTCTGGCCGGTGCAACCTGGGAACACATACCGCCTGCGTATAGCAAGTGTGGCATCTCTTTCAGCCCTCAACTTTGTGATTCAGGTTGGTAAGCTTAACCCAAGAATCTTTATTTATTAATCAACGTTCTCATTGTTTACGTCGAGTTAAAATAGGGCTGTTCAAGCCTTTCCCATGTTTCTCACATTTGGTTTTGTACAGGGACACAAGATGACGGTTGTGGAGGCAGACGGGCATTATGTAGATATGGTGGAAGTAGACAACCTGGACGTATATTCTGGCGAATCGTATTCTGTTCTAATAATGGCGAATCAGGACCCTTCTCAAAACTATTGGGCAGGTGTGAACGTGAGAGGCAGGCAGCCCAAGACGACCACTGGAAAAGCCGTACTAAACTATCTTCCCAATCCCTAAACTAACCTCCCCACCGCTCCATGTCCCACAAGCCCATTGTGGAACGACTACGCTCTGGCTAAGAAATTCGTGGCTCTGAAAGGACACGAAGAGCTTCCCCCGCTTCAGGCTCACAGGCGGCTGATCCTTCTTAATACGCAGAACAAGATCAACGGATACACAAAGTGGACGATCAACAACATTTCGCTGGTGCCTCCTCCGACTCCGTACTTGGCCGCCATGAAATACAAAATCCATGGCGCCTACGACACCGCCCCACCTCTGGACATCTACACTCCCAGTGACTACAACATCACCATTCCTCCTCCAAATCCCAACTCCGTCGAAGGGAATGGTGTGTACGTCTTCACACCGAACTCCGTTGTGGATGTAATTCTTCAGAATGCAAATACTCTCACTGCCAACAATTCAGAGATCCATCCATGGCATCTGCACGGCCACGATTTCTGGATTCTTGGATATGGAGATGGCGTGTTTGACCCAGCAAAGGACCCTCTAAACTACAACACAGTTAATCCTTCGCTGCGCAACACGGTGGCAGTATTTCCATATGGATGGACAGCCATTCGATTTAAAGCCGATAATCCAGGAGTATGGGCATTCCACTGCCATTTGGAGGCCCACTTTTTCATGGGGATGGGAGTGATGTTTGCAGAGGGAATAGAAAATGTAGGAAAGTTGCCCAGTGCAGGGATGGGATGTGGCCTGACCAAGAATAAAATTCACATGCACCACTAATCTCTCTGCTGGAGGCACCAATATTTTTAAGATATGATTTTATCTACTGTCAAGGTCATCATCAATTATCAATTATCAACTATTAATTATAATAATTAATAAGCACTGTAGTAGAAACTAATAAGTCTTTTTTCAATTAAATTGCACCCTCGCGTTGAACTAGAAAACCCTGTAATGTTGGACTATAAGATTATATAAATTATAAAGTTTTCACATTCCGAGAAGTTTATGCGACAATGATAGTTGGGATGTATGTTTTCTTTCTGACTTAAAAGAGCTTTTGCCAGATGAAAATAAACTAACTATTTAAAGAAATAGAAAATAAATTAACTATTTAAAGAAACATAATTCTTAAAGTTGAGTAGTTTACAAAAAGTTTTATAAAGATTGAGAGTTTTTAAGAATTCAAACTTTGTAGAGTGTACATAGATCTTAGATCATTTTTTTTTTATTTTGACACCATAAATGATGGAGCTAGGCCTATGTTCAAGGTAAATTTGGCCAAATAGATAACTCTCAATTCTTCGCACTAAACTAAGGGAATAGATATTGTAGACACCTAAAATTGACTCCACCTTCACCATCACTTTCAACATCGTCCTAACACTATCCTCACATCATCTGCATCCTAACATGTCCTCTTTACCATGTTCCCTTCTCAATTAATTAAATAAACTATATTTATTTAGTTAGTTATCCCCTTTTCTCCATCACCTAGATTAACTAAATAATTTTTATTTAATTAAATAAATCCTTGTATCCTAATTTCCAAATTAATTAAATAAACTACATTTATTTAAATCCATTATTCTCCATAGCCATGATTAATTAAATAATTTATTTAATTTTATCCTCACATATCCTCCTTCTCCAATAATTAATTAAATAATTCTATTTAATTAATTATTTCTACATTTCTCATCGTCATCCATTTACCATAAATAAATAAATTTAAAAACAAATCCAACTCATCACATGACTAACTAGAAGCTTCCATATTTATTTCATAAAAATCCATTTATCTTTTATCTTATCCTTTTGTCTTTTTAGAAAGCACTAATAGCTTCCATTCTTATCCTTATCCTTATCCTTATCCTTATCCTTATCAAGAACCTATAAATGTAGCCTCAACTAAGCCATTATCATCACGCAAGAAAGTTATGTTATGCTGCAGGTTTATATAGCTATCAACATATCATCCTATCAAGAGCATAGCCATTCAAACTAGGGTGTATTCCAATCTTCTCTATCTGAGAAGAAATAAGGGTTTAAGGTGTAGGTTTTGTGTGTATATGACATTATCTTCCTATTATTTACCTTTAATATTTTTTGTCTTCATTTTGGTATGCTCAGTGGGACCCCCATCCCTTGATGTTTTTATGTCATAGTGTTTAAAGACATTTATTGTGCCATGATTTCACAATGGAGGATAAGGAAATAAAATATCAAGGAGAATCATTATCTCACACATTTTGATTCTCTAAAGAAACAAAGAATCACATTTCCATATAAGCCACTTACATGTTGGTGAACGTTGTCTTTGAATATTCACTCTAATCCATAAAGTTAACCCATCCAAGGGTTTGACCTAGGTGAAATTAACCCTAGCAATTCCTCCAAGGTGCTTATAAACACTACCATCCTTACAATCTTATTATACATCTATTAATAGGTTTTAGAATTCTATGTTTCACTACTCCAAAATCATGTGTCATGGTTCAAAAATGTGGAAATCAAAGGTCAAACTCATAGAACTCAAGATTGAACAACAAGGTTTTCTAAGCAAGTTTTTATTTTGAAGTTCCAATCATCGCATCAAGGGCATTAATATTTTGGAGATAGAAAATTGATTATTTACATCATCAACATCATCAATTCTAAAAATGACTATTCTAATCCTTTATAACATTTAATTTATAAATATTTAATGCAATTATCAAAGAAGGTGTATTTAATCTAAGATAATTTGTGCTTATAAGTATATTTATTTAATTATACTGAGATTATTTTCTTTACTTTAAGCATATATTTATTTGCATAGCTTGTAGTGCATGCACACCATCCCATACAACAATTATTTAAGCCACTTTAGGGAATTTCTTTTGAGAGAGCAGAGTTAAATGAAACAAAATAAATTAATAATTTAAAAAGAAACCTAAACAGAGAGGGAACAAATATTGAATAGGAAGGACTCTATGTCTTGGTGGTGTAGGGAAAATACACATTCCTTATGGGTTTATCTAGGTTAGTTAATTAATGAAATCAATAAATAGTTTGATTAACATAAATAATAAAGCTAGTTAAATAAATGATGTTTCTAGAATTTAAATGAGAAGGATTGGGTACTTGGCTTTGGGAACTATGGTGAAGAATAATTTGATGCCACATAGAATTTGATAACTGATGTTATTGAAATTAGTGATCTAAATTTGGGAAATATCTTAGGCTTAAAATAGATGTCAAACTCTATGTGGATTGGATCCATGTCATTTAGGATCAATTTTGTACTTTCTAGTATGGACCTAACATGTTGAAGTGATCTAAATCACATGGGATTGAGGTAAATGATTACATACAACTAAAAATGGTGTCACCCCTACTTTGATAATTATTGATCTATTAAGACTAGCAGTGTTGAAAAATACCTCAGGGAGATTGTTGGATTACAAGGTCATGTTCTACTAGGTCAATCCCCATGATTAGATTAAATTTTACAATCATAAAAGATGATTGAAGGAAGTAATCAAGCATCTGGGAGTCCTAGATGAATTTGATGCAAGTTTTGAATTAGAATTTTTGAATTTCAAGGGTCAATTTATGTGGTGTAGAATCAATCTTGCACACTATGCGATTCACCAAGGATAGGGAGGCATAAATAGCAAGGTGGGGAAATAATATATAGAAGCTAGTGCTAATATAAGCATAATAAATGAGTGACATTGAAAAATGTATTAGAATATAGTTTGGTCATGGATTTTCAACCGTAAGTATTGGGGACAATTTCTCATGGAGAAGAGATAAAAATGGATCTTTGTGCTTATAGACAAGCATAGATACTAATCCTCTCAAGGCATTTGACCCTTATAGCCACAACCACCACTTACTTGATATAATAAAAATATGAATTGTGTCTGCTAATTAATATTTTACTAGTACCAAAGAAGCTCCACCAAACGGGGAACATGTACATCAATGATTAATTTCAAATAATTACACAAGAACTTATAGAGATGATTAGATTCCTCTTCTATTCTACACATATGACTAAACTAACTAAACACATTCTACTACCATAGATGATGTAGAAAATAAAACTATCCTAACATCTATCCTACCCTAGCTAACATTAAAGAAAAGGAATAAAGGGAGGGTAAGGGTTCAAAAAAGGAGATAGGGTTAGAGAAATAAATAAAAAGGATGGGTATAGGAGAGCCAAATAAGGGTGACCCATTAACTTTCTCTATAATAGACAACCAACTCTTCTTTGTGAATAGATATATGCCTATGGTGGGGTTGCCTCAAGTTATGTTAAATAAATCTACCTAGAAACAAAATGACATTGAATAGAATGTATGGGTAGTGGGCATTCAATGCATATATAGATAATTTATTTCAATTTGGGGGTTTATGCAGATGAATACACAGATTAATAGGATCAAACCAATGGGCGCTCTTTGAGATGAGTAACAAAAAATACAAAATGCTAAAACACACTCCCATTTTCTACAAGTTAATAGATCATGACCAATTAACTCTTTACTATATAAAGCCAAATTTGATTTTATATTAGAAAGTCAAAAGTTATTTACATGAGGGCATAGCCCATATCTATATGGTCATAGGAAACTTCATTTACTTGTAAGAAAGGGAGACAAGGAACATTTACAAAAGAATAGAGAATAAAAAGAGAGAAAAGGGATAAAAGTTGGAGGATCTGCAACATCTACCATATAACTTTAATCAATAACAGATTGGTAGATGAGAGATGACACATGCAAGTAATTATAATATTTGCTTGTAGTCAGTTAAAACCATGATAGATACCTATGTACACCACCTATTATCTTTGAGGAAGAGAGCCCATGTGATATGAAGAAGAGTAAATCCTATACATCCATAGAAAATATGAAGTGGTATCTCATGATCAATGAGTATTGAAAAAAGTGGACTGCATGCTAGACATGAGGTGAAGCTGTTGCACAAGATCAACATCAATTGACTATCTAGGGGTCAAACATAATTGGTGAAAGTAGAGCTATTATTAATATCTCAATGATGAAAGATTGTTTCCACGTGAGAATTATTGAAGAGATTTTGTCTTCATTTGACAAAGACAAGATTCAAGATGCTTCATACTATTGGATGACATTATTAAATTAACATTTGGCATAATCTCAAAGATCCTAGCCTGGTAGGAACCCAAAAGGTTCTTGAAGTGGAAAGTAGACAACCAATGAAAGGAGTCTAAAGTGTGGAACTACTGCCTACACTAAACTATGAGAGGATATGTACATAAAATATAATCTAAAATAGTTCATGAAAGAATGTTTTAATACAAAAAACACAACCATAACAAGATGATATATGTTGGAAAAACCATTTGAGGAGAAAAACCCCACTCCAAAACATGGACCAATTATATTACAATAGTTCAACATAGTGACATACAACTTCAAGTACATGCCCTTACAAGAGAATCACCAACATCTAGTTCTCAAGTAATTCGAGTAGTATAATGGTAACCCTACAATACACTACTCATAATCCACCGTGGAAGCACCTAATAAATAGATGAAAATCAAATATGAAACCATCCAATGGTTTTTGAAAACCATGTACCAACATGCAAGAGGTATGAATCCCAAAATCTCATGGCACAAATTCCAATGACATAGTCCAATATAAGTCTCAACATATGTTTAGAAGAATCTCTTATAGCTTGTCATAGTTTGTCATTACTTGTCATAGTTGACCACCCAACTTAGGTACCCCATTTTGTTTCTATTATCCATTCAAATATGCTTTCTGACATGCATCATAAAATGTCATAATGTTGACCAATATTCTAATGTTATGTAAGCCCTCTTATGTGCTCTTACATGTCATAGAATCCATGATAAGTAACTCTCACATATTACAATGCCATAAAATACTCTTGCATGTCATAATAGAATTATATGTTCTTACAAATTCTTAGACACATTCAAGATAACCAATACATATCCACTAATGCCACATCATAGTGGAATGCTCTCTTTCGCATGTGAGGAAAAAATAATAAATAAATGCAAACAATATTTATTAAATATAGAACATTAGGATGCAAGGCTGAGACACCTTTCCTAATAGTTCAAAGACCCAAGGGATTCCATTAGTACACTTACCTTATCACATTTGATCATGGAATCTTAAATAATACCCATATTTTCCTTTCTATCCCTACATCTTAAATTTTTCATGCCCCCTCCTACAACACAATTCCTATTAAGATATCCCCTCTTTTCACCATATATCTTAGGTGCCTATATTTTAAATAACACTTTTTATATTCGTATTTATTTATACCTATCATATGTACAACTAAACATTTTATTTCCACAACTGTCACACCCATCTCTAAATGAAAAGTCTTGATTGATTTTTCACACTAGGTTATGAAAATAAATACATTAAAAATATTTTTATACTATATTAATTTGGCATTGATACCTAGAATTGAAAATATATAATTGAAATTTTAACTATTTGATGTGAATGCATGGTTATTTTTTTACTTCTTTTACATGTTTGGATTGAGAAAATAAATCAATACTTGTGCATAGGGTAAACCACAAGAAACTAGAAATATAATTGTTCATCCATCTCATATTTATCCATTAAAATTTAATAAAGGTTTTTTAGTATTATCATGTTGAAATCATTTAAATTTGGTATCTATTAACCTCTACAAAAGAAATTTAAAAATATTGAAAAAAAGATGTTTTTATGAATAAGTCTTATATTAATTTTTATAAATGAAAAAAGAAATAGTACAATATTCACAAAAAACAAGGTTGGTAGAGAGGGAAACCCACATAATATAAATATGATAGAGTCTAAAAGGAAGACAATAACACAAAGGGCTAGGCCCAAGAATAACTAAGCAGCTAATGTAATGCTAGAAGAAGGAGGATCTTTATCATCAAGCTTCCAAACATCCCTGGGGACTAAGTCATCAATAGATTCCCAACTAGTGAGAGCCCTCTCCTCTTCATGAGTATCATTTAATGGAATTGGAAATAAACTAGAGAAATGACCATCTTTAGGTGATAATAACTATGGAAAAAAATTGACATTAACTATATTTGACTAAAAGAAATGAGCGGTAAAGAAGAATAACAAAAGGGGAAAAACTATCAAACCTCCATGAGACCAATTTGTCCCCACAATACCTATAGCCACAACACAAAGAAAAAATTGTTTGGGTTGTTTGGGAGCTTACCTTTAGGACAAGCCCCTATGTTCATCTTTTGACCTCCATGGATAACCAATGTTGGAGAATAGTAAAAAATAAACATGTTCTCTTATTTCCTAAGTGTATCTAGGAAAATAACAGTAGTGACAATATTTAAAATCTATGAGTATCAACCCTAGAGTAAAGGGAATAATACCCTAGTGTATGTAGAAGAACAACAAGGTGGTGTTCTACACCAAAGATTTTCCAAATAGAAATAATGGAAGATCTAATAAAAAATACAACTTGATGTTATTGAATCATAATGAAAATAATGTTACCAAATCTGTAAAATGGAAGAGGTTGCACGCTCTTTGAGGATTCAATTGATGTGCAAAATTTAGTGTAAATCCCTTTGTGAGAGCCTCAATCATAAACAAGCTACAATAGTGAGTCAAATAGAAGTTGAGAAAGAGATATGCTTCAGCTAAGAGAGTGCATCGAAACCAACAATGGAACCAAGAGATGTGTGAGAACCAAAAGCGAGAAGAAGAAGAGGTGAGGATTGTAAAACTAAACTTTATATTGAAGAGGGAGAAAATGAAGGGTTAGGTATGCTTACAGGAGCCATTTCTTTACTAAACGAGCATTATCACCCATGAAATCTAGTAGGTAGCTAGGAAAGCAATGGTTCAAATTTCAAAAACTTCTAGGATGCTAGCATGTCATGTGGATGTCAATGTTTCGTACATTCACATCCTAGGAAAATCCTCCAAAATTTCAACACGTGTTTCTAGAATAGTAAAATAAATAAGAGGTGATATAAAATTTGGTAATCCCCGATGAATGGAAAAGGGTAAAAGTACAATGTTGTGTCACACTTTTATAAAGGAAATGGCCAACGTTGATCCAACTTTTAAATTTGAATCACTAAAAAGTGACATATATGTTTTAAATTTTGAAATGATGTAAATTAATAAAATATTTATTTTTTAGTATATTTTATGTTTCTATTTTTTTGAAAAAATTAAAAAATTATTTCTTCAGCTAAGAGAGTGCATCGAAACCAACAATGGAACCAAGAGATGTGTGAGATCCAAAAGCGAGAAGAAGAAGAGGTGAGGATTGTAAAACTAAACTTTATATTGAAGAGGGAGAAATGAAGGGTTAGGTATGCATACATGAGCCATTTCTTTACTGAACGAGCATTACCACCCATGAAATCTAGTAGGTAGCTAGGAAAGCAATGGTTCAAATTTCAAAAACTTCTAGGATGCTAGCATGTCATGTGGATGTCAATGTTTCATACATTCACATCCTAGGGAAATCCTCCAAAATTTCAACACGTGTTTCTAGAATAGTAAAATAAATAAGAGGTGATATAAAATTTGGTAATCCCCAGTGAGTGGAAAAGGGTAAAAGTACAATGCTGTGTCACACTTTTATAAAGGAAACGGCCAACGTTGATCCAACTTTTAAATTTGAATCACTAAAAAGTGACATATATGTTTGAAATTTTGAAATGATGTAAATTAATAAAATATTTATTTTTTAGTATATTTTATGTTTCTATTTTTTTGAAAAAATTAAAAAATTATTTGAATATAGTTTTTAATAAATTGACACTATAATTTAATTGCTGATAAAATGCTAAAAAATGAAGTTACATGAGACATTAATCTTTATATAGTAAATTTTATTTGTTTTTCTTCAATTTTTTTATCTCTATTTATAACTTGAAACTTTAGGGCATGGATATATTTTTTTTCAATTTTGATAAACATATATTTTTAAACAAATATTAAAATGTGCATGTATTAAAACATAATTGTTTCTAGTCAACGGCAACTTTCATATTAACTATTTATCTAAAATAGAAAAAAAATTATACCATCTTGATATAGATTCTTTTATCTAGGGCATCATATTTTTTTAATTTTTTAAAATAAGTTTTACTATTTTTCCTTGACATGGTAATTGACTTAATGTTTTGTGCTGATAACCTACTTTTAGTAAAAATAAAAAGTAAAATGTAAATAATAATTAAACTATTAAAATATTTTTTTTTTAAAAACTAAACTTATAGATCTACAAAAGGGTATTTTTATATTTTTAAAAAAATGTTATTTACACAAGTAGAAGTTGTTGAAATATCAAGTTTTTCAAATAATTTTATTTTTTTGGTAAATTGGTCTCATCATGGTGCTACGTATGCATTTAGCCAACAATTTTAGTTGGAAAAGTTGTGCACATAGCTAACTTAGCTAGACTAAATTTTACAAGATCATATGTTTGACCAAAATTAATTTTTAGTTAGAAATACTTAAATTCACTTGTGCTGATAAGTCGACTGAAAGTGTAACACAGATTTGTGCTTTTACCCAAAAATAGTCAAATGTTAGTATTGAGTGGCCCTAGAAATATGCTATAAGAGTAGACACCAAAGAAGGTCAAGACACATCATGCAATTGTGAGGGTACACAATTTTATATGTTCAAAATTTCCCCCTCTTTAGTAGGATGATGACATTAAATGATAAGGTAGCTAAAATATAGAAATGAAATGCTAAAAGAAGATAATCATGTAAGGATATCCAAAAGTATACTATAGAGGACACAAAGATCCTTCAATCAGAAAAATGATGCCCCCAGACTAGGAACCTACCAAACTATAGTATTAGGTACCATAATCCTACACAATCATGATGTCAAAAATCAAATAATCCTACAAAATTGAGATGTTTTAGTTTTGAATCAAAGCAATAAATTGAGGGGTTCTAAAATGATGAGGGGAATGAGATGAGAAGAAAATAAATTAGAAAGGAAATAAGGGTGATTGTATGCCCCCCAGTGATTTTTCCTAACAATTAATAGACAAAAATAGGAAAGAGAATTCACCACTTTTGAGTTTCAAGAGAAAAGTCATTGAAAATGGCTTAGGGTTATTTTGTAAAATAAAATCGCTACGAAGGGTAAATCACAAGAAAGAGTATAGAACTAGGATTCCAATGGAAGAGATGGTTTAGAAATCTAATCTTGCAAGCCAAATTTCTAGAGGTTTTCATCTAGGAGGTGGTTTAGAAATTTTGAAAGTTTTAAAAACTTACTATAAATTGTGAAAAAGAAAATTTACTATTCATTTGAATTTTACCCAATTTAGAAAACTTTGAGCACCCTGAGCACTCAAAGAGCTATAATACAACACAAATGATACTTCTAACCTCATAGATTGAACCAACTGAGGTTGCATGTAGAGCAGGGTCTTGTCATGTGAGAGGTGAATGGAAATTATTAATTTTTATGGTATTTTTCTTAATTTTTGTGCTCAATGGGACCCATGCCACATTCTAGGGTCTTACTGGTTCACTAGCATCCATTAGATATGCATACATCCTTCATATGTGCTAACATCCTCTGCATGCACAAACATTTAAAAAGGGCACTAGAGTCTAAAAAGTGTGCTAACATCCGAGGGCACATGCATCCCTTAAGGACTTGGAAAAGTTTTGATTTTAGGATTTAGATTATGATTTTATTATAATGTGGAGCTAATATTAGGTTTTTTTTGTGTTTGTAATATCCTCTCATGACTTGAGATCACATTGGAGGGAGCATGCTCTTATTGTTGCAAAGTTGCCTAAGCACTTTATCACAGGAGGAGCTTATGCTTCTTCACAGGTTGGGTGTATAATAGGTATACATGATGCTAGAGATACAGTTTCACAATCACATGCTAATGGCACTAGTAGAGAGATGGGATGTAGATAGATCTATCTTCTATCATTTGATGAGAGAGATTACTATAAATTTGGAGAATGTGTATCTCCTCCTTAGACTACTAGCTCAAGGGTGAAAAGTAGTGACCATCAAGAAACAACTAGAAACCTATATGTACAACAAGGGTAGTTGTATGCAATCATCTAAATTATGTCAGTAGTTTCATATCTACAAGTGATGGTTATAGAAGGGAGTAGTGGTTGTCCCCTTAGACAAATATTGATCGCTACAGTCACCATGTGCATTGCACTAAATGGGTGAGGCACACACCTGCATGGTGGACACATCCATATTATGATGGTGATGGAGGAGAATGAGATAGTGTTCACATGAGGTTGGAGCATTCTCACCCACCTACACATTGATGTGGACCACTATGTACATTACGAGGGCCATAATTTGATGACTTGCACACTTCTACATGTGTTGGAATTTGAGCACATTTAGCGCACATGGTTTTTATGTGTTCTCATGGATATAGTGTAGGGAATTCCATAAGCACATGCCTATGCCTCGGGCTAATCCCACAATAGTGTGTCCCACTTGTGGGACACCTAAGTTTTTCCTAAAATCACATACTTTTTAGAAAAAATAATAATATATAAGCCTAGAGTGGTTCCATCCAAGGGGGTTAGATCGAACCCTCTTATATCAAACCCTTGACAAAGTCTCCTCCACACCTACCAAAAAACTAACAAAAAATAGTTTTGATTCATCTTTTTTGGGATCAAATGAAGTCATTTGGAAATTCCATTTTGTAGGTATATTGTCACCTCATGAAATTCTAAAATATATTGAAAAATATGTGTCTAAAGAAGAAAATAGTTCAGAGAGTTATTATGACAGTCTAACTAGGATGTCCAACACAAATAGCCTAGATGACCCTACATTATGTGTATATAGAAGTTTCTTGACTGAAATAGTTGTTGAACATGATATAGGTGCACAAGAAACATGTCATATGTTACTAAAACTACCTCTTGTTGAGTGTACTAGGTCCTTCATTTCTTTGAATGTTGAACAAAAGGTGTTCCATTGAGTACATTTCAACCATGATGATGATCCATCTGAAACAAACTTCATCCATGCATATATGGAGTGCCCTATACAATTAGATCATCTATGGATGGTAGAAGTTGCAAGATCTTGGTCATATTCTCTATGTCATAGATATAAAAAATGGAATCCACAAGATATGCCAGCAATTGTTAGTGTTTGGCTGAAATATCTTTCAATCCCCAAAAGTTACTCACCTGAATATGAGTTATTTTGTTGGAGTGATTTCTTATTATATAACCATTTTGTAATATTAGAGTTGATACTGGAGATGAAAAAGAAGTGATTATTCAACATTGGGAGACAATTAAAAATACATATCATGCATGGCATGTACACCACACACCTGTTTCTTCTGAAACTACTGATGCTATGATGTAAAGGTTGAAGATAATGTTCCTAATTACAATGTAGAAATGGAGGAGTGGCAGGTTTTGTCTAGCTTGCCTCCACGAAAATATTTTTAGTTATTTGATATTGATCTTCTTGGTAGGCATGACTTTGACATAGAGTATGATTGGAACCAATGTCAATTGCCAAATGTTTTACAAGAAACAACCGTAGAATTCATATAGTCAAGATGACTAGGAAATCCATTCCAAAGAGAATTTGATTATCAATTTAATCCTTCAATTAATTTAAGTGAAAATCAATGAATTGCATTTGATGCAATAATGAGACATTCTAAATTGCTTGATAATGATGATCCTCTTAAGATGATCATCCAAGGAACTGTTGGAACAGGAAAATCTTATCTAATTAATTGTATTAGGCATGCAATGTATCATAAGTTAATCAATGGAAAAAGCCCCATGCTACTACATGCACCAATAGGAGTTTCTTCTTTCAACATACGTGCCACTACAATTCATGCACCCTTACAAATTACAATTAAAAATGTCAAGCCATTGAGTGGTCAATAATTAGCTACTCTACAAGATGTCAGGCATATTAGATATATTCTCATTAATGAAATGAGTTTTATAGGCCCAAAATTATTTATTAATATCAACATGTTCTTGAAACAATTATTTCCATCACATGGCATAAAATATTTTGGTGGAAGATCAATTATCCTTGTTGGTGATCTTGCCCAGTTACCTCATGTGCAAGACATGTACGACTATATGCATGTGTCACTTATTGTAAATTACCATCCTTACTAAGTTTTATTGGTGTAAATGTTTTGTTTCTTAATCTATTTTGAAAAATTGTACTCTCTATGTTTACATGCAGCACTTATGGTAAGTCATTGTGGACTACATTCTAAATAGTTGTGACTTTGGACATAATTTTTTTGTCAACAAGGACATGATCTAGAACAAGTTAGATTTAGAGAAATATTAAGAAACATTAGGAATACACTTGCAAGATATGATGATTGGAAAATCCTTCTGGGTCAAACAAATGACTCAATAAGTCTTGAGTAGCATCTAATATTTGATACATCTATGCATTTATATTCCACAAACAATATGGTCCTGCTCAACAATATGAACATGCCAGTTGCATGTAGTTTGTCTACATATACCCGATATATAGAATCGCATGATGTTGATGATGATCGCTTGGATAGGGTGGTTCTACTATGTGTTGGCCGATGGGTGATGTTGGTATGCAATTTGTGGGTAAATGATGGATTAGTTAATGGAGCACTTGGTACTATAAAAAATATAGTTTATCATCAAGGTACTCAACCACCAAATTTGCCATTATGTGCGATTGTGGAATTTGATAATTATGTGGATGTGCCTTGGGATGTTAACAACCCTAATTTTTTCCCTCTTTCACATATTACATGAGGCAATCGTACAAAAATCCCCCTCAAAATGTCATGGGATTTAACAATACACAAGTCAAAAGGGTTAACATTGGAAAGAGGGACAATAAATATTGCAAATGTAGAGAAGGTTGGTTTAACATTAATTTATATCTCTTGAGTTAAATCTCTCAAAACTTTGAGAATATCACCACCATTCTCATTTGAATGGTACATTAAGATAGAAAATACAAATTATGTTAAGAATAGGAAAAATGAAGAGCATCAATTGCAATCATTGTTTGTAAGTTGATCATTGATAGAGCATCCAATAAATATTTAATTTATTTGTTGTTCATTTACATAAATGAATATTGTGTTGTTAACAATAATGTTATTGTCTTTGTACTTGCAATAATAATTGTATAAAGTAAAATATTTGATACAATCTTATTTCATATAGCTTACTATTTAAAATGATATCCTAATGTGATTTATCAAAAGTTGCATTCAAAACATTAATATATTTTCATGTTGTTATTATACATTTTTCTATTGTTACTTCAATGTCTTCATTACTCTTTAAAATTCTTATGGTATTAAATATTTTATATAAGTTGGAGACATAGCATAATGAGGCAATCATAAAGGGGGAACAAAAGATTTCAACAAGATGAAAAGACCTTGCAATTACTAAATATATGGTTTCTTTATGATTTAATTTTATAATGGTACATTTATGATTTAGTTCATGTGGTTATTCATTTAATACCATTTCATTATTTTTATTTGTAAAAATAAAAATAAAAATAAAAAATTGAATTTCTTATAGTATTCATAGCCTTGTCCACCAACTACTATATTTAATGACTTTCTAGAAAAAATATAAATATATACTGTTTACTGATAGGCCTATAAATAGTTGTGCTTATCAACCATTTGATTGCACCTTTGGTGCTTTTACTAGTTTAACATCAGTTACAACAACAACAATTATAGATAAAGAGGTTCTTGCAGAGATTTTCAGTAGAAAGATGGTGGTACTTAGTGGTGGTTATTTTAGAGAGCATACATGGCTTTCCTTGCTGGATTCAAATTCATCCACTTTAATAGTTAAAGATTAATTTTGGATTTGAAGTCATCCACTTTAATAGTTAAAGATTAATTTTGTCCAATAAAAATAGGATAAATATTTACCACTTTTTAATGTGAATGAGGTGTAAATTTTCTATTGACTATTTGACCATTAAACTAAATGATATTTAAGTAGAGTGTCATGGGTCTCACCAATTGGCCTAAAAAGGCCAAGAGTTTGTATCCTGTAATGGTGGCCATCTTACCAGATGTCCCACATGGCCACAGGTTTCAATTGCATAACTAGGGTTATATTGTTCGAGAGATGGAGCTCATCGTTCCTCCAGATAATCAAGTACTCCAAATTATGTGTCTTGGTGGTAATGATTCTTATATTTCTATTTGTTTCTATGATTTTCATATAACAAGATTCAAATTGAGATTGTGGGTGCTTTTGTACAGTTGGGGGAGTTGAGCAATATAGTGTATTTGGGTGCCAATATTAAGTCTTTAAAGACATTGATAACCAATTCAACATGCTAGATGGATATTTTTATGTTATTATGGATTATTACTCCTAAGCATCATCCAATTCAATAGTCAAAGGTCAATTTTAACCAATTAAAATAAGATAAATATTTACCACCTTTTCATGTGATGAGATCTAAAATCATTATTGATTGTTTGACCATTGAACCGAATATTGTTTAAGTATAGTGATATAATTATACGATCCTGAATATTAGATTAGATCCTACCAATAGTACCCCCAACAAGGTGATGCTGAGTTGGAGGAGGAGTGCCCTACTCTGTATTTCGATGCCTAGATGCCAATATTTGAACACACTAAATTAACCTTGGAGAGCACGATCGAAACTCTCATGTCTACCCCTCCAACACCCTTTGCAGAGTAGGTAATTCACATTTTCTTTGTTTTTATCTTTGCAAATAATACTAACTTTGTATAACCTAATAGCAACTATAGTAACCCATCTTTCTTTTTAGGATTTCATAAGCATGTTTTCAAAAGTGGTACAAACCCTTCCTGTGCAGTACAATATGGTGTTGGCTATGTTATGGTGTCATTCGAAGAACATAGACTTGGTTACCATCAAAATTTTGCAATAAATTCACATCTTTATTATCAGTTTGAAAAAAAATCAAAGCCAATTAAAGTTTTTGATTTTGTTTGTTTGTGCTTTTGGATTGAAACTGTGTAAATTTTTAGCGTCAATGTTTTAGATTACACTCCATGATCCATCATCAAAATGTAAAGAGCTAGAAGAGAGAAATGATGAATTGCAGACCAAGACAACTTAAAAAGAGGAGGGGGTTGGTGAGGAGTTACATGGAGATCAAAATGTTTGAGAAGGGGAGAGCACAAATGCAAAAAGATAAGATTACAAATAAAAATCTCTAAAATATAAGCATGCAACTAAGAACAATTTAAAACATCAAATATGGATAAATACAACATATATGCATGTGTGTGTGTGTGGGTGAGTGTGTATGATTCAATGAGTAAAAACAAAAATATAAGAAATAGGTAAAAACAATAACTTAAAACTAGAAAATCATAGTTCTAAAGGAACAATTGCAAAACTCTATGCAAACAAGGTACATACAAAAAACTATAAACCAATAAAAAAGGGACACAATATAAACCAAATCAACAAATATGTAAACATAAAGTATGAGCACACAACGTATGCCTATATATGAGTGTGAGCATATAAGAACAAATATGTAACAACAAATATATAAGAAAAAGTGAGATACATATAACAAAAAATCACCTACAAATAAGTATCTATGAACAAATAATGAACAAAGATATGTGCAAGTCTGAGCAAGTATAATACTAGCATTGTATTTATATATATTAGTATAACACTAATTTGTATATTTGCATATATTGCACACACACACACACACACACACACACACACACACACACACACACACACACACACACACACACACACACACACACACACACACACACACACAGAGTATGATTTTAATTATATATATATATATATATATATATATATATATATATATATATATATATATATATATATATATACATACATATATATATACATACATATATACATACATACATATATATTTACATACATATATATATACATACATATACATATACATATATATCTACATATATGTATATGTATATGTATATATATATATATATCCAAGCAAGAGAGAAGAAAAGAGAGAGAAACCAAGGCCAATGGGAAAAGGATGCAGAAAACAAAAAGTTGAGAGGTATGGTGGGAGAGGGAAAGGGTAGGGGGCGACAGGGGAGAGGGGGGAGAAGATAAAGGGACAAGAGAGGGGAGATAGGAGATTAAAGACCAAAGGAGGCAACATGTCACTTAAAGGAGGATGACGAGAGAGAGGAAAAGAGGAGGGAGGGAAAGAGAACTAGGAAAATGATGAATAGTGATGGGTGGATGGGGGGGAGGTCAAGGAGGAGTAGGGGAGTGATTTCTAAGACTACAAAAAGGGTTTATAGGAAAAAGTTAAACTCCATCCTACATCATGATTCAACTTAGAGGAGTGATTGCTAATTTCAATGGCCTCTTTGAGTTTTCTCTTGAACAAGTGGTCTTCTTTGGCTAGGATTTGGGTGCTTTCTAAGCAGATATGGTGTTTGGTGGTAGATGAGTGCTTTGCAAGGGTGGATTTGAGCACTCATTCATGTCTGATGTTAGTATATTCTCTTTGATTCTTATGTTAAAAGAGCAACTAGTATCATCTATGTAGGGTGTGCTACATGAGAGAATGACCTTGTATTCTCATGAATCCAAAAGGGTGTCTCTGGGGTCTTTGAGAGTAGGGATAGGACTTCTCAAAGTAGAATAGGGCTTGAAGGAACAAAGGAGGCCCTTTTTATGAATGATCTTGGAGATTTTATTAGAAAGGCCTTCAATATAGGGAGAGAGGCAATAGGGATGCCCATCGGTTGGGAATCGCTGGGTCTAGAGAAGAGGCAAGACTTGGCTTGGTTGAAATATTTGGAAATATGTTTCCCCTTGTACCCATTCAATTTAAAGACTTTATAAAGGTGGGCAAGCTCTTGGCCTAAATTTTCCTCATCATAAATGTGATAGGCTTTGGTGGCTAGAGTTTTTAGTACACCCACTTTTTAGGCTAGGTGGTGATGAGAGGAAGAGTGGAGGTAAAGGTCAGTGTGGGTAGCTTTGCGGAAAACAAGTTGAGCTAAGGAACCATCATATTTTTTGATGAGAAAAATTTCAAGGAAGGGGAGATGGTTTTCAGCCTTGAGCTCTTTGGTGAAAAAGATGCAATGGGTTAAGTTTTTAAAGTGAGAGTGAAAATCTTCCAACTTTTCAAGCCCATGAGACCAAAACATGTTGGTGTCATCCACATACCATTTCCACCACCAATGTTTGAGGGGGGAAGGAGTTTAGGGAAATTTCTTTGAAATATTGCATGTAGAGGTTTGCCACCACTAGGGAAAGAGGGGAACCCATAGCTACACCATAAAGTTGCTCATAGATCACTCCTTAGAAAGAGAAAAAAGTGGATCTCAAGCATAATTCCACTAGGGAGGCAACTTCATATAATAATCTCAATATAGTTAGGTATGGGAACTTTGGTGAATAGGGAAACCACATCAAAACTAACCAAGAGGTCACCATCATTGTGTTTTTTTTGTCCTTAATAAAATCCACAAAATGGGTAGAATCCTTTATGAAGGCACTAGATTTTCCCACAAGCAGGGAGATTAGTTTTTCCAAGAAGGAAGCTATTTTATATGTGGAGGAGCAAGCAGTATCTACTATGGGTCTAAGAGGAACACTAGTCTTGTGAATTTTATGAGCACCATAAATGCGAGGGGTGACTTCTTTGGAGGGTAGAAGATATTTCTTTGATTTTGCCATCAATGTTGTCATTGATGGCAACCCTAAATAAATCTAGTGTACAAATTTCTAAACTTGTTAGGTGTAGTTAAATTCCATAGATCATGGGTTGCACTTACATCCTTCAATGCAATATATAAAAGATTTTAGATTGAAAAGATGTATATTTAATTATTTCTCATGGTGAAGGACATCTCTCCATCATATTCTTGACTTAAATAACATTGATAACCTAATAGCAATATATATACATTGCATAACTAACAAACTTTAACTACATGTTGTACATAAATATATTTTAATTTTATTGGGACCTATGTTATTTTAATTTTATTATGATATACTATTAGGATTTGATTGTGTAGGTTTTGAGATAAATTTTTATTGACTCATATTTTAGAGTAGTGGTTTACACAATTATTTAACTATCCTAATAATAAATGAACTATTTCATGTCCATATTCCCATGAACAATATTGGATATAAATACATTTCAATTCTTTATGATGTTGACTGGTGGTTCAAACAGTTTCATAACTACCCCAACAATAAATGAATTATTCCACTATCCAAATTCCTATGGCTTATATTGTATATAAATGTTATGATGTCGAGTAGTGATTCACACAATTATCTCACCACTCCAACAATAAATGAATTATTCCATTATCTAAACTCTCGGGGCCTATATTCTATACAAATACATTGTAATCAATTGTGATGTTTAGTAGTGATTCACACAATTATCTAACCACCCCAACAATAAATGAATTATTCAATGGTCCAAACTCCCATGGCCTATACTATATATATATATATACACATTTTAATTCTATTATGATGTTTTATTAGGATTCATTTGTGTACTTTTTGAGTCAGACGCATTGCCCCATATTTCTAGAGTAGTGGTTCATATAATTGCCTAACCACTCTAATAATAAATGAAACATACCATTGTCCAAAATCCCATAGGTCTATATTGTATAAAAATGCATTTCAATTCTAGTATGAAGACTTTTCTAGATTCAATTGTGCAGTTTTTTAGTCAAACTCATTGACCCATATTTCATATGTAACAGTTCGCATGAGTCCATCTCTCATGAGTGATAGCACACATCCTCAGACATGCTTTGAAACCCAATGTAATCTAACAATTGAATACCTGGTCTCACCACATTCAATTGACTTCATAGACCTCATGTTGCCATAGTGACAAGAACCAGTACTATAACCTAGATAACTCTGTAATAGAGTATTTTCATATTTTAAATAAAAGACAAAAAACATAATTTGAAACTAATTCAGAGACAGGAATAACCACAAAAATCAAAATAACTATTTATTCATTGTTCAAACCAAACTAATTACAAAATAGTCGAGTCCCAAAGGAATCCAATTCCTTGTTCTTGGACAATTGATTCGTCCCACTCTACCTTCCATGAGATCTCTCTCTCTATCGGCCTTTATACTATGCCCTTCAATCTACAACCTTTAGCTTTCAACCTCTCTCTACCGACTGTCCTCCTTCATTCGACCTCTCATTTCAGCTTCCTTGCTTATCCTTTTTCTCCTCTCCATCGACCTCTAGATGCCACCTTGCTGGCCTTTCTTTTCTATTCTGTAATGTTTTTGGCTTGCTTCAATCGGCCATCTCTCTTCTATGTGGTCTCTCACCAACTGACCTTATTGATCAGTCTTTTTCCCTATTCGGTTCCCAATGAACTCTTCCAAATCAACCCCCTTCCTTTTATTGGCCTTCCTCTTCATTCTACTCGGCCATTGATTCTTTTCTTTGCCCTTACACACCATAGAATACAAACCATCCTCGAATGCCAAACCATCGATTCCAACTGCTCACGACCATCTGGATCCCAACTGAACATAACCATTTATTTTCGCTAAGCTGAAGGCCACTTGTAATGATTAACTTCATTCTGTATTGGTCATTTATTTCCCACGTTGCCATTCTTCCCTAATTGTGTCACATCCTCTGCAAAACAAATAGAATATTAGATTGCCTCTAAAGAGGCATTACCCCTCTTGTCTCTTCATCTTCCCTATGATGTCATAATATTGTTCTCTATCATGTTCATTACCACTGCTCATAGCTGCATGTTAACCGTTTCTCGAAACCGTCCCTTCATATCCCCAACTATTCACTTCTCAACAATAACTGCTAGTGCTTAGCTATCCTCAGCTACTTATCTCACAATGCCCAAAGGCAAGTAACCCTTTCCAACTTACTGTCTACTTGGCAACAGGAACAACTAAAAAGACAAAGATGTAACAATTATGCAATTCAAACCTCAAGATGTAAATTAGCCCCTATGCCCCTACATCAGACTCCCCAGGGGACCAAGATCATGTGCTCTGGCACATGTGGCTCTTCTGCAAAATTTTATAATCTTTCTTCTGTTTCTTCCACAATCTCTTCGAATCACTGGCTACACTCCTCCAATATTGTTTTGCAACACTGTGGGCTTCCTTCATGAAACTATCTTCATTAATTATTGCCCACTTCCAATCTCTATTTCTTCTTTCATCCACATTCAACATATCATAAATTAATGGAAACATTTCCATGCCTCCAACATCACCCACTGCTTCATCGTCATTCACCATTTCAACATATTGATCCATCATTCTTTCCAGCCACTCTTTCTCTATGGCCATTTGCTTCAACAACAAATCATTTTTAGCTTCATTAATTACTCCCCAACACACAAAATATTTTATCGAATCAGCCTCTTTCTCAGCATCAATCCATTGAACCTCTACCATAACTTCTATCTGCACATTATCCACCATTCCACTTGTTTGTATTCCTCTAATCTTACCATTCCACTCCTCTACAATGGCCACATACTTTTCCCATAAATCCTTTTCTTTGTAGTCAGTTGTTGCTCCATTCCTCATAGTCATGTCTGCAGTGTCTTCCTCATACCTTCGTTCGTCTTCTTTCCCTTGAATCACTGTTGTTCTAGCATTACCTTCTATATGTGTTGCTTTTCCCTTATCCAAATCCACATTTCTAGATGCTACTACTGCCCTCCTTTCATGTTCTACTCTTCCAACCAACTTCTCTTCCTTAACAGTCAATAGATCATTTTTAGTTTCCTCATCCATACTTTAACCCTCAACAACTCCTCTGTCATCCCCTGTGAGGCTTCTTTCTACATCTTGTGTTGTCCCATTGGGTTGCATACCTTTCACCTTTGTTATCCATTCTTGCTCTATTACTACAAGTTGTGTCCATAAATTCTCCTTATCACCATTACTGGCTACCTCTTCCTTCAAATTTGCATCTTTACTTTCCTCTTCCTTTCTATACCCCTTGTCAATCAGAATATTTCCACCATTCCAAGTACTTCCATTCCTCATTTCCTTAACCTTTGTGATGGTTGCAATCTCATTCTTTACCTCTTCATCGTTCTCATTCTTCTTTGCTTTTGTTGTTACCTTGTTTTGCTTTGCATCACTCTTCACCTACTTGAGCTTTTCCATTTGCTTTTGTTTATTTCCTTGTTTCTTAATATATTTTCTTCTCCTCATGTCCTTCTCATCTATAAGACTCCATAACTCCATCTCATATTCATAAATGCCATCTACACTATGCATTTCTAAACTCTTATCTTCAACCACTGCATCTATAAAATCTTCACGATTTAATTCAACTAAAGCAATTTGCTTACCTTTTATCTTGCATGTATCCTCCTCTAACTTCCCCCAAGCTGCTTTTGTAAACATTTTAGCCTCGTTCCTTCCTCTTGCTTCAACTTCTACAAGCATCTCCTCTTCATGTCTTCCAACTTGTTGGATTTGGCTATCCTACTGCAACACAATCATTCATGATTCCAATAATTTCTATATGTCTTCCATTCTCTTGCCAAGTTTTCTTCTCACCATGTTCTATTGCACCAACTCCATTGGTTGTTGTCCTAGCTTTCACCATCCATACTTTATTATTGGTTTGATATCCTTTCCTTACTACACTTGTGCTTCTCTTTCCTTGTTCTATTTTCAGCCTCAAATCATCTTCCTTAGGCCTCTTTGCTGGCTAATTCACTCTCACATCTGGTTGTCACTTATTCATCTACACAACTCTCATGCAAGTTGCACTTGCTTGTTAGCATAAACACAATCAAAAGCATCTACTTCTTTACATGTTAATTGTTGTCCCATAACCACTTGTTTTTCTTGCCAATATGGGACTATATACCCATGATCCTTACTCACATTTACATTTTCTAATTTCTTCCTCTCCTTAACAACATGTCTATCCATATTCACACTTCTATTTACATGATCAAAACTAATATGTTCCTTATCAAAATTAACATTTTGTTCTTTTGTTACTGGTTGTCCCAAATTATTCCTCACCTTGGCTTCATAGCTTGTTAACTCTTCTATTTTACAAGACTTCTTTTCTTTATCCACATCATCTTCTAGGGCATCATAGAACTCCATGGCTTCTTCATCATCTTCTATATTTTGCTAGACATCTTCAGCATCAAACTCTTCTTCATTCTCAGGTACTCTACATTATACCACTGCTACAAGCTCTTCTTGACACTCTGCTGCAACTAGTCTTCCCTCATCTTCAACTCTTTCCTCGGGTGCTATTCTTGCTTCCTTTCTCCTCAACTTCAAGGTCTCATTCTTGACTTTTCCCAATGCATTCTTCCAAACTGCAATCACATACTTAAAGACAACATTAGACAATAAAACCAGAGACCACAATGTCTCCATAAGTATCTTCTTCAAGGACACTCTCCTCTCTTCGTTTCTCTTTTCCACAAGTGTTGCTTGCGACACTTCTTCCTCATCTTTCTTTCTTCTTTCCTTTAAGTCCTCCACTATGAGAACTTCTTTGACCTCTGCTGGTCCATGTCGCTCAATAGACAACTCTCTGTTGTCCCAAACACTCTGGGATCCTCTCATACTCTCACCTTCTCTTCTTAAGGCTTCGACATTCTACCTTTTCCTCTTCTCAACAATCTCCCTTACAGGCCACTTCACTTTACTCATCATTGGCCATGCCTGAAAGCACTCCTGGCTACTTTCTTCAAGCCATTCCTGCCTTGCAATCATGTATTCTTTTAAATCTCTTTTTAATGCTACTAGCTCTCTTTCAAAATTGGTACTTTGCTTCTTCATGTTTTCTTGGCTAGGTTGCCTCACTTCAGCGATCTACTCAGCACTTAGAATCTTATGTACTCTAATACTAATCTGATAGCACACATCCTCAAACATGCTCTGAAACCCAATGTAATCTAACAACTGAATACCTAGTCTCACCACATTCAACCAACTTCATAGACCTCTTATCTCCATAGTGACAAGAACCAGTACTACAGCCTAGATAACTCTGTAATAGAGTATTTTTAGATTTTAAATCAATGACAGAAAATCCAATTTGAAACTAACTCAGAGACAGGAATAACCACACAAATCAAAATAATTATTTATTCATTGTTAAAACCAAACTGATTACACAATATTCAATTCCCAAAGGAATCCAATTCCTCATTCTTGGACAATTGATTCATCCCACTCTTCCTTCCATGAGATCTCTCTCTGTCGGCCTTTATACTATGGCCTTCAATCTGCAACCTTTAGCTTGCGATCTCTCTCATTTCAACTTCCTTGCTTATCCTTTCTCTCCTCTTCATCGACCTCTCTGTTGCCTTGCTGGTCTTTCTTTTCTATTCTACAACATTTTTGGCCTGCTTCAATTGGCCATCTCTCTTCTATGCGGTCTCTCACCAACTAGCCTTATTGATCGACCTTTCTCCCTATTTGGTTCCCAAAAAATGCCTCCAAATTGACCCCATTCCTTATTATCGGCCTTCCTCTTCATTCTACTCAGCCATCGATTCTTTTCTTAGTTGTTACACACCACAAAACTACAAACCATCCTCGATTACCAAACCATCGATTCTAGCTGCTCACGACCGTCTAGTTCCCAACTGAACATAACCATTTATTCTTGCTGGGCTGAAGGCCACTTGTAATGATTAACTTCATTTTGTATTAGTTTTTTATTTCCCACATTTCCATTCTTCCCTGACTATGTCGCCTCCTTTGCAAAACAAATAGAATATTAGATTGCCTCTAACAAGGTATTACCCCTCTTGTCTCTTCATCTTCCCTACGATGTCATAATATCCTTCTCTATCATGTTTGTTACCATTGCTCATAGCTGCATGCTAACTATTTCTTGAAACCATCCCTTCATATCCCCAATTGTTCACTTCTCGACAATAACCGTTAGTGCTTAGCTATCCTCAACTGCTTATCTCACAATGGCCAAAGGCATCTAACCCTTTCCAACTTACTATCTACTTGGCAACATGAACAACCTAAAATACAAAAATGTAACAATTATCCAATTCAAACCTCAAGATGTAAATTAGGCTCGATGCCCCTGCATCAATGAGCATGAATGGTCCACTTAACACTAATTACATCTAGGTGAAGCTCATCAGGGTGAAGCATCGAGACTTCTCAAGAGGTTACCCATCATGGTACTACTCTGACTCAAGCATGCTTAACCATGGTATTTTACCCAATATCAAGCCCACTTAACTTGCTACCCCTTGCAAAACCTTCAACAATTGTTGTGCCATATTAACCATTCATTATAGAGCATGAAATATAGGTTAACAAGTTTGACTTAGAAACTATGTAGTTATATCCTAATAAAATATCATAACTTGACACAATATGAAAAATATCATCTTCTTGTCACATTTCAATTCTATTCATTCTAAAACATAACTTTTCCTCATTTATCACTATGAAAGAATTTGTAGATTTGTACAAGAATAACACCAAGTATCTCTACTTTCTAGTTTATTTCTTTATTCAATATAACTTACTTATATTTGCATCTACAGATACTAAAATGTACTACATCAACATGTAGAGATTCTAAAATGTGCTACAATCTTTTTTTTTCATAATGTTTTTTTCATTTACAATATAGCAAAGTAAGACATTTTGATTTCTCATTAAATAAATTTTTTATTTAATTTTGTGGTTTCAATAAAAAATTTACTCAAAATATTTTTTTATCTTGAAATTTGTGGTGTGAGGGTAGTGTTTCTAACTTTGCATAGGTGTTGAAAATTGTATGTAATTGTGACGTTTTATAATATATTTTATTTATTCAATAAATGTTTCTTAAGTTAATAAATTGTGCAATTTCTTGTTTGTGCAATAAAAGTTGTATAAGCTATCACAATTTATTGTTTTAAAGAATTTGAACAATTTAAACATTAAAGTATAAATAAAACTAAAACTAAGAAATATTAAAGCTAACAAAAATAAAAAGATTTATGTTTACATTTTGAATGTAAGGTTTAGGCACAAATTTTATATAACACTTATAAGCATTTTAGTTCAAAAGTTGGATTTAAAGAGATATCTTATGGTTTTATTTCTATTTATATATCATTACTTACATAAAAGAATCCTCTATTTGAAAATCATATAAAAGAATTTAATGTTTCCAATGCCTAATATCAACTTTCAACTATTTGCTTCATTTTTGATTTGTTTCTTTATACATTTTGTATAACTACTCTAATCTACTAGCATAAAAATTTGATTGATTTATTATATATAATTATGGATTTGTAATTTGAATAATTTATCATGTTTTTAAACATTATTCCTAACTATTTTTATGTAGATATCATTATAGTGGAAGAAAATTTTCTTTGGGTATCATAAAGAATGCTATGTTGTTATATATAGCATGTTTAGGAAGTTGGAAAATCTTTATTATTAAAAAATATCCCACTAATGATATATTATTAAAATGACTATATTACAAAATAAATAAATTGTACGAATAATTAAATATAAAATATTTATCTCTGCTTAAATTATTAATATTATATAAAATTAATATTAGACTTAATTAACTAATTAATAATCAAATATTAAATTACTTTTAAAAAAAAAGTATACACCATTTATTTATACATTCCCTTAATTTCTTATAAACACATCCATCCATTGCACCTCTTAAGCGTATAGGTGCAAGTGCTACTTTATATAGTTCTTATAGTTGAATATTAGAGGGTTGTCAGAACGGAATACGATTCGCCAGAGTATACGTCCAGGTTGTCTACTTCCATCGGTTCTACGTAATGCGCGTCTGCCTCCACAACCGTCATCTTGTGTCCCTGTACAAAACCAAATGGTAGAAATATGGGAAAGGCTTAAACAACCCTATTTAGGTGGGATTGGGTTTTCTACGTAAACAACATGTGTATTGACTAATATCAGTTGTTCACCACAGGGAAAACACTATATTTTTAAAATTCAGTAAACTTGGTGAATAAAGATTTTGGATTAAGTCACACAGACTTGGATCACGAAGTCAAGGGCAGAAAGAGACGCCACACTTGCAATACGGAGGCGGTATGTGTTCCCAGGTTGCACTGGCAACGTAAGGCGAGCACTGCGTGTTTGTAGCGTTACAGGAATGGGTTGTTCATGAACAATTATATTGTCCTCGTCCCTCTATCAGCAGTGACTGGTACAAAGCAGCACAAAATAAAAAAAAATCAGATATAAACAATTATTAACCCACTTAACATTGTTTTATAAGCCTCAAAATCCTCAGTCTAACTGCATTTCTGAATTTATTTCTATTTAACATAATTTTAACCATAATTTTGGTGTTAACACTAACTCTAATGTTAACCATAATCCCAACCCTAATTTGAACTCTAATTATATTTCTAACCCTAACCCTAACCTTAATCCTAACACTAATGCTAACCCTAACTCCAATTCTAACCATAATTCTAACCCTAACCCTAATTCTATTCCTAACCCTAATCCTAACCCTCACCCCAATACTAATCCTAACCCTATTTCTAATCATAATTCTAACCCTAATTGTCACCCTAATTTACTTTCCATTTGTGAAAATGCACCTTCGCTTCAGCAGCAAAATATAACAGTATGAACAATAGCATCAACACACAGAAAACACTTGGGTTATAAACTACAGAAGCTCTGTCAGCCATTGCAAACAGTCTATAACCGAAATCTGAAACCACATTGATCAAGCTACATACTTTCTCTCTGTATGTAGCCCCATTTTATAGTCATTATAGTAGTGGAAATTCCAGGTGTGAAAGGTTTCAGGCTATTTTTAAACCACGCCCCGTTCAATGGTCAAGCTTGTCTATGGTCACACTCAATTCCATGGTCATATATAAATTTTGTCTGATTACTATTACCCGTTTGACTGTTCAAATATACTATTTCAATAGAAAATTTCAAATCACTCACCACCTCCTCTTTCTTTTCTTTCTCTTTCTTTTCTTCTTCTTTTTTTTTTTTTGTCTCCATATGCTTTTGTTCCTATCTAGTCTTTATAAAAGAGAATGTCATTTATTTGTTTGGAATGATGTTATTTGTTTCGACTACTCTAGCTTTGACTTTCAACACGTGATATACTTTTTCCAATATATTTGTATGTAGTAGTTGGTATTGTTTTTATTATGGAGGTCATCCACAAATTCGTTTTTGCTACTTAATTCTAGAACACGAGTCTTAGGCTGAACCTCTATATATATAAATATTAAAATAATTTATTAAATTTACTATAAATTAAAAAAGAACACAAATGAAATATATAACCTCTTCTATTTAATTTATTTAAAATTGAACATAAATTTTAAATAGATATAATAAATTTAATTAATTCTTTTCTTTTAAAAGTTTATTTAATATATTTGACTAATACTTATATTGATTATTAATACAATTTAATGTATGAATCAATGGTCCAATTATTTTGTAATGGTAAAAATTATATACTTTATAGTTTTTCTTTATCATTTTAGACTCACTTTGATTAGGTTGTCCATTATGCCATGACTAGTATACAAATAGTGTGTTACAATATTGAAATTGAGAAATAACATGATCCTCACCTATCCCCATTAGCATACATCCCTAGGGAACAATTTTTATTATCTATTCCATCCATCCATTATCTTATGTAATTTCTACAATTGAAAAATTGACTAAGATCGAATCCAAGGGTGCAAAAATAACCCCTAAACTTTCAAAATTCTAATTTAAAATTGGGCCCTTGCTAAATTCAACCTATTAGCTATATGAGTTGACTAAAGTGTGAAATTTGTTAACTTATGTGGTAGGGTGTTATATTTAATAAAAAAACCCTCATTCTTATCTATTGTACTATTTAAGAGTATTGGGAGTGCCACACCAAGATCCCAAAACACTAAAAAATGTGTATTTCTTTATTGCAAATTATATAAATCAACATAAAAAGCATATACATAGGAATACATCACAATTGATTACAACTATGGCCTACAAAGCCATTTGCTTCAACTATATTTCTTAACCATTTGATAAGTTCGCCTTCGCTAATAAAGAAACTAATCATCTAATGAGTAGAACATGAATTTAATTCATATTAGAACTATTGCACTTAGGATCAAAAACTCCAACAAACCCCCTTGATCCAAAGAGGAAATAAACAAATGATTTGGAACATCTATAAATCTTGCTCACCCTACTACTATATAAACTCAATAACTTGTCTCTTGGTTTAAATCAACCTATATCAACATGTGTATGCATCCTTTTGATGCCTAGCCCTTTTCTCCATATTCCTCTATGAGAAACACTTGCCACTCATGCATAACTAGTTCCTTCTTTCATTACCTACAATATGACTAAATTATTGCCTCTTCCTGAAACTACTAGAAATGGCCATCCTAAAATTTATTTATCAACATTCTTCTAACTATCTATATCACATCTAGTATGAGTAATATACATTATTTCCAACCTATAATGACCATTGAATATTTGATTCCATATACTCGCAGCTGTCAGGTGCATCCTCAGCCAACACCCAACTATCTAACCACACACACACATCAATTGACCACACTTTGTATCTACTATTCTAGCATAGGAAACAGTAGTTAGAGGTATAATTTATAAATGATCCCACAATAGTGTGTCACACTTGTGGAACAACCTAATTTTTGTCTAAATTCACATTTTTTAAGAAAACAAATAATGATTTATACTTATAAGGGTTCCATCTATGGGGCGTGGTTCAAGGGGATTGGATCAAACCCTCTTGGATAGAACCCCCCTAGGCTGAAATTAACCCCCCAACATAGTCTTCTATGCACCTATTAAAATGCTAATAAAAAACAATTTTGCTTCACCTTATGGGAGATCAAACAAAGTCAATTGGAAATGTCATTTTGTGATTATGTATCACTTAGTGTTATCTTTATAAAAAAATATAATATGTATTATATTATTTAATATTATATATTTTTTAATTTTATAATAAATGTAGGTCCATTAGGAAAAAGTAATGACCTCTATTTGAGACAATAGGAAAAATAACAAATATTTTTGGAAAAATATTAGAAAATGCAATACACTCCACATGGATGTCTTTGTTTCAATGGAAAATTGTGTGTGTGTGTGTGTGTGTGTGTGTGAAGAGAAATGTGTTACAAAATAATATAGGTTTGAAATTTTTGAGTACTAATTAAAAAATTAGTAATAAATAAAATATTTTATAAAAGTTACCCAAAAAAACATCTATGCACTAGAGATTAGAATTAATGATCTAATCTCAAGAAATAAAGGAAAGTTTTTATTTGTAATGAAAGTTATACAATATGGAAAAATGTTAATAAAAAGAATAGAAAAATAAAATTGATCAGAAAATGAAAAATAAAAATTATAGAAATAATTCTTTAAAAAATTAAAGAATAAAAACTTAAATCTAAATAGAAAATGCTACAATTCATTAGTTTACATTATCCTTAAATTCTTGATCATTTGTTCGATATGATTGACATAAATTGAAAAATGCTAAAAAATGTTGATTTTGAGTGTCCCACTTAGGAGAAAAATGAGGCACACTATTGTGGGATCATGCTCACTCATTAAATGATCATGTAGACCTACTTCCCTTGCATTAGTCAAGATGTAGGAAAAACAACAATATAACTCCACTAGACTACCCATCCTCATCAAAGATTCACAAGGGAAAACCAATAATAGTGAACACCATACTATGAGCACAAAATTGAACATGAAAGCCAAAACTATAAAAATCATACCAAACTAAAAAATAAAAATCCATATACTCTAATTAAAACTATCTCTCAAATATTATAGTAAGTGCAAGAAGTTGGGTCTAGTTTTTGGCCAAAAAGTGGACGTCTTTTTTTTTTAAATCAAAGTTTGTCATAGTTGGAGTAAAAATTTGAAACACTTACAAAAAATAATAAGCACAATGCTGCTCACTCCCGAATCTGCTACTTCTACCAATTCATTGGTGTCGTTTCAAGCTCACCCCCTGCTATCAGTAGAAATGCCTCCATTTTGCAATCCAATGAAGGGGATCTATTGGCAGGGATGGACATTGCGGGACAGATTTTTACAAAACCTTCATTGGCGAACCCTACTTCAGCTAGGTTTTTTGGCTTTCGATGCTTAGAAATCTCCCTTCCAGGTGAACCATTTTCTCTCTGCCCTAATGTTGGATCTCAAGGATCGATGGCATTGAAGTCTAGGAAAAGCCTTTCCTTCATGGATATGGTTGTTGGTCTGAATCAGGACAAATTAAAACTTGTGGCCTGGGATGCTTGGCCATTGAAGGGTAACTCAGTTTCTAATGAGTGTGGGATACCCAAGAGCAGCTCAAGAACCCTCATCAGAAAGGCTCCCTCTTCTCTTATTCTAGTTTTTCCGGAGAAGCTCATAAAGGAGGTCGATGAAGGATAGCATTTTTTACTTCCAATGGATTAATTGGCCAGTTCAATCGCCTTTGGCCAAAATTACCAGATCTACATAAGTGGATTTCATCAACTTGGTAGCCCATACTCAAAGGTAATGTAGAAGTCTACTCTTGCACGTAGGGTTTTTTTTATTGTGGTATTTGAGTGCAGGCAGGACAGGGATGCCATTCTGCAAGATAAATGGTGTTGGGGGCAAAAATTGCTCCTTCTCAAACCGTGGTTTCTAGACTTCAACCATACTACTGTATCCTTTTCCATAAAACTTGTTTGGATTCACCTTTTGAATCTTCCATTACAATTTTGGTTTGCAGATTACTTTAAGGCGATTAGTGATTCATTGGGTTGTTTTCTGGCTGTGGATTCAGACACAACTAATTTCATCCACACAACTTTTGCACGCATCTTGGTAGACATGGATGTCACAAGAGATCTTCCTACAAACATCATCTTCAAGGTTTCAGACTGTAGTTGGACGCAACTTCTAGATTATGAAGGTTTACTCTTTCAATGTAGGAAATGTTTTGAAATAGGGCATATGGCCAATTCTTGCCCCAGAATCATTAAGAATGTTATTCAATAGTCCTAGTGCAATGATGCTCAGCCACATCATTATTCAATTAAAGCCTTGACAAAGTTGGAGGAAAAGTCAGAATCTTCTCAAAGTCACAGATCATTCCCAAAATTGGAGGTAGAGGAAGATAAACACATAAAGCATTGAAGATTTCTACATAAGTAAGTTTGGCTCAAAAGCAACCTCAACAAACAAAAATGAATAATTTAAACTCATCAAAAGTTGATCCTGAGAATATGACCTCGATCCCAATGGCCAATTCTTCTACAATGAGTGGTTGGAGATCACCTGCAAAGGTGGGGTGAATATCCCACATGCTATTTCCCAAAGTATGGATGCCATTAAATTACAAAAGAATGAGATTGAGGAGGAATGGCAAGAAGTACAGAATAATAAGAAGAAAATTTTCAAGACGGAGCTGAATCAGATTAAAATGTAATTGCAATCTCACACCAAATTGGGTGTCTAGAATGCAATTTAATCTAAGCAGTGGTATTGGGGAGTCTCCTCTCATATAAAGTTGCATTTAACGCTTAGATCGTCAATGAAAAAGGAGAATTTTTAAAATCATAATTTGTGTTTGTGCCCATGCTTTAATGCGCTGAATGAGTGTCTTTAGATTGATGCAAGTATTGTCGCTTGCATTTCACACCCCTATTCTTAGGGCATGCATTGGGTTTATTTTCTTTCTTTTTACTTATGGGGTACGACTCCCTTATGCCTAAATTATGGATCAAAAAAAATATTTGAAGCACTTACCCACAAAATATTAATATGATGTAAAAATATGAAATGTAGGATTTTGTTTCTAGTTTTAAAATATATAATCTATTTTAATACCAAGATGATAAAACTTGGTTTTGTATAGGATGTATGTTAGTGTATATATATTTTATACATACACTTAGGCTTCTTAAGCCTACTTAGTTGTCAATTTACACTTGACACTTGTTCATATGAGTTGTCAAGTTTGTTAGGAGTTTCATAGAGGTGTCATCTTTGTTTTGACACCTCACACTATTTTAGTGGGAGGCAACTTGCCACCACTCTAGTTGTGAGGAGTCCTATCCTCATTTTGTGGGTGACTGGTTGCCTATCTTCACCTATTTATGTATGTATCATTTTCTTAATACAGTGGATCAACTTCATTCTCATTGTGTACTTGTTATTCATTTCTTTGATTCTACAATTTCACATGGTATTAGAGCGAATTGAAATAGTTTCAGGCTGCAACAAAAGAAATCACATTTTGTCATTGTTGTGAGGGTTCAAAACGAAGTGGAAAGTGAAGTCACCCTACTGTAGAAGAGCCATTGCCCCTGCTCCAAAAAGCCAACATACCTAAGCATTGTGACAACTAGAAAGCATGATTGAAAGGTTAGACACCCTTGAAAGGGTGATTTGATTGCTGCCCTGTGATTGCTGTGACAGTGGGTGAACCAGTAGTGAGTGCAATCTGTGGAGAGGCCTGATTGTGGGTTGTGTGTCTCGTTTGGCACTAGGAAATGACATTGGAAGGTGTCCTGGTCAGAACTCAAGTATATAGAGGCGTTGACCAGTTTTTCCCTTGATAGGCGTGATTGCCTTGGCTAGGCACTTGGATTTATCATCCCCTCCTTGGTTGGGAGTCGTCCCTCTTTGCATGACATCGCTCCCCTACTCTCTCTACTCAAAGTCAGTATCTCCCTTCATCACTTGAATGCTCATGCCCCTACATAGGCCAAAAATACCACAAAGGAGGCAGAATCACCATCGCACCTCTATTTTCTATAGCAAGCATAGAAAATTTGCCTAAATGTGGACATTTTTTTGCAGAAGGTGTGTGAAATCAGCCTGAAGGAAGATATTTTTTCTGCAAAAGGCATAATAGAGGCATGAGGAGGCATGTAGAGAGCACGAAGAGACACAAACAAACCTATCTACCATCTCTCATTTCCCTTGTTTCTTTTTTATCTTTCCTCTAAGAGCATTGTGCCCTAATTAGGGCTTTGTATTTTTTGGGCATTCAAAATGCTTATTTTATTTTATTTTGCAAATGTTAAAGAGAACATGCAAATATAAAATAAATACTCAATAGGGGTAAATATAGAGGTTCTTTTACAAATGTTAGTGTTAGAATAGACATTTTAATTGTCTACAAAGCACTAAGAGATTTATAAAGTGCCACAAATTAGGGGAATCAAGCAAAGGGTTTAGACACGCACTCAACTTATAAAGAGTTTTTTAAATTTGGGGGTTTATACCTAGGTCTTTTGCAATCTTTGAACTAACATGAAGTTCAAATATGGGTAAAATTAGTAATTTGGGGCACATAATCTTCAAGGGGGTAAATAGCTAAACCTATGGCATCTTCAAAAAAATCTGAAGTAAACAAATGGGTTCTCAACTCCTGTGTGATTGATCATATGTCACCTTACTCTGAGGTTTTTGTGTCGATCAATCCTTCCAACACCTTCAAAATCTTGATTGACGATATTTATTATGTTGTTTGTGGTCAAGGAACTGTAAAACTAGGTAATGGATATATACACAATGTTTTATTCATTCCTAAATTGTTAAGGAATATTCTTTTTGTGTATCAACTCACCTATTCCAATAAAATAGTTGAGTTCACAGCCACTACAGCTTTAATTTAAGACTCTCAAAGTTGAGATATTGTTGCAGTAGTGAAGTTTTGTCACTTCAACTACAACTTCATATTTTTGCACTTCACATCAAGTGAGGATAATGCTCCACTTGCAACTTCAGAGCTGAGTGTCACTTCTTGGTGCACCTCTGTTGGTTCTATCTAGAAGGATCTTTGAACTCCAATAGAAAATAAGTTTGTAAATGCACTCACATAAAGTTCCACAAAACTGAATGTGTGTTCCACATGGAGGGAATTTGGAAAATTTGTACTTACACTAAATTATAAAGTGTAATGGGGGGGTTGTAACAATCACAACAATGGATCCTCGTGAGTCTCACCTCATTCATATGTGCCTTGATGCACACCCTTTTTCAAATTCTTGTACATTTTTTGGACCTACATCTTGGTCTACATTCCTTGCACACTTCTAATTTTAGTTGGTATGCTCATATCTCTTAGCATTATGGGGGGACTATTATGTGTTACATGCTAATGCTTCTTTCAATGAAGCAATGGAGGAATATTTTGAAGGTCCTAAATCCTTCATTTTAATCTCTCTCATGAGGAATTATTTCAGTGGATCACTTTTTAAGATTCTAGTACTCCTAATCATAGTACTATCTGTATTTTTTACTTCACAGGGTTTGATTGACTTTGTGTACATCATTGAGTAGTGTTCTAATGTTCACTCATGTAGTATTTTATATCTCTTATCTTGATCTACATTTCTTGAAGATTCATTAATTCCAACAAACATCAGTTCATCATCGGCAGATTTTACAACTTTACATCCTTCAGGAGTTCTTCATCATGATGTTTCGATCATCTAGGGACATCTTTTCAGAAGGTCTTAAATCCTTCTCTTTTCTCTCTTTTTGGAGGATAATTTTTTCCCACTGGGCTTCCTATCTTACTCTATTTTTTAGAGAGATTGCATTGTACATGACTACCTTATTAAGCTTCATAGCCAAGACTCATTTTCTTTTGTACTGTGCATGGGTTCCTCACTAGGCTAGTAGCTGGGACCCATTTCATCCATGCCCACATAAGCTATGCTTAAGAGGGGGTGTTAGTGTATATATATTTTATACATACACTTAGGCTTCTTAAGCCTACTTAGTTGTCCATTTACACTTGACACTTGTTCATATGAGTTGTCAAGTTGGTTAGGAGTTTCATAGAGGTGTCATCTTTGTTTTGACACCTCATGTTATTTTAGTGGGTGACCAGTTGCCTATATTCACCTATTTATGTATGCATCCTTTTCCTAATACAATGGCTCAACTTCATTCTCATTGTGTGCTTGTTATTCATTTCTTTAATTTTGCAATTTCATAATATACAAAAAGTGGCTTTTTAAAAGTCGCATGTTTTGGGCCAAAACATGCACATGTACAACCAACATAATTTGAAGTATTTTTGTAATTCCTTTTGTGGAAAGATGCACATGATGTTGAAGTTTGGTTAGGATATTTTTATGTAATTTTTTGATAAAATTTCTTAACATTTTTTACTAGCCCTAATTTATGTTTTTTAAAACCCCTTGTGTACAACCAACATAATTTGAGCTAAACTAATCGTAACATGATTTTTTAATCGTGTAGAGAATGATGTCTATTTTTTCTTCTCAAGAAAAATTTAAAATCAAAAGTTATTAAAACAGAGTAATATATGTCATTTCACGTTTATGACATTTTTTTTTGTTTAAGAAATTAATAATAAATAGAAAAATATTTTCAACACTAAATAAGTTTATATATTTGAAAACTAGACATTGTCATATATAATGGGTTTTAAATTCATCTAAAAATTCTTAGAAAAAGTCGTCAACTATATTACCAAACTCCATTCTTTAAAAAAATTGAGGCTTTTTGTTTAAAAAATAAATAATAAATAGAGAAATATGTTCAACATTAAAAAATTACATATTTGAAAACTAAACATTGTCATCTGAAATGGGTTTTAATTTCATCCAAATATTCTTAAAAAAAAATTGTCAACTATATTGCCAAAATCCATCCCTTTTGAAAATATTTTGCCCCGAGTGTTCCATTAAAAGTGGACCCAACTTCTTGCACTTACCCCCTAATTTCCAAGTGAAAATCTAACTAAAGATGGAAACTGGTCCCATATCAGTTGGTGTATCCTTCAACCTCATATTAGACCCCTCTAGATCTTATCCATTGAATGCAACATGAAAATTACAATTTGGAGGATAGATAATAACTTTATTATTCTATCAAAGTTATCCTTAACAAAGTACGTGATAAGACTATACACAAAATATAACTTTCCATGGGTACACAATTTGTATATCTACAACTTTCAATGTGGCTTCTAGAGGCATCAACCTAATGTACTTGGAGAATGTACCCTAGAACCTAGGTTCTACCCTAAATATGGACAACATATCAATAACAAAAAAATTAAAACAAAAGTCCCAAATCTTTTAAGTAACAACAAACTCAAAAGTCCTAAAGAGGGATCAAAGCCTCAAAATCAGTCAAAGTTAAAAGAGATCAAAGAAATAAAGAAAAACAAAAAGAGGGGTCACCATTTGCTAAATCAAAAGATGGGATGTGTATGCAAGGCATAATAGGTCCCTTATGTAGAGTGGGAATCTACAACTTGCTTCTAGTAGTGGAGATGAGCCACGTGAAGTTGAGAGAGCAAGTATAAATCTTATGCCTCCAAAGTAGTAGTTGCTTGGTAGAGCTCCAAGCTGGTGGCCTAATATGAGTAATAGTTGAAACTAACAAGATGGTGCTCATAAATGTAGAGGAGACAAGAAGTACAAGTGATGGAATCATTCCACCATGGTATTCATCCTATCTCATGTAAGAGAAATGGTTTTATATTATAAACATGTTAAATATGGGTTCACATGGCCTTGTGGGTGAGTGGAAATGTGTTTTAAACAAATTGAGTTTTCATGGCCTTTCATTTGGCAAGTTACCACTCAATATGAAATTGTATTGGAAAGTGGTCTAGAAGGACAAAGGCCAATAAAGCCTCCATAGGAAAATAATTGAGGTAATAGCATGGCTTGATCCAAATTCTTGAGGACCTTATCAAACCCCACTTTGAGACTACTCCACGTGTACCACATCCTATGATCTTACTGATGGCCAAGATTGGGGTAAAAAAATCCTTAATTTACTACACATAAAGAACCAAGACTCTCATTTTCTAGTTGTCCAGTCTATAGATAGTGCCCATGTATCAAAGGCCATATCAACCATACTAAAATCACCACACAGAACCCAAGTGATGATAGACATTGAATTTATAATCCATCTCCATCGAGGAAATCTCTCAACAACATCATTTAGAAACATAAACATTAATAACTCCAAAGGAATGATTATTAATATCGAAAAGAATCCATAATGGGGTGATCCCACAACAGTGTGTCCAACTTGTGGGACATCCTAATTTTTGCCCTAAATCACATATTTCTTAGGAAAATTAATGATTTAATCCTCTAGTGGGGTTCCATATAAGGGGCTTTGATTAGAGGGAGTTAGATCAAACCCCCTTATATCAAATCTCCTTGGATAGAATCTCCCTAGGCTTGAATCAAACTCCTGACATAGGCTCCTCCACTCATGTCAAAATATTGGCAAAAACATAATTTTTCTTCACCTTTTGTAGTATCAAATGAAATCATTTAGAAAATTCATTTTGTAATTATGTAGCCCTTTGTATTACCTTTTCAAAAAATTATGATATGTAGTATGTTTTTTTAATATTATATTTTAAAACTAAATATAATGAATGTAGGTCTATTTTGAAAAACAATGACCTTTATTCAAGACACTAGGAAAACAAACATTGTTTAGAAAAAACTCAAAAAATACATTGCACTCCACATAGATGTCCTTGTTTCAATGTAGAAAGAGAAAATAAAATTTGATATATATGCTAAGAGAAATGCATTATGGAAAAATATAGGTATGAAATTTTTGTTAGTACTAATTAAAAAATTAATCATTTAAATAGCATATTTAATTAAAAAAAACAAAAAATATGCATGGACTAGATAGTGGAGTTAATGGTCTAATTCAAATAAATCATGAAATGAAATATTTGTAGTGAAAGTTATGCATTATGGAATAATGTTACTCAATAAAAATAATAGAAAAATAAAAATTGTTTAAATAATTAAAATAAAAAATGATAGAAACAATTATTTTAAAAATAAAAAAAATATTATAGATTGAATCTACATAGAAAATTCCACAACTCATTAATTTACATCATCATTATATTCTTGGCCATTTGTTCCCTATAATTGACACAAATAAGAAATGCTACAAAATGTTGATTTGAGCATCCCACTTAGGCCAAAAAGTGGAACACACTATTGTGCTATCACCCAATGCTCAGTTGGTGTGATCACATCCCTTCAATCAACTAAGTGTTGATGTCAAATAGGAGAGAGAAATGTGACAACACTACCATGACCTACTTCATGGTTACTACACACAAAGTGGCTAGAAGGTGAGATAACATGACAAGTTGTAAAAAGCAGAAAATTAGAAATTTTAACCTCTTACAAATAGAGAATGTCCAAACCTAGAAAATATTCTCAAACATCATGAACAAAATACTTTTTTTGAGGTTTGTCTAACCTCTAATGTTCCAAGAGACACAATATAGAAACAATAATTGATAATCATCTCTTGATTATCCATCTCATCTAGAGTTAAGTAACTATTATATATAAATGCTTCTTCTAAATTAAAGTTGCCTATCTAAATGATGGAACATTACTTCATTCGCTCATATTTTCCTTCCATCTATGCTAGTGAGCTACAAGTCCTCTGCTACACAAATGAAGGTGGGAAAGTATGTAGAGCAATGGTGGTTGATGGAGAGGATAGCATTGACATTGCTAATGACATGCAATAAAATTTTGCCTCACCAGACATCTGTCCATGAGGAGACAATAGATTTCCCAATCTCTAGAGATTTTAAAACTAATTTGGAGGACTGACCTTTGGAGCCTAATGAGGGCTTAGGTAGGGGACCACTATTACTAGAGTTCTTGGCTTTGTAACTAACCACTTGAGAGAAACCATCCTATTTTTTTTGTAGGGAGCAGAGACCTAGAAGTGGGTTGTGTATTAGGCTTAGTGCAGGGAGAAGCCAAAGGGCAATCTTATATCTTATGTTTAGAGGATTAACACTAAGAACAAGTTTTGGGCATGTTAAGATAGAGAACACATTGAGTACATGTCATCTGGCCAATCTAGATGTACATTATCTCCTTTAAATCCTTGCAGAGATCCACTTCTACACAAACCCTCATGTACGGTCAAGTTGAGAAAACTTCACTAGTTTGACAGAAATGATAGTGCCTAAAGAGAAGGCTATTTGTGTCAAAAAATTATAGCATGACAAGGATAAACTAAGAAATTCCACCTAGATAGGGACCCAAAGTATTTTGTTGTCGGAGATGATGAAATCCCTAGTCCAGGGTTTGAAAAAACATAAGGATGAAAGAAAAATCCAAGTACTGTACTTGAGAATAGCCTCAAGATGGTTGGCTTCAACAAAGAGAAAGAGAAGAAAACCTTTGGCAAGTTTTTGCATTGTGTCAAGGCAAATCCCATACAAGACCCAAGGCTTATTGACCTAGTCTTTGAGCATGCTTTTAAATGGGACCCTTACCACATAATATCCTATTAAACTAAAGTTCTTTAAGCAATGACAAACACTCTCAAATTTTGGAATGGGGAGGATAATATCCAAGGGTGTTTCAGTGGACATATCTTGTGGAACACATTGGGGACAAACTTACTAGGTCTCTTGAGTAGGAATGCAATTGTCATGCACTGTCAAACCTTCGACTTCAACAATAACTACTAAGTTGCACAAGGTTGATGCTATTTAAAGGGGCAAAAAATGTCTGTAGGTGTGAGAACATAAAAGGCACTGCAATAAATGTAGAAAAACAAACCCAACTCTTGCTTCAGAATAAAATAGTGTAACATCAAATAGACACAACCTCAACACCAACAAAGCCAAGTCTGAAGCCCTAATCAAACTCTCATCCATAGCAAGTATTTACAATTATACAATTATATAAAAATATACATAGTTACAATATATAACCCAAAAAAATCTTAAATTTTAAAATACAGCTTATTTAAGGTGAAATTTTGATGAAGAGGATTTGTTTGTGTTTAGGGTTGATTTTGCTAGTTCGTATGAATCCTCCTTTCACCTTTAAACATTCAAGGACTTCAACCAAGTAGGAAGTCTACTACAGGCCTTAGGTCACTCAGAATATAGGGGAAGATTAGAATTGTATGATTTAGTTGTCCAATTAAGCCCAATTATGCTCAAAACCCTAATTGTGCAAATTTGGAAGCAAACAGACAAATTACAAAAAATGCTCACACAGAGAGATATCAAATGACAATCAAATGCATACTAGATTTTGACGTTTGGAAAACAGAAAAGTCAGGGACTAATGAGTAGGTGCCCTAGTCTAGTGCCATACTTTTTGTTGGGATCTAGGAATCTTGTCTGCAACCTGTTCCTGCTGTTTCATAGATTCTTCAGTTGTGGGATCTGGAGGACTAATGAGTAGGCGCCCAAGTCTAGGTCCCTATTTTCTTCTCTGATCTGCAATTCTGATAGTCTACATTGCTCTCCTACAATTCCACTTTTCTTACCCCTATAACCTATAACTTGCAATCACGAAAAAATGGGTTGGGGGTTATGGTGTTTAGAGGCTTTCCTCAGTCAAGACCTGGAGAGACATTCAGGTCTTTCGAACACCATTGTTAGATAAAGAGTGCGTATCCCTATGGGATAGAGGCAAAAATCCAAATGATAAATGATTGAAAACACAATTGATATCACCTTGTAGTGAAGATCTCATGGAAGGAAGATGTTATTCATGCCATGAGGAGATGGATGCTAAATCTACAAATACAAACACAATAACAATGCTCTGCCCTGCAACACAATGAATATTTTGAATGCTCTAATCACAAGAATGAATAAAGTTCACAATTGCCATCTAGTTTACAGATGAATGGCTAAACATGCTTATATATGCAACTACAAACATTCCCGCTAAGAATTTTGTAATTGAAACTTACCATGTCGGCATAAGACCTAAATAACTATCATAAACCAACACTTCAAAATAAGGCCTTACCTAAAATAGTGCATACTATGGCATGGACACCCAAGTCCTCCCCCCTATTTTAGGCAAGATTTATATCAAGTGCAACCCCTAGGTCCCATTTCCCTTGAAACTTTAGGGTTTTCTCATCTGGATGTCAAATTATCATGCAAGATGCTCTAAATGCATTCTAAAGACCTGGGAGCTAAACCTTAATTGGGAAAAGCCCCCAAGGGGACATTTTCCAATGTAACATTTAGCCCCACTTTAATGTATGTATAAACATAAGGCCAATACATGCATTAAACTATGGTCAACGAACACAACAAACACGCCAAGCATGGAGAAGACATGCCAATCACAGAGAAGGTAGTAACAGGCATGCAAAACATGGAGAAGATAGTTATAGTCATACAAAACATGGAGAAGATAGTATTGAAGACACGCAAAACACAGTGAATACACTGAATGCAGAGAAGACAGTGATGATTTTTCTTTTTCTTTTTCTCATTTTCATATATATGAAATGTAGATGTAGTTACAAGGAAAGTAAACACACCACCCATAATGCAGGAGGGACTCATTGCCACCAGTCTTTAAGACTGCATATGGGGCAACAGACACACCAGACAAATCAAGCATGCCATACAAATCCCAAACCATAGGAGGGACTCATCACCACCAATCTTTAAGACTATGCTTATGAACAAACACGCAATACACACATACTTGGAAGACACAAAGAAAACATGGTAGACAAGCAATGGAGTGTTCCTATTTCTAGGTTCATCACCATCTTAGGCACATTACAGGAACACATCAATGATTGGGCTTCATCACAACAATCACCAAAGACAAGGGTTGAGTTAGTCATAGAACCGTTCCCCACCTCGCAATGAGGACTTTTGATAATGACAAGATGTGCACTCTCCACGAGAAATACACCATCCCCGCCTCAGGATGAGGGCTTAAGATAGAAAATGGATGTGATATCCCTGCCTCGCAATGAGATCTTAAATGATTACAGACAAATCTCAGAGTGCAAGAGGGACTCATCGCCACCAGTCTTTAAGACTACACCTGCGAACAAGCACATTGCTAACATCTACAATAGACAGTTTACCTTATATAGGCCCCCACCTTAAGGTGGTTGATATCAAGTACCGATATCAAGCACAATAAGGTAGGAAAAAAACACACAAGGGAACATGAGCTCTCGCAAAGCCCATGCCCCCTGGAGGTGACATGTACTTTACAATCGCCAAATGTTCCTACAAACACATTTGTGCAAGAAAAGTGTTAGCGTCCATATAATCATGATAAACAACAATGCGTAATGCAAGATTCAAGAGAGAGCTCATTCAAGGGTGTCCCCAAGTCACCAACCACAACGCTATGTCCATAAGTCACAACACACAACAGTGAAAATAGAGGAGAAGCAATATAGAAGAATGGTGATACAAATAGAAGAAGGGTCACAACAGAGGTGGTCTCTTGGTATCCTGGACCTTACAAGAGAATCAAGGGTCATCCCATGAGGCCTAAACAACACATAACACATCATGGGGGAAACACATCATGAGAGATAAAGGGTTAGAAATACTTACCTGGTAGTGCCATCGAACTAAGTGATGTAGGGGGTAAATCACAAAACACACAATAACAGATATTGAACACAACAAATAGAACTTTCTTTTATTGAACTAGGCAACTCATTACATCACAGAAACTTAATTACAATCAGAAGATGAATCCTCTACTGGCTGCAACACATTACAACTTTCCCAACCTCAAGACTCTAGAATCTTCAGCCTTCTGTAACCCCAAATCAACTAGGGTTTATGTTTTCCCACCTATTCTTGACTCTACACTGGCCCCCTTAACTCTACTACTACCCAGGGTTCCTAAAATAGTCATAAATAGCACTTTTTGGCAGCCTCCAACCAAATTTCAAAATTTGCAACTCCCTCCAAAAGTAGGTCAACTTCCGGGAAGCATAACTTTTGATCCGGGTGTCTGATTGACGAACCGTTTTAAGCGCCAGAAAGCTCACAATGTGAACTATCACGCAAAAAATATGTAAATAGATTTCTATCAACTTTTTAGGATGTTATGGGAAGTTTTAGTGCCTCATATCTCGTTCCAAAAATTTTAGGGGCTTTTCGAAAAACAAAAACTTTAATATCTTTCAGCTCACAAATGATCTTTGCCTGATTCCTTCGCTAAAGGTCTTATATTTCTGTTATGTAACTTTCTGGAAGTTTTTGCTTCATTATGTGCCCAAATGCAAACTTTCTAAAAATAGCAGGTACACTTTCCTAAATAGGCAAGTCACTATTTTTAGCAGTTTTGGAAAAACTGAAAGTCCTACACTATTATTCTAGATATTATGGAACCAAAAACACTAATTATGGGAAGAAATGAGAACAACTACAATGGTTTTGAATTAACTTCTTTTTGGGTGATGCAAGATTGCCCTTACACCTCTGGATGCTCTTGCATCAGACACCTAGGGTAATTTGAGAAATGACCCTGTCACGTCTCATGTGTTTGTGTGAGGAAAACCCAAACAGTCAACCTCTGCCTTCGACAACCAAGAAGAATCTTCAATAAGCCTTCCTTTCCATTTTACCAGGTATTCTTCATATTGCTTGTTCTGAGTACTTCTTCCCACACGGCTATCCAAGATCTCTTCTATCTCCTCCGTTGAAGTAGATGCCGGAATACTCCACTACACTTCTGTTGGTCCATCCTCTATTCCACCTTCATGATATTCTAATAAATCAGCAATGTTGAAAACAGGAGAAATATTAATCCCACTCAGCAGCTCTACCTCATATGCATTTCATGAATCATGCTTCTTCAGGATTCTGCATGGTCCAAATTTCTTCATTTTTGACTTATTGTATGTTCCAATTGGGAACCTTTCTTTTCTCAAGTGAACCATGATTTCATCTCCTACCTAAAATTCCTTATATCTCCTCTTCTGATCTGCCTTAGCCTTGTATTGAATATTTATTTTATTAATGTGCTTTCTCACCTCTTCATGCAAATTCTTCAGATGTTCTGCAAAGTCTTCAGCTTCAACACTTGTCTTTTCTCCATTGTCCATCTTCCTTAACTGAGAAGCATTTCTTGGGCTATTGCCATATACAATCTGGAATGGTGATTTACCAGTACTCCTATTGACAGAATTGTTGTAAGCAAATTCTTCCTGTAGTAAAATCAAATCCCATCCCTTGGGCTTATCTCCTACTAAGCATCATAGTAGGTTACCCAAACTCCTATTCACCACTTCAGTTTGTCCATCAGTCTGTGGATGGTGTGCAGAACTAAACTTCAAATCTGTCTTCAACTTCTTCCACAATGTCCTCCAGAAATAACCAACAAACTTGGTATCTCAAACTGAAACTATGCTCTTTGGTAGACCATGTAGTCTCACCACTTCCTTGAAAAATAACTCTGCAATATGAATAGCATCATTAGTCTTCTTACAAGGAATAAAATGTGCCATCTTTCAGAATCTGTCCACCACCACAAAAATAGAATCATGCCCTCTCTGTGTCCTTGGTAAACCAAGAACAAAATCCATACTAATATCATCCCATGGCTTCTCTGGTATAGGTAATGGTTGATACAATCCTGTATTTTGACTTGTTCCTTTTGCCATCTGACATACTCTGCAACTCTGCACAAACTTCCTCACATCCTGCTGCAACTGTGGCCAATAATAATTTTCACCAACAATAGAAATGGTCTTATCTCGACCAAAGTGTCCAGCCAGTCCTCCACTATGCTTCTCTTTAATCAGGTTCTCTCTCATGGAACTCCTCAGGATGCACAACTAGCTTCCTCTAAACAACATGCTATCTTAGATTATGAAATCCAACCATTTTGTCCTGTCCAAAGTAACAGGCTTCAGACAAGCTTTCCAAGCCTCTACAAAATCTAGATCTTCAGGATACAAACTTTTGAGCTCATCGAACCCAACAACCTCTATCTTCATTTTTGTCAACAAATTTTACCTTCTGCTCAAGGCATCTACAACTCTGTTGGACTTCCCACTCCTATGCTTCAAAACAAAGGTATAACTCTGCAAAAACTCAACCCATTTTAAGTGTCTTTGGTTCAACTTCCCTTGACTATTAATATACTGCAAAGCCTGATGATCAGTATATAAAACAAACTCTTTTGGCAACAAATAATCTCTCCATTTCTTCAAAGCCTGAACTATTGCATAAAATTCCTGATCATAAATAGAATACTTTTTCTTGCCATCATTAAGCTTCTCACTAAAATAGGCAATGGGCTTACCTTCGTAGCTCAAAACAGCTCCTATACCACTACCACTAGTAGCACAATCTACCTGAAATACCTTATTAAAATCTGGAAGTGCCAAAACAAGGTGTTCTACAACTTTCTACTTCAATGTATCAAAGCTCTTGTCGGCTCCTTTAGTCCATCTAAACTCTTTTCTATCCCCTCTCATTGTTTCAGTTAGGGGTGCACAAATGCTACTAAAATTCCTGATGAACTTTCTGTAAAAACTTGCCAAACCATGAAAAGATCTTACCTCTGTTGCACTCCTTGGTGTAGGCCACTCAATGATAGCCCTTACTTTTTCTGGGTCCATCTTAAGACCTTCCTCTGAGACAACAAATCCCAGGTATACCAACTCCTTCTTTGCAAAACTACATTTCTTCAGATTAATCAGCAACTTCTCCTCCCTCAACTTCTCTAGAACTCTTCTAATATGCATCAAATGCTCATCCCAAGTCTTACTAAAAATTAAAATATCATCCAAATAAACAATAACAAAACTTCCCAAAAATTCTTTCAGTACCTCGTTCATGAGCCGCATGAATGCGCTCGGTGCATTGGTTAGCCCAAATGGCATGACTAACCACTCATACAAACCTTCCTTTGTCTTGAAGGCTGTCTTCCATTCATCCCCTTCTCTGATACGGATTTGGTGATACCCACTCTTCAGGTCAATTTTCGTGAAGTACTTGGCTCCACTCAAACAATCCATGATGTCATCTATTCTTGGCAATGGAAATCTATACTTGATCATTATCTTATTGATGGCTCGAGAGTCTGTACACATCCTCCATTCTCCATCTTTCTTTGGTGCTAGTACTGCAGGTACTGCACATGGACTTAGGCTCTCCCTTATCAGTCCCTTCCTCAACAACTCCTGAACTTGTTTGTTCAACTCTTCATTCTCTGCAGGGGTCATTCTGTGGGCTGCCTTGTTTGACAAACTGGCTCTTGGTATCAAATCTATTTGATGACTTATCTTCCTTACTAGTGGTAAACCTTCTGGTACATTATCAGAGATAATGTCTTGGAACTCTTCCAACATATCTGAAACTTCTACTGGTACATCTTCACATTTCTCTTGACTAATCTTAGAAATCAATACAAAGTAATGACGCTCATGCTTGATACCTCCAAAAATTTCCTACCATCTACCAAACAAATTCTGGCAGTACTACATACCTTTTCTTCCACCTCCTTCAAGGGCTTCAACTTATGACAAACTCCATCCTTTGTTAGGGAATATGTGTTTGCATGGCCATCATGACAGCCCTCCTATCATACTGCCACGGCCTCCCCAACAGCATATGACATGCATCCATCGGTATGATATCACACAGCACCTCATCATGGTAGTCACCAATCTTGAACTTCACTAAACACTGTTCATTGACCAAAGCTCTATGGTTCTTCTGCAACCATGCAATCTGATATGGATGTGGATGCTTTCTTCTTGTCAACTTCAACTTGTCAACCATCTCCTCTGAAACAAGATTATCAGTGCTTCCACTGTCAATAATAATATCACAACACTTACCCTCACATTTGCACCTTGTGCGGAATAAACTCTTCCTCTGATTGGGTTCTTTCTCCTCATTCAGCAAGGTTCTTCTGACAACTAGGGTTTCTCCCCTTTCAGCATCTTCAGAATGCTCAGAATATGCATCTTCATCTACATGTGCAACTTGTGCATTACCTTCAGGTCTTCTATTTGTCCTTCCTTGATGTTGCGGACACTCATATGCTCAATGTCCTTCTTCTCCACATTGGAAACAGGTTCCTTTGAAACCTCCTCTTCCAGGTCCTTGCCCAGGTCTGCCTCTTCCTCTTCCTCTTTGCTCACCATTGTTCTGGTCACGAGGGCGGTAGGTATTGTCACCTCTATGATTTCGACTGGTGCCAACTTCTTCACTTTTCTTTTGATCTTCATTACGGCCTCCATAGGGTCTTCCACCAGTCCTTCCACCTTGACCTCTTCCCCTTTGCTTGCTATCAAATCTTTTGTTCAACTTCTCTTCCACCTTCAGGAAAAACTGGTATGCATCTTCTATGGTGGTCATTCTGACTAGGCTCAACTCCTCTTGAATACTCAGCCTCAACCCATTAATGTAACAGGCTACCTTCTCTTTGTTGGGCTCTACATGGCCTGTCCTGATAGTAATTTTATAAAACTCTTCTGTATACTCCTTAACAAACTTGTTACCTTGCTTCAATCCTTGCAGCTTCTTCAGCAACTCCATCTCATAGTCCACAGGAATGAACTGCTTCTTCAGTTTCTCCACCATCCGATCCCATCTGGTAATCTTTGCTTTTCCTCTTCTGTTCCTCTCTAATTGGACCTCCTTCCACCAAATATTGGCATGGCCCTTCAACTTTGTTTTTGCAAACTTAACCCGATCTGGGTGGGTCCTCCACATCTTCATACTCAAAATACTCCTCCATGTCATTGATCTAATCAATAAGCTGTTCTGGATTCAAATCTCTAGAATATGTAGAAACTTCGATCCTGGGCCTCTTTCTGATCTTTGAAATGAACCTCAACAACCTTACTTCTGCAGCATCTTCGGCAGCTTCTTGTTCTTCCTCACATAGCTCTTCTTCAACTTCATCTTCACTTTCTTCTCTTGTCCTTGGCTCAAACCCTCTTGTAGCTCCTCTTGCAATGCATTGATTTGCCTTTGTAGGGCTCTAAAACCCTCTTCCATCAAAGCATTCCTCCCAACATGATTTCTTCATGGAGGCATCTTGGTCTCCGCAGCAAACCCACAACCTCAGGTCCTGGTGCAAACTACCTCACGGTCGGTGATCTGTCTACACACTCAGGAACCCTCGCTCTAATACCACTTGATGAAGGGGGCAAATCACAAAACACACAATAATAGATATTGAACACAGCAAATAGAACTTTCTTTTATTGAACTGGGCAACTCATTACATCACAGAAGCTCAATTACAATAAGAGGATGAATCCTCTACTGGCTGCAACACATTACAGCTTTCCCAACCTCAAGACTCTAGAATCTTCAGCCTTATGTAACCCCAGATCAGCTAGGGTTTCTGTTTTCCCACCTATTCTTGACTCTACACTGGCCCCCTTAACTCTACTACTGCCCAGGGTTCCTAAAATAGTCATAAATAGCACTTTTTGGCAGCCTCCAGCCAAATTTTGAAATTTGCAACTCCCTCCAAAAGTAGGTCAACTTCCGGGAAGCATAACTTTTGATCTGGGTGTCTGATTGACGAACTGTTTTAAGCACCAGAAAGCTCGCGATGTGAACTATCATGCCAAAAATCTATAAATAGATTTCCGTCAACTTTTCAGGATGTTATGGGAAGTTTTAGTGCCTCATATCTCGTTCTAGAAATTTTCAAGGGCTTTTCAGAAAACAAAAACTTTAATATCTTTCAGCTCACAAATGATCTTTGTTTGATTCCTTCACCAAAGGTCTTATATTTCTGTTATGTAACTTTCTGGAAGTTTTTGCTTCATTACATGCCAAAATGCAAACTTTCTAAAAATAGCAGGTACACTTTCCTAAATAGGCAGGTCGCTATTTTTAGCAGTTTTGGAAAAACTGAAAGTCCTACATTATTATTTTGGATATTATGGAACCAAAAATACTAATTATGGGAAGAAATGAGAACAACTACAATGGTTTTGAATTAACTTCTTTTTGGGTGATGCAAGATTGCCCTTACACCTCTGGATGCTCCTGCATCACTAAGTGTTGTCGTCAAGAAAATCATCGTCATCTTCCCACTCTTGAGTGTTAGAGGAAAGTGGGACATAAGGTACCATAGCCCAACTCTTGTTCTTGTTTTGACTTTGTCCATTCTTAAGATCTTCATGGTTTGATTCAATGTTTGGTGAGATGTTTTCTTATTGAGATGCAAGTCGTTGGGCATAAGCTTGTCATCTCTTCCTCCTTTCTTTTGCTTGTCTATTTCTTTTTGTCCTACTACTTATCTCTTGTAAGATAGTGTTTTTCTCTTCCATAGGTTTTTGTGTTTTAGAGAAGAAGGCACCAAGATCAAATCTCATTTGTCTAGGTGGAATATCTTGTTGTCGATGACTACCTCCTGATCATTATAAGGATGGTGGGGGAGGAACTTCATCATAGAGTCCATTTCCTTTCAGTCTAGGATTCTCTTCAAATGCTAGTTGTTCATCACTTATTGTTTCTTGCATAGAAGGACCAGCCACTTGATGTAATAGTTTTGTTATATAGTTTCTATAGCTCAAGAAGTTAAAGTCTGTTCGTGGCTCTAGTTCCACCTCAGATCTTTCCCAAAAGTAATCTAGTGTACAATGTTGTCTTGTAACCAAAGGTTTATACTTATTGCAAGGGATAGTAATCACGTCGGGTTCACCAAAATGTTTAGGGTGAAAAAGAAGGTTTCTCTTAAACAAGGTTAAGTCCTATTCTTTCACCTAACTAAACATTGGGAGGACAAGGACCGAGCTTGGGATCAAGCTATTGATCACTTGTATGTTCCCTAATGTTAATTATGTCTAATTCAGGTGTCTAACTAAGCTTTAATCAAGTGTCTTTATTCACTAATCAAATAAACCCTAATTACACCTTGAAATAGGAATCGACTGAATTCAGAGATGAAGCAAGCAAAATAGATCACAGAAATGCAGAGAATAAGGTTCAGAGTTCATGCACCCAGAAATTGGAGGTTGACTAGACTAGGGCACCCACTTAGTAGTCCTGCAATTTCCCATCTATGAAAATCTTCCGCATCAGCTATTCAATGATCATCAATAGCTCCCAGATCTTAGAAATTTCCCCCAATTGGGCTAGGGCACCCGCTCATTAGTCCAAAAAGTGTCAGGATCTGAAATTCTAAAACTCATGGACGACTGTATCTGCAATATCCATCTTTCTGCTGCTCCTTTTTGCCGTATCCTACAAAACATAATCTACACCTACAAAAGGAGGAGAAAGATGTTATGGCTATATAGGAACTTGTGTCCGTCAAGCCCCGTTTTTGGTATTCCTACCTCAACAATACCCAGAGATAAATATTTGCAGAAGTGTGTGCAAACCTAAACAAGTGTATACAGAAATATCAAACCCTAGATGTCTCAATCAAAGGAATATAAATAACTTGCTTCAATTCAATAAGCACATACAACTTCACCTCAAGGAGATGAAAACAAATGAAGACTTGTATGAACAAGAAGGCAAATCAACAATGTCCACAGAAGATCTCCAAGCTCAATGTTGGAGGCTTCAACCCTTCTCCCAATCATGCAAAGAGTGTACAAACCCTAGGAAGAGCAAGATAGTCTTAAGATCTTGATTCCTAATATCCATCCATTGTCTCCATGATAGCAAATTCAAATAACTTTCAAGAGCTTCAATAAGTCACTGATCTTCAATGGCAATTTTAGTAGAGTTTTGGCATCAACCTTGCATAAAGATTGTGTGTGATAAAATGGTTTTCAAATGTCTTCTTATATCTAACCTTAGGAAATTCAAAATTTTGAAATAACAACTCGATATCATGCAAAAACAAAATTTTGAAAATGTAATCCCAAGGTGCACGGTGGGGGCTGACACCTCACCAAGATTCAAAATCCTAAAAAATGTGGTAGGACTAGGGCACGAGCGCATGAGTCTAGGCCCCCATTTTCTGACCTAGGGACCCATAATTCAAATTCTCTTTTTTGGTTCCATCAATAGTTATCTCAGAAAATGAATATTTTGCAACTAGGCACTAGCCAATCAAGGTTTTGGGAAGGCCAAAAATAAAGAGGTTAAGAGGTCACCAAAGGTGAGGAGCTAAACCGAGGGAAATTGTACCATTCAATGTAGGAGGAAAATTTTTGACGTAACATTTAGCCCTCACTTTAGTGGCCATATAACACTACGTGTATATACAACTAAAGGAAAGTAAATACATCAATCATGAAAAGGATACCCAAAAGGATACTATAGAGGAACCCAAGGTGTTGTCACCAAGAAGAGAGAAGCCCCCAAGTTCACAATCCTGCAAGACCACAAAGTTAGGAACTTTAACCTACAGAGGAACACTTGTATAAAATCAAAATCAAATCAACCTGCAACCACCACCAATGAGTCAGTACATAGACACTAAGGGGGTTGAGTGATGAGACATGATTAGGGAGGAAATTGAGGGGGATATATGGCCCCCCTTGTTTCTGCTTGCTTAGTCTAAAAAGGAGAAACCAGGAGATATCCATGCATGTTGATTTCAAGGGAAACTTGATGAGAAATATGTTATGAGGGTCATTTGAAGAAACAATACTCAAGCACAACACATTGGGTGAGATAGGGAGTGGAATGAGGATTCCAATGCAACAAACGGCATGGAAATCCAAGTTGAATAGCTCAAAATAGAGGCTCAAGAGTAAAATAGATCAATATTGTACCTAGTTAGGGATAGGAATTCTCATCCACTTACTTTATATAAAGAGAGTTTTCACTTATCACTTACTCATTCTTATTTCTTGTCTTTGTAGAAAAGTAGAGGAGAGAGAGAAGAAGAAGAAGAGGAGGACAACTATGTAGAGCTGACCCCCGTATCAGCCCCCACGATTGGAGATGCTCCAAGCCTGAGTGGCAGAGAGGCATTTCGAGGCTGAGGTAGGGTATTGATCTTATGCTTCTATCATCTTGCTATTTTCTTTTAGTTGTTTTTACCGCTTTCCGTACCGAGGTAGGTTTTGAGGATAGGGGCCCTATTAGGGGCGCTCGGGTCCATCTAGGGCGCCAGAGTCTCACTAGGGCACCCTAGTCCCTCAGGGGCACCAGTGTCCCTCTGGGGTGCTCGGGTCTCCCTCGGGTGCCCGGGGGACATGGTCCCTAGGTACAAGCACTTATCATTGTTTCAGATAGTATTTTGCTTGTTTAATGATGAAAAACTGATACTACCACTTGTTTTTTGACCTGCAGGACTTCCCAGAGACATGAGAGCATATAGGCGGTCACGTGATGGCACTCCTTCAAGAGCATGCAAGTACCATGTCTAATGTAGAGAGAGAGCACTTGTAGGCAGTGGGCTTATGGTGGGTGTTTGATATGCCCACAATTAGATATTATTGCAACATGTTGATGGCTCTAATCGAGAGGTGGAATGCAAACACATCCAAATTTCACTTACCCATAGGTGAGATGACTATCACACTGCAGGATGTGTACAGGATCGTGCTACTACCTATCTAAGGAGAGACAGTGTGGGTCATGGGATATTGCATAGCGGAGTATACTCGCGAGAGTCAGTTGTATTTTCTGGGTAATGTCATTTCAAGGGTAGAACAAGGACATATTCAGCTCCAGCTTCTAGAACAGGGATGCAGTGACATTCCCTTGGTTCGGACGATCATGATAGTCACTGTTGCACTAGTCGTCACACTAGACAGACAAGGCATTCACCTCAATGGGGGTCTCGTTCACACTATTAGAGTGATGGAGGAGCATTAGACTGGATATGGATGGGGGTGTAGTATGCTTGCGCACCTTTACCGTGACTTAGGACGGTATGTCCATTACGAGATGCACAGTCTGATGGTCTGTACTTTACTATAGGTTTCGGCTTTTGAGCATATCAGGTGCACATGACCAATAGGATTTCCTATAGAGGCAGCATTCAACCATCCACACGTTCATTCTTATCCACTAGTCAGGTGTTGGAAACATGGTGATTAGTTAATCTAGAGAGTTGTCTTTGATAGATTGCAGCCCAGCAATATTATTTGGAGACCGTATCGTGGCTATATTGTATGGCTAGGCCAGTAGAGATAGTTAGCGAGGATGCACATGGATTGGCTAATGGTCAGTCGTCTTAATCACATCGTGGTTTGGTTCTTCTTTGACAAGGTGGCATGACAATTTGGGCAGGTACAGGATGTTCCTGCAGTGCGTCTGAGCTATGAGCACACCATGCATAGTGCAGTCAGGGCAAACAATGTCCGACGACTGACAGTAGCGGATATACCTCTTAGTGATGATGAGGGTCCAAAGGATGTAGTGCCGATTTTAGATGCAAACGATGTCATTTGAACCTAAGCATATCAGACCTGGTGGCATATAGCACAGCCTGCTCCTATCTTTCCTCCCGGTCACCCTACATGTGATTCTCAACCTTGGGCTGGTCATGCTAGTGACATAGGGGTAGAGGATGACGTGAGTGACTTTGCAGGATACTATGATCTTGAGGAGTATGTGGAGGATGATGATGATGAGTCTGAGGAGGTTCCATCGCAGTACACCTTTAGGGTGAGACCATGACAAGACCAGCAGGAGGCAGACATTAACGAGGAGATTGAGTGGAGACCACAGTTTTGAGCTCATGGTCCAGTTCCTACAGGTGTTGAGAGACCAAGTCAGAATGAGAGGGGTGAGTGTAGTAGGTCTGTGCCCCCAGCTACAGATCAGACTGCAAATCTCGTGACACCTTCAACGATTTGAGATCCATCTTGGTGAGATGGAGATCTAGGTTGGCCTTATTTCATTAGTTTATTTAATGTTCTTTATGTTTATTGCTTATGATGTTTATATGAGAGTCTAATAGCTATCTTATTTTCTATTTTGCAGTCAGGACTAATGCTTGACGAGACTTTGTGAGTCGCATCATAGTAGACATAGTACCTTTAGATGTATCTGAGTAGCGAGTGTGGGTGGAGTATTCACCACAACCATCTACTGGGAGACATGCAGATATATTTATGCCTTTTGTTAGGTATAGGATGGCTATAGAGACTATTCTAGAGTAGTTTGCATAGGAGAGAGATGAGTTACTTCAGAGAGCTAAGTGCACCGAGGCTGAACTTTAAGAACAACGGGATCATATGGTAGCAGTACCTACTTCGGAGAGAGAGCCAGTCGTCAGTGAGTTCTTACTTTTTGAGGTCCATTAGGCAAGAGGTGACAGAGACAGGGCTCAGGCTGAGAGAGACTAGTACCATCAAATGTACTAGGAAGCACATGAGGAGGTGATAGGACTGAAAGAAGAGATCAGGGGGTTACGATCATGGAGTGTCTCTAGGAGTCATTCGCGATCTGTAGCCACACATGGTCAGGCCTTTGTCATGCACACATCATATAGATGAACCTTAGTCACCTGTAGCCTTGGACCCTCGTGGTAATGCAGAGATTCTGATAACTTTAGAAGAAGCTCACGTTGGTACTTATGGAGGACATTTCAGGGGAAAATCACTGGTACAAACATTGTTACAAATGGGTTATTATTGGTAGCACATGGAACAAGATTTCTTTGCCTATGTCAAGAGATGCCCGCAATGTCAACAGCATTACTTAAACATCAGAGTAAGACGCCATTATAGCTTCATCTATCTAACACATTCGACAAAATGATATATCGCGCTGCTAGTTTATGTAGATGGATTCGGGTATTCTTAGATGTTGAATTAGGAATGGTTCCATCATGCAAATAATTGAATATATAGGATAACCATTCGTAAGTATATGTATTACCACAGAGTTCAGAATTCACAATTATAGGATCTTCAATTGTCGATGTTTTAAGGTATAAATAATGATTGTAAATTCCTCAAGAGAATCATCAGGGGATATAAGGGAAGCTGCACTTGCCATTGTATCCACATATCGATTATCTTTCCTGGGAATAGTATTTATTGAAAACAATGTGAATTGTTTTAAGAGAGATAGAGAAATCACATGATATTGAGATAATTTGTCATTCTTAGTTTGATATGATCCAGTTATTTGTCAAAAAAAATACTGTGAATCACCATATATTGTAATGTTTTTGATATTAAAAGCCAATGCGGCCTGAAGTCTTGTGATAAGAGCTTCGTATTCAGCAATGTTGTTTGTGCATGAGAAATCTAGGTGGTAAGACATAGGAATCAAATTACCTGCATGGGGTATTAATATAACATCAGCACCGGAGTTGGTTTGACATCTTGATCTGTCGAAGTACAATTCCCATTTATCATCCTCAATAATCGTTAAAATTTGGTCATTGGGAAATATGTCCTAATGTTGTGTAGTAAGAGGTGAAGGAGCTTTAGCTAACTGATCAGCTAATGCTTGCACTTTTATTGCTTTATAAGAAATGAACTTAAGATCAAACTCAGTTAATAGCATAACCCATTTAGCAAGATGACCCAACAAAATTGTTTTTACGAAAAGGTGTTTTAAAGGGTCAAATTTTATCATCATATGTATTTCAACATTTAAGAGATAACATCTAAGCTTTTGTGTTGCAAACACTAGAGCTAAGCAATGCTTCTCAATAACAGTATATCGTACTTCATAATTGAGCAAAGTTTGACTAATATAGTAAACAATACATTCTTTACCTTCAGCATTATGTTGTGCTAACAAAGTTGCCATGGCATTATTAGATGCTGAGATATACAATAGAAACTGTTTATTAGGGACGACGGGTTGTAGAACGGGAGGATTGACCAAATAGGCTTTTAAATCTTCAAAAGCTTTTTTACACTCTGAGTTCCATTGAAACATCGAATCCTTCTTCAGTGATTGCATAAAAGGGTGAGTTCTATCCACGAATTGTGAAACAAATCAGCGAATGGTCTGTATCTTCCCTTGAAAACTATGAATTTGGGATATGTTCTTGGGTGTTGGCATATTAACAATTGTGTCTATCTTCTTTGTATCCACTTCAATACCATGATTTGAGACAATAAATCCTAACAGTTTTCCACTGTCTACACCAAAAACACACTTACAAGGATTTAATCACATGTTATATTTTCTTATGCGTTCAAAGATTTGTTGAGGATTCATAGCATGATCTTGGTGACAAATGGACTTAGCCAAGATGTCATCAACATTATCTTCTAAAATATTGTGAATGTAATCATGAAATATAAGGGTCATTGCACGTTGGTAAGTAGCTCCTACATTCTTAAGTCCAAACAACATGACTACCCAACAAAATGTACCCGAAGGTGTTATAAAATTTGTTTTATACTAATCTTGAGGGTTAATTAAGATTTGATTATATCCTAAAAAACTATCCATGAAAGAAAGTAATTCATGATCGGCTATAGAATCAACAATCATATCAATGATAGGAAGTGGAAAATCATCTTTCAAAGATGCAAGATTCAAATCTTGAAAGTCTGTACACATTCTTATACGACCATCAGGTTTAGCAACAGCAACAATGTTCGAGATCTAAGGTGAATAATCAATAGAGCGGATAAAGCCAGATTGTAGAAGTTTTCTATCTCCACTTTGACAAGTAATGCAACCTTAGGATTCATCTTACGAATCTTTTATTTAAACGGCTTAGCATTTGGTTGCAAGACAATATTATGTGTTACAATCTAAGGATCAATACCAGGCATGTCTAAATAGTTCCAAGGAAACAGTTCATAAAATTCATGTAGTAACTTAAAGTTATTTCTTCCTTTTCTTCTGCATGTAAACAATCACCAATAGGGATAACTTTTTTGGTATTATCCTTACCCATGGAAACATCAATAGTTTTTCCATTAAGTAGAGTACTGTGGTCTAGGAGATCGGGTGATTGTGGTAGGTATTCAAATTCTTCATCAGATTTTAGAGTGGCATTTATTGTGCTAGTAGTTTTTCTAAAATGTGCACTATTGATCAAACAATAAGGTAGGCCATGTTTATGATGGTAATGAGGAATATTGTCATAAGCACCTAAGAATTCCATTATCGCTTCATCAGTTGAAAAGACATCCAAAGGAATCACTCCTGGAGGACAACTAGTGTCGATCATCTCAAGAAATATCAAGTTGAGTGTTGATATTGTATTCATATTAATAGTAGGATGTCTGTGAGCTTTAGATTAGGACTTGAAAGGATTATATCCAATTCCACTTGAGTAATGTTGCAAAGCAGATTCTATAGGGACTTTGATTCCTTGTTGATTGATACCACAACTATTACCTACATAATCACAATTTTTATAAAGGATCTGAAATCCTCGACTATAAAGAGAAGCCATTTCTTTAGAAGAAGGTGGAGCTTCATAAGTTTCATAATCTATAGTGTAAGTAAAAGTATTATTTGAATTTGTCATGAAAGAAGCTTTATGGTTATCATTCAAAGCATGACATGATATCGATGCAATATTTGATGTTTCAGGGATGGGGTTTTTAACTTTATATTCTCTCATGGAGGAAGATGTAAAATCTAATGAACCCCAATTATCACCAAGAAATGCATTCAATTGTTTAGACTCTTGCACAACATTGTCTAGGGCAAGAGGAGTTGACAAATCAACTTTCAAATTGTTTAGAATTTTAGGACAAATAACATGTTTTTGTGATTCAATTTGCAAACAATTTTCAGGTTAAGGATTGGTGTGAATAGTGTGCAGGTTATCTTTGAATATGAATATAATTGAACGATGTAAAGTAGAAGGAACTGCCCCCAATGCATGGATCTAAGGTCTACCAAGAATCATGTTGTAAGATAGAGAATGGGGCAGGACATTAATCAAGGTAGGCACAATCACATTCCTACTTGTATAGATAGTGTTATAGTGCCCACAAATTGTCATCCAACATTGTCAAAGCCATGGATACTTATTGTTTTTGGCTTAATAAAGGTGTATCAACTTTAATCTTATGTAATAAGTTAATGCCACAAACATTAAGAGCTGATCCATTATCAATTATAACTCTCTTAACCAGTGTTTTGTTCTATGAAATGAAGATTATCAAAGGATCATATTGATTCTGAACTTCAAAAGATTGCAACTCGTGTTGTTGAAACAAAATGTCTATTTTTGTCACATGCATATAATCTAATAGAGCTTCTACATCATTTGGCTTGATAGCAGGTAGAACAATCACCTTTTGTAAATCTTCTTAGAGCATTCCATGGTAAGTAGGTGAAGTTTGTATAAGCCCCCAAAGAGATCTTTGTAGGAGTAGCACGAAGCTGCTGTATAAGACCATAGTCTTGACCAACTTTTTGTGTTAAATGAGGTGCTTGAGGAAGCATAGGTTGAGAAGCTGGTAAAGATATCAGAATGCTTAGTTGTTGTTTGCTTTGTTTATTATTCTGAGTGTTATATGCATGAGCAACCACATTATGAGTAGGTTGTTGTAAATTTTGATGGGCTATTTTTTTAGCATAGTTGTAAATGTGATTAGGAAGTTGAGAAGAAGGTGGAAGACCTCTAACAATAAGCACCAGTTTAGAAGGTGGTTTAACCACATCCGAACACAAGGTGACTACTATTTTTAGTTTCCCAGAATCTTCCTTAGTTTTAGGAACATAAATTACATTTACAACCCTTTGAAATAATGATGATTTAGGAGTCATAGTGGACTGTTCAATTGAGATAAAGTCCTCAAGGGCTTCATCTAACATATCGAAGTCATCACATCTAAACAGCTCATCATATACATGAAAATCTTGCAAAAAATAATCTGACATTTTAGCATGCTCTACTTATCCCAAGATTTAAATGTAAAATGATGGTTTATGAAATTTTATGAAACGAAACACTATTCAAAACACCAAATGATAATTTCCAACTCTTTTAGTGAAAAGATAAAGAATATAATTCAAATTCAATGCATGCACTTTCACAGAAGAGGGTTTCTGACCTAAATGTACTTTAGGACAGCATACTAATTTAGATCTAATGTTTAAAAGGATGCAAATTGTTTAGAGCGCAGGTTCACCAAAATGTTTATGGTGAAAAACTAGGTTTCTCTTAAACAAGGTTAAGTCCTATTCTTTCACCTAACTAAACATTGGGAGGACAAGGACCGAGCTCAGGATCAAGCTACTGATCACTTGTCTGTTTCCTAATGCTAATTAGGTTAGATTTAGGTGTCTAACTAAGGTTTTATCAAGTGTCTTTATTCATTAATCAAATAAACCCTAATTACACCTTGTAACAAGAATCGACTAAGTTCAAAGATGAAGCAGGCAAAACAAATCACAGAAATGCAGAGAATAAGGTTCAGAGTTCATGCACCTAGAAATTGGAGGCTGACTGGACTAGGGTACCCTCTCAGTCGTCCTGTAATTTCCTGTCTATGAAAATCTTTCGCATCAATTATTCAATGACCTTCAAGAGCTCCCAAATCTCAGAAATTTCCCCCAATTGGACTAGGTAACCATTCATTAGTCCCAAAAGTGTCAGGATCTAAAATTCTGAAACGTAGTGACGACTGTATCTACAATAGCTGTCTTTATGCCACTCCTTTTCACCATATCCTGCAAAACATGATCTGCACCTACAAAAGGAGGAGAAAAATGTTGTGGCTATACAGACGCTTACCTCAGTCGAGCTCCATTTTCGGTATTCCTACCTCAACGATAGCCAGAGATAAAGATTTGCAAAAGTGTGTGCAAACCTAAACAAGTGTATGCAGAAATATCAAACCCTAGATGTCTCAATCAAAGGAAAATAAATAACTTGCTTCAATTCAATAAACACATACAACTTCACCTCAAGGAGATGAAAATAAATGAAGACTTGCATGAACAAGAATGTGAATCAACAATGTCCGCGGAGGATCTCCAAGTTTGATGTTGGAGGCTTCAACCCCTCTCTCGATCATGCAAAGGGTGTACAAACCCTAGGAAGAGCAAGATAGTCTCAAGATCTTGATTCCTAATCTCCATCCATTATCTCCATGATAGCAAATTCAAATAACTTTCAAGAGCTTCAACAAGTCACTAATCTTCAATGGCAATTTTAGTAGAGTTTTGGCATAAAGCATGCATAAAGATTATGTGTGATAAAAGGATTTTCAAATGTCTTTTTATATCTAACATTAGGAAATTTAAATTTTGAAATAACGTCTCGATATCACACAAAAACAAAAATTTAAAAATGGATTCCGAGGTGCACGGCGGGAGCCGACACCCCGCTAAGATTCAAAATCTTAAAAAATAGGGCAAGACTAGGGTGCGGGCGCCTAAGTCCAGGCCCCAATTTTCTGACCAGATCTGTATCTAGGGGGTCCTAGGGACCCATAACTCAAATTCTCTTTTCAGGTTCCATCAATAGTTATCTCGAAAAATGAATATTTTGCAACTAGGCACTAGCTAATCAGGGTTTCAGGAAGGCCAAAAATAAAGAGGTTAAGAGGTCACCAAAGGCGAGAAGCTAAATCGAGGGAAATTGTACCATTCCATATAGGAGGACAATTTTTGATATAACATTCAAGGACTTTAGCCGAGTAGGAAGTCTACTACATGCTTTAGGTCACTCAGAATATAGGGGAAGATTAGAATTTTATGATTTAGTTGTTCAATTAAGCCCAATTATGTTCAAAACCCTAATTATGCAAATTCGGAAGCAAACAGACAAATTACAGAAAATGCTCACACATAGAGATATCAATTCACAATCAAATGCATACCAGAGTTTGAAGTTCGAAAAATAGAAAGGTCGGTGACTAATGAGCGGGTACCCTAGTCCAGTGCCATACTTTTTGTCAGGATCTGGGAATCTTGTTTGCAACCTATTCCTGTTATTCTATAGATTCTTCAGTTGCAGGATCTGGAGGACTAATGAGCAGGTGCCCGAGTCTAGGTCCCTATTTTCTTCTCTGATCTACAATTTCGACAGTCTGTAGTGCTCTCTTGTAACTCCACTTTTTCTCCTCTTGCAACCTATAACCTAAAATCATGGAAAAATGGGTTGGGGGTTGTAGTGTTTAGAGGCTTGCCTTAGTCAAGCCCCGGAGAGACATTCAAGTCTTCTGAATACCATTGTCAGATAAAAAGTGTGTATCCTTGCGGGATAGAGGCAAAAATCTAAATGATAAATGATTGAAAATACAATTGATATCACCTTGTAGTGAAGATCTCATGGAAGGAAGATGCTCTCTTCATGCCATGAGGAGATGGATGCTAAATCTGCAAATACAAACACAATAACAATGCTCTACCTTGCAACACAATGAATATTTTGAATGTTTTAATCATAAGAATACATAAATTTTACAATTGTCATTTAGTTTACAAATGAATGCCTAAACATGCTTATATATGCAATTACAAACATTGCTGCTAAAAATTTCATAATTGAAACTTACCGTGTCGGCATAGGACCTAAATAACGGTCATAAACCAACACTTCAAAATTAAGCCTTATTTAAAATAGGGCAGGACTACGGCACAGGTGCCCAAGGCCTCCCCCCTATTTTAGACGGGATTTATGTCAAGTGCACCCCCTAGGTCCCATTTGCCATGAAACTTTCGGGTTTTCTTATCAGAATGTCAAATTATCATGTAAGATGTTTTAAATGCATTGTAAAGAACCGGGAGCTAAACCTTAAGAGGGAAAAGCCCCTAAAAGGACATTTTCCAATATAACACAGCTTATAATTGAAAAAACGGTCCGTAAACCATCAAATTCCAGGCCTAGGCCTCCGAGGACGCATTATTCTTATACACCATAAATTTGTAGAACGTTGTCTTTTATTTTGGGGACACCGAATCTGAAACTTCAAAAGAAATATATGAATCTCCCATTATTTCCCGTTTGATGACCTGTAAAGATTTAAAGATAAGAACACGTTTAAATTGAACAGCGGATCCTAAGCGATGTTTACTGCTCTTAGTGGCAGAATCATTACTTAATTCGTCAGAAAAGTCAAGTAGAAAAAACGAAGTGCGCATCGTTAGGAGTGATCATTTCGACGAGTGCGCTGACGATATAAACATGCAAATCATAAACTTTTTTAAGTGGCTTCTTCGAATAATTGTGTGGGGAGATTAGCCGACGTGAAAAACGTTTTCTTAGAAGTGAATAATTTCCAAAGAAAGTAGAAAAAACGTGGAAATTCAGTTGCTTGACTGCTTTAGATTGTAGGTTCCGTCACATTGGAATCCCACTGCTAAAGCGATTATAAAATTGGGCTACTCACAGAGAGAAGGCGTGTAGCTCGATCTATGTGGTTTTAGATTTTGGTCTTACTACTCATCTAGACTGTTTTAAATGGCTGACAAAACATCAACACCAACTACTACATAGACATATATTGCGAAAGTATATCACGTGTTTAAAGTCAAAGTCAGTCGAGACCACAAATAACGTCATACCTAAACAAGTAAATGACATTCTCATTTGTAAAGACTAGATAGAAATAAAAGCAGATGGAGACCACCACCAAAAAAAAAAAAATGAGTGATTTGAAATTTTATATTAAAATATTAATTTTGAAAAGTCAAACGGGTAATGGTAATTTTATACAAAATGTCGGGCAAAATTTATATTTGACCATGGAATTAGTGTGACCATCTAGGTAGACAAGCTTGACCATTCAACTGATTGTGGTTTAAAAATAGCCTGAAACATTTCACACCTGGAATTCCCACTGCTATAATGACTATAAAATGGGGCTAACTACAGAGAGAAAGTATGTCGCTTGATCTATGTGGTTTAGGATTTTGCTCATAGACTGTTTGCAATGGCTGACAGAGCTTCTGTAGTTTATGAGACAAGTGTTTTCTGTGTGTTGATGTTATTGTTGGCATTGCTATCTTTTGCTGCTGAAGCGAAGGTGCATTTTCACAAATGGAAAGTAAATTACCAGACATGGGCTCCCGATTGCGTGCAAGTGAACATCATCTCTATAAATGGACAATACCCGGGGCCGACCATCAGAGCAAGAGAAGGGGACACCGTCGTTGTCCAGTTAGAAAACTTGATGCCCACTGAAAATGTTGTTATTCATTGGCATGGCATTCGCCAGGTAAATTATCTGTTTTACTATTTGTTTCAGGCCCAATTTAAATTTCACACATGTTTGCAGGCAGAAAGTTCACCTACTGTAGATCAATTTATATAAAACCGCTTCATATTGTTGTATAATATGGTGTAATTTATAAACCATAACACATAATACAGTTATATATAATAAATTGTTATCGATAGAATATGATGTATGTACTATTATATGTAATGAGTTGTGATCCATATTAAACTATAATATGGATTGTACTGTTTTTTATTTCAGTTTTTTTTTTTTCTGTTATTGGACTGGGACTAGATTAACGTTCTGCAGAAATAACTCTCTTGGCGTTTTCCATTGTAGATCGGCACTCCCTGGGACGACGGGACGGCTTCCATGTCGCAGTGCGCAATCTATTCAGGCGAGACCTACGTATATAAATTCGTTGTGGACAGAGTAAGTTGGAATCTCTTTCAACATGAAATGCGTGCTTTACTTAACTATAATATTGATTATGAATATGTGAAATATAGCCGGGGACGTACTTCTATCACGGTCATTATGGCCTACAACGGTCAGCGGGGTTTTATGGGTCGCTGATAGTGGACACAGCTGGCAAAGAACCCTTCAACTACGATGGAGAGCTGAGCATCGTTTTAAACGACTGGTGGCACAAGAGCACCTACGAACAGGCCGTGGGAATCTCTTCCAATCCCTTCGTCTGGGTTGGGGAGCCTCAGGTAAATTATGTACATTTCATTTTTTTAGTCAAATGGCTATACAATCAAACGCTTACATAACATTTAAACTGGTGCTTTACAATCGTTTGAATCTAACGAATTTTTTTGTTGTTGTGCTGCTTCTTATCAGTCACTGCTGATAGAGGGCCGAGGGCAATACAACTGCTCAGCAACCAGCAAGTCCTGCAACACTACAAGCGCGCAGTGCTCGCCTTATGTCTTGCCGGTGAAACCTGGGATCACATACCGTCTCCATATTGCAAGTGTGGCGTCTCTTTCGGCCCTGAACTTTGTGATCCAGGTCGGTCAGCTTATTCCAAAATCTTTATTCACTAAATCGCCTGATTGAAACTAATGCCAGTCAATACATCCATTGTTTACATGTAAGATCCAATCCCACGTATGAGCGGCTGTTCAAGCCTTTCCCATGTTTCTCACATTTGGTTTTGTACAGGGACACAAGATGACGGTTGTGGAGGCAGACGGACATTACGTAGAGCCGTTGGAAGTAGACAACCTGGACGTCTACTCTGGCGAATCGTATTCCGTTCTGATAACGGCGAACCAGGACCCTTCTCAAAACTATTGGGCGGGTGTGAACGTGAGAGGCAGACAGCCCAAAACACCAACTGGACTGGCCGTCCTGAACTATATTCCCAATCCCTCAACGAAGCTCCCCACCGCGCCATCTCCCACGAGCCCACTGTGGAACGACTACGCCTACAGCAAGGCTCTGGCTAAGAAATTTGTGGCTCTGAAAGGACACGAAGAGCTTCCTCCGCTTGAGTCTCAAAGGCGGCTGATCCTTCTCAACACGCAGAACAAGATCAACGGATACACAAAGTGGGCGATCAACAACATTTCATTGGTGCCTCCTCCGACTCCGTACTTGGCTGCCATGAAATACAAAATCAAGGGCGCCTACGACACCACCCCACCTCCGGACGTCTACAGTCCCCGTAACTACAACATCACCATTCCTCCCCCAAATCCCAACGCCGTCGAAGGGAACGGCGTGTACGTCTTCACATTGAACTCCGTTGTGGATGTGATTCTTCAGAATGCGAATACTCTCACCGCCAACAATTCAGAGATCCATCCGTGGCATCTGCATGGCCACGATTTTTGGATTCTTGCATATGGAGAGGGCGTGTTCGACCCGGCAAAGGACCCTTTAAACTACAACACAGTTAATCCTCCGCTGCGCAACACAGTGGCGGTGTTTGCATATGGATGGACGGCCATTCGTTTTAAAGCCAATAATCCAGGAGTATGGGCTTTCCACTGCCATTTGGAGGCCCACTTTTTCATGGGGATGGGAGTTATGTTTGCAGAGGGAATAGAGAAAGTAGGAAAGTTGCCCAGTGCAGTGATGGGATGTGGCCTCACCAAGAATAAAATTCACATGCATCACTGATCTCTCTGCTAGAGGCACCAATTTTTCTAAGGTAATGCTTTTATCAATTATCAACCCCATCATCTATGCACCCTGGTGCTGTAATTGGAACTCCTGTAATGTTGGACCATAAGAACCATATAAATTATACAAGTTTTTCGCATTTCAAGAATTTGATGCGACAATGACAGGAGGGTTCTGTGTTTTCTTTCCGATTTAAAAGAGCTTATGAAATAAAATAAATTATCTATTTAAAAAGTAATCATATGCCAAGCAAAAAGTAATCTAACGTGAAAGTGTCCTTTGTTGGTGTTTGATGTTGAGTGTCACCAAAGGTGCTATTAAATGACCGATAGGCACAAATATTTATAGGCCTATCACTAAATAGTTTATATTTATTTTTATTAGAAAGTTACTACATGTAGTAGTTAGTGGAAAAGGCTATAAATACTATAAGAAACTTAATTATTGTGTGTGTTTGAATTTTAACATCTATGTTTGTTTTAAGTGTCTTTGAATTTTGTTTGTTTGACATGTTTAAACTTTAGGCATTACTTTGTGTGCATTTATTGTTTAAACTTTTGGCATTCACTTTGTATGTGTGTTTGAACTTTGGCATCCACTTATTGTTTGTGTGAAGTGTGCATTTGAACTTTGACATCCCTTTATTATTTGAGTGAGTTTTTTACGTTCACTTTGTGTGTGTGAAATGTTTATAAACTAACTTTTATAATCACTTTGTGTGTGTGAGTGAGCTAATTTTGACATTCACTTGGATTTGAGTCACTCAATGTTTGTGTATTGGCATCCACTTTGCTTATGTGAATCATATTTTCGAACTTTGCTGGTATTATGCAAGGGACTAGACTTGTGGCTCATCGTGCTACATACCTAATGGTCTAAGCCTAAAATGGTAGCATGCAATGCAGGCGAGGATAAGGTTTGGCAGAATGCATAGGAGATGGTAGTAAAGTGTGGACCTAATCTGATCACTAGATTAGGTGATGGTTAGGTTGGCCAATAAAGTCTTAAGTCATATCAGCAGGAAGAGATTCAAGTTGTGGAAAGAAAGTGGTGGCACAAAAATGTAGATCAAGACGGAAAAAATCTAGATAAAATCTATCCTGGGATTCCTTAGTCCTTTCGGGAGGTGGTGGACCTCAGTTCATGGGTTGGAACTACAAAAGAAAGGAGAAGTTGGGCCAATTTTCTTGCTGAAGATAGTGTTGCACCATGATGCAATCTGTGAGTATCCATTCAATCCTACAGATGGATGGTGGCTTCGACTCATTGTTTTCCCACTCGAGGAGGTGTGTGAAGGTCGTAGTGGCTAGAAATCTTATAAATTAGAGAAGGTTGCTCAAGCTTCTTCATCTAAGCGATGGTTGCCAAAATGCATTTCGGTTTGAAGTGCAAGTGTGAAGATGATGACACAGAGCAACAACTAAGGAGACTGTTCAAAGCAGAAGATTCCAAGGTTAGGAAAGCGATCAAGAATATTATTGGGCAAAAGGCCATACAGGCAGGCCATACACACGATGGGGAGTTTCTGGAGATCTTCTACACAATGTGGCCCAAGCCACAGGAGCAATGCACCATACCTCAAGATTTGTCAGCTTTGTGGTGAACAATGAGATTATTGACATGAGATAATGAAGTCTATCACAAAGATCAATATTAATCCAAAGAAAGGATACATTGCTGAAATTTTTGATGCTAAAACTTTTAAAAAGAAACAAAATGTTGTAGAAGCACTGAAGATTTTTAGAGACGGCCTAGAGAATTGTGAGATGACTGCCTTTACTAAAGTTATGTTAGCGTTTTTGGTGATCTTTTTTCCCCTCAATAGCTGGAGAGGGTCAATGTACTCATGGATGGGATCAATACCATCTCACTCACAATGTATATTCTTTTCTTTTCAATAAAGGGAGCTACCCCCTCTGGTAGCACTTGCCATAAAAAAATTAATGTTTCACAAAAATTAAATAAAATAATCTAAAATATTTTTTTCATTGTCTTTAATCATATATTTCATTCTTATTCCCCTTTAATTTATAATAAAAATATATATATATCTATTCAAAATAATATTATAAAATAATTGAAATATTTTACATCTTTAACATTATTGAAAAATGGTATGCATACACAGATTTACATCATTGCACTTGCATAGTAATAAATATAAAACATAGAATAATGTATTATAGTCTTAAGATGATTTTCACATTGCATTACATTGGCTTTATAAAAGCCTCTTCCTTTTAACTATTTGATAACTACCTAGATAACCTCCATACGGGAATGTAACTCCCACAAACTAACAAACTAACTATTGTTTTATTTACTAACATTTATTTAATATGCATAAACTAACCTAAAAAATATAAATTTAACAATGTAATACCATTGTTATTATGACTATTATGCCAACATTCCTCCCCTTATTACATTGTTCCTACAATAGTACCAAGGGACCCCCCTAAATGCTAATATACTTAACAAAGCTAATTACATAATATGAATACATATTTTATAGAAGATCTTATCCTAAAAGAACAAATTCTAAACCAAGCGAGGCTCCATCAAGTTTTCTCTTGACCCTCAAAAAGGTGTAGCTTCGAGCTGTGTTCTTGAGCTCTCAGTCTCGAACTCTCAAATCATAGTCTTGAATTATTCAACAACAATCCCTAAGAGATACGATAGATCTCTATCATTGTCTAGTGACTGCGAAAGGGTATAATTCTTGATCATATACTCTAAAGCTTGCTTGACAACAATTCATATTGAACTCAACACCAAATCCTAAACCTGTCTTCAGAACATAATCTTCACAAAACATGCATTCTTCAAATCTGTCAGCAACAAGAAAAAGCAAAAAACTAAAGCCAAAAAATGCTTCTCATGCAAAGCATCATCTCAAAGTGAGAAGCTAACTTGAGATGATAAAAATTCCTCCATCCTCTAATGCCACCAGCCTCCAATATGACCCTATTACACTTTAACCAACTTATGTCTTAGATGAGTCTTTGGAGGCCTCATCAAGAATAGAAAAGATGGCCCTAAAAGCATAAGCGATCTTTGACATATGTGCATTCATGATTAAAAGATGATAATGTCAATTTGAACCAATGATAGACCCATACACTAATCAACCTTATACCTCCATAAACATAAATATATCCTTAAAACTCCTTATACCTTCTATGTAATTACTATGATGCAAAATAAATTTCAAACCATAGACATCTTACAAAGAAACCAAACTTCTTACAAAATCCCTTATCTCTCCAATTAAAAAATACTCTTACATTTCAAATTTTAATGCTCATTCATTGATAGTGCATAGATAAAGCATTGTTGCTTCTTTTGACAACGTTGTTCTGAATGAACCCTGTGTACAGGCCAACACAACCCTTCAACTCCCTCCACGCACTGCTAGCTTCACATGCCTCTATTTGGAATCTCAATCATTAAACCTTAAACTCAAATCTGTATAATCCTTGACTATCTCTACCTCTATCACTGTCCACTTAAAATTAGGGCTTGAATAGATCAATCCAGAGTCTCCACGCAGTCAACAATCTTCTACTCTTCTTTCAATGTTTTAGTACTACAATATTGTGCCCACATAAAGAAACCATGGCGGCATCCAAAGGAGGCTACAATGTTATTGCAGATAGGATCAACTTGGTTTTGAGGAGGAAAGAAAATGATAAGAGATGAATGTCTGTAAGAGAGGCTCACCCTAAAAAGAACAATAATAATATTATTTTTAAATCTTCTCTCGCCCTCCCATTGAACATATCTTCTCTACAGATTTGAAATGTCTTTATATAAAATGAACTCCACACTTCTCAAATGCTACTAGGAAGATTCAGATTTCAATGTTGCCATTCAGTGCCTGGAAAAATATCCACGCGTAGGTGTATCTTCATTTTTACGGCACAAAATCATTTTCTCTTCTTCAAACACACAGGGACACAGAAATCTTCAATGCTCTGATACCATGTTAAAAAAATGGTATGCATGCATAGATTTACATCATTGCACTTGCACAGTAATAAACATAAAACATAGAATAATATATTATAGTCTTCAGATGATTTTCACATTGCATTACATGGGCTTTATAAAATCCTCTTCCCTCTAACTATTTGATAATTACCTACATAACCTCCATACGGGAATGTAACCCCCCACAAACTAACAAACTAACTATTTCTTTATTTACTAACATTTATTTAATATGCATAAACTAACCTATAAATGCAAATTTAACAATGTAATACCATTGTTACTATGACTATTATGTAAACAAACATATATAATTATAAATGTCTTAAAAAATAATATTATTAAAAGAATAAAATTTAAAATAAAACTCAAATAGAATGAACTAACACCCAACTACTACATAGAAATATCTCAGCAAGGCACGTTACGTGTTTAAAGAAAAGCCATCAACATACATTCATGTCACTCTAGACAAACAACGTTATACCAAACAATGTCAATCTTTTATAGACATTTGATATAAGTCACACAATAAAAGGAGAACAGAGATAGAAAAAGGTGAGTGATTTGAAATATTGATATGCATGATGCACCCAAAATGTTGTTGAATTATCAAGTTAGTCACTGAAACTTCCAACATATAAAATTTGGAGTCTGGAAGTCATTTTAGCACATCCATTGGACTTCAAGACATTGGGATTTTTTCATGTGGATGTTTTAAGGTTACATGAAAAATTTGTTGGATTAATTGTCACACTTTTAACGGTCATTTTAGATAAGGTGAAGATGTCAATTTGGAAATTTACTAATACCTATTGGTTTTGGTGTAATGATAAATCTACATGTGGTATGAGAGCCTCAACCCAAGTTTAATTTCCCTAAATTACATCAGAAAAGTGTGTTGCAATAATCGTGCACCTTTGAAAATTAATATCATGGATTAATGACCACTCTAAACATAGATAAAGATGTCAATTTAAAAAATTACTTCAAGTTTTTTTATAACCGCAAATCTACAAAATTAAACATAATAAAAATAAGAAGTCAAAGTTAAATAGTGGATGGTTTACACTTGGGATTCCCACTGCTAAAATGACTATAAAATGGGGCTACATGTAGATAAAAAGTGTGTAGATCGATCTATATGGTTTTAGATTTTGGTCATAACACTCATCTAGAATGTTTACAATGGTTGACAGAACTTCTGTAGTTTATGAGCCAAGTGTTTTTTGTGTGTTGTTATTGTTGGCACTGTTGTCTTTTGTTGCTGAAGCGAAGGTGCATTTTCACAAATGGAAAGTAAATTACCAGACATGGGCTCCTGATTACGTGTAGGTGAACATCATCTCAACACACAGAACAAGATCAATGAATACATAAAGTGGGTGATTAACAACATTTCACTGCTACGTCCTCTGACTGCCTACTTGGCCACCATGAAATACAAAATCTGAAAGGGAAGGAGAACCCAGCATCCACCTCACAACATCCTATATTTTACTTAAACAAATGATTAATAACTTGATGCAAGCACATACTATTATGATCTTAAAGAGGAAACAAACATAGTTGATTTCTCGTCACATTAACCCTTAGAGGAAAGATAATGTAGCTTACAAATCTAAGAAAATTTAAACTAATACAAATATAGAAATAAATAAGTAAAGAGATGGAAAAAATACACAAAACTATTTTATGTATTTAAGAGATTTTATTGTATTTTAAATCTATTTTATTTACAACATACATACATGGACACATAAATTTTAATTTTAATTGTAACATAAGAATTATTTTATTTTATCTACATTATTTAAATTATTTTTATTTCAGTTGAAGAGCTATTTTTTGGTCTAGTACCCTTGTTTTACTTTTGTATGTAACTTTTAATTTTACTTTTAAAAAAACTACCTTTCATTATTTTGGTAATTCTTTTGTTTTGTTTTTACTTCGAATAGTGTAGTACATCTATGTTACTTTTTAATAGTTTCATTGTAGGTATTAATAAATATTTTAAATATTTGATGTTTTTATATTGAAAAAATAAATGTTGTCTCTAAATAGTTTTTTTTTTCATTTTCTTTCAGTCACAACATTAGATGCTTCTCTTACTGCTACAACTAGAGGTTACACCTCTCCCTATAACTACATGAATATACACTTTATCTTATCAGATACCATGATAATAGGCTTGGTTAGCACTCACAAGTCTAATAGTTCAAACTCAATATTATGATGCATGATTGGAGTGGAGAAACAACTATAGTATTTGTGAAAAAGAGCTTGGATGATAGCCTTCCTAGTATAGTTGTATTAATTGTTTACATTATATTCATTTTAGTTGCTGATCTTTTTTTTGTAGTACCCTTGTTTTAGCTTTGTATGTAACTTTTAATTTTTACTTTTGGGAAAACCACCTTTCATTATTTTTGTAATTCTTTTTTTTTTTAATAATTTCCAAAAGTGTAGTAAGTCTTATATACTTATATGTTACTTTTTAATAGTTTCATTTATAGGTTTTAATATATATTTTTAATATTTGATGTCTTTATATTGAAAAATAGATGTTGGTTTTAAATAGTTTTTCCTTCATTTTATTTCACAGTCACAACATAAATGCTTCTCCCTACTACAACTAGAGGTTACACTATGATAATAAGTTTGGTTAGCACTCACACTTGTAATACTTCAAACTCAATAATCAATATTATGATGCACAATTGGAACAAAGCAACAACTATAATATTTGTGAAAAAAACCTACCTAATTACAAGCTTGTAAACTAATTAATACAATTATACTCAAAACTTCATGAAACAAAACCCTTTTAAACAAAGTGTTTATTCCCTCCTCAAAACTTAAAAATAGATGTTAATTCTCAATTTATTAATATAACATAATAAATATCCCACCTTTATAAATATCTAGCTAAAATGCTCTCAAAATAATTTTAATCAACTCGATGAAATACTAATCAAACTTATAAGTATCTATCCGCGTAGCCATTGTATTTTAGGTTGCGATAGCTAGTCTATTCTCTTGTCAAAGTGCGCGGCCTGACTGACTATTGGTGTCGGTGGTGTAGAACGCTGACGTGTCTGTGCGGCCTTTACCTTTTGCTATACTCTCCATTGCTTCTAAAATAATAGATACAGCCCTTCTAGCTTCTCAAATCAACTGCTTTCATTCATCAAAAACAATTTCGATTACTTTGAACTTCTCTTTCCTTTATTTTACATCAGAAACAGCACCAGGAATTATAGTTAAAGATGTTCCTACGGAGATTTTCAGCGGAAAGATGGCGGCACTTAATTCTGGATATTCCAAAAGAGCATATGTGACTTTCCTCACCGGATCAAAAGATTACGTTAAAGGCGTTGTGGGTCTCGCCAAGGGGCCCAGAAAGGCCAAGAGTTTGTATCTTCTGATGGTGGCCGTCTTATCAGATGTCCCACACAACCACAGGTTTCAATTGGATAACCAGCATTTTTTCTTTCTGTGATTTTCATTTAACAAAATTTAAACTGAGATTTTGGAATGTAAAATTGTTATTGATTATTTGACCATTGAAATGGATAATATTTAATTAGAGTGATTTCTATATTATTATGAACTACTTCTACGAGGAAACGTGAACTCACACACCCTAATATCAGTTTCCCCAACAAGGTGATGCTGAGTTGTTGGAGGAGCATGATGGAAACTCTCATGTCTACCCTTCCAAGACCCTTTGCAGGGCAGGTAATTCATATTTGCTTTGTTTTCATCCTTGCAAACATTACTAATTTTGCCTGAGCTGATATTAACTACAGTAACCCATTTTTCTTTTCAGGATTTCTTAAACATGTTTTCAAAAGCTGTACAAACCCATCTCTATGGAGTACAATGTGGTGCTAGCTATGTTATGGCATCATTCAGAGAATGTTGACCTGGTTAGGGTGAAAATTCTGCACTAATTTCAGATATTTATTAGGGGAAAAGACCCAATATCTGAGATAGTTCCAATGACTGAGATAGTATTTGTGCATTTAAGGTTCAATATTTTTAAAATTTTAGCATAGTAGTTGTGACTTTAAGGTTGTTAGTGTTGACTATAAATACTAATAATTGAATGAAATGTGCCCTTTAAATCTAAAAAACAACCAATTATGCGATGCCACATCAGCGCACCAACAAAACATGACTTAATGCACACCTATTAGTCCAGTTTTTTTGGGGGGGAACTATTTGACACCTCATCAAAAAACACGCTGATGTAGTATTATATTTGATGATGTGACCCTGAAACCTTAGTTATAAAGAGGGGCCTTGCCAAATAAACTATTGTAAAAAATTTAGAGTGATTAGATATTGCCAAGTATAATTTTGAGAGGTGTAAAGTTAGAGTGCTCAACTACTGAATTCTCTCCCCTACCATTTTGAAAAAAATCGTCAATTGAATTCTGATTTTGCCGTGAATGTTGTCATTGATGGCGACTCTGCCACTTTGTATGTTCTGTAAAAGCGTTCTCTAAATTTGTCCAAATTTCCAAACTTGTTAGGTGCAGGTTCATTCCAGAGAGTTTGGAGCGCATTCCAGGGAGAAGGGGTTGCATGTACACCATTCAGAGCAATATTTTTGACAGGAAATTTACGCCACTGTAGACAATAGTTTCTGAAAAAGGCCTGCGGTGGATGATTTGCGATTGCAGCTGGCGGACATTTATGAGCTTGTTTGTAAATATAAAAGATTGAGATTGAAAAAACGTATATTTAATTGTTTCTCGTGGTGAGACATCTCTCCATCATATTCTGACTTAATAACTTTGATAACGTAAAAATAGTGCATATGCATTGCTTAACCACTCCCAACAATAAATGAATCTTTTTTTTTCCCTAAATTTTGACAACGATAATGTACTCATATTTTGTAACGAGTGGATCACACAATTATCTAACTACCCCCAATAATAAATGAATTATTTCATGTCTAAATTCCTATGGCCTATATTTCCTATCGCCTATATTGTAAATAAATACCTTTCAATTCTGTTATGACATTGAGTAGTAGTTCACATAATTGTCTAACAACCTCAACAATAAATTAATTATTCCAACATCCAAATTCCCATGGTCTATATTGTATATAAATACATTTCAATTCTATTATGATGTTGAGTAGTGGCTCACACAATTATGTAAGCACCCCAACAATTAAAGAATTATTCCACCGTACAAAGTCCCATGATCTATATTGTATATAGATACATTTTAATTCTTTTATGATGTTAAGTAGTGGTTCACACAATTATCTGACTACCTCAACAATAAATGAATTATTCCATGGTCCAAACTCCCATGGCCTATATTGTATATAAACACATTTCAACTCTATTATAGTGTTTTAGTAGGATTCGATTGTGTAGTTTTTGAATCAAATTCACTAGCCTATATTTCAAGAGTAGTGGTCCATATGATTGCCTAACCACCCTAACAATAAATGAATCATTCTATTGTCCAAACTTTGTAGGCCTATATTGTATATAACTGCATTCAATTCTTTTATGAAGTTTTATCTACAATCAATTGTATAGTTTTTAAGTCGAACTCATTGACCCATATTTCATGAGTAGTGGTTCACATGAACCCATCTCTCATGAGCATGAATGGTCCACTTAGCACTCATTGCATCTAGGTGATGCTCATAGGGTTGAGGCATCAGGATTTATCGAGAGGTCACGTATCCTGATACTACTCTAACTCAAGTATGCTTTACCATGGTGTTTTGCCCTATATCAAGCCCACTTAACCTAGTAATCTATTTGCATAAAGTATAGGCTAATGGGTTTGACTCAAAAATTATGTAGTTAAATCGTCATAAAACACCATACTTGACACATTACAAAAAAATCATCTTATCACATTTCAATTTTGTTCATTCTAGAACATAAATTTTCCTACTTTTTAATTTGAAAGAATTTGTACATTTATACAAGAATCAACACCAAGTATATCTACTTTACAATTTATTTGTTTATTTAATATAACTTAACATATTTGCATCTAGGGATACTAAAATGTATTACATCCACATGTAGAGATTCTAAAACGTACTACAAACTCTCTATTTTTTCATAATATTTTTGTTCATTTGCATTATGGCAAAGCAAGATATTTTGATTTTGTCATAAAATAATTTATCAATTTTATTTTGTGGTTTCAATAAGAAAATCTTATTTAGAATATTTTTTAGTCTAATTTGTGGTGTGAGAGTAATGTTTCTAAATTTGCTAAGGTAATTGTGCTGATAATTTGATAATTGCAATGCAATTGATAAGTTTTGCAATATATTTTATTTATTTGATATTTTTTTTTAAGTTTGTAATTTATACAATTTTCAATTTTTTTTAAAGGTGTTTGAATTTTATTGATGTGTTTGTTAGGTTGTAGTTGATATTGCTAATGAAAATTATGTGTGATCAATCGGTTCTCAAAAATCTTTTGTTTATGCAATAAAAAATGTTTAAATTATCGTAACTTTAAATCTTTTAATAATTTCAACAATTTAAATATTTAAGTATTTAAAACTAAAACTAAGAAACATTCGAAGGTAATAAAAACTAAGAGGATTTTTATAGCAACTTACTATCATATGTGGCAATTTTGAATTACTCCCAAATTTTTACAGCAGCTTATTTGGCAAGGCCCCTACTTATAACTAAAGTTTCAAGTCCACATCATGAAATATGATGCCACATTAACATCCTTTTTGTTGAGATGTTTAAAAAGCCCAAAAAGAAGGGTAGATCCATAGTTATGCATCAAGTCACATTTTGTTGGTGTGCTCGTGTAGCATCACATGATTTGTTGCTATTTAAATCTAAAGAATACATTTCATTCAATTATAACTACTTATGATCAATACTAACAACTTTCAACTAACAACTTTCAACTACTAATTCTATACTGTTAGAAATATTGGACATCAAAATTATATCTTACCAAAATTGATGCCTCAATAAGAGAGATCAGTAGTGCATGTCAATTTTATTCTTGTTGATCAGTAGTGCATGTCAATTTTATTCTTGGTGAGGCCACATCCCATGGCTGCATTAGGCAACTTCCCCACTTTATCTATTCCCTCTGCAAACATCACTCCCATTCCCATGAAAAAGTGGGCCTCCAAATGGCAGTGGAAAGCCCATACGCCTGGATTATCCGCTTTAAAACGAATGGCCGTCCAACCAAATGGAAACACCGCCACTGTGTTGCGCAGCGGAGGATTGACCGTATTGTAGTTTAGAGGGTCCTTTGACGGATCAAATACGCCTTCTCCATATCCAAGAATCCAGAAATCGTGGCCGTGCAGATGCCATGGATGGATCTCTGAATTGTTGACGTTGAGAGTATTCGCATTCTGAAGAATCACATCCACAACGGAGTTCGATGTGAAGACATACACGCCGTTCCCTTCGACGGCGTTGGGATTTGGGGGAGGAATTGTGATGTTGTAGTTACGGGGACTGTAGACGTCCGGAGGTGGGGTGGTGTCGTAGGCGCCCTTGATTTTGTATTTCATGGCGGCCAAGTACGGAGTCGGAGGAGGCACCAGTGAAATGTTGTTGATCGCCCACTTTGTGTATCCGTTGATCTTGTTCTGCGTGTTGAGAAGGATCAGCCGCCTTTGGGACTCAAGTGGGGGAAGTTCTTCGTGTCCTTTCAGAGCCACGAATTTCTTAGCCAAAGCTTTGCTGTAGGCGTAGTCGTTCCACAGAGGGCTGGTGGGAGATGGCGCGGTGGGGAGTTTGGTTGAGGGATTGGGTAGATAGTTGAGGATGGCCAGTCCAGTTGTTGTGTTGGGCTTCCTGCCTCTCACATTCACACCCGCCCAATAGTTTTGAGAAGGGTCCTGGTTCGCCATTATCAGAACAGAATACGATTCACCAGAATATATGTCCAGGTTGTCTAATTCCACCGGCTCTACGTAATGCCCGTCTGCCTCCACAACTGTCATTTTATGTCCCTGTACAAAACCACCAAATGTGAGAAACATGGAGAAAGCTTAAACAATCCCATTTAGGTGGGGTTGGCTTCTCCGCGTAAACAACATGAGCATTGACTAGACTACCAGGTAATATACTATTTATTTCTGGTGAGTAAAGATTTTGGATTAAGATGACTGACTTGGACCACAAAGTTGAGGGCCGAAAGAGACGCTACACTAGCAATACGGAGGCGGTATGTATTCCCAGGTTGCATTGGCAAGACATAAGGCGAGCACTGGGTGTTTGTAGCGTTACAAGAATTGTCGGTAGCTAAGCATTTGTATTGTCCTCGTCCCTCTATCAGGAGTGACTGGTACAAAGCACCACAAAACAATTGTCAGATGTAAACTATTAGTAAATATCATTCTACATCTTTTATGTTACCAGAAACAAGAAACGTGAAACTCAACAGTAACAGCAACGCAACGAAAAACAGGATTTGAAAAAGTTACCCATAAAACACCGGGATATATATATTAAATATATTTTTCAAAATATAATATAAATTTTATATACAATTAATTATATTAATTTTATTTACTATTGATATTATAATGATTATATCATTATATTAATTATATCAAAATTAATTAATTAATAAATATTTAAATTTATAATCAAAAATATATTATTAAATAAATATATATATTCAAGTTAAAATATTATTTTACTCAATTTAAAAATTATTAATAGTAAACAATTTAAAAAACAAGTGAGGCTATGATTGCCCTCACTATGAAGCAAATTTTTTGTGAAGGTCATCTATTTGAAATTGCCCTTCAAATATTAAAGTCTACCTATTTTAAAAGTATATATTTATATATATATATATATATATACAAAATTTAACAATTTACATGAATAAATTAGAGTGCTTCTGGATTAAACTGTGTATGTTTTTGCTTCAACATTTCGGATCATACTCCATTATCCATCATCAGGAAGAGGACAATGTGTGAATTGGATAGCAAACTGGACCTTATAAAGGAGTAAGCGAAGAAAACAAGGCAGGGAACGCAAAATGAGGGCGAGGAGGTGATGTGTGTACATGATCCGAAACGTTGTCCTCTTCCTGATGATGGATCATTGAGCATGATCTGAAACGTTGAAGCAAAAAACATACACAGATTAATCCAGAAGCACTCTAATTTATTCATGCACTGTGGAAAACTAATGCCTACAATTTACATGAAATCTTACGTTTCAAGCCATATAATCTTCTTAAAATTTTAATTATATTTTAGGGCTAAAATGACAAAATATACAAATATTAAAGCCTACCTATTTAAAATTTGACAATTTACATGAAATCTTACCTGTCAAGCCATATAATGTTCTTAAAATTTTAATTATATTTTATAGTTAAAATGACTAAATACCGCCACACAACCATCAAATTTAGGCCATGTCCCCAACAATCATACTTCTTAAAAAAATAAAATAAATACAAAAGAAGATTCTTATAAAAATCAAGAAATAAAGTAAGTACATGTGGAAAAGCAAAAGAAACAACAATATATGTATTTTTTAACCAAATGTTTAGAAGAAAACGACATAAATGAGGTGCCTTTTCTTGGAACACTGCTCTACTTAAATATTATAGAAGCTATTGGGATGATGTTTAAGAATAGCAATAAAATATTGATTTAAATAATATAAGAATGGTTGGAATGATGTTTAAGAATAACCATTAAATATTAATTTAAATATTAAAAATATAGCAATAATAACAACATATCATATCTATTTTAAATGTCAGAGTATAATCTATAGACTATATATTTTATACTAACACATTTTATATATACTAATAATTTTTTTAAAAAAGTCATATTAATTTATATTAAAGAAATTATAACGTAATATATTTATTACCAGTTGACTCTTGACATTTGTGATGTTTAAGTCCACTAACTTAAATATCATCCTATAATTGTCAAAAAAAACAGGAGCATTGACCAATGACTGTATATCAATCCTAAAAGTAACAACATAGCAATTATATGTAAATAATTAAAGCCCTAATTAAGAGAACTTTGCTAAATGAAATGTAGATGATATACCTGAGGCTCCCCAACCCAGACGAAGGGATTGGAAGAGAGGCCCACGGCCTGTTCGTAGGTGGTCTTGTGCCACCAGTCGTCTAAAATGATGCTCAGCTCTCCATGGTAGGTGAAGGCTTCTTTGCCCGCCGCGTCCACTATCAGCGACCCATAAAACCCTGCTGATCGCTGTAGGCCATAATGACCATGGTAGAAGAACGTCCCCGGCTGCATTTCACATATTCATAATCAATATTATAGTTAAGTGAAGCACGCATTTCATATTGAGAGAGATCCCAACTTACTTTGTCCGCAACGAACTTATACACGTAGGTTTCGCCTGAATAGATTGCACACTGCGACATGGAAGCCGTCCCGTCGTTCCAGGGAGTGCCGATCTGCAATGCAACACGCCAAGAGAGTTATATCTATTAAAAAGGATATAACAAACAGTACACGCACTGCAGTTTCTGGATAAAAACCCACAATACACTTAGTATAGTCTATGGATAACAAGCTATTATCTGTTGGACTAACGACACATTTAGGGAATTGATCTCATGGACTAACTGCCACTTTGGGTCTAGGTGAAGGTGCGGATTTGAAAGTTCACTAACACTTGTAGGTTTTGGTGTAACGGTAAACCTATAAATGATATCAGAACCTCAACCCAAATTTTCTACCTGACAGGTTAGTGACATTTAAACTGGACTTGAACTGGGCCCAAAATGAGAAGAAAAATGGATCATTTACCTGGCGAATGCCATGCCAGTGAATAACAACATTTTCAGTGGGCAACAAGTTTTCTAACTGGACAACAACAGTGTCCCCTTCTCTTGCTCTGATGGTCGGCCCCGGGTATTGTCCATTTATAGAGATGATGTTCGCTTGCACGCAATCAGGAGCCCATTTCTGGTAATTTACTTTCCATTTGTGAAAATGCACCTTCGCTTCAGCAGCAAAAGATAACAGTGCCAAAAATAAAGACAACACACAGAAAACACTTGGCTTATAAACTACAGAAGCTCTGTCAGCCATTGCAAACACTCTAGATGAGTAGTATGACCACAATCTGAAACCACATAGATCAAGTTACATTCTATTTCTGTCTCTCTGCATGTAGGCCCATTTTATAGGCGTTTTAGTAGGAGGAGTCCCAAGTGTGAACCACCCAATGATCAATTTTGACGTCTTGTTTTTAACTGCCTTCTACATTTTACTCTGGCCTTAAAGTGCCCACACAGAAATTGCCAATATATTGAAGTCCAATAAACGTGCTAGGACGACTTCAAACTTCAAATTTTAACTGAAGTTTCAGGGACCAATCTGATAACATGGCAAAGTTTTGGATTCACCCACAACGTATATGGCCCCGTAATTCAACCTTTCAAATCATTCACCTTCTCTCTGTCTCAGTCCTGCTTTTATTGTGAGACTTTTGTGTTTCTAGAAATGACATGTCGTTCGTTTGGTATGACGTTGTTATTTTTCTAGACTGATATGTATGTTCATGGCTTTTTTTTAAACGCGTTATATACTTTGCTAAGATATTTCTGTGTAGTAGTTGGTGTTGTTGGGTCTATTTGAGTTTTAATATAATTTTTTATTTTTGAAGTGATAAGACACCCATACTATGTTAAAAAGCCTAATTACATAACAAACCAAGAATGTATCATCTGGCTGATAATAATTAAAAAAAACTTCCTGATAATAATTTTAATCATGATGCTCTTGAGGAAGCTGAAGTCGGAAAGGAAGAGCAAAGGCACGAGTACCTGGCGCACGAGGGGGGCTGCGCTAGGCTAGGCTAGGGGCATAACTTTATATTTGAGTTTTAATTTTAATTTTATATTTTTTAAATAATATTTTTATTTTTTTAAATATTTATGATTTTACAAAATTTTTATTGTTTTAAAAATTAAAAATTGAAAAATTAGTAGTTGTATGTGAATGTTTCTGGATTTGACTGTGTTACTTCTTTTTACTCAACGTTTCGGATCAGACTTAGTGATCCATCGTAGGAGAATATAATTAGTTTTTAAATGTATTTGTTTTACTTTTGTATGTAACTTTTAATTTTATTTTTGGAAATATATAATTTTATAAGTTTAAAGTATTTTATTTTTTTAATAATATTATTTTAAATAGATATTTTTTATTTTTAAATAAATATTATTTATTGATTTATTTTAATTGAAGTTATTATTATTTATTATAAATTGAAGGAGAATAAGAATGAAATATGATTAAAGCAAAATCTAAAATGAATTTAATTTTTTTATAAAAAAATTTAACATAAATTTTAAATGTTTATCATAAATTTTATTAATTCTTTTCTTTTAAAAGTTTATTACTAATGCCTATTTTGATGATTAATACCGTTTAATGTAAGAAGTAATGGTCTTATCAATTTGTAATGTTAAAAATATATACATTGTATTTTTTCACCATCATTTTGTACTCATTTTGATTAGGTTGTCTTTTATGCAATTTCTAGTATACAAATAATGTGTTACAACATTGAAGTTGACAAATAACATGATCTTTACGTGTTTCCATTAGCATACATCACCAGGGACTAATTCTTAATATCTATTCCATCAATTCATGATGTCAAGTCACTTCTATAGTCATAGAATTGATTGAGGTTAGATCTATGAGCATTGAGTACAAAAATGACCCCTAAACTTTCAAAATCCTAATTTAAAATTGGGTTCTTGCTGAATTCCTCCTATTAGTTATATTAGTTGACTAAAGTGTGAATTTTTTATGTGGTATGGTGTTATATTTAATGAAAACCTTCATTGCTATCTATTTGTACTATTTAAGATTATTGGGAGTGTTAAATCATTATCACATAGCACTAAATAACACATATTTATTTATTGCAACTTATATAAAAGAATATCAAAGGTATATTATGTAGAAATACATTGTAATTGATTACAACTATGGCTTATAAGGCCATTTTATTGAACTACATTTCTCAACCATTTGATCCAAAGGGGAAACAAACAAATGATCTAGAACTATGTATGTTAATATTTGAAACAAAAAGGAACTAAAACAATGCAAATAAGAGAACCTAATTTCAAGCAAATAAATGCAAACAAATGGTGAAATGGAAACAAGATTATCACCAACACAAACCTTGATGCCTATGGGATATGCTCAAGATGATTATTGTTGTTGAGAGTTAATGTAGTTGCTCATTCCAATATCATGAGGTTGCTTTGCATCCAATTCCAACCTTCGAAATGGCTTAGGAAATTAGAGATTTATAAATTTACGATGAGGATAATGGATGGTGAATATTTGATCTTGTGCAATGGAGGGAGGGGGTTGATCCATTTGCAAGAGAGAATAAGAATCTTACAAGTGGCATCCTGTGATTGGTGCACATTATTCTAGGGCAAAGATTGAAAAGACATGGAGGGTGGAGATTTTCTTGTTTTGATGGATGGTGAGGATTGAAAAAGGTACCTTTTGGAGCCTTTTGAATTTCAAGTCTTGTGGAAGGTTGACTTTGTATGTTTTAAACAAAGTGATGGAGGAATGTGCAAATGATTAGTTGGTTGATTAAACTTGGTTTATTTATTCAACTAACGATGAGGAGAATATTGGATAAATTAAATAAATATTATGTATTTATTTAATTTATGGACGAATGTTGAGAGAATAATTGGTTTAATCAAATAAATGTGTTTTATTCAATTAAAAATTTAACATTAGAAGAAGGGTTAAATTAGTTAAATAAATAAATATAATTTATTTAATTAATATCAAAAGAATACTTATATTTATTAATTAAATAATCATGATTTATTTAATTAATATTAGAAGGGTGATAAAATTGATTAATTATAAAAAATATAATTAATTTACTTAACATTAGAAGGAGAGATGAGAGATAGATCTGGTGTGATGATAGTAGAAATATGGGAATGCATTTTAGGTGTCTACAACAACATCTATAAACCTAACTCACCCTACTACTCTATAAACTCAATCACTTGTCTCTTAGTATTGATCAACCTATATCAACACTTGTATGCATTCTTTCAATGCCTAGCGCTTTGCTCCACATTCTTCTATAGGAAACACCTACCACTAATGCACATATAGTGCTTTCTACCATTATCTATTGCAATATGAATTCATTGCATCTTCTTGACACTATAAAAAATGACTATCCCAAAATTTATTTATTAGCATGCCTCTAATCATCTATATCACATGTACTATGAGTAATATACATAATTTTCCAATTGTAATGACTTTTGATTGTTTGATTCCTTATAACCACTTGATTGTTTGATTCCTTATTGATTAATTATAAATAAGTATAATTAATTTACTTAACATTAGAAAGAGAGATGAGAGAAAGATCTGGTGTGATGATAGTAGAAATGTGGGAATGCATTTTAGGTGTCTACAAGAACATCTATAAACCTAACTCACCCTACAACTCTATAAACTCAATCACTTGTCTCTTAGTATTGATCAACCTATATCAACACTTGTATGCATTTTTTCAATGCCTGGCCCTTTGCTCCACATTCTTCTATGAACAGCACCTACCACTCATGCACATATAGTGCCTTCTACCATTATCTATTGCAATATGAATTCATTGCATCTTCTTGACACTATAAAAAATGACTATCCCAAAATTTATTTATTAGCATGCCTCTAATCATCTATATCACATGTACTATGAGTAATATACATAATTTTCCAATTGTAATCACTTTTGATTGTTTGATTCCTTATAACCCCTTGATTGTTTGATTGTTTGATTCCTTATTGATTAATTATAAATAAAATATAATTAATTTACTTAACATTAGAAGGGGAGATGAGAGGTAGATCTGGTGTGATGATAGTAGAAATGTGGGAATGCATTTTAGATGTCTACAAGAACATCTATAAACTTAACTCACCCTACGACTCTATAAACTCAATCACTTGTTTCTTAGTATTGATCGACCTATATCAACACTTGTATGCATTCTTTCAATGCCTGGCCCTTTGATCCACATTCTTCTATGAGTAACACCTACCACTTATGCACATATAGTGCCTTCTACTATTATCTATTGCAATATGAATTCATTGCATCTTCTTGACACTATAAAAAATGACTATCCCAAAATTCATTTATTAGAATGCCTCTAATCATCTATATCACATGTACTATGAGTAATATACATCATTTTCCAATTGTAATGACTTTTGATTGTTTGATTCCTTATAACCTCTAGGTCTTAGGTGCATCCTCAACCAACATCTAGTGAACTAACCACACACATACACATCAATTGACCATACTTTGTGTAGATACTATTCTATCATATGAAAGACCTATTATAAGTATAAAATCACTCATTAAATGATCACAAAGACCTACTTCCTCCAAAACAATCAAAAGGTTGGAAACAAAACAACATAACTCTAGTAGATTATTGCTCCTCATCAACAATTGACAAAGGAAAGCCAAAAATAGGAGCACAATACTATGGGGTAAAAAGTTTAAACCTATGTCACACTTTCGACCAACTAAGTAGTTTCTATAGAAATGGTTTCACTCTAAACATTTTCAGGTCGAACCATTTTTCCTGGAACCATATAGCACCTAAGTGGCATTTTGTGGCATAAACAGTTCCTTCTGAAAAAAAATTCACTTGAATTTTTAAAAAATATAAAATTTGATTTGAAATTTGAAAAGGGTGTTTATTTACATAGAGAGTTTTAAGTGAAACTAAAGTTTTGGTTGATAAATTTTCACCCGAGACTGTCTATGTGGTAGCCAACCCCCCCATTTTCAACAAATTGAACAAACGTTCAAGTTCAACTCCAAATTTGTCCAACCAAAGGATATTTTCAAGAAAATCTAAAAATACCCTTTGGTAGATGATGGAGTTTAGAATATAGAGTTTTTTTTAAAAATATTTTGATTAGTTCTATTAGGATTATTTTTAAATTTATTACAAGTATGTTATTATAATCAAACATGTAGCTAATTGGAAATTAAAAATAAATAGGTAAAATATATTTGAAATTTTTGAAAAATATATGATGCACTAGAGGAGAGAATCTTCTCCAAGAGGGTATTTGAAAAAAATTAAAAATAATGTACAAAAGTTAAAATCCCATGAAAACTATAACATTTTGATTGAATTCAACTTTAAAAAATTATTAATAAAATTTATTCATTAAAAAATATTTTTTCCCCATGCACTAGATATTTAAGTTGTCTAATTAGTAAAAAAATTAAAGAAAAAAAGTTATTTTTTCTATATTTTCCTTGACATCCCATCGACATCACTTTTTTAAAAATAAATCAACTACTCAAATTCATCTATTAAATTCATAATAAAAACATCCAACCAATTTTGAAAAAAAATAAAAATTATAAGCATAGACTATATTAAAATTTCTAAATTTCATTAATTTATGTCATTTTAGAATTTGAAACATACATATAAATTTTTTGTTGTTTAAGTTGGAAAAATATACTTGTGTTAGTCGTTTCCTTTATAAAAATGTGACACAACTCTGAACTTTTAACCTATGAACACAAAATTGAACATTGGCACACCTCATTTTAAAACTAATGCATTGATTTTCATTATTTTCAAGGAGATAGATAGTTAGTTAGAGAAAATATTATGATTATAGAGTAATCAGAAAAGTATTTGTTTTATATTAACTTATATGCAATAGATAATTATTATGACATCATTATTGAACATACGGTTAAAATGATGTAATGGACTAACTACCAGCATGAAATTGAGGTGGATGTAGGAACAATGTTGTTTTCCCTCCAATATGAAGAGAGAGTATATCACCATGGAGAGGATGCTAGATCACGTGAATGCAATGATCCTTATGCCATCTAAAAACTCACACACATATACTTAGTAGAGAGATTGTGTTTCCTCTTGCCAATCTATGTTGTCATTTAGATGGGGTTAAATCCTTTTTCTTCATCTGATAGAAACTTGGTGTATGCCTTTAGATGACAATTCAACATGTGTAAATCAGCTAAACATGTTTAAATTTTGTTGTCAAGATCTTAGTCGACTTGTGATGATTTTTCTTTGATAATTGTGCTTCAGATGAATACATTTAGTATTCAAAAGTATGAAATATCAACATCTATTACGTAAGTATGTTATGTCTATCTACAAAGTCATTATTCTTATTATTATTATTAATATTAATATTATTATTATAGTCAGTAATTATGTTAGCTTTGGCAAAAGTCTCCTTTTTCTTCTAGCAAACTTTCTAGATGCTTGGGAGTGGGAGAAGGAGCAATAACTCCATGTTCTCCACACTCTCCATTATTTTCTGCATGAAGAGAGTGTCACACGGGTTATGGAGTGAGGAGCATAGTGGTGCTTTAAATGAGGTGCCCATAATATGTCGAAATAGGGGGCTTTTAGGAAGAGAGAAGTGATCTTGGAAAGGAGAATACAGGAAATTTTTTGAGGGAAAGATAGGAGGAAGACAAATGAAGGATGCAGTAAAACTATGTCAGCGTGCTACATGTAGCAAATAACATGCAAGCTCATTATTACACCACTGAAAGTGATGAAATGTATGTTCAATAGATTGCTTGACATTCGTTGAAATTGCAAGTAGACTTATGAATCATGGCCATGTGTTTAGTTTTCATGGAAAGGTACCGAGGAATCCAAACTAGGCAATCAAATGGAACCACTATTTTCTATAGATGCCTTGTAGAGAAAAATGTTTATTGCTTCTCAAAATGGAATAACATGAATCCTAGGAACCAACCAAATTGTTTATAAAACTTGAGGCAAATTGTAGAAAGAGTTAACCTAATTCTTCAAATCACTTGTGTAAGAGGAGGGAAATTTAAATATAGTGGTAATATCCTTAGCTTTCTACAAGATACTTTTGAAATTGCAAAAAAATTGCCTTGGTGTATGGATGAGTTGGACATCATAATTATAAGGGAAAAAAGTCACGAACAGAAAAGATATCACTTATATGTTAGTAGAACATGTGTTCTTGAAGTGTTACAATACAAGATCAACCATTATCCATACTACAGATATGTGCTAGTTAACAAATGTGCACTCTCATCCTTTCTTTCCATGTCTATTGATATATCTGGTATTCTACAGAACACAACTTCAAATGCATCCACCCCAAACCTTGAATCATCATCCAAAAGTATCAAAGAACATTATTCATTCTATCAACAACTATAACAAGAATCTTGATTTGTGACTGTCCTACTATCTGCATGTAGAGAGATGGAAGAGATTTGAACCTTCTCGTAAATTGACACTCGATAAGCAACTAATGTTCTGGGATGGCTATCTATTTCTTCATCAACACTAAATGAGTACATTGTTTGCGATGGCATTTCTCACTCTATTCCCCAAAGGCACAACAATTTTCAAACAATCATGCATCAAGGTGGTTAAACAAGTATATATATATATATCTTCAATGCATCTATGTAAATCTTGGTGTCTTTTAGATAGATGTATTTAACAAATTATTTTATTTTTCTATATGAATACTAATTGTTTATTTGTATTTAAACTATTAAAAATATTCAAATAAATAAGTAAATAGATGAAAACAAGACACAACTATTTTATTTACTTAAGAAATTTCATTTTACTTTAAAACTATTTTATTTACCACATACACACATAGACACATAAATTGTAACTTTAATTTAAGAATTAATTTGTTTTATCTACAATATTTACATTATTTTCATTTTAGTTGAAGAGCTATATTTTTTTTTGTTAAATACCCTCATTTTACTTTTGTATGTAACTTTTAATTTTGCTTTTGAAAAAACCACCATTCATTATGCTGGTAATTGCTTTGTTTTTCTTTTTACTTTGAAAATTGTAGTAAATCTTATTTACTTATATGTTACTTTTTAATAATTTCATTTGTTGGTATTAATATATATTTTAAAATCTTGATATCTTTATATTTAAAAATAAATGTTGGCTTTAAATAGTTTTTCTTTCATTTTGTCTTTCATAATCATGTCATCAAATGCTTCTCTCCTTTCTATCACAATAGGTGATGCTTATGGATGCAACTACATAAATATGTGATCCACCTTATGAGATACCATGATAATAGGTTGGTTAGCACTCACACTTTCAATACTTCAAACTCAATATTATGATGCACAATTGGAGCGAAGCATCAACTATAGTATTTGTGAAAAAGAGCTTGGATGATAGCCTTCCTAGTATAGTTGTGGACCTTCATCAATGATTAAAAGACCTACCTAATGACAAGCTTCTAAACTAGTTAATGCGGTTAGGCTCAAAGCTTCTTGGAACAAAACCCTCTTTGACAAGGTGTTTAGGAGAATTGTTTGACATGGTCATCCAAGCAGGGTGTCTAGCAATATTCTTTACAATAAGCACGATAGATATCAAATGACCAAAATTCCATAGCATTATGCCAAATACACCACCCTCAAACTCAAAGCATGCTACCACTAGAAGATACAAAAAATAATTTAACACCCACATCTTATTGCACTTTATATGCATCACAGATTCATAGCATTTCAAGAAGAGGTATTGCAGAAACTTCTTTATGCACAAGACTATTGTTATAAGTGAGACAACTTCTTAATCTATTTCTTTAGAACATCTAATAACTTACTAATTTTTTTCTTTAATTCTATAGATATGATTTGTATTTAAGAGATCTGTAAAAAGATAAAAATAAATTAAAAAAAAAATTTCAAATTTCCACTTCTAAGTGTTAAACGATACTCTATTTATTTGCATATACTCAAGGCAATATTGACAATCATGTGAAAAGTTAAAAGAGAAACCTTCCCCTGGCAAGGGTCTTGTGGAAGATTTTGTAGATATGGAATACCCTATAGTTGATAGTAGGGCCCATCCTGGCATTGATTTCAATGCAAGTCCACAATATTGTTACTCAGCAGCTCATTTATTCTCATATAAACATTCTACAATTCATAAAAACTCATCTTAAAATAATTCTCAATGATTGCACAATTCATAAAAGCTCATCTTAAAATAACTCTCGCAAAATTAATAGTACAGATAAAACAATATAAAAAAGAGTTGTTGATTGCCAACCTAGTACTATCACACAAAATCTATTACTATCACACAAAATCTATTGATTAATTAGATGACACAATAAATATTCTTACCTTTGAAAATATGTACTCGACGCTTTTAAAATGATTTTAAATAACTCGATTAAATACTAGTCAGACTGACTTATAAATATCGATCCGCGTACCCATTGTATTTTATGGTGCGATTACTAGTGTATTCTATTGTCAAAGTGTGCGGCCTGACTATTTGTGTCGGTCCTGTAGAACGCTGACCTCTGCCATCATCTCCGTTGCTTCTAAAAGAATAGATAGACCCCTTCCAGCTTCTCAAATCATCTGCTTTCATTCATCAAAAACAATTTCCAATACTTTAAAAGTCTCTTTCCCTTATTTTACATCAGAAACAGCAGCAGGAATTGTGGCTAAAGAGGTTCCTGTGGAGATTTTCAGCGGCAGGAACTTAGTGGTGGCCGTATCCCAAGACTACGTTAAAGGTGCTGTGGGTCTCGCCAAGGGGCCCAGAAAGGCCAAGACTTTGTATCCTCTGACGGTGGCTGTTTTACCAGATGTCCCATATGACCAAAGGTTTCAATTGGATAATTAGGGTTGTATTGTTCGAGAGAGATGGAGCCCATCAAACTTCTAGAGATGGTTTATGGAGAATAAAGTATAAAGTATAAAATTACTATTAACTGTTTAATCATTGAAGCAGATGATATTTAAATAGAGTGATTCAATTCTAGGTCCTAATATCAGATCAGATGCTGCCAGCAGTGCCTCAACAAGGTGATGCTGAGTTGGAGGAGCGCCCTACTCTGTATTTCAATGCCGGGATGTTTATGTTTGAACCCACTAAATTAACCTTGGCTTGGAGAGCACGATGGAAATTCTCATGTCTACCCCTCCAACACCCTTTGCAGGGCAGGTAATTCATATTTGCGTTGTTTTTAATCTTTGCAAACAATACTAATTTTGCATAACCTGATATTAACTACAGTAATTTCTTTGCAGGATTTCTTGAACGTGTTTACAAAAGCTGTACAAATCCATCCCTGTGGAGTACAATCTGGTGATGGCTATGTTATGGCGTCATCAGGAGAACATTCACCTGGTTACGGTGAAAATTCTGCACTAATTTCACATATTTAGTACCAGTTTGAAAAATATCACCGAATCCATTCCAGCGAGGCCAATCAAATTCTCTGATTTGTCGGTGAATGTTGTCATTGATGGTGACCCTGAAAAATTTTCCAAACTTGTTAAGTGGAGGTTCATTCTAGAGAGTTTGGAGCGCAATCTTATCGTGTAATGATTGATGTTCAGTATAACACCAAGTATATCTACTTTGCAGTTTATTTTCATAATCAATATAACTTTACATATTTGCATCTAGAGATACTAAAATCTACTACGTCCACATGTAGAGATTCTAAAAACTACGAGTTATTTTTAATGTTCATTTGCAATATAACAAAGTAAGATATTTTGATTTTCATCTCATTTAAAATATTTTTTACCCTGAAATTTGTGGCGTGAGAGTAGTGTTTCTAAATGTGCGTAGGTAATTGTTTAGAAACTTGTATGTAATTTGTAAGGTTTACAATATATTTTATTTATTCCATAAAAATTCTTTAAATTTGTAGTTTGTACAAATTTCAACTTTGTTTTAAAGTGTTTAAATGTTATTGATGTGTTCACTAAGTTTTAGTTGACATTGTTAATCAAAAGTATCTATCTTAATCAATCAGTTCTCCAAGATCACATAGGAAAAAATGTTTAAACTATCATAATTTTAATTTTTTAAGAATTTCAACAATTTAAACATTAAAGCTAACAAAAACGAAAGGATTTATGTTTATATTTTGAATATGAGGTTTATGCACAAATCTTATATAACAGTTATTAACATTTTAGTTCAAAGGTTGGATTTTAAGAGACACCTTATGGTTTTATTTCTATTTATATATCATTACTAATGTAAAAGAAGCCTATATTTGTAGCTTGAAAAACATAGAAAGGAATTTAATGTTTCCAATGTGTATCATGAACTTTCAATTGTTCATTTCATTTTTAATTTGTTTCTTCTAACATTTTCTATAATTACTCTAATCCACTTGCATAAGAATTTGACCAATTTATTAGTCCCTGCCTATAAGACGGGGAACTATTACTTTCAGCTCAATGAAATTTGTATTAATCTCACCTACGAAACAATGCCCACCAAATTTTTTGTAGGAAATTTAGGTTCAAATCCCTGGGAAGAGAATAATGGCAATGGTAATGGCTATTCTTAGAGGCCACACATAGACGCCCATGCCTCCTCCGTTCCTGATGCCGTCTTCCCCCACTAGCAGCCTTCTGACTGCATTCATTGTTTCCAAAATAATCAGGTATGAGTAAGGTTATTGTCACTAGTTATTTTGAGCTAGATGAAGTAAAATTTAATTCTTCTATCACTAGAATTTGATCCCTCATTTGCATTTTAGCAGCAATCTAGCTTTTCCATCGCATTTGAAGGTTATTTTACTAGAATACTATTGTGGATGAATTTTAAAATTCTTTTAACATCTTTATCAGTTCTTTGTATCATTGGCTTTATTTTTTATTATTTTGAGATAATTTAGGCCTACTAGTCAAAGGGACATTTTTGTGATGAGAATTATTGTTGTGTTGGGTATTATATGAAACATTATCATCTTCAGACAATGCCATGGGTAACTAAAACTTAATCTTTTCATTCATGCAATAGAAACCTATAGGGTGAACATGATATCGTAAAAGATTAATTATTTTTTTAGTGGAAGATTAGTGCAATCAAGTCTAGACACTTTTGAAATATGGCTAACCAGATTGTTGGAAAAGCCATACCTTTCTATCTTCTTTAAGCAAACAAGGCATCACATATGTAAAAATCTAGAAATAAATAAGTTTCTTACTTCCAATAGCTGAGTACTATGTGAGGACAGTCCTTGGCACTTGAAACAACATGCTTAAAAAAGTGAAAATTCATTTTCCTTTGCATTTTTTAGGGATGGATGGGTGATTTTGCTTCGGTTATGCTTTATAAAAAATGTAAAGAGAAATCCTTATTTGTATATAAAACCAAGGTGATAATGTATCCAATGCATAGGACATTGACTCTACAAACAAATGGTTTGTCCTTATTCATACCAGACATAATAGAACCCTATTGGAAATGTGAATGGAAAATAGTCTTAGCGTAGAATGACCCTAATGCACAAAAGATACTTGAATGACATTAGATGCAAAGGATATTGTTATGCAAGATTTTATTCCAACACATACAAGATAAATATTAGCCTTGGTAGGAAAATGAGAACATCCCACAAAAACAACATACGAAAGCAATGATAATGCCTCAATCCATACTTATCTTAACATACCAAGATACAGAAAGATCAAGGTAGTCTTGATTAGGTATTAGAAAGGAACAAAAAAGATAAACCAAAAGAAATTGATCAACTGACAAAACAAATACACAACCATCATATCTCTTGCCAAAGAGAGTGCACATAGTGGATAAGGCCTTATTGTAGGAAGGATTCGTTAAAGGATTTAGATTAGGATCATGGATTTAGCGAAATAGGTAAGCGGTATGAGGGAAAGTGCACTGCTTCAAGAGTAGTCTTTCACTTCTGATTTGGTAAGTACTTGAGCTTTCAAAAGGTGTGTAGTTTATTTTTTGCTTGAGTTAGTAAAGTCGGGGTGATAGGTGAATATGATGGGTTGTGATAGATGGATGAAGTGAATGTTGGAGTTTTACTATGGTTTGTGGTAGATGGTAGATGTTTACAGAAGTGTGTGGAAAAGTGGCCATTCCTCTCAAGACAACAAGGATCCAATCCTAGAACTATGCTGAGGAAAGATGCCCCTAGTTAGGTACATGAATTATTATAGAAAACAATGGATGGACTTATTATGGAGTGAAATATGAGTGGATAACAATTAATACTGACAATGTTCAAGCCATGATAGGTGGGTAGATGGAAATACTTAGGACAAAGACTTTATTATGGGGGATGGATGGAAGGGTTTTATTGTGGAATGGAATGGAGTGATATGGATGAGAACCTAATAGACGGTGGATGCTAACATTTACACATAGTGCCTATTTGCTAGGTTTTCACTATGATACTTGCCCAAGGTGCCTATTTTCTAGGTTTTCACCAGAGGACAGATTTTTGTACTTTTAAATTTTTCTATTTTTTGGTTTTTTTGTATTTTTTCTATATTTTTTGACTTTTTTTAATATTTTCTATTTTTTTTGTATTTTTGTATTTTTTTGTATTTTTGCTAGGGATACTCTAAGGATTAAGCATAGAACTTATTAAGATGAAAATTGTTGATGGGTTCATCTAAAGGTATTCCTTCAAGTTATAATAATGTATAAGCTCTTGATCCATATACTGCTGTAACAATGAAGGGTCCCAACCAATTAGGTTCAAAATTTCCCTTTTTGTTTCGATGCTGCTAGTTTCTCTAATTTTCTTTTAGAACAAGATCACCTACTTGAAACCATCTTTCCTTGATATTCTTATTATAATTATGACGAAGGTAGTTTTGATAGACCTGAAGGTAATTGAGTGCTGTAAGATGCCTCTCATCTAGTAATTCTAGCTCATGTGATCTAGTGACTTTGTACACTTCTCCATCGATAAGATGTTGCATAGGAACTCTGAGAGAAGGGAGCTCAACCTTGATAGGTAAAATAGCCTCAATTATATAGACAATAAATATGGAGTAGCACTGGTGGGGGTTCAGATACTTGTGCAGTATGCCCATAAGGAAGGATTAAGTTGCAAGTGCCAATCACAACCAACTTCATTGACTATTTTCCTGAGGATTTTAAATATAGTCTTGTTGGAAGCCTCGACTTGACTATTACTTTGTGGGTAATAGGGATAGAGAAGCGATGCTGAATATGGAACTAGGTGCACAAGGCATGAAGTTTTTGGTTCTTAAAAGGTCTACCATTATCAATGACAATAGCCAGTGGAATACCATATCGATAAATGATATAATGTAAAATGAACTTAGCAATTTGTTTATTGGTAATGTATGTCATAGCAATGGTTTCTACCCACTCCGTAAAATACTCCATGGCAGGGATTATGAACTTATGCATTTTAGAGGATGATGGATGGAGTTTACCTACGAGGTTGAGTCCCCACTATGAAAATGGCCATGGAGTAGTGATAGGTTCTTACACATATGGTTCCTAAGGTTGTCATTGATGTCAAAACTGTCACAAGGTTGTCATTGATGTCAACACTATCATGGATGTGTGATGGTGTTCATGGTTGGATGCCATGTTGAATATAATGAGGTTACTGAAGTTCATGGTTGGATGTCATGACTTGATCAATGCAGAGTTGAGTATGATGTTATATTAAGATGGGAATTAGAAGCATTAAAATGACTAGATGTGTTGCTAGTGGCCTGAAGCATATTGTATGATCTCTTCTATTGTTCCTATGAATGCATGTGTTGATCAAAGAATGTTTGGCCTCTGGAAGCTGGTGATAATTTCTACTATAGGATGACTACCTTTGAACACTATCTAGGAGATTTCTCCGTATTCCTTCACAATAGCAATTATGGCTATGCAGTTTTGGACCTATGTTCAAGGTGCAATGAAGGTGATAATTCCAAAGTTTCAGATCATTTGTCCTTCCACTATGAAAGTTATGCATGATAGAGTACCGACATGTGGTCTGGAAGATTAAGTTGGTGTTGAAGACCTGTTGGAATGCTCCCCATTCCTCCATATGTGAATGTTTTCCTTTGCAATTTTGTAGACATGTTTATGGATGTGCAATACATGCTCATTTGTAGTTTCAAGGTTCTTGGTGATTTGCAAGCTCAATTTGTCAATGACAGTATGTTGCAGTGTGTTCTGGATGATAGGTTGTTCTAAGAGTTCATGATTGAAGATGTGTGGCACAAAATCTTTGATGTGTGGAGGTAAAGAAGTATTTGGAGATGTTGTGTGAGTCATGTAGACTCATCTAGAAGAGTTTCATGAAGATCTTTCTTGTTTCTAGTACCGCACAAGGTTTTCAAGTTGTTCTGGCCATTTTGCTTCAAGTTTCACATGTTTTTCTTAAGGCTATCCTATTTTCAAATGAGCAGAGTGTGTGGATATAATTCCTTGGTGTTTGTTTCTATGACAAATGTTTTGGACCTAGTTAAGCAAGTGTTTGTGTCTGTAAGGCATGGGTCTTTTGCTGGTGTAACGTGTAGTTTTTTTAAGGCTTATCCTTTAATCATTTCATGTTGTATGCTGTCTGGCCAACTTGTAAATGTATTTTTCATATTGTCTCTAGCCAACAAGTAATGTAATCAATGTAAAATCATGTATAAATTGTGTTGGCCTCATTTTCAAATCGCCAAAAATTTAAACTTTTGCATTGAGACCTTTGGTAAATTAGTCCTTTGTACTACGTCATCCATTTGGTTGCAATTTGTCAGCATCGTATCTCACATGTCAGATCATGTTGATAATTTGTTATCATGGCATTTTCCCTCGTCTTATTTTCTCTCCATTTAAAGCTTCAAACAAATTTTATCCCGAGGCAAAACTCACCATTTAGTCATATTTTACTTTGCATCTATTTTCCATTTTGACTAAGTCCGCATTAATTTTTGCTTCTCCCCAAGTCCATTTGCATCTTCTTTTGATCTACACCAAACTCGCATCAATTTCTCCTTTTCACTAAGTGTGCGCAACTTGTGAAGTTTGTCTAAGTTGTTCAATCCGCTTTTTACCAATGCACGAAGTCTACATTCACTTGTGACAGCCGTGAAGTAAACGCCGTTTCTATTCAAATCACAAGTTGCACATTTTTCTTTTATGAAGCAAGTAAATAAAGTGGGGGCGTAAAATATGAACAACCAAGGTGTTAAAATTCATTTGTTACTTGCGTTAAAAGTTGGTTACGGTTTTTTTTGTGTCCATGATCATCTCCAGGAATATTCTTTTAAACACCTCCCTACCATATTGTTATTCATAACTATCATTAAAACTCAATTCTAATTTTCCAATGGCATGAAGGGTTTCGAGTTATTTCCTTGGTTCTATCTGATGGTTAAGGAATCGACCATCTATGTTTTCGGTCCACAAACTTCAGTTGTCACACATCTTCAAGTAAAAGATTAAGTTGCCACGACCACTATACATGTTATTTCACCAATTGGTTTTACCTTTCAGTAATACGTGACTGATGTATGTCAAAAAAAGTGGCATAGTCGATAGGTGTTTGAAAACGTTGAACCTCAAACTTATTTTACGCCATCCTCCACCGAGCATCGTGGCATTAGATAGAAGTTGGTTGGCATACAATTACCACATTCTCACCGTCCCTTGTATGATGGTGAAGATCATGCCTCACGTAACGTCCTCAAACTGCAGACTTAAGGTAATCAAGAGAAGTTGGCAACAGTCTACTCCACGAAATGCAACTGCGAGCCCATTTTCAGATACAATTTGTTTGAAAGACCAAAGACAATTGTATCAGTTGATCCCGACTTCAGTAAATACGTTCTGCAGACTGAGGGAAGGCTATTTCAACCCAAATACCTAAGCTGCCAGCTTTCATGGGATGTGCACCAGGAAACGGTCCAGACACTCTTGTACAACAAAAGCGATGGGCCACAGGATGGCTAGAGATTTTTGTAAGCAAGTCATGTCCTTTTATGGGTTTGAACAGACACATAACACTATGCCAGAGGATGGTTTATGCTTATTTCAATTTATGGGCAACATGGTATGTGCCAACCTTATGTTATGCAATGTTGCCTACCTTCAGTCTATTAACTGGCAAATCATTCTTGCCCAAGATTCAGGAACCTATTTTCTCAATTGCTGTCACTCTTTTCCTCTCAGTATATGGGCTGCGGCTTTTGGAATATCTTTTGAATGGTTGTTCTGCTAGAGAATGGTGGAATAACCAAAAGATGTGGTTGATAGTGTGCATATCCTCATGGCTGTTTGCATTGTTTGAGGTTGCAATGAAGATGGTGGGATTGTCTGAAACAGTTTTTGTTGTAACTCCAAAAGGGTCTGGAGAAGAGGAGTAGGGTAAGGAAGGTGAATTCACATTCAATTCATCTGCTTTGTTCATTCTGCCAACTACTGTCTTGTTGATAAACTTAGTAGCTGTTTGTCAGAGCACCATAAGGTTTGCGGTTGGTGGTTATGAGATTAAGAACAAGCCATTTGTAGAGTATTTTTGCAGTGTTTAGGTAGTGATTAATCTGATGCCATTTTTGTCAGATGTGGTTACAAGGGCCTGGCAGAAAATGCATGCGTGACATGGAAGGTTAGACAATGCACATGAACTTCTTGATAGTATGCCCACATGAAGTAGATTTATTGAATTAGAGTTCAGAAATTTCAAGAAAATGTATAAAGAGTTTCATGAATGGATTTAGTTATTGGTAATTAAAGGTGTTTCCTTCCATGTCGCACCAAAATTAGCATTTTTAGGGACTCAACATCTACATCAATTTAGAAGAGGTAGTTATTATAACTACGAAAGAAACTGAAATGCTGCCTCTTATCCAAATGACTTTGTTGAAAAGATTGCAGATACGTTTAAAGCAAATACAATTGGTAGGTGCAGAGTCAAATTGTTCGGCCTTTGCTAGAATTTCCTTGGTGAACGTTAATATCATTTATGAACATCCATCAAAGAATCACAGGGAAGGATTTTCTCAGATATTATAATTGGATATTCTCCCACATTAATGTATGCCAACATGGAATGATTGACTTGAAAGAAGCAGCCCATAAGAATTTAAAGCATAATCATTCAGAAATGGAGGTCCACAATGAATCTACTGAACATTTCTTGGAGATGCTTGAAGAATGGTAGAAGTTGTGTCTAAAAGTGCTATGAATCAGAAGATCAGATGGAAATCACTTGTGTTCTCTGAGCACCTCTTAAGAATAAGGAAACCCAAAAAGAAAGATAAATTTGATTATGATTTGCAGTAGAGTGTTTGCTCCAAAATTTGCCATGTTGATCCAAAGAGGATAATGAATTTGGGTTGGATTTCAAGGTGCATTTGGAAAGGATATGATGAGAATGAGGATTCATGGGAACCCATGTCATGGTAAGGAGATTGATGAAAGATAGAGGAATCAAAAAGGTACCTGGGTTTAGTTGGATTTGAGCCCATGAAATGGTACATGTTTTTGGTGTAGAAAACAAAATTATGAGATCTATACAAAGCTAGACAAATTGTCTAGGTAGATGAGGAAAGTAGGATATTTTCTAGATGCAAGGCATGTACTGAATGATTGTTGCAGGAGAAATCATTGTGAGAGATGTGAACAAGTTTAATCATTTCAAGCAAGAACAATGTTCCAGGAGTAATCGATGGTCTAAATGATTGGACTAACGACTTTGTTACATCTTCGAGTATTTTGCAAAGTCTTGAGGGTATTGTTGGAAAAGATAAAATGGTTGTCTTTACATGGTTATGGATTTGGTAAATGAAACCAAGCTTGACAATGGAATCAAGTCCCAGATGGCTTTTGCTGCACACGAGTTTATTAAAATGAATGCACTAGCAAAAGCATTGGTTGGTCAAAAAGATGCAGAATTCGTTGTTGCAAACACATCTACACAAGTTTCAAAATGCAGATCTCTGGCAAAATTTTGGAAAAACATTTGAGGAGTTGATCTGCACACTACTCCATCGCATTGATGATATAATTCTAAAATTGTGTCAAGATGTTGTACTTGTTAAAGCACTTCTTCCAGAACTTGTTATTCTAAATGTGCAAACATAGTGATCTAAGATTCAGGTATACGGAGAAGATGTCAAACATTCAGACGAGGTTAGATCACCACAATGGAGCAGAACAAAGATGGAAAGGACTTAGCGAAATGGACAACTTGAAAGTCATGGGTTCTAATTACCTTTTTGTAAAAGTGACTTATGTCACTTCTTGTAACTAAAAATAAGGTTTATTGGTTTTCCAAAAAGGTAGTTATGAAGTAGTTGTCAGGTAGTTACTTGAAGTGGTTAGGAAGTAGTTACAAGTTGGTTATTAGGTGGTTATGAGGGAAAGTCTATATATTGAGCTTGACATTGTAAAGGAAAGGGGGGGAGACTCTTTTGAGAGAACTCAGGGAAACTCTAGAGAAATTTTCAGAGATATCTCGAAAAGCTTTTGTGTTTACACTATGTACAAAAAGGATTTTGGAATTGTATAATTTCAAAGATAATGAAAAATGCAGTTTAGTTCATATGCTCTAAATGTGTTCTTATGTTATCATTACTAATTTCTCGTATGTTGAATTGGTAATCCTTTATGCACATGTGTAATACATTGATTATCTGTGTGATCGAAGTGATGAAACACACCCTTCTCCTGGTATCTTGTTTTGGATGTGCTTGTATGACCTATCTCTTCTTATGTTGAGGTTTATTGTACTCCTTTCATCATCGTTGCATGTTTTGGTAATAACTCTTTTTGTCATCATTATTAGTTGTGGAATCTCAATTGGTTTTCATGTGTCTACTGTTGGGGTTTCTGTTAGTCATCTATTCCCAGTTTTGTGTTTTATCCTTTATGTACTTTTAGATTAGAAGTACACAAAAACCCACAAATACCCCTATCATACGAGGGAGCTGCCCCTCTTAAACGCAGAGGAAAGCTGATAATTCAATAATAGCTTCTCCAACTGTTGGGACTATTTAGTCACCGCTCCAAGGGCAATGAGTCATTTTCAAAGGATATTTCACGGTGACAAATCTGTTTACCAACAAATTATAAATCAAATAATTGAGTTAGGTGAGGTGTGATTGCAAAGTGATTGATAAGGTTCGTAAACAAGATAAGGAGCAGAATGAATGCATTATGATGTGTGACTGAAGGAGAAAGAGCAAAAGTTGTAGATGCTATCTTGATTCATCTTGAAGACATATCGGTGATAATGAGAAAGTATAGAGTGTGCCTATCTAATCTGATCATTAGAAGGAAGTGTGCAGAGGTAGAATTGCAATAATCAAAGGTGTGAATTTCAATGTCAATTTTCAGACAGTAGAAGGACTATCATACTATAATATTTTGTATGTTTGTTCTCAATTCAAGGATTAGTAGCTTCCTTGGGAGTGACCCAAAAATAAAGTCTTTAGGGAGTAGTAGCTTCCTTTGGAGTAACCCAAAATCAAAGTTTTCAGGGAGTAGTAGTTTCCATGGGTTGTAGCCCTAAAACAAAGTTATAATTTTGAGCTTTATATATTGTGAGTTAAAACTCACTGTGGCTTTTCCCTTCTTGGGTTTTCCACATATATCTAGTGTTATGTGTTGATGTGCATTGTGTTAATCTTTCATGTTTATGTTGATGTTGTAATGCTTAAGCTTTAATCTGCTTCGGAGGACTTGAAGTTTGATTAGATACTAATTCACCCCCCTCTTAGTGTCCTAGTGTGTCAAAAAATTGGTATCAGAGCTAATTTCCTCTAAAGGAAGCTTAACTGCTTGAGTAAGGTTCGAGATGGCACTTAATGGATCCAACAAGATACCTAGGTTTGATGGAACAAATTATGCTTTTTGGAAGCTAAGGATGGAAACCTATATCAATTCTCTAGGGTGTGGTGTTTCAGACTTTGTCAAGACTGGTTACAAAGTTCCTGCTACTATTCCTATAGAGGGTCATCCCACAATAATGGGTTACACTTTTTGGCCAAAATTGACATTGAAATCAACATTTTGAACTAAATCTTTACTTTCTGACACCTATAACCACTTAACCATTAGGAATTTGAAGATGATGTGAACTAGTGATTTGTGAGATTTTGTTTGTAGATTCTAAATATATTTTTTTAAAAAAATTTGGAGTTAAATTGTAAATTTTTTTGCATCTCCTTTGATAACTAGTTTTTAGTAGTAAACAACATTTTTTAAAGCGATGTGTATTCTGTAGCACATAACTTTTTTTCTACAAAGAATAAAATTCTGATTCTTTTGAATTTAGATTGGTAACACCGATATATAGGGCATGCATTTGGTTTCATAATGTTTTGTTGAATATAATTTTTTTTAATTAAGTTTTGAAGTCAAACCAATTATAATTTAGACATAGGCATATCCCGTAAAACATAACTTTTTTTGTATGTATAAAAATTCAATTTTTCTTTTTTTGTTGAAACAAGGACATCAATACCTAAGGTATAGATATTTTTTAGAATTTTTTTCACTAATTTACTAATTTTTCATGTGTCTAGAACATAGAACTTGATGTTTGGTGAAAAACCTACATTCCCAAGAAATAAAAAATAAATATAATAATCAAATTAAATATATTTAAAATTATACTTTTTGGGAAGCTTATAATAAAGACTACATACTTAAAAAACATAAATTTTAAATGAATTCATTTAATCCCCCAAAAGGTAAATCAAAAGTTTTTTTTTTTTTTATCACCATTTTGTTGTGTAGAGGAGACTTCATTATAGGTATGGTTTAAAACTAGCGGGGTTCTATCTAAGGGGGTTTGATCAAACCCTCTTTAATTAAAATCCTTTAAATGGAACCTTTGAAGGCTTAAATCATTATATTTTCTAAAAATATGTGATTTCAGCAAAAATTAGGATGTCCCAAAAAGTGTAACCCATTATTGTGGCAGCACCCTAGACGCAGATGAAATTTAGTTGTATGATAACAATTCCAAGGCTAAGTTTGCTATCATGAGTGGGTTAGATGATTGAGAACTTTCAAAGGTAATGAGTTGTAGTTCTGCTAAAGAATTTTGGGTTAAACTTGAAAACATTTATGAAGAAGATAAGAAACTAAGCAAACAAAGATGCAAATCTTCAAAAGAAAATTTGAGACCCTAAAAATGTCAGAAGATGAAGACATTGTTGGATATACGCTCCAAGTGAATGAAGTGGTCAATGGCATTAGAGGTCTTAGTGGAGAAGTGGAAGAAGATGAGATTGTAAAGAAGGTTATGAGATCTCTTCCCAAATCTTATAGTCATAAGGTATCTTATATTGAGGAGAATGTGGATTTGGATATATACACTATACACAAATTGTTTGGTTCCCTTATTGCCTTTGAAATGAGAGAGTTTGGCAGTGATGTTCCAAAGAAAGAAGCTGTTTTCAAAGTCAGTATGAAGACAACAGATGAAGTTGCTAATGAAGATGAGAGCTTTGATGAAGTTAAAGCAAAATTTGTGAGAAAATTGAAGAAAGGCACCAGTAAATAAAAAGGTAAGTTACCCTTCAAATGTTTCAATTATGGAAAGGTTGGTCACTTCGTTTCTAAATGTCCTTTTAAAGAATCAAGGGGTAATAACAAGAGAGAGAAGTTCAAAAGAAGTTTGTATTCCACAGAGAGTAGTTTTTCTTCAAAATATGAGGATCATGATGATTCAAATGTTGAAACACTTTTCATGGCCTTGAGTGTTGGTGACAAAAAGGATGATGTTGGAAAATGTGAGAAGACTGATGCCTTGCAAACAAATCAAAACAATGATAGATCAATGGTGGTATGTATTGTCTTTCATGCAAGAGAAGAAGCCAAGGCTTGGGTAATTAACAGTGGTTTCTCAAATCATATGACTGGTGACAAGGAGAAGTTTATCAGCCTTGAGAAGTGGGATGGTGGCACTGTCAAGTTTGGTGGTGATGAGTCAGCACAAATCTATGGAAAATGTACTATAACTATTGATGAGAAGAATAGGATTGAGGATGTCCTCTATGTTAAAGGGATAAAAAAATAATCTTCTCAATGTCAGTTAGATGTGTAGCAAAGGTTATAATCTCACCTTTTATGCCAAAGGTTATGAAATCAGGAAGGCAGGGTCTAGAAAACTAGTTGCAGAAGGTATTAAGTCATATGGTGATATCTATCATCTGAAGGAGGTAAATGGAAGAACATGTTTTTTGACTCAATCTAGTGACTGTTGGATGTGACACAAAAGAATGGGACAAAACAATTTTGATAATATGATAAGGATCAACTCTACTCATCTAGTGAGAGACATGCCCAAGATAATCAAGCCTGCAAACATAGTATGTAGGCAATGTTAAATGGGAAAGAAAACAAAGACAAGTTTCGAAACCGAGGAGTATTCTTCTTCAAATCCATTGGAGCTGATCCGCTCTACTCTATGTGGCCTTACAAGAGTAAAGAGTCAACAAGGTGAGAGGTATTTTATGTTGGTCATTGATGATTATTCTAGAATGACTTGGGTTACTTTCTTGGGAGAAAAATTAGATGCCCTTGATAAATTTAAGGTGTTCAAAGCTATGGTTGAGAATGAAGTAGATGCTAAGATCTAATGTTTAAGGTGTGATAGAGGAGGTGAGTTCACTTCAATTGAATTTGAAAAGTTTTGTGAAGATCATGGATATTAGGAGACATCTTTCAACTCCTAGGACCCCTCAACAAAATGGGGTAGTTAAAAGGAAGAATAGGACCATGCAAGAGATGTCAAGAGCAATGTTGAAAGATGCAGACCTACCTAATATGTATTGGAAGGAAGTAGTTCACGTTGCTGTCTATCTAATTAAGAGAGTGCAGCTGAGGGTCAATAGCACTAAGACCCCTTATGAGCTATGGTATGGAAGACCTCCCATAGTCAGATACTTCAGGATCTTTGGTAGCAAATGCTATATCAGAAGAGATGAAAAAGACCTAGGAAAGTTTGACTCAAGAAGTAATGAAGGAAACTTTCTTCATTACTCAACCAAAAGCAAGGCTTATAGATGCTACAAAAGAGGTTGGGAAAGATGATTGAAAGCACAAATGTCAAAGTATATGAATACTTGTATCAGATCTTACAAGATATAGAGGACTCCAAATCTAACATCTTCCCATGCATTGAAAATGATGAAGAAGAAGTGAAAGAAGAAAAGGAACAAGCAATAGAGAAGATGACTAAGACTCCAGTAAAGTATGTTCAAAAGAACCAATCAATAGATCAGATCATTGGAGATAAGGATGAAGGCCTGCAGACAAGGAGAAGGCTTGCCAAGACACATGATCAAGTAAACTTGTGTTTTTTATCAAAAGTAGAACCTAAAACCTATGTTGATGCTCACAAAGATGATGGATGGATAAAGGCAATGGAAGAAGAATTGGATCAGATTGAAAAGAATCAGACATGGGAATTGGTTCCTAGACCATCCAATAAGAATGTTATAGGAACAAAGTGGGTGTTCCAGAACAAGCTGAATGAAGAAGGTGAAGTTGTAAGGAACAAAGTGAGGTTGATATGCAAAGGATACTCACAAGTTGAAGGCATTGATTTTGAGGGGACTTTTGCTCTGGTAGCAAAGATGGAGGCAATTAGAATGTTCCTTACTCTTGTTGCTCATAAGAAATTCATGGTATATCAGATGGATGTTATGTCAACATTCTTGAATGGTGATCTAGAGGAAGAGGTTTATATTGAGCAATCGGATAGTTTCTGGATATCAGAGGATTTGGACATTGTATGCAAACTCAAGAAGGCTTTGTATGGTCTCAAGAAAGAACCTAGTGCTTGGTATGCTAGGTTAGATAAGTACTTACTTCAGCAGAGATTCAAGAAAGGTACTACAAATAGTAATCTTTACATTAAGGAAGAAGGAAACATGATTTTGATAGTTGTAGTATATGTTGATGACATAATCTTTGGTGGAGATAATGATATGTGTAAGAGATTGGCAGAGGAGATGCAAAAAGAGTTTGAGATGTCTATGATTGGTGAGGTGTCTTTCTTCCTTGGACTTCAAATTACTCAGCTAGATGTTGAATTGAAGTACATCAACACTCAAGAATAAATTACAAATATCTTTACAAAGGCAGTTGTAAAAGTTTAGTTTTTGAAGTTCTAAGATTGACTTGTTAGTCCACTAAGTATCAAGGGGGAGTATGTTGGATAATTGATGGTCTACCATTTGCTATTATTTTTTATAGACCAATTTTTAGCTAGTGTTGGGAACCCATTATTTGATAGATATGGGGTAGTTTCTTAGCAGCGATTTTTTTATGATTTTACATGCTATGTTTATTTGGTGTGCTTTGTTTATGAGATATTGTATTGATTTGGAATGTTTATTTTAGTGCCCATAATGCATGTTTTGGGGATATAAAAAACTATAAAGAAGTCTCTCGTATTGTAATATTGTATCAACAATTATAGAATCAATATAGTGTGTTTATTCTTGGTTATTTATCTAGCTTCATGACTGATCGATGGTGTTATTTTACTTGGCTATAAGTTATATATTTTCTCTAAATAATCTATGTTGTATGTAGTATTTTTACTACTACAATTTATTTTTTGTTTGCTTGAAGGATCAATGAATTAGTTTTAGAATCTTTAGATTCATGTAGTTGTAATGATAGTATAAATCAATGAGTATACAAAGATATTTAATTTTTTATATTTATGCTTTGCCACGTAGACCTAAATAATGAATGTCCCAATTTGGCCTATACTAATCTTGGTTGGATGGTGCATATTGTTGTAATGCTGGTATGAACCAATAGGTATATAAATCTATTTAACTTTTTGTAGTCTTCTCTATAGGGTTAAGTGATTATTGTTCATATTTATTTGCCATTATTTTTTTACTATGAAGAATTGGATATATGGAAATGCATTCTTCTTCCTTTGCAATATGAAAACTATGCATAGATATTCCCTACATATGACTGATTGACCTATGGAAGCCAAGACAATTCTAATAATATTAAAATTGTGTGAGCACAAAAAAGCCCATTTCTATTAGCAAGCTCTATCAAGTCTACCTATATGTGCATTTATTATACTATAGTGGGAACCAGTTTCTTTAATTACAATCTTCAAGGACATATTTGATTCTTTTAGCAATCTATAGTATGTCATTGATGACGTATGAATCTTCCATCTAAACATCGTTTGATGTAAAATTCATAGAATGCCTATAAAATCTTTGTTATGTAAAATTTAAATGTTTTGATTAAGTTTAAATTGGTTTTGAAGGGACCATAAACTTGGGTTGGTTTTAAAAGGACCAAAAACCTTTTACAACAACATTACCATATAATTTTAGCTAGAAAAACTTCAACCAAGCTACAATCATTATAACAAAACGCATTTTAAGACAATAGGTTTTGAAAGGACCTTAAGCCTTATACATTTGTTAAATTGAAGCAAAATAATAGTGATATTGTAGCCCAACTACAATCAAAATAATATACCTCAAAGAACTAACCAAAAACCCCATTAACAACCTTTTACAAAAAGGGTCCACGATTTATAAAATCCCTAACCATCCCCTAACTTCCTAACACCCTTAACATGAGCATGGGGATATAAAACAAGATTGTAAAGACATTTCTTCCTTCTTTTAACAACCATGCATGCATGAATGTATCTACAACACTAGGGGCCAAAGTAGGGGAGCTATCCTCCTCCACCACAACTTGACTCCGCAAATGAACTATACAAAATTTAAATGTTAAACTTAGTCTTCCAATATATAAATCTGATAATATCTTGATAGATAAAATTAAAATTCTAATTTGTTTTGTTTCATTTCTATAGTTTAGCAATTTATATATCCTCCCACAATAAACCAAGACCATGGAAGGTGTCCAGTGAACCAAAAAATTTAGACATAGGTTGCAATGCATTCAATATCATGTTCAAAAAGATGAAATCATTAAGGCAAGGCAAGTGAAATGATATGCATTGTCTAACGATGCTTCCCTGATTGGAATGTCTACTATAAATCACCCTTGCCATGTGCAAATGACCCCTTATGAATTGCATTGCAATACCAAAGTATCAGCATATACTTCATCTCATGCCCCTCAAAGATTTTTAGACACATTGTATATAGCTCCAAAAAAATTCCATATAAGGATAGATTTTCTATCAATCATGGCCACATGTTTAGTTTGCATGGAAATGTACCTAGGAATCCAAACTAGGTAATCAAATGGAACCACTATCTTCTATAGATGCCTTGTAGAGAAAACTATTTATTTCTTCTCATAATGGAATAACATGAACACTAGGAACTAGCTAAATTATTTATAAAACTTGAGGGAAATTGAAGAGATGTTAATAGAAAGAGTTAACGTAATCCTTCAAATCACTTGTATAAGAAGAGGGAAATTTAATTATAGTTCGGTAATATCCTTAGATTTCCACAAGATATTTTTGAAATTGCAAAAAGATTGCCTAGGTTTATAGATGAATTAGACATCATAATTATAAGGGAAAAATGTCATGAACAGAAAATCTATCCCTTATATGTTAGTAGAACATGCGTTCTTGAAGTGTTGCAATACAAGATCAATCATGATCCATACTACAGATATGTGCAACTTAACAAATGTGCATTCTCATCCTTTCTTTCCACGTCTATTGATCTATATTTGGTACTCTACACAACACAACTTCAAATGAATCCACCCCAAACCTTGAATCATCATCCACAAGTATCAAAGAATATTATTCATTCTATCAACAACTATAGCAAGATTCTTGATTTGTGACTGTCCTACCATCTGCATGTAGAGAGATGGAAGAGATTTGAACCTTCTTGTAAATTGACACTAATAAGAAACTAATGTTCTGGGATGGCTATCTATTTGTTCATCACCACTAAATGAGTACATTGTTTGCGATGTCATTTCCCACTCTATTCCCTAAAGGCACACCAATTTTCAAACAATCGTGCATCAAGGTGGTTAAGCAAGTATATATATCTTCAATGCATCTATCTAGAAGATGTCAAGAGATAAATAACCTCAAGGTGGATATATTAAATTTATGACATATGTTAGATAAGCATCTTCAAATTGATATCCCTTGTTGTTTTTTAGATAGACGTATTTAACAAATTATTTTATATTTATATATGAATATTAATTGTTGATTTCTATTTAAACTACTAAAACTATTCAAAGGAATAAGTAAATAGATGAAAAAAAGACACAACTAGTTTATTTACTTAAGAGATTTCATTTTACTTTGAAACTATTTTATTTACTACATACACACATAGACACATAAATTTTAATTTTAAATTAAGAATTAATTTGTTTTGTAACCTACATTGTTTACATTATTTTCATTTTAGTTGAAGAGCTATATTTTTTTGTTAATACCCTCATTTTACTTTTGTATGTAACTTTTACTTTTACTTTTGAAAAAACCACCATTAATTATGCTTGTAATTCTTTTGTTTTGCTTTTACTTCGAAAAGTGTAGTAAATCTTATTTACTTAAATGTTACTTTTTAATAGTTTTATTTGTTGCTATTAATATATATTTTAAATTCTTGATATCTTTATATTTAAAAATAAATGTTGGTTTTAAATAGTTTTTGTTTCATTTTTCTTTCATAGTCATGACATTGAATGCTTCTCTCCCTCCTATCACTATAGGTAATGCCTCTTGATGTAACTACACAAATATGCACTCCATCTTATGAGATACCATGATAATAGGTTGGTTAGCACTCACACTTCTAATACTTCAAACTCAATATTACGATGCACAATTGGAGTGAAGCATCAACTATGGTATTTGTGAAAAAGAGCCTGGATGATAACCTTCCTAGTATAGTTGTAGGCCTTTATCAATGATTAAAAGACCTACCTAATGACAAGCTTGTAAATTAGTTAATGTGATTAGGCTCAAAGCTTCTTAGAACAAGACCCTTTTGACAAGGTGTTTAGGAGAATTGTTTGACATGATCATCCAAGCATGTTGTCCAACAATGTTCTTTACACTAAGTGTTCGCAGCAAAATATATATTTTAATAAAGATTTTAAAACTATACAAAACCCTAAAATCTATATCAAGTGCAATAGTAAAGATTTAAGATAGAACTATTGAAACCAAATAAAAATAAATGTTACCAAATGTAGTTTGAAATGTGGTTGCTCAAGATTTTAACATAACTCTGATGTGAAAAACTCCCAGGGGGTAATGAAAAATGAGGTAGGTTTTATAAAGTTTGGAAAATGGTTTGGGGTAATTGTATGGGAAAAAGTTGGTTGAACGGGTTTTTAACGGATTTTGGGTTAGGTTAATAAAAAAATAAAGTTGTTAATTTATTATTAATGAGAGGTTTTAGGTTAGGTTTAGGTTTAATTTAAATAATAAATTTAATTTATTAATTTATTATTTTTGGGAGGGTAAAAGGTGAAAATATTTAATTAATTAATTAAATCTTATGATTAAGGGTGAATTAAAGATTAAGGGACATTTAATTAATTAATTAAACTTCATGACTTAGGGAATCGATCGAGAATTAGGGGATGATTTAGGGATGGATAGGAATATGATCAGGGATGAATAGGAATGTGTTCTATGGTCAATTTTTTATGTCTACATTTTGGCCCTCTTTGAAACGATGTTGTGAAGCAATGTTGTTTCAAAGAAGATTAAAACATAGGTTTTGGATTCAGATTTCGGGTAGGCTGGGATGATGGGGCTCATAAAAATGGAGGATTGGTAGATAATGCCCCCTCAAGAGGATATGTAGGGATGAAGGAGATGGATAGACTCTTGAAAAAGGAAATGAAGGGAAGGAGGTGGAGTTATGCTGATTAAACTTTAAGCAACCTAATGTTTGTTATAGCACACGACATTATGCACCAAGGTAAAATGACCAAGGTGATGATGTGTCCTGTGCACCCAACGTAATACAACATTGTCTAATGTATGAGGAAGTAAACTTAGAGCATTAAATTCCTAATGCACAAAAGGTATTTTATGACCTTAGATGCAAAAGATAATGCAACAAGCTATTCCAACATACACAAGATATGAATATTGGTTGGAATGATATGGATGTGATTCAAATGCAAGATGAAATGATGTCACACACAAGAAAGCAAGCAAGCATGCACAAATGATTTAAAAACAAACAAGGTATTGCCCCTGTCAAGCTGAAAATCAATGATCGATGAGATTGATTGATGCTGATAATGATTGATTAATAATATTGTTGATGTGGGAACGATTTATCTCAAGAACAATGCAAGGATTGTGTTGTTAATATGGGAATGATATATCCCGAAAACAACACTAGGATTGGGAATGATATATCCCATGGATGATGATAATGCAATCAATCGATCAGGTTCACAACAAGGCTAGGAACCAAGACCATGGATGCAATTGGATAATTTTGACTTGATTGATTGACTTGATTGATATGGATTAAGATACTTGCATTTGGATCATTGCTTCTTGAAATGATTTGATTGATTCAATTGGTTGAATTGATGGATTGATTTGATTTGATGATTTGAGTTGAATGATTTGAGTGAATTGGATGAACTTGATTGATGTGATTTGAAGAATTGATGTGATTGGATTGGATATGGATTGATTTTTTTGTTGGATTTTTGAATTTTTTGTATTTTGAGGATATTTTGATTTTTTTGGATTTTTTATTTTGTTTTGGATGTTTAGCATTGGATTGTACTTGGATAGCTTTGGATAGATACCAATGATAAGGGAAAAACAAACCAAATGGCAAGGATCAATAATGGATGGGATAGATAAAAAGATGGACTATAGGATAAAGGTAGAAGTGTGGATGGATACAAAGATGGACAATAGGATAAAGGTAGGAGTATGGATGGATACAAGGATGGACAATAGGATAAAGGTAGGAGTATGGATGGATACAAAAATGGACAATAGGAGAAAGGTAGGAGTATGGATGGATACAAAGATGGACAATAGGATAAAGGTAGGAGTATGGATGGATACAAAGATGGACAATAGGATAAAGGTAGCAGTATGGATGGATACAAGGATGGACAATAGGATAATGGATGGAAGATATATGATAAATGGATGGAGGAGCCTAGGATGTGATCACCGAGGACTGCGTGGCATAGGAATAATATGTCCCCACTCTAGATATTATGCCTTAGGATTGGCGTGGTGATGCTTATGAGGATGCATGATGTTGAATGGACTTAGTAGTAGATGGATGTATGGAGGATATTCTTAGAAATGGATGGATGGAATTTGGAGTAATGACAAAAGGTGTGAAAAGCATTTTTCAACATTTTGCCCCTACCCTCATCAAGATCGAAAGGAGGAAGGGAATATGGATTGTACAATGAGTAAGGTATGACATATATGATGGGTAAGGATGGGAAGTGAGGATGGAAAATGATAGGATAGGATATGAGATGGGTAGATAGGATGGGATAGATGAGACAACATGCCCACAAGTGTAAAGCACATAGCTAATCACCTACGCATGACACCTATTTGCCAGATTTTCATCATGGTACTTATCCAAGGCACCATAAAAATGGTTTTCACCATTGGACAAAATGATTTCTCTTTACTATTTTGATTTTTTTTGTTTTTTTATAGGGGATATAGTTGGATTGAATAGAGTGGGGACTCAAGATTTTATTCCCATAGCAAGATGGTAATGTCCCATGATGGATAGAAGTCACTCATAGACCATGTCAAGTAGCATTATGCTTATGGATGTTGGTAGGAGACTGCATGAGAGAGAGAGGGATTAAGTGGATTGTGGATTTTGATGTGGACTATGAAAGGTTCATTCATGGATGGATAGGGCATAGTGGATTATGATGTGGAAGAGGATAGAAGGATAGTGGATTAAGATGGAGATAAAGAGATAGATAGAAGGACTTATGTAAAAGCATGGACCATAGGGACGTGATGGAAGACATAAGTGGGATACTACATAGAAGATGGGGAGATGGAGGTATGTGGGAATGTTGTGGAGTGGAAGGGATTTAAGATTTTGTGATGGGGAGCGGGATGTTTGGGACTTTAAGATTGTAGACACTCCATTTGAATTAGGTGCTTTTTGCTTGGGGACCCAAACCATTTTGGTTTTGAAATTATCTTTTTGAGATGTGGACTTGGGCAGCCTTTTTGAGTTTTGATTTTGCTTTGATTCTTTGCATTGGTGCCATGTGGCATGAGGATTATTAGGATTTTTTGCTTTATGGGTGGAGGCATCCCAATTTTTATTTTTGAATCCCATTGGGGTGTTTGGGATAGCTTCATGTTTAGTTGATGTGTGCATTTGTTGATCATGATTAGGAATTGTAGGGGATTTATAGGAACGAGATTTATGGATGGATTTGTGGCTAAAGTGATAAGGGGATTTGAGGATGGGAATATTAGGAGTTGGAAGGAGTGGAGGTAAAGTGGATGGAGGGATATTAGGAGTTGGAAGAAGTGGAGGTAAAGTGGATGGAGGGATGTTAGGAGTTGGAAGAAGTGGAGGTAAAGTGGATGGATGGAGATGGATGGTCACATGCTTTTGACACTTGTAGGATAATGAAGGTGGAATGACAACATATGTTTTATGGGTGCGATGAGGTGCACCTAGGTTGGGCTTGGATGAAGTGGATTTAAGAGGCGGGGATGTGGTACCAACATCTTTGGACTAACTTCCTTGAGATATATAACCAATACCATACAGTTTTAGAGACTTTGACATAGATGGGTTCCAAGTTGCCTTTCTCATGAAGGCCTAAGCCTTTACCTTGATAATTCATTTTTTGGAACATATGATGCGCAATGGGATGCTTATTTTGTAGGACACAAGACACGAGTCCCTTATTGGATGAGGAAGGCAAGGTGGTAGATACAGGTTGTTCTTTTCCTAGGGAAGAACATTAGTGAAGGAAGGTAGTAAGACCAACATGATATAATGGTAGATTTGTAATATGGTCGATAGTGGATGACAAAAGACCATTAGGATCTTGATTATGCTCATTATGCTCATTAAGATCCAAGCTATTTGTTTGAATGTCTATGAGCATGTGGGGACCAAACGTCTCATCAAGAGAAGTGGATGTTGTGGGATGATGGATAAGACTAGGAGGAGAATGAATAGGAGTGATGGAGGTTTCTTGAGCATGTATATTATTGGTACCATGAGTGGAAGGAGTGACAAGATCTTAATCATAGACAATATCTTGATCATAGAAAAGATATATTTTATGGATAGGTTGAATGGAAAGACTTTGATCTTGATTTGGATAAGGGGTTAATGTTTCCACATTCTTTAGATTAAACCCTTGACATAACTCTTGATTTTGGATGGAAGTGGAAGTGGGAGACTCTTGGATGTGCTTGAGAGGCTCTAGATGCTCAACAACATGTGGATCTTGACTTGGACTCATGGTGGGAGACTCTTCAATAGGTTTAATGGATTGTGGACTACATGATGGATTTGGAAGACTAGACATGATGTTTGAAGGTTCTTTGGTAGACTCAGGGATAGATTTTTGAAGACATGAGGGTAATGGTTGATTCCTTGCTAGTATCCAATGGATCACATCCTTCATTAGTGTATGGGTAGATGGACAATATAACGGATGAAGAATAATGGTAGATGGTGTAGGCTTATGTGTAAGATTAGGATTGCTTGTGCTGAGTGGATTTGGATTTCTCCATAGCTTTTCTTTTTCTTTTAGATTTTGCAAAGAATCTTTTGAGAAAATCATTTGGCTTTGGTATAGGCATTCTATTGGATGGTGATGGAGGACTAGTAGATGGATTGGTGTATGATTCCAAACTTGAGGTGGTATTTCCCTTATCAAGAGTATCATTAAGATTACTTAAGGATTCTTGATCTAGGTGCAAGGAGTGACTAATACTAGCATGCTCATGTTGTGGAGAATTTGGAAATGTATATTGAGGAATATTCATGAGATTGGTTGATAAGGAGGAACTAGGTTGACATGATGATGAGGGTGACTCATGGAATTGGCATGTTTGTGTTTTTTGGGCTAGGATCTTTTTCTCGTGTTGGGACGGAGTTACACGTAGGTTGAAGTCTTTGGATTTCGATTTGTTCCTCTAAGTATGCCTTAAAATCTACAAGATCCTCATCATCATTAGGAGAAAATTTTGGCCCACCTCGGAGGATATATGGTTTTGGCTTTGATACCTTCATAGTAGAAAACTTATAGGATGATGTCTTAGCATTCTTGAAAGTGTCCAATTCTTGTCTTAGTGCTCTAATTTCATCCAAGATGGGATTTCTTGTCTTAGGAGGCATTTGTGATAATTCTGATGTTTGACCTAGGAGTAGTGGTAAGATATGAGAATGCAAGGTTGTGATGTAATCAAAACATTAGGATATGAAGACAACCTAAAAGAGTATGATGTGACCAAACTCTAAAATAGATCAAAGGTAACTCTAGGTCTTAACACAATTGTGATGTAAGGCTTTACCTGTGCTATGATGGATAGACACAAGGACAAGTGATCAAGAGAGGGTATGCTAAAGTAGGAGATGATGAACTCCAAGTAGATTTCCCTACTCAAATATAATGATATATTCCCTAACTCAAGGATGATGAACCTCAAGTGATACGGGTGATTAATATCTAATGTTTGATTCAAGACTTAAGGAGAGTAACCTAAGTGTAAGCTAAAAGTTTTGTTTGATTAATGATGGATATGCAAGGACTGAGGGAATGACAGAATAGAATGATCAGAATATGCAAGGACTAGGTGAAATGATCTAGATGTGCAAGGACTGAAGGATTAGACTTGAAGAATGATGTCCTAAGAGATTTAAATGCTAGGCTCATTTTGGACATGTAAGTCTGGTTCGTTCCTCAAAGGGCATTGATCAAAATTTCTTAGCAATATGTCTCAGTTGCGGTAGTTCTTCAAGATGCATTTTATGATAGACCTTGAACTATGATGTCTATGTTTGAAATGTGGCATAAAATATGAATTGCAAATAGATTTCAAATGTTTCAAAACCCTAAACTCATATTAAATGCCCCATCACAAGATTAACGTTAACTATAGAAAGATTAAAAATTAAATGCAGAAACCATGAAATGATACCAATGGTGAAGATGTGATGTTTGATTGAAATGGAAAATGTTTGTTTTAAACACACAGACAAAACATGACAGACATAAAGTTTTGGATGACTCTGATACAAAATCAGAGTAAAAGTCTGAATGAGGGCTTAGATTAGCCAAAAAAAATTTACTAGTCTCAATAAATTTGAAAACACTCAAGCATGCACAATCTAAGCTGGAAAGAGGATACTACTTGCTAAGTCCCTACTTGGATTACTCCATATACTAAGACAAGGTAGACAACTAGAGATATTGGTAACACTGGCTCCCCGACTATGGCACGGGCACACCAAATGTCTTACCCCAAAGATCCCTAGATCTTATGAACCGAGGGATTTTCTATCTCCACAATGAATAGTACATGTAGGGTGGCTTTAGAGGTTTGACTTCTTACACCAACAAGCAAAAAAGGTTTTTGTCTTCTATAACAAGTGATTTCTAGTCAATGTTTTAGGATAATCTGGTGTCTATACATGTGGCGGTTCACTCATTTAAAAGGTCTCCCAGCCCTTAGAAAGGGTTTTTACACATCTCATGGATACTGAGGGAGACTTTTGTCAGTATAGAACATCCGCACCAAGTGATTGATGAATTTTGTCACAACCACAATTATTTGTATAGAAGACCGAAATGAAAGTATGGCTTGGGTCGTTCCCTCTCACAAATCGAGAGGCAGGCCCTCTAAGGGGTTAACAACATAAAAGTAATGGGTCTGGCTTCTGATCACCGAGTTTACACAAGGTGAGACCATACACCTACCACCTTACAAGCACAACAAACAATGATTAATTAACCCCCTAGTTACTCTATGTGCAAACAAACATTTGAAAAAGAGATCTAATCAATGAAGGACTTGCAAAATTACTATTAGTAGTTTGCAAAATTTTTGTTGTTGCAAATATGTGCCTATGATGTGTTGTCATTGATGTCAACATATCTCTTTGTCAGAGAAAGTGAAGATAGTGCAGTTTAGCAAAGTAGATTGCTCTGCATTTCTAGTGAGATAAAGATCAGAGTCTGTGGATTAAAGGGTTCGTAGAGGATTGTCTAAAGTTGCTCCAGTTAAGATTTGAGAGGTCTGCATGGAGGATTGGTGAAGTTATGGCCATTTGAGTAGAACCAAGTTTTGCAGCTTTCAGAGGTAACAGATTGACATGAATTTGGTTTGAATTACTCCGCATTTAAATATTATGGTTTACGGTTCCAGAGGTATGTTTGGGATGTTGGTGTGTATCCTCAACTTAAGTGGTTTGTGGTTTGGAGGTCCACAAGCAATCTTTCTAGTGTGACAATCATGACAGTTAGTGTTCTTAAGTTCCCGTATGAAGATGCAAGTGATTCTGGTGATTTGAGGTGGTGCAGTTATTCTTGTTGATTTTATTGTGCTTGTGGAGGTCTCTGGATTGTGTGCCTATTGTGTTGGTGGTTAGTATTGAGGAGTGAGCTCGTAGCTGAAGATTTCTCCTTAGGTGTTGCTATTCTTTCTAGTCTTGGCTGACCGGATGCTTGGTGCATGTTGCGGATGATCTAAGAGAAGTTCTATAGAGTGTGGCATGTTGTTTGAGGAAGATTTGAGTCCCAGCTATGTTTGGCCGATAGTGTAGTGGTTCATGTTTATCATTTTGTATTAGGTCAAGTCTTGTAATTGTAATTGCTTGTAATGCCTATCTTGGAGAATGTTCCAGATAGATGATTGTAAGGCTGACTTTGATGTTCATTCCAAAGTCGATGTCATATATAAATAAGTGTAATGAAGTCATGTAATTGTGTCGATGTGTGGGAAGATGCGTATATAGAGAGGAAGTGTTTGGGGGCAGAGCAAAGGTGTTGTGAGCTTCAATGGAACTAAACCTTGACATGGAGAAGATGATGTTTCTTAGTTCAACCTTTTATTGTTAATCATGTGAATATTTTTGAAGGCAGTGAGCCTCCTTTGAGTAGTGATCTCTGAGCAGTGCACCCGAAGGCAAGTGCCTTCCCATTTTTCTATTCTTTTAATAGAGAATAAAATCTTGTGGGTTAACCTCCACCGTGGTTTTTCCCTTAATCAAGTTTCCACATAAAAATCCTAGTGTTATATGTGTTGATTCTGTTTCTGCTCATGTGTTGTTGATTCATGCTTTCATGGTTATATCATTAATTTGTTAATATGTGGTATAGAAGATTAAATTTAGCAAAAGATAAAAATTTTGTGACAACTGATTCACCCCCCCTCTCAGTTGTCTTCCCTAATTTCAATATTTGTATCTTGGACAAATGAGAATCTTTTCAATGCTCGAGGTTAAAAATTTCATTTCAAACCGCGAAAGGTCCTGCAATAACAGATGACAAAAGTTTGTCATATTAATCCAAAAGTAACAACAAACATTTAAATCAAATACTGTAATGACTTTACAAAGAGTGGTTGCTTGTAGGTTTCAAAGAACTATGCTTTAAGAGTTAACTGCCAGGGTAAAAATGTCACTAGTTATACCTAAAATCAACGTCATGCCATAGAGTTTATGCCTTACCACAATTAAAGGGCTAAATACCTATCACATATTGGAGCCAACTGATTTTCCTTTTATCAATGTTATCGGTTACAATATTAACACGTTATAGAGATAAAATTTATAACTAAGATCCTAAAAAACACTTCATTGGCATTAACTGATTTTGTTGACGATTAAAGAGAAGAAAAGGAAATAAGAATTAGGGCATGCAAGAAGGCCAAAAGAAGTCTTTTTTGCTGCTATAGAAATAACTGTTGAGATTGATGGTCTATGTGGAAGTACTGAATGCAATTAGCACTTCTCAAAACTCTTTCTCTGAATTCTACGTGGTAACAACAATCTCCCGCAATGACAAGGTGGACCAAAATGAAAGGCTCTAGAAATGCTGGCAGCTATCATAAAACATACATCACTTTACTCACTTCAAACCATAACAAAAATAACTACCACGATTTAATCATAATAAGCAATTTGATATCATCTAAATATTAATGTCATGATGATTTCATAGTAAACTGGTATTAACGCTACAAGATAGCACAAAATTGTTAATGATAGTCACAAAATAGAAAACCAGATAATGCTTATACTTTTGCGACAACAAATATGGTTTTTTGAAGGCTGACCACAATGTCATAACTGTCATTAATACACAAAAGAACTGAGGAGGTTATAATATATTTCAACATGAATTTTGTTTATAGTGTGAGACAATATTTCTGGCATTTTTGGTGTTGTTCACACTTAAACCTATCGGCTCAAAAAATTTCAATAGCAAATGTTATGTGATATGCCTATCATATATAACTGAATTACTTTATTCCCATACATGTATGGATAACATCAGCCACACTTTTTATAAATATATAAATATTATTATTGCATATGGCAGTGCATGGGGGATATAATGAACAATAATAAATCCTGAAAGAAATCTAAACCCTAGAGGTGCACAAGGAATATCCAGTCAATATTTGTGGGGCAAGAGTTAGCAACGGTGAATTTGTTGATCAATTCATTCTATAGAACAAGATTGTTATGTGTCGCATCAAACAAAGTTTGAATAGGGAAGAAAACCCCTAATGTAACTAGTAACCTTAAACATTATTTTTCTTTGCAGATATTTAATACAACGTTTGGCAACTTCTATGAAAGAGATGCAAGATAAAAAAAGATTTACAGCTCCGAAGGATAATCTAGAACAAGTGAGTGTTTGACAGGATCACAAGAGAAGGAAACTGAAATGCTTTTCGACAAATAGAACATTATCAACTTGATATGCTCAAAATGCTGCCAATATGAAATCATGAGTTTCTCACTTCAACATCAATCATTTCAAATATTTACCACTCAAAATGTTTTGAAAAGTACAAATGAAGACATCCCCTATATTTTTTTTCAATGATGTTTGCATTAAAAAATACAAGCCAAAGACAAATTCAACAAACCATCACTGCACATTTATAAACAAATAGTCTAGCACTACAATTCTTGGAAGAATAACATATGATCTGGAATCTACAGACATTATTAAGTGCAGAAAATAGACAGACATGTCAGAAAGATAAAAAGGAAGTGTATTAGAACCAAAAAACTAAACTCATTACCACCATAACAATGTGATGAAAGTATGCATACAATCATGCACACAATCAACAGAAGGCTTGCACAAACAGTCAATTAGTAGATTAGTTCACGTCGGGTTCACCAATGTTTTGAGACAGTCAGTAGTTTTATATTTCATTTTGTTAGTTTGAGACATTTGAGTTATTAGACTATGGTTTATGCTTATTATGATCATGATGGACTATATTTGACTGATGTGGTTTTGACATGTGTTATGAGTTTTATGATGACCTTATTGATATTTCAGTTTATGATGTATTATGACATGTTTAGTTGATGGATAATTATTTATGCAGAATATTGTTATCATGCTTTATGGATTAATGTTATATGATGATTAATTAGAGATGTGGTGTTGATTGTTATGCTTGAGAGCAGGGACGGTGTAGTATTACTCGTTTCGAGCACCCTACTACACTGCGATTCCCTGACTCTATGTGTTTGATATGTATATATGCATATGTTGTATACAACCTATCATCCTGATGTAGGTTGCAGGTACCGGGCATTGAATCCACCTGACTTAGTAGGTCTGAGCGTGCCCTTAGCCAATGGACATTGTCGATGTGAGGTAACATGAAGTTTTCCCTAGGTCAAGTTTCAGTCTTCAGTTGTGGTCATGAGTCGAGATGTTGTTCCTTGGTTCTCACTTCAAATTGTTGGTCATCTAATGGTATGTGGAGTTATTGTCGAGTTTTGTTTAGTTAGCCCATGTGTATTTTGCGAATGCTTTAATGAATTAATATTATTTTAATAATGTTATTAATATGTCTTTTAAAGGGGTATTTTGCTTAGTTGTAAAATTTGGAACATTATTTAAGTAAATTTTAATATAGATTAAATTAATTATTTTAATGTTTTAATAGTATCTGAGTCATAATTTTTATTATGGTTAATTAGTATATACTTATTTAAAGAATAATATTGGTTGATAATTGAATTCTGGATAGTTGTCAGATATGATTCTAGATTTGGGAATCTCTATGTTAAGTAAAAATTTTAGATTCTTCTGGGGAGTGGGATTGTCTGTAACAGATGGGAGATAATGGACATTTACAACTTTGGCTATTTTTGCTTTGGGGGTAATTGTTCTGAAGAGAGAAGAAAATTTGGAGAGGAGATGGTTACGGGAAAATTAAGGAAAAAATGCAGAAGAAGGGGAATTTGGGAGAAAAGAGGAAAGTGAAATGGGAAAAGAAATCAGCAGAGGATTCAAAAACTCTAGGATCAACACAAAATTCTAGGTATGTATTTTGGATTGAATGTTGTTTGTAATGAATGTGTTTCTGAAATTGAATCATGTTTGTTTGGAAAATTATCTTTTCATATCACACCGACGCCCTGTAGTGGTCTCCTAGAGGACATCTCTTTTGGGAGGTAGATCTAGGTGTGTTCAAGTCGAGTCCCTTGTCACATTGCCGCTCTCCATAATGATATGTTGTCCCAAATCATAGTTCTGTTGTTCTCTTCAAAAGCTTTCTCTTCTTAAACTATCGGTAATAGTCTACCCTGGCATACATTACTACCTATCTGTTGAACTCGTCCTGTACCATTACCATCTGGCATGATCTCGTGAGCTTTTCCTAATAATGTTAAACAAATTTATCCTATTTTTAATTTTTCTTTTTTCAGCAATCAATAAATCAGCCTCATGGCCTGAATTAACAAAACTCGTTTCTATTCTTTGAAATCCATGACTACATGTTCTATTACTAGACATCTGTTTTTGTATAGTGATTACCTTTTGTACTTCCCTTGTAAGTCGTGTTACGGTCGTGACTCTCATGATTAAGCGATTGGTAATCTTGCAAATCGCCTCTTTTGTCATAAGTATTTAAACTGAAGCCTCTATAAATTTTATTTTATCTATAACATCAAAAAACTCACCTTACTAATCATTTGTTATCATCAAACTAGTTCTATAAATTCCCTGTGTGTTTAGCCTATAAATTGTATTAGCAATCAATCACCTCCTAGAGCGTATCCCTAAGCTATGGTATATTACTTCATTTGATCTACAATCTATGTTCAATATGGATGACTCAGCAAGGCGTATTGCTTCCACTCAATGAATCATCTTCTTACCTGTCTAAACTCTTAGAGTGATTAAACTTTAACCTGGGGCCTATAATGGATTTAGTTCCCTTCTAGATCTGAATGCAATTTTAATCTTACCAACAATAATTTTTTTTTTCCAATTCCTGGAGATGTCTCTGCAAGGAGATCGATGAGCATTGTTTGCTACTCTAGCTACAAATTGTTGTTTTCTTTAAAAAAAAATGTCTTACTATCGAACTGGTGAGCCAATCATTATAATACCTTGTTATCAATTATATCATCTATGAACCTCCTGCAAACAAACTTGTCTACCTCCAGCCATATAGCCTCATTTGGGAGAGGCAAAACCATATCATAGAATTTATTTCATTTTCAAGCAAACTAACATTTTAGATCAGCATTTTAGTATTTTTTTTAGATTTATTTCTTTCTTCAAACATATTTATTCTACCCTTACTAGACAATAGATTTAGTAAGTTTCTATGCTGCAATTTGTAATGGTTCAAGTAAATTGTACGGTGATCGAAAGTTTTTTTAAAAAATTTAGAAACAAATTAATGGATGTTACCCCATCCAAACTCTTTGTCTTAGATATGTATATGTCTGGTTCTAATCATCTTAGTTTCAGGAAATGTAGTAAGCTATAGTTATTAGGATGTAATTAAGTAAAAGGAAACTACTTACCTTAAATATTATTTATCTCATTAATTAGCAATGGTTACATTTGAGTTTGGTATTGTAAAGAATATTAGAAAATCTTAGAGATGTCATAAAGATAATAAGATTTCTGAATTTTGTTAAGTTGGCTGAATAAGAAATGGGACATATTATAAATCCATTTAATGATTCAAAATTGTTATAGGATAAGGAATGTGATAATCTCCTACCATAGTTAGCTAACTTAGTTTTGTTATTTGAAAAGAAATACACACACACACACACACACACATGTGTGTGTGTGTGTGTGTGTGTGTGTGTGTATACATATATATATGTATATACATCTATATATGTATATATATATATATATATATACATGTATATATATATACATGTATATACATGTATATAGATATACATGTATATACATGTATATGTGTGTGTGTGTGTGTGTGTGTAGCAGTTAGCATTAGTATATTTTTTAGATCTTATAGAGCTAAATTTTTATAATCTTGTCTTTCGGAAGGATAGTAGCTTGTAGGATGATATATTATATTATGATTTAATATCATTGTTTTTTTTTCAATTTTATAGGAGGTTAATTAGTGGTTCATCTAAATCTAGTTTATGGTCCAATTGGTTTTATAATGTAATTATTAGATAGTGTGTAATCTTAGATATTGATTAAAATTAGTTATAAATTAAATTATTATTTAATTTTATTCACTTATAGTTTTGAAAGATTAATAGAACCATAGAGATTGTTAGATAAGCAAAATAAACATTAAATCTTTATATTATAATCCGATGGGCCTAGTAGGAAGATGTTGTAAACTGGAAATTTTATTGGTTAGTATCATGATATTTTACTAATGTAGTTTTATTGATTTATTTATTTGGGATTTGTGCCTTGTTATCATGTGTAGTGTTGAAAATTTTCTTAAAGGTAATTAGGATTAAGATAGGATATTGACATTGGTTAATAGCTCCAGAGGCTATGTTACTTTTGAATCCTATGTAATATGGTAGTATGGTTAAGTTTGTGATTTCTTCTCTTGGCATGAGGTCTTGATGTTGTTATTTAGGAAAATTGTTGCTTTGGACCTTGAATTTGAAATTTGAGCTTTGTGATTATAGATGTATGCAAGAGAAAAGATGCCTTGCAATGCCAGAGCATGCATGTCATATGAATGGTTTCCATCAGGTTGTAGGGTTTCTAGTTGCATGTAGGATAGTGGCTTCTATGGTGGGGCCAGTGCCCAAAGTGGCTGCCTGGGTAACCGCATTGAAGTTGTAATCAAGTGATAACTTTATAATTTATTTAGGTGGGTTGGTTAGTAATTTACATAACAAGATAAGTAAGATGCCTCACCCATGCCTTGAGTGCTCTCACAAACTAAGGATGGGATGAGAAGGCCTAGTTGGCAAGGTTGACCTCCTTGTCTCCATGAGAGGATATGTCGGCTCCGCATGTGTCACCTAATGGTTCTGGTGCCTAGAGAGAGGCTGCCAGTGTAACCATAGATAGGGGCCAGTTTCTAGTGAGAGATAGCCTGGGTAACCCATGCTAGGACCATGCGATGACACTCTCCCTACTGCAGCTTAGTTACTTCCCTCTTTATCTGTTGTTGTTACCTCTGGAGTACTGTCTTGTCTTGTTGATTTGAGTAGTTTTGATGACTTGAGTAGTCTTGATGATTTGGGTATTCTTGATGATCTGAGTTGTCTATGTCAAATCTATATTTGCTTACTTTTATCCTTTGACTTAGTAGAACCCCATTGTTATCTCCTAGCTTGGAGGTGTTGACCTTAGGGTTCCACATGGTTGGGTGGAAGAGCTTAATCCATTGGTTATTCTTGCTCGTCTTGATTCGTGATCATTGTAGAAGTGTTCCAGTTCCTAATTTGTACTTGCTTCTGCAAGGCTGTATTATAGTTTCAAAATTGTACTATATTGTTGTATATTATAAACCGATGTGATTGGTCATGTAATCTTATATTTGAACCTTTGTAATTATTCATCTCTATAATTAAAGATTGTAATTCTCTTCTATTGTATTATAATGTAATGTTATAAATTTATGTTTATCTGATGTGGTTATGTTTCCCTAGAGGTGTTAGTAGTACAACTTGTTTAATGTTGTTAATAGTGTAATTATATTTAATGATTAATGCATTTACTTACTTAAAAAAAAAGTATTTCAGTAAACTTTGCACTTGTTAGTCTAATACTCTAGGGTTGCATGACAGGGGATCGCATTTGGTATCAGAGCCAAGTTTAAACACTGGATACTCTGGTTATAATTGAGCCCATTATGTCACCTAGTGCTTAAACTCTATAGATTAACTTTCATCCCTATTGTTTCCCCTATGTGTGTAAAAATTATCCTTTGATGTTGTAGGTAGATGCCTAGAGGTAGGAGTGGTGGTTGTGGCAGAGCTAGGGGTTGTGGGAGAGGTGGTGGTGGTACATCTCCTCCCAGCTCTCCTCATGAGAGTGCCCATGAAAGCAAGGGTTAGAACATGGAAGGTTAGGGTCAGCCTGAGGGAGCCTAGCTGAGACAGTTACTTGAGGAGGCCCTTGCTCATTTAGGCTCGAGAAATGAGGTTGAGCAGCCTAGGAGAGGTCAGGAGGTAGATCAGCCAGAACCTAGGGAAAGAGAGAGATCACCTGGATGGAGAGAGTTGATAGTTAAGCAGGAGGCCACTCTAGCCAGCCATATGAGAGATCTTTTGAGGGCATGCCCTCCCACCTTTGATGGAGTTGGTAGTGGTCTAGAGGCAGAGACTTGGTTATTGGATATAGGCAGGTGTTTCGCCATGCATCCCTATGGCGACAACACCAAAGCTAGGTGTGCTATTCTGCATCTCAGAGGTTTTGCTTTGACGTGGTGGCGGTTAGAGGAGAAGAAGTTGCACTTGGATATTAATACTGTTTCTTGGGAATTATTCTTAGAGAGATTTAGCACCCATTTCCTATCTGATCATTGGAGGCAGTGTCACGCAGATGAGTTCCACGAGTTGAGGCAGATGGCCATGTCAGTTGAGCAATATGGGCACAGATTCTATGAGCTCAAACAATATGTGGGTATTAGGGATGATGAGACTATGTTAGTACAACATTTTATCAGGGGCTTAAATGCTTGGATTAGTGGAGGGGTTCGTGTATTCAAACCTAAGACTATGGAGGTAGTAGGGGAGAAAGCCTGATTAATAGAAGAGAATCTGGAGTTGGTGCTGGGAGGAGATACAGGTGTGCACATTGATGGTGTGCCTTTTGTAGGTGTTGGTGGTCAGTCTCAGACAACCAGCTCTTCAAGAGACCATCATGCACTCGACAAAGGTGAGCGGCAGCAATAGTAGTGTTCTCAGTCACACCCAAAGAATACTCAGCGTCAACAAGGTAATAGATTTCAATCTAAGAAAGATCGGTTTTGGTAGCGGAATAGGCGTAACCACTTCGATCAGCTAGCTCAGAGTACATAGTCTGTAGTGAGTAGAGATGATTTTTAGCAGTCCTATGCTTCCTCAAGTGGTGGAGGTTTTGGTAGAGGTATAGGATGTTTCTCTTGTGGACAATAGGGCCATTTAGCCAGGCAGTGTCCACAAAGGAACGCTTCAGAATTTGGTCAGAGGCCGGCAACGTCAGAGCCGACCGTAGGTGACACGAGAAGGTCTCATAGAGTGTTCGCAAACTTTGAGCATCAAGGGACAAACTTGGAGACCGCAGGTAGGGGATAGGTAGCCTTCTTTGGAGATCGTGTGTGAGCTACAGCATCAGGAGTAGACTCTCAGGGGCAGAGATGTGGAGCAGGTTGGGATCCAGTGGGATCCTAGTGATCAAGCTTCTACTACCTACGAGGATGTTTCTAGGTTGAGAGAGAGTTATACCCTTACTTATTTGCAGGCTTCTAGGAGTAAGCCTAATTCTGGGTGGGAGGATGTAATTCCCCTCATTTTGGTTTGAGACAGATGATAGTTTTCTATTGTTTTAGACAGTTTTGAGACAGTTAGTAGTTTTATATTACATTTTGTCAGTTTAAGACATTTGAGTTATTAAACTATGGTTTATGCTTATTATGATCATGATGGACTATATTTGATTGATGTGTTTTTGACATGTGTTATGAGTTTTATGATGACATTATTGATATTTCAGTTTATGATGTATTATGACATGTTTAGTTGATGGATAATCGTTTATACAGAATATTGTTATCATGCTTTATGGATTAATGTAATATGATGATTAATTAGAGATGTGGTGTTGATAGTTATACTTGAGAGTAGGGATAGTGTAGTATTACTCGTTTTGAGCACCCTACTATGTTACGATTCCCTGACTCTGTGTGTTTGATATGTATATATACATATGTTGTATACAACATATCGTCTTGATGCAGGTTACAGGCACCGGGCATCAACTCCACCTGACTTAAAAGGTCTGAGCGTGCCCTTGACTAATGGATATTGTTGATGTGAGATAACATGAGGATTTCCCTAGATCAAGTTTCAGTCTTCAGTTGTGGTCGTGAGTCGAGATGTTGTTCCTTGGTCCTCACTTTAGATTGTTGGTCGTCTAGTGGTATGTGGAGTTATTGTCGAGTTTTGTTTAGTTAGCCCATGTGTATTTTGGTAATGCTTTAATGAATTCATATTATTTTAATAATGTTATTAATGTCTTTTAAAGGGGTATTTTTCTTAGTTGTAAGATTTGGAACATTATTTAAGTAAATTTTAATATAGATTAAATTAATTATTTTAATATTTTAATAGTATCTGAGTCATAATTTTTATTATGGTTAATTAGAATATAGTTATTTAAAGAATAATATTGGCTGATAATTGAATTTTGGTTAGTTGTTAGATATGATTCTAGATTTGGGAATCTCTATGTCAAGTAAAAATTTTAGATTCTTCTAGGGAGTGGGATTGTCTATAACGGATGGGAGATAATGGATATTTACAACTTTGGCTATTTTTTCTTCGGCAGTTATTATTTGAGGGGAATTGTTTTGAAGAGAGAAGAGAAAATGGTTATGGGAAAATTGAGGAAAAATTGTAGAAGAAGGGGAATTTGGGAGAAAAGAGGAAAGTGAAATGGGAAAAGAAATCAGCAGAGGATTCAAAAACTCTAGGATTAACACAAAATTCTAGGTATGTATTTTGGATTGAATGTTGTTTGTAATGAATGTGTTTCTGAAATTGAATCATGTTTGTTTGGAAAATTATCTTTTCATATCACCCCAACGCCCTGTAGTGGTTTCCTGGAGGACATCTCTTCTAGGAGGTAGATCTGGGTGTGTTCAAGTCAAGCCCCTTGCCATATTACTGCTCTCCATAATGATATGTTGTCCCAAATCGTAGTTCTGTTGTTCTCTTCACAAGCTTTCTCTTCTCAAACTATCAGTAATAGTTTACGCTGGCATACATTACTACCTATCTGTTGAACTCGTCCTGTACCATTACCATCTGGCATGATCTCGTGAGCTTTTCCTGATAATGTTAAACAAATTTATCCTATTTTTAATTTTTCTTTTTTCAGCAATCAATAAATCAGCCTCATGGCCTGAATTAACAAAACTCGTTTCTATTCTTTGAAATCCATGACTACATGTTCTGTTACCAGACATCTATTTCTGTATAGTGATTACCTTCTGTATTTTCCTTGTAAGTCGTGTTACAGTCGTGACTCTCATGATTAAGTGATTGGTAATCTTTCAAATTGCCTCTTTTGTCATAAGTATTTAAACTGAAGCCTCTATAAATTTTATTTTATCTATATCATCAACAAACTCACCTTAGTGATCATTTGTTATCATCAAACTAGTTCTATAAATTCCCTGTCTGTTTAGCCTTTAAATTCTGTTAGCAATCAATCACCTCATGGAGCGTATCCCTAAGCTATGGTATATTACTTCATTTGATCTACAATCTATGTTCAATATGGATGACTCAGCAAGGCGTATTGCCACCACTCAATGAATCATCTTCTTACCTGTCTAAACTCTTAGAGTGATTAAACTTTAAGCTAGGGCCTATACTGAATTCAGTTCCCTTCCGTATCTAAATGCAATTTTAATCTTACCAAAAATAATGTTTTTTTTCCAATTCCTAGAGAGGTCTCTACAAGGAGATCGATGAGCATTGTTTGCTACTCTAACTGCAAATTGTTGTTTTCTTTAAAAAAAAAAAACATCTTACCATCGAACTGGTGAGCTGATCATTATAATACCTTGTTATCAATTATATTATTTGTGAACCTCCTGCAAAGAAACTTCTCTACCTCCAGCCATATGGCCTCATTTGGGAGAGGCAAAACCAAATCATAGAATTTATTTCATTTTTGAGAAAACTAACGTTTTAGTTCAGCGTTTTAGTATTTTTTAAAGATTTATTTCTTTCTTCAAACATATTCATTCTACCCTTACCAGACAATAGATTTAGTAAGTTTCTATGTTGTGATTTGTAATGGTTCAAGTTAATTTTACGGTGATAGAAAGTTTTTTTTTTGAAATTTAGAAACAAATTAATGGATGTTACCCCATCCAATCTCTTTGTCTTAGATATGTAAATGTGTAGTTTCAGTCATCTTAGTTTAAGGATAGGTAGTAAGCTATAGTTATTAGGATGTAATTAAGTAAAAGGAACTACTTATCTTAAATATTATTTATCTCATTAATTAGCAATGGTTACATTTGAGTTTGGTATCATAAAGAATATTAGAAAATCTTAGAGATGTCATAAAGATAATAAGATTTCTGAATTTTGTTATGTTGGCTGAATAAGAAATGGGGCATATTATAAATCAATTTAATGATTCAAAATTGTTATAGGATACGGAATGTGATAATCTCCTAGCATAGTTAGTTAACTTAGTTTTGTTATTTGAAAAGATATATATATATATATATATATATATATATATATATATATATATATATATATATATATATATATATATATATATATATATATATATATATATATATATATATATATATATATATATATATATATATATATATATATATATATATATATATATATATATATATATATATATATATATATATATATATCACTATTTTATTTATTTATGAGCAATTAGCATTAGTATATTTTTTACATCTTATAGAGCTAAATTTTTATAATCTTGTCTTATGGAAGGATAGTAGCTTGTAGGATGATATATTATATTATGATTTAATATCATTGTTTTTTTTAAATTTTAAAAGAGGTTAATTAGTGGTTGATCTAAATCTAGTTTATGGTCTAATTGGTTTTATAATGTAATTATTAGATAGTATGAAATCTTAGATATTGATTAAAATTAGTTATAAATTAAATTATTATTTAATTTTATTCACTTATAGTTTTGGAAGATTAATAGAACCAGAGAGATTGTTAGATAAGAAAAATAAACGTTAAATCTTTATATTATAATCCGATGGGCGTAGTAGGAAGATATTGTAAACTGAAAATTGTATTGGTTAGTATCATGATATTTTACTAATGTAATTCTATTGATTTATTTATTTGGGATTTGTGCATTGTTATCATGTGTAGTGTTGACAATTTTCTTAAAGGTAATTAGGATTAAGATAGGATATCGACATTGGTTAATAGCTCCATAGGCTAGGTTACTTTTGAATCCTATGTAATATTGTAGTATGGTTAAGTTTGTGATTTCTTCACTTGGCATGAGGTCTTAATGTTGTTATTTAGGAAAATTGTTATTTTGGACCTTGAATTTGAAATTTGAGCTTTGTGATTATAGATGTATGCAAGAGAAAAGATGCCTTGCAATGCTAGAGCATGCATATCATATGGATGGTTCCCGTCAGGTTGTAGTGTTTCTAGTTGCATGTAGGAGAGTGGATTCTATGGTGGGGCCGGTGCCCAAAGTGGCTACCTGGGTAACCCCATGGAAATTGTAATCAAGTGATAACTTTATAATTTATTTAGGTGGGTTGGGTAGTAATTTACATAACAAGATAAGTAAGATGCCTCACCCATGCTTTGAGTGCTCTCACAAGCTAAGGATGGGATGAGAAGGCCTAGTTGGCAAGGTCGACCTCCTTGTCTCCATGAGAGGATATGTCAGCTCCGCATGTGTCACCCTATGGGGCCAGTACCTAGAGAGAGGCTGCCAGGGTAACCATAGATGGGGGCCAGTTTCTAGTGAGAGATAGCCTGGGTAACCCATGCTAGGATCATGTGATGACACTCTCCCTACTATAGCTTAGTTACTTCCCTCTTTATCTTTTGTTGTTGCCTTTGGAGTACTGTCTTGTCTTGCTGATTTAAGTAGTCTTGATGATTTGAGTAGTCTTGATGATTTGTGTATTCTTGATGATTTGAGTTGTCTATGTCAAATCTGTATCTGCTTGCTTGTATCCTTTCACTTAGTGGAACCCCATTGTTATCTCCTAGCTCAGAGGGGTGGACCTCAGGGTTCCACATGGTTGGGTGGAAGAGCTTAATCCATTGGTTATTCTTGGTCATCTTGATTCACGATCACTATAGAAGTATTCTAGTTCTTGATTTGTACTTGCTTCTGTAAGGCTATATTATACTTTCAAAATTCTACTATATTGTTGTATATTGTAAACCGATGTGATCGGTCATGTAATCTTATATTTGAACCTTTGTAATTATTCATCTCTGCAATTAAAGAATGTAATTCTCTTCTGTTGTATTATAATGTAATGTTATAAATTTATGTTTATCTGATGTAGTTATGTTTCCCTAGAGGTGTTAGTTGTACAAGTTGTTTAATGTTGTTAATAGTGTAATTATATTTAATGATTATTGCATTTACTTGCTTAAAAAAAAGTATTTTAGTAAATTTTGCACTTGTTAGTCTAACACTCGAGGATTGCATGATGGGGGATCACATTTGGTATCAGAGCCAAGTTTAAACACTGGGTACTCTAGTTATAATTGAGCCCATTATGTCACCTAGTGCTTAAACTTTGTAGATTAACTTTCATCCCTGTTGTTTCCCGTATGTGTGTAAAAATTATCCTTTGATGTTGTAGGTAGATGCCTAGAGGTAGGAGTCATTGTCATGGCAGAGGTAGGGGTCGTGGAAGAGGTGGTGGTGGTACACCTCCTCCTAGCTCTCCTCATGAGAGTACCCATGAAAGAGGGGGTCAGAACATGGAAGGTCAGGGTCAGCTTGAGGGAGCCCAGCGAAGACAGTTACTTGAGGAGGCCCTTGCCCGTTTAGGCCTAAGACAAGAGGTTAAGCAACCTATGGGAGGTTAGGAGGTAGATCAGCTGGAACCTAGGGAAAGAGAGAGATCACCTAGGTGGAGAGAGTTGACAGCTGAGCAGGAGGCCACTCTAGCCAGCCATATGAGAGATCTTCTGAGGGCACGCCCTCCCACCTTTGATGGAGTTGGTAGTGGTCTAGATATGGAGACTTGGTTATTGGATATAGGTAGGTGTTTAACCATGCATCCCTATGGCAACAACACCAAAGCTAGGTGTACTTTTCTGCATCTTAGATGTTTTGCTTCGACTTGGTGTCGATTAGAGGAGTAGAAGTTACACTTAGATATTAGCACTGTTTCATGGGAATTGTTCTTAGAGAGATTCAGAGCTTGTTTCCTATCTGATCATTGGAGACAGTGTCACGCAGATGAGTTCCATGAGTTGAGACAGATGGCCATGTCAATTAAGCAGTATGAGCATAGATTCTATGAGCTCAAACAATATGCGGGTATCGGGGATGATGAGACTATGTTAGTACAACATTTTATCAGGGGCTTCAATGCCCGGATTAGTGGAGGGGTTCATGTATTTGAACCTAAGACTATGGAGGTAGCAATGGAGAAAGCCTGATTAGTAGAAGAGAATCTGGAGTTGGTACTAGGAGGAGATACAGGTGTGCACATTGATAGTGTGCCTTTTGTAGGTGTTGGTGGTCAGTCTCAGGCAACCAGCTCTTCAGAGACCATCATGCACTCGACAAAGGCGAGCGGCAGCAACAACAATGTTCTCAGTCACACCCAAAGAATACTCAGCCTCAACAAGGTAATAGATTTCAGTCTAAGAAAAATTAGTCTTCGCAGCGGAATAGGCGTAACTGCTTCAATCAACTAGCTCAGAGTACGCAGTCTATAGTGAGTAGAAATAATTTTTAGCAGTCCTATGCTTCCTCTAGTGGCAGGGGTTTTGGTAGACGTACATGATGTTTCTCTTGTGGACAATAGGGCCATTTAGCCAGGCAGTGTCGACAAAGGAACGCTTCAGGATTTGGTCAAAGGCCGGTAACTTTAGAGCCGACCGTAGGTGACGCGAGAAGGTGTCATAGAGTGTTCATAGAGTTTGACCATCAGGGGATAGCCTTGGAGACCACAGGTAGGGGACAAGTAGCATTCTTTGGAGATCGTGTGGGAGCTGTAGCATCGGGAGTAGACTCTCAAGGGTAGAGACGTGGAGCAGGTTGGGGTCCAATGGGATCCTAGTGATGAAGCTTCTACTACCCAAGAGGATGTTTCCAGGTTGAGAGAGAGTTATACCCTTACATATTTGCAGGCTTTCAGGAGTAAGCCTAATTTTGGGGGGAGGATGTAATGCCCCTCATTTTGGTTCGAGACAGATGATAGTTTTCTATTATTTTAGATAGTTTTGAGAGAGTTAGTAGTTTTATATTACATTTTGTCAGTTTGAGACATTTGAGTTATTAGACTATGATTTATGCTTATTATGATCATGATGGACTATATTTGACTGATGTGGTTTTGACATGTGTTATGAGTTTTATGATGACATTATTGATATTTTAGTTTATGATGTATTATGACATGTTTAGTTGATGGATAATCATTTATGTAGAATATTGTTATCATGCTTTATGAATTAATGTTATATGATGATTAATTAGAGATATGTTGATTGTTATACCTGAGAGTAGGGATGGTATAGTATTACTCATTTTGAGCACCCTACTACGTTGTGATTCCCTAACTTTGTGTGTTTGATATTTATATATGCATATGTTGTATACAACCTATCGTCCTAATGCAGGTTGCAGGTACCAGGCATCGACTCCACTTGACTTAGCAGGTCTGAGCGTGCCCTTGGCCAATGGATATTGTCGATGGGAGATAACATGAGGTTTTCCCTAGGTCAAGTTTTAGTCTTCAGTTGTGGTGGTGAGTCGAGATGTTGTTCCTTGGTCCTCACTTCAGATTGTTGGTCATCTAGTGGTATGTGGAGTTATTGTTGAGTTTTGTTTAGTTAGCCCATGTGTATTTTGGTATTGCTTTAATGAATTAATATTATTTTAATAATGTTATTAATATGTCTTTTATAGGGGTATTTTGCTTAGTTGTAAAATTTGGAACATTATTTAAGTAAATTTTAATATAGATTAAATTAATTATTTTAATGTTTTAATAGTATACGAGTCATAATTTTTATTATGGTTAATTAGTATATACTTATTTAAAGAATAATATTGGTTGATAATTGAATTCTAGATAGTTGTTGGATATGATTCTAGATTTGGGAATCTCTATGTTAAGTAAAAATTTTAGATTCTTCTGGGGAGTGGGATTGTCTATAACAGATGGAAGATAATGGACATTTACAACTTTGGCTATTTTTGCTTTGGGGGTTATTATTTGGGGGGGAATTGTTCTAAAGAGAGAGAAGAAAATTTGGAGAGGAGATGGTTATGGGAAAATTGAGGAAAAATTGCAGAGGAAGGGGAATTTGGGAGAAAAGAGGAAAGTGAAATGGGAAAAGAAATCAGCAGAGGATTCAAAAACTCTAGGATCAACACAAAATTCTAGGTATGTATTTTGGATTGAATGTTGTTTGTAATGAATGTGTTTCTGAAATTGAATCATGTTTGTTTGGAAAATTATCATTTCATATCACCTCGACGCCCTGTAGTGGTCTCCTGCAAGACATCTCTTCTGGGAGGTAGATCTAGGTGTGTTCAAGTCGAGTCCCTTGTCACATTTTCTCTTTCCATATTGATATGTTGTCCCAAATCATAGTTCTGTTGTTCTCTTCAAAAGCTTTCTCTTCTTAAACTATTGGTAACAGTTTACCCTAGCATAAATTACTACCTATCTGTTGAACTCGTCCTGTACCATTACCATCTGGCATGATCTCATGAGCTTTTCTCGATAATGTTAAACAAATTTATCCTATTTTTTAGTTTTTCTCTTTTCAGCAATCAATAAATCAGCCTCATGGCCTGAATTAACAAAACTCGGTTCTATTCTTTGAAATCCATGACAACATGTTCTGTTTCTAGACATCTATTTTTGTATATTGATTACCTTTTGTATTTCCTTTTTATGTCATGTTACGGTCGTGACTCTCATGATTAACCGATTGGTAATCTTGCAAATCGCCTCTTTTGTCATAAGTATTTAAACCAAAGCCTCTATAAATTTTATTTTATCTATAACTCACCTTACTGATCATTTGTTATCATCAAACTAGTTCTATAAATGCCCTGTGTGTTTAGCCTATAAATTCTGTTGCAATCAATCGCCTCCTAGAGCATATGCCTGAGCTATGGTATATTACATCATTTGATCTCAATTTGTGTTCAATATGGATGGCTCAACAAGGCGTGTTGTCGCCACTCAATGAATCATCTTCTTACCTGTCTAAACTCTTAGAGTGATTAAACTTTAATCTAGGGCCTATACTAAATTCAGTTCCCTTCCAGATCTGAATGTAATTTTAATCTTACCAACAATAATTTTTTTTTCCATTTCCTGGAGACGTCTCTGCAAGGAGATCGATGAGCATTGTTTGCTTCTCTAACTGCAAATTGTTGTTTTCTTTCAAAAAAAAAAACATCTTACCATCGAACTGGTGAGCCAATCATTATAATACCTTGTTATCAATTATATCATCTGTGAACCTCCTACAAACAAACTTCTCTACCTCCAGTCGTACGACCTCATTTGGGACAGGCAAAACTAGATCATATAATTTATTTCATTTTCAAGCAAACTAACGTTTTGGATCAGCATTTTAGTATTTTTTTAAAGATTTATTTCTTTCTTCAAACATATTCATTCTACCCTTACTAGACAATAGATTTAGTAAATTTCTATGATTTGTAATGGTTCAAGTAAATTGTACGGTGGCAGAAAGTTTTTTTTTTAAATTTAGAAACAAATTAAAGGATGTTACCCCATCCAAACTCTTTGTCTTAGATATGTATATGTCTGGTTTTAATCATCTTAGTTTCAGGAAATGTAGTAAGCTATAGTTATTAGGATGTAATTGAGTAAAAGGAAACTACTTACCTTAAATATTATTTATCTCATTAATTAGCAATGGTTACATTTGAGTTTGGTATCGTAAAGAATATTAGAAAATCTTGGAGATGTCATAAGGATAATAAGATTTCTGAATTCTTTTATGTTGGCTGAATAAAAAATGGGGCATATTATAAATCAATTTAATGATTCAAAATTGTTATAGGATAAGGAATGTGATAATCTCCTAGCATAGTTAGTTAACTTAGTTTTGTTATTTGAAAAGAAAAATATATATATTTTGGAATATTAATATCATTATTTTATTTGTTTATGAGCAATTAGCATTAGTATATTTTTTAGATCTTATAGAGCTAAATTTTTATAATCTTGTCTTTTGGAAGGATAGTAGCTTGTAGGATGATATATTATATTATGATTTAATATCATTGTTTTTTTTTAAATTTTATAAGAGGTTAATTAGTGGTTCATCTAAATCTAGTTTATGGTCCAATTGGTTTTATAATGTAATTATTAGATAGTGTGTAATCTTAGATATTGATTAAAATTAGTTATAAATTAAATTATTATTTAATTTTATTCATTTATAGTCTTGAAAGATTAATAGAACCATAGAGATTGTTAGATAAGAAAAATAAATGTTAAATCTTTATATTATAATGTGATGGGCCTAGTAGGAAGATGTTGTAAACTAAAAATTGTATTGTTTAGTATCATGATATTTTACTAATGTAGTTTTATTGATTTATTTATTTGGAATTTGTGCCTTGTTATCATGTGTAGTGTTGACAATTTTCTTAAAGGTAATTAGGATTGAGATAGGATATCGACATTGATTAATAGCTCAAGAGGCTAGGTTACTTTTGAATCCTATACAATATTATAGTATGGTTGAGTTTGTGATTTCTTCTCTTGGCATGAGGTCTTGATGTTGTTATTTAGGAAAATTTTTGTTTTGGACCTTGAATTTGAAAATTGAGCTTTGTGATTATAGATGTATGCAATAGAAAAGATGCCTTGCAATGCCAGAGCATGCATGTCATATGGATGGTTCCCGTCAGGTTGTAGGGTTTCTAGTTGCATGTAGGAGAGTGGCTTCTATGGTGGGGCTAGTGCCCAAAGTGGCTGCTTGGGTAACCCCATGGAAGTTGTAATCAAGTGATAACTTTATAATTTATTTAGGTGGGTTGGGTAGTAATTTACATAACAAGATAAGTAAGATGCCTCACCCATGCCTTGAGTGCTCTCATAGGCTAAGGATGGGATGAGAAAGCCTCGTTGGCAAGGTCGACCTCCCTGTCTCCATGAGAGGATATGTCGGCTCCACATGTGTCACCCTATGGGGCCGGTGCCTAGAGAGAGGATGCCAGGGTAACCATAGATGGGGGCTAGTTTCTTGTGAGAGATAGCCTAGGTAACCCATGCTAGGACCATGCGATGACACTCTCCCTACTGTAGCTTAGTTACTTCCCTCTTTATCTTTTGTTGTTGCCTTTGGAGTACTGTCTTGTCTTGCTGATTTGAGTAGTCTTGATGATTTGAGTAGTCTTGATGATTTGGGTAGTCTTGATGATCTGAGTTGTCTATGTCAAATCTATATCTGCTTGCTTGTATCCTTTGACTTAGTGGAACCCCATTGTTATCTCCTAGCTTGGAGGGGTGGACCTCAAGGTTACACATGGTTGGGTGGAAGAGCTTAATCCATTGGTTATTCTTGGTTGTCTTAATTCATGATCACTGCAGAAGTGTTCTAGTTCCTAATTTGTACTTGCTTCTGCAAGGCTATATTATACTTTCAGAATTGTACTATATTATTGTATATTGTAAACTGATGTGATCGGTCATGTAATCTTATATTTGAACCTTTGTAATTATTCATCTCTTCAATTAAAGAATGTAATTCTCTTCTGTTGTATTATAATGTAATGTTGTAAATTTATGTTCATCTAATGCAGTTATGTTTCCCTAGAGGTGTTAGTTGTACAACTTGTTTAATGTTGTTCATAGTGTAATTATATTTAATGATTAATGCATTTACTTGCTTCAAAAAAAAGTATTTCAATAAATTTTGTACTTGTTAGTCTAACACTCTGGGGTTGCATGACGGGGCATCACACTATGATCCTAAAAAACACCTTATTGGCATTAATTGATTTTGTTGATGATTAAAGAGAAGAAAAGGAAATAGGAATTAGGGCATGCAAGAAGGCCAAAAGAAGTCTTTTTTGCTGCTACAGAAATAACCATTGAGATTGATTGTCTATGTGGAAGTACTGAATGCAATTATTACTTCTCAAAATTGTTTCTCTAAATTCTATGTGGTAACAACGATCTCCCGCAACAACAAGGTGGACCAAAATGAAAGGCTCTAAAAATGCTGGTAGCTATCATAAAAACATACATCACTTTAGTCACTTTAAACCATAACAAAAATAACTACCACGATTTAATCACAATAAGCAATTTGATGTCATTTATATATTAACATCATGATGATTTCACAGTAAACTGGTATTAACGCTACAGGACAACACAAAATTGTTAATGATAGTCACAAAATATAAAACTAGATAATGCTTATACTTTTGCGACAACAAATATAGTTTTTTGAAGGTTGACCACAATGTCATAACTGTCGTTAATACACAAAAGAACTTAGGAGGTTATAATATATTTCAACATGAATTTTGTTTATAGTGTGAGACAATATTTCTAGTAGTTTTGGTGTTGTTCACACTTAAACCTATCAGCTCAAACAATTTCAATAGAAAATGTTATGTGATATGCCTATCAAATATAACTGAATTACTTTATTCCCATACCTATATGGATAACATCAGCCACACTTTTTATAAATATATAAATATTATTATTGCATATGGCAGTGCACGAGGAATATAATGAACAATAATAAATCTTGAAAGATATCTAAACCCTAGTGGCGCACAAGGAATATCCAGTCAATTTTTGTGGGGTAAGAGTTAGCAAGGGTGAATTTGTTGATCAATTCATTCTATAGAACAAGATTGTTATGTGCTACATCAAACAAAGTTTGAATAGGGAAGAAAACCCGTAATGTAACTAGTAACCTTAAATATTATTTTTCTTTGCAGATATTTAATACAATGTTTGGCAACTTCTATGAAAGAGATGAAAGATAAAAGGAGATTTACAGCTCCAAAGGATAATCTAGAACAACAAGTGAGTGTTTGATGGGATCACAAGAGAAGGAAACTAAAATGCTTTTCGACAAATGAAACATTATCAACCTGATATGCTCAAAATGTTGCCAATATGAAATCATGAGTTTCTAACTTCAACATCAATCATTTCAAAGATTTACCACTCAAAATGTTTTGAAAAGCACAAATGAAGACATCCCCTATATTTTTTCAACGATGTTTGCATTACAAAATACAAGCCAAAGGCAAATTCAACAAACCATCACTACACATTTATAATCAAATAGTCTAGCACTCTACAATTCTTGGAAGAATAACATATGAATTGGAATCTACAAACATTATTAAGTGCAGAAAATGGACAGAGGTGTCAGAAAGATAAAAAGGAAGTGTATTAGAACCAGAAAACTAAACTCATTACCACCATAAAAATGTGATGAAAGTCTAAATACAATCCTACACACAATCAACAAAAGGCTTGCACAAACAGTCAATTAGTAGATTCGTTCACGTTGAGTTCACCAATGTTTGCAGAAAAAATATAGATTTTAATAAAGATTTGAAAACTATACGAAACCCTAAAATCTATATCAAGTGCAATAGTAAAGATTTAAGATAGACCTATTGAAATTGAATAAAAATAAATGTTACCAAATGTAGTTTGAAATGTGGTTGCTCAAGATTTTAGCATAACTTCGATGTGAAAAGCTCCCGGGGGGTAATGAAAAATGAGGTAGGTTTTATAAAGTTTGGGAAAATGGTTTGGGGTGGTTGTACGGGAAAAAGTTGGTTGAATGGGTTTTTAACGGATTTTGGGTTAGGTTAATAAAAAATTAAAGTTGTTAATTTATTATTAATGAGAGGTTTTAGGTTAGGTTTAGGTTTAATTTAAATAATAAATTAAATTTATTAATTTATTATTTTTGGGAGGGTCAAAGGTGAAAAGATTTAATTCATTAATTAAAATTAATTAAATCTTATGATTAAGGGTGAATTAAAGATTAAGGTACATTTAATTAATTAATTAAAATTAATTAAACTTCATGACTTAGGGAATTGATCGATAATTAGGGGATGATTTAGGGATGGATAGGAATGCGATCAGGGATGAATAGGAATGTGTTCTATGGTCAATTTTTTATGTCTACACTAAGCATGATAGAGATCAAGTGGCCAAAATTTCATAGCATTATGCCAAGTTCACCACCCCCAAACTCAAAGCATGCTTACCACCAGAAGATACAAAAAACAATCTTATTGCACTTTATATGCATCACAGATTCATAGCCTTTCAAGAAGAGGAATTACAGAAGCTTCTTGGTACACAAGACTATTGTTATAGGTCAGATAACTTTTTACTCCATTTCTTTAAAACATTTAATAACTTACTAATTTTTCTCTTTATTTTTATGGGTATGATTTGTATTCAAGAGATTTATATTTTTTTTTAAATCAAATTTCCACTTCTAAGTGTTAACCATACTCTATTTATATGCATATATTCAGGCAAAAATTGCCAGTCATTTGAACAGTTAAAGAGAAGCCTTCCCAAGTGAAGGGTCTTTTGGTAGATTTTTGTAGAGATGGAATGCCCTATAGTTGATAGTAGGGTCCATCATGGCATTGATTTCAATGCAAGTCCATAATATTGTTACTCAACAGCTCATTTATTCTCATATAAACATTCTACAATTCATAAAAGCTCATCTTAAAATAATTCTCAATGATTGCAAAATTAATAGTATAGATAAAAAAAATATAAAAAAGAGTTGTTAATTGCCTCCAGGCCAATACTATCACACAAAATCTATTAATTAATTAGATGACACAATAAATATCCCAACCTTTGAAAATATGTACTCGATGCTTTTAAAATGATTTTAAATAACTCGATTAAATACTAGTCAGATTGACTTATAAATATCTATCCGCATACCCATCATTTTTTATGGTGTGATTGCTAGTGTATTCTATTGTCAAAGTGTGTGGCCTGACTATTGGTGTCGATCGTGTAGAACGTTGACCTCTACCATGTCTTCGTTGCCTCTAAAAGAATAGAGAGACCCCTTCCAACTTCTCAATTCAATTGCTTTCATTTCTTCAAAAAGCAATTTCCAATACTTTGAAATTCTCTTTCCTTTATTTTACATCAGAAACTACAACAAGAATTATGGTTAAAGAGGTTCCTATGGAGATTTTTAGCAGAAAGAAGGCGGCACTTAGTGGTGGTTGGATCTCAAGAGTACGTTAAAGGTATTGTGGGTCTCACCAAGGGGCCTAGAAAAGCCAAGTGTTTGTTTATCCTCTGATGGTGGCAGTTTTCCCAGATGTCCCACATGACCAAAGGTTTCAATTGGATAATCAGGGTTCTATTGTTTTAGAGATGGAGCCTATCAGTCTTCTAGATAATCAAGTCTAGTTTTTAAAAGTACTATTGAGTGTTTGATGATTGAATCAGATGATATTTAAATAGAGTGATCCAATTCTATGCCTGCCAGCAGTGCCCCCAACAAGGTGACACTGATTTGGAGGAGCGCTCTACCCTGTATTTCAATGCCGAGAAGTTCTTGTTTGAACCCACTAAATTAATCTTGGAGAATAGGTTGGAAACTCTCATGTCTACCCTTCTAACACCCTTTGCAGGGTAGGTAATTCATATTTGCTTTGCTTTTATCTTTGCAAACAATAATAATTTTGCATAACCTGATGTTAACTACAGTAACCCATCTTTCTTTATAGGATTTCTTGGACATGTTTCCAAAAGTTGTACAAATCAATCCCCTCTAATGTCCTATATCTAATTTGCCTTAGAAAATTCAAATGTCACAAGTTAGGGTTAGGGTTTTAGAATTACCATTTATGTTATCTTCAAACTTGCATAATTTCTTGTACTTGAATTCTACAATCATAACATAGGAAAGACATATATGAAATATAAATATACAAATATACATCTTTAACCATTATGGTTAGATAAGATTTTCCTTGCATTCAAATTCATAAATAATATCAATATAGAAAGATCATATATTCACTACTATGTAGCTAACTTAGTTTGTCACTAAACTTAGTCATAGAAGTGGATGGTGCTGCGAGGCATGGAAGGGTGTAGACTGTCAACAATGCCTCCATACAATCCCCTTAGGAAGGTATAATAGGGTGTAGACTATCAATAATGCCTCCATATAGTCCCCTCACGGAGGCATGGTAGGGTGTTAATCAGTTCTCCCTCCAAACAGTCCCTCAGGGAGGCTTGGCAGGGTATAGACTGTCAGCAATGCCTCCATACAGTCCCCTCAGGGAGGCATGATAGGGTGTTAATCAGTTTTCCCTCCAAACAGTCCCTTAGGGAGGCATGACAGGGTTCCCTCCACAAAGTCCCCTCACCATTCTTCTTTGACCGGTGAGTCTCAAGTTATATATAAATGACAGTGATATGCAATAAGTAAGACAATCACTAGTCAATAATGATTTGACCTACTACATATATCGAATAATGTTTCTTATTGAATTCCTAGTTCAATTCAGACTTAGCAATGTATCCTTTTGTTGTCCTTAACAATCCATATGACTAAGTAAATAGATATACTTTAGCAGATCGAATGTTTGCTATAACATTCAATGATCCAATGATTGATATTGGTTGATGATTGATCCACTGATCCATATGAGATTGCTGTTTATTTGGTATCTATGCTATTGTGATGAATCGAATGACTAATGTTAGAACTACTGTATAGTATATGTGTTATTCTCTATTGTTTATACATCAGGTATCTCTCTTTTATTTTTTATTCTCTTCTATATGATTTCCTGTTGCTGGTTGATCTCTCCCATTATTTATTTCTTTCTTCACAATGGTCATGCCTTCTCCAAGGGAGGCATCCTTTAGACATAGGTGTTTAAGGAGGGAGTCGACCTCAGTTTAAGGTGATCGTTGTCTATAAACAAATGATAATTGTTCCTTGGTAATCGTTGTTTGTAATACTTTGTCTTATTCACTATTTTTGTCATTTTCTCCACATCTTATATTAATTGTTGCCTTTCCTTAATGTATGTTACCATATCTCTTATTTTATACTCCCTTAACAATTTTTATTTTAAACAAATCATACCTCGATATCAACCACTCCTTTCCTTGATAAATCGTATTGCTTCATATATATGAATCACACCACTTATACACCTTATAAAGAAGACATTTTGTCTTATTATCAAGGGAGAATCATCCACCTTCAAAATTCACAATTTATTTTATTTTGTTTAAATAATATATATTAGGAAGTTAGCCAGAACTATAATTTAAATTATGACATGTTCTATTTCGGGGACATGACAGTCTACCCGACCCAAGATTGCTTGTTCTCAAGCAATCACAAACTAAGAACTCTTGAAATTACCAAGATTCTAAATCAACCATGTAGATTTGTATTTTTGTGAGGTCATTAACTTTGATCGTGATACTTTGATAGGAATTGGAAATTTTAAACCAAGTCATGATTATTTTGGGTTTGTTTGACTCTATGTTCTTGGAGAGTAGTTGTTATTATACTTGTCTCAAATTGACTACCAATAAGGTTAATACCACCATATAATGTATGAGGACAATTTATTGTCCAATAGTCTTATTATTGTTTCCCAATAGCCCTCAACAACAAAACCAACAGTTGGAAGTTGGCAAGACTTGTTACTTAAGACAAGTTTTCTCTCATTTCATCATCCCAAGGATCCTAGGTAATGATACAAACTCTTCATTACCCCTTGTTGAAGTCTAAAATCATGATGGAATGTCAGAATATTGTGAATACCAAGACCCCATTCCTTTGTGTGAAATCACATTTTCTTTAGATGTTTGAATGACAACTTCCTTTAGTATGTTTTCATTTTGTGTAAACATTCTAACAAAGTTTGCGATAAGTTTGTTTCTAATGAGGAGCTTATAGGGTTTTGAATTACTTAAGATAGTCAAACATTTGTTAATCCCATAGGTAATTAATATTTAAGTACAAATTTATGGGATTGATCAAGTCAATAAAATGGAAATAGTTTAGAAGTCCTAGCAAGCAATAGGAGGACTAGAATTTATAAGTTTACCCTAATATCCAATTCTTATTCCATCTTCTAATTCAATCGGAAGTTATCACTCCTCTTTGACATATCTCCATTTTTGGTACTAAATTTATTGTCATATCTTGGGAAAGTACCTTGTTAAACAATATCAATTTATCCCAAGGTTTGATAAGTGAGAATAATCCAGGGATTTGTGGGTTATGGGCCCATAATATACTTAGCATAGGCTTATGTAACAACTGTGTTGTAACTTGATGTGTATCAAATTTATCTAAGGTACCTACATGCCTAATATTGATGTCCTTGATCTTTACGAATGTGGAGTTACTTTGATCAAGAAAAGAACATAGGAGGAGACTTGTGGAAGAATTGATCTAATATAGAAGTGAATTTGGTTCATAAGATAAGTTTACTAGATCAATTTTGTAGGTTAAAAGGTTGATCCATGTATTGCCATTGTTTCTATGAGTGTGGGATAGATCATATGTGTTATGGATTTGGATAAGCATTATGATCTTATCCAAAATAAATAGAACAAATGTGTCCCTACCTCAATGAATCTTGATAAATATATCCTCCGATAATTCTCACAAACTTCAATTTACAGTGTCCATGGTTCTTTCTAGAATTTCTCCTAGGTCTCTCTAAGAGTCAAAATTTGTTATTTGTAAGTGTTGGAATTAGGGCAGACAACTAAGAGGGGGTGGGGGGTGAATCAGTTGTCCTAAAACTTTAACACTTCCTGCAATTAATTCTTCTCTACCACTTATTAACAAATTAATGATATAACCATGAAAGTCTAAATCAATGGCACATGATTAGAAAAATAAATAACACACTTGACACCAAGATTTTTAACATGGAAACCCGGTTAAGGGAAAACCATGGTGGGCGTTAACCCACAAGAAATTATACTCTGTTAAAAGTATTACAAATGGGGAAGGCACATGCCTTCGAACTCACTGCCTAGAGCTCACTGCCTACAGGAATGATTACAAGAAGATTATAGAATGTTTAAACTGATGAATAGTATCTGCTAATGCAAGAATTCAGTTCTGATTAAGTACAAAATATTGATCTTATACACTTCATCCTTACTTCTGCCCTGTTTACTGTTCTGCCATGATTCAGTCCTTAGATCTCTTCTCTTTCACATGTCTTTTTGCCTTTTCACACTTACTCCATCATCATATCACAACCACCCACCAAAAGACTCGAATCCATCATCTATATATATCCGCATCAAGAAATTCAATCAACTGCAGCCAGCTTTAAGGAAACTTAGAACTTTTATTAAGAACTTTGCTCTGTCAGCTGAATCCATGCACAAATAACAAAGCGGACCAAAAACTTGTGTTCTCAAATCATCAATCATCTCAGCCTATACCACTGATTGTCACTAATTTCTTATCCAACAATTTTTTTGTATCCGGACCAAGATTAAGTACTAGGTCAGCCTATTCTTCTTCTAACTATGCTAACTAATTGGACCCTGATACTTAGATGCTTATATCTTTTGAATCCTTCATCACCGTAGGCTAAGATTCTAGATTTAGATAGTCTCGACAATCCTTATTACTCCCTTAGATCTGTAGCACATTGTGATTTACCACCGGAGAGATCTAGACCAAGATACCAGACCCTGCCACATGCTCTGTTTCTAACATCCAGACTTAGACAAATCCTCACTTTGACTTCTAGTATGAACAAATCATGTAATGCGGATGTTTAGGATAGACTTAGTTGCCATCAATGAAAACACCTTTCATGCATAGCAATGTCTCTTGCCAACAATCTCCCCCTTTGGCATTGATGGCAACACTTAGTGAAAAATGACTAAGTTTCGGAACAACTCCCCCTTACTAAGTATACTTATGCTTTTCACTATTCTCCAATGCTCCCTCTTTATTGGATTCCTCATTTTCACTACTCTTCACTCCCCCTTTGACATCAATGGCAAAGGGTGGGGTCCATAAACCAAAAAATACACAAAAATTCTACATACCAGGTCGCATATGTACAAACAATCCTTAAGTCCTATTTACATAAACTTAAGTATATCACCAAAAACATTCTTCAATTGTGCTAGCTCACTATCCCAGCTCTTCTTTATAGTGTTCAAAATTGAGATGTGGCCACTGAAAAGAAATGCTTGTGACTCTATTGTCCGCAGATCGATGGGGTCACTTGACTGAGCTATAGCTTGGGCTTCAGTCAGGGCATTGAACATTACTTCCATTTTAGGGGAAATTATACCCTAGAGCTCACTCATCGTTGTCTCTATGCTCTCCTTTTCATTTGTCAATTTCTTTATATCTTCAATCATGCTGATTGTTTGACAGTCTTGGCTCATCACTGATACTGCCAGAGGGTCAAAAGATTGGGATACACTTGACAATTTTTCCTTGGACTCCTTTATTTTTATTTCGATGTCCTCTATAGCTTTAGGACAAGACAAACAAAATTTATATACATTCCCTCCTTCTATAAGAGTATTTTGAATACTCTTTTCACTGGCATCCAACACCAATCTATCTACTCCAATCAACCCTTTTAGAGCATTAAATCTTTTATCATTGAATTCATTTTGGACCTTGACCTCTGCAAACTTTTCAAGAGATTCAAAATGAGTACTTACAGAGCTTATCAAGTTCTTTAACTGATCGGAGGGGGATGTTGAAGAGTCCTTTTGGTATGTTGGCATGATTTTCTCCAAAATCCCTAATGCTAGACCAAGTAGCTCACTGTCTTCTATGTGAGACTTCAAAATATCTTCTCTGGCCTTAGCTTGAGCAATGGAGGCCAATTTTATCTTCTGCACTGGAGATAAGGTATCAAAATTTATTGGACCTTGTATTACATCTTGGTCTTCTTCAATTTGTTTATCTATTTTTAAAATTTCTTTCACTGCTTCAGCAGTGTATCTTGCCCAAAATTATATTTCTAACTTGAGTACTTCAGGGTCTGCAACTTCTCCCTTTTGAGAGTCAACCATATTGTCTTGCTCATCATTTTCATTCTTTTTCAAAAGTATTCTTAATTTTTTCTATCTCAGAGATATCTTCTACATTCTTTTCTAGAGGATTTGGTGTATCGTCAGTGGCAGTTTTATCAAGTTTCTCAACATCCGGAATGGAAGACTTGACTCCATCATCATTTCCTTTTACTTGATCTTCTTCTACCATTTCTTCATCCTCTTTATTCAATGCTTCTTCTTCCAGAAGGGAGTCATCATCTACTCCAGTTTGTTGGTCATCCTTCTGCAACTCTTCATTATTCAGAATTGTTGCATCCTCAGTATCAATCGGTTCTTCTGTGACCACATAGAACTTGTTCTTGTCTAGTGCTTTTCTTAGAATTTGTTCAATTTCTTGGACAACTTCCTCTATCTCTCCAATCATCAGCTTATTCATCCTGGTCTTGCTTCTGAATTCACTCTTGACTTCTTTGAAAATTTTGTCTGCTTCTTTTCTAGAGATCATTAGACACAAACTAGACAAAACATGTTCTCTCAACTCCACATCCTTTGACTGGGAAGCTTCTTTTCTGATTTCCAAAATGTCTCTTAAACTCTTGGGAACTTCTGACAAAATCTCTATGAGAGCCCAATTGAATACATTCAAGTATTTGATAGTAGCATCTTCCAATAGTCTCTTGTCAGCATCATTGTAAAGATCATAAAATTTAGTCAGTGGCTTTAAATTCCCATTAGCAGTGATTGACTTAACAATATTTTTCACAAAAGGGGTTAGCTTCTCAACATTAGCGTCTAACTTCTACCTCTTATTTGTCATCTTACTTCCAGAATGCTTCTCTTTAGACACTTTGACTACTTTGGTCCTTGTGGCCTTCAACTCTTTAATCTCATCATCTGAATCTGTCTTTTCTTCATCCTCCTTTTCCAAACTGCCATATGGCCTTTTTGCCATTACTTTAGTTCTTTTCTTTTCCTTACCAGATGATTTGTTTTCCAATTTCTCAGGATTGGCAGGTTTTGGGGGAACAGGGGCAGCAATAGAGCTCCTAGTGGTCCTTGGTGTGGAGGAGAATTCTATAGGAGCACTTGCTTGTTTCTTATCTTGCTTCTCCTTCTCAGCCTTTCCAGTTCTTTCCCTAAATTACCTCACATCTTCCTTTGTGAGGGCTAGATTCTCGGCCAACTACTCAACTTCTTTCCTTACTTTCCTATTGGTTTCAGATTTTTTGAGCTCAACATGCAGTTTCATACTTTGCTTCTCATATGTCCCAAATATTTCAACTATTGTGTCCTTTGGCTTGCTCAAAAGATGTTGAGCATACATATTCAAAATTTTCTCATCTACCTCATACCCCATGGGCATGATCCAAATAGTTCTAGGTTCTACTGCTTCCATTAAGCACTGATCAGTGTCCACCATGAAATAGATTTCATTCTTGTATTTCTCAACTACTTATTTAGGCATTCTTTCCATAGAATGCATCATACTCTGAAAATTCTTGAAGTATCCCCATATTGTAGTTTTTTGTGCATTAGAGTCACCAATGTTGTGTAGATGATCTCTTATCTGAATAGCAACTGGCCTGTCACTAGTCCAACACACACCCTTTACTCCAGGCACCTCATTCATGAAGTAGAAGAATATGCATAGAACCAAAGAACCATATTTAAATGTGTTTTTCTTGTCTTTCTTGATTTTGTTTAGGTTCTCAACTAGTTGGTTCTATAAAAGCTCACACAGGTCATAATCTACATTTTCTTTTAACATTTGGTATGTAGCATATATGGCCATTCCGAACATAGAATTTTCCCTGCTGGAGTGATAAATCTTGTAACCAATTATCATTAAAGAAAACTTAACATCTAGATCAATAATGTCATTGATAGTATTTGCCCTCTTGTCTAATTTGGCACTAGTTGCATCAAGTATTGTCTAGTTCCTTACAAATTTTAGCATGGGTAAACCGCTGGTTGAATTTAACCCAGTTACAATCCTGATAGCATTTTTTGTAATCTTGAATGGTTTCAAAAACCACATAAACTCAATATGCATTCAGCTCAAAACATATTTAACCCACTCACTCTCATCAAATGTCAGAAATTCAATGATCTGTAGAAAATGTTTGCTTTCTAGGGCTTTGTATTCTGGTCTCAAATCATAATTAGCATCCTTTAGGTAGTTCTCAAACAAGTCTAGCAATTTCAGGTTCCCAAATTCATCTACGCTACAGTGAATGTATGCCCTAATATCCTTGACATGCAGTACTCCATAAGGGACACTAGAAAATGCTCCTAATGGTTTGACTTCGACTGATTTGTATGGATGCTTCTTGAATTTTAGTCGGGGCCTTTTAGTAATATCAACAACAAGAGGAGTAGCCATCTCAAAAGATTACAGGTTCAAAGCTTCATAGAAAAATACCTTTTTCTTCTGTAGAATTTAGGGTTAACTGATGAATTCGCTAGTTGCACTTTAGATCCTTGAAATCTTAGCTCAGGTGCTCTTCTGCTTGCTCTCTTCAAATGCAAAGTGATTCAAATGCTCAAATGAATGACCTTTTATCTTTCGCAAAACCTAATTTGTCATTGTAATAAATGCTCTACCCTAAAACATCTAGTTACACTATTTTTGCATGCAATCAATCTTCAATTTCTCCGCAATCAATCATGTTGTCTTCTTTTCTTCTAGAATTTGCTTCAATAGGTCTGTAATAGGCTTTTCTAACTTCAATCATCGTGCCAGATTCAGGTACCCACTTACTGGTTGGGGGAATTTGTTTTTCTATGTAGCTCCCCCTGAGCTAGAGCTCCTAATTCAATTCCCAGAGGAATTACCAGCGCCAGATTCTGGTGCGGACCCATCATCATTGTTCATTGCACCTTTCTTCACCCATGTTTTGTTCATTTCATTATGGACCTTATTTACATCAACTTAGCTCTTGCCTTTGTCTTGTCTCTACTCATCTGGTTTTCTGTTTACTGGATCTCTCCTTTCATTATTCCTACTTCTGCAGAATCTTGCAATATGATCAGATCAGTTACAATTGAAGCATACAACATTTCTTTGCCCATTTGATTGATTTCCTCTTGATCTGCGTTGATTAGCCATATGTCCAAATCTATTGCATGCAAAACATTTGCCATTGAAAGAATTACCATTTCCTCTATTGTTAGAGTTACTCATTATCATATTTTTGCATTCATTGGATCTATGACCATACCTCTTACACTTGAAGCATTGACCAGAGAAGGATGGACCACTTTGATTTACTCTTCTTATGCACTGAGTAGCTCTATGACCAAATTTATTACAATTGAAACAATTTCCATTGAAAGATGGATATCTTTGAGCATTAGGTTGTCTTACCAGAGGTCTTCTAGGTTTGTTTCTCCCATTCCTTGATTGAGAATTTCTTTATCTGGATCTAGATCTTTCACCTTTCTCATACCCAAGACCATGCTTATCACCAACCTTCTTCTGACTCTCAAGGAACACTTCAAGTTTAGCTGAGCTTATCTTGAACTTCTCCTTGTATTCATTTGCAATTTCTAGGTCATGTCTGAGAGTGACAATTTGCCTTTCAAGTTCCTCCTCATTATATCTGTATTCTTGTAGATCAGATTTTAGGTGGCTAATTGTTCTATCCATTCTGCAGCATTCTTCTGTTCTTTCCTTTAGAGTTTGATTCAGGTCTTCTTTAGTCTTCTTCCTTTCCTCAATTTCTTTGGTTAGCCTCATCACACCAGATTCCATCTCATGTTTTAGAACAAAAACTTCTTTTGTCAGCTTCTCACATTCCTTTGTCTTTTCTTCCAAAGCCTAATTTGAATGCCATTTTCTTTAGTAAGATTAGCTAGTTGATGAAGTAGCTTCTTCCTCGTCTCCATTGATTTCTTTAATTTTTCTTTTAGCAACTCAATGCAATCATCAACATCCTTAAGGTTCACTTTTAGGTCATCTACTTCTGCTTTGGACCGATCAAGATCTTCTAAAGCCAATTGAAGTTGTTCTTTGAGTGAACCCATTGAAACTCCTTCCCAGATCTTCCTCAAACTGTTAAGCTTCTTCCAAGGAACCCTGCTCTGATACCAATTGTTGGAATTAGGGCAGACAACTGAGAGGGGGGGTGAATCAGTTGTCTTAAAATTTTAACACTTCCTATAATTAATTCTTCTCTACCATTTATTAACAAATTAATGATATAACCATGAAAGTATGAATCAATGAAACATGAGAAGAAACACAAATAACACACTTGACACCAAGATTTTTAATGTGGAAACTCGGTTAAGAGAAAACCACGATGGGGGTTAACCTACAAGAAATTATACTCTGTTAAAAGTATTACAAATGGGGAAGGCACATGCCTTCGGGCTCACTACCCAGAGCTCACTGCTCAAAGAGGCTCACTGCCTATAGGAATGTTTACAAGAAGATTACAGAATGTTTGAATTTATGAATAGCATCTGCTAATGCAAGAATTTAGTTCTGGTTAAGTACAAAATACTAATCTTATACACTTCATCCTTACTTCTACCCTTATACTATTCTGCCATGATTCGATTCTTAGATCTCTTCTCTTTCGCACTTCTTTCTTCCTTTTCACACTTACTACATCATCATATCACAATCACCCACCAAAAGACTTGAATCCATCGGCTATATATATCCATATCAAGAAATTCAATCAATTGCAGTCGGCTTCAAGAAAACTTATAACTTTTATTAAGAACTCTACTCTGTCGGCTGAATCCATGCACAAATAACAATGCGGACCAAAAACTCATGTTCTCAAATCATCGATCATGTCAGCCTATACCACTGATTGTCACTAATTGCTTATCCAACAATTTTTCTATATCCGGAACAAGATTAAGTACTAGGTCGGCGTGTTCTTCTTCTAACTGTGCTAACTAACTAGACCCTGATACTCAGATGCTTATATCTTTTGAATCCTTCATCACCAAAGGCTAAGATTCTAGATTTAGATAGTCCTTATAATTCTTATCACTCCCTTAGATCTGTAGCACACTGTGATTTATCACCGGAGAGATCCAGACCAAGATACCGGACCGTGTCACATGCTCTGTTTTTGACATCTAGACTAAGACAAATCCTCACTCTGACTTCTGGTATGAACAAATCATGTAATGTGGATGTTGTAGGAGTACAATCAACACTGAGAGGGGGGGTGAATCAGTGTTGTGTGAATTTTCAAATCTTTTTACACACTTTAACTTTCAGAGCACAAGGAGAGAAAGATAGCATTGATTTGTCAAATACATATGCACATGACTTTGAATACAGAAAAAGAACAAAACTTCATAAGTAATCATACACACACAGAGAAGATTATGACACAAGAATTGCATGAGTGGAAAACCCTCCAGGGGTAGAAAAACCACTCTAAACTGCCTCACTGGCTTAACTGATCAAACATGCCTCACTGGCTACAAAGAAGCCTCACTGGCTACAATATGTGTCTCACTAACAAATATTAAGGTCTCATTGACCTACAAGCCTCACTGGCATACTGTGCCTCACTGGCATAGACAATTTTCAATCATAAAATTTTGTGTGCAAGAATTGATTGCTATTCAATCTGATTTGCACCATTATGCAACCTGTGTTTCATCATACACCCTTATACCTCCTATTTGATTTTCAAGTCAAGACCATACAAAAATATATTATCTGCAATCAAATCAAGTCATCATCATATCATCTACAATCAATCAATTACAAAATATCTCATACCTCTGCAAGATAATCCCAAAATCAATTTACAATTTCATCAAATTTCACACTGCAATTTTGAAAAATTAACCCTCTCTGAAAATTGTTATCTTTCAACACATTCACCTTCTCTGAGAAAATATTGATCCTGATTGAGAACTTCATTCATTTAATGCATCATCACACTTCTAAAATTGAACATATCTCCCTGTCCAAGAAAATGTCTCTTCATGCCTCAAACATACCTGCAATACAAAAATACATTTCTTTGCAAGCTAATGTATTAAATTGACATCATCAATTATTCATCATCTTCAAATCACTTATTTAATCTGGACTTCAAACACTTTTCATGCCTCTGCAAAACACCAAAAACTTCATTTCAGTTTTACCAATAAATAAACCTTCTTTACAATTCTAATATCATGTATCTTTGCAACAAAACTGATGTGCCATCTTTTCTGCAAAACAAAACTAACATAAAGCTCTTCACAAAACTCCTCTAGTCCAATTCACAGCCCATTGATCTCTCCTCTGTCAAAAACTCTTCCACATTTTTCATGCTCAACCACAAAGAACAACTCTCTCATTTCTTTTCAACAAAAAGTTTTCAAAAAATTATTTTGCCCTTGATTATTTTTCCTCCTCAAATCCATTAAAAATTTTTCAATTTTCCTCAACAAAAATATCTCTGATAAACTTTGAGATCATCATAATCTCTTCATAAAAAAAAAACTGATGTGATCCTTCATCACAAATCCCAATATCAATCTCTCTCCATAAAAATCTCACACCTCACTTAAAAAAAAATCACTCAAAAAAGAACTACATATATATTCCTGTTCATAACAAAAATTTCCATTTTTTTTAACAAGTCGGTTCACATGCCAAGTCCAATTAACTGTTCTTAAGAAACTTTCCATCTTCAAAAACTTTCCATCTTCTAACTTTTTGATTTTCGCTGTCAAAAAAAATTAGAAACAAATATGACTTTTCTGACTTATTTCAATGCACAGTGAACATCAATTTTAAACTGATGCCGACTGTTGCTCTTTTGCTCTTTTTAAACTTTAACCATCCAATGGAATGAGCCCGCCATCGGTCCTTTAAACTACAGCCATCGATAGGCTTTTTCCCGCCTATCATTTTGAGCCTCGACTGACTAACCGGACACCTAACGAAGGGGCCGGTCAACAACAATGTTATTACACCCTTTACATTGTCACTTAAGTGACCGTTACCCTTTCGACCGGTCAACAAAAAGTTAAAACAAAAGTGAAATGACGGGTGGGAGAGAATATTGGAAGGGTGACACAAATTTAGTTTAGGACTTTTAAAAGATAAGTCTTAATTTTTAGGTTTTAGACAATGCACAACATTAGATGTGATGAAGACATAGACTTAGTGGAATTTGTCGTTTGTATCAATAGATATCTCAAGAGTCAAGAACATGAAATATGACAATGAGCAAATCATGACTTTAAGACAAAGAAATGACCAAGACAAGAAGACACTATTGATGACATTAAAAAGACATGGAGACATGAGAAACACGAAAACATGAAGACATGACTTGAAAGCCACTATATGTCTCTGCATATATCACAACTAACAAATGAGAATAGACTGCAACTGATAACAAATGAAGTTCATCTCATACCACAAGAATGCATACTATGTCATCTGTATCAACTTGATCAAATAAGACCTCTGATGATAATGACCCACTTCAAACAAAGATTACTTTATTGCACTGTCTTGACAAGCATTCAGACTGACCAAGCTCCTGAAAGGTGACCTAATATCAACCCAAGAACAACTGACAAGTATCTTGAATAACAACTCTTGAAAACTTTGAACTATGATATCCAAAACAACAACACATGTTATCAAGATAATGATAATGATCACTCCATGACCTACAGTTCTGATGAGACCTTGTGAACTTACTTTCAACCAACCTTGCATCATGATCAACATATTAACTTCTAAGGCACCAAGAAGCCCAAACCTATGAAGACCAAGAGTATAAGTCCATTCTCTGCATCTGCAAGACACACATGCTTGGAGATATACTGATTGAGACCACATCTCCTGCAAGACCTTTTTGACATCAATGACAATCTGACACCATCAATCTCCCCCTTTGTCATTGATGGCAAAACCACCTGATGCAATTTATCTTTCTCCCCCTTTTTGACATCAGATGACAAAGACTATTATCTCCCCCTGAGAACAACTCCACCGGAAAGATGTTATAGCTTGATAATTACAATCACCCTACAATATGAGAAATCTGATGACAATACCACTGTGAAGATGAAGACTGACACACTCCTTTCTGATAACATCACAAACTTCCAAAACAACAGTTCTTCTTTAATCAACAACCTTTTTGACCTGAAATAACAAATCTCCAAGATCTCCCATGTGTTAAAGTTCACAAACAAATTACTACTCAGAAATACTATTGGTAAACATTGACAAGACTAACCAACACAACTCAACTCAACACTTATTCACTTCCTGAATTAGTCCTGAAGCAACATATCAACCTGAAGTATACCATCCATTTACTAATATTCAACCTTCTGAACACTTTTGCAGAGAAATCATAAACATACCAATACTCTTTGATGAACAAAATTGCAGAAAGAAAATGAAGACTCCTTATCACACAGTTCTCAACACAAGATGCCAAGATGACCATTTTTTATAAGATCTTTACTTGCCTCAGATACAAAATTCACCATCAATGTCATAAGAAACTCTAGATTATCATAAGAAATCATAACTTGATGCTCATACCTGAAACCACCAAACCTTTCTAAACCATATTGATGAGGAAGAACATGTCAAATTATTATACCAATGATTATGAACATTTATTCTGCAACCAATCTATACTTGCACATCCTTTTTGACATGAAAAGAATGAAGACTATCTGAACTATCCTCCTGTTCTGCACAAGACACTTGTCAATTTTGATATATACATAAACACATCTTAACAAGAACTCCTGCCTCTTGACTTTATCATTCTAATCAACCTCCTTAGCCATCATATCCAAACATCTGAGGAGAGTTCTTTGAGAACATCTTTACTGAAGCAACATGACAACTCAACCATGTAAGTATGATATGAACAATATGCAAAATAGGATCAAGTCACAACATCACCAAACTCTTTGAGCATTAAATCCTTTAACAACTTATCAACACCTTGCATTCACTGAACATGTCATTGATCATGGACATCTGATACCACTAGAATCATACAATTTGTACATACTACCCTGAAACATATTACTGATGAAAAATATCAAAGAACCATGTGAGATTATTACATCAAGAGCACTTTCTTCCTGCATCACTAATATACACTAAAAATCAACTTAGTTAGCAGCATCTTCAACAACTATCTCACAAGATTGAAAAATATGATAAACAAGACAAGATCACCATTCAAATGATCTCCTTCCTGAAACTTCTTGGGGTCAATTGATAGCACATGAACAACTCCCCCTTACTTCATGCTATCTGTTATGCAACAAATGAAATGACTTGTGCAGGATGCACAAGCTTATATTCTGACTTCTCTTTTCCTTCTTTCTGCTTCCAAATTTTCATAGGTGCTTTGTTCCTCCAAACCTTTTCTTTCCATTTCAACTTTTTCAAATCAGGTGAAGCATACATTTTGCAATTCTGTGCTTTGTGTCCAAGAGTGTTGCAATTATAACAAACTATGTCAAAATCATAATCAAATGAATGATAGTACCTTTGAGTACTCATATTAAACTTCCATGAAGGATCATACCTTCTATGCACTTTGCAATTACTTTGTATGTGTCCAACATTATTGCACTTGTAACAAATAATATTAGTATTCCTTCTGCAAACAATTGCTTTGTGTCCAAATTGATTACAAGCATAACAATAGCCATTAAAAGAATAATTATACCTGTACATGTATGCTTGTCTAACAACAAGTTTTCTGAAATTCCTTCTTTGATTGTGTACAAATTCATCTCTGGTTTTCTGTTCAGCTTCACTCTTCCTTTTATCTTCTATGGCAACAACATGATGACTTAAATCAATTTTCCTTTTAGGTGTCTGTCTAGCTTTTGAACATTCTCCTTCTTCAATACTCTTTTCAAACAATAGATTCTTGTGCAACTTAGAGGAAGCCTTTTCTAACTCCTTTCTTAAAGAGACTATTTCTGATTCTAGTTTTAGATTCTCAATCCTTGTAACTTCAAGGTCAGATATTGAAACATCAGCAATCCTCTTAGCTTCTTCAATTTATGTCTTTAATCTATCAATTAGTTTGTCTGAATCATCAATATATGACTTTAAACTTATAATTTGACATCTGGCCTCTTCAAGATCTGTAGATACAATTTCAAGTTCTAAAAGAGCATTGACTTTAGATTCTCTTTCTTGTTGCAGCTGCAAGTTTATTTTCTGATTCTCTCTCTTATACTTCTTGAGCTCACTCAGAGCATATATAAGCTCTCCTTCCATATCAATTTCATAATCTTCATCATCATCATCACTTGTGATGCTGGCTTCTTCTAAGTCAGATTGGGATTGAACTTCAATTTCTTCATTTGAAAGTTTCCTTTCATGGTCATTTTCATTAGACATCAAATTGTCTTTTTCTTTATCATTACCTTGATAAATTCTTATCAATTCTTTCCAGATATCCTGAGCTGTTTCACATTGCACAACCTTACAAGAAATATCATTAGATAAACCAGATAAAATAACCTTCTTGGCTATATGATTGCATTTAAGAGCTTCTTTGTTATTTGCAGAGTTAGAATATCCATTCTCAATAGTCATCCATATATCATATCCTAAAGAGGATAAATAGACTTGCATTCTCATACACCAAACTGAAAAGTCTGAACCATTAAACAGAGGAACTCCATAAAACTCTTTCATTGATTCAACTTGTGAACCATCTTTATCAACTGATTGAACATTAACACCTAAGTTTGATATGGATGATGTCTTCTGTGTCTTTTGACCAGAAAGAAACTTGACATTTCTAATGTTCTTATTTCTTCTGCACTTACCCATTGAACTCCACACACAGGACCTACCCAAGCTGATTAAGCTGCAAGAGGGAAACTGGCTCTGATACCAATTGTAGGAGTACAATCAACACTGAGAGGGGGGGTGAATCAGTGTTGTGTGAATTTTCAAATCTTTTTACACACTTTAACTTTCAGAGCACAAGGAGAGAAAGATAGCATTGATTTGTCAAATACATATGCACATGACTTTGAATACAGAAAGAGAACAAAACTTCATAAGTAATCATACACACACAGAGAAGATTATGACACAAGAATTGCATGAGTGGAAAACCCTCCAGGGGTAGAAAAACCACTCTAAACTACCTCACTGGCTTAACTGATCAAACATGCCTCACTGGCTACAAAGAAGCCTCACTGGCTACAATATGTGTCTCACTGACAAATATTAAGGTCTCATTGACCTACAAGCCTCACTGGCATACTGTACCTCACTGGCATAGACAATTTTCAATCATAAAATTTTGTGTGCAAGAATTGATTGCTATTCAATCTGATTTGCACCATTATGCAACCTGTGTTTCATCATACACCTTTATACCTCCTATTTGATTTTCAAGTCAAGACCATACAAAAATATATTCTCTGCAATCAAATCAAGTCATCATCATATCATCTACAATCAATCAATTACAAAATATCTCATACCTCTGCAAGATAATCCCAAAATCAATTTACAATTTCATCAAATTTCACACTGCAATTTTAAAAAATTAACCCTCTCTGAAAATTGTTATCTTTCAACACATTCACCTTCTCTAAGAAAATATTGATCCTGATTGAGAACTTCATTCATTTAATGCATCATCACACTTCTAAAATTGAACATATCTCCCTATCCAAGAAAATGTCTCTTCATGCCTCAAACATACCTGCAATATAAAAATACATTTCTCTGCAAGCTAATGTATTAAATTGACATCATCAATTATTCATCATCTTCAAATCACTTATTTAATCTGGACTTCAAACACTTTTCATGCCTTTGCAAAAGACCAAAAACTTCATTTCAGTTTTACCAATAAATAAACCTTCTTTACAATTCTAATATCATGTATCTCTGCAACAAAACTGATGTGCCATCTTTTCTGCAAAACAAAACTAACATAAAGCTCTTCACAAAACTCCTCTAGTCCAATTCACAGCCCATTGATCTCTCCTCTGTCAAAAACTCTTCCACATTTTTCATGCTCAACCACAAAGAACAACTCTCTCATTTCTTTTCAATAAAAAGTTTTCAAAAAATTATTTTGCCCTTGATTATTTTTCCTCCTCAAATCCATTAAAATTTTTTCAATTTTCCTCAACAAAAATATCTCTGATAAACTTTGAGATCATCATAATCTCTTCATAAAAAAAAAAACTGATGTGATCCTTCATCACAAATCCCAATATCAATCTCTCTCCATAAAAATCTCACACCTCACTTAAAAAAAAATCACTCAAAAAAGAACTACATATATATTCCCGTTCATAACAAAAATTTCCATTTTTTTTCAACAAGTCAGTTCACATGCCAAGTCCAATTAACTGTTCTTAAGAAACTTTCCATCTTCAAAAACTTTCCATCTTCTAACTTTTTGATTTTCGCTGTCAAAAAAAATTAGAAACAAATATGACTTTTTTGACTTATTTCAATGCACAGTGAACATCAATTTTAAACTGATGCCGACTGTTGCTCTTTTGCTCTTTTTAAACTTTAACCATCCAATGGAATGAGCCCGCCATCGGTCCTTTAAACTACAGCCATCGATAGGCTTTTTCCCGCCTATCATTTTGAGCCTCGACCGACTAACCGGACACCTAACGAAGGGGCCGGTCAACAACAATGTTATTACACCCTTTACATTGTCAGTTAAGTGACCGTTACCCTTTTGACCGGTCAACAAAAAGTTAAAACAAAAGTGAAATGACGGGTGGGAGAGAATATTGGAAGGGTGACACAAATTTAGTTTAGGACTTTTAAAAGATAAGTCTTAATTTTTAGGTTTTAGACAATGCACAACATTAGATGTGATGAAGACATAGACTTAGTGGAATTTGTCGTTTGTATCAATAGATATCTCAAGAGTCAAGAACATGAAATATGACAATGAGCAAATCATGACTTTAAGACAAAGAAATGACCAAGACAAGAAGACACTATTGATGACATTAAAAAGACATGGAGACATGAGAAACACGAAAACATGAAGACATGACTTGAAAGCCACTATATGTCTCTGCATATATCACAACTAACAAATGAGAATAGACTGCAACTGATAACAAATGAAGTTCATCTCATACCACAAGAATGCATACTATGTCATCTGTATCAACTTGATCAAATAAGACCTCTGATGATAATGACCCACTTCAAACAAAGATTACTTTATTGCACTGTCTTGACAAGCATTCACACTAACCAAGCTCCTGAAAGATGACCTAATATCAACCCAAGAACAACTGACAAGTATCTTGAATAACAACTCTTGAAAACTTTGAACTATGATATCCAAAACAACAACACATGTTATCAAGATAATGATAATGATCACTCCATGACCTACAGTTCTGATGAGACCTTGTGAACTTACTTTCAACCAACCTTGCATCATGATCAACATATTAACTTCTAAGGCACCAAGAAGCCCAAACCTGTGAAGACCAAGAGTATAAGTCCATTCTCTGCATCTGCAAGACACACATGCTTGGAGATATACTGATTGAGACCACATCTCCTGCAAGACCTTTTTGACATCAATGACAATCTGACACCATCAGATGTGTAGGATAGACTTAGTTGCAGTCAATGACAACACCTATCATGCATAGCAGTGTCTCTTGCCAACAGTAAGTTCCTAAAGAATTGAGTTGTCTTTATTACATTCCCTCAAACTGTTGTCTTGGTAGATTAGAGTTTGGTTGAATTTAGGTTTTTATTACTATTTCTAATTCCAAATAGGCATGCTCATAATAATTCACTCTATGGTTCAAACTAGGATGTTATGGGTAAATCATTTTAGATTGTTTTGGAATATTAATATTAATTTTTGGCTTTTAAGAGATTGACCACCCTAGGTCAAGATGATAGCTCAATACACTTATCTCAAAGTTTGAAAGTAAGATGATCTTAATCCATCTTTGTATCTTTAGGTATGCTTAAGTTTTCGTGGCAACTAGATTTTCATTTCAGAATTAGAAGTCAAATTATATCATTAGATTCAACTATGTTGAGTGATTATGATTTGATTGCTTGATTTTCTGATGACCTGATGAATGACAATTGCTTATGTCAATGAATTGATTTATCCATTATGTCTATTTCTAAAAGGAGTCACTAATCTTCTTGTCTGCCTTTTTCGAGAATAATACCTCACTTTCAAGTTGATTGTTAGATTTATTTTCTCTCAATGGATTCTTCACAAGGAAATGACTCCCCTTTTTTTATATTTTATTGTTAAGGAAGTCCTACATTTGAAGGGTTACACTTTTCATATTTGGGGTTTCATCCTTTCTCACATCATTATTATTCTTGAGAACCTAATTTAATTTACCTATAAAATCACTTAGGGTTCTATTCTTATTTCAATTCCTCCATGATGTTTTGGATGTCTTTCTTAAATGAAATGTTCTCTCCTTTTATATCTCAAGTTTGAGGGAGTCGTACCTTTTCACTTCACTAGTTACGACTCTTCATTATTAAATACGTTAATTTGTTAGTGCTTCTTAACCCAAGAAGCTTTTGACACACATAGAGTAAACTTGTAGAAGAAACATTAGACATGAAACAAACACATAGATATACGTAATACATGAAGTACACGTGATACACATAATCATGAAGCATAAGTACATGTGAAGCATGAAGCATACACATAAATACACATGATACATAAAGTATATGTAAGACGCAAAGTATACGTAATACACAGAGCATTAAGCATGCATGCAATAAATGAAGTATATGTATAAGTACATGTAATACAAGAAGTATGAAGCATGCATGTAATACACGTAATATATAAAGCATGTAGCGTACATGTAATACATGAAGTATATGTAATACAAGAAGCATGAAGCATATACGTAATGCATGAAGCATACACACATTACAAGAAGCATGTAGCATACACGCAATACATGTAATAAATGAAGCATGAAGCATGAAGTATACACAAAATACACATAATACGCAAAACATGTAGCATAGACGTAATACATGTAATAAACGAAGCATACATATCAATATACGTAAGTCATGAAGTATATGTAAGTCATGAAGGATACACTTGAATACATGTAAGTCATGAAGTATTTAAGACATGAAGCATACATCTGAATAGACATAAGTCATAAAGTATACACTTGAATACATGTAGCATACATAAATACACGTAATATACAAAGCATGTAGCATACACGTAATATACGTAATAGACGAAGCATGAAGTATGAAGTATACACATAAATACACGTAATACATGAAGCATGTAGCATACACATAATAAACGAAGCATACATATGAATATACGTAAGTCATGAAGTATACACTTGAATACACGTATGTCACATGAATGTACTTAAGGCATGAAGTATACACATAAATACAAGTAACTCATGAAGTATACACTTGAATATAACGCAAGTCATGAAGCATATACATGAATGTATGTAAGGCATGAAGTATACATAGGAATGCACGTAAGTCATGAAGCATACACTTGAATACACATAAGTCATGAAGTATATACATGAATGTACGAAGACATGAAGTATACATAGGAATACATGTGAGTCATGAAGTATACACTTGAATACACATAATTCATGAAGCATATGAATGTACGTAAGACATGAAATATACACATGAATACACATGACTCATGAAGTATACACTCGAATACACGTAATTCATGAAGTATACATGTAAGTCATGAAGCATATACATGAATGTACATTGCATCAACTATCATTCATAGGATGGCAAGAAGGATGCTCTGATACCAATTGTAATGTCCCTTATCTAATTTGCCCTAGAAAATTCAAATGTCACAAGTTAGGGTTAGGGTTTTAGAATTACCATTTATGTTATCTTCAAAATTGCATAATTTCTTGTACTTGAATTCTGCAATCATAACATAGGAAAGACATATATGAAATATAGATATACAAATATACATCTTTAACCATTAGGGTTAGATAAGATTTTCCTTGCATTCAAATTCATAAACAATATCAATATAGAGAGATCATATATTCACTACTATGCAGCTAACTCAGTTTGTCACTAAACTTAGTCATAGAAGTGGATGGTGTTGGAAGGTATTGTAGGGTGTAGATTGTCAACAATGCCTCCATACAGTCCCCTCAAGGAGGCATGAAAGGGTGTAGACTGTCAACAATGCCTCCATACTGTCCCCTCAAGGAGGCATGGCAGGGTGTTAATTAGTTCTCCCTCCAAATAGTCCCCCAGGGAGGCTTGGTAGGGTATAGACTGTCAACAATGCCTCCATACAGTCCCCTCATGGAGGCATGGCAGGGTGTTAATCAGTTCTCCCTCCAAACTGTCCCTCAAGAAGGCATGGCAAGGTTCCCTCCACACAGTCCCCTAACCATTCTTCTTTGACTGGTGAGTTCAAGTTATATATAAATGACGGTGATATGCAATAAGTAAGACAATCAACAATAAATAATGATCTGACCTATTGTATATATCCAATAACATTTCTTATTGAATTCCTAGTTTAGTTCAGACTTAGCAATGTATCATTTTGCTATCCTTAGTAGTCCATATGATTGAGTAAATAGATATACTTATGCAGATCGAATGTCTATTGTAACATTCAATGATCCAATGATTGATATTGCTTGACGATTGATCCATTGATCCATATGAGACTACTGTATATTCGGTATCTATGTTGTTGTGATGAATCGAATGACTCATGTCAGAACTACTATATAGTATATGTGTTATTCTCTGTTGTTTATACTTTAGATATCTATCTTTTAATTTTTTATTCTCTTCTATATGATTTTCTCTTGCTAGTTGATCTCTCCCATTATATATTTCTTTCTTCACAATGGTCATGTCTTCTCCAAGGGAGGCATCCTTTAGACATAGGCTTTTAAGGAGGGAGTCAACCTCAGTTTAAAGTGATCATTGTCTATAAACAAATGATAATTGTTCCTTTGGTAATCGCTGCTTGTAATGGTTTGTCTTATTCACTATTTTTGTCATTTTCTCCATATCTTATATTAATCGTCGCCTTTCCTTAATGTATGTTACCATATCTCTTATTTTACACTCCCTTAACAATTTTTATTTTAAACAAATCATACCTCCATATCAAGCACTCCTTTCCTTGATGAATCATATTGCTTCATATATGAATCGTACCACTTACACACCTTATAAAGAGGACATTTTGTCTTATTATCATTGGAGAGTTGGCCACCTTGAAAATTCAAAATTTATTTTATTTTGTTTAAATAATATATATTAGGAAGTTGGACAACACTATAATTAGCCGATAGGCTTCTTAGTGGGAGCTTTTGTTCCCGAAAAATCATCATCCTGGCTGTTAGGTTGCTAAAAATCCATTGTTTTTCTGTTTTTTGACCTACTACGTCCACTTCTATCCTGAGAAAAAAAAACATTTACGGAAAATTGTCAGACATCAGAAAATCTTATTTTATTACCATTGTTTAAAGTGACGGATCCGATTTATTAACGGTAATGTGTGTAAAACGGGTGAAATTTTTGCAAGCCGACGAATGACTGCACACGAAAAATCAAATCAAAATACATTATGACAATTTTAATTTATTACCCTTCACGTCAAATCCCCGGGCCGATGAAAGTGACCAGCATAGTGAGTGCCCGACGCGAGCTTATAGACTCGAGAAATAAAATAAAATACTTATTATTTGTGTTTTTTTGAAAAGGTGCGGCTGTGAAAGGCCATTGTCTACCTTCCGGCTGACCGGCCGACCTGCAGTAAGTTGAGATTAGATATTACTTTTGTCCTCTCCAATTTCATATTTAAATTTGAATTAGTTTTCTCTTTTGAATTTTGTTTTTCCCCCCTTCACACGATTGTAGAAGAACGAGTCAACCACCATGCAAGATAATGGTTGCATCATCGTATGGAAGGAGGGAAAGTAGGTAGGGTCTGTTTCTAATTTTATAAGTGATGAAATTTTTTGGAGGGATTTGGAGTTAGAGTATAAACTCTTTAGTAAGTATGAGATTTGAAATTTTTTTAGTTATTTATTTTATGGGTAAAGGAAATTTTTTTTACTTATGTGTTTGCATTGTGAAGGCAAGCAGCAATATAAAACTAATAATAACCTTGTCACACTCCGTGGTTGTCTCCTTAAGGCTTGGAATTATGCCATACTTTAGGCAAACGCTCCCTGCTTTTATTTATTTTAAATTGTAATTTTTTAATCTTATATTTAAATTTGATTGTAATAATAAATTTTTTAACATTTTTTTTAAACATTTGAATAATAGAAAATTATAGCAGTTGAAATTGTATATGTTTATTTTAAATTAATAAATGAAAATAGAGAAGGTATAGAGGATGTATGTATGAAGACATGGACCTGCAAAGAGAGCAAAAAAGAAGCTCATACATATTTAAACATTATTTCAAAAGGTGACTAAATTAGAGCATAGCCCGAATGCCAAAAGAAGCTCATGTTTAATAAAATGACATGGGTTACTAAATAAGAAATGAAAACCTACATATTGAAAGAAACCCAAAACTCATTTATGATTAAAAAAAACATTTGTATGAGTATCAAATACAACCACACAAAAATATCAAAAAGGAAGAATATTTTAAAGTGAAGCCCACATGAAATGAATGCAAGTAGTATTAAAAGGAGCAATCTATTTAAAAATTAGTCTATTGGTATTTTATAAAATTTAATGCATAAAAAATTAATATTTTAAAATAATTAATTTAGATTTTTAATAAATAATATATTTAATATATAAAATTTAATATATTTACTAATGTTTATTTATTTTTATGATTTTATGGATTTATTTTAAATTTAAAAATTTTACAAATTTATATTAGTGGAATGTAATCACAAATTTTTTTATTTTTTATTTTTTATTGTTTTAATCTAAGTAAAAACAATGCAGATCATTTTAAAGAGTAGAGATAGATGGAACCAACTACCGTTGCTTACCACCTATAATTTCATTTAGTTTTTTTAAGCTAGTATCCAACTTAATGCAATAAACACATTAAAAAGGGCACAGGAAGGCTTCTTGTTCAATTTGTTTCTCAATATTTCTACAAGATACACCCTATCTATTCTGTTACACATAAATTTTGTGCAACTGCAAGTTTAAATTATGACCTATTCTATTTCGGAGACATGACATCCCGTCGAGTACAATTTAGTGATGGCTATGTTATGGCATCATCGGGAGAATGTTGACCTAGTTACGGTGAAAATTCTGCACTAATTTCACATATTTATTACCAATTCGAAAAAAATCACCGAATCTATTCCAGAGAGGCCAATCGAATTCTCTGATTTTTTAGTGAATGTTGTCATTGATGGCGACCCTGAAAAAATTTCCAAACTTGGTAGGTGGAGGTTCGTTCTAGAGAGTTTGGAGTGCAATCTTATCGTGTAATGATTGATGTTCAGTCTAACACCAAGTGTATCTACTTTGCAGTTTATTTGCTTAGTCAATATAACTTAACATATTCGCATCTAGAGATACTAAAATGTACTACGTCCTAGATATTCTAAAAACTACATTGTTCTTTAATGTTCATTTGTAATATAACAAAGTAAGATATTTTGATTTTCTCATAAAATATTTTTCAATTTTATTTTGAAGTTTCAATAAGAAAATCTCGTTTAAAATATTTTTTACCCTAAAATTTGTGGTGTGAGAGTAGTGTTTCTAAATTTGCCTAGGTAATTTGGAAACTTGTATGTAATTGGTACGTTTTGCAATATATTTTATATATTCCATACAATGTCCTTATGTCTATAGTTTGTACAATTTTCAACTTTGTTCGAAAGTGTTTAAATGCTATTGATGGTGTTCACTAAGTTGTAGTTGACATTCCTAATCAAAAGCATCTGTAATGAGCTCTCCAAGATCTTTTGTTCATGTAGAAAAAAAGTGTAAGCTATCATTATTTTAATTTTTTAAGAATTTTAACAATTTAAATATTAAAGCTAACAAAAACAAAAGGATTTATGTTTATATTTTAAATGTGAGGTTTAGGCAGAAATTTTATATAACACTTATTAACATTTTAGTTCAAAGGTTGGATTTTAAGAGATACCTTATGGTTTTATTAGTCACTGCCTAAAGCGGGGACTAATGTTTCCAACTCACTAAAATTAATTAGCTCACTCTAGGAGACCGCGCCAGTGGTGGAAACCTTATGTTTTCTGCAGCTCATTTAAAAAATACTATTTTTCTTTATTTTTTTTCTTTTTTCTGATTAGTGGGCTGATTTTTCCTAGTAGTTTAGGGTTTTTCTATTTATAAAAATGGGCAAAAATTGTTTGGGAGATTAAAAAATGATCAAGAGATAAAAATTTATGGGTTTCTAATGTTTTCAATTATGTGGACGTGTCTTCCTTATGGATAGTGGGCCTTTTTGGAGGGTTTTTCTAGTAGGCACGTATGGAAGTATGTGGCAGTTGTGCAGGGTTTCTTTAGGCCATGTGTTGCAGCCTAATGCATTGTGAAGTTTTTGGGTATGTTAGTTTTAAGTTTTAGTAATTGTGTTTTGAATGACTTGATCAATGGTGAGATATCTTATGTAATCTAAATGGAAAAACTAAAATTTAGCACCAATAAATTTGAAGACTCTAAACAACATGGTGCATATTTTTGGAAAAATATATGTAAGCAATTGTATTTATATTGTTTAGGGCTTGTCAATATACCATGTGCAAGTTTTAGTCATAACATTTTAGATCAGTTATATTGTTTAGGTTCTCTGGATACATGGCAGATATATACTATTTTTGGCTTCTGGATATACTGTGTAGAAGTCTTTGCTATGAAATTTCAAATTTTTAATTGTTTGGGGTTTCCAGAATTCCTGTGCGTAAGTCTTATTAGTGACATATCAATTCATTTATATTTTTTAGAGTTTTTGGATATATAGGTGATAAATTTTTGACGTGACATTGCCGATCATTTGTAATGTTTAGATTTTGGATATAGTTTGTAAATTTCAGGCATGATATTACAAGTGAGCTGATAATGGGTGAGATAGCTTGACCCATGTCAAGACAAAAACTTAAAGGTAGCAACAGTGAATTGGCATATACCAAGCACAAAATTTATCCTTGTGAAGATTTTCACATCTATATATTGTTTAGGGTTTTTGTATATACTGAATGCAAAATTTAGTCACGAAATTTGGAGCAAGCCAACAATGCATGGGACAATTCATTCCAAATGTCAGGACTAGAACTTGTCTCAATCTTAGAGACGAAGATACATTATTTTATAAAAATTTAGGTGAATCTTCATTTTTTTAATGTATATATAAGAAAGATTTTAGCAATTATTTATATTGTTTTGGGTTTATGAAAATACTCTAAGTTTCCATGATGATGTTTGGAGATATACTCTATAGGTTTAAGCGATGATGGTTGGAGTGTGTTGACAATGAATGAGATAGCTCACTTTGAATATCATCACTAGATGTTATAAGTGTACCCTTTACCAAGTGAAGTTTAAGTGACCACATCAGCTATGCGCTGATGATTAATGAGATAGCTCGCTCCAAATGCCAGGACTAAAATTTACAAGAATTACATTTAGAAACCCTAATAAGATGGAAAGTGAAATAGATCACTCCAATTGCCTAGACTAGATCATACAAGTAGAATACCTAATACCACTTGTAAGTTTTAGTTATTTGGATTGAGATAACAGTGAGGTGGTTCTCTAGAAATATCATCATTGAAACTTATAGTTGTATATCCTAAACTATGTGTAAGTTTTAGAGATGATATTTGGAGTGACCTGATGATGAGTTAGATGGGACTAAAACTTAAAGTAGTACATCAAGAGACCTAAGAAACACAAGTGAGATATATCAATCCAATAGCAAGGATAAATCTTACAAGTAGTACATATCCTACTATACTTGTAAGTTATAGTCATCATATTTAGGGTGAGCTAATAATGGATGAGATAGCTTGTTCCAAATGACAAGCCAAAAACATAAACACAGTATTGCCATTCTAGGTGTAATCTTTAGCAACTTCATTTGGGAGCTGACAACAAGCAATATAGCTCAATATAAATGCTAGGACTAAAACTTACAAGAAACCATCAATAAAAAGGAATAATTTTAAAATAAAAAATAAAATAATAGAAAGTAGTATAAATGATGAATTGGTCACTTCTTTATTTTGGGGGGCTTTATGATGCATTATATTTGACCTTTTTCAATCCTTCTTTAGCATGGTTAGAAGGGTTAGGTTAGTTAGGGAATTTCTATGAAAGGAATTATGATTGTGAAATACTTTTAGAGCCTTTGTGGTGCAAAGCTGAAAATTGTAAACAAATGCATGCAATTCAATGACGTATGAAGATTAAGTGAATATTTTCTGTATTAGTATAAAAGCTTTACCTATCCCTCGAAAAAGTAGACAAATACAATTTCATGGAATGTAATGACCCCGACATATGCAGGAAACATATACAGAGACTAATTTTATAGCTTTGGTTAATCAAAACATGTGAATCTTACATTATAGATGTCATTGATGAAAATGCAAGTATCTTTATATTAATTAAAGATAATTAATACATTTTAAAAAAAAAGCATTGGGTGGGGTATGGGCAGAGCCCAAAAAGAGATTACATGAAGCAGAAAGCTAACTTCCTTCCCTGCCAAAGAAGGAAGCCTACAAAAGCAAAAGTAAACAATGTTCACCGACAATAGCTAGGCAACAAAACAACCATCAACAAAACAAACATCACCGACAACGGGCAAGCACCGACAGAAGCAGAAGAAACATGAGGGCACCAACACCAAACCCTAGGCCACCAGAAATAGTCACAGGAAGAGGCCAAAAAGAAGAACCAATAGGAAACATAAATTCATCTGTATCTTTGCTCCAGCAAAACCCTCGCCTATAGCAATTGCCGCCATCACTACAGCCATCCAAAAAGACACCGCGAAACAAAACGTGAGAGGCAACAAAGAACCATCTACCCAACACAGTCCACAACCACCGATAACACAAACCCAAACCAAAAAATGCCGCAAAAATAAGAGCAAATCCAGAGAAGGCACAAACTGGAATGGAAAGCCGCTGCACCGTTCCAGTCGTAAACACCACCATGACTGCAACCGCTTGCAGAAAATAGGGAAAACCTTCCACCCTCATGGCTCGCACGCCCTTAGAGGCCTTCACAACAACCACCGCCAATCTAGCACCGCCTCTCAGGCAGCCTCATAATCAATGAAACCCTAGCAGAGCGGCTTCCCTCCGCCGTTCACTTTTCATCTGTCTATCTTTTGCATTTATATGTGCGTGTGCATTTTGTTGAGGTTTAAATTTACTGGAAATAAACATCCTTTAATTTGGTTTTGGCTATTATTGTAAAAAACTTGGTTCAATAAAATATACCATCTAATTTATGCATCTCTAACAGCCACTGACCATGTGCATCTCTATTTGATATAAACCCATATTTTCTATGCTTAGGCTCTTTACTTGTTGGATAATTAGTATCCAATAGAAATGTTTGAATGGAATTGGGTACTGTGATTAGGCTTTAGTTGTGAACAATAGACAGTGACCAAACAATGATTGGATTCTGTAGTTTTCATCTTTGGGAGAGTTAGTTCTTTTTATAATTTTGACCTTCTTTGATTCAATAATTGCTCCAATTCAAATGACAATTATAAATCTCTCCTCTGCTTTATTAAAAACCCATCTAACACGTATCTTATTTCTTTGAGTTATTTCTTCATGTGTATCAAATTTACAATCAGGTATATTTCTTTGAAGTGTACAAGTTTGAGGCTTTCAATTTTTGTATTGACTCACTTGAAGATGCTAGAAACCATGTGAACATGATTGATATGGGCTCTAAGAGTTATCCTTTTCGTATACATTTGGAGTGGTTTGTTGTTGCAAGTCTTGACTTGCAACATATTCTTGATGTTATTTGCATGTCATGTTTAATTTGTCTTTTCGTATGCTTCAAGTCAATTAGCTACAAGTTCTCATTTTTTATGTTTTCTCCTAAGGCTTCTAAGTCATGTTCCCTTTAACCTTGTCTATGCATATTGGTGTGTGTTTGTGTATTTCGCTTGCATGTGGGGTCTAAAACTTAACTATGTTGCCCAAATGATCAAGGCACCAATCTATTGCAATTTGTTCATCCACCACCACTTTAGTCATCTAAGAAACATATTTTATCTCAATTTTAATAATGATCTATAGCCCACCAATGTGCATAACTCAACCTTATAACTCTTTTCAAATCTTGAGCAAGCCCATGCTTGAACTATACATTCGGAGGGTTATGCATATAGGACTTCTGCCCACATCTATACTTGATTATAGTAACCTATGCTAAACCATAAGAGAGTATCTATGTGACACATTGAAAACATGATTAGAACCCTTCATGATAGCCAAACAATTATCCATGACATAATTATCCTTGATCAGTTCACCCTTCGTGAATTCATATAATAAATTTAATCTCTCAATTTGAATTTGAGTTTAGTTACATGGTGCCACATTACTATTATCCTTCTTAGCTTCCCTATTTTTTTTATTGAAGATAGTCTATTCATATTGCCAAAACATATAAAAGTTCCTTTACAACCGATGTGGCCAAGATGGCCATCATTCCAATATTACAGTCTAAGAGCCAGTAACCAAAATTACATTTTACAAAACTCGCACTATGTAATCTGCCTATACAAAAGGAGAGCTATTATAAAAATCACAAATGTATAAGTAATATTATGATGCTATACTTTTGGTCCTTGTTCATCTCATATGTTACCACTTTCCAAGATATTAGAATCTAGTTCGGGAGCAACATGTCCCACCCCCATGTTGTCCATATATATCTTACCTTCATCAATAGAAATGGAGATACAAGACAGTCTGAATGCTTCTTGAGGCTGCACCTCCTGAGAACTGAACAAATTACCTGCCTCGAATAAATGCAAGTTTTTAAACTCAGATAACAATTCCTCTAGCCTAGCTTCAAAAGATTTTCTGGCTCTATCTATGTCAAGATTCTTCATTCCAGAGAGAGATGGCTCAGAGTCATGTGATGAGGAAGAACCTTTACCTGCCCCCAAGGATAGATTAGCCAACTGGTCTTCCACTGAAACACCCACCTGCAAGTAAATGTCAAATTGTGTGAGTCTACAATTAGACCTAACAAGAGTTCTAGGTTTGCCTTAAAAAGGGTCCTCATTCCTCTTTTTCCATAGTACCCACAAAATTTTAGAAGTTAAGACTAACCAAAAAAATTTGTGCTTAGCTTTAAGACTAGGTGAATGACCAAATATAAGCCCTTTGCATTTAGAATCAGATAAGGACCAACCAAGAAGACCGTAAAAAAACATATTCCAAACTTGATAAGCAAATGGATAGTGAAGAAAGATATGGTCACAACATTCACTGACATTACAAATCCTACACAAAGCTTTATTAGAACCTAATGGAAATTTCTTCATTCCTAGAAGCCACCTAAAACAACCTTTTTTAGGTTCTAAATACTTAGACCATAATGACAAGAAACAAACCCTAAATTCATGGATACTAAGATCACAACCCCATGCCTTAGCACAATGTTCAAAGATCTCAACAGAGTCACAAAGCATTTTATAAGTCCTCTTAGCAACACAACTTGTCAAGGTGCCTCCATCCTTCCACCTAAGCTTGCTCACCCATTCCTAAACACACAAGAATCTTGGCTGGTCAAGAATGACTAAGCAAGCAGTTCAGCTTCCCTATTGAAAATTCTAGACAACTTAATAGAATTATAGCTTCCTGAAAAGGGACACTAGTTTTAAATTTTTATTTTTAACTTTTTTCATAGCATTTTTTGGGCTTTGGAGTCTAGTTTACTACAAAAAAAAAAACATAACGTGTTTAATTTTCCTATGTACATTAAAGCTTTTGTCTTTTGGTTTATGTTCTGAACTATACAATTTTTATTTGCAATATGTATTCTTCTTGTATATTACAGGCTTCAGGTATAAGAGTGTGAATGTTCACACAATCTATTTTGATATAGTGTATAGCTCAAAGGAATACTAGAAACACATATTATTGTACATGAGATATATAGGTATAAAAAAGGCTCGAGTATTGATTGTGCCAATCAATTTTAGTTAGATCATATGAGTCGTAGGTTAGGAATCTAAGCTAAATTTTCTTACAAATAGTCAGTATTGTGCCTTGTAGTGTTGCCATCAAAATAACTTGGATCTTCTCTTTTTACTTGATAGATAGTAGTGTTTAAAATTGCTTGTTGTTATTTAATTGGTTGGAATCCTCATGTTTTTGACATATGGTAAATGACTTGTGTTGTTTATGGCAATGCATTTTGTTTGGCTTTACATGGATTTTGGTTTTTGTAGCTATGGGGTGTTACAAGAAAGGGAGAAGAAAGACATTAAAAACAAGGCACTTGACCTAAGGCTCCTAAAGGTGCTACTGGTCCAACAAAGCTTTGATGGGATGTAGAGATGGATTTGGTCTCTATTTCTTACAACAACATTATATTTAATATTTATGATCAAAAGTAGACTTTTCAGATCAAATAAATACTCTATAATATATTTTGTCAACTTAGCTCAATTTTCTGCTTTGAACAGTAGCAGTTTGAGGACTGGGTAAAATAACAACACTCTTGTGCCTAGTTTAGAGGCGACCGTGTCATATAAATTAGCAGTGGAATCAGCTAACAATGAGTTAGCCTGTGAAGCCTCTGGCATGGCCAAAGGTCGAACTGATGTTTCAGCCTCTTCTAGATTTAAGATATAGTCATATACAAAATCATGCAATAAACCTCATATGAATGTTCCCTTTTTTCTTTTGATGCATACAAGCAATACAAAGATTTTTTTATTTCTTACTGGCTCTTTATGTGCATTTGCCTAGAATTTGTAAACAGATACTCTGTAAATTGTATATTGTCTGATAATAAAAGGAAAACACACATGTTTTCATCCCAAATCTAATTAGGTAAATGTTGGTATCTATTTGACTAAGACCTTCTTTTGAAAGCCTCAAGAAGTGTACCTCTATTATCATGCTTCATTGCACTAGCAATGCTGGAAATTTAATTTCATACCTTTATCTACAAACTATAATGTTTTCAATGCAAACTATATTGTACATAATAGTTTGTGTGCTTTCTGCATTTCTGTGTTCTCTGTTATTCCCTTGCCAATGTTGTGATAATGCTTTCCACCTGCACTCTGTGTTTTGAGATGCTTTCATGGCAATTATCTAGCCAGTGACATTTGTAGTGTCATGTTGATAGGTTGGTAATACAATTGCACATGAATAATCAATACATCGACCAAATGATTGCCATGACATGTAATTTAAACTATATCTTCTAGTGTTTGCAAGAACTTTGCTATTGGTTGCTTGGCATGCTTTTGCAACCCTCTAGCTCATAGGAACTCCAACTACATTGCAACTCTTGTTTCTATTTATATATCATTACTAATGTAAAAGAAGCCCGTATTTGTATCTTGAAAAACATAGAAAGGAATTTAATGTTTCCAATGTGTATCATGAACTTTCAATTGTTCATTTCATTTTTAATTTATTTCTTCTAACATTTTCTATAACTACTCTAATACACTTGCGTGTGAATTTGACCATTTTATTAGTCCCTTCCTATAAGGTGGGGAACTATTACTTTAACCCCAATGAAATTTGTATTTTAATCTCACCTAGGAAACAATGCCTACCAAAAATTTTGTAGGAAATTTAGGTTCAAATCCATGAGAAGACAACAATGATAATGGTCATGGCTATTCTTAGAGGCCACACATAGACACCCATGGCTCCTCCATTCCTAATGTTGTCTTCCCCCACTAGCAGCCTTCTGACCTCATTAATTGTTTCCAAAATAATCAGGTATAAGTAAGGTTATTGTCACTAGTTCTTTTGAGCTAGATGAAGTAAATTTTAATTCTTCTATCACTAGAATTTGTTCCCTTATTTGAATTTTAGTAGAAATCTAGTTTTTTCATTGTATTTCATGGTTATTTCACTAGAATACTATTGTGGATGAATTTTAAAATTATTTTACTATCTTTATCATTTCTTTGTATCATTGGCTTTATTTTTTATTGTTTTGAGATAATTTAGGCCTACTAGTCAAAGGGCCATTTTTGTGATGAGAATTATTGTTGTGTTAGGTATTATATGAAACATTATCATCATAAGACAATGCCATGGATAACTAAAACTTTATCTTTTCATTCATGCAATAGAAACCTATAGGGTGAGTTCATGATATCTTAAAAGATGAATTATTTTTTTAGTGGAAGTTTAGTGCAATCAAGTCTAGACACTTTTGAAATATGGATAACAAGATTGTTGGAAAAGCCATACCTTTCTATCTTATTTAAGCAAACAAGGCATCACATATTTAAAAATCTAGAAAAAAAAAAAAGTTTCTTACTTCCAATAGCTGAGTACTATGTGCGGGCAGTCCTTGGCACTTGAAACAACATGCTTAAGAAAGTGAAAATCCATTTTCCTTTTCATTTTTTCCACCTTTAGAGAACATTTTTTCTTCTTATTAAATGAATCTTGTATTTTTATAGCTCATGTACTCAATCTTGAATGTCCATATTTCATTTTTAGGATTTGGGATTGATAAACTATGAATACAAATCACTTTATTGGTTTTGATAACATCACTTAGTTGAAATTATCATACATATTAACTTGGAAACTTAATAAGATGTCGTCCACCTAGTTCCATAAGGCCATTCCCAAGGCATTATAATTTCCTAGCATCAATTACAGTTACCTTTACATTACATGTTTGGTCATACTAACTATTAAAATTCCAACCATTTCTAGTTATGGCTCTTGTCAACCCTACGATAGAAACAATAGGCTAAGAAAAGGAAAAATGTAGATCAAAAGATGGAAGAAACTGAAGCCCTCAAAATTTCTAGATTTTTTAAACATAAATCTACCCTAGATATGAAACTCAAAATGCAAATTAAGAATTAAAATTAAATATTACTGAAACTATAGAAATTTGAATTTGATACTCTAAAACCCAAAATGTGGAAGTCTTTTTCCTGAAAATAAAAGTTTGTCATAGTTGGGGTAAAAATTTGAAGCACTTACACAAAGAATATTAACATGGTGTAAAAATATGAAATGTAGGATTTTGTTTCTAGTTTTTAAATATGTAATTTATTCTAATCCCTAGATGATATAAGTTAGTTTTGTATAGGATGTACAAAAGTGGCCTTTTAAAAAAAATATCTTTTAGGTCGAAACATGCACATGTACAACCAACATAATTTGACCTAAATGAATGTATTTTTATTATTCCTTTTGTGGAAAGATGAGTATGATGTTGAAGTCCAATTATGATTTTTTTGTAAATTTTTAAAAAATATATTTTTTAATTAATTTTTTATTGGCCTTAATTTGTTTTTATGAAACCCCTCATGTATGGACAACATAATTTGACCTAAAATAATTGTAAAGTGAAAATTTTTATAGTGTAGAGAATGATGTCTAGGTTGGTCAGACATAATTTTTTCTAAAGAAATTCAAAATCAAAAGTTATTAGAAAATATTAATATATGTCATTTCAAGTTTATGAGTCCCTTTGTTTAAAAATTAATTAATTAATAAATAAAATGTCAAATAGTAAAAGAAATTACATATTTGAAAGCTAAACATTGTCATTTGTAATATGTTTTAATTTGGTCCAAAATTTTTGAAAAAAAGTCATTAACCATATTGCCAAAATTAATTTTTACTTTTATTGTTATCATGACATTGTACTTATAGGTCCAAGGTTGATGGATGGGTTTCCAAGTCTATTCCATGTCTAATACCAAAGAAAAAGTATAGGTTTCATAATTTAAATTTTCATGGAACATGTACGTGCTTTGAAACACATACGATCCATCTTAAAAGGAAAGAGTACACATTTTGAAAATAAATGGGAAGCTATTTATAAGTGGGAATGTGTTCTAAAATAAATTTATACCTATTTAGAAATGGGTACGCATTTTAAAATAAGTCTGTACCCATTTAGAAATGGGTACCTGTTTCTATTATACATGTTATCATTCTATTTTTAGTAAAATGTACTATGACAACATCTCTTCAAATTTTCATTTTATAAGTATATCCTGACAATGACTATTTCTACAATTTTGTTATGCAGGTGTCACTTACAATCTCTTAGAAATCCATCTCATATTCAAATTTTAAAGTGGTTCAATCATAAGCAACATTTTCAAGTGTAACCAAGTATAAGTACTATTTTTTTGAGGAATCAAAGATATAAGATATATTAAAAAATGATCTACATCTACTTGTACTTCAAAAAGTTGAAGGAGTAATCCATCTCAAAGTAAATTAAAGATTATTTTTTAATTTTATCAAGATAATTTGATAATTATGGGATTGAATAAACATAAACAGAGAAAAATGAAGCTTAAGAAACCTAAAGAAATGGAAGCAGATCTAAAGAAGGAGGAAAAATTATAGAGATTGAAGAGAGAGGATTCAAGAAATGAAGGATGTTGAAGCATCTATTTTAGTGACTATGGAGGAGAAAAACATTGAAGAGACTAACATGGGTGAGGTGAATTTAAAATATGCAAACTTGAAAATTGTGAGAGTTCAAGAATATGGAAAATGTGATTATAGAAATGAATCCAGGTAAGTCTTCAATTGCACTCAATGATAATGATATTAATTGTTTAAAGGAAGCTAGATATAACAATGTTGATATAAATGTTGTTATTAGAAACAACACAGCCAAAAATGATACTGAAATCCCTTGTATGAGTGAAAATGAAAATATTTTTAAAAATTTGAAAAAATGTATTGGATAATCTTCCTAATAAGATATCTTGGAGACAAATTTTAACCCATGCAAATAAATTGTATAAACTTTTTTTTATAAAAAAAGCCTAGGATTTCAATGTCAACTAGTAATTTAATTGATTAGAATGTCAAAAATGCAAAAAGTAATGAAAAATTAGGCATATTTGTAAAACCCAAAAAGAAAGATGAATTAATGAAACAAATTATGTCTAATGTTGCTAATGCTATTGATTCTATTAGAAAAAAGAATTGGTCTAAAGATAGGAATGTAAAACAATGAGCAATAACAACTGCTTTAGTTAATAAATGAGTTTTGAGAAAAAAGAATGATAAGTAAGACAAGTGGATTTTTAAATAGAAATGTTAAAAATTTGAGAAGAGAAATAAATAGAAGATTAAGTATTGAAGATGATCCAACTAACCAATGTTGGGCCTTTAGTGGTAGACTCCTAAGGTTTGACATGAAACTAAATAATGAAATTAGGTGTTTAATTGAAAAATATTGGCCTGATAATACAAGTGTGTCATCTAATGCTAGAGATGTTTTAAAATTAAGAGCAGGGTAAAAAAAGTTGTGATCCTCATCCAAAACATCTTTTAGACATGACTCAAGAAAATTATATAAATTTTTTTAGATGATTAAATTATACAAAAGTTTATCATAAGTCAAAGATCAATTGAGAAATTTAAACCCTCCTATGTCAAAATTAATTAACAACAAATCTCTTGTTGTTGCTAAATTCATATGCAATTTCATTGTTATTATTATGTTTTTTTTCAATATATGTTTTACTTTGTTTTTTTGACAAAAGTTGAAAACTCACCCATACAAATTTGATTAAATAGAAAGAGTTTAACAAGAGAAAATGCCAAAGGCATGAAATACAAAAAAAATAGGAGGCTTACTCCCTGTATTGATGGAAACCCCATCAATAGAAAGCAATAAATACACATCCAAAAAAATAGTCAAACGACACATTATTATGAGTTTGATCCATAATTTTCTTCATGGGGAGTGATGAGAGAAGAAGGACTAGGAACTAAAGAAACAAGAATGTGCGATGGATTAGGGCATAATCAGGAGTGTGGAGCTAAAGAAAACAAATAGCCACAAAGACCTTGTCAACCCTATCTTCCAAGCCATCTTGGAGCTAGAACCTAAGTGCAATAAGAGCTTGGTTTAAAGGATTAATGCACCCCCTTCTAAGGTCATTTTGCATCGATTTATAAACATAAGAAGTCTAAGGGGATGTATGTAAGAGTTCCATCATGAAGATACTACCAATAGGAGCATCACCCACATTTAAATCATACCATTGCAATGCCACCTTCCATCTATCTATGCTGAAGAGGTAAGTGAAAACTAGACCAAAATAAATAAATTGAACATAATCAACATCCTACACAACATCCATAATGTTAGAGAGAAGAGTAGATTCCACCTTGGACCACTTGAGCCCCCTGTTAGTATCTTTAAAAAGTTGATAGCCGAGAATGGTTTTGATTGTGAATTCCACATTATCATAGTCAATGTCAAAGATTTGTCTAATCTGTATAATTTTGAAGCACCTCACACATTGATCTCTCAATTCATAGGTGGGAGGCAAACCCGTTAGTTTTTAACCTAGTTCTGCATTATCAATGACAATAACAGTAAATTGTAAATGCAAAGATAGCCTAAAAGAGAAAAATGAAAACAAGTGTGATGTGATAGAGATAGATAATAGAAAAGATAAATCCTAGTCCATGGAACCAAAAGATGGTATGCCTTAAATACCATCATTAATGATGATGCCTTGAGTTCTTTCTCAAAGTATGAACCAATACATAAACTATGAGAATGAATCCCTTGAAACAATGTCATACTTTACTAATAGATCAGAGGATTAGATATTAGAGAGCTTGTCATGAAGCGTGTTGGAAAGATATTTTCTTAAAAATATCAACTTGTAAATACCACCATCATATCTTATCATTAATCCACCTCTTGATAGATCATGAAAGAGGAATATCACCAAGATGTGACCGCCATAGTTGTAAAATTTGAGAATCAGTCAAACTGCAAATTACACTTGTACAAATTAGAATGAAGAATAAATTTAAAATAATTGCATTGCTTGATAGCATAGGAATTAGTACAATATATATAGCAGAAGATGAGCTATCTAGAATGGCAACTGCCAGCTAGAAAATAGGCATGCAACTCCATGCAAGATTGCACAACTAAGCAATCATTATCCTAACAACCTAACAACTGGTAAACTTATCTAGAGGAATATCCTAGAATAGAAATTCTACACTAACACCTCCCCTTAAGTGTAGCTAGGTAAATAGAGGGATATGGGTCCTAGAAACTAAGCCAGATCAGGTACTCAATTACAAAGAGGAAAGGAGAAAACCCAGGTGGAAAACTCCTAACAATTTATTTAAACTTATAAAGAAGAAAGATGCAACTGCCAATGAAGAATTGCAAATAAATTCAGCGACAGGATATAGATTAGAGTCATAGAAACCACTGCACAAGTACCTCTAGGACACTCTCAAATGTTCAAAATTATAGTTTGGTGTTTAGTCTGCACTTTTCAACTGGATGGGGTTGAATAGATAAACACTCGGTCTCTGGATACAGACGCTGATCATTTGAAGATAGGAAGATTTGATGTTTATAGAGATGTTCTCTGAATGGTATGAAGCTCCAGTGGTTAATTAGAAACTTTTATCCTAAGTTTGTTTATTAAAAAGCATAATGAAAGAAACCTATACTAGATACTTTAAGTAGAAACCCCCATATGGAACGATATATAAGTTCAATTTTTACAAAGCCCCAAATTTTTCTAGATCTTTATCATGTGGTGCTCACAAAGCATGTACAATTTTAAAGAATCAACATAGGAAGAAAGAAAGGAGCATGCAAAAAATAGGGGAAGTAACATGCATGCATGTAGAAACAAAGGTTTACATCTGCCTCCGTGGTGAAAATCTTCACAGAAATCTACCTATAGAAAGAAGAGAAGAAATTGACAATAAAAACACCTTCAACCGAGCCACATCCATGAGTACACAAGAGTTAAGTATGGCCCAGATCCATGATCTCACTCAACTCTTCCCTCCTCTCAAATTAACATGCTAATAAAAATTTGCACAATATAAAATGAATTTGCACTCAAACTAACCTAGCTCTGATACCATGTAAAATTTGTGAATTGGTCGAACTACAAATTACACTTGCACAAATTAGAATTAAGAATAAACTGTGAATAATTGCATTGCTTGATAGCTTAGGAATTAGTACAATATATATAGCAGAAGATGAGCCATCTAGAATGGCAACTACTAACTAGGAAATAGGCATGCAGCTCCATGCAAGATTACACAACTAAGCAATCATTATCCTAACAAGCTAAAAACTAGAAAACTTATTTGGAGGAATATCCTAGAATAGAAATTTTACACTAACAATAGTATCAACAATGGCAACAATTCATAAATAACAAGATTTGAAATTGAATTAGAATTAATAAGGGAGTCCCAACACATATACCAAGCATTGAAAACACTTGTAGTACCATGTACCATACATGATTAAATACTAAGCAGTGATGAAATTATTTTAAGGGAAGTAAGAATTAAGTAGGAGCCCCATGATGTGAATAGGTGACATGAATACCTTGTCACTGGCCTGATGCAAGAAGTTGGGTCCACAAAAAGCTCAAAAAGTGGAAGTGTTTTTGCTATTTTTCAGAATTTGTCACACTTAGACTGAAAATTTGAAGCACTTACACCTTGAATTTTAAAAATAGTCAGTAATATGAAAGTTAGTATTTTGAATTTAGTAACCAAATATGTAATTTATTCAAATACCAAGATGACAGAAATTAAATTTTGATAGGCATGTATAAAAATTACTTTTTAAAAGTCATTTTTTTTAACATACCATGCACGTGTATGGACACTGGAAATAAAAGTATTTTTCTAATTCCTTTTGGAAAAAGATATCTAACAACATGAAGATTGATGAGGATATTTTTTTGTAAACTTTTTCTCAATGTTTTTTTTTTCTTGAATTTTTATTGGCCCTAATTGTTGTTTTTAAAAATCAATGTGTACAGACAGCATAATTGGACCTAAACTAAATATTTTTTGAATTTTTTTTTTCATTGTGTAGAGAATTGTCTGAAGATTGATGTCATATATTTTTTTTTACAAAAAAATTAACCAAAAAAAGTTATTAAAAAACAAAAAAACCTAATATTTCAAGTTTATGGACCAGTTTGCTTAGAAACTAATTAAAAATTAGAGAACATAATCCAATGTTAACAAAAATTATATATTTAGAAACTAGAAATCATGTTCTATAATGGGTTTTAATTTCATAGATTAATTCAGAAAAAAAAGTCCATCATCTATATTGCCAAAGTTGAACATTTCTCTTGAACCTACCTTAGTTTTTTAGTTGTAGGTCAAAAGCTAAGGGTCGGGTTACCAAGCCTTTCCCGAGCCTCAAAATTTAAACAATACGTACACATTATAAAATGCATACGCATTATTAAAACTAAATGTGTACGCATTATGTATTTTCCCGTTTGAATACCTTTAAGAAATGCATACACTTTATAAAACATGTACACATTTTATAACATGTACGTGTTTTATAATGCATATGCATTTCTTGTTATATAACGCATACGGGTTTTATAATGCATATGTGTTTCTTGTTATATAACGTATATGTGTTTTATAATGCGTATGCATTTTAGGCTTGGGTACTTGTAGCTAAGTACGTATGTGTTTTTTCAACAACACATACGTGTTTTTTGTGAAATGTTTTTTTTTGGCTGAAACTTCCCCTCTTCATGGACCCAACTTCTTGCTTTTACCCCACTACTCACCTATAAAGAGAATTTATTAGAGATACCATTGGAAGAGGTACACACAAACCTTGTACATAGTTGCAGTCCTTATGATCCCTGAAAATAAATATTGTAGCCTTGTTGGCACAGTCATGCCAAGATAGAACATTTCAACCCTTTTTAAAACTATAAAGCAGTAATAGGAAGTAGTCAGAATATCCTTTTATCACTTTCCATCTTAATTTTCTAATCCTCACCACTTGACAATTTGCCCCTTAAAAAAAAATTCTCACATTCATAACACACTATGCAAGATTCAAATTTAAATGTTACATTACTTTGCATCACAATTTTAATGATATGTAGCTTTTATAAAAGAGCCACTAAGAGAACAATACAATCTTCTCTAAAAACAAAGAAGTAAACCACAAATTCTATTGGAGAGTCTAAGAAAGCCTATCTTTTTTGATAAAACATAAAATATTTGGAGGTGAATGTCGAGATGAAGCTATAAAAAGAGAAACATCTTGATCTCGAATGATAGCTAAGTTAGCTAGACCATCTACTACTTTATTGGCCTCTCTATAATAGTGGGAGCATTGAAATGATATAAATTCACTGATGATTCTCTAGATAGGGTAAAGAATATATTTAATCCTCCAATTCAACATATTCTTGGATTTCAAGGCATTGATGATGATCATTAGATCATCTTTGATACATATGTGATCCATCTTTAATTATTTTGCCATTTCTATCCCATGGAAAAGGGCAAGGGCTTCAACTTCATTGTTGGTGCTATTTGGTAGTTTAATTGCCTTAGCCATAATAAGGTTCCCTTGATGATCACAGATAACATACCTTGCTCCAGAAAACCCTGGATTACCTCTTGAAGCCCCATCAAAATTTAGTTTCATGAAAGGAACTCTCGGGAAGACCATTTGATTAGATTTCTATTCACCTTGGTGTTGCTCGATTGAATTTCTCCATGTTGAGGTTGTGGTTGAAGAAGATGCCATTGTTTTAATAAGTGACTAGCCCAACTGGTGAATTTAACATCATCCACAGAATGTTTGAGAACATTTGACATCACAACTTCAGAGATGGTTCTTTCAAGTTTAAGGCAAACTTTGGAGATTAGAGAGGGCAATTTGTTGTGAGGTCTCACAACATGCCCCATTTTCCTCTAAGAAAAATAGAGACCCAACTTTTTACTTTGCTTCTGTGTTTTCTCGCTTTGGGTGGTATGGTAAAATGTCAGGTCCTAATACTTAGTTAAAGGTCAAGTTCAATAAATTTCCTAACAAAGGTCACCATTGGATGGAGAATCAAATTCTGAGGAACTTTGTATTTTGAACCATGTTGAAATTCTTGGTCAAAGTTTTGGGTTTGCCTTGGTCAAATAGGATAAATCTAGTGTTATCGAATAAATCGTAGAGAGCAGAACTTAGCATATTTTTGTTGGTTAGCCATTTTGGCATTTGTTTGATTTCCTGACTAACTGATAGGGAGAGTAAAATCCTCTAAATCTTTTGGTTTAAATATTTCCAACATTATCGATAGAGAAAAGAATTAGGTTTTTTAGAAGTTTGCTAGTTCATATATTCTCTCATTCACTGACTAGCGATAAGAAGAAAAATTCAAACTTCGTCTTTTGATTGTTTCATCAATAACATGTTTCGAAGCCACAAAGGTGTTAGAAATTTTGAACACAAAAGGTGTTGTCAGGCATATCACCATCGGGTTTCAAAGTTTCATTTTATCTCGATTTGCCAATAACAAGGCAAAGATCGAGCCTTTTCCAAGAGGAAAGGTAAAGTTTGTAAAACCTACCTTTTGCCAACAACATGTTTTGAAGGAGAAAGTATTAAAATTGCTAAGTCAAAGCAAGGTTCAGAATCCTTAACATTTTTCGATAGAATAACAAATAGAAGTCAAAGTTTGAAAATTTGTACTTTTGCCAACTAAAGTTTTTTTGAAAGCCAAGTGTGTTCTATTGAAAATTTACCGACGACTTTGGCAAAGTTTGAAAATTCAGACTTTTGCCAATAGAGCGATACAAAAGTGAAAAGGGAAAGGCTGGTAAAACTTAAAATTCGTTGACACAAAAGTGATGGTTTTTAAAAAAAGAAGTTGAAAATCGCCAATAGAGAGGCTAAGTTTGGGATTGTTTCAAATTGCCAACAAAAGTAAATAGCGATAACAAAGGCAGGGTTTGTAAAAGTTCAAAATTGCCGATAGTAGCGATGGTTTGAAAGCTAAAATTCACTGATAACTAAGAAGAAGGAAAAGTTCAGAAGATTGAACTTTTGCTAATAAAAGGGCGATGGTTTAGAATCTTCAACTTTTGCCGATAGAGATAAAAGAGGCTTATAGCCATGGTTTGAAAGAATATATTTTTGCCAATAAAGGGCAAGTTTGTGGAAAAGAGTAAATATTCCTATGGACATTTTTACACTTAAAAAGGATAAATGCATATGTTAAATGTTGAACATTATGATATTTGAGCTAACATTGTAGGGAAGAATGAGGTTGTTCATGGAAATTTTTAAGAGCATGATTCCCTATGCAGGTAAAGGTTGAAATTTAAAAGATTAATACAAATGATTAAATTTTATATGTTTGTAATTGCAGGTTAAACACACAAAATGTGCAAAAGAAGAAGAAAGATTGATTCTACATAGGAAGGCTAAATTGGATGAAATTGCAGCCAAACAAGGGAGGTGTGAACTAGACAAGAAGATACCAGTGAATATGGTGTTTTCCATCTGGAAGGATGTTGACTTGAAGACGCTGGAATATTCTTCTTGTCAATTGTATCCTACCGAATGATTGTCATTTGGCAATCATATGCCACCAATCTGGATCGTTAATTATTATGAGTGGATCCTAACTATTGGATCAAATGTAACTATTTTGGGCCTTATTAATGTAGAGCAACACAGTAGAAGCTCCCAAATACCATTAAAACCCACCATACCTAGGGTTTATACTTCATTTCCTTTAAAACCCCTTCAATAAAGACCATACAATGTCAAAATATGCATTCACTTTCCTATTGGCAAGATAACATCTATCATCTCACCAAATTAGACCTCTCCTTCCTTATCGACCTGACCTACCTTATCGGCCACTTCTTAATTTCTTTCACTGACAAGCCATCTCTCTCCAATAGATAGAGTCCATCGCTCAGACTTTGTATCGTCGGTATAACTTTTCCCTTGTTCCCCGATAATACAGCTTACTTCGATGAATCATTGAACTGTCGGCGTGACTTTACTCTTTGGCTGAACTTTCTTCACCTCTTCCGATCATGCCTCTCATACCGATATGCTTTGCCTCTCTTCCGTTGGTTTGACTTAGACTATCGGTGTAACTTAATCCTCATCGTCTGATATCAAAGTTCACACCGATATGCTTAACATTAACTTCGCCTTCGGTAGGACTTGCCTCTATTGGCAATGTTTTCGCAACGCTCACCGACATGCCGATATTACCATCACTAGCCAGACCTTGAGCATCAGTGTAGCTTTCTCTTCGCTCACTGATATCTACCTTCTCCCCGATGGTCGCTTTTACTTAGTCTTCGATGAGACTTCTTTCATTGGCTACGCCAAATATTCTTACACTAATACAACTAGTCACACCGATGCACCTTTGCTTCTATCTCCCGTTGGCCAGACTCTTTCTGATATGCTTTATATCAAAAACACTCTATCTTTCACTATGACTCTTAAAGTCTTCCCAGATGGGCTCCCTCATGCTGATGTCTTCGCACATTCATTCTTTGACATACAATCCCCAATGTCCAAATGACGGATACACACAGAATGATCTCACCTATATTTGTGATATATTCACAATTTGCATAAACCTAAACATTATGCTGACAACCTCCTTTTGTACCAACTGTAACCGAACATAACACACAGAAATCACAAAACCCTACCGAACAGAAAGAAATCTAACAACACGGAGGTCATTCCATTGATTTCAAAGAAATCCACTAGTGGAATGACTCCAAACGATGCTTCTATAATTAGACCAAGACAAAAGCTACTTTATTCCTCCTCCTTAGAAATATACATACAATGTCGATCCTTTTCCTCTCTGTCTATCTGCCCTTCTACATTAACAGAGTCTATTTAATGACTCACAATTGATAGTTACACACGGTGGAAAACGAACCACCACTACCAATCAGTTACAAACTACAGTTCAGTTACAATTCTTTTCTTGACAACCCAACATTATGCCGTTACTCGGCCACACATGACTCCATGTGGCACGAAGGCCTTACAATATTACACTTTGGATACAACATAAAATGTAGGGAATCTTCCAGATTCTTCAAGTTTTGAGGTGCTCCTACACCACTTATTCTATAAAAGGACCGTGACCTCTCTTTTTAAAGGGAATTGAATTGTTGAAACTAAGGGAGACTAAATTGTTCCAATTCTGAGCACAAGTTTGTGATTTTCTGCAACTTGGTGAATTCTTTCGCATGGTTCTTTCTCAAGACCTTTGTTAACATACCTATTCTTTGCATACCTGATGAAGATGAAGCTGTAGATTACCCCCTGATTGTAAATCCTATGTAATCTTCCAATTGATTTCTAGATATGTAATGGTGAATATTGCGTTCTATAGAAGTGCTTCCATTTTATTACATATTGTTGTCAACTTCCTTTGAAGATTTGCACTGATCATATGTATCTGTCGAACATCCTGGTGAAGTATGATTTAGTTTGCTTCTTTTCATTACAGTATCAGAGCATGTATGTGGATCATTGGTCAAAATTAAGTAATTTTAGGAACTTAATCTTTAAACTCTATTTCCTTATTTTCAATTTCATAGATAACCATAAAATAATTGCAAACAATGATGAATCATAAGAAAATACAGTGATAATATGCTTAGTTAGTAGAAATAATTGTATATCCAGAGCATATTAAAATAATAACTACACATCATAGTGAATGTCATGCAAATAATGGCAACTTATAGTGAAATGCATGCTTATAGGCACAATCTTTGAGAAAAACTAAAGTGCAGAAGCATAGATTAGTTCAGATAGAGATAATACTAGAAGAATTAATCAATCTAGCAATATCTTTATAATTAGTCCAAATTAGGGACAAATTCAAGTAAATTGCTCAAAGTTAGGATCAAATTGACATTTATTTGCTTAAATTCTGACTTAATAGTGTAAGATTTGATAGCATTATTGAAGTTTTGTGAAGAGCAGACATAAATAATAAGATATTTGAAGGAATATTGAATAACTTTGGAGGAATTATCAAAGCATGTAAGGCCCCAAAATGATTAATAGTAACACATCAACCCTGAGTAATTGTTAGAAGGTCAAGTCCTAACCAACAGAGACTTGGGATCATAAATTCATCCTAAATTTATTGTATCTCTCAAGATGATAAAGGTTTGTTGTGTAAACTTTTATTTGTGTTAATAAGACTAATAATCATCATCAACAGAATTGTCACTAGAAGGAATGTTTGAGACTAGAAGGTTTATCTTTTTGTAAAGATTGCATAAATATTTCATTATCTGATAAAGTTTGACTGAATGTATCCTTTATTGGAGAGAGTTTGATTACGTCTTTGTAAAGATCCATTCAGAAACTGCAAAGGTTGGGCTGAATTTTAGAGCTGGCTCACAGGCTTGCTACTAGATCGAGATCCATTAGACCTTTGCAAGAATTTCCTGCTATAAGTCCAAGATCCCATTTAGGTGGTACATAACCTAGACATATTGATCTTATAGTGTTGTTACCTATTACACTCGTGCCACTAGTAGCTCCAGTACAAGTTCCCATGGCTTTCTTCAATGTTGAGTCGCCATTGCATTTTACTGTGTACAACAATTTACCTAAGAATCCAAATAAGTTTTGTCAGAATATTATTTGTACCAGGATGCAAAAGATCATTTGAGAATATTTAAAGAATCATGTTATAGAGGGAGAATACAACATGAGGATGTAATGTGCAGACTTTTTCCTTACTCACTTGGAGAAGAAGCCTACAGTTGGTATGTAAACTTGCCTCAAGGCTCCATCAACTCTTGGTTATTGATGGAGAATGCATTCAAAGCCAAGTTTAGAGCTCCAATAGATGCAGCAATGATATATCATTGTTTTGTTGAAATCAGAAGGGCTAAGGGAGAATTCATCGCAAATTTTAATGATTCCTTTTAGAGAGCATACTCTAGGCTCACAACCCCATATACTATTGTAGAAGCCACTACTATGCAGGTATATTATTCATCCCTAGATCCACTGATGGCTATGTTTGTTCGCAAGGTAAATCCTGGCATTACAACATTGTCAGGTGCATATGTAGAGGCAATTAAGATCAACGTAGAGATGAAACAAGTAGGATACAATCTTGTACCTAGTGTAGGTCCTCTTGTTTTGCCTAATTAGATGTAGAATGGTAATGGAACTTTAATGCATTCTGCTCCCATGGCAAATCCCTTGCAAGTGCCACCAATGAGTGTAATTCCTTCTTAAGGAAATGGATAGATGATTCAATATCTAGGATATGCTCCTGCTAATATTGGACCCCATGGTAATGGTGGCTTTTTCTTTTCTCTTAGTTAGGATAATGTAGTGGCCAAGGTGCAAGAGGAGAAAGAGGATATCAAAGAAATAACTGCTCAGCTAAAAATACTAATTACTGAGGTGACACAACTAAGAAACTAGAATTTTTATTCTTAGACTAATGCTCAGGGCCAACAGAATAAAGGATACAACAATGATAATAGAGGATATAATAATGATAAAGGATACAACAATGATAGAGGTTATAATGGTAATAACGCTCAATGACCTCTAAGAGTCTGGAACACAAGACTAAATAATGGAATGTTTCCATCACCTTTAGATAATCAGGCACCTCCTAAACATAAGTATGCAACAAGAGTCAATCTAGGAAAAGATGCATCAAATAATTGGTGTAGATTGCATAACACTGGTGCACATGCTAAGTTAGAATGTCCACAGTTTAAAATTGCTGCCAGCATTCTCCAAACAAAGGTGTAGAATACTAAAGGAGAAGTACATTTTCTTGAAGGCAACAAGTTAGTACCCTTGGGGTATGAATCAGCTATGGTTGTGGAAAGTTCCATGACTCAAAGAAGACAAGGGAATACAGTGCAAGAAAATTATACTCTTGGATGTGAAGAGACAATTTTAGCTTTTGAGGATTATACCTTTCCTTTTGAAAGGGATAATGAACCTAAATAAGAGATGGACATGTTGCCCTCTCAGGTTGTTTTCCTTGATGACAAATACACAAACTCTCAGGTTTGTGGTACAATGATAGTTGCATCATGACAGTTTGCACCTTGATGAAAAATACACAAACTCTCAGGTTTGTGGTACAATGACAGTTGCATCATGATAGTTTGCATTGCAGAGGTAATATGGATGCATTGATGATCAATATTTAGATTCTATGGAGTTATTCTTACAAAGCCTTGACCATTTTCAAAGCGACACAAAACTATTTGTTTCATTTTGAAAATGCATCATTGGTTTCATTCTTGGTGATCTTCATTTGATTAGAGGAAAGTCAAATGTTATTTGTAACTCAATATTACTAAGGCATGAGTTCAGTTGGTTTGGTAAGTTGGTATAGTGTTGAAGTAACAGTTGAGATCCTACTCTGTCTTCCTATAAACTGAGTTACATTGGTTCAGTTGATATGTTACATGATGACACTTCTTGATCAATTTGGCATTGCTTGGGTTTGGCATTGATGTCAAGTTAGGTTGTCTTAAGAAAGGATTAAGACATCATTGGTTTGATATTTGGTGATTATCCTTTAGCACTATTTTGATATTGTGATAGTATTTACACATGGTCTCCCTTGGGGTAGCACTTACACATGTGTGACATGGTCTCGTCTTAACATTTGTTAAACTAGAAGATGTAAACCAACACAAAGCATTGGCAAAGAGTTTTGATCGTTATGATGTTTACTATTCACAAGGTATATGGGCATTCATTTTAAAGGAATAAGGTTTATTGCTTTGGGTGTTAGTTGGTATTTATTGATCATCATTGGTATGAGCATGGGGCAGCAATATTCACTAAAGTCTTGGTTCTTACTTAGTTTTTGGTGCATTTATGTCTTAGACCGACACAAGAAGTGGGCATTAAAGGTATTTGACTATGTAAAGTTAAGGTATGTGGTAAGGTGATACACATTGATATATGTTTGGCTTAGTTGATATTATGACTTAGACCATGCATTGGTCTTGTGCATTGACCTTGGTCCTCACTTAGCACATTTGTATCATTAGACCAACACAAGACATTATGATGAGTATTATACTCATGTGAATAATAGCCATGATCACCAACACATATTATTTGGTTATTATGATGTCTGAATATCATGATGTCTTTTGGTAAACGTTGAGGTGCAATACTGACATAATCATTTGTGGTTTTGTGTGGCACAAAGTGGTAAAAGCTAAACAATATCATTTGTACCCTAATTGTTTTCACATATTGCATTTTCTATCGCTTAGGGTTTTTGATGCTTGAAGGAGGATGAAGACTATGGTGGTTTGACAGCTGATTCTACAGGACAGTGAATTGGTGGTTATACAGCTAGTTAGAGGTTTTCAATGGCAAGCTGATTAGTAACTCATTTCTTTATTTGCGGTGGTATTTGGTATTCATATTGAATTTGTGGGTTAGCAAAATTAAATGGTTTTCTTTGCTTTTGACACCATTCCATAAAACTGCAGAGGTCTTTATTATTAGTTCTGCTTGACACGGGTTGTGACAATCTTAAACTATAGTGCATATGTTGTGATTTAAAGTGTTTATGTTAACTTTGGGCTGGGATTTCTTTGACTTCAAATTGGGGGTTTTGTTGTCTCATATATACTATACTTACTCTGTTGAAAGGTAGTTAGTTAATGGCAACATGTTTTTTATGAAGGTTTTCTCAAACTTTGATGTTGGTTAGGGTTTGTAAGTTTTTTTTTTGTTGGGAACTCTGATGGGTTATGGTTTCTTATTGAACTGCCCTAATCACATGCATTTGTTGTTAAGGTTTATGCAGTGTTTTTTGGAAAAAAATTCAGTGACACTTGTCTAATATTATTTCAAATGTGGTTAAGTAATGCAAACTGCAGTTTGGAAAGGCATTTTTTAATTTCTATGGTTACATCTAGCAGTTTGAAATCTAAATGGAACTTTTTGATTAAACTTTGGTTATTTGTGACAACTGCATTCCATGAACAAGGGTTTTATCAAAAGTGGTTAATAACAAGGTTCTCTAGATGGGTCTATTTGACCATATTATCTTGATAGTTATTTTCGTAAAGGAAAACTGCCACAAACAGTTTAATTGTTTCAGTTATAGACTCAAACTATTTCATGAAAGAAGTAAGGCATTGTGAAATGTATAAAAGGCATGATATGTAAACACTTGACATGAGATTGATGAGTGTGTATCTTAGAACTATCATTGAGGTTGTAATAGGGTGTTGATGCAAGATCTATTCTGAGTTGATGTGCACATAGTTGTAGTTATGTATTCTTGAGTCTCAAATAATGCGACAGTCAAGAATTGGATTATAAGGAAATAGAGTAACCCTCTGTATTGATTCAAATTTTGTATTGTATTCATGAGATTGTATAAAATCCAGTGAAGCACAAATAGCTAGTGAGGCACAAATAGCTAATGAGGCATCTAGATTTGCTAGTGAAGCACATTTTGATTAAGCCAATGAGGCATTTAATGAGTGGTTTTTCTACCCCATGAGGGGTTTCCACTCTTGAAATCATTGTCTTGTGGTCTCTTTGTTGCATGGCTCATTTGTTCATTACACTTGTATCCTGAGTTCACAATAACTTGCATTAATAAGGATTTAATATGCAATCTTTCTTCTATTTTTGAAAGTCTGAAATAAAAGTAAGGTCCTGATAGTGGAGTACCATGGGAAAGTGTAGAAGAAATAAAGGAAAGAAAGTTGTTAAGCAGAAGGCTATACATCAAACTCTAGTCAAGGCCAGTGATGAGGTGTTGCCTAGGTCACCTTTGAAAGTTGACACAAAGTGTGATAAAGAAAATGACTTTATTGTTAAGATTGATGATGCAGAAGGAGACCTCTTTATGGATGAAGATGGACATGAATTTGATGAAGATGACTATGAAGTGGATATTGAAGGAGAACTTTTATGTGCTCTAGAAATGAACAAATATCTTGAAAATAGAACCAAGAATTAAAGGTTCAATTTCAACAAGAGAAGGACTCCAAGACTAAGGTACTCTCTGATCTTGCAAAAGTTTCTTTAGAACTTGAAAAAGCAAGAAATCTGATTGTAGACTTAAAGAGTCAAGTTGAAGAGTCTAATAAATTGATTATTAGTCTAAAAATAGAAGTTGTAGAAGCTAAAAGAGTAGCTGATTTTGCAAAATCAGATCTTGAAGTCAAAACTAATGAACGTCTAAGATTAGAATTAGACACAGTTTCTTTGTTAAAGGAATTGAAAGAAGCATCTCCTAAGTTGCACAAAAATTTGATGTTTGAAAAGAGTACTGATTGCTTGAATGACATATTGAGTAAACAAAAGCATCACAGAGACACTACAGGTATAGGTTATGAAGAAGGGCAATGCTCTAAAGCCAGAAGTGGACCTAGGAAAAAGATAGATTTTGGTTATCATGTTGTTGCTCCTGTGGATAAGACAGAAGATAAATGTGTTAATGAAGGTAGAAGGACAAGCAAAACCTCAAGACCTCCACCTGTCAGGCAATACCATTCAATAAGATATTGTAGAAAACATCATTAGACATGTTATGTAGCATTTTCTCCTAATCCCACTCTTAATCCATCCTTAATCCATTAGCTAATTAATTAATTAAATTTTATTTATTTAATTAAAATCCCATTAGCCAATTAATTAAATAAATCTTATTTATTTAATTAATTTCACATTCATAAGCCCACTTTTCAATTAATTAAATAAATTTTATTTATTTCATTAATTTTCACATCATATCCCAATCCTATCCTAATCATCTTCCAAATTAATTAAATAAATTTTATTTATTTAATTAATTTCCCTCACATATGCCAACTAATTCAAATAAAATATTTGAATTAAGTCATCACCTTTCATCATATGTTGACATTTGTCCATCTTCCATTTGAAACATGTGTGTAGTACTTTTTGTGTACACATTTACATATGTAGTACTTTTTATGAACACTATCACATTTAAACTTACTAAATAAAGGTTTTTGTGTACATGATCACACATGAGCCCTATCCTCCTTTGTACACCTGTCACATGACTACAACTCCCTTGAAGAGTGGGAATAACTAATCAATCCTAGCCATCCACATCAATCATTTGGCCTTTTAATCTCAACCATCCATTTGAACCAAGTCTTTCCTATAAATCAACTCCCTCATAAGCCATTAGGATGCATTTGAGTTGGAGTATCCTTATGTTGTCGAAATAACATTAGAACCTTTGCATCATTCATCCATCATCTATTATCCTCCATCTATCATTCTCATCTTAATGTTATGCTGCTGAATTGTGAGCAACCAACATATCAAATTAATCAAACAATTCATCTTGCATCTATCTATTTAAGGTATTGAAGAGTTGGATTAAGTAATGCATTTCATTTGTTTTATCCTTTTTATTTTATCCAATTTTTTCATTATACATTCTGGTGAACCCGACTTGAACATACCCAATTAGATCTAATCATTAGTTTTTGCAGGTTTATGCACTTTGATTTGTAGGTTGAAGATATTTTATATTGCTGATTTTCTTTGTTTAGGACCAGATCTGTTGCAGAGGGTTGTCTATTTTACACAGATCTTGGAAAAATGAGATCTTGGATTTGTTGGAAAGAGAACTTTGAGAGATTTTTGAAAAGTGGCTACATTAAAGATTGGGCTTAGTATTGAAGAAGTTATGATGATTTGAAGTTGACCCTGTGATTCTAAATTTTTTAAAAAATTTGACGCGCAACTTTTAGAAAACAAAAAAATCATATCTTCCAATGTAGCTAACCAAATCACATTCTATTTTTTGCAAGTGGTTAGAAATATTTAAATCCATTTTTCTATATCATTATTTTTCAGATCTATGGTACAAATGGATTTTCTGTCAATTTTTTTTTTTTCAAACCCTAATTTATGACATAACTTTTGCATATTTTGCATATGGAGTCCAATTTGAGCAAAATTTTTTTTGATATTGATTAGAAAATCATATGGGATCTCATGGCCATATCTATTTTAATATGGGATGACATTATTTGCTAATTTTTTGTAGGGATTATTTTTCAATCTTAACACTCTTTCATTGCAAACTTCAAACAAGCATAACTTTTGCATTTTTGATCCCTTTTCAACAATTTTTTTTTAAAAAGTGCATGAAATTATTTGAAACTTATGTTTATGCAATCCATTCTACTGTATTAGGTCATCTTAATCAGAATTTTTTAGATTTCATCTTTTTCACATAGCTTTCTTCTTTGCAAGTTTACTTGTTTCTTCTTATTTTTGTGGCTTGTAGGTGAATCAAAGGAGTTGGAGTAACATTTGGATCAATCACAATAGAAAATTTGAAAGCAATTTTATTAGGTACACTCATTCTAATCATTCATCTCTTAATCATTGTTTGCAAACACATTTGGATTTGGGCTTAAAACAAACAACTTGTTTGCAATCATATCATTGAAATTGGACTTAAAATGAACAAGTTTCTTCTATCAAATTTGGCTTTGGGATCTAAAAAGAACAAGTGCTTGAATTGTCTTCCACACATTTCATTTCTAAAGGTCAATTAACAACTGTGAGTGTGAATCAAGTGATAGCTCACTTGGTTTGCTTTTGTTTACTCTATTTAGTAGGCCTGCTTAGAGACACACCACTCCAAGGGACGAACTCAATCGAGGTTGAATCGAAAGACACCCTCATTCGGAGTTGGAATCTTGTCACTCTTGGCTAAGCCCCAAATAACTTTATACCTTTGGGAAGTGAAGGTGAAGGGTGGGTTACCCCTTCTCCGAACTATGTGGCAAGATTTCTCTTTCAATTCCTTAGTCAACCTTGTGCAATCTAGCCTAAGACCTAATTGGCCATACCCACTTGACTAGACATTAGGCTTGTGATGTGTTTTCAAGTGCTTGTTTAATAATCATCACATTTCATTTTCAAAGTCAAAAATTGCTTATGTGTCTTGCGTGAGTGATTCATGTGTGTATATACATAATCATTTGTTTGAACATTGCCAAATCAAGCTATAATCACCAAACACATAAACAAATCAATCTAAACTTTCATCCTAGTAACCTTCATCCTAATCATCAAATCATCATCCAAAAAATCAACATCATCATTGAATCATAATCAAGCACTTGCCAAAAAGGTCTTAAGACTTAAACACTTGTGTGATAGCATGCCAACAATAGAAGACATAGTACCCAAATTCCAAAACTTCCTCCAAAAACTTTATCAAGCACCACAACCCCTAAACCAAGGAATCATTCAAAGGCTCCAAGCCATCATCTAAGAAATTCAACCTCAAGCAACCCAATCACCTCAACCACGACAACTCATAGCACAAGATCAACACCTCATAGCCACATGTCAAACCCAATAAGCACATCATCCTCTATCCATTCACTATCAACAACAAATGCCACCTCAACCTTAACTTCTCACCAACCATTACCTATGCAATCCCTCCACCACAACACCATCAGCCAATTTAACAATTCCAATAATCACATCAACACATTCAACTACTTCAACATCAACCAATTCAACAATTCCAACCATCACAACAACCCATTCAACAATTCTAACAACAACAAGTCATATCAAAACATGTCTAAACACCATCCCAACCTCAAAAAATTCCACATCAACCTTACATGTCATCTGCTTCAACTTCATACCAACCTAATTCATCCACCTATCATGTCAGTGCCACATCAACATATCCACCCACATCACAACAACATGTGAGCCCAAGTCCACCTTGGCAACAAGATCAAATGCCCTCAACTTTATATCAACCCCAAGATCTTTTGTCTACATATCCTACCATTTCACCAAACTACCAAGATTATCAATGGCCTCCACAACAAGAACATGCAAGTCTAATGCAAAAAGACCTAATTACCTTTGACAAGGGAGATACCAATCTAGCCAATGCATCCTATGAGTGGCCTCCATCATCTAATCAAATGCCAATAGATGAGTCAACAAGTCCTATCCCAACACCACCATGTGATCCCATTCCTAGTCCATTGGTCCATCAACGTTCATCATGTTCATCCCCATGTTCACTAACCCTTCATTAAAAGATTCCATGGAGATACTTTTAGAAAGATTAGTCCAAGAAAATTTGATTGAGCTATACCCTCTAAGATCATATTCTACAACTATCTTTAAACCTAATTGGTATAAAGATGATGAATATTGTGCATACAATAGGTATAAGGGTCATGCCATATCTACTTGTGTAGAATTTAAAAGATGGGTCAAGAACCTAGAAGATAGTGGTAAGATTGTGTTAGATAAAACCAATCTATCTAATTCCATTGTTCTAATCCTATTATCCATCCAATTAGTCCTCAATCTAATCATGATCCTAAGCCTCCAACCCTATCCACCCTTATCATCCATCCCCTATATTGTCCATTTACCCATACCCTTGTAAAGGATGTGATCCATTGGCGATTAGCAAGGAATGACTTATCCCCATTTCAATCACCCATTCATGAGCCTAAAAAAGAGTCCTGCACCATGCCTAGTCCTATCCTAACACCATCATGTGACCCACAAACAATCAAGCCTATCATGAACCCAAGTCAAGAGCTATTGTACGTTCATGTCAATAACCCTCAAGAACATGTCAAACCTATCCAAGAGTTATCCACTTTCATTCAAGCAACCTGAGAGGTATGTCAAGAGTTTAATCTTAAGCATGTGGAAACATTAAGCCCTAGTCCAAATCAAGGTAAAATCAATTTTATGCAACCTATCCATAACATATATCTTTTCCATGATCAAGATGATAGCCATAATGATGAATCTATCCATGAGCCACTTGATCCTATCCATCTCCCAACAACTATTCATGAGCAAGCTATCCAAATTCAACCTATCCATAGCATTTACCTTCTTTATGATCAAGATGATACCTATGAAGAAGCTACCCATGAGCACCTTGATCCTATCCATAATCCTATAATCCATGAGCAAGATATCCAAATTGCTCCTATCCATCCTCCACCTAGCCCTATCCATAATGAGCAAACACTTGTCATAATGAGACATGTGCCTTCCAAGAACACATAAGCATAAAATATCAAACAAATAACTTGGATCTTAGTGAACACAATGCTAATCAAGATCCTAATGATCCTCCTTCCACATCCACCATCAATTCCACTTCAAGTGCACCATCATATCTAATTGGTCTTACCACCCTTATACACGAGTGTTCTTCTTTAGGACAACAATGACCTTTATCCACTTCACCTTCTTCATCCAATAATGAACTCAAGTCTAAGGTTCAAAGCACACCAAGTCCTGTAGTCCATCGCATACTCTGAAACATGAACTACCAAGGTAAAGGCCTAGGCCTTTATGAACAAGGTATTTTGGAGCCAAACTATGTCAAGATTCCTCCATGCTCATATGGCCTTAGATATACACCCCAAGGTAAACACTTTAAAGATGTTAGAAATTCCTCCATGCCTCCTAAGTCCACTTTCCATCACAAACCACATCATATACCCAAAACGTATGTAGCCATTCCACCTCCATCAACTTACAAATGTTAAAAGCATGTGACCATACACCTCCCACCATCCACTTTACCTCCACTTCTTCCAACTCCTAACATCCCACTATCCACTTTACCTCCACTCCTTCCAACTCCTAATATCCCTCCATCCACTTTGCCTCGATTGTTACCAACGCCTAATTATCCACTTATCAATAAGTGCCCTTACATTCCTAATCATGACCAACAAATGCACATATTGTCTAAACATGAACCTTCCACTCATTTCACCAATCCCACTTCCACCAAACCCATGGGATTCCAAAATAAAAATTTGGATGCCTCCTTTCATAAAGCCAAAAAATCTACCACGAATTCTAAAGATTCTCATGCCTTAGGGCATCAATGCAAAAATCACAACCAAGTACATCTAAAAGTCTACCTACGTCCATAACTCCACAAGAAGAGTCCAAGACTAAAATGGTTTAGATTTGTAAGCAAACAAGCAAGCAAGCCGAATGAGGAATCCTCCTCTACATCTCAAAAAAAAAAATCCCAACCTTCCATTTCCATCCCAAATCTTCAATTCCATCCAAAAATTCCAAAAATCCCACAAGAAAAGAAAAGATCATACAAATATTAATTCTATGTGGGTACCTAAATCACTCCATCACCCATCTCCTAAGCAAGTACCTCCATTGCTTCCTACACCACCTTCCCATCCAAAAGCTTCATTGTTTATCACGATGTGTGTAACCATTGGTCACGGTTCTCTTCCATTCCAAAACATTCCTACATACCCCCCTCTCCCCAACTTCCATCCATTATCTTACATGTTTCCCCCATCATCCTATCCTCATGGTCAATGTTTTTGCATCCTAAGTCCTACATAAGCCCTATCATAATCCATTAGCTTTCCATGCATAATCAACATCCTAATCCATCTCCTTCTCAAGCAATCCCCTTTACCAACATCTACAAGCTTAATGATATGGTCCATGCATCGACATTCATATCCAATGGGACTACCAACATTCATAGCACTAGACACTTGAATCCCTCCTATCCATCACCATGGTGAAAACTTGGCAAACATGCGTCATATGTAACTACTATCCCATTAAAAAAAAACCCATCCAATAGTGAAAACCACCTTGTGGTGCTTTGGATGACAAAAAAATAGTACAAGATAAATAATTTGTCATCTGGTGAAAACCTGGTAAACAGGCACCTTGGATAAGTGCCATGGTGAAAACCTAGCAAACAGACACTATGTGTAGATACCAGCCTCTATCATTTATCTAGTTGTTTGATCATAGTTTACCATAACATCACCCACTATCTTGCCTCCATAATCCACATCATAATCCACTATCGTTCCTATTTAACATTGCAAGCCATCATCCCTAACCCATCCATAATAAAAACCTTCTCGCCCTTACCTCTACCATGCTAGTTGTCATAGCTTGGACTTTATTGGGGTTAAGATATCATTTGGCATAATAGCATACTATCCGCAATAACACATCCATCGCAACATCTTCCTAATAAACTTCATCCCACACTAGGGGCACTTGTCGAGCCTTATTTGGAAGTGGATATCTAAATCTTTAGCTCATATCATCTCAAACATCAAAACATAGCCAAAATCCAAAAAAATTAAAAACATAGCAAAATCCAAAAAAATCAAAACATATCCAAAATTCAAAAAACATCAAAACATAGCCAAAAAAAATTAAAAAATTAAAATATCACAAAAATCCAAGAAATAAAGTTGATCCTTTGTCATTAACCATCAACACAATAAACAAAAACTACATCTCATCTTTATCATTCAAATCCTTGATCCCATGGATAGTAGGCAATCTGAGATGTGAAGGAAGCACTTTGATTCAAGCATAGGTGATAGATCCCCCTCATCATCCATCTTTCATCTTTCTTCTAATCATCCTCCAATCATCCATCTCACCTTCTTCTATATTTCATCACTTACATCATCAATAAAACCAGAACTATGTATTCATCAAGTCTCATCATCATTTTAATGTGCTTTGATCCCATGGATACAGGGTATGTAGGCAGTCTGGAATACGAAGGAAGTATCCAGTATGCAAGCACAGATGATCCACCCCACCTTCATCTTCTTTCATCTTCCATCTTCTTCTCTTTGACCAGCTCAAGAAAGAAGTAGACTATGCATATAAGAGAAAGCTCAAGCACTTTAAAAAATCAGGGATAAGTTGAAATTTATTTGTCCACATGCCTTAAGCCAACATTTGCTATAGCATTTTATCAACATCTTCAGCCTTTAACAGGATACAACTTTCCTCTCAACAAGGCACCATCTTAATCCATCCAAGAGCACTTAAATTTGGCAAGAGAACATGATGACAATATATTTTATTTTATCTTTTGATTTATCTTTTGTCCCTTTCCTATGCCTAATCAAGACTGTCTTGATCTATCATATCTTAGTATGTTGCGATGAAGTACGGGATGGGGCATGGTCATATTACTTTCGTATGCTGTGACTATGGGATGATCTTATTCTCTTCCTATACGTATTGGTATCTTGTACATGTTTGGATTAGCATCTTTCATATCAATATCTTTTGCATCTGAGAACATAAATAGTCTCTTATGTATTGAGACTATTCTATGCAGAGACTATTTCCATACATATAACCAGCAAGTATGTGTAGTGGAGATAAGCTCAAACCTTTGCTTGTAGTGTCAAAGTCCATCCCGAAACACTAGCTTCTATTCATATCTTGTGTATGTTGGTTCAACATCTTGCCCTCATATGTCTAGACAAGATTGTTGTATGCTAGTTATGCATTGGATACCTCGACACCTTGGTCCTTATACCTTGGTGCATAACGTCTGGTGCTATATTAAACATCATGGTTGCTCACTTTCATTGTAGCATAAAGCATCTTTCATTTCTTCTATCCATCCCCTTATCTTCTTGACCAATTCATTTTCTTTCGAGAGCCTACCCATGTTTGTCCAACCCACCTATCCTCTCGAGGGGGCATCCCCATCCTATCTTTTCATCCTCATCCTCATCATATCCTTACATCATCCTATCTTTTTATCACCATCCTTTTCCTCTATCCATACATTAGATTCTTTGAAATGATGTTACTCGACACAAATCTTATCATCTCGAACATCATCTCAAAGAGGGGCAAAATGTAGACACCTAAATTTGTCCATGTCTTGCAACACCTAGTCAAAAAACACCATTAGACACATTATGTAGCATTTTGTCCTAATCCCACTCTTAATCCATCATTAATCCATTAGCCAATTAATTAAATAAATTTTCTTTATTTAATTAAAATCCCATCTAGCCAATTAATTAAATAAATCTTATTTATTTAATTAATTTCACATTCATAATCCCACTTTTCAATTAATTAAATAAATTTTATTTATTTCATTAATTTCCACATCATATCCCAATCCTATCTTAATCATCTTCCCAATTAATTAAATAAATTTTATTTATTTAATTAATTTCCTTCACATATCTCAACTAATTCAAATAAAATATTTGAATTAAGTCCTCACCTTTCATCATATGCCGACATTTGTCCATCTTCCATTTGAAACATGTGTGGTAGTACTTTTTGTGTACACATTCACATATGTAGTACTTTTTATGAACACTATCACATTTAAACTTACTAAATAAAGGTTTTTGTGTACATGGTCACACATGAACCCTATCCTCCTTTGTACACTTGTCACATGACTACAACTCTCTTGAAGAGTGGGAATAACTAATCAATCCTAGCCATCCACATCAATCATTTAGCTTTTTAATCTCAACCATCCATTTGAACCAAGCCTTTCCTATAAATCAACCCCCTCATAAGCCATTAGGATGTATTTGAGTTGGAGTATCCTTATGTTGTCAAAATAACATTAGAACCTTTGCATCATTACTCGATCATCTGTTATCCTCCATCTATCATTCTCATCTTAATGTTATGCTACTGAATTGTGAGCAACCAACATATCAAATCAATCAAACAATTCATCTTGCATCTATCTATTCGAGGTATTGAATATTTGGATTAGGTAATGCATTTCATTTTTTTTATCCTTTTTATTTTATCCAAATTTTTCATGATACATTCAATTGAATCCCTCTCAGTCCTTAGAGCCTATTTGCCCTTGAGGGACCTACTTATACCCCATTTTCAAACCCTAATTCTTCTATACCAAAGCCTATTTTCTTCTAAACCGTCCCAATTTATCCCACCCAATCCTCATTTTCTTCGTGTCAACCTTGTTTCTAGCCTTTCATCTTATCGTGAGCCAACCTAGCCCTTCCTAGTTAGCCTGGATTATCTCTTGAGGGGGCATCACCTACCAGTTACACTAGGGCATAACCTTGTTTATCGAGCGAATCATCGTATCTTCTTTGACAGAACAGTCTAAATGAACATTGTATCAAAGACAGGAAAAATGTAGATACCCAAAATTGACCTAATTATCATTAGGATCAAAATATTGCATTATCTATCATCTACATTTGTCTAACACATTTGAGTATTTTATCTATTTTCTCAAAATCACCTATTTCTTCTATTAATTAAATAAATTTATATTTATTTAATTAATTCATCATCTATTTTCTTCTAGTTTCTCTAATCTATAATTAAATAATCTTTAATTATTTAATTATCTCTATTCTATCTATTTTAATTAAATAAATTTTATTTATTTAATTAATTTCTCTTATCATTTATCTTCATCTTTCATCATAAGCTGACACATCTTTTATTTGAAACATGTGTGGTAGTACTTTTTATGTACACTATCACACTTAAATTTATTAAAAAAGGGTTTTTATGTACACAATCACATATGAGCCTTATCTTTTATTCCACTTGCCATCTACATATTCACCTATGATTATCAATTTGTCTCAACGATTCACATAGCCACTAAATCTCTACTATTGATTGATTTTGGTTGAGTGCTATATAAATACCCTCTCATTCTTCATATCACATCTCATCATATAGCATCCACATTATCATCCTAAGTATATTGAGCATAATACCTCCATTAGCATCCATTGAGCATATTATCACTATCATCCATCCATCATGGCAGCTTTGATCTTCATAATTCTTCATTGTTGAGAAGTAATCCACATCACAAACAAGGAATCATACAATCTAGGTGATTTTGTTCTTGAATTGCATGCTTTTGGTTTCACTTGGACTCAATTCTTTGATGGTGGTAGGATTAGGTTTTCATTTACATGCTTGATCATACTAACCTAATTTTTACCTATCCATAGATATAACTACTCTTAGTTTTTGGTTATTGTTATTCTTGTCATGTTTATGGTCACATAGCTAGAGATTGTAGAACTCACTCAAGAAATGATCTTCTATGGAATAAAAATAATAGTTCTTATAGTTTGTCAAATCAGGGCTATAATAGTGTTTGTTATAATTGCAATATTGTTTCTCACATTACAAGAAATTATAGTAGACAAGTTCTAAATGATGATGTAAGATTCATGAGAAGATACAAACCCTTGATCATGTGTTATAGATGTAATGATTTTGTACATAGAGCCAAGTTTTGCAAAAGCAAGGTGTTCAAATCATTTGAACAAGAAGATACTCTAAACAAAGAAAAGAAAAAGCCTATAAAAGTTTGAAGAAGGAAGCAAGTTCAAGAGCATAAGAAGGAAGAGTCTAAGATTGTGCATGTTGAACAAGATACATCATTTGTTGTCTAAAAGAGTAGCTTGAATCAAGGGGGAGTTGATTTTTAATGTATCTTTCAAACCCCTTAAACAATCAACAATAGAGGTTGTCATGAGACTGATATGTTTGGTTTTGCATCTAGAGTTGTTTGATGGTAGAGTCTTATAAAGCACTTGACAAAGTTGTATGATTTCCTTTGGAAGCAATGACTTCAGTATGTTCTTCTTGAGATCTTTGAACAGTTCAGTCCATAGTTGGAATGGTGTTGACAATGTTGTGTTGAAGGTTAGCAGTGTTTTACAAGGGCATTTATGCTTCTTCAGGATGTTTAGAGGCATTATAGTTGTTCATGCCTTGCTCATGATTTATTAGAATGTGATGTTGAGAGGCACAAGTGTTTGGTCACTTCATGTTAAGGTATATAACAGTGGATTGGTGCATTGCTTGATGATTAAAAGAAGGTGCAGAGGGCAGTGGTAGAAGAATGTAATTAGTAACTCATATCTTGTTTGCAGGGCAAAAGGCAAGAGACTAGAGCAATTAAGTGATCCTTGATACCTTGTTACAATGTTTTGATATATAGTGAATTGTGTTGTCAATAATCTTGGTACCTTCAATAGTAGTTTGATCATCCAGTGATGATTGCTTTGACTGATGTTTCTTCAGCTGATTCTTTAACCTTGCAGTGGTATACAATGTTTTGACAAGTTTTTGGTGCTTTTAGTGGTATACAATGCCTTTCTTAGTTGAGGATCTAACAGTGATACTTGATGCTTGATGATGTTCATTACTGTTGTCTTCATCTTTCATTCCTTTGATCAATACTTCATGCTTGTTGCTCTAACAGTGGTTGAGTGGCATTTCAATGACAATTTATTTTTTTTGTGACAAGGATGGTGATCTTGACAATAAGTTGGCATCTTTCGATTATAATTCCATCTTGGGATGTGGTTCATGTTTTTACCTTGACAGACTAACAGTGATCTTGAGGAATCATGATAATCTCTGCTTCTTTGACAGTAGTACTATTTTTTTTTAATATGACAGTGGATTCTATTCTTTGTCTATCACATTTGTTTGATTGCTTGATAGTGGTTCCATGAAAGTTTTTTTTAAGACATATTGGTTACATTGCTTGATGTTTGATAGTGGTCATTGGTCATAACTTGTGCATTACAGTGGCTTGTCAATGTTGAATATTTAATACTTCAACATGTATATCAATGGCAATAGTGGTGGTTGATTCACTGATTTTCACTCATGCTCAATGCAATGTTTGCTAATAAGAAATGTTAGGTTGTTGTGATTATCTCTGCTGATTTGGTATAGTACCCTATTGCAACACTTTGTTATGATGATAGTGGGTCTGATTTGTGTTGACTTATGACAATTGCTACTTAAAAAATGGTAATAATTATGTTGGAGGTTTCTGACTTTACAATGGCTTGTATATTTGTTAGCATCCTTCTAGCAGAGGGGTATGTGTAGGATCATCGTGGGCCAAACAGTGGCAATGGAAAAAAAATCACATCTTTACTTACCAAATTCATGAATTTCCCAACTTTAACTTTCACAGATATGTTAAAAATATCCATTTTGGCTTGGATACCAAACTAAAATGGATATCCTTTTGGAAGGGATATTTGTTTGGAATGAATATCCATTTTGATTTTCTAGAAATGGATATTTGTTTCCTGGAACTATAAATGGCTTTTTTTAATTCTTTACATTGTGCATAGATAAACATGGAACTATAAAAATAGAACTATAAAAAAGGTCACATAGATAAACATGTGCATGCTATGTAGGCTAAAGAAGCAAGATCATTGAGTGCTAGAGTAGAAGGTGCAAACCTAGAGGCTAGGGAGAACTCGATGATGAACATTATTTTGTTGAAACTTGCATGAAAGGATGATGAACCATGTTTAGAAAGAGTTTCTTCTAACTAAGTACAAGTTTAGAGGAAAGCGTTGCAATTTAATCATTAATGGATGCACCACAAACACATTAGTATCAATAAAAATTATGCATAAGGTAGGGATGAAGATAGTCATGCAAATCACACAATATAATCTCATGGATACAAAAGGGATAGTAACTCATGATGACATAGTAACATTAAGTTACACTCTACCTTTAAGGATATGCAGATAAGGTATGGTGTGATGTGATTCTGATGTACATGCCTACCATGTGTTACTAGGAAATCCTTGGTAGTATGATCGATGCATTGTGCATAGGGGCACAAGAACACCTTCACCATCAAGAACCTGATGGAAAAATTTTGAGTTACTTCTCATGAAGGATGAGGAAGAGTTCATGTAGAAGGCCAAGGTGTTGCTATTATCAAAATGAAATATTCTCAAGGAGATAGAAGACTTGAAATACTACTGTGCACAAGTAGTCAATCCCACATAGAAGGAGTAGATTGAACCACAACTTAGAGGAGACAAGTTGTGATCCTACATGAGGAGTTCATAGATGTGATTTGTGAAGGAATTGTAGATGGATTTGCACCAATATGTAGCATCTCATACTTAAGTGATATGATTATAAGTTCTAGTTTTTTGAACAAGCTTATATATGCCTTAAAAAGGAGGTAGGAATTATTGTATGTAATGATGGTTAAACTAGTGAGCATGGAGGTGATGAAGGATATCTACACCAAAAATCTATATTTTATAGATACATGGAATGCATTAGTAGAACTGTAGATGGGAGATATAGTCTTATATGAGGAATAATTTGAATGAGGGATAACTATTCAAGAGTTAATAACTATCCATATTGTAGAGTTCTAGGATGGAGAATATCATTAGAAAGTTACATTAAGGTGGACTTGGAGGATATTTTCATGTCTAGAAAAGACATGATCCATGTTGGAGTAGAGGTATCACTAGCTAAGTTTGAACAAAGATGTACACAAATTCATTGAAAGAGGTACCATCTACCAAAAACAAAGATAATTACATAAAACATTGGGTTTTATAAGCGATTGTGCATGCCAAATAGATTGTGGGAGGAACTATCTATATTTTTTCCTTGGATCTATGCACATAGAGGGGCAATGATTCTATCTTCATAGTGGTATTTTTTCCTAAATGTAACACTTCATTCCTTGTGTGTAGTTGAATGAGACATTCTTGATAGTGGATTTATTCTTCAAGGAGATGTTTTGGTTGTATGGCTTGATATGGAGCATAACATCTGATCATGACATGAAGTTCCATAGCCAGTTTTAGCACAACCTATGGAATAAATTAGGTACAAATCTCAATTATATCTCTGTGTATCATCTACAAATGGATAGATAGACATAGGTTGTTAATCAAACTCTTGGAAATATACTTATATGCACATGGTAGGGGAAATTATTAGGTTGTGGAACTCTATGTTGGTGCAAGTAGCGTTTGTTTACAACAACTTGGTGAATTTATCATGAATGAAGGTTATATTCCAAATGGTGTATGGGACATTCACACAAGGTGTCATAAATTTGTTGGGAGTAAGAAAAAGGCAAGTGCAAAAGTGTAGAAGTTGAGGAATTTATGCAACATGTATGAGAGAGATTCATGCACAAGTCAAGGAGTAGATGGAGGAGAGTAGCACAACATACATGTATTACACATAGATGATCATTATCAAGAGAATATGTAATCAAAGTGTGAGTTAGTCATGGGACATTTAATAAAAATAGTTACCTAGGGGAACCTAAAATAAGTTAAATCTAAAGAAAGCTAGTCCATGCTACATTATATGTAGATTTTCTAAGAACACATATGAGATATATTAGGACTAGGGATGATATTCACCTTGCAATCAATTTAGACTATTGCGATTTATTTAATAGTCAACTAATTATGTGTACAACTCCAAGGATCATGAAAAGGAGAAAATTGGACTTAAACATAAGTCCATACATTCTCTAGGTGACCTAGAATATGTTTGTAAGGGGTATAACGTGGAGGGAAGAAAATGTGTAAGGCATGATTGGAAACTTAGCACAAAGTGGAGGATAATCTATGAAAATTTATGACATTGTAAGATGTATAAGAAACATATATGATATCTTAAGAGGTGTAAGAAACAATATATATGATGACATGTAAGAAGTTGGTTGTCATTTTTGGACTTGGGGAGTTGTTATTTTGTCCTTTAATGAGTTGTTTTTGTCCTCTAGTGAAGTTGCATAAATGAGTTCATGAGAAAGGTCTTGAAGCTTTAGAAAGATACTTGTAACTACCACACACATGTCATGAGGTATCTTTTACATGTTGATTACTTGGCTCATGGTTTGAGTCCATTGTATTGGAAACCACAAATTGGATTACATTTACCTATATATTGGAGGCATGGGATAGTAGTTTTTATGGTATTATAGGTTATGTTGCTATGCTACAAGAATTTTGTTGGACTAAAGGGGAAGTTGTGTTAATGTACTCTATATTTGAGATTAATACAAGATTGTAATCTCTTTGGTGGTGGGGTTTTATACACATTGTAACTCCCTATTGGTCCTCTATCTCTCTCTAAACCCTAAACCCTAAACCTCTAAAACTTAACCCCTAACCCCAAAACCCTAAACCCTAAACCATAAATAATGCCCCTAAACCCAAGAAACCCTAAACCTCTGTATCTCTATCTCTCCCTATCTCCATATCTCTATCATCCCTCTACCTCTCAATCTCTATCTATGTCTCTATACATGTCTCTCACTCTCTATCTCCCTATCTCTCCACTTTGTCTCCTCTAGATCTCTTCCAATCTCTATCAGTCCCCTCTCTTTATCTCTCTTTAAACCCTAAACCCTAAACCCTAAACCTGAGCAACTCTAAACCCCTAAACCCTAAATAATTCCCCTAAACCCTAACCCTTAAAACCTAAACCCTAAACTTGAGCAATGCTAAACTCATAAACTATAAACAATGCCTATCCTCTACTTCTAAAGACTATCCTACAAACATAAAGGGAAGAAACAATGTTAGATCTTTCATAATACAAGTGCATAAAAAAAATAAGACCTTACAATGGGCCAACAACAAATCAGTATATCAATCACATATGTAGATATCAAATCAATGAATATTAAGACCCTTATACACATTATTATTGTTGATGCATGGCTTTCATCACAAGCACCTTGACTACTAAAACTAATGAGAAAATGCCTTGGATCTTGTATCACAGATTTTTGTATGAAGACATAATACCTCCATCTTAGATCAAACTTAGATATGAGCTTACACTACCTTATTATGATCCATATTAGTTCTTTAACATGTCTTGGCCTAGATATCAATAAGATAATGCACTGATACAAGTGGAATGGTCTTTTCCCCCCTCAAATACTTGCTAAAATTTGTATAATTGTTTCTAGAGGCTTAAAATAGTCATAAAAAGAAACCTTACCCTAGTATTTAAGCTTAAAATATGGCAAAAAATATGTTACAAGTATTTAAAAGCCAACAATATGGATTGTTTCTATGTAAATATGCTAGCATATGGTTGCAAATTGAGTTTAATCATACAACAAATGTCATGAAGTGAAAATAAATTACCATGTGCCTATGAGACTAGATGGCAAGTGTGATAGGTGTTTAAAACTCACACTGACCACTATATGCATGCTTAAAAATTCTTGAAGCTAACTATCATAACCTAGGATGGGCATGTTGATAACTCACAACTAACCTTTCATCATTAATTTTTAAGATGTAACTTAATGAAGAAAAAGATCTTAAAGGATGCACTACTTAAATCATAATCAATAGATGATGAAAAAAAGCTCAAGATCCAATGCATAAGATTCAAAACCAAATCTAGATGTTACCACAAGCTTATGGGTGGTAGTGGTGGTTATATAAGAATCTAAATGAATACACTGACTATAGCTAGTAATTTAAACTATTGATATTTAATGTGTAATGTAATGTAATTTATTTATATTTATATTTAATGTGTAATTTAAACTATTTATATTTAATGTGTAATGTTAAACTAAAAAATAATAAAAAGAATTGGGTAAAGAAAAATGGATATCCATTTTGCAAAATGGATATCCATTTCTAAAAACATAAAAAAGGAAAAAAGAGGTCACATTTTGCAAACCCGCGGTTTGCAAAATGTAGACCTCTTAATAAAAATAGATATCAGAGCTTAGAATGGATATCCGATCCAAACATATTAGTAAATTTGCATTTTTTTGTTTGTTTTGAATATTCAAGAAAGTTTTTTTGGTTTTTATAGTAAATAGATATGTTTTATATTTTAAATAGGTAAAATGGATGAACAAAATAAAAACCCAAACCCTCCACCACCAAACCCTCCCCCTCCAACAATCGAAGAGAAAATTCAAAGAAACATTGATCAAATAAGTAGGATTGTAGAAATGTATCGCTGCCACCCTCAATTGTCTACAATGACATCGAATCTAGAGGGAATAATTAGTCATGTTTGAACCCTACCAAGCCAACACGAATCATTTAGGCAATGGGGAGAAACTAAGAAGGCAGAATATGTTGACATTTTATCATATGATCAAGTGAAAGATTTAGAGATTACGAAAGCTATGTTAGCTCAACATTTTGTCAATCCTAAAATTGGCTTGCATGTTGATGTCCATAAGCCCAAGTATTCAATCAAATGTACACATGAGGGCATTAGTCAGAATTTTTGGGATCACTGGTGGATGGTTTTTGATAAACCACCCAACAACAATTTAGATGTACCTTTGTATTTCCTTCGTAAACTCTATGCTGAGTTTGTCATGGGCCACCATGTTAATTATTTTGATTTTAGAGAGTTTCAGGGTGTAGGTAAGGGAATGCCTCAAGATAGACTTGGGGCAATGAGACAAGTACAAGGTCCCTATATCCCCCCTCCTGCTATCCCTTGTCCACCCCCAATTCAACACCTAGACATTGTTGTAAATGCAACACAGTAGGGCCTTAGTGCAATACACTCTTTGACCAAGTACTTGATTATACAGACTTCTCAGTTTGCACAACCACATGATGTTGGCAATGATATTGGATCACCTGATTTTAATAGACCTTCCTCACCCACACATGTTTGTGTGCCCCATCATTGCTTTTTTTGCAATTAGCTATGCTTAGGTCCTATTTTGGAGAGTAGAAAGCCACCTATGAAGACCTTAGAGTATGACCTCCATTTAGGAGATGACACAATGGCCTCCAAAACTCAAACTGAGGGGTTGGGGACAAGAACATAAGCACAAGCATCGGTGAAGCATAGAGAAGGAGAAGACCATGGCCAATCTTTTATGTAGGTAAAATTTAAAGTTAAATTTCATGGTGTATTCCATATGAATAATATAAACAAATTTATTAGTACTAATGTATCTAAGGGGGATAACAGCTGATGATAGAGGAGGAGTTGACATAAGTTCGTCATGGAACTTTGTCTACCATCCAATTTGGCTTTGACTTGCCGGTATAATTTGTTCTACACATCAATTTTTTTTGTATGCATTTATTTCTTTGTGAGTAATTATATATTAATTTATATCATGATGTTAATTTATTTCTTTAATTTTATATCTAGAATGTGAATGATGTGGCATCTTTTCCAATGGTCTTCACTCGAACTCCTGATCGACCCAAGGGACTATCAATCGCAGAACGACTTTTTGCATGCCAACAAAGGGTGGAAACTTAATTCGATTGAATTGTACTTTAATTGATAATTTAGAAAACTTAAATATTTGATTATAGTCATTTAGATAAATAATAATTTAAAAATTATTATAATTATTTGTATACATAGAGTCTTACATTCTTGTCATTTTTCATACAGGATATATTAGTTGGTTCATCCATGATGAGTCCTTCTCAATCGGTGCAGGAGGCCTCGATGGTGGTATGTGCTTGTTTTCTATTAGATAATTTTTTGTGTAGTGCACTCTAGATTGTTTATGCGTAACACATCTAACCTTTTTTAATGTATGCATTTTCTTTTTGTTTAATAGTTATATATTAATTTATTTCAATATTACTTTACTTTTACAGTCTCTTGTGAATATCAGTGATGTGCCACCTTTTCCGTCAACAATAAGTATATTAGTGATCTGCCACCTTTCCCACTTCTCTACCACTAGGACTTCTCCTTATCTTACCCATATTTCACCTACTATAACATCTATTGACGTAGATGATGATGCCCCTAAATTTTCAAATCCACCATCTCTCTCTCATCTTATGCTCATTCTTTGTCTTATAAGACATGATTTAACGGTCCATGCACCATACGTCCCCTTTTATTACTATATACACATGTTAGATATACTGCTAGATGATAAACTTGATTTCTCCCTTCCTTTTACTACTACTCTTATCCCCCTACCATATTTGAATCTCCCTCACCTAAATGTTCCTATAAGTCTCTTAATGAAATATTTTGATGTCTCTAAGGAGTATATTGTTTCCAATGATCTATCTTGTGCTCCTAATGATGTTAATTTATTCTACTAATGAACCATATTTCTCCTACTTCTCCCCATTCCATACCTTTCAATCATGTTTCTAAGACTTCTCTTCCTTCTATAGATAGCCTTAGTGTTGAGAATCTTATTCCACATGACCATCCTAATAGGGGATTTCCATACACTCCCTTGAATGAATTACATTATAATATTGATGTTGATACATATTCTTTCACCTTTTTCTTTACTCCTTTGTTATTCAAACCTTGTCCTCTAGAAAAAAAATTTACTTTATTCCATGCTTAAAATAATATTCCTCCTTTTGCTTCCTTCCCTAATCCTTATCCCCATATGTTTGAATCCTATCCTCTAGACATAAACCCACTTTATTATGCTTATAGGAAACTTCTCCCTCTTGTTTCCTTTCCTACCCCTTCTCCACCTATATTTGAACATTCTCCTCTAGACATAGATCTGCTTTATTGCATGTATAGGAATCCTTTCCCTTCCAAAACACCTTTATCCTCTTCTAATCCTATACCTCCTCCACCCATTGAGCTCATGATTACTACTTCTTGTGAGTTATCTCCTTCCCATGAATTCCTCCTTCCTCCTATCATCTTACTACTAGACATATTTACACATGCTCCATATCTTTCTTCTCCTATTTTTAAAAAAAATCATGATGAGACAATTTTCACATCACAAAATCTTACAACTTCTCATTAAATATAAATTAATTACTCTACCTCCTCTTGTATTCAAATACCCTCGTAAACATGGTTATTCACTTGATCTTTCTTGATCCTATCATATGATGCTAGACCATTCCACTAATCAATTTCATACTAATGAATAAAATACAAAATTCTATTTATGAGGAGGTCATTCCTATTTCTCTTTATGATTCATCTCTCCCTTCTTCTCATGATTGCAATCCTAATTTGGTCGAATCTCCTAACACAAAAAGTGACTTGGTTTTTATGCATGATACATGTGATATTGACCCTTATTCCTCCTAATATACTTGTATTCAATCCTTTCTAATACACATTTAACTTCTATTTCTCCTTCTACATATCCCATGATTATGGACCTTATTCCTTCCATTAATAACCCTATCTATAAGACTATTACAAGTTTTCCTTCTTTCTCCTCCTTTTTCAATAAAAATCCTCTTCACTCTCTACATACGATTCTCCTTGCATGAAACATTTGTTCAATTTCTCCCCAAAAGGATTTGTGCATGTTGATATATTATTGGATGCTTATTACACTTCTTTTCTTGATTGATCATATCTTCCCTTTTGTATCTATTTATTATTTGTGTAGTGCACTCTAGATTGTTTATGTGTAACACATCTAACCTTTTTTAATGTATGCATTTCCTTTTTGTTTAATAATTATATATTAATTTATTTTAATGTTACTTTACTTTTAGAGTCTTTTGAGAATATCAGTGATGTGCCACCTTTTCCATCAAGCTTCAGTAGGACACCTAATCATCTTAAGAGAAAATCATTTACAGAACGATTGTCTGAATGACAAGAAAGAGTCTAGGTAATTGAATTAAATTTTTCTAAATAATTGATAGTTTACAGCGGTCTTATAGTTGATAAGATTCTATTTACTGGCTCTAACTTATTTTTATTTACCATTGAAGAGATTGATCAAATTTGTGGTTTGACTTGTTAATGCAGTTAAGTTTGCCTCCATCAACTACTAAACATCATGGTACGAAGAGGACACTTTTTGAGGATCCACCACATATTGAAGATCCATCACAGTTTGAGGATCCATCACAGGTTAAGGATTCACCAAACACATAGGGTCAAGTGGACCTTTAGTATTTGATGTAGCTATTCAGCATGTAGATTGTATATAGATTTTGAGACATGGCATATGGCACATTTTATAAAAAATGTTTTGAGTTAGCATATTTGCCAAATTTTTGTATATGTCTACCATTATGTACTAGATTTTAATATATATACACCTTGATATACAATATAATTTAAATTCCTTATGTGCATGTATTCCTACTTTGAAACTTAAATGTTTGATGTATAATCAGTTTACAATGGTTGAGTTATGATCAATACCATGTTATAGATTAATTTCTTGTTATATATGATTGTTTTTCTTGGTAGAAAGATGATATATGTTGTTTCATATCTCAAGACATAACTTGATCTTAGTTGCCATGTGATTGTAGTTTTAGTTATATATAGGATTTTCATGAAATGACAAATTTGAATGGTTCATAGATATGCAAAGCTAGATAAAATATTTTTATCTCCTCCATATGTAGCTGCATCTCTTCATTTTTCAAGTATAAACATCAAAAAGTAGTTTTACATAACTAATTTCACCATCAAAACTTCATTTCTAGCCTCCTTTCTTCATGTTTTCTCTATTTTTAGTCTTATAAAGTTTATTTTCATTTAGCTCCAAGACTTGTATGCTTTGGATGCACTTGTTTGTTGCCACATATCTCATTTGAGTCAATTTGATGGTTTGCTTGTGTGTCCCTTAGTTAAGGTTTGACATGCTTTTGATTGTGGAGTGTTGGTTGGTTCATAATGCATTTGGTTTTTCACGAGATATGCTTGTGTGGTTATTACATGATGAGGTATGCTTTGCCCATATAAAAACATGAACAATATTTACAAATTGATCATAGAATACATATACAAATAGGTTGCAAATGATGAAGAACTAAATCAGATTAGGTTGTTCACACAATAGTCCTTACACAACTTCAATTACAACATATTCATGGCTAAAGGACAGTTAAGGTACATACCTTAGACTATTGTTATAGAATTTAGAGATGTATGCAATGAAGAATGATGAATTGGATCAGTTCTAACTGCTGTGAAAATTAGATTTCTATATCACTTCAATCATAGTAGAATGGATGGTGTTATGACAACCAAACACATTTGCAAATCTGTTGTTATAAAATCAGAGATATATATGAAATGTTGACATACCAATGGAGGTGACAAATGCAATATGTTTGATTATTGCCGATGTGAGTCTTCAACGGTCTCTGACTTCAAATTGACCACTGTATATATATTATCATGATATGATTCACTATCCAGATTAGGGTATCAAAGCTCAAACTCACTCAATCAATCCTTGGCTAAAGTCTTAACACCTCAAATAAAGTGTTTTTCTTCACAATCTTCCACTATGCCTTGTAAGACATCAAAAGGGGTATTTTTGACATAATTTGAAGGAAACAAATCAAACCCATGAACTAAAAACTATTTTGGGTACCCATTATCATCTTACACAACATATTTCAAATGTAGATGGGGGTGTTTTGTAACACAAGGGTCAAAATAGGACTATTACGTTGCAATTTAGGCCTAATTATGCTACTTTAACTAGGTCACTATATGGTTTTCACACTCCAAGGGTTAAATCTACATACCAATGGCTTAGACACATCATTTGACATCTATCAAACCCCTTCCAAGAAAATTCAATCACCACTTAAGAGTTTTTCTTCAAACCCTAACACATGGCTGTCCAAAACTGCCCTTTATGACTATCCTAAAACAACATCATGTATATGGTCATAAAAGCCATCAAACTTTGAGTATAAACTTGTCATTGGATAAGGAGTTGAAGGATAAATTTTCTAGGCCCCCCCTTATGAAAACTAGGGTCTTTTCCAGTACATTGTTCCCTAAGAGCAAGGTCATTTAAGATCCTAAGAGCAAAAACTTTGCTAGGTGCCATATTTTTTGTTCTGTTTGTCATGGGGCTGAACGGACTATGCCAACACATTGGGGTGGATGGGTAAATGCTAGGAGAGGTCTTGTTTCATGTGTCAAGCATCCCAGTCATTCCAGGCAATAGGCTACCGACAAAGTCCCTTAAGATACCTAAGACAAAAAAATTGCCAAAATTTGACAGAGTAGTTCTCAACATTTGTAGAAATTGGGAACATTTCATTTGGACCTATAGCTACATGTGGGGTCTATCTATAATAATCTCTCTCACATTTGTTCAACTCCTATCTGTTTGACTATGCCAAAATCAAACGCATTCTTGCAAAATGCTTCAGTTTGTTGTAGTGGAAAGGTGCTACGAGTGACATTTTGCATTCCATAGATTGTGGGTCCAAACAAATTATGCCAAAGAATCAGGGTGGGTGGGTAAATGCTAGGGGAGGTCTTATTTCATGTGCCAATATCCCAGTCATTCCAGGCAACAGGCTACTGGCAAAGTCCCTTAAGATCCCTAAGACGAAAAAACTGTCCAACTTTGATGGAGTAGTTCTCTGAATTCTTGGTAGTTGGGAATGTTTTGTTTGGACCTACAGGTGCATGTGGGGTCCATCTACAATAACATCTCTCAGTTTCATTCAACTCCTATCTGTTTGATTGTACCAAAATCAAAATTATTCTTACAAAATGCTTTAGTTTGATGTAGCAGAAAGGTGCTAGGAGTGACATTTTGCATTCCATAGCTTGTGGGGCTGAATGGACTATGCCAACACATTGGGGTGGGTGGGTGAATGCTAGGGGAGGTCTCGTTTCATGTGCCAAGAATCCTAGTCATTCTGGGACACAGGCTACCGGTAAAGTCCCTTAAGATCCCTAAGATGAAAAAACTAACAAACTTTGATGGAGTAGTTCTTAGAATTCATGGTAGTTGGGAATGTTTCATTGGACCTATAGGTGCATGTGGAGTCCATCTAAAATAACCTTTCTCAGTTTCGTTCAACTACTGTCCCTTTGACCGTGCTGAAATCAAGCACATTCTTGCAAAATGCTTTAGTTCCATGCAGTGGAAAGGTTGCCAAGTGCCATAGTTTTTGTTTTTCCTATCATGGGACTAAACCAATTGCACCAACATGTCGGGGTGGGTGGGTACATGGTAGGGAAGGTCTCGTTTCATGTTCCAAGCATCCTAGTCATTCTGGCCTGCAAGCTACCGACAACTAGCACCTTTCAAGTTTGCTGGTAGCTTGCAACCCTGAACAACTGAGACACTTGGCACATGAAATGAGACCTCCTCTAGCATTTACCTAACCACTCAAACATGTTGGCATAGTTGGTTCAACCCCATGATGAGAAGAAAAAAAAAATGGTACCTGGCAACCTTTCCACTGCATGGAACTAAAGCATTTTGCAAGAATGTGCTTGATTTTAGCATGGTCAAATGGACATGAGTTGAACAAAACTAAGAGAGGTTATTGTAGATGGACCCCACATGCACATGTAGGTCCAAACAAAACATTCTCAACTTCCATGAATTCTGAGAACTACTCCATTAAAGTTTGGTAGTTTTTTCATCTTAGGGATCTTAAGGGACTTTGCCGGTAGCCTGTTGCCCGGAATAACTGGGATGCTTGGCACACAAAATGAGACCTCCCCTGGTATTTATCCACCCACCCCAACAAATTGGTACAATCCATTCGGCCCCATGAGCTATGGAATGCAAAATGTCACTCCTAGCATCTTTCCATTACATTAAACTGAAGCATTTTGCAAGAATGCGTTTGATTTCGGTACGGTCAAAAGGATAGGAGTTGAATGAAACTGAGAAAGGTTATTGTAGACAGACCCCACATGCAGCTGTATGTCTAAACAAAACATTCCCAACTACCACGAGTACTGAGAACAACTCCATCAAAGTTTGGTAATTTTTTCATCTTAGGGATCTTAAGGGACTTTACCAGTAGCCTATTGCCTGGAATGACTGGGATGCTTCAACATATCTTAAAATCTCATAGGGTCACTTTGGACCATCTTCTCCATTACCCGCTGCTACACTGCCCCTTAAGCCAAATAGGTCACTTTTTCAAAGCAACTTAGTAAAATTCTTCACCCAAACCTCCAAACTCTATTCTAATGCTCTTAATAGGTTACAAACACCCTGAATCAACAACTTTTATCAGGTGGAAAGCCTACAGAGTCATCAAACTCCAAAATCCTTGTTTACGCCATTTTAGGCATGCTCAAGGAGGGTTTATTGAAACTCAACACTCCTAGTCTCATTTCACCTTATCAATACCTCAAACCCATCACAATAGGTCTGCATATGCTCTCAAATCATCACCCAACCTTTATCAATGCATTTTCACCAAACTCCAACTCTTAACCATCATTTCAAGGCCAAAACTCATGAATTTACAACTAGGGCGGCAACAAAAATCCTTCAAACCCTACTCCCTGCTCCTAAAACCCCCATAAACATCTAAATCCACACAAAACTAACTAAAACAAAACAAGTTTTCAAACTTAGCAACCCAACTCCGTAGGTTTCCCTCACGAACTCACCATTCTCCTAGTAGGTCAACATACATTGTTTTCCCTTCACAAATTCCATGTTCGGCCTCTAACCCAGAAACAAAAGGATGTTTCAAATACCCATTAAGACATACTTCAACATATCTTAAAATCTAATAGGGTCACTTTGGACCATCTTATCCAAATACCTACTACTATGCTACCCCTTAAGCTAAATAGGTCACTTTTTCAAAGTAACTTAGTAAAATTCTTCACCCAAACCTCCAAACTCTATTCTAATGTTCTCAATAGGTTACAAACACTCTGAATCAACAACTTTTATCAAGTGGAAATCCTACAAAGTCATCAAACTCAAAAATCCTTGTTTAAGCCATTGCAGGCATGCTCAAGGAGGGTTTATTGAGACTCAACACTCGCGGTCTCTTTTGACCATATCAATACCTGAAAACCATCACAATAGGTTTGGATATGCTCTCCAAATAATCACCCAACCTTTATCAATACATTTTCACCAAACTCCAACTCTTAACCACCATTTCCAAGCCAAAACTCATGAATTTGCAACTAGGACAGCACCAAAAATCCTTCAAACCCTACTCACTACTCCTAAAACCCCCATAAACATCTAAATCCACACAAGACTAACTCAAACAAAACATGTTTTCAAACTTAGCAACCCAACTTCATAGGTTTCCCTCACAAACTCACCATTCTCCTAGTAGGTCAGCATACCCTGTTTTCCCTTCACAACTTCCATGTTAGGCTTCCAACCCAAAAACCAAAGGATGTTTTATATACCCATTAAGGCATACTTAAACGTATCTTAAAATCTCATAGGGCCACTTTGAACCATCTTCTCCAAATACATGTTTCTACGCTACCCCTTAAGCCAAATAGGTCACTTTTTCAAAGTAACTTAGTAAAATTCTTCACCCAAACCTCCAAACTCTATTCTAATGCTCTCAATAGGTTACAAACACTATGAATAAACAACTTTTATCAGGTGGAAAGCCTACAAAGTCATCAAACTCCAAAATCCTTGTTTAAGCCAATCTAGGCATGCTCAAGGAGGGTTTGTTGAAACTTAACTCTCTCAGTCTCATTTCACCTTATGAATACCTCAAACCCATCACAATAGGTCTGCATATGCTCTCCAAATCATCACCCAACATTTATCAATGCATTTTCACCAAACTCCAACTCTTAACCACCATTTCCAAGCTAAAACTCATGAATTTGCAACTAGAGCAACAACAAAAATCCTTCAAACTCTACTCCTTGCTCCTAAAACCCCCATAAACATCTAAATCTACCCTAATTCACCCCTTCCACCAAGTTTCAAGCAATTCTACCAGTCGAATGAGTGATTAATGTATTTTGTTCACTCTTAAACCCTCAAACAGGGTTTTACAGACCTGTTCCCAGAAAAATGCTCACAAAATCCTTGAAACATGATGAAATCCAATCACACAAAAGCCAAAACGTTCCTAGTTCACTCCACCATCAAATTCAATTTAGTGTAGATCAATACCTAACAGTACGGAACCGTACAATAACTTGGAACAGTAGTTTTACCAGAATAAACACATAATTTTGAAGGTTTTCTTATTTCTCTAGTCTCCAAAAGCATTTCACCTGGTAATCCTTTCCACTGGATCAGATATTGAAGATTTGCATCATTCTTTGCACTATTTAACTTGTTGTCACCTAAACATTGTTCCATCTTCACAAACTGACTTGATGAATGCCCTCTGACCTTTCCCTCATCTAAAATTGATGTTGAACTTGCTTGAACACTTGCTAACATACCTGTCCCATCTTTGTCTTGGATTGTCCTCTTCTTTACTCTTGATGCCTGCTTAAACTCACCTATTTGTCCTTTCCATTCTCCTTTACTCACTTCACCTTTTCCTTTCATTTCTTCTCTCATATTTTCTACCCCTAGAGCCTCTGTTTTATCAGACTTACAACCCTTTGTATTGACATAATTGGACTACCTACTGGCCTCTTTTAAGATCAATGGACAAAGAACCTTTCCCACCATGATCTCAACATGCTTCTCTACCCAATCTTGCATTCCTACAATCAATTCATCCTTGACCTTCTCTTTATTAGGTTTTGACACCAACTCATCATCTTTTCTCATCAAAATTGAATCATTTTCCAAACTTATTGTCTTAGCATCTCCAAGCCTTGAAGTAGTTCAAAACTTACTATCTTAGCCATCTAGGCATACTGTCTTAGCATTGCCAAGGCTTTATAAACTTTCAAGCAAAACTAATTGGTGGGTGTAAAGCTAAAATCCACAACCTTTGACTATATCCTCTCTGCTAGTGCCAAACTAAGATCTTACACCATCTTTAAGATCTTAGTTCATGGTCTATAGGACCTCTCAAAGATATTAGTTCATGGTTTGTAGGACCTCTCAAAGATCTTAAAATCTCATAGGGTCACTTTGGACCATCTTCTCCAAATACCTACTGCTACACTGCCCCTTAAGCCAAATAGGTCACTCTTTCAAAGTAACTTAGTAAAATTCTTCACCCAAATCTCCAAAATCTATTCTAATGTTCTCAACAGGTTACAAAAACCCTGAATTGACAACTTTTATCAGGTTGAAAGCCTACAAAGTCATCAAACTCCAAAACCCTTGTTTAAGCCATTCTAGGCATGCTCAAGGAGGGTTTATTGAAAATCAACACTCACAGTCTCTTTTCACCTTATCAATACCTCAAACCCATCACAATAGGTCTGTATATGCTCTCTAAATGATCACCCAACCTTTATCAATGCATTTTCACCAAACTCCAACTCTTAACCACCATTTCCAAGCCAAAACTCATGAATTTGCAACTAGGGCAGCAACAAAAATCCTTCAAACCCTACTCCCTGCTCTTAAAACCCCCATAAACATCTAAATCCACACAAAACTAACTCAAACAAAACAAGTTTTCAAACTTAGCAACCCAACTTCGTAGGTTTCTCTCACAAACTCACCATTCTCCTAGTAGGTCAGCATACTCTATTTTCCCTTCACAACTTCCATGTTATGCCTCCAACCTAGAAACCAAAGGATGTTTTAGATACCCATTAAGGCATAATTCAACATATCTTAAAATCTCATAGGGTCACTTTGGACCATCTTCTCCAAATACCCGCTGATACGCTGCTCCTTAAGCCAAATAGGTCACTTTTTCAAAGAAACTTAGTAAAATTCTTCACCCCAACCTCCAAACTCTATTCTAATGTTCTCAACAGGTTACAAACACCCTGAATAAACAAGTTTTATCAGGTGGAAAGCCTACAAAGTCATCAAACTCCAAAATCCTTGTTTAAGCCATTCTAGGCATGCTCAAGAAGGGTTTATTGAAACTCAACACTCCCAGTCTCATTTCACCTTATCAATACCTCCAACCCATCACAATAGGTCTGCATATGCTCTCCAAATCATAATCCAACCTTTATCAATGAAATTTCAACTCTTGACCCAAGCCAAAACTCATGAATTTGCAACTAGGGCAACAACAAAAATCCTTCAAACCCTACTCCTTGCTCCTAAAACCCCCATAAACATCTAAATCCACACAAAACTAACTTAAACAAAACAAGTTTCAAACCTAGCAACCCAACTTCGTAGGTTTCCCTCACAAACTCACCATTCTCCTAATACGTCAGCATACCCTGTTTTCCCTTCACAACTTCCATGTTAGGCCTCCAACCCAGAAACCAAAGATGTTTCAGATACCCATTAAGGCATAGTACAACATATCTTAAAATCTCATAGGGTCACTTTGAACCATCTTCTCCAAATACATGCTGCTACACTGCCCCTTAAGCCAAATAGGTCACTTTTTCAAAGCAACTTAGTAAAATTCTTCACCCAAACCTCCAAACTCTATTCTAATGCTCTTAATAGGTTACAAACACCCTAAACCAACAACTTTTATTAGGTGGAAAGCTTACAAAGTCATCAAACTCCAAAATCATTGTTTAAGCCATTCTAGGCATGCTCAAGAAGGGTTTATTGAATCTCAACACTCCTAATCTCATTTCACCTTATCAATACCTCAAACCCATCACAATAGGTCTGCATATTCTCTCCAAATCATCACCCAGCCTTTATCAATGCATTTTCACCAAACTCCAACTCTTAACCACTATTTCCAAGCCAAAACTCATGAATTTACAACTAGAGCAGCAATGCAAGTCCTTCAAACCCTACTCCCTACTCCTAAAACCCCCATAAACATCTAAATCTACCCTAATTCACCCATTCCACTAAGTTTCAAGAAATTCTACTAGTAGAATGAGTGATTAATGCATTTTGTTTAATCTCAAACCCTCAAACAGGGTTTTACAGACCCATTCCCAGAAAAATGCTCACAAAATCCTTGAAACTTGCTGAAATCCAATCACACAAAAGCCAAAACGTTCCTAGTTCACTCCACCATCAAATTCAATTCAGTGTAGATCAATACCTGATAGTATAGAATTGTACAATAACTTGGAGCAAGAATTTTACTAGAATAAACATAGAATTTTGAAGGTTTTCTTATTTCTCTAGTCTCCAAATGCCTTTTCACCTGGTAATCCTTTCCGCTAGATCAAATATTGAAGATTTGCATCATTCTTTGCACTATTAAACTTGTTGTCACCTAGATATTGTTATATCTTCACAAGCTGACTTGATGAATGCCCTCTGACCTTTCCCTCATCTGAAACTGATGTTGAACTTGCTTGAACACTTGATAACATACCTATGCTATCTTTGTCTTGGACTGTCCTCTTCTTTACTATTGATGCATGCTTAAACTCACCCATTTGTCCTTTCCATTCACCTTTACTCACTTCACCTTTTCCTTTCATTTATTCTCTCAAATTTTCTGCCCCTAGAGCCTTTATTTTATTAGACATACAAGCCTCTGTACTAACATAATTGGACTACCTACTAGCCTCTTTTGAGATCAATGGACAAAGAACCTTTCCCACCATGATCTCAACATGCTTCTCTACCCAATCTTGCATTCCCACAATCAATTCATGCTTGACCTTTTCTTTATCAGGTTTTGATACCAACTCATCATCTTTTCTCATCAAAATTGAATCATTTTCCAAACTTACTATCTTCGCATCTCCAAGCCTTGAAGTAGTTCAAAACTTACTATCTTAGCCATCTAGGCATTCTGTCTTAGCATTTCCAAGTCTTGAAGTAGTTCATAACTTACTGTCTTAGCCATCTAGGCATATTGTCTTAGCATCACCAAGGCTTTAGAAACTTTCAAGCAAAACCAATTGGTGGGTTTAAAACTAAAATCCACAACCTTTGACTACATCCTCTCTGCTAGTGCTAAACTAAGATCTTACACCATCTTCAAGATCTTAGTTCATGGTGTGTAGGACCTCTCAAAGATCTTAGTTCATGGTCAACCCTTCAAGGATGTTCAAGACCTATAGTTCATGGTCTTTAGGGCCTCTCTCTCCATCCACCTATCATTTCTAATGACAAACAAACAAAAACTAGGCTCTAACACATCAAATCTTCCTTGTTTCTATTGTCCAAAGTCTGATACATCCAAATATCAGACCTACTATGCCAACAAATCCTAGGGCCAATTTAGGTGCCACCAAAGATTGAAATTAACTCTTTCCTACTCATCCCAATTGCTATAAGACTATAAGAGCATTCAGATCATACACCAAAGAAAGCACTAAAATCCAATTGCCAACATGCTAGTGAATGAGCATTGAATGTGACCACATAAAGAAAAATCATACTATTCTTCAACAAAGACCATCTCCTTCGTCTAAAAATTCAAAAGACCTAGATTCAAGCACATCTCAATGCACATTTAGATGAATAGACACACTTCCAACTTTATTGATCCAAGTGAAAAAAGAAAATTAATTCCTTGAAAGAAAGCCAGTCATATAATAAGAAAGTTTCAGCCTAGTCTTTTGTCTTATTGTCTTATTTCTCACTATAGCCCACTCCCGTCACTTAAAACTAATTCCACTAACTATGAACTTTGAATTATGAATTTTGACATTGTATTGATGCAGAACAGGGTTACAAACTAGACTATTGATACCATATTTCACAACAATGGGTTCACTCTCTTCTCAAGGTTTAATGGAACTCATTACAGGGTAGATTTAGTAAGCTTACACCCTAAGACTATGAAATCAGTCCTCTTGGGGCAGTCATGCCTTAACTTGTGTCAACCCATCAAAGATGTTCAAGACCTATTGTTCATGGTCTGTAGGACCTCTCTCTCCATCCACCTATCATTTCTCATAACAAAAAAACAAAAACTAGGCTCTAACACATCAAATCTTCCTTATTTTTGTTGTCCACAGTCTGATACATTCAAATATCAAACTTCTTTAGTGATGACAGTCCTCTCAATATGCAAAGGTGGCAGACCTCTCAAGTTTGTGGGACAATATGGAAACACCATAGAAAGCATTGGGTAATGATATAAATGACATCACAGAACTTTCAAGGTCTTAGTAACCCCCAAATGCATGGGTAGACTTAAAGGTAGCAACATTCAATGGGACAGTCTATATTTCATGTGCAAACAATGAATCAAATCTCAATCTATGAAGGAAGTATCAAGCCAATGGTTGTTCCAGGGTGTCAACATCAATCTCAGATCTGTCATAACCTTCACCAAACTCTAAGAAAACTTTCAAGCAAATGCAATTGGCATGTGTAAAACCAAATTCCTATAACGATAATTGATCATCATATTAAATATTTAATATAAGCTGCCATATACATAATGTCATGAACATAACATCTAGTTTATATACAAAGCCATATAGGCATGTCCAAACAAAGGCATACAGGCATATATTTAAAAATATACATCAGTAGTTCATACAAAAGTATGTATACAAAGCCATCTAGGCATACACAAAATGTCCCAAAAACTAGTTTCCAATCAGTGACTCATCCTCTCTCTGCAATCGAGTAGACCTCTTCGACAGAAGTTCATCCGTCTCCACCTATTAATACAATCAAACAATATATGCACATTGATATAGAAAATGTATGAAATATATAACATCACATATGTAATCGATCACTTACCACTGCCTAATGATCAGTCTCCATCATCTTGTCTGTAGCTTCTTTGTTTGTAGTTTGATGGGTTGGAGTTGTGACCTCCTGTGAGAAGCATCAAGAAGCAAAATTGATTAAACATAAATATCATTTATGTACATCAAATGACATGAGATAAAACAAGAAATACCATATGAGATTGTATGAAGGATATGGGAAATTTGTTAGATGTTGTAGTTGCAACTACCTTAAGAGACATGAATGCAAAGTGAGGAAGCATAGGTAGAAATTAATATGTAGAAAAAGATAGAAAACAAAATATTAAGAAATTCAAATTAACATTAAAATTCATACCTCAGGTATAGTCAAAATAACCTATGATGCCATGCAAAAAATCTACTATGCCATGCAAAATAACCTCATTCGTAATCCTGTATAGTAAAAAACATGCATTATATTTAAAGAAACAAGATTTTTAATTTAAAACATAGAAAAGCTTGGAAATTGGTGGGTGTAAAGCAAAGTGTGGAGACATAGAAAAGTGTGCAATTTGATTTCATTTGTCATACCTACTTCCTTGAACATGGTCAAGGTGTCATTGGAACCATTTATCCAAAACCCAAGGAAAGTAGAGATTGCCATATACTATATGAAATATACCATATGAGATTGCATGAAGCATATGGAAAATCTATTAGAAGTTGTAGTCAAATTAACACTAAAAATCATACCTCGGGTATAGTCAAAATAACCTATGATGCCATGTAAAAAATCTACTATGCCATGCAAAATAACCTCATTTGTAATCCTGTATAGTCAAAAACATGCATTATAGTTAAAGAAACAAGATTTTTAATTTAAAACATAGAAAAGTTTGGCAATTGGCGGGTGTAAAGCAAAGTGTGGAAACATAGAAAAGTGTGCAATTTGATTTCATTTGTCATACCTACTTCCTTGAACATGGTCAAGGTGTCATTGGAACCATTTATCCAAAACCTAAGGAAAGTAGAGATTGCCATATACTATATGAAATATACTATATGAAATATACCATATGAGATTGCATGAAGCATATGGGAAATCTGTCAGATGTCGTAGTCAAATTAACACTAAAACTCATACCTAAGGTATAGTCAAAATAACCTATGATGCCATGAAAAAAAAAATTACAATACCATGCAAAATAACCTCATTCGCAATCTTGTATAGTCAAAAACATGCATTATAGTTAAAGAAACGAGATTTTTAATAAAACAATTCTAAAAAATAGAAAAAAATAAGAACAAGTTAAGATAAAAAATTTCATACCTATCCATCTGGAAGTTTAAATGCTAGTCAAGCGTATCCGAGGGGCCATCTCTTACCTTTAGAGTATCCAATATTGCTTCATGATCAGCATTACTAATTGTCCATAGTTGTTTTGACATTGGTTTTCCATGATGCTTTAGTAACTTGACATTTGTTGCTACAACTAGGTGCGAATACATCAATATGGTTTTATGCTTCTCAAAGTCTTCAAAGATAGGGATGCCATTCTTTCTAATCATATATGTTCATAACCAAGTCCCAGAAATAACAATTGATCATGTAGGATATGTGAACCCATCATCATCTGTCATAGGTTGTGTTAGCTTTTGTTTTCTCTATACACATCATGCCAACCAATAGTCTAACCTCTCTTCATTTCCATGCAGTGCAACAACTGCATAAACATGACCTGGCTATACAAGGTCTAAAAGATGTTCATAGTTGAATGAGCTCTCCATGTCATTGACCAAAGATGATTGACTTTGAGATAAAGGGGTTAAATATCATGGAATCCATGCATCTACCCACTCACTTGACTCGCAATTATCCCAATCACATTTAATACAACTCTAACAAAAATAAGCTAATTATCATGTCCAAATAGTCCATGTACTTGCATCTGAACTTTGAAATGAATGCATCTTTGATGATTCACTGATTCTCTGACAATCTCTTTCAACCAACCAAAAGAACCTGCACACTTTTGAATCAAGAGCCACTCCTTGTGACAATGCATAGTTACACCACTTAACAATAGAATCTGCATCACTTAATGCAGCACCACCTCTAATCTTTAGTTGTTCTTTAAAAAGAGCTCTCTTTACGCATGCACCCACTCCATCATGTTCACCTTTTCCATGCCCAACTTCAAAAAAATTCCAAATATGAGGTATACCCATCTCTACATGTTTTCTGCACAACTAATATTTAATATACATGCATTCTTAAATTGACCAGTGCAATTATCTAACCAAATGAGATGTTGATCTATTCTAATATTTTTTTCTTTCAAGAACCCATAAAATTGTTCAAAACAATATTGCACATACTCTGATGAATGAGATCAATCATCACTCATGTAAAAATGGTATTCTCTGACAATCTTCTTGTTCTCTTCCGTACTATCAAGGGCATGTCTGTATGTGATGTGAACAAAAATAACAATCTGAATAAAATTGTAGTACTGGGATTTAACTTCATTTTGGGGTTGCAATGTGTAGTTTTCTGCAAATCAACTATAAAGACAATAGTTCCAATCATAAAAAAGTCTTTACACATCCTGAACTGTTGATCTAACCATCGAGACCTGTGGCTGTGTCTGACATACTTGTAGAAAATAATTTTCTTAAAATCATCAATAAAATCAACAATACTTACCTCTCTTACAATCAACTTACATCTAGAACCTTCACCTCCACTTTTTAAATTGTATTTCACTGTCTCATATCTCTTTTTCTCACCCACTCTCTTTCCAAAATCATGCTTGCTGCCCTCATGAAAACATGATACAAACTTTGATAACCCACCACATTGTAAACACTTTTCATTTAAACAATCATTTTTATAGAAAATGCAACTATCATCTCTAATACATAGAAATAAATCCAATAAGTCCCTAGATGACTTTTGTAGTTGAATTGCACCACACTCCTGTAACATTTCGTTAGTGTGAAAAGTAGAACGAATATTGCATAATAATTCATGGTACATAGAAAACTCTACATGGTATTTGCAACATGTATTACGAACTTTAAGAGGAACACAATAAAATGGATTAAGAGATTCAAATAATCTTTGTGAGATTGTCGTACCTGGGTGTGTTTCACAATATTGTTTGTACAATGTTGTTTGGCTACATTCCAAGTAATGTTAGGATGTGGTGTGCGGTCTTTATCACCAATTCTTAACTTTAAAATGTCGTTTGCATTTGGTGATACCCTAGAGTTAGTGTGCCAAAATTGTTCAATTTCTTCCTTTGTGCTATGATTGGCTTCTTGTCAACTCGTGGAAGCCTACCACTAAAAGCCCAAGTATCATTTCCAAGAGGGCTATCTAGCCTTGATCTTAATGCTAGTGCTTTTGACAATGTTTTATGATTCAATCTTAAGTCAACACAAGTTTGCCTCATTAATTGAGAATTTCTTAATTGTTTGCTTACTATTGAGGTTGTTGTTACTCTACAAGAAGCTCTTTTATCTTTCTCCTTGCTAGTCTTTCCAATAGAATTGAGTGCATTGAAAAAGCTTCTAACAATAATTTTATTCCAATTAGACATTTTGTTTAATCAAATCTTTAATTTCTTTAGTAAAGGTCTCATTTTGTACATCTTTAGTAATTGCACAAAAAGTTGGCATTGTTCAGTTAATGTTTTATTCTCAAAGTATTCATTGAAGAGTTTTAAAGCCCACAACTGAACCGTTCGTGACGACCTCTTGCCTTCAAGTTTTTTCATTATGTTCTCAACAATTTCAAGTAACCATTTTGAGGTTCTTGGGTGTTTTCTAATTTCATCATGCTTATTCTCTTCTTGACAAATGTCCTCTCTTCTTATGAAATTTGGAGATACATTAATTTTCATTGTTTCATCAATGGTATCAACCTCATCAATTTTATCAACAAATGGATTATCGAGTGCAAATTCAATATCATGAGGTTCATATCCATTTTGTTCAAGCACACATATTTGTTTTTCTTCTTCTTCTTTGTCCATGGTATTGCTCTTATCAATAGGTATTTCATAACATTTTGCAACATTTTCATTTGCAATATCATGGTGAATTTTATTCTTATCTAACATTTCATTATAATCAAAATTAACATCTTCAATTTTTATGTCATCGGATGGTAAAGAAGAAGCTTCACCTTCATGAGCATCCGCCAAACCCACTCTTTCAATCCTCTTCCTTACCCTATCTTTTTTCCTAATTGCTTCAATTTCCTCCAATGCAACTTTCCTCCTCCTTTTTACTTTACGACAACTGTTGCTCCCCATTAGGGGAACAAAAAGATCACCTTTATGATTGTAACAAGCAAATTGTGTCTCCAAAAGTGCATAAGAATGTTTCTTTCACTTTCATAGGTAGAAATCACAAGATTTTCACTAGCAGATGATCTGTAGGTGGGGATGTCAAGCCCAATAATATTCCTTTTGTTATTGAAATGGATATCCGTTTCTTTAGCCAATTCGTTGGGCAACAGCCACCCAGCAACATCCATATCACTTCTAAAAAATGGATATCCATTTTCAAGACATCCAAAATAGATATCCATTTTGTTTTCCTCAATTTAAGTATGAAACTATATACATAATCTATGAAATATACAACTATATACATAAATGAGAATAGGAGATGCATAAGAACACATAAGAAGGAAAAATTACATGTTAAAATACATATATAAATAAGTAAAGAATAAGAATGCTAAATGTGTAAGAACCATAAGTATGTTTAAGTATTAGAAACATCATGATAAGCATGGAATATGGATACATAAGAGATAGTTATCACAAGCATAGATCATAGGAACATAGGACCATCATGGATATATAGCATAGCGATATATAAGTAAACAAGGAACATGGAAAAATATAGGTTCTAAACATAGAACATAGAGATGTTTAGGAACCAAAGAAGGCATAGAGGAAACCATGGGAGGCAAGGATTGAATATATGAAAGAATTGGAGCTAAACAAGTAACATAGGATAGCATAAATGGTAATCATGGAAGATAGGAACAACAAGTCATATAGGAAGAGACATGGAAAGAATTGAAAGGAAAAATGTCCCCACATGGGTCCAAACAAAGATCAACCAATAAAATTAGAGAGATAACCATGTAAAAGAGGTCATCCCCATCCCAACAAGTAATATATCAAGTTCTTTATGCTCAAGTAAATGTATTTTTTTTTATAATAAGTGGTTCTCTTAATGAAAAAACTAGCAACATGTGCAACTATTGAATTATTTTTCTATATCCATTGTTCTTTCTTCTTTTGAGGTGGCTCCATAAAGAGATTTTGCATTTGCTTTTCCACAGTTCATTATTAAGTATCTAGGACTTGAAGTAGTTCATTTGGAATGAAATGTGGGTTTATCATACATAACGTCCTTGGTAATATCTTGATTTCTTGGTATGTGAGGATTGTGTTCTTAATAAGATTATTGGAAGGCATGCATATATCATGACCTTAATGTTTAAACATTTTAGGATGTGCAACTTGAGTCTCAGGCACCTTTCATCATAAGTTCTAGAGTGAAGGTGCATAAGTAGCTTCTTGATTCTTGTTCATATTTTTATTCTACTACTCTTCAATAACTATCAACTTTAACAACAACAACATGTCTTCATCAACAACTATTTGACTTTGTTAATGACTACTCAACTTCATCAGCAATGGAAACTTTGGTAGTAAAGAGCCACTTCTAGAGAAACTGTAAACTTCTACAGTAACAAAAAAATTAGGACATGACCCTGATTGTATAATTATTTCAAATAGATCCCAATTAACTGCTTAATTATAGATCGATATGGGTTTGACATCTATTGTCACCTTGTCCACACGATCCATCCACCACACGCATGTACATATGTATAAAAGTATAGACAAGGAAGAATAAGCTAAACATTGTACATGTGTACATGCCTTCTCCATTTCAATTTAAAGTAATTTGTTCAAAGTCTTTAATGCCTTTGAGTATATACATTTGGATTCTAGACTAGGGCTTCATTTTATTTTTCTATAGACTTGTGAATTACCATCTAATTTGAATGTTAACACACTAATCCACATAGGTAGATCAACTTAATAAAGCTCCATACACGCTATTATTTGATTTGAGTAATTTTACTTTGGACACATTTGTGAAGACTCCTAAAGAGCCTCCATATAAAATTGTAAAGATGATATAGCCTCCATATAAGCATAAAGATGATATATAATTTTAGTTTGTTGAAGGCCATGTTTCACTCATTGATGAGGACTCTGCTACACCTTTAAAGTTGAGTCCTTTGTTTGGAACTTTGAACCATGCAAAGAGGCAAGTGAATTGTAATGCTTTAGTAAACATGAGTCTCAACATGATGTAGTTCAACTTGATGACATGTCTAAATGTGACACATTTTAGTTTGTGTTGCATGAGGACTTCCTTATTCATGCATATCAAATTTCTAATTAGGTATATTTTTCTAAAGTGTATGAGTTTGAGGCTTTCAATTTTTGTATCAGACTCACTTGAAGATGCTAGCAGCCATGTGAACATGATTAGTATGGGATCCAAGAGTTGTCCTTTTCCTATGCATTTGGAGATGATTGTTGGCCCTTATGATTGTTTACATCATGTTGGCCTAGCATTTGAATAGTTGCTTCATGACATGGATGGGAATAGATCATGCTCCTACTACCTATGGCTAAATTATATTGATGACTCTAATGAGTTTGACTATTATCTTTAAGAAGTAGTTTCATAGTCATGTTTGGATGTACAAGATACTTCATGCCAAGTAGTTAAAAGGTGGATACATAATCAAGCCAAGATTGGGAATCTCATTCATGAAGGTTATTTTTTACAACTTAGAAGGAGATGTACTTTAGTTTATCTATTTTAGCATGCAAACGAATCTCCCCACAACTCTTGACTTGCAACATGTTCTTGATGTTATTTGCATGACATGCTTAATTTGTCCTCTCGTATGCCTTTAGGCCAATTAGCTACAAGTTTTCATTTTTATGCTTTGTCCTAAGGGTTCTAAGTTGTGTTCCATTTATCCTTGTCTATAAATATTGGTGTGTGTTTGTGTATCACCCCTATGTTTTTGGACTTCCCCTTTTCCATTTTGGTCTACACCCTAGAACTTTTTTGGATTTTCATAGTGTCAACATGGGATACTCATCCTCAACCAAAGCTTATGTTGGCATTTTTTTTTGTCTAACCTTCTGATATGCATACATGCTCTTCTAACTTGTATGAACCTTGGTGTTTTTGTTTTTATGCTTCAATTCTCAGTTTAGGTGTTCATTGTTATTCTCCATCATTAAGGTTTCATTTTGAGCATAAGCCTCTTATGGTTAGGGATTAACTTGTACTTTTTCTCATTGCAAGCACACCCTTATTCTAAGTGTTCCTTGATGTTTATATATCTTTGCATGGCTCTATGTAATATTCTTGGACCATTTGTATCATGACACATGTTATCCTAGTGATGCCAACATTTGTAGGCCTTGATGTTTATTTGTCATGGATGTATGGTCTCTCATGTGGCTTATGTGGATTCATTATTGGCTCTTTGCTTGCCATGTATTTCCTTTGATGGTGATGTGCCCAAGCATTTATTATGTTGGCTTTACAATATGAGGTGGCATTCCAACTTGGTGGTGACTATTCTCCTAAAAGATAGTCAGGTATACTTCATGGTAGAGCCTTCATCTCATAAGAACACATAAAACCAAAACCTTTGAATGCTGCCCAAAATGCTAGAAACGGATATTTGTTTTTAGCTGCCAAAATAGATATCCATTTTTCTTTGGTAACAAAGCAACATGGATATCCATTTTGGTTGTTGACTTTTCACGGATTCTAACATGTTTTTAATGTTTCAGTCTCTTTTTTGAACTTCACCCTTCATGCTGATGAATTCTTTTTATGCAAAATTGATAAAACGAAATGGGTTTATTTAAAAAATTGTTAGTTTTCTAAAAATATAAGATTTGTTTGGTTATCATTTTATTAAATAATTATTAATAATTTTCTATATAGTGTGTGTTTGAAATCTTGATGGACACACTGATTGAAAAACATCCATAACTTTCAAACCATTACACCATTTTGAGATCCAAAAGTTGCGTCACATTCTATGCTTTTCTGGGTACAGGTTAAATTTTTTTTTGAATTTCAATTTTTTTTTATCGAGTTAGGTTGGCTGGACAATTACTTTTTAGTTTTTAAAAAAGTCACAGTAAAAAGATCATAACTAATTATTTTATTGGAAAAAAATTTCAAATAAATATGCGTCACATCCGGGCATGAGTCCTCTACTTATTTTGAAAGATTCAATTTTTTTTTTTTTGCTCATAGTTAGGTTGGTTGGATAGACACCCACTTTTTTTTTTTTTTTGAAAAATTTAATAGTTGTTCATTGAAATATTCATTTTTCACTAAGTAAATTTAGTTTTTTCTAAAACAAATTACTAGCTCATAAACTAGATTCAATTCTCTACAAATTTCGTTCTTACATCTTTTCCAAATTGTGTAGATAATCCATTAAAATTTTCACACGAACTTGATTAGGTCTGATTGTATTTTTATTGCCACTTAGAGGTATAGTTTGGCCCATCATGATCCTGCACATACCTAGAGACAGTTTGGTAGTACTTTGCTCTTCAAGGTGCTAAATTGATATTGCATGATGGCTCAGGACAGTGCCCTCTTGAAGATAACTTCTTGTCACTATGCATTAATGATAGTCATTGACATGTGATGTGTGGTACCACAATCATCTCTTGAAACAAGGTATGGATATTATTATGTTTGTCATTAAGGTATCCTTGTAAACATATATGCCAGTGAAAAGAAGGATACCCATTGCAAGTTCTCTTTGATCAAAATGCAGTCAGTATTCTTGGAATAGATATCTTTGCAACAGTTGACAGTAGCATTTGATTTATTTGGATGCATTGCAATTTTCTTTTGTTGCTTGATCAAGAAGACCTCTATTGTTCAAACAACTTTTTGAGTATTGCAAACCTTTGTAGACTTTTGTTAATATATAGAACTAGTGAACTAAAGGTCTTACATATCTTTGCAAGGATAGTCTAATGCTTCCTATCTATTAGCTAGCTTCTTGAGACATAACTTTTTTGATAGAGGGAATATCTTGTCAGGGGGAGTACATCTTTCTTTGTCATTGTTGTAAAAAGAGAAGAAATTTAGTTGATACATTGGTTCAGTGGTTCTCTTGATGTGGTACAGTGGTATATACAGATATTCTCTTGATGCCTTCGTTTCTTGATTCTTGATCATTGATATATAATGGATTCTAGTGCATTCTGGTATTTTCAGTTGGTTCTTGATGTTGGCCTATTTCAGTTGTTGTCCTTGATAGTACTTTATATCTTCTACTATGATACATGTTCATTTATATGGTCATTCTTTGATACTGATAATGCAGTTATGTTTTAGGCCATTCTGATACTTTGTACTACTTTGGACAATAATGGTATGTTTTATATTTCCTTTTTTTTTTGGATTATGGTTTATGATCTATCTTTGAGGCAAGGGCACACTTATTTCTCCCTTTGTCTTTGATGTAAAAAGGGGGAGAGAGAGTTGTGTTTTGCCATCAAGGACAAAGGGAGAGTTTGTTACCCTCTTAGGTTATTGTCCTTGATGACAAATATAGAAAATCCCAGGTTTGTGGTACAATGATAGTTGCATCATGACAGTTTACACCTTGATGACAAATACACAAACTCTCATATTTGTGGTACAATGATAGTTTGCATTGCAGTGGTAATATAGCTGCATTAATGATCAATATTCATATTCTATGGAGTTGTTCTTACAAAGCCTTGACCATTTTCAAAGGGACACAAAAATTATTTGTTTCATTTCGAAAAGACATCATTGTTTTCATTCTTGGTGATCTTCATTTGATTAGAGGAAAGTCAAATGTTATTTGCAACTCAATATTACTAAGGCATGAGTTTAGTTGGTTTGGTAAGTTGGTACAGTGTTGAAGTAACAGTTGAGATCTTACTATGTCTTCCTATAAACTGAGTTGCATTGGTTTAGTTAATATGTTACATGATGACACTTCTTGATCAATTTGGCATTTCTTGGGTTTGGCATTGATGTCAAGTTAGGTTGTCTTATGAAAGGATTAAGACATCATTGGTTTGATATTTGGTGATTATCCTTTAGCACTATTTTGATATTGTGATAGTATTTACACATGGTCTCCCTTGGGGCAGCACTTACACATGTGTGACATGGTCTTGTCTTAACATTTGTTGAACTAGAAGATGTAAACCAACACAAAGCATTGGCAAAGATCTTTGATCATTATGATGTTTACTATTCACAAGGTATATGGGCATTCATTATAAAGGAATAAGGTTTATTGCTTTGGGTGTTAGTTGGTGTTTATTGATCATCATTGGTATGAGCATGGGGCAGCAATATTCACTAAAGTCTTGGTTCTTACTTATCTTTTGGTTCAATTATGTCTTAGACTGACACAAAGGAAGTGGGCATTAAAGGTATTTGACTGTGTAAAGTTAAGGTTTGTGGTAAGGTGATACACATTGATATATGTTTGGCTTAGTTGATATTATGACTTAGACCGTGCATTGGTCTTGTGCATTGACCTTGGTCCTCACTTAGCACATTTGTATCATTAGACCGACACAAGACATCATGATGAGTATTATACTCATGTGAATAATAGCCATGATCACCTACACAAATTATTTGGTTATTATGATGTTTGAATATCTTGAGGTTTATTGGTAAACGTTGAGGTGCAATACCGACATAATCATTTGTGGTTTTGTGTGGCATAAAGTGGTAAAAGCTAAATGATATCATTTGTGCCCTAATTGTTTTCACATATTGCATTTGCTGTCGCTTAGGGTTTTCGATGCCTGAAGGAGGATGAAGACTATGGTGGCTTGATGACTGATTCTACAGGAAAGTGATTTGGTGGTTATATAGCCAATTAGAGGCTTTCAATGGCAAGCTGATTGGTAACCAATTTCTTTATTTGTGGTGGTATTTGGTATTCATATTGAATTTGTGGGTTAGCAAAAGTAAATGGTTTGCTTTGCTTTTGACACTGTTCCATAAAATTGCAGAGATCTTTATTATTAGTTCTTCTTGACACGGGTTGTGACAATCTTAAACCATAGTGCATATGCTATGATTAAAAGTGTTTATGCTGACTTTGAGCTAGGATTTCTTTGACTTTGAATTGGGGGTTTTGTTGTCTCATATATACTATACTTGCTCTGTTGAAAGGTAGTTAGTTAATGGCAACAAGTTGTTTATGAAGGTTTTCTCAAACTCTGATGTTGGTTAGGGTTTGTAAGGTTTTTTTTTGTTGGGAACTCTGATGGGTTATGGTTTCTTATTGAACTACCCTAATCACTTGCATTTATTGTTAAGGTTTATGTAGTGGTTTTTGGAAACAATTTCAATGACACTTGTCTAATTTTACTTCAGATGTGGTTAAGTAATGTAAACTACAGTTTGGAAAGGCATTTTTAATTTCTGTGGTTACATATAGTAGTTTGAAATCTAAATGGAACTTTTTTTTATTAAAAATTGGTTATTTGTGACAAATACATACTGTGAACAAGGGTTTTATTAAAAGTGGTTAATAACAAGGTTCTCGAGATGGGTCTATTCAACCATATTACCTTGACAACTATTTTCTCAAAGGAAAATTGCCACACACAATTTAATTGTTTCAATTATACTTTCAAATTGTTTCATGAAAGAAGTAAGGCATTGTGAAATGTATAAAAGGCATATGCTCCATTTTGTTGTGCATATGGTCCATTCTGTTGCGCATATACCCCATTTTGTGGCACATTTGATTTTACCAGAGTTGCGCATATGATCCATTCTATTGTGCATATGCTCCATTCTATTGTACATATACCCCATTCTGTGGTGCATTTGATTTTACCAGAGTTACGCATTTACTTTATTTTTCTATGCATCCATTCTGCTAGGTTTTTGAGTTGTTTCTTGAGAAATCTCTAATGCTAACACAATTTGCAAGAACACTCTTGATCTATTTTGAAGGCTAGGTAATGGTTTAGGATCTCATAGTTGCACTTGTTAACTCACACTTTGATTTCTAATAGGAAAGTAAATGGATGCTCATGCAAATCTCACATAGTCTTAACTAGGAAGGCGGTAATTGAATCATTGCTATCTTGCATATCATTGAATCATTGCTATATTGCTATCCTTCAAAGTTAACAACTCATTGCTATCTGGGTAAAACTGAACCATTGCTATCTTGTTATCACTTCAAAGTTAACAACTAATTGCTATCTTGGTAAAACTAGACCATTGCTATCTTATTATCACTTCAAAGTTAACAAATCACTACTAACTGGGTAAAATTGAACACATCATTGCTATCTGGGTAAAATTGAACCATTGCTATCTTGTTATCACTTCAAAGTTAACAAATATCTGTGCTTGCCCAAGTAGATAGCTTATCTAATTTTTCTCATTTTAACTAGGGGAGAAGAACCATTGTCTTCTATGTTTTGGGAATGATACCAGGCCTATGCTCTCCCTATCTTGGGTGACCAAAATGCTAGACATATCATTTTTGCATGTATTTTTCCTTCAGAGGGGCCTGCTCTTGGATATCATTTAGTCAAGTAGGAATGACCCTAAGTGGTAACAGGCTAGATGCCAAGCCCTACCAATCCACTATAAATAAATTGTGTTTGGAGAAAAAGCTTCAAACAACAAGTGCAGTTGTGTTATACCAACAGCCAACCTCCCCCAAAACCCTCCAAGGCACAACCCTTGCAGGCTGGGAGACGCCATAATGGAGAGTAGTACTGCCGCATGTATAACCACTTGAATGGTTGCCTTTATTACTCATCCTTTGTTTTAGTAGGCCAAAAACCCCTATAATCTGGTGTAGGGAAGGGCGATTATCACCTCTTGAAGATGCTTCACTAGAGATAGTGAGAATTTGGTTTTATACTATCCTTTGAAACCTAGGATTGTACTTGCTTTCTTTATAGTCCAAAAAGAGTAAAAAAATCACAAAAAAAAAAACCATAAAAACATTCTTTGTGTTTACTGTGTCTTCTTACCATAATTTTAGAAAATCAGATCAAAAAGACCTTCTTGCAACCAAAGATACCAAAAAGATAAAAAAATTGCCAAAAAATTGCAAAAACACTAAAAACCATAGCGGCGCATTTATCCTTTTTTGTTGCGCATTTGTTCCGACTGGCTGCGCATTTATACCAACTAGCTACGCTTATACCACCTGTTACTGTGGATCTAATTTTTACCAGTATTGTGCATCTGTGTCAACTTTCTGTGCTTTTATCCTTTTCTACTATGCATGCATAATAGTGAGTACTTCTACATCTTTTCAGAGAAAATTTTTAGGTTTTCTAGGTACCCATTTCAGTCTTGTGTCAGTTTCTATTGAAATGACAAACCAATTAGAAGTAATTGCTCAAGAACTCCAATACTTGCAAACATAATTAAACTTCTATATCTCACCCTAAGATCGTATAGCAATATCCCAAGAACTCCAAGTGATACAATAAGAAATGATAATCTTACAAACTGAATAGGCCAGTACTAGCTACACCTCGCCCCAAAGCATACATCCTTTTCTCATCTTCATGATACTCTTGACAAGGCAAGCACCACCTCAAGTTGGATATCATATACCACTCCGTCTACTAGTCCTCCTTCACCATCTTCTAGAACACATGGCCCAAAGCATACTAATCCTACCATGGAGAACTCCAAATCAACTCATCCATTACCTCACTCCTCTACTCATACACCTACCAATGATGTGATCCAAGGGCTACTAGCAGAGAGTCAACCATGTCCCCAAATTTTGGTCCTTAACCTTATCAAAGAACCCTCAAGCATGTCCATTACTCTAACCTCATCATGTAACCTACAACCCCTTGAGCATATTGAAGAACCTCCTACCATGCACCAAAGTCAAGGTCCATTGCATGTTCATGTTGTTTACCAAGAGCCTATCCAAGAGTCTTCTACCTCAACTTCAATTCAAGAACACCAAGCGTTATGTCAAGAGCACACTTTAGAACATGTGGAAACATCAACCCCTTATCTAAATCAAGATCAAAGCACTCCCATCCAACCCATACATAACCTTTATCTTTTCGATGATCCTATACCTATACATGAGCAAGAAATCCAATTTCAAACCATACATAACCTATATCTCTTTTATGATCAAGATACTACCTTTGATGAAGAAGCTATCCATGAGTAACTTGATCCGATACATGAGCAAGGGATCCAATTCCAACCTCTCCATAACCTCTACCCTTTCAATGATCAAGATATTATCGTTGATGATGAACCTATACAAGAGTACCTTAATTCCATCATGTTAAATCCTATCTATGATCAAGATCCCATCTACGATCACGAGCCTATCTATGATCAAGCAGACCATGATGATCCTCTTAGCCCACTTTATGTGTTCCATGGTCCCGAGCCTATAACCCCATCTAGCCCTATCCAAGATCCAACAGCTTCCACTTCCCTTGATGAGACACTTGCCTCCCAAGCAAGCATAGAAGATCAAACCAAAAATACTCCTCCGCCATCCATTATCGACCATGCTGCAAATCCTACACCGTGTATCCTTGGTCTTACTGCTTTCATTCATGAGGGTTCCTCCTTAGAACACTAGCAACCATTATCCTCTATCTCGCCTTCTCCACCCAATAAAGAACTCATGTCTAGTGTTTCACTTATACACAATCCCATTGTCCACCGCATACTCCAACATATGAACTATCAAGGTAAAGGCTTAGGCCTTCATGAACAAGGTATTTTGGAGCCCGTCCATGTCAATGTTCCTCCTCCTTCATATAGCTTTGGATACACACCCCAAGGTGAATAATCTCAAGATGTTGGAACTTCCTCCACTCCTCCTAAATCCCCCACTTTCCATCGCAAACCCTATCATATCCCCAAAACATATGTCACCATTCCTCCTCCACCTTCCTATAATTGTCAAAAGCACATGACTATACACCTTCCACCATCCAATCTACCTCTGCTACTTCCAAATCCTAATATCCCTCCATACATTTTACCACCACTTCTTCCAACACCTTATCCATCCATCTACGAATCCTCTAAACCCAATCACAGCCAACAAATGCATGTGTTGTCTAAACAAAGGGCTTCCTCCAACCCCACTTCCACCATCCCATGGGAATTCAACAATAAAAATCTGGATGCCTCACCTATAAAGTCAAAAATCCTAAGAGTCCTCATGACCTAGGATACAAAAGCCAAGAATCAAAGAAACATCCTTCTCAAGAGCTGCATACACCCATACACCTATATGCCAAATTGAAAAAGGTGTGGGTTCGAATCTAACAAATGATTACCTCCTAAGCTGCACCAAAGTTGCATACACCCCAGCCCATACCTTCACAGGTACTATCTAAAAGTAAAATGATTTGGGTGCCTAAGTAAAAATCTATCAAGTCAAATGAGGCATCCACCTCTCAAGAATCTCAACCATCCACTTTCTCCCATTCCATCCAAAAGTCTCAAATTCTTCCATTCCATATGACAAGAAAAAATTAGAAAAATACTCAGTCTATGTGGATCCCTACATGCCTAAGCCATTCATCCACATGCAAAAGTCTCTGTTGCTTACTACACTACTTTCCCATCACTAGCTGCAATGTTTATCATGGTATGTGCAACCGTTGGTCATGTTTCCCTTCCATCCCACAACATTTCCATATACCTCCATCTCCCCTTCCTTCCACTATTATCCTACATATCTTCCTCATCCTATTCCTATGGTCCATGCTTTTTCATAGACTTTTCATCCATCCTTGCATAAGTCCTCTGTATTCTGCATCATCATCCACTGTCACACCCTCCACAATCTAATGTCTACCTACTCCATCTCACTTTCATGAAATCCCCTATCGACATCTATGAGAACACTTGACATGGTCCATGCGACAACATCTTTCTAGTGGGACTATCACCTTTCATGGAACTAGGCACTTGAGTCCCTCTCATCCACTCTACCTATCCTATCTAAATATTCCAAAAAAAAAAAGAAAAATCCCTTCGTCCAATGGTGAAAATTTGGCAAACAGGCACCTTGGATAAGTACCATGATGAAAACCTGGAAAATAGCCATTGTGTGTAAGTTGATCTTCTATGTCACCTACACTTGGGGGTACCTTGTCTCATTGGCATATCACTCTTCTCCTATTAGTTCCCTTTCATACCATTCCCTATCCTATCCTTCTATCCATTACATACCTATACTATCCGGTCTTTCTATCCTAATTTTCCATTCCTCTACTTTCTTTGGTCTTGATAAAGATTGGGGGCACAATGTTGATAGGTGTTTTAGGTGTCTCTTGACATACATTACCCCTCCAAACCATGCACATCCTTCATTATCCTCTCATCCTCCTATCATCACAAATGTTGCCATGAAAAATCCTAAGTATTCTACCTACAATGGGGCATGTTATTCTTATGTGACATAGTCCTTGGAGATCACATCCTTGTTTCATTCTATCCACTATTGCCCATCCTCATATCTACCCATTCCATTCTTTATCACCCATACATCTACCTATCTATGGTGTTTCCTTGTCATCGATATCATCTGTTCCATGTTGTTGTTATATGGAACCTAATCAGACTTGGAGGTTAAATTTAGCCCACTTTTATCAGCACGGTTTCCCCTCAAATTCCTATGGGGTCAAGGGGCAGTGCCCCTTGCAGGGGTTTGGGGGAAGCACCCCCAAGACGGGGTCAAGGGGCAGTGCACCGGGAGTTATTTTTCATTGGCCAACATTAGAAAACCCTATTTTTGTAACTGACAAAAAGCTTGATAAAAGCAGCTAAGGGTTAGGGTTTCCATGGATATTGTATTGTAGAATTTGTAATGGTATTGAGTTGTAGGGATTGTTGATTGTAATCGGTTTGATTTATTGGATAATAATATTAGACTCTCTGTTTGGTGGATGTAGCCCGAGTTTGGGTGAACTACGTTAAAATTGTCTCTCACTGTTATTATTTCTGTTTATTTTTCATTCCTTTGTTTATTCTTTATTTGCATTTAATTGATATCTTCTGTCAGCTAACCCTAACACATATCGTGTCTTGTCTGATCCATAACTGTTCCATATCATGTCTTGTCTAATCCATATCTATTCCATATTGTGTCTTGTCTGATCCTTATATGTTCCATGTCATGTCTTATCTGTTCCATATCATGTCTTGTCTAATCCATATTTGTTCCATGTCATGTCTTATCTGTTCCATATCTGATCCATATTTGTTCCATATCATGTCTCATCCAATCCATATCTTAGGTCCATTAGGATTCACCCCGAACTACGTTGCCTCTATGTCATCATGTAGGCAAGGCCATTTAGAAATGAGCCCTCAAGGCAGTAGGTCAGTCCCTTAGGGTCTATCTCACTAATGAGGGTTGTGGAACCTCTCTCAAAGGCAAGCAAGCACAAGCAAAGCCCACTTTCAAGTAGAAATTTTGATGCAAGACTTCAACCTATCCAAAGCAAAACAAGCAAGTACCTAAAGCATTCTAAATGATTTTACCTAAATTATGGCAAGAAACAAACATATCTAAATGTAAAAAAATATTTTGTGGTTGTGATCATGGTTAGGTTGTAGCGTCTTGATTTCTATTATCATGTCTTTCTACGCTACTCAAGGATGCCAAAAGCTAGAGATGCTATGATGAGGCATGATTATTTTCTTTGTTTATTGTTTGTGGATTAAACTTTAGTATTGTGATGCCTTGTCTAACGAAATGATCAGAAAAAGATCATCAAGGACATCAAAGGTCTAACATGAAAGGGGGCAATCCTTGTCTATTGATACGCAAGAAATGCTCAGGTCATCTCGGTTCAATTATACCTCGATGCTTGTATTAACTTGCTAAATCAAAATCCATGTAAGCGATATTCAGGTCATCTTAGTTCAATTATACCTAGATGCTTGTATTTTCTTACAACATTTAGAAAAAGTACCAAAAAAAATCACCCAATGATGAAATAAGCACTTCAAAATACTTGCACCATTAAATTGTCAAAAAGCAAAAACCATTCACATCCACAAAGCATCCACAAAGCATCCATACCATTCACATCCACAAAAGAATCCATACCATATCCCATGCAATAAAAGATCCAAACTGTAGAGTATCAATGTTTACAAATAAAAGGTTGTGACTCCTTCTGTCGAGTCATTCTTCTATCGATCAAAATTCTCTCTATCATTGTGATCCATTCTTCTCAATCTAGTCAATCTAAGAAGTGATCTAGATGCAAGGTCCATCCTTAATCCATGCCAATCAAGTCAAAGTCAATCTTGTCGAAATGATCCAATCATAATCAGTGATCTTGATCCTTGTCTGGTCGTAAACCAACTCAATCAGTTAATCAATCAATTGTCTTATACAGGATGTAACATTGTCAAAACCAGACCAACACACGCATCTTACAAGACATGTTTCATTTCCTAAAACTAGACACTATCCTTCATGTTGCTCTAGGTATCCATCATTCCCCGCTATGGCAACATGCCTGTCGTGTTGGTCTAGGGATATATCGTTCCCCGCCATGACAACACTGTCATATATCGTTATAAGTATATCGTTGGTTTACCACTCGACAGGGGCAATACCTTGTTTGTTCTTGTATCATTTGTGCATACTTTCTTACTTTCTTGTGTGTGTCATCATTCTATCTTGTATCACGTATCATTCGACTCTTTCTTCAGCAAATTTCTTCATCCCTAACTTGTTTTTTCACCTTCTTCATTATGAGATTGTCCGTCTCACGCCCCTCGAACCTTCCTTCCTGTCCAATCTCCTGAGGGGGCATCCTACCATCATAACCTATACTAGAGGCAAATTGGGGCATGTATCATTATCAGAAAATTCTTATTCTTTGAAGCAATGCTATAAACTGCATTGCATCAAAGAGGGGCAAAATGTATACGCCTAAAAATGACACGACTCGGTCTAAATAAATATTATTAATATTTATTCCCTTCTAATTCTTCTATCAATAAATAAATAAACAAATTTATTTATTTGATTCATATTCTTCTAAATTAATTAAATATCGAAATATTTAATTACCTCCTCTAAAGTCAAAACTAAATAAAATCCTTTATTTAATTAAATTCTTTCGAACAATTAAATAATTCTTAATTATTTAATTAAGTCAAAATCATTCTTCCAAATTTAAATAAATCAATCAAATTTATTTAAATCCTCTCAATCTCCAAAAATAAAATATAATCAAATAATTTATTTATTCTTCCAAATCATGCACAATAATTAAATAAATTTATTTATTTAATTTGTTTTCTTATCTTCTAATTCTTCAAATATCTTCCAAATCTTCTAAAAATAAGTCTTCTTATTCATGCACACAAAATTATATAATTTATTATTTAATTTCTCTCAAATCATGCAAAAACAAATCACAAGTTGAGTTAACTGATTCAATCAATCTTGTTTTTATCAATATCTCTTAAATTAGAAAAAAACTTTCTAATTTATGAAAAGCATGTCTTATCTTTAGAAAAGAAACTAGTTAACTCAAATAAAACAACTTTTGTGTGACACTTGTCTTCTTCTTATTTGTGCACATCTATCAACCGTTCTATACCATTGATCTTATCATTCTTTCTATACCATTGATCTTCTCTCTCACAAGTCTATAAATTGATCCCTATTTTTCCATTTCATTCATCCAAGCTCTAAGTATTGTTACTCTGCAGGAATTTTAGTGTGCCTTTGGCAACAATTCCTTCATTGCTTGTGATCAAACTCATTACCACACTACTACCATTGTTGTGAAGCTCATCTTCATGGTGATACTATCATAGTCATTCTCTATTGACAATCTTGGAATAGCAAGGAAGTGCACTCTCTGAGGGCCTTATTCATACATGCAAGATCGATTGAGATAGGAAACCAACAAAAGCTATGAAGCTTTGAGGTTTGCAAAGGTTTTTGAAAGTTCTTTTGTTTGATTGATCTCTTTATTTCTGTATTTCGTTGAGTTTTGGGTATTTTGATATTGATATATTGATTATTCATTTGAATCCAATTTTCCCTTAACAATATGTAAACACCTGAAATGAGATTGGTGAGTGTGTCTCTTACACTATCATTGAGGTTGTAACAGGGTGTTGATGCAAGATCTGTTCTAAGTTGATGTGCATAGTTGTAGTTATGTATTCTTGAGTCTCAAATAATGAGATGGTCAAGAACTGGATTGTAAGTGAATAGAGTAACCCTCTGTATTGATTCAAATTCTGTATTATATTCTTGAGATTGTATAAAAGCCAGTGAGGCACAAATAGCCAATGAGGCACAAATAGACAGTGAGGCACAAATAGCCAATGAAGCACAAATAGCCAGTGAAGCACAAAAATCCAGTGAGGCACATGTATAGCTAGTGAGGCATCTATATTTACTAGTGAAGCATATTTTGATTAAGCCATGAGGCATTTAATGAGTGGTTTTTCTACCCCATGATGGTTTTCCACTCCTGAAATCATTGTCTTATGGTTTCTTTGTTGCATGGCTCATTTGTTCATTACACTTGTATGCTTAGTTCCTTAGTTCACAATAACTTACATTAATAAGGCTTTAATATGAAATCTTTCTTCTATTTTTGAAAGTCTGAAATAAAAGTAAATAAAGTGTTTTGTCTACAACACCGATTCACTCCCCTCTCAGTGTTGTCAAGTACTCCAACAAGATGAAGTCCACGCCTTTTAGTAGTCCTAGAGGGGACATAACTACAATCTCAGGAGTAACAATAATAGGCCAATTGGACCTTTGACAAGCTCTATTCCATTGAATAACTTCAACACTCCTCCGGACGTCAATGCTAGCAATAATCCAATTCTTCCAAAAGTGAATCAACATCATTTCAAATCCTCATCCACATTGGCTAAAGCTATGAATGAGCTCATTGAGTCCAATAGGTTAGTTACATACCTAGTTGATGAAATCAAAAGGATAAAGATTAGTCTACCTTTATCTGAGTTGTTGAAAACACCAATGATTAAAAAGTCTTTCCTCAAGTCTTTAGATGAGCCTATAGGAAAAGAGAATGTCCCTAGTAATATTCCACCCAGAGACCCCATACATAGGGATATCCCTTCCAAACCTAAAGATAGAGGACAAGTCCATGCTATGGATACTGCACTAGTAGCATTATATAAAGGGAAGATTGAATCCCTTCCTTTTCTTCTCACTCTGAGAATATTTGGGAAGAATCTCCATAATTGCTTAGTATATTCTAGAGCCTCCACAAATGTCATGCCACTATTTGTGTGCCAAAAGATGGTTCTGTCCCTTGCTAAATCCCTAAAGAAGGTCACTCAGTTGGATAAAACTGAAGTTAGTGTTATGGGTGAATTAACCCACGTCCACATGTAGTTAGCTTCTGATCCCAAAGTTCATTGACATATAAGTAGAGGATATCCTAGATCAATATCACATGTTACTGAGTAGGGACTGGGGTAAAACATTGAACAAATACATGGCTACTAATTTTTCACATATGTGGTTGCCTTGGAGAGGGCTATATAATCAGGTCAAGATTAAAGCAGAGCCAAGAATGAGGCATATGATCACTGAGTACCATTAGAACAATGAAGTGTTGTACACCAATGTAGAGCTAGGCATTTATAGAATTAAGATTCCAAAGGTCATAGTGGAAGAAATTATGATGTACCATGACAGGAAGGAAAATATCGAGGTAAATGTAATCACTCCTAGGATGGATTGTTTAATTGAGTCTGATTATGAAATATCAGATGAAGATGGAGGGAGTAGGTTAACTATATTTGAGGAATTTCTATCTAAGGAGATACAGTGATACCAGTTACAAGGAATTCCCCCAGACAAACTTTACTGAAGGGATGGTGTAGATTTCATGAAGCTCCACACTCAGAAATGGCTTGTACAATGTGCTTGGAGTTAGTAAGTAGAAAAGAGCGCCTATATTCAGGAGATAAGGTAAATTTACCAAGTGAAATGCTAGAAGCAATAGAGTTTCCAACTAAAGAGATAGGTCACGTAGTGACCAATCAAAATTGACACAAGAGAAGGAGCTCGTGATGGTTCATTCTTCTTTAGCAGATGTCATAGTCAAGTAGATTGCAGACCTAGACTTGGACGTTGCCAAGTATGCAGGGCATATGGATAGGTGTTTCCCTGGCTATCATACTCCATTGAAATCTGATGTTGCCTCTACTAAGGAACAAAAGTCACTTGGTCTAGAAAGGCTACCTACCATTTTCAAGAAATAGGGGTCATCTATTGTTTTTGAGTCATCTAAGTTGAGATGGATTGAGGAGGGAAGTGCAACCAAAGCTAAGAGGAGGAAGAAAGGTCTAGATAAAGTTTCACCAGATGATAGACCTTGGATGCTAAGATTTGATGGATCCAAATCTAAGCTCAGGGAGCAGGAGTAGGAATTGATCTAATAAATCAATAGGGAAAATCAATTCTAGCTGCCTATAGGTTATAGTTTCATGGCACCAATAATGTAGCAAAATATGAAGCCTTAATTCATGGCTTGCTATTCACTTTGAAGAAGAGGGTTAAGGTCCTTCATGTCTTTGGAGATTCAGAGTTGGTAATTAAACAAGTGAGGAAAATATATTATTGTAATTACAAGTGCTTGTTTAGTTACAGACACAGGGTCTAGGATTTGATCCAAAGTTTTGATTTCACTCATGTCCCAAGGATGTTCAATCATAGAGTAGATACTCTGGCCACAACTATCAGTACACTAGAACTATTAGCCATATCAGGGATGAAGAGATTTTCAGTTGAATTGGTGTCAACACCATTAGTCCTAGATAATATCACCAATTTCCAAGTATTTGAAGATGATCAACACATCCTAGATTTCATCACCAACAGATATATTTTTGAAGCTCAGGTAATAGATGAACACAACTAAGATGATCTAGGTTGAGAGGAAGATGACATTATCAACTTACAAGATAATAAGATTCCAAAAGGAATGATAGAGCTGGAAAGGTTGTTTGATATGGATGGTGTAATCAAGCAGAAAGATCTTCCCAAAGCAGATGGAGGAGATTATCAGCCTATAAACATAGGTGAAAACTCAGAAGTTAGAAATGTCTTGATTGGCAAAGTATGCACTCCTAAAGAAAGAGAAAGGATAACTCAAGTTTTAAAGGATTATATTCATGTGATAGCATGGACATATGATGAACTAGAGATGTATGATACTTCAATCATGATGCACACTATTCCATTGAATCCTAATATAAATCCATTCAGAAAAAAGTAGAGACCAATGAATGCATTATTGGAGCCTCTCATATTCGATGAAATCAAGAAATTGCTAGTTGCATGAATAAATTTTCCTGTCAGGCACTCCACTTGGGTGGCTAACTTAGTGCTAGTGCACAAAAAGAATGGTGACATTTAGCTATGCGTTGATTTTAGAAATCTAAATAAAGCATCTGAGAAAGATAATTACCCTTTACCTTCTCTGGATGAAGTATTACAGATGGTAAATGAAGCCCAGATGATGTCCTTTTTGGATGGTTTTTTAGGGTATAACCAACTTATGGTGGACAAGATAGACAAATTGAAGACTACATTCACATCAAAATGGGGAATTTTCTCTTACAGAAGAATACCATTCGGTTTGATAAATGTAGGTGCAACATTTCAGCGTGCAATGGATATATCTTTTCGAGATTTAGTAGGTTAGTGCATTATTATATACATGGATGATTTGACTCTATTTTCTAAGGTCAGTAAGGATCATATTGGGAACCTATGAAAAGTCCTACAGAGATGTGAACAATATGGGATCTCACTGAACCCCAAGAAATGCATCTTCGGTGTCACTACTGGTAAGTTGTTCAGACACTTGCTGTCTGAGGATGGAATAACTATTGATCCAAATTAGTTCAAATCCATCATGAAGCTTTAATTGCTAGGAAGTAGGAAAGAATTGAAATGATATTTTGGCAAGATTAATTTTGTGCAGAAATTTGTAATAGGTTTTGTTGAGATAGTAAGACCACTGAACGACATGTTGAAGAAATATGCCCAAATAGAGTGGACACCAAAAGCAAAAGCAGTGCTTGAGGATATAAAAAATGCTATTTCAGATGCTCTAGTGCTGAATAGTCCTGTTTATACTAGAGCATTTTATATATATTCATTTTCTTCTAGTCATACAAGTGCTGCGATGTTGATAGAAAGGAATGAAGAAAAGGAAGAGAAGCCCATCGCCTTTATGAGTAGTCCATTCAAGGAAGCTAAGCTGAGATATTTGGACATGGAAAGATAGACTTTAGCTTTAGTCAAGGCTATGAATAAATTTAGGCATTACGTCCTAAGGAGTAGGGTAATTGTTGTTGTCCCAGAATCAATAGTAAAGATGTTGTTAATGCAGAGCGAACCTGGGAAAAGAGAGCTAAATGGATCACAGTTTTACAAAAATATGACATGGAAATTACTCCCATAAAATTAGTCAACAGACAAGCCCTAATGCAAATGATTGCAAAAATTGATCCTAATCTAACCACTCAATAATATACAATAGATTCAAATCACCAAGATGATTGGCACCTAGATATCAGACATGTTTTAATCACATGCAGGTGCCTAGCAGATATGAAATCATCCTAGAGACGAGCCCTAAGGATTAAATCTCAGAATTATATCATCAAAGGGAGAGTTTTATTCAAGAAGAACCATGAGGGGATATACCTTAGGTGTCTAGATAAGTAGGAAGCCACCAAAGTTCTGCAAGAATTACATGATAAGTTTGGCACTGCTCATGGGTCCCATTTAACCACAACTCATGCAATCCTTAGAGTTGGGTATTATTGGCCAACATTTTTTAAGGATACAACTGAACATATTAAATACTACCATAGATGCCAAGTAGCTACAAATAGAGAGAAATATGCAACTCAACCCCTACAGCCAGTAATGGAGATGTGCCCATTCACACAATGGGGCATGGATTTCATTGGAACCATTAATCCTCCATCATCTTTTGGATAGGTTTTTTTTACTATTATTGATTATTGTACTAGGTGGATAGAAGCTATGAGCAACAAGATGTGTATAATTGATGATGTGATCAAATTCCTTGAACAAAATATTATCACCAGGTTTGGAGTTCCTTATGCCCTGGTATGTGATAATGGTCCTGCATTTTCATCATTAAAGTTTTCTAATTAGGCTTTTGAATACGGTATAACATTGAAATTTTCATCCAATTATTATCCCCAAGGGAATGGGCTAGCTGAGTCTACTAATAAAAATTTATTGAACATCATTAAGAAACTGGTAGAGATGAATCCTAGGGAATGGAATACCTTATTGAAATATGCTTTGTGGGTGGATAGAACTAGAGTCAAGTTAGCCCTAGGGAATTCTCCGTACCGGCTAGTTTATGGGGTAGATCTAATTTTTCCAGTTAATTTGAAAATCCCTACCTTACAATTCACCCAAGAATACCTAGGACTGGAGGATAGAAGGGAAGCACATTTACTACAGTTGTTACATTGATCACTTCTCCAAACATCAGGTTGTTGTCAAGCACTGGTTTGACAAGAGAGCCAAAATAAAAGCATTTAGAATATCTGATCTGGTGTTGTCTTGGGACAAAGCCCATGAAAAGAAAGGAGACCATGGTAAATTTGACAAACTATGGACTGGTCCCTTTCATATAGCAGAAATATTGAGAGATAGCACACACATATTGAAAACTTTAACAGGGTAAGATGTTCCATTTCTTGTCAATGGACAATTTCTAAAACACTATTTCCAGGCCTGATAAAGTTAAAGTCAAAAATTTGTCGAGGCTCTATCTAGGGCAATTATGGATGATAACCTTGTTGGGGCTATGGATGCTTGACTAGTAGCAAGGCTATATCCAGGTTTGGCTTAAAAGGTTAAATCCAACTATGTAGCTTAATGTTAATTACCACTTTTTTCAACTTATCTAGTAGGAAGTAAATGAATCAGAGAACACATTTGTATTCCTTCTCATAATCTAGTTTCATTGATGAACATGTTTTTCTAGAGATAATCCAGATATCTATGAATAGTAAAGGTTGGAATTTTATGCTTAGATTTTCCTTTCTTTCCTAGGTTGAGTTGAAATTTGGTTGTTTTCTTTGGTGGCAAGTTGTTGTGATGTCTCACAACATGCTCCATTTTACTCTAAGAAAAATAGGGACCCAAATTTTTGCTTTGCTTGTGTGTTTTCTTGCTTTGGGCGGTATGGTAAAATGTCAGGTCTTGATCCTTAGTCAAAGGTCATGTTAAATAAATTTCCTAACAAAGGTCACTATTGGATGGAGAATCAAATTCTGAGCAACTTTGCCTTTTGAACCATGTTAAAATTCCTTGAAATGAAGAAGTTATTCTTGGTCAAAATTTTGGGTTTGCCTTGGTCAAACAGGATAAATCTAGTGTTATCAAAAAAATCCTAGAGAGTAGAACTTAGCATTATTTTGTTGGTTAGCTAGTTTGGCATTTCATTGATTTCCTAACTAATTGATAGGGAGAGTAAAATCCTCTAAGTCTTTTGGTTTGAATATTTCCAACATTACTGATAGAGAAAAGACTTAGGTTGTTTAGAATTTCTCTAGTTCATATATTTTCTGATTCATCGACTGGTTATAAGAAGGAAAAGTCAAAATTCATCTTTTGACTATTTTGCTGATAATATGTTTCAAAGCCACAAAGGTGTTAGAGATTTTGAACACAAAAGGTGTTGTCAGGCAGATCCCTATCAAGGAAACTTAAGGTTTTAGAACTTAGTTTCAAAGTTTCAGTTTATCCCGATTTGCTGATAATAAGGAAAAGATCAGGCCTTTTCCAAGAGGAAAGGGAAAGTTTGTAAAACCTATCTTTTGCTGATAACATGTTTTGAAGGAGAAATTGTTAAAATTTCTAAGTTAAACCAAGGTTTGAAATCCTTAACATTTGCCTATATAATAACAAATAGAAGTCCATGTTTGGAATTTTTTACTTTTGTCAACTAATGGTTTTTTTAAAAGCCAAGTTTTTTCTGTTAAACTTTTGTAAAAAACTCTAGAAAAGTTTGAAACTTTAGACTTTTTCGATACAACAATACGATAGTAAAAAGGGAAAGGTTTGTAAAAGTCTAAATTTGCCAACACAAAAGTGATGGTTTTAAAAAAAAGTTGAGAATCACCAATAGAGAGGCTGATTTTGGGATTGTTTCAAATTGCTGACAAAGGTAAATAGCAATTGCAAAGGTAAGGTTTGTAAAAGTTTAAAATTACCGATAGTAGAGATGGTTTTGAAAAGTTAAAATTCACCAATAACTGAGAAGAAGGCAAAGTTTAGAGGATTGAACTTTTGTCGATAAAAGGACAATGGTTCATAATCTTCAACTTTTGCTGATAGACATAAAAGAGGCTTATAGCCATGGTTTGAAAGAATTTTTTTTTTCCAATAAAGGGCAAATTTGTGGAAAAGAGTATTTAATATTCCTATGGACATTTTTATTCTTTAATAGGATAAATAGATATGTTAAGTGTTGGACATTATGATATTTGAGCTAACATTGCAGGCAAGAACAAAGTTGTTCAGGGCAATTTGTAAAAGCATGATTCCCTACATAGGTAAAGGTTGAAATTTAAAAGATTAATACAAATGATTAAATTTTGTATGTTTTTAATTGTAGGTCAAACATGTAGAATGTGCAAAATAAGAAGAAAGATGGATTCTATGCAAGAAGGCTAAACTTGATGAAATTGTAGCCAAATTGATGCAGGAGCATCCAGTGGTGTAAGGGCAATCTTGCATCACCCAAAAAAAAGATGTGTTTCAAAATTGCTGATGTTCTTTCCATTTCTTTTCAAAATTTGTGGTTCTGGTTCTATAATTGCTTGAATAATGATGTAGAACTTTTAGTTTTTCCAAACTGCTAAAAATAGTAACCTGCTATTTTTAGAAAGTTTGCATTTGGGCACAAATTGAAGTCAAAATTTATAGGAAGTTACATAATGTAAATATAAGACCTTTGGAGAAGGAATCACACTAAGATCATTTGCGAGATGAAAGATATTAAAGTTTTTGTTTCTTGAAAAACACCTGAAAATTATTCAAACTCAGGTTTGAGGCACTAAACGGCCCTGTACGGGCCCAAAAATGGCTGAAATTGGCATAGCAAGTTCTTAGCACGTAGAGCAGTACGTGAGCTTTCTGATGCATAAAATAGTTCATCAATCGGATGCCCAGATCAAAAGTTATGGCTCCCAGAAGTTGACCTATTTTTGGAGGGAGATGCAAATTTCAAAATTAGGTTGTTGGCCGCCAAAAATGTAATTAATAATCATTTTTGGGAACCCTGGGAGGTAGTAGAGTTAAGGGAGCAAGTGTAGAGTCAAGAATAGGTAGGAAAATATAAATCCTAGCTGATTTAGGGTTACGGAACGCTGATGATTCCAGAGTCTTGGGAGAGGAAGCTGTAATGTGTTGCAGCCTGTGGAGGGTTGATTCCTCTAAATGTATTTGAGCTTCTATAATGTAATAAGTTGCCTAAATCAATAAAGAAAGTTCTATTTTCTATGTGCAATTTATGTTGTTGTGTGTTTTATAATTTACCCCCTTCATCAAGTGGTATTAGAGCGAGGGTCCCTGAGTGTGTAGACAGATCACCGACTGTGAGGCAGTTTGCACGAGGACCTGAGGTTGTGGGTTTGTTGTGGAGATCAAGATTCCTCCATGAAGAAATTGTATTGGGAGGAATGCTTTGATAGAAGAGGGTTTTAGAGCCCTGCAAAGGCAAATCGATGCATTGCAAGAGGAGCTACGAAGAGGGTTTGATCTAAGAACAAGAGAAGAAAGCGAGGATAAAGTAGAGGAAGAGCTATCCGAGGAAGAACAAGAAGCTGCAGGAGATCCTGCAGAAGTTAGGTTGTTGAGAGCTATTTTGAAGATTGGAAATAAGCCTAGGATCAAAGTTTCTACATATTCTAGAGATTTGAATCTAGAATAGCTTATTGATTGGATCAATGACATGGAGGAGTATTTCGAATATGAAGATGTGGACCCAGATTAGGTCAAGTTTGCAAAAACAAAGTTGAAGGGCCATGCCAGTATTTGGTGGAAGGAGGTCTAATAAGACAGGAATAGAAGAGGAAAAGGAAAGATCACCAGATGGGATCAGATAGTGGAGAAACTGAAGAAGCAGTTCATTCCTATGGACTATGAGATAGAGTTGTTGAAGAAGCTGCAAGGACTAAAGCAAGGTAACAAGTCTATTAAGGAGTACATAGAAGAGTTATAAAATTACTATCAGGATAGGCCATGCAGAGCCCAACAAGGAGAAGGTAGCCCATTACATTAATGGGTTGAGGCCAAGTATTCAAGGGGAGTTGAGCCTGGTCAGAATGACCACCATAGAAGATGCATACCAGTTTTCCCTGAAGGTGGAAGGGAAGCTGAATAAAAGATTTGATAGCAAGCAAAGGGGAAGAGGTCAAGGCGGAAGGACTGGTGGAAGACCCTATGGGGGCCGAAATGAAGGTTCAAAGAAAAGTGAAGAAGTCGGCACCAGTCGAAATCAGAGAGAAGATAATACCTACCGCCCTTGTGACCAAAACAATGGTGAACAAAGAGGAAGACGAAGAGGCAGACCTGGGCAAGGACCCAGAAGAGGAGGTTTTAGAGGAACTTGTTTCTAATGTGGAGAAGAAGGGCTTCAAGCATATGAGTGTTTGCAACATCAAGGAAGGACAAATAGAATACCTGAAGGTAATGCACAAGTTGCACATGTAGATGAAGATGCTCATTGTGAGCATTTTGAAGATGCTGAAAGGGGAGAAACCCTAGTTATCAAAAGAACCTTGCTGAATGAGGAGAAAGAACCCAATCAGAGGAAGAGTTTATTCGACACAAGGTGCAAATGTGAAGGTATGTGTTGTGATATTATTATTGATAGTGGAAGCATTGATAATCTTGTTTCAGAGGAGATGGTTGACAAGTTGAAGTTGACAAGAAGAAAGCATCCGCATCCATATCAGATTGCATGGTTGCAGAAGGACCATAGAGCTTTGGTCAATGAGCAGTGTTTAGTGAAGTTCAAGATTGGTGACTCCCATGATGAGGTGTTGTGTGATATCATACTGATGGATGCATGTCATATGCTATTGGGGAGGTCGTGGCAATATGATAGGAGCACTGTCCATGATGGCCGTGCAAACACATATTCCCTAACAAAGGATGGAATTCATCATAAATTGAATCCCTTGAAGGAGGTGGAAGAAAAGGTATGTAGTACTTCCAGAACTTGCTTGGTAGATGGTAGGAAATTTTTAGAGGGTATGGAGCATGAGCATCATTGCTTTGCATTGATTCCTAAGATTAATCAAGAGAAATGTGAAGATGTACCAATAGAAGTTTTAGATATGTTGGAAGAATTTTTGGACATTATCTCTGATAATGTAATAGAAGGTTTACCAGCAATAAGGAAGATAAGTCATCAAATGGATTTGATACCAAGAGCTAGTTTGACAAACAAGGTAGCCCATAGAATGACTCTAGTAGAGAGTGAAGAGTTGAATAGACAAGTTCAGGAGTTGTTGAGGAAGGGATTGATAAGAGAGAGCCTAAGTCCCTGTGTGGTACCTGCAGTACTAGCACCAAAGAAAGATGGAGAGTGGAGAATGTGTACAGACTCTTAAGCAATCAATAAGATCATGATCAAGTATAGATTTCCATTTCCTAGAATGGATGACATGATGGATTATTTGAGTGGAGCCAAGTACTTCACGAAGATTGACCTAAAGAGTGGGTATCGCCAAATCTGTATCAGAGAAGGAGACGAGTGGAAGACAACCTTCAAAACTAAAGAAGGATTGTATGAGTGGTTAGTCATGCCATTTGGGCTAACCAATGCATCGAGCACATTCATGTGGCTCATGAATGAGGTACTAAAAAAAATTTTAGAGAGTTTTTTTATTGTTTATTTGGATGATATTTTGATTTTTAGTAAGAATTGGGATGAGCATCTAATGCATATCAAAAGAGTTTTAGAGAAGCTGAGGGAGGAGAAGTTGTTGATTAATCTGAAGAAATGTAGTTTTGCAAAGGAGTTGGTATACCTGGGATTTGTTATCTTAGAGGAAGGTCTTAAGATGGACCCAGAAAAAGTAAGGGCTATCATTGAATGGCCTATGCCAAGGAGTGTAACAAAGGTAAGATCTTTTCATGGTTTGGCAATTTTTTACAGAAAGTTTATCAGGAATTTCAGTAGCATTTGTGCAACCCTAATTGAGACAATGAGAGAGGATAGAAAAGAGTTTAGATGGACTAAAGGAGCAGATAAGAGCTTTGATACATTGAAGCAAACAGTTGTAGAACAACCTATTTTGGCACTTCCAGATTTCAATAAGGTATTTCTAGTAGATTGTGATGCTAGTGGTAGTGGTATAGGAGCTGTTTTGAGTCAAGAAGGTAAGCCCATTGCCTATTTTAGTGAAAAGCTTAATGATACCAAGAAAAAGTATTTTGTTTATAATCAGGAGTTTTATGCAATAGTTCAGTCTTTGAAGAAATGGAGACATTATTTGTTGCCAAAGGAGTTTGTTTTATATACTGCTCATCAGGCTTTGCAGTATCTTAATAGTCAAGGAAAGTTGAATCAAAGGCACTTAAAATGGGTTGAATTTTTGCAGAGCTATACTTTTGTTTTGAAGCATAGGAGTGGGAAGTCCAACAGAGTTGTAGATGCCTTGAGCAGAAGGCAAAATTTGTTGACAGAAATGAAGATAGAGGTTGTTGGGTTTGGAGAGCTCAAAAGTTTGTATCTTGAAGATCTAGATTTTGCAGAGGCCTGGAAAGCTTGTTTGGAACCTGTTACTTTGGACATGACAAAATGGTTGGATTTCATAATCCAAGATGGCATGTTGTTTAGAGGAAGCCAGTTGTGCATTCCAAGGAGTTCCATGAGAGAGAACCTGATCAAGGAGAGGTATAGTGGAGAATTGGCTGGACACTTTGGTCGAGATAAGACCATTGCTATTGTTGTTGAAAATTATTATTGGCCACAGTTGCAGCAAGATGTGAGGAAATTTGTGCAAAGTTGCAGAGTGTGTCAGATGGCAAAAGGAACAAGTTAGAATATAGGGCTATATCAGCTATTACTTGTACCAGAGAAGCCATGGGATGATATCAGTATGGATTTTGTTCTTGGTTTACCAAGGACACAAAGAGGACATGATTCTATTTTTGTGGTGGTGGACAGATTCTTAAATATGGTTCATTTTATTTCTTGCAAGAAGACTAATGATGCGGTTCATATTGTAGAGTTATTTTTCAAGGAGGTGGTGAGATTACACAGTCTACCAAAGAGCATTATTTCAAATTGAGATACCAAGTTTGTTGGTTATTTTTAGAGGACATTGTGGAAGAAGTTGAAGATAGATTTGAAGTTTAGTTATGCACACCATCTACAGACTGATGGACAGACTGAAGTGGTGAATAGGAGTTTGGGTAACCTGCTATGATGCTTAGTAGGAGATAAGCCCAAGGGATGGGATTTGATTTTACCATAGGCAGAATTTGCTTACAACAATTTTGTCAATAGGAGTATTGGTAAATCACCATTCCATATTGTATATGGGAATAGTCCAAGAAATGCTTCAGAGTAAAGGAATTTGGACAAAGGAGAAAAGACAAGTGCCGAGGCTGAAGACTTTGTAGAACACATGAAGAATTTGCATGAAGAAGTGAAAAGGCACATTAACAAGATGAATATTCAGTACAAGGCTAAGGCAGATCAAAAGAGGAGATATAAGGAGTTCTAGGTAGGAGATGAAGTCATGGTTCACTTAAGAAAAGAAAGGTTCCCAATTGGAACATACAATAAGCTAAAAATGAAGAAATTTGGACCATGCATAATTTTGAAGAAACATGATGCAGGAAATGCATATGAGGTAGAGCTGTTGAGTGGGATCAACATTTCCCCTATTTTCAACATTGATGATTTATCAAAATATCATGAAGGTGGAACAGAGGATGGACCAATAGAAGAACAGTGGAGTATTCCGGTATTATAGCCATGTGGGAAGAAGTACTCAGAACAAGCAATATGAAGAATATCTGGTGAAATAGAAAGGAAGGCCTATTAAAGATTCTTCTTGGTTGTCTAAGGCAAAGGTTGACCATTTGGGTTTTCCTCACACAAACACATGAGACGTGATAGGGTCACTTCCCAAATTACCCTGGGTGTCTGATGCAGGAGCATCCAGTGGTGTAAGGGTAATCTTACATCACCCAAAAAAAAGATGTGTTTCAAAATTGTTGATGTTCTTTCCATTTATTTTCAAAATTTGTGGTTCTGGTTCCATAATCGCTTGAATAATGATGTAGAACTTTTAGTTTTTCCAAACTGTTAAAAATAGTAACTTGCTATTTTTAGAAAGTTTGCATTTGGGCATGGATTGAAGTCAAAATTTATAGGAAGTTACATAACAAAAATATAATACCTTTGGCGAAGGAATCACACAAAGATCATTTGCGAGCTGAAAGATATTAAAGTTTCTGTTTCCTGAAAAATGCCTGAAAATTATTCAAACTCAGGTTTGAGGCACTAAATGGCCCCATGGGCCCGAAAATGTCTACAACCAACAGAGCCCATTCTTAGCATGTAGAGCACTCTGTGAGCTTTCTGACGCATAAAATGGTTCGTCAATCAGACACCTGGATCAAAAGTTATGGCTCTTGAAAGTTGACCTATTTTTGGAGGAAGATGCAAATTTTGAAATTAGGTTGTTGGCCGCCAAAAAGGTTATTAATAACCATTTTTGGGAACCCTGGGAGCTAGTAGAGTTAAGGGGGCAAGTGTAGAGTCAAGAATAGGTAGGAAAATAGAAACCCTAGCTGATTTGGGGTTACAGAACACTGATGGTTCCAGAGTCTTGGGAGAGGAATCTGTAATGTGTTGCAACCTGTAGAGGGTTGATTCCTCTAAATGTATTTGAGCTTCTGTAATGTAATAAGTTGTCTAAATCAATAAAGAAAGTTCTATTTTTTGTGTGCAATTTCTATTGTTGTGTGTTTTATGATTTACCCCCTTCATCACAGACAAAGGATGTGTGAGCTAGAACTAGAAGATGCTAGCGACTATGCTATTTTTCAACTAGAAGGATGTTGAGTCAAAGATGCTAGAATATTCTTCTTGCCAACTCTATCTCACAGAATGATTACCAATTGGTAATCATGTGACACCAATCTAGACCATTAATTATTATGAATGGTTCCTAACCATTGGATCAAATGTAACTATTTTGGGCCTTATTCCATAAAAGGACCATGACCTCTCTTTTCAAAGGGAGATTGAATTGTTGAAACTAAGGGAGATTGAAATATTCCAATTCTAACCACAAGTTTATGATTTTCTGCAACTTGGTGAATTCTCTCGCAAGTTTCTTTCTCAAGACCTTTGTAAATGTACATTTTCTTTGCATACTTGAGGAAGATGAAGCTGTAGATTGTCTCTTGATTGTACATCCTATGTAATCTTCCATTTGATTTATGGATATGTAATAGTGAACGTTGCATTCTATAGAAGTTCTTTCATTTTATTGCATATTGTTGTCAACTTCCTTTGAAGATTTGCACTGATCATTTGTATATGTGGAACATCCTGGTGAAGTATGATTTAGTTTTCTTCTTTTCATTACAGTATCAGAGCATGTATGTGGATCATTGGTCAAAATTAAGTAATTTTAGGAACTTAATCTCTAAAATCTATTTTCTTAGTTTCAATTTCATATAGTTAACCATAGAATAATTGCAAACAATGATGAATCATAAGCAAATATAGTGAGAATATGCTGAATTAGTAGAAATAATTGTATATCTAGAACATATTACATTAAGAACTACACATCATAGTGAAGATCATGCACATAATGGCAAATTATAGTGAAATACATACTTATAGGCACAATCTTTGAGCAAATATAAAGTGCAAAAGTATAGATTAGTTCAGATAGAGATAATATTAAAAGAACTAATCAATTTGGCAATATCTTTATAATTAGTCCAAATTAGGGACATATTCAAGTGAATTGCTCAAATTTAGGATCAAATTGACATTTATTTTCTTAAATCCTGGCTTAATAGTGTAAGATTTTACAGAATTGTTGAAGTTTTGTGCAGAGTAGGCATAAATAACAAGATATTTGAAGGAATATTTAAGAACTTTGCATGAATTATCAAAGCATGTAAGGCCCCAAAATGATTAACAACAACACACATAAACCCTGAGTGATTGTTAGAAGGTCAAGTCCTGACCAATGGAGACTTAGGATCATAAATTCATCTTGAATTTATCATATCTTTCAATATGATAAAGGTTTGTTGTGTAAACTTTAATTCATGTTAATGAGACTATAATCATCATCAACACGTTCTTTTTAAAAAAATTATAGTTTCTTTCTAGCCAAATATGTCAAATTACTAGTGAAGGACTAATTTCTCAAATGCATGCAAATGTAGAATCAAAACAAAGAGTTAGCCAACTTTTGAAGTGATCTAAAAGTAAGGAAAGGGTGCAGGCCAATTCAATTTATGACAAAGCCATTTCCAACATCTATTACTAAAAGAACAATTGAGAAGAATGTGATCTACATCTTCTTCCATCTCACCAAAAAGAACACATCTAAAAGAAGGAGAGATTCCTATTTTATGAAATCTTTTGCTTGTTAGAATTCTATTATGAAGTGCAAGCTAAGAAAAAGCCCTGACTTTCGGATGGTAGGTGTATAATGAAAAAAAATTGGATTTGCAAATGGAAATGATCAAACAATGAAATGCATAACCCAAACCCAAATCATTCAATACCTCGAAGATGCAAGATGAGCTTGATTGATTGATCGCTTTGTTGTGTTGATTGCTCGATTCCATAGCATAATGTTGATAGAGAGATAGGTGATGGTGATGGTTAATGGTTGATAGATGCAAGCTAGATGGATTGAAAGAGGATGGATGATGGTTTGAGATGAAAATTTAGTAGAGTGAGGTTCCATGAAGAAGAATCCTCAATCTTCTAATAGCTCATAGATGGCTTGATTTATAGGCTTGTCTTGGCTCAAATGGATGGCTAGGATCAATTAGGGCTTTAGATGAAATGGATGGATAGGATTAAGTTAGGTTTCCTTGCACATTAAGAAATTGTAGTACAATTGACATGTGGCAAGGGAAGATAAGGCTTAGGTGTGCTTGTGTAGATAAATACTAAAATTAGGTCACATTAGTTGTGCATGTGAAAGATAAAAGTTGTACTACAACACATGATTGACTGGACAAGTGTTGGAATGTGGTGAAAGGTGAGGACTTAAAATAAAATATTTGAATTAGTTGGGATATAGTTGGAAATTAATTAAATAAATAAAATTTATTTAATTAATTGGGATGAGGATAGGATATGATTGGGATGTGATGTGGAATTAATTAAATAAATAAAATTTATTTAATTAATTGGCTAAGTAGGATGAGGATGGGATTGAATGGGATTTTAATTAAATAAATAAAATTTATTTAATTAATTGGCTTAATGGATGAATGGGATTAAGAATGGGATTAGGACAAAATGGCTTATGATGTCTAGGATAATGTTTTACCAAGGTGTTGCAAGACATACACAAATTTGGGACAAATTTGGGTGTCTACAGTAGGCATTACTCCAATAAATTTTGAAGAGTTAGTTTGCTTTAATATTTGCAACTATAAATTTATATCCTTGACTTAGCAAGTATATGTTGGACTTGGATGTAACCTAATTGACCTTGTCTTCCACCCTAGAAGCTATGATAACCCTTTGCGCTAAGATGTCATGGAGGATTTATTTTTGGTTAATGGGGAAGTTATAGTCATCAAAGGATCACCATTTGGTTTTACCCCTATTGATTAGAGCTTGCAAATCCCAACATTTCCACACTTTATCTCCTAATATTTGATAACAAAGGATAACCATGTTCCAAGAATCCCCCCAGAAGGTGGCTTTGTTCCCCTTGTGAACTATCCATGTTATTTTTTGTCAAAATAACTTCTCTACCTTGCATAATAAAATTCCATATCCACAAGCCCTTAGGTCGATTTGCCACTATAAATATCCCCTCCTTATCATGATAGTCTAAATATTTGGCTTGCATAAATTTGACCCATTTTGCCTCTGATTTGAAATACATATTCCATGCCAATTTGGCACTAAGAGCTTGGTTTTGAGTCTCCAAAATTAATATTCCAGTAGCCCCCATATCTTTTGTTGACAAATATTTTCTAATGAAATTAAGGAAATCCTTTTCTTATCTACAGCTTATTGCCATATAAATTCCCCAATAAACTTTTCTATATTATATTTGACCCCTCAAGAAATATTCAAGATCGGCATCATATAAATGGGTACTATACTACCTTTACCAGAGTGAGATTTCCAACAATAGTTAAACATTGGCCTTTCCATGGATTTTCTTCTTGGTTACCATATATATTCTTCCAAAGGTCATTTCTATCAATGCCTAAGAAAAGTGGTAGACCCATGTACTTTCTTGGAAGTGTTTCCATCTTAAAGCAAGGATCCCAATAATCCTTCTTTGAACAACTTTAGAAGTGAAGAAAAAGAAACCTTTGACTTCATCTCATTAATGGACTATCTAGAAGCATCACAATAAGCTTTGATTGTGTCACTAATAGCTCTATCTTATATGCTACTAAAGCATGCCTAAACAACATTGTATCATATGCAAATAGGGAATGAGTGAAAGAGTCTTGTATCATTAGCAATTAGATACCTATCCAATTCATTCTTTACTTTTTTTCTTTAATAGCCCAGCTGAGAGCTTCTACAATCGATATAAAAAGGGTAAGGGGATAATGTATCCCCTTATCTCAAACCTTGATTAGGAGAGAAGGAACCAACAACATTACCATTCACTAAAACTGAGTATCTGACACTTGATATACATGAGTGAATCCATTTGTACCATACCCTTGAGAATCCCACTTGAGAGAGCACGTGTAGAAGGAAATCCTAGCTGACCTTGTTCTAAGATTTTGCCATATCTAATTTAATAACCATGAAAGATATTTTGAGGTCCTAGATGGAGTGAAAAATCTCATGCATGATGATAGCTCCTTCAACTATCTCTCTCCTAGGCACAAAACCACCTTGTTCTTTTGATATAATTTGAGGAAGAAATATACCCAAGTTTGATGCCATAGCTTTATAAATGAATTTATATATACTATTGCAAAGGGAGATAACTCTAAATTAAGCAAAACTTGATGGACATTTTGTTTTTGGAATGAGAGATATGAGGGAGGTGTTAATTTCTTTTAGAATATTATTGTGCTTTCTTATCTCTTCCATTGCCAATAAAACATCCCTACCTATAAATCCCCAACATTTTTGAAAAAAGGTCCCAGTGAATCTATCAGGACTAGGAGCCTTGTCCCTTGACATCGATGTAACTACCAAACAAACTTCTTCTAAGGTAAACTCTTTCATTAAACTTTCATTTTTTCATCATTAACAAACTTAGAAATGGACATTGAAATTGAATCATAATGAGATTGAAGTGTCTAGCACCTTCACTAGTTAGCACACCCTTGAAATAATTTATTGCAGGCTCTTCTTGAATTTCTTCTAGCAACAACGTGTAATGATTGTCAGTTTTCTTGATGTAGTGGATAAATTTGATTGTTCTTTTGATTCTAGTTGATATATGAAATAATTTTGTGTTATGATCACCCTCTTTGACCTAGGTTTCTCTAGATTTCTACTTCCAATAAATTTCTTCTCTAAGTAGAATTTCCTGCATTTCCTCTTTTAGGGACTTTTCCTCATGAGAAACCACATCAGTCAAGCTATGTGAGATTATATGTGCTGAGATTACATAAATACGATCTTAAATTAGATAGCTTTTTCCTTGAAAATATTCTTGAAGTGACAAACATTCCACTTCCTCACTTGCTCTTTTATGCATTTAAGCTTATGTACCAATTGATACATTCTAGAACTCTTGACAAATGGAGAAGAGATCCACTATATTTCCAATAGTGGTAAGAGGCATGGATCTCTACTCCACATTTCTTCAAATTTAAAGGCATACCTTCTATTAAAATTTTAATGTTTGTATTCCAAACATATTTGATAATGATCAGAACCAGGTAGTGATACAATGGTACTGATGAACTTTTGAAGACCTTCCAGGCACTTATGTGAGATGAGGAACCTATCTAGTCTCTTTGCTATGAGACTAAAATCTTTGGACTTCTATTTGTCCAAGTGAATTTTACATACTTTAGGATACAATCAAATAGATTATTCAAATTGATCAAATCCTTGAAATCCTCCATGCTTTTAGATGGTGGAATAATTCCACTTGATTTTTCTTCTAGATCTACAATGGCATTAAAACCTCCTCCTATAATCACCATCTCATCTTTTAATGCGAGAAGTATAGAGATAATAGTCTTGCATAATTTACACATTTTAGTGGTGCCTTTTGGGCCATAAATATTAATCACCCATAGATTTGAGTTTATAATATATTTGTTGTATTTACCAAGAATCCAGTTTTCTCCTCTTACAATTATTTCCATCTCTGTAAGGATATTTTTGTTTGTTAGAATGGCTAAACCCCCTGAAGAAACATTTGTGACCACCACTTATGTATTCCACAAGTTCCACTCCTAAAAAGTCTATTCCCCTTGAACCCTTGAAAAATTTGTTTCCTACAAAAATATTATGTCTACCTTTCAATTATCTAACTAACATCTAATTAGACATCTTTTGTTAGGGGCAGTAATGCCCCTAACATTCTATGAGAGGACGTTAATTTCACCTGAGGCTCGAGTTTCCCAGTCTCCTTGATCTTAGTGATTTTTCAATCGTAGTTTGAATCCCTACTGTGATTTCCTCATCTATCTTTGTAGGCCTATTTTGTGATCCTTACCTTTCTATCCTGGAGTGCAACTTCCAATTTTTTATTCCAATAGTGTTTGTGAGATGGATAATTTTTTTCCACTTGGGACTCCTACTATTCATGGAGGACTTGATTTTTCAAATCATCACATCTATCATTTCCAAATTTTAGAATAACTTCCTCCAGCATAGAGTTAATATTGGTTTCCATACCCCTAATATCCTCAATTTCATCTATTTTGTCTTACTCATAATCCTTTTCACACTCCTTGAGAGGTGAGACCATGGGGGAAAATATTTGTAGACTTTCAGTGTTGAACTACTCTTGGTCTTCCCCATTTGTGAATCCTTGGCCATTACCTTCCATATCTTTGAGGTTTTCTCGACTCATCTCATTGTTATTGTTGTTTACCAAGTTAGGGTATTTTGAAAGGTCATTTTGAGATTGTTTGACTTGTTGCTAAGATATGTGTTGCATTTGTAATTTCCCAAATCCCATATAGTTTATACATCTAGTTTCAGGACTCTCATAGTAGATCTCTTGATCCCATTCCCCTTTAGAGGTTTGAAGTTTGATGTTCTTGGGGAAACCCTTCTTTATTTCTAGAAGGATACAAATCCTAATACATTCTATATCCAACAATGACTGTACTTCATCCTTGGTCTGAAAAGTACCTATAGAGTCCCCTATTAGCCTCAAAATTTTATCATCTCTATAATCTAAAGGTAGATTTTTTAGTTTTATTCAAAAGGGTGCATGAGAGATCACTACATTTGAAGCATTGAAATTTGGTTTCCATGGTTGCATGTATAGCCCTACTTCTTCATAGAACCAGAAATTTTTCTAAAATACAAGCTCCTTGACTTCTTTTCTCAAAAATATGACAATAAAGAATCCTTCCTCAAGCATAATTAATTTCCTCACTCTTACGATAGTTCATTTTAATCCATACCAACAAATCATTTTTCAAGGAAGGGGTCTTCTAGAACTTACCAATTAATGTACTCTCCTTGAGTATGCCCATCTTATCTCCTACCAATTACTCTAAAATGTGCACTTGAAGCTTGATATTGTTATGTCAAAATTTTTCCTCTTGCATGGAATGACACAATTTCTCATAGTTTAGCTCCTCTCCTTTGGTGTCCTTTCAACATGTTTGTTTCTGACCTCCCTAAACTGTGATTGACCTATAGCTAACTGAAGAAATGTCATATTCTGAAGCAACTGATGAATGAACCTAAAAAGAAACTTTGGATTTTGGACACCTGGACCTCCTGAATGTAGGCTTGATGGACAAATTAGGGCTTGGACATGGGCGCTTGTGCCCTTGTCTTGCCCTATTTTTTTGGGCCTTGAATTTTGGTGGGGTGTCGACTTCCACCGTGCACCTTAGGATTCTGATTTCAAATTTTAGTTTTCGTTCGATGTTGACATGTTACTTCAAATATTTGAATTTCTAAGGTTAGGTATTTGAAGACAATTGAAAATCATTTTATCACACATAGTCTATATGCAAGCTTTCTATGCCAAAACTCTAAAATTTTTGCTATTGAAGATTAGCAACTTGTTGAAGATCTTTAAAGATATTGAAGATTGCTATCATGGAGATATTTGATGGAGATTAGGAATAAAGATCTTGAGACTATCTTGATCTTCCTAGGGTTTGTAAAACCTTTTGTACAATCAGGAGAAGGGTTGAAGCCTCCAACTTGAGCTTGGGAATCCTCTGTAAAGATGGCTTCCTCACCTTCTTATTCTAAAGTCTTCATTGTTCTCATCTCGTTGAGGTGATATTATTGTTGTTCCTTGAGTGAAGCAAGGTGTTGATCTTTCCTTGATGCTTAAGTCATCTGGGGTTTTGCATTTTTTGCATACACATATGATAGATGAGCATAGACATCTGTAGATCTTTATCATTGGCTATTGTTGAGGTAGGAATACTAAAAACGGGGCTTGACTGAGGCAAGCTCCTATATATCCACAACCATATTTCTCCTTCTTTTATATGTGTAGGTCATATTTGAAAAGATCTGCCGAAAAGGAGTGGTAGAATGGTGGATATCATGGATATAGTCATCGCACAGCTTTAAATTTTGGCATCGCAAAATATTTGGGATGAAAGAGGGATCACCCTTGTCTAATTGGGCATTTATTTCAAGATCTAGGAATCTATGAAGACTCTCTGTCACCTGGTATATAAGATTTCATATTGCAGAAAATTTTAGGACAAAAGAGGGATCGCCCTTTCCCATCAGGCTTTATTTTATGGGTACAAACTCTATGTGATCCCTATTCGGTGTTTCTCTAATTTGTTGATCAATAAGTGTGTAAAAAATCAATCTATTATAGCAATAAGTGATAATTAGGGTTTCATGCTTTGTGAGTTTCATAGGCTTGTGAAAACCGTATCAAATGAATCTATTCAATCACAACTAGCATAATAAGGACCTAGGAAATCTGTAGCTTGATCCTTCATAGTGAGCAAGGTCAGTCCCTATTTCCTTAATGTTTAGTGAGTGAAATAAGGACTTGATATGGTTCAGATAAACTATCATAATCCCACTTTTTCCTCTAAACATTTTGATGAACCTATGCTCTAAAATAATTTACATCCTTTTTAACATTAGATCTGAAATAGTTTTATGTCCTTAATAACATTTAGATTGCAAACCCTCTTTTATGAAAATTGTATATATTGAATCTTGCTTGATATCTTTAGACTTTCATTAAAAGAGTTTGAAATTACAACTTTATAATTTGTATAGTGATAACTTGTTTCATTTTCACAAAGTTTATACTATATTACTTTACATTTAAGTCTTGGCTGAATTAGAACATGTTATAATGTCGAATTACTTTTTGCAAGACTTTAATGTGTATGATGACCCATTTAGTTGTGATGACTTCAATATGTTGGATGAATCCCTTGAGGACTTTATCTCGATTGAATATTCCACTGCGACTCCTAAATCGTCATTGTTTCAAATATTAGTACATGCAATCTATGTTCCTAAATGCCAAGAAGAACCCATGAAGCCAAAGATAGTGGTCAACCTATGTTTAGATGTGGTTAAACCACACTCTAAACTGGTGCTCATTGTTAGAGGTCTTTCACCTTCATCTCAACCTCCTGATTACATCTATAACTATGCTAAATAATTAACACATCGAAGTTCACAACCTAGTCACACTATGGTTGCTCATACATATAATACTTAGAATAACAAACAAAGCAAACAATAATCAAGCATTCTAATATCTTACCAACTTCTTTACCTATGCTTCCTCAAGCACCTCATCTAACACATAAAGTTGGTCAAGATTATGATCTTGTTGAGCAGCTTCATGCTACTCCTACTAAGATTTCTCTTTGGGAACTTATACAAACTTTGCCTACATACCATGGAATGTTCCAAGAAGCTTTACAAAAGGTGATTGCACCATCCACTGTTAAGCTGAATGATGTAGCAACTCTCTTAGATTGTATGCATGTGACAAAAATAGACATTTTGTTTCAACAACATGAGTTTCCTTGTATTGAAGTTCAAAATCAGTATGATCCTTTGATTATCTTCATTCCAATAAACAAGAAATTGATCAAGTGAGTTATGATTGAGAATGGATCGGCTCTTAATATTTGTAGTATTGAATTATTACATAAAATTAAGGTTGATGCCTCTTTGATTAAACTAGATAGACTCAGCATTTGTGGCTTTGATAATGTTAGAAGACAGTCTATAGGTAGCATAACTTTACCAGTACAAGTTGGGCCTGTGACTTTATCTACTTTGATTCATGTCATGCCTGGTTCTTTATCATACAACATGATTATTGGTTGATCTTGGATTCACGCATTGGGGGCAGTTCCATCTACCCTTTATCACTCAATTAAGTTTATCTATAAAAATAAACTTTATACTAATGAAGTCAATCCTGAGCCAGATGATTGTTTACAAATTGAATTACAAAACCAAGTTGCTCACCATAAGATTCTAAATAACTTGAAAATTGATCCATCAACTCCTCTTGCTACAGATAATGTTGTGCAAGATTCCAAACAATTGAATGCATTCCTTGGTGACGATTGGGCTTCATTAGATTTTACATCTCCCTCTACAAGAGAATATAAAATTAACAACTCTAATCCTGAAACATCAAATGTTGCATCAATTTCATCTAAAAATTCAAGTCAGAAATCTAAAGTTTCTTTGGTAACAAACACAAATAACACTCTTACTTATACTACAAATTATGAGACCTATGAGGCTCCACCTTCTTCTAGAGAAATGGCCTCTCTTTATGGTCAAGGATTTCAGATCCTTTATAAGAATTGTGACTATGTAGGTAATGGTTGTGGTATTAATCAACAAGGAATTCGAGTACCTATAGAATCTAGTTTGCAACATTACTCAAGTGGCATTGGATATAATCCTTTCAAGGAACCAAAGCTCGTAGACATCCTAATATTAATGTGAACACAATATCAACACTTAATTTGATATATCCTAAGATGATTGACACCAATTGTCCTCCATGAGGCATTCCTTTGGATACCTTTTTGACAGATGAAGCAATAATTGAAATCTTGGGAGCTTATGATAATTTTCCCCATTATCATCATAAATGAGGATTACCTTATCATTTAAATAATGATGCATACTTCAAAAAATCCACTTGTTCGATAAATGCTACTCTAAAATCTAAGGAAGAAATTGAAGAACTACCATAATCACCCAACCTCATAGAACCCAGTAAATTACTTAATGGAAAAACTGTTGAAATTTCTATGGACAAAGATAACACTAAAAAGTTTATCCCTATAGGCAATTGTTTAAGTATAGAAGAGAGAAAATATGACCAACCTTTTACATGAATTTTTAGATTTATTTGATTGGAACTATTTGGATATGCCTGGTATTGATCCTCAAATTGTAACACATAACATTGTACTAAAACTGGATGTGAAGCAATTTAAACAAAAGATCCATAAGATGAATCCTAAGGTTGCATTGTTAGTTAAGGCTGAGATAGAAAATATGTTACAAGCTAGTTTTATCAGTCCTATTGATTACTCACCTTGGATTTTGAATATTGTCAATGTCGCTAAACCCGATGGCCATATTCAGCTGTATACCGATTTTAGGGATCTAAATCTTGCTTCTTTAAAAGATGATGATCGTTGATTCAATAGCTGGCCATGAATTACTTTCCTTTATGGATGGTTTTTTCAGGATATAATCAAATTTTTATCAATCCTCTAGATCAATATAAAACAACTTTCATAACAACTTGGGGTATATTTTATTGGGTGGTCATGCCATTTGGATTAATGAATGCTGGAGCAACTTATCAATGGGCTATGACTCTTCTTTTTCATGATTACATGTGTAGACACCTAAAATTGTCCCATTCCTAGATCAGACATTCATCTGCCATACTTCACTATTAAATAATTCCTAATTATTTGATTAAGTTCATCTATCGATCACCATCAATTTATCCTCCATAATTAATTAAATAATCATTAATTAAATAATTATGATTATTTAATTAAATCAATTTTTCTCCTCACATTAATTAAATAAGTAATTTAAATTTATTTAATTAAAGCTAGTATTCTATTTCTTCAAAATAAATAAAATTTAATATTTTATTTATTTATCCATGTGCATGAAATTAAATGATTTATTTATTTAATTTCCTATTATTCCCTCTCCTCCATAATTTACTCACAATCAGTTTGGATAACTAATCAATCAAATTAGTTAACTAAATCAATCAAATCAGTTAATAGGTTAGTTAATCTAGTCAACTCCTTAATTAGATCTATTAACTCCCCTGATGCATGAGAGGACAAGGACACTTGTCACTCTTTCATTCGTGCACATCCTCTCAACCATTCTTAGCCATTGATCTCTCAGATCATCCACAACCGATGATCTTCATCCCTGAGGCTCTATAAATAAAATGTTCTACAAACCATCTAGAAACCATCTAGGCCTCTCTAATCTTCATATGACATCACAATGCAGAAATCACTCTAGATCTTATCATCCTCATATCACAAAGTTATGTTGTTCAATTGAGCAATCCACATAATTAAAGAGCAAAGAGCAATCGATTGGAGTAGGGTGCACTTTAGTATGCTTGATCGGTGAAGTCAAATTTGTTTATGCAATGGAAAGTTGAATTATACTTGATTTCAATTTCTTCCGTTTATGTTTGCATTGCAAATTTCACCTATCACATTTTGGCACGCCCATAGCTCTAACCCTCACCTTTTGCAGGTTTTGTGTGTTTAAATTTGTATATCTAACATTATTTTTGTCAAGTTGTTTCAAAAACCAACTTTTGCAGGTTGTCTCCTACGCAAAATCTGACGTCATCGTTGAGTCCGAGAGGCCTCGGAGATGACTTTTCACATAAAATAGTCCAGGGTTCCGAAACTGTCAAATTTTGCAAATTTTCTTTTAGTTTCAGCCCATTTGAACGATCATACTGTACGGATCTGTATAGATTCATACGGTCCCTGCATCAATTTGTGGCTTCTGTGACATTTTTCTTTCCATCCTTTGTTCATCGGTTCATGTTGCAAATTTTTGTTTTGTCTGTGGTTTTGGCATTTAAACCTATCCCTACCAACTGCATTTCTTTCTTTCTCCGGTCGCCATTTCAAACCTCTACCGACTACCTGCTAAACCCTCTATCACCATTTCAATCCCCAACCCAACTCCTTGTGTCGCCACCTTGTTTTGTACTGTCCACCGACCTGCTCAGATCTCCCACCTCTCACAATCCCGTAGATCCCTCGACATCTCCCCTCAGTCTGTCGTCATTGTATTCTTGCCCACCTCCTCTCAAACCTTCTATCGTTCTCTGATCTCCACTCAATCTTGTATCCTCCGCCGACCTTCCACCCCTGATATCCCTGTTGCGAGATCTGTCAACAACCTTAGTTGACATAGCCCACAGGCACTTAAATCTTCAGCAGTAGATTTAATACATACCACTGGCTGTTATATAAAATCCATCGCCTGGCAGCTTTCGCAGAGGTAAAATCCATGGCAGCGTACACCACCCACAGGTGATATCACTTCCATGGTTTAAAGTCTTCCGGTGGCCTTATCTCGTAGGTAATAAAATCTCTGCCCAGCAACATTTAGATCCACCTCTTCCATCGCTCCATATCCGTCTGCCTCTGTCAATCCTTCACAGCAGTCTCGACCTCCACCGGGATCTGTCCCTTCCCTTTACTAAAGTTTTAATATATTTCTTCTTTCAAGTTTCGAATAAAGTTTTAAACGTGAGATTTCCTATTTTTCACTTAGTTTCATATAGTATTTAGATTTTACTTTTAGTTTTCATTTAGAATTAGCTTTTAGATTTTACTTTTAATATTAATATATATTTTTTGGGCTAGAGTTTTAATATTAATATATATTTTTTGGGCTAGATTTTTAATATTAATTTAGAATTAATTTAGCTTTTCATATTACTTTTAATTTAGATTTTTTAGTATTAATTTAGAATTAATTTAGCTTTTCATATTACTTTTAATTTAGATTTAATTTAGACTTTTATTTTTAATTTAGAATTAATTTAGCTTTTTAATATTATTTTTAATTTAGATTTTTCATTTAAAATTTATTTATTAATATTAATTATAAATTAGTTGTTAGTTTAGATTTTAATTTAGTTTTTAATATTAACTTAGATTATCATTTTATTTTATTTAGTATTAATTTCTTTTTTTAAAATCTAGATTAATTGTGCTATAGTTTTAGTTTCCTTTTCTCATTCTAATATAGTTAGATTTTAATGTAGTTTAAATTTTTAGGTTTTTTTTTTAGATTAGTTAGGTCATTTTGTTTTTGACCATATAATCATTTTTTGCATTTTACTAGTCATTATAGTCTATTTTTTTCACTAACTTTTTGGTTGCAGCCATATCGTTTGACGAAGAAAATTTTTAAAACTACTCACAAGTGGGTTGCAGGGTCTTGTTTGTCAAAGATATCATTTGAAACCTTCTGCTTACTTTATCTAGTGGACCTGATTATGGCTTGCGGTGTATGCCTCATCATCAAACTTGAAAACACATTTCTAGGTGCACTCAACATAACTCATCTTTCATTACAACAAAAACTTGTTCGCAATCACACTTCAATTTGGGCTTTATAATGAACAATTGTTTGCAAATACACTTTGAAATTGGGCTTAAAATACACATGTGTCTTCCTCATCACATTTTGATTTAGGATTAAAACGAACATGTGTCTGACTTGTTTGGTGGATTTGAGTGTGATTGAGGGTGTGTATGCTCTTCTCATGCACTTTGTGTGATCTTGAGAATCAAAAACATCTTTCATCCATTCATCTTCACAACACACATTTCAATTTCTAAGGGAAAATATACATTGCAAGTGTGAATCTAGTGTGTGTGTATGCTCTCTCCTTGCACCTCAAGGTGACCTTAGAGATCAAAAGCACCCACTTGATTTGTTTTTGTCAACCTTCCTAGGAGGCCTTTTTGGAGAAACACCACTCCAAGGGACGACCTTAACTCTAGCATTCTGGCAGCATCTAAAAAGTAAGGAGTGAATCAAAAGGCACACATCTTGGAAGTTGAAATCTTGTCATTTAGGCTAAGCCCCTAGGAACTTTATACCTTGGGGAAGTGAAGGTGAAAGGTGGGTTACCCTCTTCTCCTAGTTGTGTTGCATTATTTCACTTTCATTTCATGGAATTGGGCCCCCCGTACCTTGTGTATATTGGGGATATTCCTAGACTACTTGTGTATCCTAGACTAAGACCTATTGGCCATACCCACTTAATTAATATTAGGCTTGTTGATGTATCCTTGAGTGTCTTCATAATCATACTAATCAATCTTGAAATACAAACTTGCCATTGTGTCTTATGTGTGTGATTCATGCATGTGCATGTGAAATCTCTTATTTGAATATTGCCTACATCAAGATCTCAACACAATAACACGTTCCACATCATCCTAAACATTCTTGTCATCAAATCCATCCTAACGCAAGTCATCTTCATCATAATCCAAACCCGCATCATCTTACTTGTCATATCCACACCTTAATAATCATTATCCACCTCAATTCATTTTGATAGTCTACCTGTATCTTTCACCCCTACCTATCCTCTTGAGGGGCATCATTCCAAATCATCCACACCATCATCCCAATCTATCCATTCTTTATCATCCTTAATAAAATGGTTATGACATTAGAAAACAAGAACTATGAGGATGATCGTTATGGTGTTCAAAGAATGTTTGATGAACTTAAGAGGTTATATGGAAAAGAATAAATCATACAAGATCAACAAATTGCCACTCAATCCTATGTGTCATCCCCCTTAACTTCATACCAACCAACTACACATCATGTTACCCCTACATCAACCTATCCCACTTCTTCCATTGTTAACCCCTACATATATCAATCCATACCTCAAGAACATCTAACCCAACCTAATCCAACCACTAATTATGTTACCCCTATATCAACCTATACCACTTCTTCCATTGTTAACCCCTACCTATATCAATCCATACCTCAAGAACATATAACCAAACCTAATCCAACCACCAATCATGATACCCCTACATCAACCTATACTGCTTATTCCATTGTTAACCCCTACCTATATCAATCCATACCTCAAGAACATCTAACCCAACCTAATTCAACCACCAATCATGTTACCCCTACATCAATCTATCACACTTCTTCCATTGTTAACCCCTATCCATATCAATCCATACCTCAAGAACATCTAACCCAACCAACCACACATCATGTTACCCCTACAACAACCTATTCAACTTCTTCCATTGTTAACCCATATCTATATCAATCCATACCTCAAAAACATCTAACTCCTTATCTCAACAGTTTGCCTCACCACCAAATCCATTCACAAAGATATCAAGTTCCTTCACAACAAGAACACGCTAGTCTAAGTTACCCTTTGCACCAAAATCAAGTGTCCTTAAGTCCTTCTGGAACCTTTGGCAAGGGGAACACCACTCTATCTTATGCATCCTATGGGTACCCTACATCATCATCCAATCAAATTCCAATCCAAGAGCCTACTAGTCCTATCCCAACACCTCCATGTAATCCCTACCATAGTCCATTGGTCCATAAACCTTCTAATCCATCAAGCCCTTCATTACCTTTGTCCCCATGTTCCTCCAATCTTCCATGAAAGGATCCCTCATAGATGACCCTACAATAATTGATGCAAATAACATCGATTAAGCTACAACCGATAAAACCATCCAATTCCAATCCTGGTATGCCTAATATCATTATCCCTCCACCTAATCCTAATCATAAGCCTACAACATCTACTATTATTCCTTCACCTAATCCTAATCCTAAGCCTACAACACCATCCACCATTATTATTCATCTATTAGATTGCCCATCCACCCATACATTTATGAAGGATGTGATCCAATGGCTATTAGCAAGGAATCAACCACTTCCATGTCATCAAAAACCTATCCAAGAGCCTATAAAAGAACCTTCAAACATCCTATCCATTCCTTTAACCCCATCATGTACTCCACAACCCATCAAGCCTATTGAAGAGTCTCCTACCATGAGTCCAAGTCAAGATTCATTCTACCCTCATGTTGTTGACCATCTAGAACCTATCACGCTTATCCAAGAGTCTTCTACCTCCACTTCCATTCAATAAAATCAAGAGTTATGTCAAGAGTATAATCTAAAGCATGTGGATTCATTAATCCCTCATCCAAATAAAGAACAAAGAACTTCCACTCATCCTCTCCATAATTCTCTTTACAATCAAGATATTATCTATATGATCAAGTTACTACCCATGAGCAATTAATCCAAATTCATATCCAAGCTCACTATCACATTATCTATGTTAATCCTCTCTGACCAAGAGACTATCCATGAGAAAATTGATCCTATCCATAATCTCACAACCATCCATGCCCATCCTCCACCTAGTCCTATCCATGATCCAACAACACCCACTTCCCTTGATGAGACACTTGGCTCCCAAGTAAACATAGATGATCAAACAAATAGCATGGATCTTGTTGAGCATAATGATAATCAAGATCTTATTGATACTTTGTCCTCCAAAATTGACCATATTGCAAATCCATCATATACCCTTGGTCTTACCTCCTTCCTCCATGAATGTTCCTCCTTAGGATAGAAACAACCATTAAGTATCATCTCATCCTCTCCATCAAATAATGAGCTCACATCTAGTGTCCAAATCACCCATAATCCCATTGTCCACCGCATACTCGAAAAAATGAACTAACAAGGTAAAGGCTTAGGCCTTCATGAACAAGGTATTTTGGAGCCTATCCATGTCAAAGTCCCTCCACGCTCTTATGGCCTTGGTTATATTCCCCAAGAAAAACTATCTCCAGATGTTGGTACTGCCTCTATGCCTTCTAAATTCACTCATTTCCATCATAAACCACATCCTATCCCCAAAACATATGTTTCCATTCCTCCCCCATCATCCTACAAATCCCAAAAGCATGTAACCATACACCTTCCTCCATCTACTTTACCTCCACTACATCCAACTCCTAATATCATTCCATCCACTCTACCTTTATTTATCCCAATGCCTAATATCCCTATCATCTAATCCTCTTATCCATTTATCCACAAATCCACTTTAAATCTGTCCATCCTTAAATCCCCTTACATACCAAATCATGATCAACAAATGCACACATTGACTAAACATGAAGCTTCCATCCAGTCGATGTGATTCACAAATGAAAATTTAGATTCCTCTACCCATAAAGAAAAAATCCTAAAGATACTTATGCAGGGCATCAATGCAAAGAGTCCAAGAAAAATCTATCCAAAAGTCAACCCAAGCCCATACTTTCACAAGAAAAGTCCAAAAATAAAATGGTTTGGGTCCCTAAGCAAAAAGAAATCAAGTCAAATGAAGCATCCACATCCCAAAAATCCCAAAAATCTCACTTCATCCAAAAATCTCAAATTCCTATATCCCATAAATCCCAATGCAAAAATCATAAAAATCCTAAGTTTGTGTGGGTACCTCAATTCCTACATCGACCATCCCCTACGAAAATAGGTCCATTACTTCCTACACCTCCTTCTAATCAAAAGGTTCAAAATCCCATTTGGTGTGTGCAACCATTGGTCTTGGTTCCTTTCCGTTCCACAACATTTCCACACACCTCCATCTCCCCATCTTTAATCCATTATCCCACATATTTTACCCATCATATCCCTATCGTCCATGCTTTTGCATAATCCATATCATAATCCACTATCCTTCCATCCATAATCCACATCATAATCCACTTTCTCCCATCCATCCTTGTATAATCCTTCCATACATAATCCACATCATAAGCCATTATCCACCTACTCCATCTCCCTCTCATATAATCCCCTACTTACATTTATGAGCATAATGACATTTGACATGTTCCATATGGGTCATCCATCTTTATATGGAACTATCACCTTTCATGGAACTAGATGCTTGAGTCCTTGTCCATATCCACCTATTCCATCCAAAAAATCCAAAAACAAAAAAAAATCAAAAATATCCGAAAACAACCAAAAATATCTCAAAAATATCCAAAAACAATAAATAAAATCTCAAAAATATCCAAAAACAATCAAAAAAATCTCAAAAATCTAAAAACAATAAAAAAATCTCAAAGTATCTAAAATCAATCAAAAAATCTCAAACATATTAAAAAACAACCAAAAAATCTCAAAAATATCCAAAAACAATAAAAAATCTTAAAAATACAAAAAAACTCAAATATTCAAAAACTCCAAGCAATAAACCAAATGCAAGTCATCCTTAGTCCAGACCAATCTAGTCAATCAATCTAGCCAAATCATCTAATCATATCCTTTAGTCTTGATCTTAATCTTATCATAAACCAAATCAATTAATCATCATCAATCAATCATCAATGGGATATATCACTCCTGCATCCTTGTGTTGATCTAGGGATATATGGTTCCCCACAATGACAACACTATAATCATCATCATCAAATCAATTAGTCCATCAATCAATCATCAGTTTATAGCTTGATAGGGGCAACACCTTGTTTGTTTCTATATCATTTGTGCATGCTTTCTTGCTTGCTTGTATGCATCATCTTTTTTATCTTGCATTTGTATCAAATCTATATCTTTCTAGCTAATTTTCATATTTTGTGTATGTTGGAATATATTTTTGCATTATCCTTTGCATCTAAGGTCACATCACACCTTCTGTGCATTAGGACTTTAATGCTCTCAGTATCCTTCGTCATACATCTAGACAAGGTTGTATTACGCTGGGTGCACAAGATACATCATCACCCTAGTGCTATATCAAACTATAGGATTACTCTACTCAAGTCAACATAACTACTCCTCATAAATCCATCATTCTTGCATCCATATTTTTGTCTTATCCGTCTTTCTATCTTCTCCTTCCACCAATTTTCCATCTTTTGTCTCCCTTTCTTCTTCACATCCATTCATTTCAAGAGCACACTAGTATTCTTCCAATTTGTTTGTCCTCTCGAGGGTCCATCATTCAACTAATCACTTCTACCTGACTAGGGAATCATCATTTCTAATTCCATCATATTGTTCTTATAAACCAAAATCTTCTGCTATCCAACATAACACTATGTTTTAAACTTCTTTGAAATGATGTTACTTCGCAACACCATCTCAAAGAGGGACAAAATGTGGACACCTAAAATTGTCCCATTCCCAGATTGGGCATTCATCTGCCATACTTCACTATTAATTAATTCTTAATTATTTGATTAAGTTCATCTATCGATCACCATCAATTTATCCTCCATAATTAGTTAAATAATTCTAATTATTTAATTAAACCAATTTATTCCTCCATATTTAATTAAATAATTCTGATTATTTAATTAAATCAATTTTTCTCCTCACATTAATTAAATAAATAATTTAAATTTATTTAATTAAAGCTAATATTCCATTTCTTCAAAATAAATAAAATTTAACATTTTATTTATTTATCCATGTGCATGAAATTAAGTAATTAATTTATTTAATTTCCTATTATTCCCTCTCCTCCATAATTCACTCACAATCAATTTAGATAACTAATCAATCAAATTAGTTAACTAAATCAATCAAATCAGTTAACAGGTTAGTCAATCTAGTCAACTTTCCAATCAATTCAATTCATTACCCAATCAATTAAGTCATCTGATCAATCAATTTAGTCCACTCCTTAATCAGAGCTGTTAACTCCCCTGATGCATGAGAGGACAAGGACACTTGTCACTCTCTCATACGTGCACATCCTATCAACCATTCCTAGCCATTGATCTCTCAGATCATCCACAACCATTGATCTTCATCCTTGAGGGTCTATAAATAAAGCATTCTTCAAACCATCTAAGCTTCTCTGATCTTCATATGACATCATGTTGCAAAAATTACTCTAGATCTTATCATCCTCACATCACAAAGTTGTGCTGTTTAATTGAGTTTAATCCACATAATCAAAGATCAAAGACCAATCGATTGGAGTAGGGTGCACTTTACTACGCTTGATCGGTGAAGTCAAATTTATTTATGCAATGGAAAAGTGAAGTGTACTTGATTTTGATTTCTTTCATTTATGTTTGCATTGTAAACTTTACCTATCACAACATGCATAAGATCTTAGAGGATTATGTCGATGACATTCTTATGAAGTCTATTTGTCGCCAGGATCATTTCACAATCCTCTGTCAAATCTTTGAGTGAATAAAGAAATATATCACATGCTTAATCCCTAAAAATGCATCTTTGGAGTAGATAGTGGAAAATTGTTGGGATTTATAGTGTCGCATCATGGCATTGAAGTAGATACGAAGAAAATTGACACAATTGTTAATATGCCAACACCTAAGAACATATCTCAACTTTGTATTTTACAAGGGAAGATATAGGCCACCGTCGATTTGTCTCACAACTCACGGATAGGACTCACCCTTTTACTCAACTACTAAAGAAGTATTCAAAATTTTAATGGAATTCTGATTGTCAGAAGGCTTTTGAAGACTTAAAGAGTCATCTAGCTAATCCTCCTATCTTACAGCCTACTACCGCTGATAAACATTTTCTTCTTTATTCCTCAGCATCTAATAATGCTCTTGCAGTCATACTAGCACAACATGATACTGAAGGCAAAGAACGTGTTATATATTATATCAGTTAAACTTTGCTCAACTATGAAGTGCAATATATTGTTATTGAGAAGCATTGTTTAGCTCCGGTCTTCACAAGACTAAAGCTTAGACATTATCTCTTAAATGTTGAGGTTCATGTCATGGTGAAATTTGATCTATTGAAACATCTTTTTGCTAAAACAGATCTTTCTGGTTGTCTTGCTAAATGGGTTATGTTATTAATAGAATTTGATCTTAAATTTATTTCTCAAAGAGTGATTAAAGGAGAAGCATTAATTGATCATTTAGCTGATGCACCTTCACCCTTTGCTATACAAAGTCAGGAGACATTTCCAGATGATCAAATCCTAAATATAGACACAAATAATAAATGAGAATTGTATTTTGATGGTTCACGATGTTAAACTAGCTCTGGTGCTGGTGTTATAATAGTACTACTTTTTGGTAAGCCAGTTCCTATGTCCTATCGGTTAAACTTCTCATGCACAAACAACATTACTGAGTACGAAGCTCTCATTGCAAGACTTCATGCTTCTTTGACTCTTAACATCAAAAACATCACTATATATGGTGATTCACAATTAATCGTACGACAAATAATAGGATCATATCAAGCTAAACAAAATAAATTATCTCAATATCATGACTTAGCTCTATCTTTATTAAAATAGGTTACAACATTCTAAATTAACACTATCACAAGGAAATACAATCGACATGTGGATGCTATGGCAAGCACAACTTTTGTTATATCCCCTGTCGATTCACCTGACAAATATACCTTCATCATCCACAATCTTAAAACACCTGCACTAGAAGAGGTTGCATCTTCGGATACTAACCTCTATTGTAACACAAACTTTGATGAATGGTTCTCCCATACATTCTACTACTTGCATGATGGTACCATTCCTAACTCAAAATCTAAAAACACATGAGTTCACCTACATAAACTCGTGGTGCATTATATCATTTTGTCTAATGTCTTATATAGACGAAGTTATAATGGTGTTCTTATCCAATGTCTAAGTAATTCAGAGATCCTGATAGCTTTAGAAGAAGCTCACTCCGGTGCTTGTGGAGGGTATTTTGAAGGAAAATCATTGGTACAAAAGTTATTCAATATGGGATATTATTGGCAAAACATGGAACAAGATTCCTTTGCATATGTCAAGAAATGTCCGCAATATCAACAACATAAACATTTAATCTGAGCACCTACCTAGGAACTTCGTGCCCAAGTCTCACCTTGGCCATTTTCTATTTGCGGCTTGGATCTAATTGGTAAAATCTCTCCACCTTCTTCTCAAGGACATACTTTTAAAATCACCACTACTGATTACTTTACAAAGTGGGATGAAGTTGTTCAACTGTGATCAATGACTGCTGAAGTAATTTTTCATTTTATATAGGATAACACCATCTCTCGATTCGGTATACCTTCCTCCTTAGTTTTTGACAAAGGTACACCATTTAAGAACAAGAACATGAAGAAATTTCTTGAAAAATATCATATTTAACATCACTTCTCTATGCCTTATTATCCTCAATCAAATAGCCAAGAAGAAGCTTCAAATAAAATTATTGGACAAATTCTACCAAAAAACTTGTTTAGGGGTAAAAAGAGGAGTTTTAGTTTCAAGGATAAATCATCCTTTCACACCAACATTCAAGGACATAAATCAAGTGAAGCCAAAATGTATTGTAAGAGGGAATTTAGTGTCCCTTAGAATGAAGAGGAAACATGGAATTTTCTAATCAATTAATTAATTAAAGTCCAATTGTGCTTAAAACCTTAATTTCGTAAAATCATAAACAAACGGATGAATCTTGACAAATGCTCACACATAGAGATATCAAATAACAATTAAATACATACCAAATTTTGAGATTTAGTGTACAGAAAAGTTAGGGACTAATGAGCAGGTGAATTAGTCCAATGTACCAGTTTTTGTCGGGATCTCTGAAGATTGTCTGCAACTTAATTCTATTGTTCTAGGGATTTCACTATTTTAGGATCTAGAGGACTAATGAGTAGGCGCCCTAGTCCAAGTCCTATTTTTCTGCTTTCCTCTGCATTTCCAACACTCTTCTTTGCTTCCCTATAACTCCAATTCTTCCACTTCCGCAACCTGTAACTTCCAATCATAGAAAATAGGGTCAGGGGTTGTGGTGTTTAGATGCTTGCCTTGGTCAAGTCCCAGAGAGACATTCAAATCTTCCAAACACTGTTGTCAGATAAAGAGTGTGTATCCCTATGGGATAGAGGTAAAATCAAATTGATAAATGATTGAAAACACAAATAAATGTCACCTCAAAGGTGTAGCTCGCATATAGATGAAAATCCTTCACATTATGAGAAGATGAAGCCAAATCTACATAACAAATACAATAACAAGACAAATCTGCTCTACAATAATGAATATCTTAAATGCTCTAAAATCACAAGTGTGCCAAAAGTTCATAATCATCTTCTATTTTACAAATGAATCTTTAAACATGCTTATATATGCATCTAAACACATTCCCGCTAAGGATTTTCTATTTCAAACTTAAGCTGTCGGCATAGGACCTAATTAATGGTCATATAACCAACACTTGAATTTAGGTCCTTCCTAAAATAGGGTAGGACTAGGGCATGAGTGCCCAAGTCCTCCCTCCCTATTTTAGTCAGGATTCATCACAATAGCACCCCTAGGTCCTATTTGCCATAACACTTCGGGGTTTTCTCATCGGCAGTCAACATGAATATGCAAGATGATAAAAATGCTTTCTAAAGGACCCAAGAGCTAAACATAGGAGGGGAAAAGTCCTAGGGATCTACATTTTCCAATGTAAGATTTAGCCCCCACTTTAATGTATGCATGAACACACGGCCCATACATGCATTAAAGTACAGTCAACAAACACACCAAACACACCAAACACTTAGAGCTAATGCATACACAAAGATTGAGAACCATTCCTTGCCCCCAGTCTCAGGTAGACATTAGAGAAGACATGCCATAGACAGGCCAAACACAATGAAGACAGAAACAGGCACACAAAACATGGAGAAGACAACATTGAAGACATGCAAAACACAGTGAATATAGTGAATGTAGTGATTATTTCTTTTTCATTTTCATATATATAAATGTAAATGCAAGTACATGGAAAGTAGACACACCACCCAAAATGCAGGAGTGACTCATCGCCACACATCTTTAGACTGCATATGGGGCAACCGACACACAATACAAATCTCAGAGTGTAGGAGGAACTCATTGCCACATGTCTTTAGACTACACTTGAGAACAAACACACCATACAAATCCCAAAGCATAGGAGGGACTCATTGCCACACGTCTTTAGACTATGCTTGTGAACAAATACACCATACAAGAAGGAAAATGCACATGGAAGACACAGAGAAAACATAACAAACAAGTGATGTAAGGAGCCTATTGCTAGGTTCACCACCATCTCAGGCACATTAGAAGAACACCTGACAGTTGGGCTTCACCATGACAATTGCCAAAGACACGCTTAAGGGAGGATACACCAACCTCGCCTACTTGGAGGACTTTTATAATAGAAAGAATGTGCACTAGCTCAAGAGATACACCATCCCCACCTCCATAGAGGGCTTAAAATAAAAGGATATGTATGGTATCCCGCCTCTACAGAGGGCTTAATGATTGCAATATAGAATAAATATGTGCACTCGCGTAGAGATACAACATTTCACCTCCGCAGAGGGCTTACAAACATGCTTCATCAATATCAAAATCATTAGACAACTTACCTTATATATGCCCCCACATTAAAGTGGTTGATATCATGTACCAATATCAAGCACATTAAGGTAGAGAGAAAATACGCAAGGGAACGTGAGCTCTCGCAAAGCCCATGCCCCCAGAGGTGACATGTACTTTACAATCACCAAATGTTCCCACAAACACACAATTTCTTGCAAGAAAAGGTGTTAGAAATCACATAATCATGATAAGCAATAATGCATGTAATCATTCACATAGAGAGCCAAGGTTATACTATGGGTCCAAGATCTGAGTATCTGTATAAATCTCAAAAACTGATCGTAACCAAGGTGAGATTCAAAGATAACAAAGTGCATGGAGCAGATGTATTGTTATGGTTTGTTAGTATGATAAAGAAACATCAAAATATCACATTGAGTGATTCTACTATCCAAGCGTCAGATAATATATATCAACCCCATCATGTATAGACTATTGCAAGTATGTGCTTATTGGTGTTGTCATTGATGCCAACATATCTGTGTTGTCATTGGTGTCAACTATGCTCTTGTTTTGATGCTTAATTGTGTTGAGTTAGTATCTTTGTATTGGCTTACATAAGTTTTGAAGACAATGAGAAAGTATTCCTAACACTAAGTTTCTAAGTGCTTTTGAGAAAACTTACTCTCCTAGTGGAAACAATGTGTTGCAGAGTTTCTTGGCTTGCTGAAATGTAGTATAGTGTTTTTCTCCACATATTCTGTATATTGAATATCTCTGTCTATTGATTGGAATTTATGTTAAGCAATGTATGTAGATGTTATGTTTCAAGTTTGAGCATCCGATAAGAATATTTGAGCGAGTTTAGTTCACTAGAGTAAACTATTTTTCTGTGCATTTAGTGGTGACAGGGAGAATGTATTCTGCTCGGCATATCTCTACATTTAAGTCTTACATTCTGTGGTTCTGGAATTAAGTTTGTAATGATGTTATGTGCCTTTAGTTCAAATAGTTCATGATTTGGTGGTCCGCAAGTGATCTTTTCTTTATGACAGTGGTCAACAGTGATGTTCAAGTGCTCCGGTTAGAAGAATCCTATGGATAAAGTGTGTAGAGGTTGTGCGGATGTTCTTAGTGATTATAATGTGCTTGTGGATGTCTCTTGATTATGTTCCTACCTTTTGATTGGTCCACAATGTGTAATCCAGATCATGTATGAAGCGTGTTATTAAAGGTCTTAGTGTTAACACCAGTTTTAGCCGAATTGGTTGTTTTCACTACTTGTGATTATGCTTTGGAGTTTGCGATGGTGTGTTGTTGTGTGGAAGATTGCATTTGAGTCCCAACTAAGGAGTGGTTTTGGTCCACATTCATTCTTTCTATTTCATTAATCTGTTTAGGTCTAAACCTATTCTAATGTATGTATGTTTGCCGACCTTGGAGATTGTTCCAATGGTTGATGATTGTAATACCGACCTTGATGATCATTCCAAGGTTGATGAATTGTGTAAATACTTGTAATGAAGTCGTGAAAAATGTATCTATGTACGAAGATGCGAAGATAAAGTGTGAAGTGAAAAAGTAGAGCAGAGCAGAGGATATTTATTATGCTTCAACGGAACTGAACCTTGGCATAGTGTAGATGCTACTATCTTAGTTCACTAACTCTAGTAGGGAGCCACCCACTAGTAGTGAGCCACCCACTAGTAGTGAGCCACCCTATTGGCAGTGAGTCTCTTCTTTTTGCAGTTAGCATTCTGGGCAATGAGCCTTTGATTTTCAGTATTGTTATTACATATTATATTGTGAGTGAAAACTCACCATGGTTTTTCCCTTATTGGGTTTTCCACGTAAAAAATCTAGTGTCTCTTGTGTTGTATGTGTGAATGTGTTTAAGTTTCTGATTTCATGCTTTCATGGTTAAAATATAATAACAATGATTAAGTGGATGATATGTTAATGGTTTTGAAGTATTGGTTACAACTGCTTCACCCCCCCTCTCAGTTGTCTTCCCCTTTTCAACAATTGGTATCAGAGTGAGTGTTCCTCAGGAAAGAGCCTAGCAACTCGAGGTAGATCTGAGATATCACATATGAAGGAGTCACTGCACTTTGGTGGAATGGATTATGCTATGTGGAAGGTATGAATGAAAAGTCATCTCATTTCTCTTGGCTATGTTGTTTAGAAAATGGTAGAAACCAAGTACACTCTTCCTCCAAATGGTCCATTAGATGAAGATTAAGTCAAACAGTATGAATTAAATAGAAAATCTAGAGATGCTCTGTTAAATGCCTTATCTGACACTGAGTTGGTGAAAGTTATGGATTTAGAGACTACTCATGAGATCTAGGCTAAGTTAAAAAATTTATATGAAGGAGATGATTCTGTAAGGAGTGCCAAATTACAAAACCTGAAGGTGAGGTATGAATCCCTGAAGATGAGTGAAGATGAGAACATAATAGTCTACATGCAAAAAGTTGATGAAATTGTCAATGGGATCAAAGGTCTTGGAGGAACTATTAATGAGGATGAGGTTGTGCTAAAGATTCTTAGGTCATTACCTAAATCCTATAGTCACAAGGTGGCAGTAATTGAAGAGGTTATGAGTGTGAAAAAGATTTCAAAGGATACGTTACTCAGGAAGCTTATAGCTTTTGAAATGAGAGAGCTTGGTGATGCTGTGCCAAAGGTTGAGACTACTTTCAAAGCCAACACTTCAAAAAATACTTCAAGAGCTCAAAAATATGTTGTGGAATTCGATGATGACCTTGATGAGATTGAATCCAACTTTGTGGATAGAATGCAAAGAGGTACCGGTAATTTCAAAGGTAAATTACCATTCAAATGCTTTTCTTGTGGTAAGATTGGCCACTATGCCTCTAGGTGTCCGGATAGAATTGAGAGAGGTAAGAAGAACTTTGAAAGTAGACCTAGAGTCATGAAGAAATGCTATTATGTCAGAGATCTTGATGATGATGGTGTAACAGATGATGAGTCTGATGATGCTAATACTAGTGCAAATGAATGCTTGTTTATTGCTATTAAAGAACTTGTGTCTACTAATCTTGCTAGTTGTGTGAAGGAAGAAAAGCCAGTGGAAGAGAGTACTTTGTCTATTTAGGTTGAGAAGGATAAGGATGAATGGATTATTTATAGTGGATTCTCACATCACATGATTGGTGAGAAAAGTAAGTTTATAAGTTTGGAAAAGTATGATGGAGAACTGGTTAGGTTTGGAGATGATGCAACTAGTAAGATTTGTGGAAAATGATCTATTTCTTTTGATGGTAAGCATAACAAAGGTGATGTTCTATATATGAAGGGTTTGAAGCATAATCTTTTAATTGTTTATCAGAAGTGTGACAAAGGGTATAATCTGGATTCAAATATAATGGATGCAAGATCATGGAAAGCTCTGGAATAGTGATTTCTACAGGGAAGAAGACTAGAGGTAATGTTTATCATTTGAGAGGAACTAATGATTGGTGTTTATTGGTTTAGACAGATGAGAGTTGGATGTGGTATAGGAGAATGTGTCATATCAATTTTGACAACTTGGTGAAGATAAGTTTAGTACAAGATGTGAGAGATTTGCCTAGGCTTGTGAATCTTGCTAATACTATTTGCAAGGAATGTCAATTGGGAAAACATACAAGGACAAGTTTCAAAAGTAAAGAATAATTTTCTACTGGACTACTTGAGCTAGTGCATACATATTTGTGTGGTCCTACAAGAGAAATATGTCTACAAGGAGACAATTATTTTATGTTGCTTATTGATGATTATTCCAGAATGACTTGGGTTTCTTTCTTGAAGGATAAATCAAAAGCCCTAGGCAAGTTAAAGTTTTCAAGGTGATGGTTGAGAATAAGTTAGATTTGAGGATCAAGTGCTTAAGCTCTAATAGAGGAGGAGAGTTTACATCAAATGAATTCAATACCTTCTGTGAAGAACATGGGATAAAAAGACAGTTGTCTGCTCCTAGAACTCCCCAGCAAAATAGAGTTGTTGAAAGAAAGAACAGGACAGTTCAAGAGGCTGCTAGGTCTATGATGAAGGAGGTAAATCTACTGGAAGTATATTGGAGAGAAGCTATACATATTGTTGTCTACATTCAAAATAGAGTTCAAGTCAAAGGTAACGGTACTAAAACTTCTTATGAATTGTGGTATGGAAGAGTTCCAACAATGAAATACTTTAAAGTTTTTGGAAGAAAATGTTATATCAGAATGCAATTGGAACTAAATGGGTGTTCAGAAACAAGATGAATGAAAATGGAGTAGTAAGAAACAAAGTAAGATTGGTATGCAAAGGATATTCTTAGGTTGAAGGCATAGATTTTGAAGATACTTTTGCTCATGTGGCAAGGATTGAAGAAATAAGAATGTTCCTGGCATTTGCAACACACAAAGACTTCAATGTGTACTAGATGGATGTGAAGTCTACATTCTAGAATGGAGAGCTGGGAGAAGAGGTTTACATTGAACAACCGGGAGGATTTTAGTTATCAGACCAAGGTGATATGGTGTGCATATTGAAGAAAGCCTTGTATGCACTTAAGAAAGCTCCTAGAGCCTAGTATGCAAGATTGGACAAGTATTTGTTGCAATTAGGGTTCAGTAAAGGTACTGCTGATAGCAATATCTATTTCAAAATCAATGATGATCAAATTCTAATTGTTTCAGTCTTTGTTGATGATATTATATTTAGAGGCAATGAAGGTATGTGTAAGAGATTTGCAGAAGAAATGCAAAAAGAATTTGAGATGTCTATATTTGGTGAAATGAATTTCTTTTTAGGATTGTAGATTACTCAATTAGAAAAAGGAATTTTCATTTCTCAATCCAAGAATGTGAAAGAATTATTGAAGTTTGGAATGGAGGATTCTAAGACAATATGTACTCCTATGGCAACTAGTTGCAAGTTGAGAAAGAATGATGAATCACCTAAGACTGATAAGAAAAAGTATAGGTCTATGATTGGAGGACTGCTCTATCTAACCCATACCAAACCTGACATAATGCATGCAGTCAGTCTTGTGGCAAGATTTCAAGAAGATCCCAAAGAGTCACATGTGATGGTAGTAAAGAGGATCATGAGGTATTTGAAAGGCACTTCAGACTATCGATTGTGGTATCCCAAAGATATTGATTTCACTCTTAGTGCTTATATAGATGCAAATTGGGCTAGAGATGCTGATGACAGAAAGAGTACAAGTGGAGGTGCTTTCCTCTTAGGTAACAAATTGGTTTCATGGCTAAGAAAGAAGCAAGAATCAGTCTCTTGGTCTATTACAGAAGCAGAATATATTGTTCCAGCATGTTGTTGTACTCAAGTGCTTTAGATGAAGCAAACATTGAAGGATATAAGAGTTGTGTATGAAGAACCAATTTCAATCTTTTGTGACAATACAAGTGCTTTAAACATTTGAAAAAATCCAATGATGCACTCAAGAACAAAGCATATATCTATAAGGTATCAGTTTCTGAGAGAAAAGGTAACAGAGAATGAAGTAAAGATAGAATATGTGTTGACAAAGGATCAGATTGTAGATATTTTCACAAAGCCTCTGCCTAAGGACACTTTTGAGTATCTCAGAGAAAAGTTAGTGGTTATTACCCCTCCTACTCTAAACTAAGATGCATGAGAAGTGCATCAGTCCAGTGGTGCCCAAAGTCTTATTCTTTGATCTGGATTGATGTTTTGAAGGATACCTCTCAAGGGGAGCAAGTAGATGTTACTAATGTGAGTTCCTGATAAAGAGAAGTAAGTATTATAGAGTTGCTAATAGAGTAATTATAGTTTGATCAGAGCAGTAGTTTGCAAGTATGTGCAGAGAAAGAAGAAGTGATGTCCTTTGCCATTGATGTCAAAGGGGGAGAGAAAATCATGTGAAAAACTTAGGAGGAGAAAGAGTTTAGATGTGTAAAGAGAAAGGGGGAGAAAGTAATCAATGTAGATTCTTTTCTTGATGGCTCTTACAATTTTTCACATCAATGTTGCCATCAATGACAAAGGGGGAGATTGTTGCAAGTATGTGCTTACCGATGTTGTCTTTGATGTCAACATATTTGTGTTGTCATTGGTGTCAAGTGTGCTCTTGTTTTGATGCTTAATTGTGTTGAGTTAGTAGCTTTGTATTGGATTAAATAAGTGTTGAAGACAATGAGAAAGTATTCCTGACACTAAGTGTCCAAGTGCTTTTGAGAAAATTTTCTCTCCTAGTGGAAACAGTGTGTACAAAGTTTCCTGGCTTGCTGAAATGCAGTATAGTGTTTTGCTCTGCATATTCTGTATATTGAATATCTTTGTCTGTGGATTGGAATTTATGTTAAGGAATTTATGTAGATGTTATGTTTCAAGTTTGAGCCTCCGGTATGAAGATTTGAGCAAGTTCTCTTCACCAGAGTAAAAACTATATTTCTGTGCATTTAGTGGTGACAGGGAGAATGCATTCTGCTCTGCATTTCTTTGCATTTAAGTCTTACAATCTTTCATTCTAGAATTAAGTTTGTAATGATGTTATGTACCTTTAGTTCAAATGATTCATGATTTGGTGGTCCACAAGCGATCTTTTCTTTATGACAGTGGCCGGCAGTGATGTTCAAGTGCTCCGGTTTGAAGAATTTTGTGGATAAAGTGTTTAGAGGTTGTGTGGATGTTCTTGGTGATTATAACATGCTTGTAGATTTCTCTTTATCATGTTCCTACCTTTTGATTGGTCTGCAAAGTGTAATCTGGATCGTGCATGAAGCATGTTCTTAAAGGTCTTAGTGTTAACACCAGTTTTAGTCGACTTGGTTGTTTTCACTACTTGCGATTATGCTTTGGAGTTTGTGATGGTGTGTTGTTGTGTGGAAGATTGCATTTTAGTCCCAGCTAAGGAGTGGTTTGGTTTGCATTCATTCTTTATCTTTAATTAATCTGTTTAGGTCCATACCTATTCTAATGTATGTATGTTTGCCAACATTGGAGATTGTTCCAATGGTTGATGATTGTAATGCCGACCTTAATGATCATTCCAAGGTTTATGAATTGTATAAATACTTGTAATGAAGTCATGAAAAATGTATCTATGTGTGAAGATGTGAAGATAAAGTGTGAAGTGAAAAAGTAGAGTAGAGGAGAGGATATTTATTGTGCTTCAATGGAACTGAACCTTGGCATAGTGTAGATGCTACGATCTTAGTTCACTAACTTTGCCAGTGAGCCACCCTATTAGTAGTGAGCCTCTTCTTTTTGCAGTGAGCATTCTAGGTAGTGAGCCCTAAGGCAATGAGCCTCTAATTTTTGATATTGTTATTATATATTATATTGTGAGCTAACACTCACCGTGGTTTTTCCGTTATTGGGTTTTCCACATAAAAAATCTAGTGTCTCATGTGTTGTATGTGTGAATGTGTTTAAGTTTTTGATTTCATGCTTTCATGGTTAAAATAGAATAACAATGATTAAGTGGATGATATGTTAATGGTTTTGAAGTATTGGTCACAACTGATTCCCTCCCCCCCTCTCAGTTGTCTTTCCCTTTTCAAAGTGGACTAGGTCCATTTTTGCTTACTCTCTGAAGGGACATGTGGTCATCACATAGGATGGTGCCCCTAGGTCACCAATTGTAATGCTATGCCCCTAGGACACAATACACAATAATGAAACTAGAGGAGAGACAATATAGAATAATGATGATGCAAATAGAAGAAGGTTCACAATAGAGGCAGTCTCCCAGTATCCTTGACCTTACAAGAGTATCAAGGGTCATCCAAGGAGGCTTAAACAACACATAACACATTATATGGGAAATGCAACATAGAGGTAAAGGGTTAGAAATACTTACCTATAGGCACAACCAAGATAACTTTTGTCGACAAGCAAATCATCATCTTCCCACTCCAGAATGTTAGAAGAAAGTGGAACATAAGGTACCATAGCCCAACTTTTGTTCTTGTTTTCTAGTTGTTCATTCTTAAGCTCTTCTTGGTTTGTTTCAATGTTAGGTGGGATGTTTTCTTGTTGATGTACATTAGTACACTTATTCACTATCCTCTTAGGAGGTGGAAGAAGTGATATGTTTTAAGTGATCTTAGCATCCATCCATAAGGGTTTTAATGTAAGATACCTTTCCTCATCCACTAGTGCTACATCTTTTGAAGAAAAAGCATAGGAATAAGAGGAAGGTAAGGTGTTGTGAGGGCAATTATGAATGTTTGTGTCTTTAGTGATGCTCAAGGAATATGTAGCCAAAGGAGAGGTAGTTAATGTTTTTAAATCCTTAGTGATATCCAAATGACTTGAATATTCCATCAAAGGAGAGAGATTAAAGTTCTTCTCTTCCTTAGTGATATCCAAGGTGTGTGAACAATTAACTAAAGGAGGAAGGTTGGTGGGATGATCCATAGAGGTTTCATGTACTATGGTAGGGATAGGATTTTTAATATTATTAAATAAATTCTCATTATCTATCCATGGAATGTTCTTTGTTAGAGGGAGTTCTTCATTCACTAATGCTTCATCTTGGCCAGAGAGAGCATTAGAATGGAGAGGTGGTGATGTGATGTTAAGAGATATGTCAATGAATTCATCCTTTTGCACCGAAGTGTCTCCATAAGTGGGAACAACTTTGGGAGAAAGATCATAAGGTAGAACTAAGTTACCATCACATGTTTTAGTAATAGGAGTCATAGTGGAATGTTCAATAGAGATAAAGTCATCTAAGGATTCATCTAAGATATTGAAGTCATCACTACTAAATGTGTTATTAGCTATAGATTTAGTGAGATCATCTAATATCGATGAATATATTCCCATAAGATTTGTGAAGCTATCAAAATCAGATATATAACAAAGGATTTCATATGTGGAACACATAGAAATATCAACATCATATATGTATGCTATTTGTTCCAAGACTTGAGGATATTCATGAGTAAATTTAGAAAAATTATCAATTTCTATAATGTATGCAAACAAATCTTCCAAAGACGTATAGCAAGAAGTATCCATAAGATATGCGAGAGAATGAATGCAAAACTATGTATATTTATGACCTAAAATGCTTGATTTTTCAACTTTTTTCAATCCAAATGAGTGAAAGGAGAGGTGTTGTGAAGACTTTTATGAGGGGTAGAAAGCAATAAGCTATATATCCATCCAATAATGCAATAATATCCTTCACAATATGCATATAGTGCAATTTTAGAGAGACGATAAGGCCAAATCTAGTGAAAATGCAAGGTTTTCAAACCCTTGAGATGAAATTTTGCAAGAAAGACACTATGATGAAACACTATAGTTAGAAATCAGTCCTAAATGAGTGTTTAAAATAGTAGTAAAATCTGAAACAAGATTCTAACTACAAACCCTAGCTAATGCAAAACTAGGTTTTTATGAAAAATGCACATTTCAAGCAATTTTTAGCAACTTAAGAATGAAAATGCAATAAAAATGAATAATAAATGATCAATTTATATAATTTAAATCAAATCTAATAAAAAAAAAATGAAACTAAATGCAAATTAATTCAAATTATTTGAAAATGCAAGCCTAAAATGCCATTTTTTTCAAAATTTTCAATTTTTTTGTAATTTTTCAAATGCAATAAGAATATGATGAATAAAATGTATGAAAATCTAAAGTACAACACTCATAAAGGTGCAAAATTCATTAAAAACATAGGTTCACCAATATGTTTAGGGGTAAAAAGAGGGGTTTTAGTTTCAAGTGTAAATCCTCCTTTCACACCAACATTCAAGGACATAAATTAAGTGAAGCCATAATCTCTTGCAGGAGAGCTCTACTACAGATTTAGTGTCCCTTAGAACGAAGAGGAGACATGGAATTTTCTAATCAATTAATCATTTAAAGTTGAATTATGCTTAAAACCCTAATTTCATAAAATCATAAACAAATGCTTGCACATAGAGATATCAAATGACAATTAAATACATATTAGATTTTGAGATTTAGTGTATAAAAAAGTTAGGGACTAATAAGAAAGCAAATTAGTCCAATGTACCAATTTCTATTGGGATCTTTGAAGATTGTCTGCAACTTAATTCTGTTGTTCTAGGTATTTCATTATTTTGAGATCTGGAGGACTAATGAATGGGTGCCCTAGTCCAAGTCTTATTTTTCTCCTTTCCTTTTCACTTTCGACACTCTGCTCTGCTTCCCTGCAACTCTACTTCTTCCACTTCCGCAACATGTAACTTGCAATCACAGAAAAGAGGTTAAGCATTGTGGTGTTTAGAGGCTTGCCTCGGTCAAGCCCCTAAGAGATCTTCAAGTCTTCCAAACACCATTATCAGATAAAGAGTACGTATCCCTATGGGATAGAAGCAAAATCCAATTTATAAATGATTGAAAACACAAATAAATTTCAGCTCAGAGGTGTAGCTCACATATAGATGAAAATCCTTCACATCATGATAAGATGAAACCAAATCTGCATAACAAACATAATAACAAGACAAATCTACTCTGTATGAATGAATATCTTGAATACTCTAAAATCACAAGTGTGCCAAAAGTTCATAATCATCTTCTAGTTTACAAATGAATCCCTAAACATGCTTATATATGCATCTAAACACATTCCCGCTAAGAATTTTGTAATTCAAACTTAAGATGTCGGCATAGGACCTAATTAATGGTCATATAATTGACACTTGAATTTAGGTCCTTCCTAAAATAGGATAGGACTAGGGCATGGGCACCTAAGTCCTCCCTCCCTATTTCAGTCAGGATTCATCACAATAGTACCCCCTAAGTCCTATTTGCCATAAAACTTTGAAGTTTTATCATCGAGAGTCAACATGAATATGCAAGATGATAAAAATGCTTTCTAAAGGACCTAGGAGCTAAACATAGGAGGGAAAAGTCCTAGGGAGATATTTTCTGACATAAAAAAACTATTAATAAACATAAAAAAGACTAGCATACTCAACTTTCTTATGTGTTATGGGCTTACAGAACAAGCATTTGTATGGCTACTAGGAACACGTTATATAATCTTGTCTATGGCGCTGGCGTGATAATGCCTCTAGAGTTAGAAATTCCTTCATTACGAGTTTCCCTAAAGGACAATATTGATGATGACACAAAATGAGAAAAGCAATTACAAGAACTTGAGATGCTTGATGAACAATGTATCAACGCTCTTGAGCACCTTAAAACCCATCAAAAGAACATCTAGTGATTGTACGATGAGCATGTTATACATAATTCATTCGATATTGGAGATTTGGTATTATACGACAATTGACATAACATGAATGCACCTCCAAGAGAAAAAAAAAGTTCAGCCCTAATTGGCTTGGACTGTATGTTGTTACTAAAGCCTTTGGATCAGGAGCATATAAATTAGCTGATGAATGAGGTATGCTGCTTAAAGAACCTATTAATGATGTGCATCTCAAGAAACTATATGCTTAAGATTGTATGTTAGATGTTATTTTATAAAGAAAATTATAAAATTAGCTTCAATTTTGACAAGATAGATAATTTTGTCTTAATTCATTTAACACATCTTTTTTAGTTAATCATTGTTGTATATTGTTTAAACATGCTTTATTAAGATCATCTTTGTATTAACTGAATATAGCATAGTATTTTGGTTGTGTGAAATTCATTAATCATTGTGGATTTTACTATATGTTTTGTAAAGAATTGTTTAGTATGTAGATCACATTAGCATTAATTACATTTCCACATAAGTATTAACATTTATCACTAGTTGTATTTCATATAAATCACATGTGATAGATCAATAACATTAAAAACATCATATATATAAGCATCAGTTTGAATATACATCAAAGTCGACTATTCCGTACAACAAAATGGGATGCCATAATATACAAGATACATCACATAGTGGAACCTCAATCATCGGTTCCCTTAGGACCTAGTGGTGTAGATGTGATGGAGGGCTTCCCATGTGTGGCTATCAATCATGAGTGACTCCTAGAGGCATGCCACAATCGTAGACCCTTGAGATCACCTCTCAGACCCAACACCTTACCCTGCAAATCAACACATGTTTGACGATATTGATCCTGCTCTGTTTGAGCCCTATCTCTATCAAATCTTGCCTAATGCAACTTAGGATGTAAGACCTCAGTCATGACAAGGTCTCTGTCAGGTGGAGGTACTATTACACCCTGATCTCATAGCACCTAGAGCTTTGCCTCTGCATGCTCATCTCTCTAGATAGCCTGATATAAAGAGGACTCCATATAGCCACTCTATATCTCATAAATGACATAAATATCTCCACATGCTGCTCGATGGATGGTTGTGGTGAATATCCCATCTACACCCACTACTTAGCTACATCGGTAGGAACTATCTCCGCTATGACGTGACTCACAAAATCGCACCATATGTCTATCCCAACTGCAAAAAGAAAGACAAAATTGATATAAATATCTCATATAGGTATCATAAGTAATCATTAATATAATACATCAACATAATAATAATGTCTTACCTAGATCTCCATCTCGCCAAGATGTATCCTGAACTACTGTAGGTACGATAAGATTTGTAGCCAGCTCTATAGCCAGGGGCACATGACTACTAGTCTCCCCTCGCTTGTGCCGGCTTAATCTCCTAGCACCAGTGTGGGATAGACCGTGAGCTCTTGACTATGGCCTTGACTTGGTCTCCTCATCACTATCTACCTCTTGCTGATCTCGTCGTGGTCTCACTTTGAAGACATACCGCGTCAGGATCTCCTCCTCCTCCTCCTCCTCCTCATCATCATCATCATCCTCATCCTCATCCTCATCCTCATCAAGCTCATAATACCTAGCAAAATCACTAATGTCATCCTCTACTCCTTTGTCACTTGCGTGACCTGCCCATGGTCGAGGATTACCTATAGGGTAACTGGGAGGAAATATAGGAGTGGGCCATGTTGTCTTCCATGAGGTTTGATATGCTTGGGTGACACTAATGTCATCTACATCAGATAGCGGCTCTGCATCCTATGTACCATTGTCGTCACTCACTGCTATATCAGCTACAATCAGCTATGAGGCAAAATTCACCCTAATTGTGCTATGTACTGAGTAGGCATAGCTCAGATGCATCCTAGGAACATCTTGTCTTCTTCTAAGCTATCGCACTACTCTATCAAAGCATAACCAAATGACTATTTGATTGAGGTGACTAACCATCAACGAATCCCTCTACATCCTGGCTCATTATCTACGCTGACCCATCCATGGTAGATGGCCATGATATGGTCTCCAAAAAATATCATTGGGCTGCAACCTATCAAATATCAGTCTCAAATATAAAAGATCACCATGTCTCCAATATCTGATGAGTGGATAAGCATGTGCACATGGATAGGTCCACGTCAGCTTTATAGAGAAACTTGTAGGCCATGTGCACCTGATATGGTCAAACACCTAGACCTGTAGCAAGGTGTAGACCACCGGGCTCTATGACTCATAATGGACATAATGTCCCTGTAGCTAGGGTTAAAAATCTAGGGTAAAAGCATAAACAACAAACTATCAAACCCTAACAAGCACAATAGAGCAAAAGATAGCATGAAAATCAAAATGACAAATGCAAATGCAAACCAATCTCCATGCTAGACTTGATTTATCTCCATTTCTCTTCTCAACCTTACATAAGAATGCATGATTTTGAAGGATTGATTGTGGGGGGAATGTTGGGTGCTCACAATTTCAGCAGCATAACAATGGCATAGGATGAATGATGAGAGGCTCTAATGGTATTTTGAAAGCATAAGGATACTTGAAACTCAATGCATGCAAATGGCTTGTGAGAGGGTTGATTTATAGGAGATTGGTGATTTGGATTGATGGTTGAGATTGAAAGTTACTTTCAATGATGTGGACGGTTAGGATCAAATAGGGTTTCCCACTCCTTAAGGAATTGTAATCATGTGACAAGTGTATGAAGGAGAATAAAGGAGACCTGATTTAAATAAAATTTTATTTAAATTAGTTTTGCATGTGAAAGATATTAAATGAAATTTGTACTACCACACCTAATTCAATTGAGAGGTGGACAAGTGTTGCAATGAGATGAAATGTGAGGACCTAATTCAAATATTTTATTTGAATTAGTTGGGACATGTGAAAGGGTTAATTTAAATAAATATTTTATTTATTGAAATTAGAGGAAAGGTGAGAAATTAATTAAATAAATAGGGTTTATTTAATTAATTGGCTAGTGGGATAAATGAGAAATTAATTAAAGAAATGAAATTTATTTAACTAATTGGCTAGTGAGATAAATGGGATTAAGATGGGAAATTAATTAAATAAATAAGATTTATTTAATTAATGGGAAAGTTGCGTCAGTGGAATTAGGAGTGGGATTAGGACAAAATGCTACATGAGTATTTGACTAGGTTTTGCAAGGCATGGACAAATTTGGGTGTCTACATTTTGCCCCTCTTTGAGATGATGTTTAAGATGATAAGATTTATGTCGAGTAACATCATTTCAAAGAAGATAAGGTATGGATGGATAGAAGAGGATAGGATGATGATGCCCCCTTGAGAGGATTGGTGGGTTGGATAAATACGGGTAGGCTCTCGAAATGAAAGGGATTGGTCAAGAAAGAAAGATAAGGTAATGGATAGAAGAAATGCGTTATGCTGCAATGAAGGTGCGCAACTATGATGTTTGATATAGCACTAGAAGTTATGTGCCAAGGTGTAAGGACCAAGGTGATGATGTGTCTTGTGCACCCAGTGTAATACAACCTTGTCTAGATGTATGATGAAGTAAACTTAGAGCATTGAATTCCTAATGCACAAAAGGTATGATATGACCTTAGATGCAAAGGATAATGCAAAAAGATAATCCAACATACACAAGATATGAATATTAGGTAGAAAGATACAGATTTGATACAAATTATGCAAGATAAAATGATAACACACACACGCAAGCAAGCAAACAAGCATACACAAATGATTCAAAAACAAACAAGGTAGTGCCCTTGTCAAGCTGTAAACCAATAATTAATTGATTGATTGATGATGAAGATGATAATATTGTCATTATGGGGAACGATATATCCCTAGATCAACATAAGGATGTGGGAATGATATATCCCATTGATGATGATGATGATTGATTTAGTTTACAATAAGATTAGGATCAAGACCAAGGATGTGATTGGATAATTTGACAAAATTGATTACCTTGATTGGTATGGATTAATGATTGACTTGAATTTGTATAATTGCTTGAATTAATTTGATTTGATTGAACGATTGAAATGAGGAGATTGATTTGAAGAAGTGATTTGATTGGAATGGTTTGATGAATTTTGATTGATTTGGATGGATTAATTGTTGATAGGATGGGATGATGAATTGGATTGATTGATTGGAAGAATGTGAGTTGATTGGATGAATTGATTTTATTGCTTGGTTTTTTTGTTGTATATTTGATTTTTTTTGGATTTTTGAAATGTTTTAATTTTTTTTGGATTTTTGAAATGTTTTGATTTTTTTGGATTTTTGAAATGTTTTAATTTTTTTTAGATTTTTGAAATGTTTTAATTTTTTTTGGATTTTTGGAATGTTTTGATTTTTTTTTGTATTTTTTGGAAATGTTTTGGGATGGAATTGGATGACAATTTGGATAGCCTTTATGCTAGACACCAATGACAAGGCAAAACTATGTCTAGATGCAAGGATGGAGGTAGGATGGATGGACAAAAGGATGGACAATTAGTAAATGTGATGATAGGCTCATGATAGATGGGTAGATAAGAGGATAGGCCATGGAATGGAAAGCTCATGATAAATGGATAGATACAAGGGTAGGATATAGTGGATGGATGTATGCCTCATAATGGAGCTAGGATGTGATCTCCAAAGACTATGTCACATAGGAATAATATGCCTCATTCTTGGTGTAATACTTAGGATTTTACATGACAAATCGTATGACAAAAGGATGACATGATGGATTGGTTTGGAAAGGATGGACAATGACAAGAGGGTAATCATATGATTGATTTGAAAGGATGAGGTATATCAAGAGTTTTTTAAAGCTCGTTTCAATATTTTGCCCCCATATCTTTATCAAGATCAAAAGGAGGAAGGGAGGATGAATGGATGTACTCAATGGGATAGGTATGTGGGTGTAATGGCTAAGGATGGTAGGGTAGGATATGTTAGGATAGGAAATGATAGGTTGGATGAGACAATGTGCCCCGAAGTGTAAGTGACATAGAAGATCAACCTACACATGACACCTGTTTGCCAGGTTTTCATCATGGTACTTATCTAAGGTGCCACCAAGGGTGGTTTTTCATCGTTGGACAAAGGGATTTCTCTTTACATTTTTTATTTTTTTGATTTTTTGATTGTTTATTTTTTATTTTTTTTGATGGGATATTTGGATAGGGTAGGTGGATATGGATAAGAGGGACTCAAGTATCTAGTTCCATTGAAGAGTGATATTGTCCCACTAGAGAGGGGTGTCATCGCATGGACCATGCCATTATGCTCATTGTTGTTGGTATGGGATTGTATGAAAGGGAGATGGATTAGGTAGATAGTGGATTATGAAGGGAATTTTAGTGGATTATGATGTGGATTATGGAGGGAAGAATAGTGGATTATGATGTGGATTAAGGAGGACTTATGCAAAAGGATTGATAAAAGGCTTATGCAAAAGCATGGACCATAGGAAAGTGATTAGGGAGATATGTAGGATAGTGGATGAAAGATGGGTGATGGTGCTATGTGGGAATGGAATCATGACAAATGGCTGCACACACACCATGATAAACATTAAAGTTTTCGATGTGGAGGTGGTGTAGGAAGCAATGGCAATGTTTTCTTAGGAGATGGATGACGTAGTAACTTAGGTACCCACATAGACTTAGTATTTTTATGATTTTTGTTTTGCTTATGGGATTTTTGGAATTTTTGAATGGAATGGGAATTGTGGATGGAAGGGGATGGTTGGGATTTTTGAGATGTGGATGCATCATTTGATTTTCTTGATTTTTGCTTGGGGACCCAAACCATTTTGTTTTTGGACTTTTCTTGTGAAGGTTTGTGCTTGGGTAGACTTTTAGAATCCTATGGGTTTGGTGGAATGAGTAAGCTTCATGTTTAGACAATGTCTAAATTTGTTGGTCATGAATAGGATTTTTAGAGGACTTATGGATAAGTGGATAATTAGGTGTTGGTAGAAGTGGAGGCAAAGTGGATGGAGGGATAATAGGAGTTGGAAGGAGTGGAGGTTAAGTTGATGGAGGGAAATTAGGAGTTGGAAGTAATGGATGTAAATTGGATGGTGGAAGGTGTATGGTCACATGCTTTTGACACTTGTAGGATGGTGGAAGGTGTATGGTCACATGCATTTGACACTTGTAGGATGATGGCCACATATGTTTTGGGTGTATGATAGGATGTGTGATGGAAAGTGGACTTAGGATGCATGGAGGAATTGGCAACATCTTTAGATTGTTTACCTTGGGGTGTGTATCCAAATCCATATGAGCATGGAGGGACCTTGACATGGATTGGCTCCAAAATACCTTGTTCATGAAGGCCTAAGCCTTCACCTTGGTAGTTCATGTTTTGGAGTATGCGATGGACTATGGGACTTGGTGTGGTTTGAACACTAGACTTGAGTTAATTATTGGATGAAGAAGGTGAGGTGGTAGACAAAGGTTGTTGTTCCCCTAAGGAAGAACATTCATGGATGAGGGTGGTAAGACTAAGGGGATATGATGATGGATTTGTAATATGGTTAATAGTGGGTGACAAAAGATTAATAAGATCTTGAGTATCATTATGTTCATTAATACCCAAGCTATTGAATTGATAATCTATGTTTTCTTGGGAGCCAAGTGTCTCATCAAGGGAAGTAGATGTTGTGGGATCATGGATAGAGATAGATGGAGGATGGATTGGAGCAATTTGGATATCTTGCTCATGGATAAGATTAGGATTATGGATAAGATCAAGGTGCTCATGAATAGCTTCTTCATCATGGATATCATCTTGATCATAGAAAATATGTGTTATGGATAGGTTGGATTTGGATTGTTTTCTCATGGATAAGTATAGGATCAAGTTGCTCATGGATAACTTCTTCATAGGTAATATCTTGATCATAAAGAATGTATAGGTTGTGGATGGGCTGAATGGAAGGGATTTGATCTTGATTAGAACTAGGGCTTGATGTTTTCCCATACATAGGATTATGTTCTTGACATACCTCTTGGGTTGCTTGAATGGAATTGAAGGCTCTTGGATAGGCTTGACATGCTCTTGAGGGTTATCGACATGAGGGCATGATGGATCTTGACATGGAATTATAGTTGGAGACTCTTCAATAGGCTCGATGGGTTGTCAACTACATGATGGGATTGAAGGACTCAACATGGTGTTTGAGGGTTCTTTGATAGGCTCAAGGATAGGTGTTCGACATGGAGATGGTTTATTCCTTGCTAATAGCCATTGGATCACATCTGTCATAAGTGTATAGGTGGATGGACAATAAGGGTGGATATTATAGGCTTATGATTAGGATTAGGTAGAGGGATAATGGTATTGGAAGTTGTTGTAGGCTTACGTAGAGGGCTAATGGTGTTGGACATATTAGGATTTGGATTGGATGGAGGGATAATAGGATTGGATGGATTAGTACTTGGATTAGATGGGGGTGACACATGGGACTGAGATGATTTGGCATGCTTAAGGATGCTCTACTTGTACATCTTGTAGATGAGTGGCATAAATATGGGGCATTCATCTATAATATGACCTTTGATCCTATGGTATGCACAATAGTCATATTCATTAAAGGCACTTTCTTCACATGGTTTAATTTCAGGAAGTTCAATGAGTTTTGCTTTAAGCATCCTTTGTAAAATCATCTCAACATTATCTCTTGATGGAGTCTTAGAATAACATGGTGATGAAGGTAATGAAGGGCTCGATGGATTATAAGGTTGGTGGATCAATGGACTAGGAGTGGGATCACATGGCGGTGTCGAGATAGGACTAGTAGGCTCTTGGATTGGTATTTGGTTGGATGGTGATGGAGGCCACTCATAGGATAAATAATCTAGATTGGTATCTCCCTTGTCAAAGCTAGCATGACAACTAAAGGATAGTACATGTCTTGTTGTACAGGGTAACTTAGGTCTATCAATGACACTTGATAGTCTCGTGAATGAATTTCATGGTAAAGTGAAATGGTGGGATATGTAGGTGCAGCATTGACATGGAAAGATGTGGGATAAGTTGATGTGGAATTGATTTGACATGTGGATGGATTAGATTGGTATGAAATGGGATAAGTTGATGTGGAATTGATTTGACATGTGGATGGATTAGCTTGGTATGAAATGGGATCAGTTGATGGGGAATTGATTTGACATGTGGATGGATTAGCTTGGTATGAAATGGGATAAGTTGATGGGGAATTGATTTGACATGTGGATGGATTATCTTGGTATGAAATGGGATAAGTTGTGGAATTGATTTGACATGTGGATGGATTGGCTTGGTATGAAGTGGTGGGGGATGACACATAGGGTTGAGGTGGCATTGGTTGATAGTGAATGGATAGAGGATGATGTGCTTGTTGGGTTTGACAAGTGGCTATGAAGTGTTGGGCTTGTGCTAAGAGTGAGGGTATGGAGATTTTGAATGACGTGTGGATCTAGAGGTAAAGTGCTTGGAGAACGTCTTAGAATTGGGGTACTAGGTCTTCTAATGTTGGCATGTAATCACACATGTGTTTAAGGATTAAGACCTTTTTGGCAAGTTCTTGACTAGGATTATGATGATGATGATGTAGAATGATTGGTATAATGATTGATTGGATTAGAAAGAGGATGATGAAGACATGGAATGATTGACTAGGATTATGATGATGATGTGGAATGATTGGGATAATGATTGATTGGATTAGAAAGAGGATGATGATGATTAGGATATGATTAAGATGATTAGGATGACTTGTCTTAGACTGAATGTGATGGAAATAATGTTCATAATGATTTATTTATGTGTTTGGTGTTTATAGCTTAATTTGGCAATTTGCAAACAAATGATTACACATATACACACATGAATCAATCACGCAAGACACATAAGCAAGTTGGACTTTGAAAATGAAATGTGATTATTAATCAAGCACTTGAAGAAGACATATCAACAAGCCCTAGAGTAGTCAAATGGGTATGGCCAATTAGGTCTTAAACTAGGTTGTACAAGTTGATTAAGGAAATGAAATGAAAGTGAAATCCTGCCACACAATTGGGAGAAAGGGGTAACCCACCCTTCACCTTCACTTCCGAAAGGTATAAAGTTCTTTGGGGCTTAGCCAAGAGTGACAGGGTTTCATCTTCCAAAGAGGGTGTCTTTCGATTCACACCTCGGTTGAGGTTGTCCCTTGGAGTGGTGTCTCTCCAAGTAGGCCTCCTAAGAAGGGTATGACAAAAACAAACCAAGTGAGGTGCTTTTGATCTCCAAGATCACCTTCCGGTACGAGGAGAGAGCATACACATGCACACTTGATTCACACTCACACTTGTTAATTCCCCTTAGAAAATAAAATGTGTGGTGTGAAATGAATGGATGAAAGGTGTTTTTGATTCTCAAGATCACATGAAGCACATGAGAAGAGCATACACACCCTAACCTCACTCAAATTCACCAAGCAATGAAGACACTTGTTCTTTTTAACTCCAAGTCAAAATGTGTTATTGAAGACAATGGTTCATTTTATGCCCAATTTTAGATGTGTGATTGAAGACAATATTATGTTTTAGAGCCCAAATCCAAATGTGTGATGCAAACAAGATATTCTTTTTATGCCCAAATCGAAGTGTGTTTGCAAACAATGATTGATTGAAATGAAAAGATGAAAGATTATAATGAATGCACCTAGACATTTTCACTTTCTAATCTTCTATGTATGACTGATCCAAATGCTGCTACAGCTCCATACAATCACCTACAAAATTAGAAAATGATATTATAATGCAGCCATAAAAAAAAATAAGGTCATCATACATTTTTTAACATAGCCAAACTAGATTTGATTATTTGAAGATGTTTTTGGCCTGAAAAATAAAAAAATCAAAGAAGAGAATTCTACTAATTTTCTGAGAGCTTTCCAAAAATATAAAGAATTAAAAAAAATTCCCTAATTTGTACCCATAAATGCATATTTATGAAAAACCTACAGCAGAGAAAGATCTAATTTTTTTGCACCATATTTGACCTCAAAATTAAATCTGTAAAACACAAACCAATATTATAATTTCAAGATCTTTCCAAAAATGTAAAAATTTCTTAAAAATTCACCGATTTACGCCCAGAAAGTTGAATTTATGAAAAACATAGATTCGTGATAACTCTTACAAAAATGACAATAAACCCACTATTTTTCTTCTGTAGCTTTCTTAAATGATGGAAAAACTTCTGTGAAAATTTTGTAGAAAAATTCTCAGCCATTTGGAAGATATGATGAAATCTTTAAAACCTAGGGTTTTGTCCAAAAAATGGTAGATCTACAACAAAAAGTTAATAAAACCTGCAAAAAATAAGCTAGTAGATTTACAAATTTAAGCACAATGTCCCACCAAGCGTGCCAAATGTAGTTAGGGTTAAAAATCTAAGGTAAAAGCATAAACAACAAACTATCAAACCCTAACAAGCACAATAGAGCACAAAATAGCATGAAAATCAAAATGGCATGCAAATGCAAACCAATCTCCACACTAGACTTGATTTATCTCCATTGCTTTTCTCAACCTTGCATAAGAATGCATGATTTTGAAGGATTGATTGTGGGGAGAATGTTGGGTGCTCACAAATTCAGTAGCATAACAATGGCATAGGATGAATGATGAGAGGCTCTAATGGTATTTTGAGAGCATAAGGATACTTGAAACTCAATGCATGCAAATGGCTTGTGAGAGGGTTGATTTATAGGAGATGGGTGATTTAGATTGATGGTTGAGATTGAAAGTTATTTTCAATGATGTGGACGACTAGGATCGAATAGGTTTACCCACTCCTTAAGGAATTGTAGTCATGTGATAGGTGTATGAAGGAGAATAAATGAGAGCTAATTTAAATAAAAGTTTATTTAAATTAGTTGTGCATGTGAAAGATATTAAATGAAAGTTGTACTACTACATATGATTCAATTAAGAGGTGGACAAGTGTTGCAATGAGATGAAAGGTGAGGACCTAATTCAAATATTTTATTTGAATTAGTTGGGACATGTGAAAGGGATAATTAAAATAAATATTTTATTTATTTAAATTAGAGGAAAAATGGGAAATTAATTAAATAAATAGGATTTATTTAATTAATTGGCTAGTGGGATAAATGGGAAATTAATTAAATAAATAAAATTTATTTAATTAATTGGTTAGTGAGATAAATGTGATTAGGATGGGAAATTAATTAAATAAATAAGATTTATTTAATTAATTGGAAAGTTGGGTCAGTGGAATTAGGAGTGGGATTAGGACAAAATCCTACATGAGTTTGACTAGGTGTTGCAAGACATGGACAAATTTGGGTGTCTACAGTCCCAAACCATAGTAGAGGTGTGCAAGCATACTACGCCCCCATGCATACACTATCCTATGCTCCTCCATCGATCTAATAGTATGAACCAAGCCCTCATGAAGGTGAGTGCCTCGTCCATCTTGTGCGACCACCAATGCGATAGTATCGATCATGATACTCCAAACTAAGGGAATGTCCTCGCTCTGCTTGAGTGACGGTATGACCTAAACAATACAACTAGATCTCTCGAGTGTACTCTGCTGACCATTACTCTAGGATCCTCACTGTCTCTCCTCAGATAGGTAGCCGTAGGATGCGGTAGACATCCTCCAATGTAATTGTCATCTCGCCTATGGGTAGATGATATGTAGACGCATTTGTATCCAAACTCTCCATAACTGCCATCAACATGTTATAGTGGAATCTCATTGTGGGCATGATGAACACCCACCAAAGACCCACTGCTTCCAAGAATCCCTTCTCCTCATCTGACATAATGTCGGCGTGGTTTCGAAGTAGCATTGTCAAGCGACCACCTATATGCTCTCATGTCTTGGGAACGTCCTATAGGTCAAAAATCTAAAATTGAATCAGCTCACATCATCAAATCATTAAGAAGTATCTAAGACATCAATATGTGCCTTATCCCTGAGGTCCTTGTCCTTCCTGGACTTGTACACCCCAGGAAGACTTGGGTGCCCCAAGAGGACCTGGGTGCCCTAGGAGGACCTAGGCACCCTAAGAGAATACTAGTGCCCAAAGTGGCCATGGGCATCTTGGTTGGGAACCCCTATCTTAAAAGGGCTGCTTGGCATGCAAAACAAGAAAATTAAAAGAAATAGGAAAGAATGTTGACAGAATTAAAGTTTAGGACCCTACCTCGAGCTCAATCAATCTCTCTACCACTCGAGCCCGGAGCAACTCTAGTCTCAAAAGTTGGTATGGACGTTGACTCGACATGGCTGGTCTCCTCCTCCTCCTTTTCTCCTCTACACAATGACAATAAGAATGAATGGTGAAAAGTGAAAATTCCCTTTACACATAGTAAATGGATGAGAATTCCTATCACAATCTAGGTGCAAAATTGAATAGTTTTACTCATGAGCCTCTATCTTGGGCTGCTGAACATGGATTTTTGCACTGTTCATTGCATTGGAATCCTGTTCCACCCTCCCTCCAACTCAACATGTTGTGTTTATGTGTTGTTTGCAAAAATGACCCTCGCAATGCATTTTTCATCAAGTTTCCCTAAAATCAACATGTGTAGATAACCACCTTGTTTCTCCTTTTCAGCTTAAGAAAGAAAAAACAAGGGGGGCATATATCTCCCTCAATTTCATCCCTCATCATGTCTCATCACTCTACCCCCTTAGTGCTTATAACTAACCTATTTGTGTGAATGGTTGTAGGTTGATTTGATTTTGATTATCTGACAAGTGTTCCTTGCAAGATGTGGTTCCTAACTTTGTGGTCTTGAAGGACTATAGACTGGGGGCTTCTTCCTAGATTATGTGACAACACTTTGGCTTCCTCTACAATATCCTTTTGGGTATCCTTTTCATGATTGATGTATTTACTTTCCTTTAGTTGCATATAAACGTAGTGTCATATGGCCACGAAAGTAGGGGCTAAATGTTATGTCAAAAATTGCCCTCCTACATGGAATGGCACAATTTCTCATAGTTTAGTTCCTCTCCTTTGGTGTCCTTTAAACCTATTTATTTCTAACCTCCCTAAACCCTGATTGACCTATAGCAACTGAAGAAATGTCGTATTCTAAAGCAACTGACCCTGAAAAAAAACTTTAGATTTTTTGACATCTTGGACCTCCTGAATGCAAACCTAATGGAAAAATTAGGGCTTGGACACAAGTTCCCGCACCGTTGTCCTGTCCTATTTTTCTAAGGCTTAAATTTTGGCAGGGTATCGGCTCCCGCTGTGCACCTCAGGATTCCAATTTCAAATTTTGGTTTTCATGCGATGTCAACATGTTATTTCGAATATTTAAATTTCTAGGGTTAGGTATTTAAAGACAATTGAAAATTATTTTATCACACACAATCTATATGCAAGCTTTCTATGCCAAAACTCTGTCATTTTTGCTATTGAAGATTACCAACTTTTTGAAGCTCTTTGAAGATATTGAAGATTGCTATCATGGAGATATTTGATGGAGATTAGGAATCAAGATCTTGAGACTATCTTTTTCTTCCTAGGGTTTATAAAATGTTTTGTATGATCAGGAGAAGGGTTGAAGCCTCCAACTTGAGCTTGAGAATCATCCATAGATATAGCTGCCTTGCCTTCTTGTTCTACAAGTCTTCATTATTCTCATCTCCTTGAGGTGATGCTGTTGTTGTTCGTTGAGTGAAGCAAGGTGTTGATCTTTCCTTGATGCTTGAGTCATCTAGGGTTTTGCATTTTCTGCATACACATATGATAGATGAGAACACATGTCTGCAAATCTTTATCATTGGCTATTGTGGAGGTAGAAATATCAAAAATGGAGCTTGACTAAGGAAAGCTCCTATATACCTACAACCATCTTTCTCCTCCTTTTGTATGTGCAGGTCACATTTGAAAAGATCTGGAGGAAAGGAGCGACATAAAGGTAGATATCATGGATACAGTCATCGCAAAACTTTGAATTTTAGCATCACGAAATATTCAGGATGAAAGAGTGATCACACTTGTTGAACTGGGCATTTATTTCAGGATCTAGGAATCTCTGAAGGCCCTTTGTTACCTAGTACAGAAGATTTTAGACTGTGAAAACTTTTAGGACAAAAGAGGGATCTCCCTTATCAATCATGCCCTTATTTTCTAAGTACAAACTCTCTGTGATCCCTATTCAGTGTTTCTATAATTTTTTGATTAGTAACTATGTCAAAAATTAGTTTGTTACAACAATAATTGATAATTAGGGTTTCATGCTTTGTGAGTTTCATAGGCTTGTGAAAACTTAATCAAGGGAATCTATTCAATCATAGCTAGCATAATAAGGACCTAGGAAATCTATAGCTTGATCCTTCATAGTGAACAAGCTTAGTTCCTATTTCCTTAACGTTTAGTGAGTGAAACAAGGACTTGATACGGTTTAGATAAACTATCATAATCCCACTTTTTCCTCTAAACAAATATTTACGTTGTAGTCTACATATTCTGATTAGACTATTTGACATGATAGGTCTTCATGCTCTCTTTAGGATCACGGTATCCACAAGGCCTCTTGTTATTAACCACTTATGTTCTCATACCCTTCTTTGGATGATTTTTCCACCCTTTTATGGCATTCCATTCTTTATCCTTCCTCCAAGCAAAACCAACTTTGGCTGAGTGAGGTGTAAAGCCTCTAAAATTTCCTATTACTCTTTTCTTAGAAGGAGACATTTTGCTCATGCAAAAAATATCCCATTGTTTAGGAAAGCCCTACCCACATTCCATTTGTTCCATGAGTTTTTATGAATTGTCATATTTGAAACTTAGCCCCAAATTTACATTGCCTTACCATATAGTCTTATTGTTATCAACATATCCATTCTTGAAGAATCCAGAGTCCCATGCCAAATAGGACCACTTATATGTCCCACTATTCTGTGGCAGGTAATGTTGCTCAAATGGTTCCCATTATCACCTATTAGCAAAAGAGTTCATTCTAGTGAGTTTCCTTCCTTTGAACCTATGCACTGCCATTCCTTTGAGTTTTGTTTTAAATTTTTTTAGTTGTACTTTTCATACTAACCAAATTATGTAAGAATGTGGTATTAATTTTCCATCTAAAACAATTAAAGAGTTTATAAAAACTTTATTTTTTGAAACAACTAATAGAAAATTATTTTATTCAGACACATGTATTTATGGACAATGCAATAGATGTGGCAACATTTCATTATTAGGAGATTGCATTCATGAAAGTAGTTCACATGATTTTGGACAACAATTAGTAAATATGAATAGGTTCAACAATATTCAATATCCATTAAAGGATGGAAAAATTGAAAAGTGTTGTGAGTTAGTCATAGAATAAAGTAGTGTGCAAACATTCATCATAGAATTAAAGAATATGATTGTGTACAAATATGTGAAACAATCTCAATATGTTCAGTGGCTTGATGAATAATTTACATATGTAAAAACACATCTCCAATTTGAACTATACTTTTAGTGGATGACTAAATACAAAAAATATTCTCTTGCTCCACAAGAAGAGATTTATTATCAATATTTTAAGTTAGTATAGGTGTCCATCTTTATTCATATTATATACAAACATGCAGATAATAGTATAGAAGATGGTAGTTTTTTTAGGGAGTACCATTTCTATATAAGTGATAATCGATCACATTGATAAGATTTTGTGCAATATTGCTTCAAAGTATTTTATGACAATTTAAAGAAAAGAGAAATCCCAACGGCACATCTCATATGGTTAGACAATTGTATAGGATAATTCAAGAATATTTGAGTGTTTTATTGGCTATGTAGGGCCCATTAAGAAAATAATATCCAACATATGTGGAGTTTCTTTGAAGCTGGGCATGGTAAATGAGATCATGATGGAGTTGGAGCATGTGTGAAAAGAGATTTTGTTAGGGAGAAACTAGAATTTTTAGATGCAACAAAATTTAAAGATGCATGTGCAATTGTGGATTGGTGTAATGTAAAATTATTTACAGGATCAAGTGAAAAATCAAAAGTTTTTAGTTGAAGAATAAATAATTCTTACTCAATATGATTGTGAGACAATTAGTGGATCAACAAAATGGCATTCATTAAAGAGTTCAAATGTAAGCACATGGACTATATGGACTAGGGAGCTTGGCTATTTTTGTTAGTTTTGTATTTGAGGTCAATGGGAAGCATGTGAAGATACAAAATGGATTGAAGAATGACATCATAGATCCCTAACACCTATACAAACACATGATCAACATGAGATAGATTTTTAAGAGGATAATCAATGTTTGCATCAAATAACTATGATCCTATTTTAGACCTTGTACAAGAAGGTACATTAATTCAATATCTAGTTTCGTCACATTGCTTTTTAATCTATAATTCCATACATGCATTTTTTTTGTCAAATATGTATCATGTTGTACTTTATTGAATCTATAATATTTTTGCAAGGCATGTGTATGTTGTTGTTGCACTTGAGAGCAACAAAGAGGAAATAAATTATTGGTTGGCTCGATGTGTTGAGACAAAACATAAGTTGTTAGAGTCTAGAGTATATGATAATAACTATGAATATCGAATAGGTTTTATGGTTATTTTTGGCACTTTGATACAAAAATATTTGATAAGGAAGATGTTTTACTTACAGTTGAAGATTACGAAACACATAATAAAATTTTGTACTGCTCATATTTGGTTGTGGTAAACAATATTAAATTAGTGAGATATTAAGGGAAACATGTTACAAAAGAGTTATGGAAACTTTCTACGGAAGAGAATGAGGCAATTATAGATGTATTAGAAAAGAGAGGATTTATGTGGTACAATGGAGTAAATTTTTTAAATGGTTTGTAGGTATGTAGAAATCTCTATACCATTAATCTATGCTTTTTGACTAATGTGTATTTGTATATTTTACTTAATAGTTAACTGATTTACTATCATTCCCAAAGAGAATTAGTAAGTAATTTCATGTCCCATTAATCCACCCACTTAACTCCCCTTAATCCATCCCCTAGATATGAAAGGAAGCAAGGTATGCGGAACACACTTCCTACACCAACCTAATGAGGGGACTAGTATGCAAATTCTTTTAAATCCTTACAATTGCAGAAATGTTAAACATATAACATAAAGATTATAACAGAAACACAACACAAAATAAGTATGACACAACAAATATCGTGGGGAAAACCTTTTCAGGTAGAAAAAGCCACACTCCAAAACTTGCGCAATGTATTATCAAATTTGTAAAGGATTACAACACACTTGCAATGCAAGTTCTTCTAGGAGTCTGCAAATATCATTCTGGAGTAATTCCAGTAGTATAATAGTACCTATACAAACACTAAGAAAAACTACTACTCCAAGTATCACATTATATAGAGTTACGAGGCTTAATTGAGAAGCTTCTAGAGGTAGGCATCTACCTTGGCCACATGGCCATTTACACACTCAAGGGACACTTGTCCAACATATTTTCACCTCTCTTACATCTATCATAACATGACATATTTGACTTCCCAAGATGGAGTGCTCCAAGGCTAAAAATAGACTATGACAGATGCTCTTACACATCTTACAGCTGTCATATATCTGCCCAACATAACAACACTTAATGTTGTAAGAAAATCTATCATACAAGACTAAATATAGAATATTCCTCTTACAACATGTCATATCCCAACTTGGGCACCCAAAGATGCCTTTCTCTCATGCAAAGATACTCTTTGACACTTGTCTTCACTGGTCATAGGAATCTCTATACTTGGCTCTTACGCGTCATAGATTCTGTCATACACAATAACACCTCTGTCATACTACAAGATGCTGACACATGGCATATTAGTGCCACCTCAAATGGGATGCCCAAATCCACATGTGTTTGACTTGACCATCCATGTCACATTACAATTAGGATGACATGTCACAATGCCACCTTATACTAAATGACAAAACATGATGTCCAAGTAAATACAAATTAGGTAATAAATAAATACACAATTAAAATATCAATGCTAGGAAATTGAAAACATTGAGATGCCTTAATTCCCAACATTCTCCCACTTGTCGAACACCTTGCAAGAGCTAATAGAAAGACAAGATTTAACTGCTAGGGGCCAAGAGGCCCATAGACTCCGAACACCATCTAAACTTATTTGTGCCCATAGGTTTAGTCAATGCATCTGCAACATTCTTCAAAGTGTCAACCTTCTCCAACATCACCTTCCCATCTTCTACCATATCTTGAACAAAATGAAACTAAATAACAATGTGCTTTGTTCTAGAATGGAAAGTAGGATTATTTACTAAGAAAATCACACTCTAACTATCACAATGGATCATAATCTATATTGCATCAAAACCAACATTTGAACACAACCTCTTAAGCCAAATGGCTTCCTTACAAGCATAAGTTGTTTCCATGTACTCTTCTTCTATCATGGACAAAGCGACCACAGGTTGTCGCTTACTCATCCAACTAATAGAACCACCAAACATGGTAAACACGTAAGCACTGGTGGATCTCCTACTGTCAATGTCACCTGCCCAATCAAAATCCACAAACCCACGAATACTCACATAATGCTAAGGTCTTATAGGATAACCATGATAACATAGGGAATACTCGGAAGTACCCTGCAAGTATCTGAACACTCTTCAATGCATCCCAATGTACCCATCCAGGATTAGCCATAAATTGACTAAGGACTCCCCACTGCTTAGGCAATGTCTAGTCTTGTACAAACCATAGCATACATCAAGCTGCCAACTACACTAGCATACAGAACTATGCTGATTTCCTCCATCTCAGAAGGAGACTTTGGACAATCATCATATAACTTTGTCCCCATTGTAATAGGAATAGTCAATGGTCTGCAATCCACCATACTGAATCTCTCCAACGCAGTGTTAACATTCTTATTCTAGCCTAACCAAAGTTTTTTGTTTGTCTGTCTCTTCTGATCTTCATCCCCAGAATTTACCTGGCTCCCCATAAATTTTTCATCTCAAATTGTGCTGACAACTAAGACTTCAAATTAGAAATCAAAATTTCACCATTCCCAATTAGTAATATATCATCAACATATAATTCTATAATGAGAATGTGATCATTGACAAATTTTAAATACACAACGATTCGATTTCGATTTCAGAAACCCAATACTCAACACAATGGCATCAAACTTTTGGTACCACATCCTAGGAGACTATTTCAAACCATACAAAGACTTCTTTAACTTGCAAACCAGATTTTTTTTACCTTTCACCATGTAGTGTTGCAAGTATGGGGCTAACCGATGTTGTCATTGATGTCCATATACTCCTATTGCATTGATGTCAATGATTGGATGAGCTGTGTGCTAAGGATATTGAAAAAATTAGTCTCAAAGAAGAACAGTGAAGACAGTGAAGCTCTATGAAGTGAAGATCCCAGATAGATGAAGATCAGAGAATGCGTGTCAAAGAGTTTGTAGATATATGTCTAAAGATGATCCAGTCAAGATTTGAGAGGTCTGCATGAAGATTTGGAGAAGTTACGGCTATATGAGTAAAACTTGTTTTGGCAACTGCTCAAAGGTGATAGAGTGACACAAATAGGTCCGGTGAGATCCAGAAATGCAATATCTTGTTCTGCGGATTTGGTGGAATGTTAGGAAGCCAATGTGAATTGACAACTCAATTGGTTCGTGGTCGGGAGGTCCACAAGCATTTATTCTAATGTGACAGTGATGACAGACTGTGATCTTGAGGTTCCAGATGAAGATGCAAATGATTTCAGTAAGCAGAAGTGGTGTGGATGTTCTTGGTGATTCAGGCAAACTTGTGGGGGTCTCTAGATTGTGTCTAGTTCGTGTTGGCAGTCCACATTGAAGATTAAGCTCGTAATTGAAGATTTACTCTCAGGTGATGGTGTTCTTCCTAATCATGGCTGACCGGATGTTTTACACATCTTGCAGATGATCTTGAAGATGTTCTGTGAAGCATGGTGTGTTCCTCAAAGAAGATTAAAGTCTTAGATATGTGTGTCCGACAGTGTGGTGATACGCATGAAGTTCTTATAATAAATCAAGTTGTATCTTTGTAATTTCTCTGTAATAGAATATGTTGTGCTGACTTTGATGATCATTCCAAAGTTGATGTCATGTATAAATAAGAATTGTGAAGTCATTTCAAAGTATCCGGGTCAAGATGATAGAGTGGTAGAGAGGAGAAGAGTGAAAAGCAGAGTAGAAGTGTTGAGCTTAAATGGAATTCTCTCAAGCATGGTGAAGATGCTAATCTCTAGTTCAAGTATGTAATATTTATATTATTCTATAGATAGTTTGTCTCCTATAGGTAGTGGGCCTCTTGTGAGCGGTGTGCTCGGGCAGTGAGCCCTAATTGGCATGTGCCATTTTGTTCTTCTTATTCTTTTAATAGAGAATACAATCTTGGGTTAGTCACCCCATGGTTTTTCCCTTAACCGGGTTTTCCATGTTAAAATCTTGGTGTCATATGTGTTAATGTGTTTCTGCTCTTGAGTTATTGCATTGTGCTTCCATGATTGAATCATTATTATGCTATTGAAATACAAGAAGGATTTAAGTGTTTAAAGAAAAGAAATTTTTTGTGACAACTGATTCAGCCCCCCTCTTAGTTGTCTATCCTAAAACCAACAATTGGTATCAGAGCTAAGTTCCTCTAAAAGAGCTTAATCGCTTGAGGAGATCTAGGATGTCTTTCTACAGAAAGGATAGTTCGAGGTTTGATGGAACTAATTACACTCTTTGGAAAAGCTACATGGAATGTCACTTGCAATGTATGGGCATGCAATATTGGACCATGACTTCAAAGAAGTATGTTCCTCCAAAGAATGGTCTGACAACTATAGATGAAATCAGAGATGCTGAAGATAATCTTTGAGCTAAAGAAGCCTTACTAAGTGCCTTATCTGATTTAGAGATGACAAATCTTATGGATTTAAAAATTGCATATGAGATTTGGTCAAAGCTGGAACTTCTGCATGAAGGAGACAAATATGTTAAATGTGCCAAGCTACAAAGTTTGAAAGGAAATTTTGAAAAACCTGAAGATGAATGAAGATGAAAATATTACTACATTTATGCCAAAAGTAAATGAGCTTGTTTATGGCATTAGGTGTGCTGGTGGAACCTTGGATGAAGATGAGATTGTTGCCAAAGTTCTCAGATCCCTACCTCCTTACAAACACAAGGTTACTACTATTGAAGAATTCAGATCTTTATCAAATATCACAAGAGATCAATTGGTTGGAAAATTAGCTACATTTGAATTGGCTGAGTTTGGAGATACACCCCCTAAGATTGAATCTGCATTCAAAGCTAGTGCCTCTGTAAAAGGCAAACAAAGGTATGATCTAATCCTTAAAGAAACTATCATGGTATGAAAAAGCAAGAAAAGATCTGGAAGAAGATGAGGCAGAAGCTGCTCAACTTGAAGCCCTTATTGCAAAAAGACTGCCAAGAGGATCTAGTAAGTATGAAGGAAAATTGCCCTTCAAATGTTTCAACTGCAATAAGATGGGTCATTTTGCTTCAAGGTGTCTAAAAAGATTTTTAAGGACTAATTCAAATAGATCAAAATTTCAAAAGAAATGTTACTATGTTCATGAAGATGATGATGATGAAGGAGCAATAGATGATGAATCATAGACAAGAAACAAATCCGGAAGTGACTGGGTGTTTATTACCATCAAGGAAGAAGATCCAATGCCCATTGAATCTATCAATCATAAAATGGTAGAAAGTGCTCTGGCTGCCCAAGTTGAAGAAAAGGATGAATGGGTCATTGACAGTGGATGCTCCCATCATATGACTAGTGACAAAAATAAGTTCATAGATTTGGAAAGATATGAAGGAGGAGTTGTAAAATTTGGTGATAATTTTGCTAGAAGAATCAGAGACAAAGGAACTATTTCTTTTGATGGAAAGAACAAAACTAGTGATGTACTATATGTTGAAGGTCTGAAGCACAATCTTCTCAGTGTTGGGCAGTTGGTGGACAAAGGCTATGATCTCTGATTTAAAAATAGAAAATGTAAGATCTTTGAAAGTTCTAGAGCAGAGGTTGCATCTAGTACTCAAACAAAAGGTAACATCTTCCACTTGGTTGGTACTAGAATAAGTTGTTTATTTGTTCAAATTGATCAGAGTTGGTTGTGGCATAGGAGAATGTGTCATGTAAATTTGATAATATCATCAAGATAAGCAACGCTCAGGCTATAAGAGATCTTCCAAGACTAGTGAAACCTACTAACAATTTGTGCAAAGAATGTCAATTGGGTAAGCAAAGCAGAGTCACATTCAAAAGTAAGGAACAATCTTCTACCAGATTGTTGGACTTAGTACATACTGATCTATGTGGACCGGCAAGAATCAGGAGTTTGCAAGGTGATAGATATTTCATGTTACTAATTGATGACCATTCCTGGATGATGTGGGTGACTTTCCTAAAAGAGAAATATGAAGCTCTTGAGAAATTCAAAATATTCAAGGCTATGGTAGAGAATGAAACTGGGTTAAACATAAAATGTCTTAGGTCTAATAGAGGTGGAGAATTCACATCCAGAGAGTTCATGAATTATGTGAGAAACATGGGATAAAAAGATAGTTATCTACTCCAAGGACTCCATAGCAGAATGGAGTAGTGGAGAGAAAGAACCAGACTATCCAGGAAGCATCTAGAACCATGATGATGGAAGCAAATGTCCCTCAAATCTACTAGAGAGAAGCTGTAAGCACTGCTATCTATACTCTTAATCAAGTACAAATTAGAAGCAATACTGGTAAGACCCCTTTTGAACTTTGGTTTGGCATCACTCCTACTATAAAGTATTTCAAAGTTTTTTGTAGTAAATGTTACATTAAAAGAGATGAAGACCTTGGAAAATTTGATGCTAGAAGTGATGAAGGAATATTCTTGGGTTACTATACTCAAAGCAAAGCATACCGGTGTTATAACAAGAGATTAAGAAATATTGTAGAAAGTACAAATGTGAAGGTTGATGAAGGCATCAAAAATCCCTCAAGGTTTAATGAGTATGAAGCAGATGATCAAAATAATGTTCTGGTCTAAGAAGATCTAGCCCCTTCTGTAGTTCAGATTTAGACTGATATGGAGAATCCTGAAATACAGGAAGAAGAGATAAGCTTGAATGAACCTTTCCAAGAAATAGAAGTGCAAGAAATTCCCAAAACTCCCAGGTATGTAAGACTGAATCATTCTAAAGACCAAAACATAGGTGATAGAAGCAAAGGTGTTCAAACAAGAAGAAAGATTGCTCAAGATTCAGAGAAGTATTGTCTGATTTCAAAGATTGAACCAAAAACAACAAGTGAAGCATGTAATGATGAAAGCTGGACCAAAACAATGGAGGAAGAGTTGATGCAGATTGAGAAAAATCACACTTGGGATCTTGTTCCCAGACCTAGAAACAAAAATGTGATTGGGACCAAATGGGTCTTCCGAAATAAACTAAATGAAGATGGTGGAGTAGTCAGAAACAAAGCTAGACTGGTCTACAAGGGTTATTCTCAAGTAGAAGGAGTTGATTTTGAAGAAACTTTTGCTCTGGTGGAAAGAATTGAAGTAGTTAGATTATTTCTTGCTTTTTCTGCCTTCAAGGATTTCAGGGTATATCAGATGGATGTCAAGTCTGCCTTCCTGAATGGTGACTTGGAAGAAGTATACATTGAGCAACCAGATGGATTTTAATTGTTTGATCATGGTGATATGGTTTGCAATTTGAAGAAAGCATTGTATGGACTCAAACAAGCCCCAAGGGCTTGGTATGAAAGACTGGATAAACATCTTTTGAAGATTGGTTTCAACAAAGGTACTACTGACATGAACTTGTACTTCAAGATTGATCATGAAAATATCTTGATTGTTGAAGTATTTGTTGATGATATCATTTTTTGAGGAAGAGATAGTATGTGCAAGACTTTTGCAAATCAAATGAAAAGTGAATTTGAGATGTCTATGTTTGGGGAAATGAATTTCTTCTTGGGTGTGCAAATCACTCAAACAAAGAAAGGAATCTTCATATCACTGACCAAATATGTGAAATAATTGTTGAATAAATTTGAGATGGAAGATTCAAAACCAATGAATACTCCCATGGCAACTGGATGTAAACTGAGCAAAGATGATGAATCTCCTAAGGCTTATCAGAAAAAGTACAGGTCAATGATTGGAGGACTACTGTATCTTACTCAAACTAGACCTGACATTATGAATGTTGTTGGTCTTGTTTCCGGATTCCAAGTTGATCCTAGATAATCTCATGTCATGGCAATCAAGAGAATTCTCAAATATCTAAAGGGAATAGTTGAGTATGGTTTATGGTATCCTAGGGATCATGATTTCTCTCTTCATGCATATACAGATGCTGATTGGGTAGGAGATGTGGATGACTGGAAGAGTACCAGTGGTGGACCATTTTTTTTGGGGAAAAGATTGGTTTCTTGGCTCAACAAGAAACAAGAGGCAATATCTCTGTCCACTGCAGAAGTAGAATATATTGTAGCAGCAGGTAGTTGCACTCAAGTATTGTGGATGAAGCAAATGCTAAGAGACATCAGAGTGGAGTATGAGGAACCTATCACAATCTTCTGTGATAACTCAAGTGCAATAAATATATCAAAGAATCCTGTGTTGCATTCAAAGACAAAACATATATCCATCAAGTTTCACTTTTTGAGAGAGCAGGTGAACAAGAATGAAGTCAAATTAGAGTTTGTGCTCTCAAAGGATCAGATTGCTGACATTTTTACTAAACCTCTACCTAAGGACTCTTTTGAGTATCTCAGAGAGAAGTTAGGGGTTATTACCCCTCCGGCTCTGAATTAAGGTGCACTGATGTGCATCAGTCCAGTGGATCTCACAGTCATATCTTATGGTCCGGATTGATTATAGGAAGCTGCCACTCAGGGGGAGTAGTTTGTATGATTCTGAAGTATTGATGCAAGTATGTGCCCTTTTCCATTGATGTCAAAAGGGGAGAGAAGACATGTGAAAACAAAAGTGGTTGCTGATCAAAGGGGGAGCAGTAAAGAAAGAAAAGACTTATGAATGATTTCTATTGATAGGGGGAGCTATGTCAGTTAGTGAGGAGTTCTTATCTTGATGGTTAAAATAGTTTTTCACATCATATGTTGCCATCAATGACAAAGGGGGAGATTGTTGCAAGTATGGGCCTAACCAGTGTTGTCATTGATGTCAACATACTCCTGTTGCATTGATGTCAAGGATTGGATGAGCCGTGTGCTAAGGATATTGAGAAAATTAGTCTCAGAGAAGAACAGTGAAGACAATGAAGCTCTATGAAGTGAAGATCCTAGATAGATGAAGATCAGAGAATGTGTATCAAAGGGTTTGTAGATATGTGTCTAAAGATGATCCAGTCAAGATTTGAGAGGTCCACATGAAGATTTGGAGAAGTTATGGCTATATGAGTAAAACTAGTTCTGGCAGCTGCTCAAAGGTGACAGAGTGACACAAATAGGTCCGGTGAGATTTGGAAATGCAATATCTTGTTCTACGGATTTGGTGGAATGTTTAGGAAGCCAATGTGAATTGACAACTTAATTCATTCGTGGTCTGGAGGTCTACAAGCATTTATTCTAATGTGACAGTGATGACAGACTATGTTCTTGAGGTTTCAGATGAAGATGCGAATGATTTTAGTAAGTAGAAGTGGTGTGGATGTTCTTGGTGATTTAGGTAAACTTGTGGGGGTCTGTAGATTGTGTCCAGTTCATGTTGGTGGTATGCATTGAAGATTGAGCTCGTAATTGAAGATTTACTCTCAGGTGATGGTATTCTTCCTAATCATGGCTGACTGGATGTTTTACACATCTTATGGATGATTGTGAAGACGTTATGTGAAGCATGGCGTGTTCCTCAAAGAAGATTGAAGTCCCAGATATGTGTGGCTGACAATGTGGTGATACGCATGAAGTTCTTATAACAAATCAAATTGTATCTTTGTAATTTCTCTGTAATAGAATATGTTGTACCAACTTTGATGATCATTCTAAAGTTGATGTCATGTATAAATAAGAATTGTGAAGTCATTTCAAAGTATCCGGGTGAAGATGAGAGAGTGGTAGAGAGGAGAAGAGCGAAAAGGAGAGAAAAAGTGTTGAGCTTAAATGGAACTGTCTCAAGCATGGTGAAGATGCTAATCTCCAGTTCAAGTATGCAATATTTATATTATTCTATAGATAGTGTGTCTCTTGTAGGCAGTGGGCCTCTTGTGAGCAGTGTGCTCAAATAGTGAGCCCTAATTGGCATGTACCATTTTGTTCTTCTTATTCTTCTAATAGATAATACAATCTTGGGTTAGTTACCCTGTGGTTTTTCCCTTAACTGGGTTTTCCACATTAAAATCTTGGTGTCATATGTGTTAATGTGTTTCTGCTCTTGAGTTATTACATTGTGCTTCAATGATTGAATCATTATTATGCTGTTGAAATACAAGAAGGATTTAAGTGTTTAAAGAAAAGAAAGTTTTTGTGACAACTGATTCACCCTCCCCTCTCAGTTGTCTATCCTAAAACCAACATGTAGTGCTCTAGTTGTGACATGTAGATCTCCTCCAAGTCACCATGAAGGAAAGTTGTCTTCACATCCATTTGTTCCACTTCTAAATCAAAAGCTACAGCAAGAGATAACAAGAACTGAATAGATGTCAGCTTTGCAACGGGAGAGAAAATCTCACCATAATCAATTCCCTCCACCTGAGAATACCCCTTTGCAACCAATCTGGCCTTATACTTCTCAACACTGCCATCTGCACCAAATTTCTTCTTGAACACCGATTTACAGCTAATAGGTTTCCGTCCATCAGGCAAAGGTACCAAGTCCCAAGTTTATTCTTTTCCAAAGAAGCCATCTCCTCTTCCATGGCCTCCTTCTAGGAACTTGCATCTTTCATAGCCATAGCCTCTTTCATAGTTCTAGGCTCATCAATGTTAGAAATCAAGGCAAAAACACAACTAGAATCAAGCAATGAATAACCAAACCTATCAGGTTGCTTCTTGTTTCATGTAGACCTCCTCAAAGGATGAGGTAGAGGTTATTCTTCCTCTTCTCAACTTTCAGAGTTGCTAGAGCTCTTCTCATCATCAGGTCCAATAGGGTCTTTTGGTTTAGTCTTCTCAGGGGTAGTAGGAAACGGAACCACATCCTCTTTCTTTTCTTTTTCTTCTAGCTGTAAAACAATAGGAGAATGAGATACCTCTCTGAAAATAACACTTCTTCTATACACAACTTTCTCAGCCACATGATCCCAAAGCTTGTACCCTTTCACATTGACAATATAGACAATGAAGATACACTTAACTTCCTTATTTTCTAATTTTGACCTCTTCTCCTTAGGTACATACGCATATGCCTCACAACCAAAAACATGAAGATGTCTCAACGAGGGATTCTTGCCAGACCACACCTCCATGGGTGTCTTGTCAATGAGTACTGAAGTAGGAGACCTGTTAACCAGGTAGCAAGCAGTGGCTATAGATTTAGCCCAAATTTTTTTTTCAAGGCTAGCACCACTAAGCATACTCCTAGCCCTCTCCATCAACATTTCGTTCATCCTCTCTGCAACTCCATTTTGTTGCAAGGTGTATGGAGTTGTCTTATGTCTTTCAATCCAATGTTCTTTACAGAAGTTATTGTACTCTGTGGAACAAAACTCACCACCATTATCAATTCTCAAACACTTAATCTTTTTACCAGTCTAATTCTCAACAAAAGCTTTAAACTCTTTGAACTAACTAAAGACTTCAACTTTTATTCTAAGAAAATAAATCCTTCTCCTACTATAATCATCAATGAATGATACAAAATATAATGATTTAGAAATTGAAGGAACATTCACAGGACCAAACACATCAGAATGAATTAGATCCAACACACCAGAAGACTTATGAGAACTCAAGTAAAAGTGAACATGGTTTTGTTTTCCATACACACAATGTTTGTAAAAGTCAAACTCAAGATTACAATCATTTAAACCTTCAACAATGTTTTTATTTTTCAGGGCTCTAAGACCCTTCTCACCAATGTGACCAAGTCTCTCATGCCACAATATTGTCTTCTCAGCAGGAAGTTTCATTTCCAAAGCATGAGCACCCTTAGGTAGCTAGAAAGCACTACCATCGAAAGTTGAAGCAACACACTTTTTCACTATAGGTTCCAATGGTGAGGATGAAGAATCTAGAGCTCTTTTCTTCGAAATAGAAGAACTATTGCACTGAGTAGTGCATGCATCTAGATGAAACAAAGTACCTCTTTGAGTACCCTTAATAAGCACCATAGCTCCTCTTGTCATCTTGCATCCTCCACCTGAGAAGACAACCTTCACACTTGCATCATTCAATTTACTTATAGAAAGAAGGTTTCATGCTAAACCAGGGATGTGCATAACCCCATTGATCCCCTTCACTCAACCATTAGGGAATCGGATCAAGACTCTTCCACAACCAACTATATTTAGGTGAGGGTCATCACCCAAGTACACCTTCCCACCATCATATTCTTGATACTTTGAGAACCAACCTCGATGTGAGGTCATGTGGAAGGAAGTACAGGAGTTAATTAGCCACACATATTCTGATGCATGGGTTGCCAAGGCTGCAACAAAAGCATCACCATCATCTTATGACTTGTCAGAATCATAATCAGAGAAGTTATTCTTCTTTTTCTTCCTCTCCTCTTTACACTCGTTTCGGAAGTGCCCAGATTTGCCACAGTTCCAACAGAGCACCTTGGACTTTCCAGGAGACTTAGATCTCCCATGGGATTTGGATCTACCCTTCTCATCTTTCTTGTCCTTCTCTTTTCCTTTATCTTTGGGTCTTCATTGAATCGCAAGAGACAATAGTGAAGAAACCACTTCATCCATCTTGAAGGTGGTAGTGGTACTCCCAATGGCCATGACAAGGTGGTCCAATGAGTCTAGCAAAGAACAAAGCAAGGTCATGCAACGATCCTCCTCCTCCATTTTTACACCAATGGATGTCAATTGTACAACTAGCATGTTAAAGGCATTGAAGAGATCTGCAACCGATCCTCCATCTTCTATCCTCAAAGAATATAGCTTCTTCCTCAGGAATAACTTGTTTACTAGGGATTTAGCCTGATAAACATCTCTAAGCTTCTTCCATAATTCTTTCATGATCTTCTCTTCATGAACATTTAACAGGATGGAATCAGCTAAACAGAGTCTCACAAGACCCTTAGCCTTTCAATATTTGAGATCCCAATCTGCCTGAGCCATTCCCATTGGGTTTGTGCCGGATATAGCTTCCCATAGATCTCTATCAACAAGCATGTCTTCCATTTTGAGTTTCCACAACTCGAAATTGCTGCCATTAAACTTTTCCAAATCTATCCATCCGAATATGCCTACCATCTGCTTCCTATAATAAGATTAGAGAATAGTCTACACAGACTCCCACTTAATCAAAGATTAGCTCAAAAAACTCCTACCCATCAACTAGGATCAAAGGTGATCAAGCTCTGATACCAACTAAAAGGAAGCAAGGTACATGCAGAACACACTTCCTACACCAACCTAATGAGGGGAATAGTATGCATATTCTTTTCAATCTTTACAATTATAGCAATGTTAAACATTTAACAGAAAGATTACAGTAGCAACACAACACATAGAATAAGTATGACACAAGATATATTGTAGGGAAAACCATTTCAGGTAAAAAAACCCCACACTCCAAAACCTGCATAATGTATTATCAAATATGTAAAGGATTACAACACACTTGCAATGCAAGTTCTTCCAAGAGTCTTCAAATGTCATTTCTAGAGTAATTCTGGTAGCATAATAGTACCTGTACAAACACTATGCAAAACTACTACTCCGAGCATAACATTATATAGAGTTACAAGGCTTAATTGAGAAGCTTCTAGAGGTAAGCGTCCACCTTGGCCACATGGCCATTTACACACTCAAGGGACACTTGTCCAAAATGTTTTCACCTCTCTTACATCTGTCATAACATGGTAAATTTGACTTCCCAAGATGGAGTGCTCCAAGGGTAAAAATAGACTATGACATATGCTCTTACACATCTTACAGTTGTCATAAATCTGCCCAACATAACAACACTTAATGTTGTAAGAGAATCCATCATACAAGACTAAATATAGCATATTCCTCTTACAACATGTCATAGTCCAACTTGGACGCCCAAATATGCCTTTCTCTCATGCAAAGATACTCTTCGACACTTGTCTTCACTTGTCATAGGAATCTCTATACTTGGCTCTTACACGTCATAGATTTTGTCATACACATTAACACCTCTATCATACTACAAGATGCCGACACATGGCATATTAGTGCCACCTCAAATGGCATGCCCAAATCCACATGTGTTTGACTTGACCATCCATGTCACATTACAAGTAGGCCAACATGTTACAATGCCACCTTATACTAAATGACAAAACAAGATGTGCAAGTAAATACAAATTAGGCAATAAATAAATATATAATTAAAATATCAATGCTAGGAAATTACAAAGGTTGAGACACCTTAATTCCCAACAAGATATATTTGATAAATTAGGTAAGTACGATTTAGTTTAATAAATTTGGAATTTGGTCTAGTAAGTTTAGGATTAAGGAGATTTATAGTTAATTGATTTAGTTGTATGCCATTAGAAAATTAGTAATTGATTGCATGACCCCTTAATCCTATTATACCTTGCATACACACCCCATCTTTTTTGACTAAATTGGGGACCCCCCCTTTCATTACTTTTCCTTCTATTTCTTCATCTTTCCATTTCTTTTCTTCTTTTACTTAGTGTTTTGTGTCTTTTGATTTCCCAAAGTCTTGAGATTTGCCTTATAACTTTGTTTTGGCCTATAACTTATGTTTTTGGCCCCCTTTTTGTCTTAGTGCCAGGGTTTTCCAAAACCCTAGGATCCCCAGTCCAGGATCCATTCCTGACCCAACCTTTGTTCTTTTCCTTGTGTATCTGTTAGGATCATAGACCATAGACAGATTTCAGAACCTAGTTCCAAAGTTTTGATTCATCCCAAGGTCCCGCTCCTGCCGTTATTTTTTCTTTTGTCCAAATTCTTAGTGGAATACTACTCACGCTCTCCTACATTTATTGTCACACGATTTACATTTTTTAAAGGGCTATATATCTGTTTAATTGATTTTCTTTGCATTTTGCTTCAAAAAATCAAAATTTTAAGCTGCATATGAGCCCTGGTGATCTCAAGCATTTGAATTCATGATTTTGGAGGGCAAATTGATCGATTTCTTTAGAATCATGGGGGTGTTGGCAAGCACTGCTTCCTTTTTTCCCCATTTACTCATTTCAAGTTGATTCTTCTATTGTTTTCATGTTTATTTTTTCTTGCTTGTTTTCTTTTATTCTCTTTTGCTATTTGTTGTTCTGTGATCCTACCCTATTTTGGGCTGGGTGTGTCAATCTTTCCTGGTTTAGGAATTGCTTTTTTCATCCTCATTTGTTTTCCTTTTCTAGGTTAGGGTTTAGATATAGGTTTCATCCCTTCTTAGGTTAAGTTTTAATTTTTTCTTGGGTTGTTTGAATAAAATTGGACCATTTCCACTATTTGGATCAAGCCTTATGAATATTGGTTAGGCCCCAATTTTACCTTAGGAAAATTTTGAGTTCATGCCCTTTCGAATCACGAACCCCCGAAGCCCTTTTGCACCTAAGCTAAAAATCCAAATTCTTCCTTGATTTTTTATCTTGATCGCCTTAGAAATTTTTTTCATTGAAAAGTTTCTTCAGGATATCGAGTCCCGAAGGGATGTTTGTACTTAGTCCAAAGGACTAAGTTCCTTCCAAAATCTTGACCCCAAGCCATATATGCAAAAACTTAATTGTTCAAATAAGTTCCTTTAAAACATCATACCTCAAAGGGATACATCACCAAGTTTGCAAAATCCCAAATCCCTTTAGAGTCCCGATCCCCACAACCTTTCACTTAGAAAATCCTTTTTGAGTTAATCCTCACAGAAATTTGGTTCCTGAAGGGATTTTTGCACTAAATTTTTAGGATCCAATTTTCGTCTGGGGTCCTGACTCGCACTGAACAATTTACAAAGACTTAGAAGAAATAGTGATATTCTCGTGGAGTTTTGAGCCCCACGAGAACATTTTCCCTAGATCCCTAAAACCTTAAACTACCCAAACTTCTGGTCCCCGCTAAGAAAATGTAGAGTTCCTTCAGAACTTCAGGACCCGATGGACCACTTGCACCAAGTTCCCAAATCCAAAATCCTTCTGGATCCTTGATCCCCACCAAGGGTAAAATAATGAAAATATCTCAGCTCTGGGAATGATTTCCAACCTGGAATTTTTGGTTCCTAAACCATCTGTTCACCCGCAACCTGAAATCCCTCCAGAGATTGAAGCATTCATAAATTTTCCCTATACAATGGATTTTCTTGGATCAAGTGGATTTATTATAAAATTTTCTTGTATTTTTAGGTTTGATAAATGTCTAATGAGGTAAAGGTGTGGATAGAAGAACAAATTTCCCTAGAATGAAAAGTAGAGAGAAAAGGAAAGAAGAAAAAGAAACTTCCTTTAACCATGAAATACAAGTTTCAAGGAGTACCTAAGGTATCCAAATTCACATCAGATTTGATGAACATAATACATACAGATTTAGGTCTTGTGGACCTAGAATGATTTAGACAAGATACGTTTTTCCAAAGATGCATCTCCTAGGGCAAAGAAAGTAGTAGCTTCAAGACTTGCTCATGTTGCTTCCTTTCCAATCTTAGTGCAGTCTCTTGACCTAATGTTGACTATCACCCAAAACTATAATCCAAGGGATAGGAGATGTTATGACCCTTATGGCACAATGATATTGGATCTAACTGCCCCCCATGATCAAGATGACTTTCAACTTGCCTCCTCATAGACAAATAACCCCATTGACAGAGAATGATGCTAGAAAATCTTATGACACCAACATAACCGATCACCTCAAGCTTCTCAATAGGTCTTGGCTTAAAGTGGAAACAAAATCTATGAAAAAGGTCCCAGGAAAGTTCACAAGGGTAAAATTGAAAGATGAAGTGGGGGAGATAGTTACTTTTCTAAATAGAGCCTTTGGGAAAGATGATAGTAAACCTTATGAGACCTGGATGTTCCAGTTCATCCACATCATTTTGAAAGGTGAGATTTATTTGGATTGGGGATAGATTGTTTTAGATCTCTATATGATATCCTAGATTGTATATCTAGCTGTTAAGATTGGCAATTTGTTAGGATTAAGGTGCCATCAACCTTTTAAATCCTATGTATTTAATTACTCTTTATACTGTTTGTAAATCATTCATAAGAGATGAAGTTTTCACCAAGTAGTGGTCTTGTTTCAACCACATTTCAGATCCTTGTACCTGACGAGGGGTGTGGGTGGCTTGCTCCCCCACTACTGTCACCGGGGGTCTAGTGGGAAGTGACAATACTCAATCTGGACTATTCATTATTAGGTCATAGATCTGATGGTAGAAATTATGTTAGGGTTTTTTTCACTAGAAGGCAACACTCTTTTAAGAGGATATTGTATTACGGCTATGGATGAGTATTATAGGTGTTGTTGGATTGAAGAGTAGAGAGGAGATTGATAGTGTTGTATTGTAAACTCTATTTGAAGTTATTATAGACTGGTGCATCTCTTCTTGTGTGGTTTTTTTTCTGAAAGGGTTTCTCCATGTAAACACTGTGTTATGTGTTTGATATTCTATTCCATTATTTCTTTGTGTTGATTTCATACTATCTCCATTTTGGTTATGCGCTATATTGATAGTTACAGTTGTAATCAAATTTTCATTCTATAGTTGTTCACCTTCATTTCTAACACAATTTCCTAGGTTTGACTACACATGGAATAATAGGAGAAGCTCTTCAGAAAATCAAGATTTGGGAGTTTTATCCCCAATTGGAATTGAAACAAGCTAAGAAACACTTTAAAAGAGTGAATGATTCTTTCCTATATGTAATAATTGAGTAGCTAACAGGTGATCTGGGGTGGAGGATGTCAGATAAGGGAATGGAATTAGTAAACGGATGGGGAAATTCATTTCTCTAGTTTCCTAGGTCAACTTATATCAAAATTTTAATATTTGAGAAGGCTCATTTCTTGTTACTAAGACATTGCAGTGATAGATTGGTATTAATAGAATTTTTAATACAAATTTCTAAAGTGCATCTTAAGCTATCTACTAAACATAAAGTAGGAGTGAAGTACCCATTCAATTTGGGATTTTATTCTTGTCCATCTATTCAAGTAGCCAAAACTACAGCAGAAGAGTTGGAGGCATTCAATTTGAAAACTTATGTACCTAGGAAGGATTTTGATCCTACAGGAAGGATTAAACAATTATTTCCCACCATGTCATTTGAACATGAACATTCTTTGGAGGATTTTTGGGCTAATTGCAAAGATGCCTTTGAATTTAGAAAGAGGAGTTACTACAGGTTGATTGTGTTTTAGTTGAGAGTATTTAGAATTATAGATTATGTTCCTGATGACTTATCAAATGATGGACACATGCTAATTCTAGTCTATGTTCTAGAATATTTTGATTGAAGACAATTGGATCATATTGATTGGTCATTGAAAGAAGATGTGTTTTTAGATGAAATAAGTGTAAAGGTCCTAGAATTTAGCAATTCATGGCTAGATGCTAGGATCAAGAATCTTGAGGCTAACAAAGGAAAAGAAAAGGGTAAGAAAATGGAAAGATCTGCTACAAGTAAGTCTACTTCTTATGGTACTAGGGCATAATGGAAATATTATAAGATTCCTCCAAAGAAGAAAGTGACGGGATCAATAGATCAAGTGACATAAGAGGAGGTGGTTATTGTGGTTCGTGAGGCTTATAGAAAATCTAAAATCACTTATATGGCTATTAAGGTAGGGGTAGTTACTAGTTTAGGTGTAACGCCAATGGCCAAATTTTTCCCAACAAGGAAGGCTTTAGGACAAGTTCCTAAATAAATTGATGAACCTTCACAATAGTAGTATCAAAAAGAAACATCTGAGCCTATGGATCCAATGCAAACAATCATCTCACCTCCTTCTACACAAAGGATAGAGGTGCCTAAAACATGTGTATCTGAAGAGATAGTTGAGAAAGAGGTTCATGATGAAGGGTTACCATCTCAGAGTCCTATAATTGATATATCATAAGATTCTCCAAGGAAAGATCCCCGTTCACCCAGTAGACAAGAGGATAAGGAAGATACTGATTAGGATTTGGAAAGGGAAGATGATGCTCATGAGAAAAGAGAGCCACATAATGATGAAATACTCACTTCAGAAGGTGATCAACAAGAACAAGTGGAGACACAAGAGAGTGATCAAATGGATGTAAATCAAACCCATGAACAAGATACCTCCTTAGAGAAATAATCTCATGAAGAACACCTTAATTAGGAAAAGAGTGATCAAGTGGATATAAATCCACTAGACCAATAGAATATTCTTTCAGGACAACAACTTCCTCTTGAACAAGTTACTATAGAAGGTGAAACTAATATGGAGGATAGTCCTAATGATAAGGATCAATAAGATTCATAAGGTCAAAATGAATTTGAGGCTAACACAATGGAAAACATTTCTATGGATCAATCACAAATGCAACAAGAATAGGGGATGGAGGAAGAACATGTTTTAACATATGAAGAACAACAAAAGTTGATAGAAAAAATTAAACAACAAGCAAAGATTGTTGATTCTTCTATGTTAAATATTCCTTTTGAAGAGGAAAAGATGGAGAAACAAAAAGAATCTCAGGAGGAAGAAATCTTGTGTCAAGAAGAGGTAAGTACAGAAAAAGAGAAAAGTCAATAAGAGATATTGGATAAAGGAGTCCCTAATAGAGATGAAAAAAATAAAGGCACAAAGACTGATAAATCCTTTCAAACAACTTCAGTGTCTCCCACTTGGCTAAAGCTTAATCTGGAGAGAAGACAACAAGTAGTGGTCAAACCTCTGAGTTTACAGGATATGGCTATAGAGGTTGAGAAGAGTAAACCAATAAAAAGATCCATAACTCTCTTAGCCATTAGGATAAATGAGCATGGGGAGAGAATTGTGAAAGTTGCAACCCCTAAATTCAGAGAAAATATGATAGAGTCCTTTCTATCTCTGACTATCAAATTACAAGAGTAAATTTGGATAAGAAGACCCCAGAAGAGGAGATGCATTCTTTGGGTTTAGCAGGGACACAATGATGTCCAAGATGCAGAAAGATAAACAAACTAAAGATGTGCAACTGAACCAAATGAAGACTTTTGTCAAGGAGCTTCTAACTCCAATTTATCAACACACTATGAAGGAAAAATTTAGTGTCGTGGATAGATGGGTTTCTAAATTTTTGGTTGATACACTTCAGGTTTTTGATAATAGTTATGGTGATTATGAACAAGCATGTCAATTAGAGAAGAAAATATATTCTTATATGGAAAATCTTAAGGTAGGGAAGGAGAAGTTAGATCAAGATTGGAAAATTGTCAAGGATGTCGAAAGGATGACTCTATATGAGATAAAGAATGAAGATATTTTTGGAAATGAATAATGTGACATCATTTATAAATCCATAAATATAATGAACTATAAGATTAAGCAAATAACTAAATATTTGCTTGAACTATTGAGGATGCAGAAAGATGTATATGAGCATTGATCTAATATGGAAGTTTTTGTTGAGACTGTAGTTGTTTTAGATCTCTTTTTGTATGATAAGCACTAGTTAGATACTTTGGATGCCATAAAAGATGCTTTTAAGAAGAAGATAAAATGTTTACTGAATAACCCTAAAGGTCTAAATGAAGATATTTTGGATGAGTGTATGGATATCAAAGAAAATTTCAAACTTATCAGATGAGATCTCTAAAAGATCAAGAAGGTCAATGCCTATGCATATCAGAGGTTTGAGACCTTGAAATTTAGAATGGATTTGTTGGATGGACCCAATGAGCACAGTGTAGAATATTGTTGACCAATTGTGAAGAGTACAAGGAAACAAGATCTAAAGCTACACCTAGTTGAGATTTCTATTTTGGGATCCATGGAATATTCTTTTATTCTTTATTCATTGTAAAAGGGGATATTCTATTCTTATAAATTGGACCCTACATTCTTTTTCTACATGAGTCTCTTTCTCAATAGGCATTGGGAATTTTGCATGGTGACTTTTTCAAGAAAGTCAAAGTTCTAGATTTGCATGTAGTTTTGAATTCTAAAAATAGAGGATCTTTCTTTAGTTGCACGCATGGATTTTTGAAAGAACAAAAGGGGAGTATTGCATGTGCTTTATTTTGGAAGTAGTTGTATTTTCCAAGAAAGAAAGAACCCAAGATTTGCATAGGCACTGCATGTACTAGCTTTTTGGGGGCACTTTGTTTTCTTTTGGCCTTATAAAAAGAGAGGACTAGGATCATTCTAAGGGTCTGGTGGTTGAAGAATTAGGTTTTCAATCCATACTTAGTGATTTTCAATTCTAGCATAGCATTTAGTTTTTATAGAATTCTAGATTAGAAGAGATAAGTTTGAGAAGGATATAAGTTTGAAAAGCAGAAATTGTAACTCTAGTGTAGCATTCATGCTGGATTTTGTACCTGAATTGAAGAAATTAATACAAGATGGTTGTTGTTCCTATGAATTCATCTTTTTTGCATATGGTGTAGTACTTTATCCTAAATTTTTACTTGTTTATTTACTTGAGAGATGTTGAATCTGAGCTTAAATTGTGGATTTTCTTCTAATTTGTGTGTGAAATATAGTAATTAGAAACAAAATTCATCTTATTTTATTGAAATCCTTTGAATCTTCCATTGTTGGTATGAATGATGAGGTATAAAACTGATCTCAATATTATAGTTAATCAGTTTCTTAGGTGAATTTATCAAGTGAAGGTTAAAGTAAAAGTTATTGCATTGTCTTCTTACATTCTCAAGATCTTTTTTAGTTTTCTATCATTGTTAGAATAAGTTTAGATTAGGAGAACATGGTTTGATTAATATTATGAAAACCAGGCCCCTTGAAAAAACCTTGGAGATAATTGATCTTAGGATTAGTTACCTTTCTAGGAGAGGTAAATTGATTCTCATCTTACCTATGTTGTATTGTGTCAATTTAGCCATCAAAAAATCCATCCTCTTAACTCTCCTTAAGACATCCCCTAACTACATTCCAAAAATTAGGTAAGTTTAATTCACTTTAATAACTTTGAGATTTGATATAGTAACTTCTTTAAGATTAAGTAAATTTATAGTGGATTAATAATTACTACCATGCACTTAGCCAATTATTAATTGGTTGAATGTCCCTTTAAGCCATCCCCTTAACTCCCCTTAATCCATCACCTTAACTAGTTGGCATGATTGTCACTACTTGTGCATTCAACATGTGACAACATTTGTATTTTACTATGCTAGGTATTACTTGAATGTAAGGAATTTCTATTGTAATTTTCCAAATTGATTTATTTTAATTCTCTCACCTAACTTATAGTTAGGACTCATGTATTTATAGTTAATATATTTACTTGCTAATTATACACATATATTTTTTAGATAAATGTTTAATGTTTTAACTTTATGCTCCCACATTAATTATACCTTTTATCATTTTTATTTGAGGTCTCCTATAGTTAGATGACATGATTGTCACTACTTGTACATTCTACATGTGATGACATCACTTGAAAGAAAGCAAATTCTATTCTACAAGTTACTATCAACCAAGAGGCTAGAATTTAGAATTAAGACTCATGTAATTGTAATTTTGACTATATATTTTGACTTAGATTTAGGACTCCTATAATTGTAATTTTTTACATTTAAATCCTTATAATCTTATTGTTAAATCTTTACTAATATTTATTGTAACTTTGACTCATGGAATGGATATCAACCTCTCTCAACATGAGAAAACATTTCTAAAGCAAGGGCATACTTGATACAAACATGGGGAACAAAGATCAGACACTATTAGAGGATGATCTTTCAGCTAAAATTAAATGGAAAAGATTTGAGAATTGCAATTTCCCTATTACACAAGTTCTTAAAAGAAATACTAGCACAATGAATAATCATATTCTCTCATGAAGAAGATGAAATCAAATGGATAGCTTCTAAGATAGGAGTCTACAATGTTTAAGAAGGATATCACCTCCTCACAAATCTAGAAGTCAAATCATGGCCTTTCAAACTATGCTACATATTCTCATGGATTGCCCTTCACAACAAAATATTGATAGGTAAAAGAATGTAAAAATTGGGAATCACATCAATCTTCAATTGTGTATTGTATGGTAAAGAAAGGGAAGATGTGAACCATCTCTGATCTTGAATTGTCACTTCAACTACTAGTGTTGGAAATGAATTTATAAAAAAACTATGGTGTTTTGGTGTCTTTCCTAACACACTTTTACAATATTTTTTAGTTGGCCAAATCTAAACAGTTAATCTACATTTGCATGTATTTGGGAACTCAATCGATCCTTTTTAATTTGGAATATTTGGATTCAACACAACCATGGGATATTCAGAAAATGCCCATATCCTTGGCACAAAGTTATTCAAAGAATGCAACAAGCAATTTCAAAAACAACTATGTTCGAGGTAAATAATTATTCAAATGACAACATTTAGTTTACAACTTGGAATAAAGAACTCCTAATGAAATAGCCTCTCCTCCACACTCCATATCCAAAAGGATCTATTCAACCTTGCCCAAACAAAAATGATAGAAGAAAAGTAAACTAGAACCATCATCCCTCCTTCATGGCCTAAAACTAGAAAAAAGAAATCATTTCACTAAACCTTATATAGAGAGTGACTCCATGAATGTGGTAAATGTAGTTATGGATAGAAAATTTATCAACTAGAAGTTAAGTTATATCTTTCCATCCATTTGGAGTCTCCTTGATTATGTAGAATATTTCACCTATATCCACTGCTATAGAGAAGGTAACATAGCTACAAATTATCTAACCAATTTGGTGATAGATTAGGATACTACAGTCTCCCAATTCAATAGTCTAATTGCCATGCAACCCCCACCTCTTCAACTCATCATCGAAAAGGAAAAAACAAGGCATTAGGCCTTTAATCATGTAAGTCATGACTCAAACTTCCACCCACTTTTTCAAGGATGAGGTGGCATGAGCCTCATTAGCTAATAAGGAGCCACTTGAATATGGTTCAATGTCAACAATAATCATCACCACTTACTCACTCATACTCTTCCATCCTCCTTATATCTTAGTGTATTTACCAACATTAACTATGAATCAATCCCACCTAAGACAGCTAATCTTCAGAATTTATTTTGAGCTTCCACCCCTCTCGAGCATGGATCACCTCTGCTTGTCCTATCATTTACTATCACTATTAATGGCCCTCCCATCGCTATTTTATACTATTGTTTTTCTTTTCTTCCCATACCATTTTTTTGTCCATGCTTTAGCCATGAAGCCAGGGGTGAAGAATTACTACATATTCTTGCAAACACAAAAATGGGAACCATTAGAACTTGGGATATATGACACAAGCACTCTTGCACATGTATTTGACATGGATTTTCCATATTGTATGACTTCCCACAAGATCTCATGTATTTTGAAGTGGCATTCATATTTCTATTGAATATCATGGATCTTGTGTAGGATGCTAACTTCGTGGAAATGATAGCATTTGGATAATATTCATGACTACCTTGCCCCCTGTTGTCCCATTTCAAGAATTTTTACTAAAGCACTCATGCCTTAGCTTTTTCTTCATCCTTTGTATGTCACTTCCTTGTCTCTTTACCCCGAGTTCAACTTAGTCATTTTTTCGACTTGTCGGAGATCCTTTGTATTTTTGAAATAATGTCGGTGAGTTCAAAAGTTCTTGAACCACCTGACTTCTCGACATGCTTGCAAGTTTGATGTTTGAAGTTTCCTTTCAACCTAGTCCTTGGCATCATAAAGCTTCTTTGTTGTCAGGAGGTCAGTAGTTCATTGAACTTCTGAACCCCCGATATGTAAGTTCAAAAGTTTGATTTCTGCCTGACTTGCCAATTTCAAAGAACTTGTTCATTCTTATGGTGTCCTTGCTGCACTAACATATGACATAAAGGAATGACACTTGTCACTTCACATTTGATTAGAAGTACGTGAGAACATAGTAGCATACTCTTTGGAGGGAAACTTGAGGTATATATTAATGAGTTTTAAAGATGAATTCGCCGCTAGAATTTAATGTTCCCTACAAGTGAATTTATGAGGAGTGACATGGGTTTTTAATAAATTCTCTCTCACCTGAGGTTGTATAATTTCACTAAGGGGATGCGTGCGGAATATCAATATAACAACACTCTCACAGGTCAGCACAATTAGCAGTTCCTATCTTTTTCTTGTTTTACTCTGCTATAAAAACACAGCATTTCTCGTGGGAGTTAGAAAATTTCTATTTTCATGTATCTGGATAGAAAACTCCTTGTTAGTGCCTTGCATTTCCCTATTCTATCTATATAAGCTTCGGAGGCTCTGGTTATTTGGTTTCTCAAATATATGAAAATGAAGTTCAAGTTTCAAGGAACTCCTATGGCTTCTACTCTGGAGAATGGTTTGTCTGGGGTAAGGGATACCAATTTGGGGAATATTTATTTTGAAGATTTCTGGAGAAGAATGCAATCTGAAAATTAGACTCCTTTGGAGGAAAAGGTTGTTAGTAGTGGGCTGGATAAAGCTGGAGGTTTCCTGCCCATAGTACATTATCCCGAATTGATGGTGGTGTGTGCTAATAGTTACTTTCTAGAGTCCCAAGAGATAAGAACCCCTGACATTTCTATTGTGGAAAAAATTGATTCTGAATCCATTGCCCTAGCTCTAAATTTGGACGAATATGAAGACAATGCCGATGTTTCTGTGTCCTCTGCCTAGAATTATTACAATGAAAGAAAAGATTGGTGTTGTACTCGCATCACCAAGAGCTGGTTAGAGATTGAGAAGATTGGTAAATCGCAGCTTCCCGTCCATCTTAAGAAGAGCCATTTAAAGAGGAGATTTTAGATATGATAACTTTGTTAAATTGATTAGTTGGGAACCCAGAATTAGATACATTTGAGTTTTGGATGTGTAGATTCATTTTGCTGATTTGTGGAGACCACCGCATTGATTAGGTGAGGATTATTAGTGAAAATTTGCATGAACAGTTGCTAAATTTTACAAGAGAGGTAAGTTTCCACATGTGTTCCCAGCTGGTTTACGTGTTGGCTCGAAGAGAGGCTGCTTGGTCTAGCCTGAGGATTCAAGGAATCCCTACCTCTAGTATGCCCATGTATCAAATTTTCTCTCAGTTATAGATAATTGAAGGTATGAGATATTTCAGGTGAGTAAATGATGCCTTTTCTATGTTGTTGACTAAGAAAATTGATGGCTCATTGGAGTGAAGGTTTTCAGTTGAAGTGGCCACTTAGATCATGAAATTTGTGAGTTTTTACATACAGTTTGACCACTTTTCTTATTTGAGGATTGGGGGTTATGAAAATGCCCCATTAAAATTGCCACGATACCCATCTGACTAGCTTATGCTTCTGGACTTGTGTCATCAAATAACATTGGTGAATGTAAAGTATCATGCTATAAAGAATAAGACATATCCTTTTCCTATGTCCCTATCTTTTTATTCCTGCTAGAGTAATGATAGTGCTAAAAATATTGACAAGTTGCAGTCAAAATTCAATCTTCATAGTTTATCACCCTGTGCAGCATTTGGAAGTAAAAATTTTATAAAATAAAATATGCATGGAGGTGGCTCTTATCTGCATTAGCCTTAACTTGAAGATTTTTGGGAAGATTGTTTAGACGAGAGGGAAGTGCCGAGGAGAAAATTGATGAGGCTAACTGTTGACCAAGTTCAAGCTTTTGGGTTGAATATCCAAGTCTCTGACATAGATGATGACAACTCAGATATCATAGAGGAAGGTTATCATGTCTCATCAATGAAGCCTCTACCTCTTGTGAAATGGTCTGATAAAGAAATCACAGATGTGATGTTTTTCTCCCTCCAAGTGTTGAGAAGGACAAAGAGATGGCTAAAGGGGAAAGTGAAGGAGTGTGCCAGTTCTATGATGCCTAAAGATTCGACCTCTCAAGGACAAAGTAGGTCTCAAACTACCCAATCGTATAGGACATCTAGTTTGGACTTGACTCTTCAGAGAGTCAGCTCACAATTGAATGATGATGGTGACAAGCCCCCTGAGGAGGCTAGAAAAGTGAAGATGACATGTGAGAAAGGCAATCAACCAGTGAAAGGAAATACCAGAATGGATGCCTCTTCATCAAAGGCAAACCATGTGACACTAATTAATAATCCTGTAAGTGATAGTGATTCTTTCACTTTCTCTCAAATTGGTGAAGATAGTTTGTTGCAATCTCTGTTAAGTCTGCCAAATTCTCCCCATCAAAATGAGTCCCTAGAATAGAATTCTCAATCTGTACCTCTAATTACTGTTGTTGGTATTGCCAATGTCCCTGTCTCATCTCCTAGTTGGCTAAAGATAGTTGTTCAGAGGAGAAAGAGATATACATCACTAGTAGATGAAGGTATCGATACTATAGCCAATTTACTACAAAGTTCTCCTAAACCCAAATGTGCCAGGAGAACATCAAGGATGGTAAGTGACCCTGTCTCAGGAAACTAATTTCTAGAAATTGCTGACTTGGCATGGGACAAGAATGAGGATGAGGTGACAGAAGCTGACTTCAGGATGAGCAGAGTGGATTTGGGACCTTCTACTACTGAAGGTGACCTTTACCATGTTAAATACTCAGTCAACAACATATCAAAAAGGGTCAAGGGGATATAGGAGGAGAATTCTAAGTTACTAGCCCATGTAAGTTCTCTGTCATCTTTTGTTCATTTAGTTGCTAAGATAATAACACCCTTAACCAAAACCCCTCCAGATGCAGGCCTTTAGGTTCCTGATCCTAACATGCTTCAACAAGTAAAAACATCATTGTCTTTAAGAAATGCTATGGATCAATGGGTTGAAAAAGTTATTTTTGATGGTCTTGTGTTCATAGAGGAGATAGTAAAATTGTTTGATTCTGTTCATGTGAAAAGGGAAGCTTTAATAGTGGAATTTGACAAGGCTAGAAGTGATCACCATAGTCTATCTTTATCTTCTAAATAAATACAAGAAATGGCCAATATGGATCCTAGTGTCTTGATAGGTGAAGAAGTGTTAATAGATCCCAAAGAACTAGATACACCTGTGTGGGCCGACACAATTGAATGAAAGCTCTATCTTGTGATAGGAGCAGAAGATGAAATGTGGAAGGCAATTGCGACCTATTACATAGAGATGATGAGAATTAAGAGGAATTTTGCCACTCTAGAAGTCAAAGCTAATGGTTCTGATGATGAGAAGTTGCTAGATGTCAAATAAATAAAATAGAATTTCAAAAAGGTGGTAACTAATGAAATAATGAATTATGATGTAATAACAAGAATTGCTAGGAAGACTTGCAAAGATAGGGGCCTATATCAACACTTCCAGAAATGAATTCGATGAGGTGCACTGAAAGGTCGTGGATGCTGATAGATTAGTGATGAAAAAGAAACGTTGGATTAGCATGATAGAAATTCCACCTGGGATGTCTTTGACACCTATAATCAATAAGTACATGACATACAAAGCAAGGCTATGAGCACAGGTACCCCAAATGACATAAAGTGGTACGGGAGAAAATGAATAGGCAAAGGAAGAAGAAGTGATAGATGAGGTGGATAATGGCAATGAGGATTTGGAAATCCTCAATTGATTTCATTTGTCATGCTTTAGTTGTTTTTAAATATTTGCTCTAAAACTATTGGCTCTAGAGGGCCCCTTATTATTATTATTGTTTAAACATATTTTAACCAATTGTTTTAAGAAGCCGTTATGGTTTTTAAGACAGTTACTTTTTGGCTTAGCTATATATTTTGGATAGCTAGTCGATTTATGGATATTTTGACAAACTTTGTTTTGGGGAAGGTGATAGAAAAATTTTGGTCTTTCTATTTCAACTGCTTTTGATTCATGTAATGAAAATCAATACAATGGAGTTTTAAATGATCATGAACTTTGTGTTGTGGTTATTTAGATTCATGTTCTTCTTATGTTGAATGTGTAGCTGCTAGTGTTGGTGATCTTTGTGTATTGATGGTGGTTGGATATCTATAGTTCTTGCTCATTGCTACAAATTGTTTATCTTTTGATACATTATTTGAAGTGGTGAATACATAGTGTATGATATCATTTTGCATAAATTCATTAATGTTGTATTGGTGGAAGTCTTTGAGCTTCTTAGAGTTTGGTTGTAAATCTACCTTTATTGTTTTCTGGTTAAAAGAAATCCTAGTTTCCATTCATAAGAACATCTATTGAAGGTAGTTTCACCTTGTTAAAGAAATAGAGAAACTTTATAAAATACCAATATATTAGGCTCAACTATTGATTGCATTTGTCACTTGTCTGGGTGTGAGTATATATAGTTAGGTGACAAATCCAACACCCCCTTGACAAACTAAAATAGGTGATGGAGAACTATGACCTATTTGATAGTGAAGCACCCATCAGGGCCCTCTTCTCTACTGAGTTTCTTTTCTCCTCTCTTGTAGCATCGTGCATCTTCCAAGACATTCAAAAAGGACTTCAGAATGGGTGTTTTAATTCCCTCAACACTGCATCAAATTCCCAAAGGTTTCAACTCCCACCGAATATAGATGTCAAGGCTAAGAAAATATTTAATGCTATTTGGTTTATCAGATTACACACTTTGGATATGGCACGTCAACCTTCACCAATTGTCTCTAGTTTTTTGGGTCTATGACTGACGTATAGATATTGTAAAGCATTAAATTATGGTTTAAGGCTTGAGAATCTTCTTTTTTTTTAGGTCTATATGTTGGTCTCCAAGCTAGAATCTGCTCCATTGAGGCTACCAAATTTTTGTAAAATTTAGTTTATATTATATTTTCAATATATGGGTGAACTACACCTTTTACCATTAAAAAAGGAAAACATATATTGTAATGTAGTTTAAATCTTTCCAGATGATGTTTAAAATTAGAATGATTAAATTGATGGTCCAAAGATCCTTACCTGTCATAATATAGATATATTTTTTTTCCCATCATAATTCTTTCTTTATTAACTTGTTCAAGGATATTGACCATTGTCACAATGAAAATATCAATAACTTGACCCTTTTAGTGAACAATACAAAATCAATTGTTGTCCCAATTTTGAATAAAAATACTAGAATGTACTAGGGTTTATTCTTAGATACTACATCTCTTTGACTATGTTCATTCAATTTAGAACGTTGAAATTTACCCTTAGCATGGTAACTAAATTATAATTATGTCTAAACCTTAAAATACAAAATATTATACAATAACTATAGAGAACTTCACATTCAATTATTTATGTCACAATTTGCCATGTCACTATTTTTCTACTTCAAACTCATACTTCTAATTCACTATACAATTATATCAAATAAGAAGTAATTTTTTTCATGTAACTTTTGTCTTACCATGCATTATCAATAAAATTTAGAACATTGAAATTTACCCTTAAGCATGGTAGATAAATTATAACTAAGTCTAAATCTTGAAATATAAAATATAAAAAAATAAAATTTACTATAGAGTTTCACATTTAATTATTTATGTCACAATTCACCATGTCTCTATTTTTCTATTTCAAACTCATACTTATAATTCACTATACAAGTATACCAAACACCAAGTAATTTTTTGCGTGTAATTAGGACATCTAATTGTAATTTTGACATAGAATTACAATTAGGACATGCAATTAAATGTTTAATTGTGATTCTAACTATCAAATTAGAATTAGGACTTGCAATTAGAACATATACTTGTAATTTCAACTTAGAATTAGTTTTAGGACTTGTAATTAGGACTTCAAGGTTTAATTATAATTTTAAACCTCACATTAGAATTAGAACTTGCAATTAGAACATGTAATTGTAATTTTGAATTATAATTAGAATTAGGACTTGCAATTAGGACATATAACCATAATTTCAACTTAGTTAGAATTAGGACTTTCAATTAGGACTTCAATATTTAATTGTAATTTCGACTATCATATTAGAATTAGGACATGTAATTGTAATTTGGACATAAAGTTAGAATTAGGACTTGCAATTAGGACTTCAATTAATTATAATTTTGGTTGTCACATTAGAATTAAGACTTCTAATTAGGACATATAATTATAATTTCAACTTATAATTAGAATTAGGACTTTCAATTAGGACTTAAACGTTTGATTGTAATTTTGACTATCACATTAGAATTAGGACTTGCAATTAGGACATGTAATTGTAATTTCATTCTATAATTAGAATTGAGACCTGCAATTAAGAATTCAATGTTTAATTGTAATTTTGACTATCACATTAGAATTAGGACATATAATTGTATTGTTGTCCTAGAACTAGAATTAGGACATCAAAATTTAATTGTATGGTTGACCAACACATTAGAAAATTAGGAGTTACAATTAGGAGATGTAATTGTAATTTTGACTTAGAATTAGAATTAGAACATGCAATTAGGACTTCAATGTTTAATTGTAATTTTGACTATCACATTAGAATCAAGACTTGCAATTAGCACATGCAATTGTATTTTCATCTTAGAATTAGAATTGAAATTTGCAATTAGGACTTCAATGTTTAATATTAATTTTGACTATAACATTAGAATTAGGACTTGTAATTGTAATTTCATCTTAGAATTAGAATTAGGACTTACAATTAGGACTTCAATGTTTAATTGTAATTTTGACTAGACCACATTAAAAAATTAAGGCTTATAATTAGGACATATAATTGTAATTTTGACTGTCACAATAAAAAATAGGACTTGCAATTAGGACATATAATTGTAATTTTGACTTATAATTAGAATTAGGAATTCAATATTTAATTATAGTTTTGATTGTCACATTAGAATTACAACTTGCAATTATGACATGTAATTGTAATTTCAATTTAGAATTAGAATTAGGACTTGGAATTTTACAATTAGATGCATGATTTTAAGTAAATAGTCTATGAAATAAAAACATATACATCCATAGTTTATTCAATAAATACATATAAATACTAAAATAGTCTATGAAATAAATATTGAAATAATTTATGAAATAAATACTAAAATAGTCACATTCCATGAAATAAATACTAAAATAGTCACAGTCCATGAAATGCATACTTAAATACTCATAGTCCATGGAATAAATACTAAAAATAGTCATAGTCCATGAAATAAATACTAAAAATAGTCATAGGCCATGAAATAAATGCATCATTATGCTCTAAGTTCTATTGACTCATCAATTATATTTAATAACATAAATATCTACAATTGATCACATAACATATATGAGTGTATATTTACTCTTTCAATTATATAATTACTTTAACATTATCTTTAATCAATTTCATATATCAATTGAAATAGATTGATATCAATTGAAATAGATTGATATCAATTGATATACACCAAAAATTGAAATACATATAATTTATTTAATATTTATTGATTGTTAGTGTATATATCAACTGATATTAATTGATATATCTAGATCGATATTGAAATTTAATTTCAAGGGTTTCTAGATTGTATCATATTAAAATTTATTTGATATTGATCAATATTTCTAGGGACTTCTATTGTATCATATTAAATTTAATTTATATCTATTTCAATTTCTAGTGTATATATCAATTGATATTGATCGATATATCAATTGATATTAATCAATATATCAATTGATATTTCTAGGGTTTCTAAAATTTTTTAGATCATATTATTAAACTTTATATATTATTTTTGGTGTATATCAACTGGTATCAATCAATATATCAATTTGATATCAATATCAATTGATATATCGATCAATATTCATTTATATATTATTTATCTATGGTTTTTGTTTAATCATATTAAATTTTATATGAATTGATTGTTGACCAAAAATTTTGGTTTGTTTCTTGTTTTCTTTTCTTCCATTTTGTTTTGTTTTGTTTCTGTATTTTCATTTCTTTCATTTTATTATGTTTTATGTTTCTAGGGTTTCTATTGTATCATAAATTAAATTAAATTAACCTCTAATTTATATTGTATCATAAATTAAAGTAACCTTTAAATGAATTACAAACCCTAAACCCTAGAAATATCAATTGATCTATTGATTGATAGATCAATTGATATCTCTAGTGTTTGTGTTGTATCATAAATTAAATTAAATTAATCTCTAACTAATTTATAAACCATAAACCCTAAATTCAGGGTTTACATATTATGATTTAAAGGTTCTAGGGTTTAGAGTAGGTCCTAGGGTTTAGAATAGGTCCAAGGGTTTTTATTTTTAGTGAATAGAGTCTGGTCTAGGGTTTTCGATTTGAAAACTAAAATTAAATTTAGAAATAGGAAAAAAAATATTAAAAAGACATAAAAATATGTAAATGGGAAAGTCCCCTACCTAAAAACCATTACCTAATTTTGCATTCCAGCCCAATCAGGTCAGGTTGGGACAACAATGATAGTTGCTACTCTGAAGAAGCAGATAGGTTCAAGGGGAAGAATAAGAAAAATAGAGGGGTTGAAGCCTACTGAGGAAAGCCTACTATTCAAGTAGAAGGCCTTTCCTATGATCAGTTTTACCATATTCATGTAGCAACTCAATAAGAGTTGCTACACAAACCAGATAAGAATGGAAGGGCATCCTACTAGAGCAAGAGGCATCCCAAGGCAGGCAGAATTAAACAGAGAGCCAATCTATGTGTTGCAGTTTATTTTCATTATTCATTCTTTACAGCTGATACATTATCAAATGAAAAAAGGTACACAAATTTTGCTAAATCCATTCATGATTATGAACATCTATATCATGCAGTCGTTTTCAGTTTATCTTTATGCAATTGATTTACAAAAGAAGAAGCAATATACAAAAACATTGCATAAAATAGTTGTTCATATTCATAAGAAAGAAAGCGTTTATGTGCTCCCACACAAGCCATGGGATTAATTGTACAAGATTCAATGAAAAAGAACAAGTACATCTGAAACAAAAAAGTAAGCATATAAGAGGGAGAAGGGATCCATCATTGCCTAAATGATGAATCCCACCACTAGTAGCATCATCTTTAGTTTGCCCCATTGATATCTCCAAGTGGACCTACAAGAGAGAATAAGGAGGAATGTTAGAGCTCAAGATTCTTTTCACTCCTATATGAAGCAATGTCAAAATGTACATGCTACTTTTCATTAAGCATCTAATCAGAAGATAAAAGAGATAAACAACGCTCAAAATCAGATATACAACTATGAGGGGATGCAAGATGAAGATTAGATAATCAAAGGAGAGGCTACTAAGCCTCTATGTTTTCTCTAACTAATTTGATGAGTGTGCAGGTACAAGAATTATATCTAAAATGTTGTCATGAAGCAATAGTCAAAAGATAAGTTAAGCAGTCTATCATTAATTGTCATTAAAAGCATTAGGTGACAGACATATAAGTCATTGAATAGTCATTCATTAGTCATGAGCCTTGTGATCTCATACATCATATGGACTTAAATGAATAGTAGCCTCAGAGTTTTGATATAGGCTTTATAGGTTTTTCCCATTATTAATAACCTCCCAAAATAGGCAATAGTCATGCTAGGAACAACAGAAGGTCACAGGACAACCAAGCAACAATCCCAATGTTGGAAAAGTAGTCATATTCATTAAGGTTCAAATCATGATGCAAGAAGAGTAGAGACCTTGTGAAAGAGACAGTGTGAACACATTGTGCGTAGGTAGACAAGGGATCTGATAAGCAAGGAGCATTGGGCACAGATACCACTGTCATTAAGAGTTTGATATGAAGAGATACACAATAACAAATCAAGATATGTATGGAAAGGCAAGGGTTTTGAGATGCATCATAGTGTCAACCTTGGAGATCTTGATCACATGTCCTGGGAAGGAGTAGTCCTAAGGACAATAGAATACAAGTTAGGTCCTCAAATGAAGCATGGACACTAAGCATAAGACAATAAGATATGTATAAAACTCTTAGCAGCAATCATAACAAGGATCAAGATGACATTACCATGTCTAATGGACAGTCTAAATGACTTGAGCAAAGCAGAGATAGGTGACAGTGACAGAGGCCTGTGAGGTTTTGAGGGATGGAGGTCATTTTAGACTAAGTTTGAATAAGATCTACATTAATGGCCAGCCATAGACCCTGCATGCAATCATGAACCTATACATTGATCACCTTTAGTGGACTAAGATAGTGCTAAGCAAGAGAGCTCACTAAATTATCCAAATATCAAGTGTAATAAAGCCTATCTTGAGGGACATTAGTTATAGTCATGAAGAATAGTGATGTATGTGAGAAAGCAGTCAAAGAACAATATAAAAGCAAGTAGAAACAATAACAAGTATAAATATTCAAGCTAACAAGGTTTTGAGGGCACAAAGGCCAGGGACAACATTTACCTCTGCCAAGGGACAGGTTTCTTGAAAGCATGTCTACTCATTGAAGCCTATTCCTAAACTAAGAACTAGTATACTCACTTATGCATGTGATTAGGGGTTTCAGATAGTAAATTGGTAGTCAACACTAGAGGACTATAAAAATTCAACAAAGATAGTGCTAACAGTCAAGAGAAAAATACATTCAAGAGACAAACACAGTCAGTAGGTTAGAGAGAATTAGCAATAGACTAGGGATAGTCAAAATCTATGGGACTGTCACCATTGAAGGAGTAGAAGACTACTAGCAAACAGTAAAGAGACAATGGTGCATGGGAATTCAAGGTTTGTATGATAGTTAAAACCTAAGTGAAGTATGAGAACATCTCAAAGACAAAATGAGTGTAGACATGAATGCCACAGATAGACATTGGGATGTAAGTTGAAAGAGGAGTTGGGTAAGTTTTAAGAGCTTGTTGAAAGGTTTTAGAGGCTTATGTGATACCTTTAAATGCTACAAGGAGTTAGATATCCTTATTCAAAGAGTACAAGCACCATAATGTTCAATGTTAAAACTTGTAGATCTCCTTAACCTATGGAGCAGTGCACACATATGTTAGTCCTTTGAGGTTTCAAAGTGATGACAACTATGTTTGGGTACCAAGTAAAGAAGTTGTGAACACTACATAAGACTCTTTGATTTATGACAGTGTGGTTTAAAGGCTTGTGAAGACTCCTAATCCTGGCACAAGTTTAAAGTTATCATGAGATCACATTGAAAAGCTTAAGAGTTTTTTTGCTTCTTTAAGAGGTTTGTCAATCAAGATGAACAATCATAGACTGTATAAAGCAATCACCAAAGTCAAAGGAAACAATTTTACATGTGAAATGGTATATAAAACAAGGAGCAATCAAAGATTTAGAGAACCACAGTTTCTCCTAGGTACTTACAAGCAAAAAGAAGCCAATTTCAACAGGTCTACTAAAAAATATTCTTCCAAACAAAAGTATATACTGAAATGGACAGTTTGAAGAATATGTCAGATGCTTAATTCATCTGGAGCTTCACAGTTTTCAAATAAGATTTTAGACAAACTCTAGCAAGGAAACATGACATCCAAATTGAATCTCAGCTAGTCTCAAGAGTTTCAGAAGAAAATATCAGATAGAAGAGAGATAGTAGGCATGAGTTTTCCATAGTCCATGAATTAAGAGAGAGTGCTTCTAGATTAAACTGTGTATGTTTTTGCTTCAATGTTTTGGATCATGCACAATGATCCATCATTAGGAAGAGGAGAAGAGAGATACATTTTATAGTCTTCAACAGATCAAAGTAAACCCTTTCTATAGTTTCCTTTAGAGAATTTCATTATTTTCCTCAGTAGAAAAAGTAATATGTATTTGAATCAAAGAAGCTACGACAAGTTTAAAAGTTTGATCACCAAGAGAACAAATGATAGAGTGTCCTCAAAATCTGAATGAGGGTAAAAGTTCAAACTTGTTTCATACTTTCAGCCAAATAAATAGTTTCTATAGAAAGGGTTCTGCTTGAAACAGTTTCGCTTGAAACAATTCCGCTCGGAACCTCGTAGCACTTATGTGGCATTGCGTGACATAAATAGTTCCAGGCGAAACCCTTCTGGGTGGAACCTTCAATGTAAATAAACACATTTTTTAAAATTTAAATCAAATTTACATTGAAGGTTCCACCTGGAAGGGTTTTGCCCATAACTGTTTCACCTAGAATTGTTCCTCTTGAAACTATCTATGTGCATCCCATGTGGCAGCCAACCCAACCTTTTGCAACAAATTGAACAAAACATCAAGTTCAACTATAAACTTCTCCAACCAAAGGACATTTTCATGAAAATCTAAAAATACCCTTTGTTAGATATCAAAGTCTAGATCTTAGAAATATATTTTTTTATATATTTTGATAAGTTTTATTAGGTTTATTTTTAAATTTATTGCAAGTAGGTTATTATAATCAAACATACAGCTGATTAGAAATTAAAAAATAAATAGGAAAAACATATTCAAAAAAGTTTGAAAAATATATGGTTTACTAGAGGAGAAAATCCTCTCCAAAAGGGTATTTTTGTTTTTTTTTAAATTATATATTGTAAAAATGTTGGTGTCCCATGGAAGTTACTCTGTTTTGATTAAAATTGACTTTAAAAAATTATTAAAAAAATATTTATCAAAAATTAAAATTTCTTTTCCATGAACTAGATATTTGAGTTGGCTAATTATGAAAAAAATTTAAAGAAAAAAATTTATTTTTCTATATTTTTCTTGATATCCCATTGATGTCACTTTTTCAAAAAATATCAACATTTAAAATTCATCAATTAAATTTATAAAAAAAATCCACCTATTTTTAAATAAATTGAAAATTATTAGCATAAGCTACAATAAAAATTCTACATTTCATTAGTTTATGTCATTTTAAAATTCAAAACATACATATGACCTTTTTTATGTTTAAGTTGGAAAAATACGTTTGTGTTGGTTGTTCCCTTATAAAAGTGTGACACAGTTTTGAACTTTCACCCATGAACTATACCAGAATAGTAAAGTAGTAGTAGTTTTAAAACAAGAATCACTTAAAATTGTAAAACAAGGAAGGAGAAAGACAATATAAAATAGTAGGAAACCTTCAACAAGAGCTCACAGAAACCCTCATGGTGGCACGGCAAACAAAGACAAACAGATAAGGATAAGAACAAAATGAAGTTGCTTAGCATTTCCAAGATCTTTTTGTCATGAGTTCCCAAGCCCTAGAAATCTTTTTTGACTTAGTTTAATAGAAATCATCAAGAATCAAATAGGGATGTGGTCAACACTTTCTCTAAGTGTGAACGCCTAATGGTGCATAATGAACCTGTGAAGCTTTTGGAGTTATAAGGTGATGATGGGTATTTTTTGACTTTTTTTTAAAATCTTTTAAACCTTAAACTTCAAAGAAAGATGATTAAGGTTGGAAATGAGAGTGGTATGATAACCTTTGAGTGTTTTTTCTTTGACTTAGGGTTTTTGTATCATGAGGATAGGTTTGAGATCTTTTTTATAAGCCAAGGGAAGAAAGTACATCATTATAGACCTTGTGAACTTTTGTAAGAGGGGGAGACCTAAATCAAGTTGTAATTATGTAAACCCTTTTCCTTTACATGAGAAGAAGGCAAAAAATATTGTATTTAAATAAACACTTACTAAGGGTAATATTTTATAAATTACCTTAATATTTGTTGCATTAAACCAAGGAGATAATTACAAAACACCTATTAAGGTAAAGCATGCAGACAGATTATCCTTAATACTTGTCAAAATAGTTTATTTTTGCACTCAAATCATGCAAAGGAGTGAAGAGGAGACAAATAGGAGTTGCAAATTCATATAGGGGATTCTTTTGCTTCTATTTTTGACTTTGGGTCAAACAGATCTATTTTTGGCATTCTTTTTGGTCAAGCAACTTGAGAGGAGGAGTTTTGAGCTAAAATAGCTTGTTTTGGAGCAGTTATGGATCCTCTTATTTAGGTATTTTCCTCTTGCTCGCCCACCAACTAAGAGTTGACTTTTCCAACCTATTCATGCATCAGTTGGAGTCTAGTTAGAGAGGAGTTGACTCCTCTTTGGCCTTTTGGGGAGATATTTTGTATTATAGGGAAAAAGCTTATGATTTTTTATCACTTCTTGTTTTCTTCTCTTGCCTTTGCACATTGCAGAGAGAGATCTCAGTATTGTAACTCAACATATTTTACAGGTTTTTATATAGTAGTAGCTTTATTTTCAACATATTTTATAGTTATTACAGAGGTATTCCTTTTATTTTTTAATAAAATCAGGGGGTTTTCTTCTCAGATCTAGGTGTCTTGTTCCTATTTGAATGATCTAATAAAGATTTATTGTGTTTTAAATCAAAACCTTTAATTTTAGTGTCTCATTCATTGAATGCAAGTATACATAAAAAGAAATTCACTATCACAGGTTGTAGGTTGTGCAAGTATTCTCTTATCTTTCTAAGTTGTGAAAATAGCATCTTTTCTTCAAAGAAGATAGAGATTTTTAGGCCTTCCTATGAAATATTTGTGTTAAAGTTGCTCAAACTGAGTTGTATGAACAAATCCATTGAGAAACTATTGTTAATCAGCTTGCAAGTTAGATTACAATCATTGGTGCATCACCTCTTAGGATCAATTTTAGTTCTATTAATCATCCTTCTATCTCTTTTCCTTGAAAGTACATCAGATCCAATAGGCATTTAAAGGGAGCCAACTCTTCCAGAGGTTCACTCTCATCATAGACAACCCACAGTCTGAGAGTGATCCAATGTGTCATAGGATTGTTAAGCTTATTGCTTGATAGGGTGCAATCCTTCATGACAACAAGAACATAAAAAATCAGTTCTCGTGGAGGAAAGAGGTGAAAATTAGGCTATGTCAAAGTTTCTCGATGTGGGTACATGTGTTTTGGGCTACTATTTCTAGTCACTTTTGTTATGTGAACAAAGAGAAAATGAGCTTGTAGGTTGAAAAACATTAATAACATTTAGGAACATGTACCCATTTCTAAGTGGCGTACTCATTCTTTTTAGAAATGGGTATGCATTCCTAATGTGTATGCCTTCCTAAAGGGCACCCATTTAGGAATATGAGCCCGAATTGGAATGGGTCCTCATTTCATATAGGTGGGAGTTTAGGTTCAGGAATTCATTCCTAAGCACGTACATGTTTTTATGAAATGAGTAGCATTCCTATCGAGATTTTTTTCCTGTGAGACTTCCACTAAAAGTGGACCCAACTTATTTCTTTTACCCTATACCTATATATAATTATAAAAACTAGAAAGAGAATAAAATCACAATATTTTGAAAATAGACATGCTAGTGGATAGAAAAGGAGAAAAGATTTCAAATAATGCATGGATGTTGACCTAGGTCAAAAGGGTTTTCCAAGAACAATATGGCCACTATGAGATTCACCAAGATACACTGGATTGATTTTCAATATTGGTTAGGCAATGAAAGTCTAGCAATTGCACACCCTGCAAGTTATTAAAAAACATAGAATAATGCAAGAAAAAAGATTAACATAGAAATGGATGTAATCAAACTAATTTGCATTAATAGTGGAGATGTCCATATATTTGAAAGGTGGAGAAGATAACTCCATGTAATTACCACTAACTAAGACTAGTGGCAAGTTAACTCCTATAAGACTAGCAAGAGGTGGCAAGTTAACTCCACAAAACTAGCCTATCAACTCTAAGAGACTGACACACCTAATCATGCTTAATGCAATGTGTAGGATACATGCATAATTATCCACAATTTAAGAAAATAAGAATAAAATCCTACACTAACACCCCCTTAAGCATAGCTTAGTTGGGTACAAAGAAACTGGGTCCCGACAACTAGGCTTGATGAAGTACCCAAGTACAATGCAAGGTCTCTTAAAGTGGAGAAAGGAAGGAAACCCAGTGGAAAAAAACTCCATCGCAAAAGAGAGAAAAGAAAGAGAAGAGGATTAGATGGCCTCCTAAAGATGATGTTGCTACTAAAGTAGACCACACCCTAAGAAAAGATCATAGATGAATGAACTTAATCTTAGTAAAAGGTTTGGTGAAGATATCAACAACCTGCTTCGAAGACTAGGAAAAAACTAATTTTATGATCTAACCATGAATACGCTCTTAAATAAAATGCATGTGAATCTCTATCTGTTTGGTCTATTTGTCCTTAACTAGATTCTTGCATATCTAGATGGTGCTTTGATTGTCATAATAGATGACTGTGGGCTTCTTGAATGGAATACCAAACTCAATGAGAATCCTCTGAAGCCAAATAGCCTTTGTAGCTATGTTGACAACTCCCATGTACTCTACCTCTATGGATGATAAAGAAATAGCATTTTTCTTTTTTCTAGACCAACTAATAGGACCAAAACCTAGTGAGAAATTGTAACCTAAATTGGACTTGTGATTTTGAGTATCACTAGCCCAATCTAAATCTGTGTATCCAACCAAGTCAACCTCTATGCCAACTCTATAATGAATCCCAAATGTGAGAGTGCCTTGAAGGTAGTGAAGGATCCTCTTATTTGATTTCTAGTGAAGCTCATGAGGCTCCTACATGAATCTTGAAACAATGTTGATAGCATATGAAATATCAGGCTTGGTATGGGTCAAATAGGTGAGACTGTGAACAAGTTGTCGATATAAGGTTGCATCAACTAGTGGTGTAGTAAAATTAGCATCAAGATTGAGTCCAAATAGAAAGGGAGTTAGAGATGGCTTATAGTCAATCATGTGGAACCGAGCAAGTAAATGAAGAGTGTACTTGGGTTGTGCAAGAGTGATCCCTGAATCAGATTGTAAAATCTCAATACCAAGGAAGTAATGCAATAAACCCAAGTTTTTCTTGTCAAATCTATCCTACAGAGCTGACTTCATGACTATAATAGTAGATGAAGAGCTCTTGGTGATCAAAAGATCATCAACATAAAGTACCAGATTCAACAATGAATTATCCTATTGCAAGAAATATACATTAAGATTTGAATGGCACCAAGTGAAACTTGAAGCTAGGAGGAAGGAATCCATCTTGGCATACCAAGCCTGAGGGGCCTGTTTGAGGCCATAGAGAGATTTCCTCAGTCTACAAACTAAGGATGAATACTGAATAAACCCTAGTAGTTGCTCCATGTAGATCTCCACCTCAAGATCTCTATGAAGAAAAGCACTCTTCACATCCATCTGGTGTACATCCCAACCATGTGTGCTAGCAATGGCAAGAGTAAGTCAGATTGAAGTCATTTTGGCCACAGGTGCAAAGTTCTCTATGTAGTTAATACTAGCAACTTGTGAAAAAATCTTGGCAACCAAACATGCCTTATATTGGTCAATTGACCCATCTGTATCAAACTTGGCATGATATATCCACCTACATCGAACCATCTACCTTCCCTTAGGAAGTGAAGTGAAGTCGCAAGTGTGATTTCTTATTAAGGAATTATATTCCTCATGCATAGCATTATCCCACTCACATGTATGTCTGATGCCTCTCAGAATGTCTATGGATCATATGTTGAAACATAGAAAGCATGTAGCCCACTCTAATAATCTGATCAAGTATGTCTATCATCTACTAGATTCCCTACCCAAGTGCCTACACTCTAAAGTGTTTGTCTAGCCCAAAGAGGATGAGAAGTGGGTGAGTTAGGTACTAAAATATCAACCTCTAAGAAAAGTCTAGAAGTGGATGAGGATGTCTCTCCATCACTATCCTCACTATTAGAACTAGAAGAAGAAGAAGACGCTACCTCAAGAATATCTTGTGGATGGTCTTAATCATCAAAAGAATTATCAAAGTCAAGTGAGTCCATAATAGAAGGAGAAATTTGTTAAGTATAGAGTTGGTAGGACTCTCTTCAAACTTAACACTCCTCTCAATGAACAACTAATGTGTGGTTAGGTGGAGTAGGTGATAACCTTTTACACCATTTGGATATCCTATGTAAAGATGCAAGGTTTGGATTGGGATACATGGCCTTGTGATTTTGCTTTGATAAATATGCCATAGCTAGAGATCTAAAGATCCTGAAGTACTCAGCTGATGGTTTCCTACCTATCCAAGCTTCAAAATGAGTAATTCTCTTCAAGTCTTTGTGAGGAACTTAGTTTTGAATGTAACAAGCATAGTTGAATGCTTCTTCCCACTACTGTGGTGCAAGGCTCTTGGAGTGTATCATGCAATTAGCCATCTCTTTTAAGGATGTTGTAGACACCTAAAAACGTCTTCACCATCAAACCGACTCTCGACATCACTAAACATACCAATTCTCCTTTCAAACAATTAATTAAATTTTTATTCAATTAATTATCCTATCCAACATCTAATTTTCCTCCATTCATCATGCCAAAATGAATTAATTTTATTAATTCAATAGTTCAACCTTACCCAATTAATTAAATAAATGTGCAAATATTTATTTGATTAATTCCCCCTTTTTCCTAAACCCAATTAATTAGGTAAATCATGTTTATCTAATTAACTCGGCATATTAATCAACCTATCCCTACCCTAGCTAATTAAATATCTATTATTTAATTACCTAGCCTAACCTACATGACCCTAGACCTAGGATTAATTAAATAAAACCTTATTTAATTAATCTTAACCTCCCATTAACCCATTCCCTAACTTTTCCAGCCATATTAATTAGGCTAATCACCCTAATTAAAGTAGTCAAACCTAGCTTAACACCCTTCCTCACATCCTCCAAAAAAAAAATTGAAATATATCCCATATAAATCAATTTTTTATACACATGTGTCCAACATCACATTTAATGCCTCTTGCACCCTTACACATGTCATAACTCATTACTATCCACTCTTCCCTAAATGAATTTTTAATTCATTTTACTCTTCCCCATGTGAATTTTTTATTCGCACATAATCCATCTCACCCAACCTCATTAATTCTACCCCTTTCCCAAGATGAATTTAAAATTCATCTTTATTCCTAGCCCTCCATTTTCTAAGATTAAATCTAGGCCCTCCACATTACTTTCATCCTCCACCATTGATATTCCAAATCAATCTCCACCCTTGGATCAAAATCTCTCCAAAAAAATCTATAAATAGAACATCTCTCAAGCCATTTGATCATCCAATTTTCAAGTAATGTCATTATGCCAAAATATCTCTTGAGCTAGCAATACTTTGTGAGTTGCAATAGATTGAGAGTCATTTCACATCCATTCCATCATCTTGAGTATAGCTAGAGTGAGTTGGGTGCCTCATTCTCCACCTTATCTAAGATTGTGGATCCAATATTGGGGTATAATCTTTGTTTTTATGCATTAGATTTGTGTTTTTAGCTTCATTTTGGTTTCACTAATCACATTGGCACGCCTGATGGGACCCACAAGGTCCCAGCTAATATTTTTGTGTGATTTTTTTTTTAGAAAATGTGTTTTGCAAGTATCAAAACTATCCCTCTGCACAGTGGTGCCATTTATCCCCTGTAGCGGCACTATTTGCGGCTATAGTGGCGCCTTTCTTGCACAACACTCTTTGTTGAATGCTCACTCATATATTTGTGTTTTTGTGTTTTTCAGTGTCTCTAGCATATGTTACTCTCATTTTTTGTAGGATTTTACGGAGGGACAAGGGGAGGTTATGCCAATTTTTTTTTTTTAAATCAAACTTGCACATTCTTGTTTCAATCTTGGTTAAGTTTCATTCAATAGGTTATTTTGTAACTCTAGTTCATATCTTGAACATCAACGAGACTAACAAAACACCCTTGATCTCATATAATCCACATTTTGGTTAAAAGACTTGTGTTTTTGCAGCATTGACCAACTCTGCCCCGTATCAGCGCTATCAGAACCCAGAGCGGTGCCTTCGTCTGCAACCAATCAAGAAAACCAACCTTTCAGGAATAGCAGTGCTATCTGTCTAGATTTTGGGGCCTTCAAGAATTTTAGTGCTATTTGTGTCAATATCAGTGCTATTTTATATTTAGGCACCATTTGTAACTATTGTAGCGCCATCTATATTATTGGCACCATTTGTAATAATTGTAGAGATATTCGTAGGATAGTAGGTTTCTATCTTGTTGACTGTCAGTGGCACCATTTTAGGTTTTTGTGGCATAATTTTAGGTTCTTGTGGCGCCATCTGTATCTGTTTCAGCACTAATTTCTATGCTAACCTTGGGATTTGTGTAGGGGTGTGTCTCTATTCTGCAGGTTATGTATGACTATCCAAGACCATCATCTTGAAACTACTAACACCTTTGCAAGGTTTTATTAGTTTAGACAACATTTCATTTTGGTGTTCATAAAAAGAAGCCTTGCATGTTAGTTTAGAAAACACTTGGAATTTGGTGCACTAAAATTAACATTTTTCTTGACAAACAATCTACAAACAAACATTTCATTTTGGTGTACCTAAAAAGAACCCTTTGTGTGCCTAGAATAGACAACATTTGACTTTGGTGCAATAAAATTAACAAGTGTTTGCAAACAACTTTAGGCACATTTTGATTTGGGTTTAAAAAGAACATTAGTGATTGTTTGTCATGCTTGGTGCACTTGCACATTTTGTCAGCCAAGAGTTAAAATCAAAGTATCCTCTCCCCTCGCCTTCAAAAGGATCTTGGGTGAAGAGAAATGGTTCTATCCTCTTTTTCTTTTTATAAAGTGGGCCTACCCTTGAGACACATCCGTTCAGAGAACTCATTGGTGACCCCAAGCGATACTTCATCCGGTCCACTATATAAAATAGGATAAGGCGAAAGCCAAGTCCAAATTGGTATTAGCACTTACTATACGGTGCTAGCTTGAAAGGAAGTAATACCTTTGTGTATATGAAACTCCTAGTAGAGCTAGTCAAAACCTTAAGTGGTTTATTGGATGCTCATAAGGTACCTATCCCCCAGACATACCCCCACTAGGAACCATTGTTTTAGAGACCAAAAACCCTCTACTTGTTGGCACAGAAGGAGGAACTTTTGAATCCATCCCACGTCACTCGTAGTTCTTAGTAGAGATAGCAAAGTACCTTAAGATCTATGCGTCTTGAGGACTTGGAACTTGGTGTGCCTAAGAAGTGAGTGCACTATAACGGGGAGCCCATGTCACCAAGTTTCTAAACCTTTCTACTTTGAATAAGTGCGGCTAGGTAAAACCAAGTGGGAATCCAATGAGTATTGTCCTATCCTCACCTTAGGTTGTGCAAGTGCTTGTTAAAATCTTCACATTTTTGTTTCACAAACAAATCTTTGGCTATTGTGTTCTATTGTGCTTGAAGTGTTTTTAAAAAAAAAACTTGCCAAGAAACAACATCATTGAGACATCATTTCAACATTTGATCAACCTTCATATTCATAAAATCCAATTTTGCCATCAAAATCCACCTTTTGCCAAAACATTGACCAACATTGATATGTTTTGGCGCCATTTCACTGATTCTTGGTGCCATTTCTTTCTGTTGTAGTGCCATTTACCTAAGTTTTGGTACTATTTTTAGATCAAATTATCCAAGACCTTAGAAAGTTGTTTTGGGACCTTTAGGACCTTCCCATCCATAATCCACAACCACCTTTCCAAAATCTGTCAAAACCCACGTCCATTTTGATCCAAAATTTCTCACCCATATTCCCATTTTGACCTTAGAGAATTAATCATTATCACCATTGGACCCTTTATCATACCTTTGAGCCAAACCATAATCCATTCATTTCCATAGCTTCTCATCCCCCTTGATTTTTACATACTTTTGGACCAAATAACATCCTTCTACAAATCCATCTCCAAATCCATTTACCTCCTACACTCTAAACACATCCAAAATCTCATAATCCAAATATCAATCAAGATATCAACCAACATCCAAAAATCATATCCAAAAAAGCAATCTTTGAGATAAAGTTGAATCTAGATTTTATTCTTCACACAATATTTTGCTTGATTGGTCATTAGTCTACCTCCAAGTAGAATAATCATCCCTTTTTTTTCTTGAGGTCATAAGTCTAGTTCAAGCAAGAAGGAAACATCCATTTTGCAACACCCAAAAAAATCTAGACCTTACTTGAGCTCATTTGTTGATTTCAAAATCCCTTTTCAAAAACATCATCCAAATCTATCATATCAAACATCTAGGTCACCTAAGGTTTTCCTTAGTTGAATCATCCTCCAAATCACTATCAAATCTCTCCCATCAAATCATCCTCAAACAGTCCAATCTATCCTCCATCCTTTTGGTCTATTTTTTTGTGAAAATCAACATTCTTGACATCTATCATCATTAGGTTACCACCTTTCTGAGATTTATCTGCCAAAGGTCAAAACCTATAATCACACCATAATTTATTTTCACCTTTAGATTTAGATTATAGGTAGTATACTCTCTTACACCTAAATCTTTGTTCCATTCCAACACCTTATCCTCTTTGGGTCTAATAAATCAAACCAAATTCTCTAAGGTCTCTACCTTCATCCACCCCACAATCAAAACCCATATCCTTGCATGCCCATAACAAGGTCCCAACACAAGAAAAATCAAGAGATGGCCAACTTTGGAAACAACATGGGCATAGGAATTCTTTCCATTCATCAAAATAATATACCAATCGGCCAACAAGCATCTAACCTACCCATGTTTTTGCAAATGCCCTCATATGGTCCCAATGAAAATCTATTCACCTTCTTACAACCACAACCACCACAACCACAACCAAAACCACCTACCCAAAACACCACCACCAACCAAGTAGATCAAGACGTCTTAAACTTCACACAAGATCTCGACAACATGGACATTCTTGATAGAGTTCTAATATCATATCCAACTAGATATCTTGATTTTCTTCTCAAAATTGGTGTGTAACTACCCAACACCACTACTCCATCTCAACCATCCACCTCCAACACTAATCCCACCACCTCCTCACAACCATCCACATCGAACAACAACCCTACCGTATCTCAAACCTCAAACCCCACCGTATCTACCTCTCCCACAAATTCTAATGTTACCACATCCACAACCCCTACCAACATATCAACCACTCCTAGTGTCTCCAATCCTACCGTCTCCAACCCTATTGTCACATCCACCACTACATCAAACATAACTACATCCATTCCTCAAATCATCCTAAGCATTCCTAGCAACCCAACGCACGTGAATGCCTCTGCAAGTGTGCCTCCCCTCAATCCCAACACCATAGCCTACATGAGCCAATTTCTTCCACAGCCACCTCACAATATGGCCAATCCATCCAACACCAACCCATCCAATTTCATGTATGTACAAAATCTCGTAGTGTCATTTATGCAACATAATCCCAATCCCCAACTACCACGTCATGTTCTCCAACAAATCTATGCCTACCAACAATATCTCACACAACTTAACCAAAACCAAAACATCATCCCACAAAATCAAAACACCATACCCAAAAATCAAAACCTCATCCACCAAAACCAAACAAACCAATACCAAATCCCGCCTAACCTCCAACAACTCATAAACAAAGAAACCTACATCCCACAACCACCACCAACACTAGACCTAACAAGTGTTGTATAGACCTTAATCCAAAAGGTGGATGATATGCAACATGGTGACAAGTGCAAAAAATATTCTTTTGAGGATATTTGTCCCTACCCATTTGATCAGACACTATACATGCCTCCCTTTCCCAAGAACTTTGAGACACCCAAATTTGACAAATATAAAGGAAAGGGAGACCCTAGGGACCACCTTAGGGAGTTATACATTGCTTGCCTTGAAGTCTCAAATAATGACACATACCTAATGAGACTCTTCCCTAGAATCCTCAGTGGTCAAGCTGTCGAATAGTTTGCACACCTTCCTCCGGGCATTAGGACTTTCCCTGAGCTCACAGAGAAGTTTGTTAACCATATATCCTACAACTTTGAACATAAAATATCCATGATAGACCTTTGCAACACCAAACAGAAGAGTGGAGAATCCTTCGCTACGTTCTTGCAAAGGTGGAGAGGCTTAGAAAGCAAGCTCCCTTGGCCAATCCTTGAGAAATAATTAGTCACTATGTTTGTGGCTAATCTTAACCAAGAAATGGCCTTCCATTTACAAATCATATGCACGTCCATTTTTGAAGAAATCGTCGACAAGGACACCACCATTGAGAGAGCCCTTATTACCAAGGGTTCGATTAAAATGTATGACAACAAACCCTACAACAACAACAATAGCAACAAAAACAAAATAAAATCAACATCAACACCCCAAACATAAGCAATAACAATGCACAATCAAATGAGAAACCTCGCTTTTGGGATAAAAACAAGAACACTCTTAATGACGGCATCACCGATGTGAAGACCGTCCAAAATGTACAAAACCAAGCATTTCCAAGCACACACGCCACCCATGCAAATATTCCCAAAGGACCCCCTAAGCAAAATAAACCCCCTTGAAGACAATTCATGCCTTTAGGGGAACCACTCGAATATATCCTTGACAAAATCCTAAAAGATGGTTTAATAACTCTCCTGCCCGTTAAGCCTTACAACAAAAATCAAATCAAACTTGCATGGTATAACAAAAAATGATTATTGTGATTACCATCGCATCGTGGGCCATAAGACAATAGATTGCATGAAGCTGAAGCATTGTGTAAAAGATCTTATAGATCATGGCAAAGTCAACCTCGAGCAAGCCTCACAACCATCGCCCAATGCCAACCTAGGAGCTTACAAGGATCCTGTTCCCAACCACAACAAAGGAAAAGCCTCATACTCTAACCAAACTTACAACATCACTCCACCTCCCACTTCTTATGATTCTGTCATGGGTCGGATAGAAGCATCATCTCACCATGTCAACACAATTACCATTCAGGCTTAAGCACCCGATTGCACTGTCACCACCTATCGGGGCCGTGTGTCCATCCATGTAGCCACTACTACCGATCAAACATCTACGTCCACATCAAATCATCAACCAAATCATCCATCCATCTACCCACCATCAGCTCATAAATACAATCTCCTAGATCATCTAGGGAAAACCCCTACCCAAATTTCCATTCTTGAACTTCTCTGCACATCCCTCTTCATAAGGAGATCCTTGACAAAGCCCTAACCGAAGCCCAAGTCCCAACTAACCTAAATGTGGAACAATTCCAAGCCATGGTGGGTCACATCACTTCGCTCCACCATTTAACCTTCTCTAAGAAAGACCTGCCCGCATCTGATGGTTCACACAACGATGCTTTACACATCAAAATCCATATCCACAAACATACCATAAAGAGTCTTAATAGATGGTGGCTCTGGCCTAAACCTTTGCACTCTTAAATTGTTAAAACATTTGGGATAGTCTGATGTGGTTGTGGACTCTAGTGAAAGTATAACCATAAAAGGATACAATGACATTAAGAGGCTATCTGAGGGTACCATAAAACTCCCCAGAAGATATTGGAAAAGAAATGTCAGGTTCCTGATCTCCACCTCCCATACAACATCCTTCTCGGTTGACCATGGATCCATGCCATGCAAGCCATCCCCTCCACATTCCATCAATGCCTAAAATTGCCTCATAATTGCATGGAAGTAACTATCTATGTTGAACCCCATCCCTTCCAATACTATAGCTTCTTGGAAGGACACGACCATACTTTCTATTCGTACAACAAGGCTATCAAGAAAACCACCTCAAAAACTGACCCTACAATCATCCACCTCATACGTTGACCCCGCCAACATTGCTACAACTTCATCCCAAACAACTCTGCCACCTGAGGTCAAAATCAAGATAAGTGACATGGGATGTGGAGAATATGACCTGCACAGTACCTTTTCTATAGGGACTTTACCCAATCCTAAAACATTTGGTGCCCCAAAAGAAGAAGATGTTTCTACAGTTGTCATTAAATGCAAGCCATTGCCCATCTTTGAAAGAAAGCATCTCCTTGCTCAGGACATGGTTGAAGATGTATCCTCTTGGTTGTATAGAAAAGGAGAAGCAGAACAAGAAGCCCCTATCATACCAGCTAAAATCTATGGCAAAGGGCTAGAAATTATCAAGTACATGGGCTATAAAGGACAAGGTGGTATTGGCCTTCATGAACAAGGGATTATAGAGCCAATTCAAGAAACAAGGAATCCCTATACCCAAGGGTTAGGGTATGGAAAATGATAGTACATCCTCACTAGTGGTGAGTGTATCTTAGGTGAAGTCGCTAAGGTTTCCCCTGCAGTCGATAACATTAATGAAGTAGACCATTGAGACTCCTTTAGTGACTTTGCTGAATTCTTTGAATCCTCCATATGTACCATCTACACTGTGACCACCCTAGCATCCACATCTAATGACTTACCCCTTGTATACCCAGACCTTATAGATTGGGACCAACAGGGGCCTCCCGTCCTTGATGTAGCATAGAATGATGAAGCCATAGAAGAAATGATGGGGGTTAGAGATCACTTCCCCCTAGGAGATCATAGAGTCGGGTACATCATGGAACTTGACACGTCTTCCTATTTCGATGAGACCACCCATGCTTCTACTTGCAAAAATACAAAAATAAAAAAATGCCCCCTAGTGAAAACTACTCCATGGCACTTTCAGGCTAAGAAAAAGTAAAACTAAAGGATGTATCTTCCGGTGAAAACCTCCATGAGGTGCTAGAAGATAGAAGGATGGGCCTTCCCAAAATAGAGAAGGTATATCCTGATAGATCACCAATCCTTGTGGAGCCATCACAAGAAATGAACCTTGGGATAGAAGAAGCGCCAAAGATCACCTTCAAAGTAGAGTCTCTTACCACAGCAGAGCAAGAGGTCTTCTTAGCTTTCTTCAAACAAAGAAGTTGTAACTTTGCATGGACCTATGCAGATATGTCAGGGATAGATCCTTCTTTGGTTGTTCATCATCTCACGGTGCGTCCTGATGTAAAACCTGTAAAACAAAAGATAAGAAAAATAAATCCTCAGATCGTGTTCCTTGTTAAGGAAGAGCTAAAGAAACTCCTAGATGTGGGATTCATATGACCAATAGACTACCCCGAGTGGGTATCCAACATAGTACCTACAGAAAAAGTCACTAGGGGCATCAGATGCATAGATTTTAGGGACCTCAACAAAGCATGCCCTAAAGATGACTTTCCTTTGCCCAACATTGGCATTATAGTGGACCTTACTGCAGGGCATGAGATGCTATCCTTAATGGACGTCTTTTTAGGATATAATCAGATCAAGATTGCAGAAGAAGATCAACATAAGACTTTGTTTATATGCCTGTGGGGGATATATTGTTGGGTGGTGATGCCTTTCGGCCTAAAAAATGCAGGAGTAACATATCAACACACCATAATTGTTATCTTCCATGACCTCTTCCATCACATCATGGAGGACTATGTGGATGACCTATTGGGAAAATCAAAGACTAGAGAAGAGCACTTAGACATGTTGGCAAAGATCTTCGACAGACTAGAGCAATACAACGTGCATCTGAACCTGAAGAAATGTGTCTTTGGGGTCACTTCTAGAAAACTTTTGGGATACATAGTCTCAAGGAGAGGAATCGAAGTGGATCCCACCAAAGTTAAAGCCATCACAAAGATGCCACCTCAAAAAACACTGAAGCAATTATGAAGTCTATAGGGGAAGCTCTATTTTATGCATTGGTTCATCGCACAACTCACCGATAAATGTCAGCCATTCCAACATCTGCTCAGAAAAAATATAGCCTTTGTCTGGGATAATCAGTGTCAAGCTGCCTTTGATCAGTTAAAGAAGTACTTGGCTAATCCCCCTATTCTCACTCCACCAAAGTAAGGAGAGCCCCTCCTCTTATACATATCAGCAACTGAAACTACTACAGGGTCCTTGTTGGCACATCATGACGAACAAGGAAAAGAAAGAGCAATATACTACATTAGCCGCACCTTGGTGACCTATGAGCTGAACTATACTCCCATTGAGCGAGCATGCTTAGCTGTGGTCTTTACTTCATAGAAGTTGAGACACTACATGCTCAATCATAAGACTAAGCTCATTGCCAAGATTGATCCACTGAAGTATCTGCTAAATAGAGCATCCCTCACTGGAAGAATGGCCAAGTGGGTGATGATCTTAAGCAAGTTTAACATTGAGTACATGAAAAGAAAGGCCATCAAAGGACAAGTCATTACTGATCAGTTAGCTGAGGTACCTATCCCCGTGGAGCATCCTACACTTGCAGAATTTCCTGATGAGTCCATATTGATGATAGTACCAGCAATAGAACCGTGGAAAATGTACTTTGATGGGTTGTATACACGGGCAGGCATTTTGTTTGTTACCCCTCAAGGTGACACCATCCCCAAGTCAATCAAAATTACATTTCCATGCACCAAGAATGTAGCAGAGTACAAGGCTCTTATCATAGGACTCTATATGGCAATCTAGTGGAGGATTGGGAAAATCATGGTCTATGGAGACTCTCAACTAGTCATCAAGTAAGTGAACAATGAGTATAAAACTAAGGATGATAAGCTCCTGCCTTATAAAAGGATGGTGGATGATTTTAAAGATTATTTTGATGACATCCATTTTGAGCAGATTCCAAGGCTAAACAACAAATCTTTAGATGACATGGCAACAATTGGATCCTTGGTAGATATGAAGAAAGATAGCAAGAAGTACGAGTTCTTGATCGAAGAATTCCTTATACCAGCTTATGGTGTTCCCCAATTAGAATTAGTGTGTGAAATTGTTGGTCCCCTCTCCCCATGGTATCAAGAGACATTTATACCTCCATGATAACATTATTCCCCCCAACCTTTCCGCTTCACAACGAAAAAGCTTCATTCGTCGAGCCTCTCGCTTCACCCTCGTAGGAGACACCCTATACAAAAGGAGTCTTGATGGTACACTTCTACGATGTTTAGACTCTAGGGAAGCTAAAGTGGCCTTACAAGAGGTTCACAAAGGCATTTGTGGGGCACACTCAAGTGGACCTACCTTAGCTAAAAAGATCTTGAGAACAAGGTACTATTGGCCAACCATGGAGCGAGATGCCTACCAGTTTGTGAAAAAGTACTTGCCATGTCAATAGCATGGGGACCTCATCCATGCGCCATCATAGGAACTACAGCTAATAACAACTCCATGGCCCTTTCACAATGGGGGCTCAACCTTGTAGGAAAGATCCACCCACCATCCTCTAATGGTCATAAATTCATCATCACTGCTACTGACTACTTCACCAAGTCAGTGGAAGCAATTCCACTCACTTTCACCACCAGAACCCAAATATCCAAATTCATCCTTCATTACATCATATGTCATTATGGCATCCCCTATTCCATTAACATAGATAATGGGAAACCATTCAAAAACTAGGAATTCTGCACCCTGTCTGAAAAATTCCAAATCCAACATCATTTCTCCGCTCCATACTACCCCTAAGGTAATGGTTAGGCTGAAGCTTCAAACAAAACCATCCTGCATATTTTGAAGAAAATAGTTAATGAAGCTGGCCATGACTGGTACCTTCAACTCAATCCCTCCCTATGCGCTTACTGCACTAGTATCCATACACCCACAGGAGCCACACCATATTTCCTACTATTTCAATCTGAAGCCATCTTACCTATTGAGGTCGAGCTCCCATCCCTAAGAGTATCCCTATAGAACACAATCATTGATGAGGAGTACCAAGTTGCAAGGTTGCACGAGCTGGAACTATTGGATGAGAAATGCCTAGATATAATTAACCATCTACAGGCCTACCAAAATCGCCTGAGAAGAAGCTACAACAAGAAAATCAAGAATCAGAAATTTGAAGTGGGCGACCTTGTCCTCATGGAAAACCAGAAGAATTTGCAGGACCGCCCTATGAAAGGAAAATTTGAAACTAATTGGTTGGGCCCCTATGTCATCACCACTAGCTACGGATCAGGAGCATATCATCTTGCAACACCTGAGGGGCAACCTCTAGATGAGCCCATGAATATTCTACATTTGAAAAAGTTCTGTACATAACCCACCGAGTATCCCAAGCAAAAAAATACAAAAAAATCAAAAAATAGAAAAGAAAGGAAAAAAAATCAAAAATTAAGAAAAACTAGAGTGCAATAAAGTCGTGCAATGGTGAAAATCACTTCGGTGATGCCTTGGGTTGGTACCATGGTGAAAACCTATTTCAGGCACCATGTGTAGCTGCCGGTTCTACCATCTGATAAACTCTATTCTCCATCATGACACCTCATCCCAAACACTTTTCATGGCTTGGAATTCTAACACATCAATCACCCACCACACATCATCCTACCCAAGGCTAATCCATGGAACAAGGATCCTTGTAAGCCTCCTACTGTACATCCAAAATCAAAAAATCCAAAAACATTAGAAAATCAAAAAATTCAAAAACATTAGAAAATCAAAAAATCTAAAAACATTAGAAAATCCAAAAGTCCAAAAACATTAGAAAATAAAAAATCCAAAAATCCAAAAACATTAGAAAATTAGAAAAATTCAAAAAAAAAAAACCTTCCCATGACATCATCACAATTTCTAACATCCTCACAATCACCCAAAATCATCATCACCTCATCTTCAACATCCACCCTACACCATTCCCACATCATCAAGTCTTGCCAGAATTGTTGATATGTGCCGGACAACTGAGAGGGGGGGGTGAATCAGTTGTCACAAAAACTTAAACACTTTCTGCAATTAAACATTCATCACTTATTCACAATTACTATGATGTAATAATGAGTGCATGAAATTAGAAACTTAACCATAGATACAACATCAAACACAAGAGACACTAGATTTACGTGGAAAACCCCAAGGTGGGGAAAAACCACAGAGAGGGTTAACTCTTAATATATATTGCAATCTTGAAATAATGATGTTCAAGCTTGGTCACCCCACGGGCCTAAACATATTGGCTTACTACCATGAAGAGCAACTAGGTCTAGTAGGCTCACTGCCTCAACCCTAAACCTAGCAAGATTATAATAAGGTAATAAGGGTTGTTAAACCCTATTGGAGACTTACTACCAGACTCACTTCCACGATCAACACCTTTCTATATTTGCAACTGAAGTATAATAATTCCCCTACTCTGCTCTTCCTCTACTCTGCTCTTTCTCTACTCTGCTCTTCCTCTTCTTTCCTCTGTCTCTTCTCTTCTCTACCTTTTGGACCTTTCTTATTATCTTTCTATTTTCACTCAAAGACACTTTTTCCATGACTCAACTACAAGTATTTATACACTACATCAACCTTGGAATGATCATCAAGGTCGGCATCACAATCATCAACCATTGGAACAATCTCCAAGATCGGTATTACAAACATTTACAAGATAGGTCTTGACCTATTACAAATTATGCAAAGGAAATGAAATACGGATCACGCCATGCCTTAGCTGGGACTCAAACATGATTTTCCATGCCACAACATGCTTCCACAATCTTCCAGAGATCTCTGTAATCACTGGGATTAACCAGGTCGGCCAAGATTGGTTACACGCTACATTATCTGGGAACAATCTTCAAACACAATCTCAATTTCTTAACGTGGACCAAAGTCCAGATAGGAACATGATTAGGAGACATCCACAAGAACATTATAATCATCAGGAGAAACCGCATGAATCTTAACCACTTTATCCATAGGAATCTTCTCACCAAAACACATGAACTTCATTGTCTTCAACTGTCATAAAAGAAAGATAGCTTACGGACTACCAAACCACAAATCATTGCAACTATAGGCACTTATCATCATCCTAGTCTTCCATCTAAAACTACAAAGAAAAATACTTTATTGCAGAAGAATATAGAGCAAAATACTTTCTTCTTGTCCCAACTGAACTTACAGAAAAAGCAGGTTTCACTCTGGTGAACACAACTCACTCAGATCTTCATACAAAGACTTCAAACCTAGAATGTAGCTTCCTTAGTCATACCTCTAACCTACTTCCAATCCATAGACCACAATCTTCAAGAAGAATAAAATGCAGAGCAGTTTACCAGACTGTTCTTCAGTATATAACTCACTGTTTGTACTGCATTTCTCTGTAACTCACTTGGTCCTTCCGAAAAGGCTAATTTTCTCAATATCCTCAACATACAAGTCTTCTAAACAAGTAATAGAATAAGATACAGTTGACACGAATGACAACAAGGATATGTTGACATCAATGACAACACTGATTAGTTACATACTTGCAACAATCTCCCCCTTTGTCATTGATGGCAACATATGATGTGAAAAACTACAATAGCCATCAAGCAAGATTCTCCCCCTTTCTCTTTACACACCTACACTCTTTCTTTCTCCAAAATTCTCCCCCTTTCTCTTACACATCTGCACTCTAAGTTTTTCACATGACTTCTCTCTCCCTTTGACATCAATGGCAAAGGGCACATACTTGAACTCATCTGCTCTGATCTAATCTCTCTTCTAAACTCTCTGACTACTCCCCCTGAGAAGTAGCCCTAAAAAGCATTAATCTGGACCTCTAAGCACCTCTGGACTAATGCACTACTGTGCATCTTAGTTTAGAGAAGGAGGGGTGATAACCCCTAACTTTTCTCTGAGATACTCAAAAGTATCCTTAGGCAAAGGCTTGGTAAAAATTTCTGCAATCTGATCATTGGTAGAAACATACTCCAACTTGACTTCATTCTCTGTCACCTTTTCTCTCAAAAAATGATACCTAATGGATATGTGATTTGTCCTTGAATGCATCATTGGATTCTTTGATATGTTAATGGCACTTTTGTTATCACAAAATATTGTAATGGGATCTTCATACACAATTTTGATGTCCTTCAAAGTCTGCTTCATCCATAACACTTGATTGCAATTGCATGCTACTGCAATATATTCTGCTTCTGCAGTAGATAGGGATATTAAATCTTGTTTCTCGCTCAACCAAGATACTAATCTTTTTCCCAAGAAGAATGCACATCCCCTTGTACTTTTTCTATCATCCACATCTCCAGCCCAATCTGCATCAGTATATGTACTAAGAGTAAAGTTACAGTACTTAGGGTACCACAAACCATAATCTATTGTGCCTTTTAAATATCTTAGAATTCTGTTGACTGCCATCACATGTGATTCCTTGGGTTTTGCCTAAAATCTTGCCACAAGACACACTACATGCATTATGTCAAGTCTGGTTTGAGTCAAATAAAGTAATCCTCCAATCATAGATCTATACTTTTTCTGGTCTGTCATGGGTGATTTATCATCTTTGCTCAACTTACAACCAGTTATCATAAGTGTGCATACTGGTTTAGAGTCTTCCATCCCAAATTTCTTTAACAACTCTTTCACATACTTAGACTGAGAAATGAAGATACCTTTATCTGCTTGACTTATTTGCAGACCTAAAAAGAAGTTCATCTCTCCAAACATAGACATTTCAAATTCACTTTGCATTCTCCAGCAAAAACTAAGCACATACCTTCATTCCCTCCAAAAATAATATCATCAACAAAAACTGCAACAATCAGGGTTTGTTCATCATTGATCTTGAACTAGAGATTGCTATATGCAGTACCTTTATTGAACCCTATCTATATCAAGTACCTGTCCAACCGTGCATACCATGCTCTGGGAGCTTATTTTAATCCATACAAGGCTTTCTTCAATTTGCATACCATGTCACCCTAATCTGATGATTGAAATCCTTCTAGTTGTTCTATATAGACTTCCTCTTCCAACTCTCGATTTAGGAAGGCAGACTTCACATCCATTTGATAAACCTTGAAGTCTTTATATGCTACAAAAGCTAGAAACATCCTTATTGCTTCAATCCTTTCCACTAGAGCAAAAGTTTCTTCAAAGTCTATTCCTTCAACTTGAGCTTATCCTTTGCATACCAACATTGCTTTGTTTCTTACCACTTCACCATTCTCATTCATCTTGTTTCTGAAGACCCACTTAGAACCAATTACATTCTTGTCTAGTGGTCTGGGAACAAGATCCCAAGTCTGATTCTTCTTTATCTGCATCAATTCCTCTTCCATAGCCTTTATCCAATTCTCATCTTTGCAAGCCTCATCTATAGTTTTGGATTCAATCTAATCAGATAGAAATTTACTTGTTCCTCTGTAGGTTTTCTTCTGGTTAAGATCCCTTTGCTCTTATCTCCTATGATTTGATTTCTAGAATGACTGATTCTTACATATCTTGGAGTTTTGGTAGCACTTACTAGAGCTTGTTCTTCTTCATCTGTGTTGTCTTCATGTTGCACCACTTCTAAAACATCTGGATCATCTGACTCATATCCACTTGATTCTGAAGATCTTTCCTTACATTCATCAACTTTAACATTTGCACTTTTAATGATCTTTTTCAGCCTCTTATTATAGCACCGGTAGGCCTTACTCTTGGTGGAGTAACTAAGGAAGATTCCTTCATGACATCTAGCATCAAACTTGCCTAAATCTTCTTCTCTTTTGATGTAACATTTGCTACCAAAAACTTTGAAATATTTCATAGTAGGAACTCTATCATGCCATTATTCATAAGGAGTCTTTGAACTATTACCTTTTACTTGAACTCTGTTTAGGATATATACTGAGGTGTGAATTGCCTCTCTCCAATATGCTTCTGAAAGATGAGTTTCCTTCATCATGGTTCTAGCAGCTTCTTAAACTATTCTATTTTTCCTTTCAACAACTCCATTTTGTTGTGGAGTTCTGGGCACAGATAGCTATCTCTTTATTCCATGTTCTTCACAAAAGAAATTGAATTCATTTGATGTGAACTCTCCTCCTCTATTAGACCTCAAGCATTTAATTTTCAAATCCATCTCATTTTCAACCATCGCCTTAAATACCATGAATTTGTCTAGAGCTTAAGCATTCTCTTTCAAAAAGATGACCCAAGTCATTCTAGAATAATCATCAATGAGTAACATGAAATACCTATCTCCTTGCAAACTTCTTACTCTGGTAGGTCCACACAAATCTGTATGCACTAGCTCAAGTAGTCCTCCAACCGATTGGTCCTTGCTTTTGAAACTTGTTCTTGCTTGTTTCCCAAATTGACACTCCTTGCAAATAGGATTAGTAGGCTTCACAAGCTTAGGTAAATCTCTAACAATCTGTGTAGTACTTATCTTCATAATATTATCAAAATTTATGTCACACAACCTTCTATGCCATAACCAACTCTCATCAGTCTGAGTCAACAAGCAATAGTTCTCGATTCCTTTCAAATGATAGATATTACCTCTAGTCTTTTTACTAGTTGTAATGACTATTCTAGAGGTTTCCCTGGTCTTGCATCCATTGTCCTTGAAGCTTAAATCATAGCCCTTGTCACACATCTAACCCATACTCAAAAGATTATGCTTTAATCCTTTCACATACAAGACATCTTCAGTATTATGCTTGCCATCAGAAGAAATAGATCATTTCCCACAAATCCTACTAGTTGTATCATCTCCAAACCTAACCAGTCCACCATCATATCTTTCCAAACTCACAAACTTACTTTTGTCACCAGTCATGTGGTGAGAGCAGCCACTATTAATAACCCATTCATCCTTGTCCTTAATGACCTGAGCAGCCAAGGCACTTTCCACTAGTTTTTCTTCCTTCACATAGCTAGAAGAATTAGTAGACACAGAATCTTCCTTAATAGTAATGAACAAGCATTCATTTACAAATGAACTAGCATTATCTAACCTTCACCATTATCTGATACTCTTTCACCATCATCAAAATCTTCAACATAATAACACTTCTTTTGGGTCCTAGGCCTATTCTCATATCTTCTTCTATTTCTTTCAATTCTTTCAGGACATCTAGAAGCAAAATGACCTACTTTACCATAGGAAAAACATTTGAAAGGTAATTTGCCTTTATACTTACCGGATCCTCTTTGCAGTTTGTCCACAAAGTTGGATTCAACTTCATCTAACTCATCATTGGATTCTACCTTGTATTTTTATGATCTGGAAGTACTTCCAAGAGTACTGGCTTTGAAGGCCATCTCAACTTTTGGCAGAGCATCATCTAACTCCCTCATTTCAAAAATAGTAAGCTTACCAAGTAGCTGATCCTTGTTAACCATTTTTACTTGCATGAATTGTTCAATCGTGGCTACCTTATGACAGTAGGACTTGGGCAGAGATCTGAGAATTTTCATAACTTATTTTTCTTCGAGAGTTCCGCCTATGGCTTTTATCCCTGTAACAAGTTCATCAACTCTTTGCATAAAGGCTGATATGTTTTCATCATCATTCATCTTCAAGCTTTCATAATTCACTTTCAGACTTTGTAACTTGGCTTCCTTCACAAAATCATCTCCTTCATACAGATTTTTCAACTTTTCCCATACCTTATTTGCAGTTTCAAGATCCACAACTTTCGTCAATATTTAGTCAGTTAATTAGCTTAGCAAATCATCCTTTACCTTGATATCTATCTCATATTCTCTGATTTCATCTTCAGTCGTCAGACCATTTTGAGGTATGGTACATTTTGTTTCTGCATCTTTCCAAACTTTGTAACCAAGAGAAAGAAGATGGATTTTCATTTGAGCCTTCCAGAGAACATAATTCATTCCATCAAAATGTGGCGCTTCCTTCTTGTAAGACATTTTGGATCTTCCTCAAGCTGTTAAACTTTCTTTAGAGGAACTTGGCTCTTATACCAATTATTGATATGCGCTGACCAACTGAGAGGGGGGGTGAATCAGTTGTCACAAAAACTTAAACACTTTCTGCAATTAAACATTCATCACTTATCCACAATTATTATGATTTAACAATGAGTGCATGAAATTAGAAACTTAACCACAGATAAAACATTAAACACAAGAGACACCAGATTTATGTGGAAAACCCCAAGGTGGGGAAAAACCATGGAGAGGATTAACTCTCAACATATATTGCAATCTTGAAATAATGATGTTTAGGCTTGGTCACCCCACGGGCCTAAACATACTAGCTTACTACCATGAAGAGCAACTAGGTCTAACAGGTTCACTGCCTCAACCTAAACCTAGCAAGATTACAATAAGGGATGTTAAACCCTACTAGTGACTTATTGCCAAACTAACTGCCATGATCAACACCTTTCTATATTTGCAATAGAAGTATAATAATTCCCCTACTCTGCTCTTCCTCTACTCTGCTCTTCCTCTGCTCTGCTCTTCCTCTTCTTTCCTCTGCCTCTTCTCTACTCTACCTTTTGGACCTTTCTTATTATCTTTCCATTTTTTCTCAAGGTAACTTTTTCCACAACTCAACTACAAGTATTTATACACTACATCAACTTGGAATGATCATCAAGGTCAGCATCACAATCATCAACCATTGGAACAATCTCCAAGGTCAGTATTACAAACATTTACAAGATAGGTCCTGACCTATTACAAATTATGCAAAGGAAATGAAATGCAGATCATGTCATGCCTTAGTTGGGACTCAAACACGATCTTCCATGCCACAACATGCTTCCACAATCTTCCAGAGATCTCCTCAATCACTGGGATTAACTAGGTCGGCCAAGATTGGTTACACGCTACATTATCTGGGAACAATCTTCAAACACAATCTCAATTTCTTAACATAGAACAAAGTCTGAATAGGAACATGATTAGGAGACATCCACAAGCATATTATAATCATTAGGAGCAATCATACAAACCTTAACCACTTTATCCATAGGAATCTTCTCACCAGAACACATGAACTTCACTGTCTTCAACTGTCATAAAATAAAGATAGCTTACAGACTACCAAACCATGAACCATTGCAACTGTAGGCACTTATCATCATCCCAGATTTCCCTCTAAAACCATAGAGCAAAATACTTTATTGCAAAGGAATGCAGAGAAAAATACTTTCTTCTTGTACCAACTAAACTTACAGAAAAAATAGGTTTCACTCTGGTGAACACAACTCACTCAGATCTTCATTGGGAGACTTCAAACCCAGAATACAGCATCCTTAGTCATACCTCTAACTTACTTCTAATCCACAGTCCACGATCTTCAAGTAGAAGTAAATGTGGAGCAGTTTACCAGACTATTCTTCATCATATAACTCACTGTCTGTACTGCACTTCTCTGTAACTCACTTGGTCCTTCCAAAAAGGCTAATTTTCTCAATATCTTCAACATACAAGTCTTCTAAACAAGTAATAGAATAAGAGACAGTTGACACCAATGACAACAAGGATATGTTGACATCAATGACAACACCGATTAGGCACATACTTGCAACAAGAACTACATATTCATCTCACCCGCATCTTGAAAGTACCCTTATCCTGTGGACACAGGGTATGTAGAAAATCTGGAATACAAAGGAAGTATCTAGTACTTAGGTACATAAGATGCACCCACCCAACCTGTTTGGATGGTCCCTATTCACTGAGCTTGCTAGATCCAACAAATGATACACACACTAAGTATATGCTCGAAACATCGCACCTCACACAAAAATCATCAATCAACATACCAACTATAATCCAACACATGGCCTGACTATCTTTTTTCCCACCTTCCAAAAATTATCCAACAAAATCCAACTGATTAGTGTCCTACGATATATCGTTCCTACAATGGATAGAATCTATCATCCTATTAACACTTATGTTGGCAAGAGCACACAATAGCTATTTGTATCTTTTTGTTGGTCTTTTTGGTTATTGATTTTTTATCTTCTTGTCTCTCTCTAGGTCATTTCCAAAGCTACTTTGATCTCATTATATCATGGTAAGTGGCAAATAACACCTAGAATAGACATGGTCATTGTTTCTGTATGCTGTGCTTGTGGGTTGATTTCATTACTCCAAGAATAGTATTCATATCTTGAAGCTTGGGTCGGTTCTAGCATGATGTGCCTCATTTGCATATATAGGCATTAATACCTTATATGTACTATGAGCACTCATGGCTATGAGTCCCCTTCCTCAGCTAGGCAAGGTTATACTAAATTGGGCATGCATGAAATCAACCTATTATTTGTGGGTCTAGTCCATGCCATTGTGGGATATATATCATCATCTAGGTCATCTTATATCTTTGTGAAGTGTATCCTACATTGCTACAATAAATCAAGAAATGCTCTCAGTTAATCTTATGCAAATACTATAGCTAGCTCAATTCATATTTTAAAAACACTCATCCAACCATACTATCTAGGCCTAGATTTTTAATCCCCCCTATCTATTCCCCCCCCCAAATCTTCTAACTAACCCCCCTCTCACCTACCCTCAACTCATTCCAACCAACCTAACACATCCCAAACCGAAACAAATCCCCCCTCAATGACGTGGTGTATCATGACCTAACAACTCCCTTTTCCCCCATCCCATTCCCTTCTCCAATCTAACCATAACCCATCTAACCTTACATGACCCATAAACCATTCCCCCTCCCCACCTATCCCATACCACCAAGCACCATTGCCCAGGATTATACAAAACCATCACGTGTATCATGACTTGATCACTTCATAAATCATTACATTAGGCCATTAGTCGCATTATCATAATCACCTAAACCATTGCATTTTCATTTTTCTATTTGCATACATAATATATGTTTATTAAGATAAGAATATATTTCCATTCCATTACATGTTGCATCCATAATAAATGTTTATTAATATGAACATTTATCTGCATTCCACATTCACATCATAATCCATAATCAAAACATGCATACCATCACACAATAGAGCATAAATAAAAAACATCCATCACATTATAAAAACATCTATCAAATCATCATCTGAAATAAAAACACAGCATATCATATTATGCAACTATGTGGTCGACATGAGGTAGCAATCCCACCAATAAAACATAAGAAAATCATAACATTATACCATCATATGTCATCACCACATGTATATCCATCACATACATCATTAGTACATCCATAACATCTCATAAACTCATCACATCATCATAATAAGCATAGAACCATAACTACATCACATAATGCATCCATAAATATAAGCATCATCAACATAGGTGCATACATCAACATAGTCCATAACACATCATAAATGCATAATCATCATCATCATCATCATCATCATCATAGATCATCAAGTGTCATAATACATAACCAAAAATATAATGTACATCGCTCAAAATAATACAAGTCATGATACAAAAGGCCTCAAAAGGCTCAAAAATATACAACACTATATGTCAAGCCTATGCTGATGAACCTCTACCAGAGTCAGTAGGGGATCATAGCCATGGCTGTGGTTGTGGCTATGGCTATATCTGCTACTAATGTGGTACCTATGATGGAGGACCCATAGGCTATCGCACTGATTGAATAGATCTAGATCTACAAGACCCAAACATCTGTGAGCTGCTCTGCTAACTATAACTAGGGATCTGCTGACCCTCTGGTACAACCAAACAATAGGCTATGTGGTAATACTTGACTCAACCCCTCTAATCTACAACCTCTCCAGTTAGCTATGAAATCTGTGTGCATCAATGCTAACACTGGCCCCATGCCTATACCTACTACAACTCCCTGTAAAATCACCACCTGAGCCTCTGCCTATTGTGCCCTCACCTCCACAGCCTACCACAGGGCTCTGTTTGAGTCCCTCTCACCAGTCAGGGTCGCTATCTGGGTCTGTGCCTGTGATAACTGCACTTGTAGTGCAACCACCTACCCATCTGCTCCATCTAACAATGTAGCCACACCCCACAACTGCACTAACTTAGCATCTCACCTCTCCAAGGTCTCTTATAAACTGGTGACATGTCCCCTCAGAGTCTCTATCTCATCCTCATCCTCACCTCATGTGCGTCAATGAGAGGAACACTCTCTTAAAGCTAGACCAACCCTTGCACTTGAGCTTCATGCCTTTACCTACCCAACCCCTGTAAACCCAGTGGAAGCCTCTCCAATAGGTTGCTACATGGATCTATACCTCACCTCTAGGCCAGGTGCCTACTGTGCTACTAGAACTACAGGTGTCCTATGTCTCCCACTACGCTGTCGAGGTGCCCTCTATTGCGGCACCTCTCCTACCTGTACCTGCTGTGTAGGTACCTGCTGCTGTTGTGAAACCTATGGTGCTCCCTCACCCTACTATGCAGGAGCTTGTACATGTGGTAGGGCCTGGCACAATGCCTGCTGCTCACCCTATGGTGGCACTTGTAAAGGAGGTATCACTACCTGCCTCCCTCTCCCTCTCTCACGTCCTCTCGTAGCCTCCACCTGCTCATATGCTGCCGCTACCAAAACTCCAATTGGATCATCATCCCCTACCTCCATCTCCTACACCACTATCTCCTCCTCAACAATATCCTCCTCATCTGCTCCTACCTCCTCCATCATATCTGGCTCCTTAGTCAGATCTGTAAACCAAGTAGGTCACCACATCTGCCACTAGGTATGATAGGTCATCGTGGTACCTGCATCGATCACTATGCTCTGCTAATCCCACATCAATGGCTATAAAGTTGTGAAGTCTCCAATAGCTACCTATGGCTATATGGTTGAGGGCCATCTTGTTAGGGTTAGCTGGTAGAAGATATCAATTAAATGCAAATAAAGATTAAACAAAGGATTGAAAAATACATAGAAATAATAACAGCGAGACAATTTTAATGTGGTTCACCCAAACTCATGCTACATCCACCAAAAGGGAGTCTAATATTATTATCTAGTAAATCAAACTGATTACAACCAGCAATCCCTACAACTCAATACCACTGCAAATGCTATAATACAATATCAATGGAAACCCCAACTCTTAGCCTCTTTTATCAAGCCTTATGTCAGTTACAAAAATAGGTTTTTTTATATGTCGGCTAATAGAAAAAAATTCCCGACACCTTTATAAAATAATAGGCTCTGCCCCCTACACTCCCCCATTAAATAATTTGGGGGGAAACTGTGCCAATAAAAGTGGGGAAAATTTAACCTCCGAGTCTGATTAGGCTCCATATAACAACACATCTCACATGATATCGAGGTGTCCGTACGAATATGGCCATCTGCTGAGGAACATCCTGCTGTAAACCAAACTGTCGCATGACCTGTGACAGTAAATACATGTCGATGGTGTGATCACCTTGACCCATCAGATACCTTGGTTGGAATGTATATGGCAGATGGGTAGCATCATCCGGCCATGGCTCTACCCTGATACATGGTCACCAGGTGACCTGAATCACATCATCTAACACTCACTGCCAATATTGTACCTACCTTGTATAGGAGTACTCAGCATCTCGATACAAAAATACAAATGCCTCGAATGGATGGTGATAGTACCCACATCTCAGCCTCATGATAGCAATATGCTCCCACGCCCATACATGCAGTAATGTGACCCCGACTGATAATGCTGAATCATAATGGTAAACTATTGTATGCATCTCATGTTACAACTATGCAATCATACAAGGCTCCTAGGCACACAGTCTCATCCCAAACCATCCCCTCTATCATCTCTCCCCATCCAATAGGAAAATCTCTAGCCCACCGATCTAGCATCACCACACCTCCTATCAATGCACACAAGAATAAAGTGAACTGATCTGCACCCACAGCCAAGGTCACCTCATAACTCATCTCTCCTATCCACTGATATCTCTGGTCAGCCTAGGGCAAATACTCTACCTAAGGCCCTCCATCCTCTCCTCGTGTCCTACACCACTCAGTCGACATGAATAGGTAGCTTGAGGATGCGATAAACATCCTCAAGTGTGATAGTAATCTCTCCTATCAACAGGAGAAAGGAGCATGTCTCGGGACAATAACACTCTAGAAGAGTTGTCATCAATGCTCTATGGACTCATAACACTAGCATCTCTGATACAGTCAACAGTCCTAACCTCGCTAACCAACCCTGAGTCGGTCCATCAAAGCCATCAAATAGCTACATCACGGAAGCCACATGCTACTCCCATGAGGTCACAATGAAAGATATGTCCACCTACATCCACAAACACTTGTCAAAACATATCTCTTCTTCCAAAATCCAAACCTTCACATCAATTTTTTTGCCACTACAAGCCAAATTCATTTTGGCACCACAAGACCCATCTTTTGCGCCAACTTTACAGATGGCGCTACCTGATTCCCTTATGGCACCACCACAGAAGATAGTGCCACTGCACAAATCTTCTGCACCATTCTATCCAAATGTATTATTTCATGGAATAGTGCCATAAATCCCTTTGGTGCCACTCCTCGAGATTGTGCCATGTTACCTAATGGCACCAATTCTATGGATTGCACCGCACCCCTACATGGCACAAATACACTCGATTGCACCATTTTCCCTTTTCACGCTGATCCATAAGATCGCGCCACCCATTGCCCTATTTGGTGCCACTTTGCCAAACCATAACCCAGTGCATTATTGAGCCAATACAGAGAATGGCACCAAAACAACATATATTGGCACTGATTCGCCCCGTTTCCTATTTGTCGGATGGCACCAATCCGTGGACCTTTTGGCACCAATCGATCCGTCGATGGCACCAAAACCTGACACCCCAATTTCCTAACATAATAAATGCACTAAATACAAAAAATGACAAAGCTAGGGTTAGGGCCTATTTGAGGTCTAGCCTATGGTGATCTCCCGTACAGTCGAAATCGCTTAGAAATGTGCTCGAAGCGCGGGAACAATGGGTTACATTTTGCCATCCTCTTCTTCTCTCCTTCATCCAAGTGGCTCTATGTGTACAAATGTGGCACTCTTAGGGCCCACTTTTCTATTTATAGCAAGCCATGTCATCCTTCCATGCAGTTTTTCTTCCCCAGGGTACAGTTCATGATCTTTTTTGCCCGTTCTTCCTCCTGTCATCCTATTTTTCCATCCTCTATCCAATTTTCACCTCTGTCTCATCCTTTTGAGATCTCACTTGAAAAGAATTTATTTTGTCACTCGACCTCTCGAGAGGGCATCCCTCACTCATTTCACTCCTTCCTGGCAGCTAGGGCATATTTTTCTTTGACCTGACGCCACTTCCCTACTAGGTCCGGATGCCATGTCAAAGAGGGGCAAATGTAGACACCTAAAAATGTCTTCACCATCAAACTGACTCCCGACATCACTAAACATACCAATTCCCCTTTCAAACAATTAATTAAATTTTTATTTAATTAATTATCCTATCCAACATCTAATTTTCCTCCATTCATCATGCTAAATTGAATTAATTTTATTCATTCAATAGTTCAACCTTACCCAATTAATTAAATAAATGTATAAATATTTATTTGATTAATTCCCCCTTTTTCCTAAACCTAATTAATTAGGTAAATCATGTTTATCTAATTAACTCAACCTATTAATCAACCTATCCCTACCCTGGCTAATTAAATATCTATTATTTAATTATCTAGCCTAACCTACATGACCCTAGACCTAAGATTAATTAAATAAAACTTTATTTAATTAATCTTAACCTCCCATTAACCCATTCCCTAATTTTTTCCAGCCATATTAATTAGACTAATCACCCTAATTAAAGTAGTCAAACCTAGCTTAACACCCTTCCCCACATCCTCCAAATAAAAAATTGAAATATAACCCATATAAATCAATTTTTTATACACGTGTCCAACATTACATTTAATGTTTCTTACACCCCTTACACATGTCATAACTCATTAATATCCACTCTTCCCCAAATAAATTTTTAATTCATTTTACTCTTCCCCAAATCAATTTTTAATTCATTTTATTCTTCCCCATGTGAATTTTTTATTCACATATAATCCATCTCACCCAACCTCATTAATTCCACCCCTTTCCCAAGATCAATTTAAAATTCATCTTTATTCCTAGCCCTCCATTTTCTAAGATTAAATCTAGGCCCCTCCACATCACTTTCATCCTCCACCATTGATCTTCCAAATCAATCTCCACCATTGGATCAAAATCTCTCCAAAAAAATCTATAAATAGAACCTCTCCCAAGCCATTTGATCATCTAATTTTCAAGTAATGTCATTATGCCAAAATATCTCTTGAGCTAGCAATACTTTGTGAGTTACAATAGATTGAAAGTCATTTAACATCCATTCCATCATCTTGGGTATAGCTAGAGTGGGTTGGGTGCCTCATTCTCCACCTTACCTTGGATTGTGGATCCAATATTGGGGTATAATCTTTGTTTTTATGCATTAGATTTGTGTTTTTAGCTTCATTTTACTTTCACTAATCACAGTTGTATTCTTATGTTTTGCAACACCAATCTATTAGGGAGTATAAGGAATTGTGTGTTGCAATTCTATACCCTTTGCTGTAAAAAATTGCTCAAAATTAATGTTGACATACTCACCCCCATTGTTAGTCGAAGAACCTTGATGAATTTTCCTAATTTTTTTTCACCAAGAGCCTTGAAGTCCTGAAATTTGTCAAAGACTTCAGGTTTCTGTCAAAGGAAGTAGACCCATATGTATCTAGAGAAGTCATATATGAAGGTGAGGACATACTTTTCCTTAGTGAAAACGGATGGGGAAATGCCCTCAATACATCACTGTGAACAAGGTCCAAATCCTTTGTATCCTAACAAGATTTATCTCTGTCAAATTTTTCTTCAAGATGCTTCCCAAGGGTACAACCCTCACAAAGACCCTTATAAAATATAACTCTAAGAAACCTTGTGAGCATATCTTGCTAACTTAGTTGCTCAAGGTAGCAGTGGTTAAGGTGGTTGAACCACTCATGCCAAAATTTTCTAACTCCATCTGAATGAGTAAGCAATGTTGTAGGAGAAACATCATGTGCAAAGAAAGAGAAGGTATACAACCTAGCTTGGTGATCTGCCCTTCCCAAAGCTATCAAATTGTTGTTGTGCAACTCTCTAATCTCAATTGAGTCTAGAGAAAAGTGAACTCTCATGTCCTTCCCTATGTGGGTAATTTGATACTGATAGGAGATTAGCTTAAAGAGAAGATACACTTAGAACATTTGTGAATGTTCCACCTTCAAATTCAATAGACCCTCTCCCTATAATTGATTATAGAGAGTTATCATCCAAAGTGATAGTAGACATGTTATAAGGCTCTAAGGAAGAAAATTCAACATATGAAGAACCCATGTGGTGTGAGGAACCTAAGTCAATGATCTAAGATAGAGTTGAAGAAGATGCAATTGCAACTAGAGCCTTGCCATTAGATTTCTCTTAGATTTCTCTTTTTCCTTTGCCTTAAAAGTTTCTTGGGTAGATGAGGACTCTTTGATAGATTCAGGGACCCCTATATTCTTCTTAAGAATATGTGAGAGGTAGTCAATCTACTTCATATATTTGTGTTCATCATGCCCATGTTTCCTGTAATAGGCACACCTAACTTTTTCTTTCTTAGGTTTCCCTTGATTTGAAAAGCTTTTAGTTTTGGTTTTGGAGGACTCACATTTTTTTATCTTTCTCAGTCTCTTTGTCTGTTTGAGTGTTTTTCTTCTTCCTTTTGTTGTTTGAAGCCTATTGTTTCCCATTCCTAGCAATGAGGGCTTGAGGTTTTGAAGACTTCAATGTGTCTATATGTATTAAATTATTGTGTTCCCTAGTCAAGTCAGTAATAAAGTCATCTAGAGGAGGCATTTTCCTTGAGGCTCTAATATCCCTTTTGGTGGAGTAAAAGGTAGATACAAACACAAAATATTCAAGACCTAATTTGGAGAGTATAGAAAGAACTAATTGATCCTCATTTTTATCTATGCCACATTCTTTGAACTATAACCTTAGTGATTTTAACTTAGTGAAGTAATCATGTAAGGTGTCAAAGGAACTAGGGCTCAAACTTATGAGCTCATTCTCTAAATCATGACTTCTCATTTCATCTATCTTCCCAAAAAGGTTTTCTATTGTAAGCCAAACTCCATTGGTTGTTTTCAAGGCTTCTAGATGAAAGAGCAGTTCAGGATACACATTAAGACATAGAAATCCGAAAGCTTGATCACATTTGTTAAACTATTTTTATTTAGCTTCATCAATAGTAGGTTCTTTCTTAGTGTCCATTGTTACCCTATACACCCCTTTGTTCTTTAGCACAAGTTGTACCTTAAGTTTCCAATAATGATTATTAAAGGGTGTTAGAGGCATGATAGACAGATTTGAATCCATGCTTGAAGTAAGTTTGTTGTAAAAATTAGAAGTGAGGGAATAAAATGCAGAAGGAAATGTGGAAGTGCATAAGACATGACACAAAAAATGCCCCTTGATTCAATATTTCAGATCCCCCCTAAATTTTGGCACTTTGTATATTTAGTGCGTATACATGTCCATTGAAACCAAAAATGGCACTTTATAGTGATAGTACAAAAACATTCCCAATGGATCAGGCTAAAAAAACAAGAAATTTAAAAAAATTGGCACTCAATTAGGAGTAACCAATCAAAAGTTACAATAATTTTATATTTCAGCCTTGGAAAATTAAAAATGCACTCACAATTTTGAGGATTTCCATTTTAAAAAACTTTAGACTTGGGGATGGGGGCTAGACTTAAGCCCTCACTAGTCGGTAGGTCTCATTTTAAGCCTTCATATGATTATGTCACATGAACAAGGGGTTGGGTGATTTGGTGGGCCTCTCCTTGCTAATATAATGGTGGTGGAGTTGTTGATATCACCAAAAGGTAGCTCTAAATTGGGTGACATGGCCTCTTGGTCGCTTCCCTATGTCTAGACATCACTTCCCTCTACTCCTTTGATGTGGATTTACCTTCCCTCACATGCTTCTAGGCCATGAGTTATCCTTTCTTCCCACAAACTACCACCTATCAATAGGTTGCATGACTTTCAACAGGCCACATTCGGCCTTTCAATAGGCCATGTTTGGCCTTGCCTTTCAATAGTCATCGATTGGAATTCACACATGTCATTTAGCCTTTGCTCACTACAGATTGACCTTTGCACAAGTTGTGCCCTCCTAAAAAAAATAGCCTCTACAAAAATAACTTCTTCCATAGAGAATACATAGGTACATAGAGAAAGATTTCCAATTTAATGCAAATACTATTTCCAATTTTAACTTTTATAATTTACTAAACCACTAATTGTGAACTAGATTTGCTTTGATATCATGTGAGATTCACCAAGCTACATTGGATTGATTTTCAATACCATTTGGGGAACAAAAGTCCAACAATCACACACCTTGCAAGTTATTAAAAAACATAGAATAATGCAAGCAAAAATATTAACACACAAATGGATCCAATTGAACTAATGTGCATTAAGATTAGAGATGTACATATACGTGAGAGGTGGATAAGATAACTCCATGTAACTACTACTAACTAAGACTAGTGGCAAGTTAACTCCACAAAGCTAGCCTATCAACTCTAAGAGACTAACACACCTAATCATGATAAATGCCATGTGTAGGATGCATGTATAATTATCAACAATAAGAAAATACTAATAAAATCCTACACTAACAACCACTACCTAGCTAAAGACACAATTCAAATCCATGCTTTAAAAACTACCTCCCCAAAACATACCCTACTCTAGTAGCTAGTAGCCTATTTATAACTAATTTTTCTCTTTTTCTCCTTCTGATTTTTCATTTTGGATAATTATATTTTTTAGGAGGTATTTCTAATTGATCAATGACCATAATAATATTCTTGACGAACCCATAAAACTGGTCCTAAGGGATCCACAAGGTCAATGATTATTTTTCCTAATGGGTAAACAATATGTAATAATCCAAACATATAATGGAAATAATATAATGTAGAAGATAGATCTCACACAACACAAGAGATGGTTGTGGGCCAATATGCCCTAATATCCAATATATGTGGAAATAGAATAAACCCTTGAGGTAGGGTAACACCATACAACACTCCTGATCGAAGAAGCCACTCCACGCTATATCTCCAATACAATATCATACTCTACACATATCTTACAATGATATTCACCTCCTATATACATACCACCTCCTAATAACATAATGGAAGGGTAATCCTAATAAGGGCCCCTACTCAACTCCTAATACAATTAATTATACAAGTTATCCATAAGACCTAATATAACTAAATGGATGTGTGTCACATGTCAGCGTCTCCATCCACCTAAATACATTATAATATCATATCCCTAGGTACATAACACAATATTTCTTCTAGTAGATCTACAAGGTACCAATAATTTTTTTTTAATCTCATTATCCTTGCTAGGTAGCATAACAAGTTCTAGTCTACTTGTGATGTGCTACACGTACTACTAATTTAATTGTTACAAACCTATAACTATTAACCAAAATCATACATACCCTTGAATCAAGCCAATAAGGATTCAAGATAAATACCCACTCTCGATGGGATGTATTATTATATTGAAGTCTCTTCTAGAGAGTATATTGTTGAGCTACTGATCATATGGACCAGCTAGGACTCAAACCTAAGACCTTCCATTTACTACTAGAGTGTTCTGCAACCTGAGCTACTGGACCCTTGTGGCCATTTCATCATCAGTCCAGGTGACTTATTTCCAACACCTCTCCTTAAGCCACACTATAGGTTCTTAGGGCTCCTAACCTGGCTTTGACACCAATTGTTGAGCTGCTACTCATACGGGCCAGCTAGGACTCAAACCTAGGACCTTCCATTTGTTGTTGGAGTGCTCTACAACTTGAACTACTGGCCCCTTGTGGCCAGTCCATCGTTGGTCTAAGTCTGGCTTATTTCAAACATATATAACCTTTTTTGACATCTCTGAGGCATTTCCTTTCGTTGATGGCCATAATTGAAATCTTAATCTACTAATGATTGAAGCTAGTGTAAGTGTATGAATTTATTATGTTTTAAGGGAAAATTAACTAAGATTAAAGTGTTCAATCACCCTCTAAAAGGTTATTTATTTCTTATTAAGTGCAAGAAGTTGTGTCCGCTTTTAGTGGAATACTTAGGACAAAATATTTTTAGAAGGAACAGATTTTTTGCAATATGGTTGGCAATTTTTTAAAGAATTTTTAGATGTAATTAAAACCCATTTTAGATGACAATGTCTAGTTTTGAAATATGTAATTTTTTTTAGTGTTGAACATATTTTTCTATTTATTATTATTTTTTTAAACAAATAGTTTCAAAATTTTTGGAAGAAATGGACTTTGGCAATATGGTTGATGACTTTTTTTTTTAAGAATTTTTAGATGAAATTAAAACCCATTATAGATGACAATGTCTAGTTTTCAAATATATAATTTTTTTCAGTGTTGAACATAATTTCTATTTATTAATTATTTTTTTAAACAAAACCGTCATAAACTTAAAATAACATATATTACTATATTTTTAATAACTTTTGACTTTTTTTAAAAAAAGAAATTATGTCTGGCCAAGTTAGATGTCATTCTATAAACAATGAAAACAAAAGTTTCATGTTAAGATTAGTTTAGCTCAAATTATGTTGGTCATACACGAGGGGTTTTAGAAAACACAAATTAGGGCTAGTAAATAATTAATTAAAAAATATTATTTTCAAAAAATTACAAAAAATATTATGAACAAAATTTAGCATTATATGCATCTTTCCACAAAAGGAATTAGAAAAATACTTTCATTTAGATAAAATTATGTTGGTCATACACATGCATGTTTTGGCCTAAAACATGAGACTTTTAAAAAGTCACTTTTTGTACATCCTACACAAAACCAACTTTTATCATTTAGGTATTATAATAAATTACATATTTGAAAATTAGAAACAAAATACTACATTTCATATTTTTACATCATATTAATATTCTGTGTAAGTGCTTCAAATATTTACTCCAACTATGAGAAACTTTGATTTTTAGGAAAAAAGACTTCCACTTTTTGGCCAAAAAGTCTACCCAACTTGAACTTTTATAGGACATTTTTTGGTTCTTCATGTTTATTGTTTTGGTAATATTCTTTGTTTCTCATTTTGTCATATGCCCTTGATAATTTAAGTGATCACTAATACCTATTTTAGAATTTGTATTTTTCCATAATAATCACACCAAAAAAATATAGATTAAGAGTTTTTAAAATGTATGTGACATGTTATCATTATTTTAGTTATGAGAATTACACATTTATTGATGATGCTTGGTGCTATTACTATGATGCCTTAGGTCTTTGCTTAATATCTTGGTTTGTAATATAGTTAATAATATTGATTATGTTTTACTTTTACATTTATGGTTGGGATTATTTCATCTCTCTTTTACTCTTAACTCAATGTTTGATTATATTATTTGTTTCCACTCTTGGTTACAAGCTTGAACACACTCTTGGTTGTAAACTTGATTGATCCCACATGGCATAATTTGTATTTCTTTTGTTTTAATGTTATCATTCATTCAACTTGAAAGACATATTTTATTTCTCTTGAAAAGTATTCCAATTTTTTTCCCTACCCTAGGTGTATCAATTATGCTTATACTAACATATAAACCTTCTACTATCATTACATGTTCAAGCTTATATTGATAGAGTTGGCAAGTCATCTATCCTTCTAATATTTTTGGTGAGGTTTTCTTTTCTTCAAGACTTGTTGTGGAATTCACTTGAAGTCAATATATGTAGGTTTAATGGCAAATTCGGTATCTAAAAATTTGGATGGAATCTAATGCACTCTTAAGATATGTGTGCTACTTTTATGGAACTTGTGTCCATCCTAGTTGTGGTATGTGCATGGAAATGGGGGACCAAATGGGGTTAGAAGTGACCTCTTTTTTCTTTTGAAATTAGTGAAAAATGATCTTGATGAGAAACTGAAGATAGTCATGCTCAAAATTTGAAGATATGAAAAGAGAAAGATTCATAGTGTTTGAAATCTAGTTTCTAAACTACTATTTTTTTTAAATGGTGTAGAGTAAGAGGTTCAAATAGGGGGAGCACACAAAGTGCTCCAATTTTTGTCATAAAAATTTAACATAGTGTCAGGTGTACTCCCCCTAAAATTTTGACTATTTTGAAGTATGTCATAATTTACTTCAATGGAAAATTAACTAACATCACATAGTTTATGCCTAATTTTTCTACTAATTTTTTAATGTATATATGATTTTTTTATGAATTTTCAAGTAGACACATCTTGGAAAACAAAAATTTGACAGTGCTTCCCCCTAGTTCTTTTAAAACCAATTGAAAAACATTTTTTTTGAATGTGTATAGAATAGAGTCTAGAACCTAAAAATGTAAATATTTTTAATATTCAGATGAATGGACAAAAGATAACACCAAAAATACTATACATAGGTTTTTGACAAAAAAAGAAGACACTAACAAAAGAAATTAAAGATGGAAAAATTAATGTTTTTAAATTTTAGAAAAACTACATGGTTAGAAAGATAAAAAAATTGAATTCATCCTGGCATTTTTTCAGATTAACATTGAAAAACATGTAAACTTGATGGAGAGCACATTTGAGATTTAATTATTTTTTTAATGTTTTTCTTGAAAATACATCTTTGGGCACCTTACATGTAGGCCTAACCCTTTGGCTTGGATATCCAGGCCTAACCCTTTGGGCTTGGATATCCAAGCCTAAGGGTGGGATTCCAAAGGAAGTTTAAATCAAATGTGCTCACGTTTTATTGTCTACATTGTATAATGTGAACACATTATAAATTCAAAAAAGAGGGGTTTTTCTTTGTTTTTAATGAAGAAATAATGTGAGCATGTTATAATGCTAGTGTGTTATAACACGCTCGCATTATGGCTTAGAATTTTGAAGCCATCTCGAGCCATAACACTAGCATGTTATAATGTGAGCATGTTATAACACACTCACATTATGTCATATTTTTCTACAAATAGATTTTTAGCCATTTTTAGGGCCCCCATCTTGGTGCATATTCTTGTTTCATTTTATTATTCTAGCAAAGTGTGTTATTTCCATTCATTTTCTTGAATTTCTTTATTTATTCTTGTGAGTTATAGTGCCTATTATACATTAAAAATGGATTTCCCTCTTTAATGAAAGATTAATAGCATTTCTTAAAATCCATATTCATTTGTTATAGTTTTGCTCAACTATAGGATGACTCTTATTTGGAGAGCTACATCAATACAATAGAGTGGACTTTGTAAGTGTACTTATTGAATTATTAGTCCTTTCTTGAAGGGGGCTGACTTATGTTTTCATCTCAACAAATTTCACATTGGATTGTCTCCATGGACTTCAAATTTCACATTGGTTTGTCTCCGTGGACTATGTGAAGGGGAAAGAAAAAGGCAATTCTAATCTTTGAGACCCTTTTGAAAAAAAAATTACATAATTTTCAATTTTTCTTATTGGATAAAAATATTTTCCTAGTAGTTTTTTAATATTTACATTTGTTAAAAAAATAGGAAAAAATTTTAACCTATCACACAACATCATATGCAAGTAGTGTAGTTTCTAAAGTTTCTTTAATTTTTATTTTCTTTTCCTTGAAATTGTGCTCAAAGAATTTTTTGATTGGCTCATGGGAAAAATATATCTATTCTTCTAATGTCTCAATTTTATATCATTTCCTTAAACATATATCTAAATAGGTGTACATGAAATTTTGTGTTGTAGTTGCATGTGTCTTAAATGTGTCACCCAACCATCAAAATGGATAAACACATGTGAGTTAGCAATGGTTTTACATGGATCCATCTTTATTTCTCATTAATTCCCTTTTCATTGCTCTACATGGATGGCCAACTACTTAGATTTGTTGTTCTTCTTCTATGCAATGCTTTTTTTTGCCAAAATTGGTCTATTCCTTAGAAAGGGATTACCATAGTGGGGAAATGTTAGGGTTTGGCTACAAATCTACTTGGGATAGGTTGCTTATCTCTCAGGAGTTCATGAGTTTTTTGGTTTGTCTTTCATAGTAAATACCTTCCAAATGCTTGATTTGGCCTTCTTATTTTTGACACTTACATTTGACCTTGTTCTTCATGCATATTGCTAGTATTTGGTTTACATGCATGCTTGAACTCTATTTGCAATACATATGCAACCTACTACCTTTTATATATTCCTAGAGATGATTAGACTGCTTAGCTAGTTGAGTAAAAACTCTAAAGTTTGCACAAACCAAAGGTTATTAAGCTAGGAAATTTTCTATTGAATTAGCTATGTGAATCTTGAAGAAAAGATAGAGTGGTTTCCTATCAGTTTATTTGCAAAATCATTTGCATCCTACTATTTTCCTCTCCTCTTGAAATTAGAAAATTATGATTGGAGTTGTATAAACACTTATGAAAAAGCACCCTAATTATGGGTGGCCCCATTTTGGTTATTTTCTATGATTATGTAATTTAACTAAATTCTCCTTTTGATATTATTGTAGCATTTTTCCTACTCCTATCAAACAACTAGTTACTTTTATGCTAACATGATTTGTCCATCCCATTAATTTTTCGTTATGTTTATAATACAATACTTTCTAGGCCAAATAGATTATTTATAGAGGTAGGTGTCTTTCAAAATTACATTCCTTTTCATATTTATTCAAGCATTGCTTGTTTTTTATAGTTCTTTTTAAGTTTCTCCATCAAGTTTCTTTGATAATTATATCTTTAAATTTTCAAAATTTTCATACCCTTCAAAGATATGTTAGATGCTTGATATAGAGTGCCATTATGTTGTGGTGTGGTAAACTAAGTATTCTTGTTGGCAAGAAAAAGTTGGTAATACATATACTTGGTGCAGCAAGAATCACCCCTCTTTAGTGTACATAGAATATTAAAAAGTTAAGGGGAATAGAGTTTTAGTCTTTATGCCTAAGATTCAACTAAATAATTAGAGATTTATTGGAACAAGCAATGTTGGTTGTTGTTTGCAACTAGGATAACCTGTACAAGATTGGGTAGTTCTCTTTCGTTTCACAAGACATTTATAAATTGATATATAAATTTTATAGAAATATAATGTACTGATTTATTTTTGTTGGTAATGTTGGTTTATGGAAGGTTTGCACAATTATTGCATTCTATACTTGGCACTCCATTTTCTTTGTATAAGCTTCTAGGTATGAGAGACAACTCTTCTTCCAACATACATATGGGACTTACCCCCTACCAAATTTATTTATGCCAAGCCACAATACATAAGAATTGAGTCCTTCTAGACTATAGGTTTTGAGATGGCATGTGTAATCATAAGTAGTTTAACTTGAAATGGTTATATATTAATAGTTTGATGTTTTAAAGATCTATTAATGGGACTGTGTAGCATTAGAAAATTGATAATGTTTTTCTTTTGAGATTTTAGCAATACAAGCCCAATTATATTACCCCTTAGCCATCTTTTCTAAAGGAATTACCATTGATATTAGGTAATTTCTCCATATCTATCCTCATCTATTGAGTTCTACAATGCATGAAATATAGGAATGTACCTTCTTATCATTATTAATCAAGCTTTATTCCATCAAAGTAGGTCAAGTAGGGAAATATCTGAAGTAGAATTGAACTTCCGCAATCCTCACCTTCTTGCTATGGTCTTAGGAGAGAGAGACTTTTTCATTAGTAAGTATGGTACAAACTCATCAATGAATTGATGTGGCACACCATGTTTCCATTTGGCAACCTTTATTGTACATCCCATTATTCTCATCTCCATTAGATTTTAGAATATTGCTTGCAACAAGATGCTTGGCAAGCACCCACACCCCTTATTAACAATTATTTCACATATGAAATAGAATAACATATTTAATTTGTAATTGCTTTCAAAAATTTAGGTCCACAAACTCTTCTTTTAAAGTTGATCCATACCCTTTTACAAAGCATGCATATTCTATTCTGACAACATTTGGTAGGGAATCTAGCTACAACACAACTCTTGTTATAAATACTTATGGATTTGCAATTTGAATAATTTATCATATTTTTAAACATTATTCAAAGCTATTTTTCATGTAAATTTTATTGATTTGATTTTCTCATTATAGTGGAAGAAATTTTTCTTTCAATATCGTAAGGAATGCTATGTTCTTATATACAGTAAGTTTAGGATGTTGGAAAATCTTTAGTATAAAAGAATATCCTACTAATTATGTATTATTGAAATGAATATATTACCAAAATAAATAAATTGTACAAATAGTTAAATATAAAATATTTTTGTCTTTGCTTACATTATTAAAATATTTAATGTTAATAATCTAATACATAATTAACTAATTAATAATTAAATATTAAATTAATAAAAAATATTCACCATTTATTTATACATTCGTTTAAATTTCCTATGACCACATCCATTGCACCTAGCAAGTGTTAAGTTTATATAGTTCTTATAGTTGAATATTAGAAGAGTTTCTAGTGCAATGCCAATGTGCATGTAATTTATTCATAAATCACACTAGGTAAACTTTGGCCAATAAAAATTGGACAACTATTTACCACTTTTTGGTAAGGATTAAGTATAAAATTGCTATTGACTATTAACTATTACAAAGTGTGATATTTAAGTACAGTGATGTAGGGATAATGAGTTTGATAATTAATAAAAATATTATCTTAAAAAAAAAAATGTGTGCCTAAAAATGAGAGATTACTGATGCATGTAAATTTTATTCTTGGTGAGGCCACATCCCATGGCCGAATTGGGCAACTTTCCCACTTTCTCTATTCCCTCTGCAAACACCACTCCCATCCCCATGAAAAAGTGGGCCTCCACATGGCAATGGAAAGCCCATACTCCTGGATTATCGGTTTTAAACCGAATGGCTGTCCATCCATATGGAAATACAACCACTGTGTTGCGCAACGGAGCATTGACCGTGTTGTAGTTCAGAGGGTCCTTTACTGGGTCGAATACTCCCTCTCCATATCCAAGAATCCAGAAATCGTGGCCATGCAAATGCCATGGATGGATCTCTGAATTGTTGGCAGTGAGAGTATTTGCATTTTGAAGAATCACATCCACAACAGAGTTCGATGTGAAGACGTACACGCCGTTCCCTTGGAGAGCGTTGGGATTTGGGGGAGGAATGGTAATGTTGTAGTCACGGGGAGTGTACATGTCTGGAGGGGGCGCGATATCGTAAGCGCCCTTGATTTTGTATTTCATGGCGGCCAAGTACGGAGTCGGAGGAGGCACCAGTGAAATGTTGTTGATCGCCCACTTTGTGTATCCGTTGATCTTGTTCTGCGTGTTGAGAAGGATCAGCCGCCTGTGGGACTCAAGTGGGGGAACCTCTTCGTGTCCTTTGAGAGCTACGAATTTCTTAGCCAGAGCTTTGCTGTAGGCGTAGTCATTCCACAATGGGCTGGTGGGAGATGGCGCGGTGGGGAGTTTCGTTGAGGGATTGGGTAGATAGTTCAGGATGGCCAGTCCAGTTGTTGTGTTGGGCTTCCTGCCTCTCACATTCACACCCGCCCAATAGTTTTGAGAAGGGTCCTGGTTCGCCGTTATCAGAACGGAATACGATTCACCAGAATATACGTCCAGGTTGTCTACTTCCACCGGATCTACGTAATGCCCGTCTGCCTCCACAACCGTCATCTTGTGTCCCTGTACAAAAACAAATGTTAGAAATATGGGAAAGGCTTAAACATCCCCATTTTGGTGGGATTGGGTTCTCCGCGGAAACAATATGTGCATTGATTTAGTGAATAAAGATTTTGGATTAAGTTGACTGACTTGGATCATAAAGTTGAGGGCTGAAAGAGAAGCCACACTTGCAATACGGAGGCGGTATGTTTTCCCAGGTTTCACCGGCAAGACATAAGGCAAGCACTGCGTGTTTGTAGCATTGCAGGAATTGTTGGTGGCTGAGCAGTTATATTGTCCTCGACCCTCGATCAACAATGACTGGTATAAAGCAGCACAAACCAAAAAATTGTCAGATGTAAATGATGATTAAATACTGGCTTAATTATATTCATATTCTATAGACTTTATGTACTTTCAACACATTTAAAAACAAAGTCATACGAATTTATATTTAACAAATTATAACGCAATACATTTATTACCATTTGACTCTAAACATTTGTGATGTTTAAGTGTACTAACTTAAATATCATCTTATATTCCACAAAAAAAAAAAAAAAAAAAAACGTATACGCAATTATATGTAAATAATAATAATTAAAGCCCATATTTTAGAGGACTCTGCTAAATGATATACCTGAGGTTCCCCAACCCAGACAAAGGGATTGGAAGAGAGGCCCACAGCCTGTTCGTAGGTGGTCTTGTGCCACCAGTCGTCTAAAATGATGCTCAGCTCTCCATGGTAGGTGAAGGCTTCTTTGCCCGCTGCGTCCACTATCAGCGACCCATAAAACCCTGCTGATCGCTGTAAGCCATAATGACCATGGTAGAAGAACGTCCCCGGCTGCATTTCACATATTCATGAGAAATATTATAGTGAAGTGAAGCACACATTTCGTATTGAAAGAGACTCCAACTTACTTTGTCCACAACGAACTTATACACGTAGGTTTCGCCTGAATAGATTGCGCACTGCGACAGGGAAGCCGTTCCGTCGTTCCAGGGGGTGCCGATCTGCAATGCAAAACGCCAAGAGAGTTATTTCTGTAGTAGATTAATCTGGTCCTCATCAGTTTTAGAGAAACTGAAATAACAAACAATACACCAACGGAAATAAGAAAAATGGATCATTTACCTGGCGAATGCCATGCCAGTGAATAACAACGTTTTCAGTGGGCAATAAGTTTTCTAACTGGACAACAACAGTGTCCCCTTCTCTTGCTCTGATGGTGGGCCCCGGGTATTGTCCATTTATAGAGATGAGGTTCACCTGCACGCAATCAGGAGCCCATGTCTGGTAATTTACTTTCCATTTGTGAAAATGCACCTTCGCTTCAGCAGCAAAAGACAACACTGCCAACAATAACAACACACAGAAAACACTTGGCTCATAAACTGCAGAAGCTCTGTCAGTCATTGCAAACAGTCTAGATCAGTAGTATGACCAAAATCTAAAACCATATAGATCGAGCTACATACTTTTTTCTCTGCATGTAGCCCCATTTTATAGTCGCTTTGGCAGTGAGAATCCCAAGTGTAAACCATCCACTGTTCAACTTTGACTTCTTATTTTTATTATATTTAATTTTGTAGATTTGCCGTAATATCAAAACTTGGTCTAAATTTTTAGATTGACATTTTTATAGATGTTCAAAGTGGCCGTTAATTTACCAGATCAATTTTCAGAGGTGCACGGTTAGTGCAACACCTCCCTTCGGATGTAACTCAGGGAAGTTGAACTTGGGTTGAGGCTCTCATACCATTTATAGATTTATCATTACACCAAAACTCATAAGTATCAGTAAATTTCCAAATTAACATCTTCACCTATATCTAAAATGACAGTTAAAAGTGTGACGGTTAATGCATCAACTTTTTGATGTAACCTTAAAACGTCCACACGAAAAAATCCCGATGTCTTGAAGTCCAATGGATGTGCTAAAACGACTTCCAGACTCCATATTTTAAATGTTGGAAGTTTCAGTGACTAACTTGATAATTCGGCAACGTTTTGGGTGCAGCATGCATATCAATATTTCAAATCACTCACCTTTTGGTGTCTCCGTCCTCCTTTTATTGTGCGACTTATATCGAGTGTCTAGAAACAAGATTGACATTGTTTGGTATAACGTTGTTTGTCTGGAGTGACAGGAAAATATGTTGATGGCTTTTCTTTAGACACGTAATGTGCTTTGCTAAGATATTTCTATGTAGTAGTTGGGTGTTAGTTCGTTCTATTTGAGTTTTATTTTAATTTTTTTTTTAATAATATTCTTTTAAGACACTTATTACTAGTATACCTATATTAAAAAAATATATCTAAAGTACGCCGAGAGATATCCTTCTGGAGATATCCTTCTGAGGCGCCTATTTCCACCTATGTGTGGTACATTGATTAAAAAATAGGCGCCTCGAGAAGGATATCTCTCGGCGTACTTTAGATATATTTTTTTAATATAGGTATGCTAGTAGCACCCGCAGCCGCAAGTCTAATTATAACTATATAATATAAAATTATAATATAGATTAAATATATTATTATAATATAATATATAATATATTATTATAATTATAATATAATAATTAAAACTATATATTATATTATATTAGTGTTCAAGTTAGAATTATGGTTAGGATTAGTATTAGAGTTAGGGCCAGAATTAGGGTTATAATTACGATTAATTTAGAATTAGGGTTTTATTTAGGGTTAGATATTGTGTTAATCATATAAAACAATGGTAAGTGTGATCTTACAAACATGGGTAGAATTATTGATAGATTTAGAATTAGGGTTTTGGTTAATCTAAGAACTGAGGTTAGATTAGAATTAGGGTTAGATTGAGGGTTTTGATTGAAATTTTGATTTAGGTCATAATTACTTCCATGCTTAAAATTAGGGTTAGAATTAGGGTTTATTATTACAATTAGGGTTTTGATCATAATTATAATTGGGATTAGGGTTAGACTTAGGGTTATGCTTAAAATCAGGGTTAAAATAAAGTTTTAATCTAATTAGGCTTATAGTTGTGTTTATAAATCTAGTTACATTTAACATTTTGTTCATGTACCAAATAATGGTTAAGGTTAGTGTTAGGTTTAGAGTTTGGATTTGAATGAAGGTAAGGTTTAGAATAAGGGTTTTGTTTAGGTATTGAGTTAGGGTGGGGCTTATAAATAGGGATAGATATATAGCATTAGTCTTATAAAACAATGGTAAGTGTGATCTTACGGTTATGGTTAGAATTAGGGTTAGATTTAAAAATAGGGTTTTGGTTAAGCTAAGAGCCAAGGTTAGATTAGAATTAGGATTAGATTGAGGGTTAGAGTGAGAATTAGGGTAATGCTTAAAATTAGGGTTACAATAAGGATTTAATCTAGTTAGAGTTATAGTTGTAAAAGATTATTTTTTTTAATTTAATCTTTTTGGAAATTCATTAAATATAGAATATTGTAGTGCTTGGATTCATATTAATTATCATAATAATTATGTGTTGTGTAAGTAATTTAAATAAATTTTGCTATTTTAGAGTTAAGATTTATTTTATTTTACTTTATAATTATTTAGTTTAGTGAAGCGTAATTTCAACTTTTATTATTAGTTTAATGAAGTTAATTTCATAGAATATGCATAAATCAACACATCATAAGACAAACATATAATATGAAGTATTCCAATGCATGTACATTGCCACCCTAGTACTTGTACACATAAGAATAGTAGTTGTCCACAAATCATTCATATCATGGTTGTTTCATTTGAGTAACTAAGGGTTATGAGTAACTTAAGGTTATGGTAAGTGTGAAAGTATCTTTGTACAAATAACAAATAAAATCAACAAAGTTTAGTAACAAAAAATATACGTGGAGAAAGATTTTGGAGGAAAACAACACGAACAAAGAGAACCTATTCATCTATATAAATAGCATTTATGATATACATGATGACTTTTGTTGTCAAGTTTTCATGGATTGGTTCCTTATCACTCCAAAAGGTTGCCTTTTCTATATATCACTAGACCAATATACCAAGCCTCTCTATATGCTCGCTCTTCCATTATACCCGTCAGTACGTGGAAGAAGCCCATCCTTTCTTTATACCCGTTGGTAAGTGAAAGAAATGTTAAAGCACATGAGAGGAGAGTGGTACGTGGCACATAGGAAATACACGAAAAGGATTCATCATATCAACGACAGCTGCTTAGAAAGAAATCAAATTTCTTTTCAGTCAGGATTTATGTCTTACGATAGTGAAGAATGGGTAACGGAAGGAAGTGAAAATGAGAGTGTCCTTATTTCTCCCTGGTGATTTATAGGGACGATGCCACAGACGCTGTTCTTACAACTATTTTAGGTAGCAGATATAGTAGTTCAATCACGACGGCATGATCTGTAAACGTGAACTAGAGGTACCATGATTACCGAATGCTATAATTGTTTTAGTTTTGGAAGAAAAATGTTTAGACTTTTTGTTTGAAAAAAATAAATAACAACTTTATTAGTCTAATGTCTATAAATATATAAGATTACCTTATATGAAATTAATTAACAATAAAAAAAATTAAGTCTATAATGATAAACATGTATATTTAAGGAATACATATGCATTCTTTTTTAATAAATTATAGAAAACCAAATGTTGGAAATACTAATGCCTCATATTTTTACAAATAGTGGAATTTCCTATGGTTAGAGATGTTTCTACAGAAATTGATGTTTAACTTAACTTCCATTCTAGAATTCCTAAATAAATAAATGAGTAATAATTACCATAAATAGATAATTAGATTAATATTACTATTAAATTAATTTAATGACGGTTACCCACACCCTAAGCTTAACAATTATTTTTACTTATTGTTAAAATACTAAAGAACCTTAATAACCATAATAAACTTAATTAAAAAAGGGTAGATAATATTTAGCTATGTTCATCTAATTTTTCCTTCATTCCAACCTAAAGAAAAATTTAATTAATATTATGAAAAGAGAAAATTATTATTTTATACTATGACAATGGGAAAAATTAATTCATTCTAAATAAACATTTAAATAATCTATAAGCCTTCCTCTTTGGTTATAAAATTAAAATTTAAAAAGACTCCACAAAAAAATAAAATAAAACTTCATGGGTAAGAAATATTCTAATAATACCAAAGAAATATTCTAATCTAATAATACCAATTAAATAAATAAAAAATTATTAAAGACTAAGTTTTGGAATGGAAAGTTCTAAAACAAACTAAAACTAAATAACCTACATTCATGCAATCTTTAAATTAAACAAACCCTTTAAATACCAATTCTCTCCTACTTTATATTGTTTTTTTCTAATTTCCTCTGTAATTGGTTTGGCATGCTTTTGTGCAGGTAAGTAAGCTATGGCTGCAAAGTTTTAGTGTTTGCATGAACAACATATAGAACTATAGGGTCACAGAAAGATTGATAATGTTCAGATAATTGTGTATAAACACATATGGATTATTATTATTATTTTTATTTATATATTTATTTATTTATGTATTGTTCATGCAACATTGAATTCAAAGAGGGTTGTTTTTTTTTTTAAATTTATATATATTATTATTTTAACTTTTAAAAAAATTTATTAAAAAAAATTGCATTGCATTATATATATATATATATATATATATATATATATATATATATATATATATATATATATATATATATATATATATATATATATATATATATATATATATATATATATATATATATATATATATATATATATATATATATATATATATATATAAAAGGAGGGGCTGCTCATGGTAGGCAGGGCTTAAATTTGACAGTCGACCTGGCCTGTCAAGCAATTTTTTTATGACAGTTATCTATTCAATGTTGCCTATAAAATACTATGACATTTCTTAGTATAAGTAGATTATATAAAAACCAAATATATATATTAGCATAATCCTATATAAATTTTGACAGTTTGTCCAAAAATCTTTCCTTTCATATGATACAGTCTTTTTAAAATTTTGATTGTATTTTACAGCAAAATGGTTAAATGTAGCTATACAACTGTCAAATTTAAGCCCTGATGGCAGGCATCCGTGCCCCAAAACCTTTGTTTTTTGTTTATTTATTATATTTTTATTTATCATTACCTTATTAAATTTAAAACCCTAACTTAAATTTAGAGAAAATATATTGTTTTTAATTAGTTGTATAGGGCCCAACTAATTATCAATTGACGACATCTTTATAATATAAAATTTCCAAAGAGCATATATAAATTAATATATTAATTTCTACATAGAAATTAAAATAAACAATAGAGCATATTGTTTATTTTAGTTTTTTTTCCCTATACATATGTAAATCAAATCAAAACTTAAAAACTACTCTTCAAATTTCATCATACAGAAATTGATATTATTCTTTTATCACCTTATAATTTTCTTTTCCCCTCCCTCTACACCTCTTTATTTCATATTTACCTCTCTTTTTACCTAGGATGTACAGAGGCACCTCTATTGAATAAGATTGTCTTGTTATAATGGTTAAAATAATTTACCTATATTTAAAAACTTTGTTGTAATCACCTGTAGGAAGAAGGGTTGGATTGATAGTTGGGCTTCCACCTATAATCATGAGCATTGAACATATCAGATTTAATAGGAAAGTTGAGATTTCTGCAAATAGATAAAGAAATCCAAATCATCATTCCTCACTAATTCTTACCAAATTTATCACCTCCTATTCACTCTTGAAGTTTAAGAAAAACCAACCAAATTTTTGGATACTGAGAATTCATCTGGTACAAAAAAAACATCTTTAATCTTTGGAAATTTGATTAGAGAGATATAATGGTGCCTCCCACCTATTTGGAGAGAATATAAAAATAAGAAACCACTGTGCAGTAAATAAGAAAGACCAAAAAAGAATGGAATGAGATACCTATGGCCTAGAAGTTGTCCTGTATTCTACCTAGAGCTCCTGCTGCTAGTTCTGGTGATGCCTAAACAACTCCTACGACTCCTCTGATGAGAAATATTTGTAATGGTCATGGATAGGGATGACTAAATAATTATTAGGCATAGAGTAAGACATGGAACTATGTTTCCTGAATTAATTATCATGACTGGGTATATGCACATTAGACATCTAGCATAAAATATAAAAAAATATTCACCCATATTCATTGGGTATATGCACATTAGACATCTGGCATAAAATATAAAAAAATATTCAATCGTTCAAAGTAAAAAATATTCAATAATTTTAAATCATAACGCGCATTCCATCCATTATTAGTTCCATTAAATGGCTGTCGTGTAGTTTTTGGAACAAAGGATTTAAAGTTTATTATTATTATGGAATCTTATATCTTATTTTTTAATAAGAATCTTATAAAATTACATGGAATCTAAAGAATCTTTGCACTCTTCAACTCCACCCCTGATGTGACTATAGAAATGCCTCTCGGCGTAATTATATAAGTTAGAGATGTAAAATATTTAAATCATTTTATAATATTATTTTGAATAGATATTATTTATTTATTTGTTTTTTTATATTTTGTTATATATTAAAGGGGAATAAGAATGAATTATATGATTAGAGACAATGAAAAAAAATTTAGATTGTTTTATTTAATTTTTTAAATATTAATTTTAAATAGATATTAGAAATTTTATTAATTCTTACTTCAAAATTTATTTAATATATTTGATTAATATGATGATTAATACCAATAAATGTATAGAACAATGGTTTAATAAATTCGTAATGGTAAAAATTATATACTTATATATTTTCCCTATCATTTTGGATTCACTTTGACTAGATTGTCTTTTATGCATTTACTAGTATCAAGTGGTATGTTACAAAATTGAAGGTGATAAATAACATGATCTTTACTTATATATTTTTTTGATGAATAAGTCCTATTTTACTTTTTATTAACTAAAAAGATAATAGTAAAATATTCATGAAAAAAAGATGGGTTGTAAAAAGGAACACCCTTAAAGTCTATGTGAGACAATGTCCAAAATAAAGATGAAAGTTCAACATTACACCAAGCCCAAACATTAAAAAAACTATGCAGCTAATGCAACAATAATAGGGGGCCTTATCATCGGGTTTACCCCAAACATCACTAGGGACAAAACTATCATCAATGGGCTCCTAGCCAATAAGAGCACCCTCTTCCTTAGGAGGTTGTTTGGAGCTTGCTAAGGATGAACAAGAGAAATGGCCAACTCCAGGCGAGGAAACCTACTATAGTTAGGATAGTCAAGAGCACCACACCCATTAGAAGAGGCATAAGGTGGCCATGAAGGCTTAGACTAGCCACATGCAACATTATCTCTATTTCCCAAAGGTTGAGAACCACAGGACTGAGACCCTTGCTATCATTTGGTAGGTTGACTATGACCTGACCAGTGCCCTCAAGGAGGAGAAGTGTGGGAAGGCAAGACTCTGACAACAATTCACCAAGCATTACCCTAGTGATGTAAAAGCTCCTATAAATGTGCCACTTCAAGTGCAACTTTACTATCTTGCACTTGAATTTACATAAGAACATTAATGCAAATCATTGCTTTAGTATACAAAGAGAAATGAACATCAACAAAATAACCTAAAAGAGGTGCTAAATTTCTATTTTTCCAAATACTAAAGACAATTTCCACCCTGAAGGCATGCCAAATCTAGGTGTACTTGAACAAGAAACAATGATAGTCCCCAAACAAAACCATATTCCATGAGAAAGGATCACGATGAAAAGGCCTAAAAAAATTATGTATCCAATTCCAAGCTTCTTGGGCTCTGGTACAAAACCAAAAGATATGCTTGAGAGTCTCAAAGTGTCCATTAAATGTACAACAAGGTATGAGAACTCCTAGATGTGTTACATGAGAACCAAGTGGAAGGCCTTAATTAAAATTTACTAGGCAAAATGGGCAAATCTAGGATCAAGAATGGCTAACCAACTAGACTTGAATCAATGATGCCAAGTACTGAGAGAAGATTGAAGCTACAAATTATGGTTTAGCTGAACAACCATAGGAAGATGAGGTGAATGCAACAAATATTCTTTATGAGGCTTGTAATTATAAAATGATGTGTCATGATACCATTTCCAATCCTTCCACTAAGGCTTGAATGATCTAACATTAATTTTGTGAATCATATGGAGGGGAATGCTATCAATAACAATTTGAAAAGTCTCTTGGTCTTGATTGGATAGCCTAAATTTTATTTTAACTTATGAACAAGAAAGAAAATTCTTGGTTGCTTTGTTAATGAGATATGGTAGAACTTTAATGTCTCATTTCAAAAATTTCAAGGCATGGATCCATGGCACCTTAAACAAAGGGAAACCTTGGTAAGAAAGAATTGGAGACCACTAAATAGGTTTTGATGTAGTTATTAGTCACAACAACAAGAAATAAAAGTTCAAACAAAAAACCTTTATCATCTTGAAAGATACGATAAATTCAGGATGAATTTATGATCCCAAGTCTCTGTTAGTCAGGTCTTGACCTTCTGATAGTCACTTAGAGGTTTGATGCAATAATGTTGTTAATCATTTTGGGGCCTTACGTCTTGATATGAAGAAATCCTATCCAGATATTTACTTTGTATACTTGATCTGCATGTATCTCAATGAATTGAATCAAATATGATAACCCTTAACTAGATATGCATCCATTCATGTATATTTATCATAAGTTTGATCAATTCTTCTGAACTTTACTGCAACTAAGATTATTTGTGATGATCTTTCTAACATTTCTTAGTTCTTCTGAAATTCTATTAAATTTGAACTAATCCTTACTTCTTTACTTCAAATTCTCTCAAATATGCTAAGATACATAATTATTTATGTCAATTCTACATATTTACTCTATATCTACTTATCATTTATCATTATTTGTTGTTTATGATGATTTATGAAATTTAAATGAAAACAAACTGAAATTGTAAAATTATTTGAAATGACTGAGTTTCAACCACTAATCCACATGCAACTTAGACACTTTCATGAAAAGGAGACGAAATTAAACCATGTTTTGCCAAGACATTCCACAACTAGACACGTCAGATGCTAATGTTCAAAGGAATTAGATGACAACAACATGCACCAATTGAAATGCACCTCTAGGGAGCGTAGCAATTCATAGTGACATATCCAGATATCATCCTCAAAGATTACACAAGATTTATGATAAGTAGTAATCTAGATCTCCATTCTCATTCAATATTCAAAAGTATACACATTTAGGGATGGTCTTGAGAAAGAACCATGGGGAAACACAGTCACAAAAAATGTATACTTAGTGCTCGCTAGCTCAATAATTCAATCTCAATTAAGCTCCTAATAGTTTACAAATGAGAATCCATCTCCTTTTATAGGACAAGGATAGGATTTAGTTACAAAAGATCCAATGGTTAGGATCAACTCAAAATGATCTGACAGTTAGGAAAATATGGTAGGTGATTGCGAGCTGGCAATCTTTAGTGGGGGATAGTTGGCAAATTTGGAATATTCTCCATATCTTTGACTTAGTCTTCATTTTGTCTATTTAGCATCCTCTTCGGATTCTTCATCTGATGAGCCTTCAGTTACTCTAAATCTAGTATCTATGTAGAGCAATGTTTGTCATTGATGTCAAAAGGAGAAGTTGCATGCCAGATGGAGGTCACATGTCAGATGTAGGTTGCATGTTAGATGTTTTCAGAGGATTTCAATGATGTCAGTTACAAGAGTTATCAGAGGATCTCAATGATGTTGTCAAAAGGAGTGATCAGATGATCTCAATGATGTCAGTTTTCATCTTTATCTTCATATTGGTGTTGTGACAAGAAGTGGTTGGCATTTGATCTCATTGTATGTGGGATTCAGGACTTGTGGTTGGCATTTGATCTCATTGTATGTGGGATTCAGGACTTGTGTTTGGCAACTCTGTTATCACCTTGATCTTTAATTGAACAAGAGATAAAGGTTAGATTGTCTAAGCATAGCCAAAAATGTCATCATACATTTACCAAGGTTTGCATTAGTAGTGTTTGGAACAAGTGTTGTTGAAGAAGTTCTTATACCGAGGTGGCAAATTATGTATATAGAGGAAACTAAAAATCTAAGGTAATTATTTTTGTGAAATAATCTTCAAGGAGATAAACTAGGGTTTATGCATTCAAAACCCTTAAGGATCCTAAAGACCTAACTTGATACTCTAAGTGTCTTTAGCGAGTGTTATAAATTTCAGTGGACCTATAATACATGGTTACTAGAAACTTAAGTTATAACTTAAGTCTATCTTCCTTGTTGAGGAACTGGTCCCTATGCCTAGGGCTACCAGTATCAACAGTAACCTCGAAAAGATGTTCGAGCACCAAAAACACATTGAAGGTGAGGATTTAATTTACCCTAAGCGTGAAGACAAGGATCAAGGGTTACAATTCAATTGTTTTATGAATCTAAATGGCTATTAATTGAGGGAAAATTAACAGGTAGTTTCAAAGAAGACCTTCTAACTACTTCGTAATAGAATTCTAATAGATCAGAGGGCCATGAAAATTAATAAGAAACCTTCAGAGATTTTTTGTGTGAGTTGAGTTGTTGATTTGGGATGTGAAGGCGTAAACCTACCTGTTCGTATGTATATTGTGAAGATTGATGAAGGAAAACATTGGCTTTGAAGGGGTTAAACTTAAAGGATGATCTAAGTGTCTACAAGGAGATGTAAGTGAATCTATCTCAGCATATTATAGGGGTTTGTGTATATTTTTGTTTATAGAAAAGGATAAAGTGTTTACAGAGATTTTTGATATATTTTGCAGAGGGCTTGAGTTTACAGGTTGTTGAATTGTATTTGTGACACTTGCAGTTTGTAAGCAAATGTTTATGCATTCTTGTTTGCAAAGTATAAGTGGGTCCTAATTTGGGTTTGTACTATCATTGTATTTGAAGAAGCTTGTATGGTCTACATGTGTATATGGAGTTTGTTGAGTATGATGAAGAATAAGAGGGTATTTGAAGGGCTTAAGACAGAGGTTGTTTTTTATGTATACAAAAGGGGTTGATTATGTAATACTTGTAGTATGTAAATGTTTATATGCTCTTGTTTGCAAAAGGTAAAAGAGTTCTGATTTGTGTTTGAGAAGATTCTATTTGAAGGTTATATTGAAAAGGAGATAAGGTTATGAAATGTAAAGCTATGCAGAGAATCAGGGTAACCCCCTGAATTAAGTTTTCTTTCTAATGTTCATGTTTTTGTCAATGAGGTAGTTGTATTTGCCAATGAGGCATACTTGTAACTAGTGAGGTTTCTTTGCCAATGAGGCATTTTGTGTAGCTAGTGAGGCTATGTAATCAGTGGGATTTTATTAAGCTAGTGAGGAAATTTTCCCGAGTGGTTTTTTATCCCTATGAGGGTTTTCCACTCATCAAAAACACGTGTTATGGTTTATGTTATTTGTCTTTATGTGTGTACCCTAATGTTTTGTCTTTGAGGTCTTGATCATAATGTTTATCATCAAACTTATCCATATGTGTTTGATAAATCTTTAAAGTCTCTCTCATTGTTTATCCAGTAGATTAAAAGGTGCAAAATGTATTAAAGTTTATACACTACCGATTCACCCCCCCTCTCAGTGGTCCTGTACTCCAACAATCTATCCCCTTGAAGTATGCATATGCCCCCATTACATTGTTTATTTCATCTTTGCATTTTACTTTAGCCTTTTCTTTGGCATGCTCTTGGGCTTTTAATTGTTCCTTCAAGGTTGTCCACCTGTGTGTTCTACTATCCAGGTCCTCATTGTATGCATCTATCTTATATTTCATTTGCATTGCTTTATCAATGATGTCTTTAGAAAAATACCAGACTGGATCCTTTGTTGCTAGGCTAAAATTGTCCTTAAATGTATTGACTACAAATTCATCATCTTGATTCTCAATCTTCCCTTCCACTTCACCTTCCAAATCTCTAAAGTAGCCAACTCCTCTGCCAAAAGCTCATGTGCCTTTATGCTAATATCAACTACTTTTGTGTTGCATCTTTTCAAAATGTTGACCTCAAACTTTAAATCTTCAATCCATAGGTCTAGGTTAGAAATCGCTTGTTGTGTCAGTATCTTATTATTTGTCAAGACCTAACCATCAATTTTCCTCATGTCCTTGAGCATGGTCAAGAACTAGCTGCTCTGTACTAGCCTTTGGCCCACTTCTTTCTTTAAGGCATTTGCCTTACCTTTCATCTGGTTTATCATATCCCAATTGGATAAGGATGTCTTCACTACTTGTTCTCCCTCCTCCAAGAATCTAGAAAACCATTTATTCATCACATTGGCTTGATGTTTTTGTGCATCTAGCGTAGTTATTTCTTGCTTTGATACCAAAGCCAAAGGAGTAGTTGGTGTGACCTGGACATTAGTGGGGGTGACTAATGCTTTTATAAAAGCCCACAATTGGGCAATTTTCCCTTTATACTTCTTATTCTTAGCTTTGGCCTTTGTTATTCTGATAGCTACTGCATATGTACTTTCTCCCAGTTCTTAAATATCTTGGTCTACAGTAGTGAGCCCCAAATCTATGGTAGCAATCTGGAATTTACTTGCAAGTGCAGCCTCTAATATCTAGTTTATTCTTATCAAACATAGGCAGAGCTAATTGAGTTGTCCTCTTGTTATGGTTAGGGCAGATCAAAGCAATAAACACTAACAATTATATGCAAATTTAATAACCCAAATATAACAATGAGGAATAACACAAAAGAGATCAACACAAAAATTTAACGTGGTTCACCCAATATGGGCTACATTCACAGAAACTCAGCCATCCATTGATTTTATTATCCAGTGCAAAACAAATTACTTTCTTGCAAATACGTCACTGTACCATACATCCAGCCACTTATAACAAGCTTTTTGGAAGCTTCTAGAATTGGGGTTTTACAATATCATTTTTCTTTTGTCAGTTAACAAAAAAATTAACTTGTGTATAGTACTTGCATGATTAGTTGCCACATACCAACAATCTCCCACTTGGAGACTGATCCTGGACGACACCATTGGCCTTGCAGCTCCCACTAGATTACAGGCCTAGCTGGTTTCTTAAGTCCACCATTATCAGTCATGAAGGCCAATGAAAACTGATGAGAAAATTAGTTTCTCCTGTGTAACTGCCTTTGTGAACATATCTGCAGGATTCTCACTTGTGTGAATTTTCTCTAGCTTTAACTGCCTATCCTCCAAAACTGACCAGATGAAGTGGTATCTGAGATGTATGTGCTTACTTTTTTAATGCAAAGCTAAATTCTTAGCAAGATTGATGCAGAGCCAAACACCCTAGCCTGCATTACCCTAACATACATTCACAAATGTATGTCTATGCTTCACTTAGCAGACATTGTCCATTGTATATACATGCATTTGTCTTTGTATATACTTGCCTCTCTCACCTATTGGCAAGACTACACACTATTGTCCAACCAAAATACCCGTCCCCCAATATACTATCTCATGCCGAACACTTATGCATACATCACATGACCTATGAACACCGGTCTCCTCTACCGTCACTGCCGGTCGCACTTTGTATCCAAGACAATGTATGTGTGCATTGTATATTTGCGACATACAATCACAAGATACATTCACCATATGCTCTACCGAACATACATTTGACCGTTGACCTCCTTTGTATATAAACCCAATGTACATTTGCGATGTACATTCACCACATACAATCTGCAATATGCATCTACGGGATACTCACAACCATTCAATTGCGGGATACACAGGAAATGAACTTGATACTCATTAGCGATATACACAGGGATTGTATATCAACAATGTACATCCACAACATGCATTTCGATTATGCATCCGATGGGTTTGACCGAACCGCTGACTCCTTTGTATCTGAACCAATGTATGTTTCAACATACAATCGCAACATGCAAGCCTAAAGATACATTCCTCCTGCATGCATACAAACCAACCTTTGACCGACGTTGACCTCTTTGCATGTACCTGATTAACTTTCTCTATCCCTTGTATATCGATAGCTTGTACATTTACAATGTACATCCGCCACATGCAATAGCGATAGACAATTGTGAGATACTCACGAACCTGCGATAGCGATATATACATAGAATGTATATCTGACGTGCAAATGTGATATACACACAAATTGTATGTCTGATGAAACAAAGCAGAATTTTGCCGATATGGGCCGCTACAAAACTTGCGATTACTCAGATCCATTTCCTTAACAATCTAACATAGATTTTAGACTTTCCCAACCTAGCACATGATGGCGCTAGGATCTATCAAAGCATACTACACCTGATCCTACAAACATGAACATGAATAAAATAGAAAATAAAATGAAAACACAAATCGATATGTATAGCCATTCTACTGATTTCAAAGAAATCAACCGGTGGAATGGATTAAGAAATCCATCTCAGCCTCAGAACAGAAAATCAATTACACAATGAATTTGAATGCCAGAAAGATGCACAATACAACAGGATCTTGTTTATTATGCTTCTAGAAAATGTGAATGCATAGATGCTCTATGTTGACTTTTTCCCAGACTGGATGCTTATTCCCAGATTTCCCTACAAGGTAGCCATCAGTGATCAACAGGATCTCTGGGCCAGGGGGTCAACAATGTAGGAGATAGACTCTATATTTTATCTCCTCTTCTTCTTCAGGCTCTGCAAGACCTAGGGGGGTATTCCCTACTCAACATCCATGAGGATATGCATGCAAGGCTGGGATGTTGACAGAAAGCAGATGAGTCCTCCTGTAAGTAGACCAGAACTGGAAGATAAGAGCAAAGGGGCTAGCTTTGGGCCTATTTGCAGTTGTAGACAGAGGACTGAGGTTCCTAAAATTAATTCTAATGTCCTAATGTTGGTTTTAGATTTTGATTTGGATTTTAAGCTTGGATGCAAAGCTGGATATGGTTATAACACAAAACAAAGCATGACTGGTGCCTATCCAGGGCCTGGAGTCAGTAGACATACACCTGTGAATGATCAACATGAACAGCTAAAACTGGATTTCAAGGGGATACATGTGATACCTGCCTTACAGGTATCTCCCAATACAGAGTGTTAGGTTATCTCTACTTATGGTATCCCTACTGCAGTATACCCTTCCCAATGTTCAACCTGAAAACAGTTTAATCTACCCCTTGAGCAGAAGTTAAAAGATCAGACATTCAACACAGGAATTCTATGCTCTAGGATCTAAACATCATCTAAATATCCAGATTCAGAAGAAGAATACATGCAATACTGGAGACAGAATTAACACAACACATGCCAAGATAGCATTTCTCATATAAGTCTAATCATGAAATCAGTGGGTTCATGCCAAAAAACATGCAACAAGAGATACATAAACTCACAGGTAAGCTGTACAGAGCAACCAGATCAGCTTGTTATGCATTACAGAGCCAAAATCTTCAACTTTCAACAACCCTTCAAATGAGCAACACAACCTGCTTATAACAGCCAGGTAGGTGCTCAGCAATTAGTTACATGGTTGACCAAAAATCCCGCCAGATACACAGTATCATGAAAATGGCGCTCAAACACAACCAGATTGGCGCCCAAACTTGAATGCAGCAGGTATGGGAGGAGACAGGAAGATTTCTCGAGCCCTGCGCCACTGTCCGCTGATGTACACCTTCAGTCGGGTACAGGATCCATCCACGCCATCGCCCATACCTCTGCAACAATCGCCATTAATGGCGCACCAACCCGCGGCCTTGGGAAGAACATCTAACAGACTATCGCAAGCATTTCCCGCCGAGATTCATCATCATGATATTTGAAAATGCAGGATATCAATATCCCACATGCACCCCGCGATGACCTCAATAACACTTTATATACTAGGTCATGAGCATATATCATGTCGGTGCTTTTGCTCCTGACGACACTAGTATAGACCTCATCATCATCATCCTTCAGCAGCATGATATCCTGTTGTTCGAAATATCACCCTGACGTCATCATGATATTTGAAATATAACCTGCATGATAATTGGCACAACCTGATCCATCGGAGGAACATCCTCCTGCTGAGCTTATACCAAAAGTCTGGCCGATGAACATCCTGATGACGTCATCATCATATCCTGCTGACGTCATCATCATATTAACATCATCATGATATTCAGAAGACAACCGGATATTTGGAAATATCCTCCTGATGCACGAATATCAGGTTGCACTGTAGCTCCACTATAAGATCGAGGCGATAACTGAATATGATGATGATGCTTGAAAAGATCACCCCCAGTAGATAATGCGCGAAGCCAGCAGGCGGATATCTCCTTGATATCAGCATCATCATGATGCTGGAACAAATATACATCCGGATGATATTCAAAAATGAAAATATCACCCCCTCCTTCGGAATATCATGATGCCGATAGGCAGAGAAAAAGATATCACCCTGATATAAGGATGACGTCAGCATCATCAGGATGACAAAACAACAAACAAGAAGTAATACAACATCATCAGGATGATATTGACTAAGATCATCCTGACGTTCAGAATATGATGACCCTAGTGAATATCGGGTCGCACTTAGAACTCTTCAACAACATCATCAGGATGATCAGAACCAAGATCACCTGATGATAAAAATATCACCCCGGCGAAATATCATGAAGGCAGAAAATATGATGACCTCCGCAAGTAGCAGGATGATAACTAGAAATATCATGATGATGACGACGACCCTTCAGAAAAAAAACAAGTCAGGTCGAACAACTTAGAGAATAACCCCTTCAGGATATCGGGGCAACATCATCATCATGTTTAGGCAAGGTGATATTCGGAAGATCACCAGATACTTGAAAAAATCACCCTTGCAAGCAACTGAGGGCGCACTGTAGCTCATCAGCATCACAGGATAATAACCAAACATCACCCGATAGTTGAAATATGATGATGACGATGAGAAACCGGTCGACGAAGAACATGATGATGCAGACCATCATCGAAGACAAGATGATGATGATGACCTCCTCCTCAGGAAAAAATGATGCTGCAGCTGAAAAATGCTGAGGAGGTCCAACACTTAGAAAAAATGGTCAAGAAGATAAAGGCTTCAAATGAAGAAACCTCCTGATCATGACAAATCAACCCCAGGTCAAAATGAGTGCTAACACTCTGTTTTCCAAATGCACAACTAATTTCTACCACTGACTATCTGATCTCAACTGTTCTCTCCATTCGATCTGCACTGGGGTATTTATCTCCTTACCCTCAGTAGTACATAATTGTCTCCAAGCGGCTGGGAGATCTAACCGACTAACAAACTCTAACTGTCTAACAACCTCGTCAATGCAAATTTGCCAAGTGTCCCATGGGGCTTACAACATAAACCTAAATACAACTAGAATGCACATGCATTGGTCAAACATACCTTATTACATGGATGGTCAACTTAGGACCTTATTGAAAATAGTAAAATGAACTTAAAACAATAAATGCCTCATGGAGACCACTATGGGTTAGGTGCTCCTGCACCAAAGATGAATGACACTCTAGCTATTAGTGTACAAAGGGCTATCATCTTGTTGCTGCCCCAATTCCTCCAAAAAACCTTGTAACCAAATCATCTCCTTGCTAGCTTCCATAGCAGCAACATACTTAGCTTCAGTGGTTGAAAGTGCAACAACCTTTTACAGCCTTGAAATCCAACTAACTATAGTACCTCCTACAGTAAAAACATATCCTGTAGTATTCCTCCTGCTCTCAATATCACCCGCCATATCAAAGTCAACATATCCTTTTAGAGTAGAATTTGTCCCTCCAAAACATAGTTTCTTTGAAGTAGTACCTCTCAAATATTAGAGAACCCATTTTATAGCATTCTAATGTTCCATTCTCAGATTACTCATATACCTGCTCACAACTCCCACTGCATGTGCAATATCTAGCCTTGTACATACCATTGCATACATCAAGCTGCCAACTGTTGATGCATATGGTATCTTAGACATTTTGTCTTCCTCCTCTTGTGTCTTTGGACACATCTCCTTAGTCAACTTAAAATGACTAGGCAAAGGTGTACTAACTACTTTTACATTCTGCATGTTAAACCTTTTCAACACCTTCTCTACATACTCACTTTGAGACAAAAATAATTTTTTGTTTGTCATGTCCCGTGTGATCCTCATACCAATGATTTGTTTTGTTGCACCCAAATCCTTCATAGCAAATGAATTTGCTAATTTCTGCTTAAGTTCATTAATACGCTGCATGTTAGACCCGGCAACAAGCATGTCATCAACATAAAGCAATAGGATAATATAGCTGCCATTACCCAATTTCTTGAAATAAACACAATAATCATAATGACATCTTTTGTAACCTTGTTCATCCATAAAACTATCAAATTTTAAATACTATTGCCAAGGTGCTTGCTTTAGGCCATACAAACTCATCTTTAACCTACACACAAAATCCTCCTTACCCTTGACCTCATATCCCTGTGGTTGTTGCATGTATATTTCCTCTTCCAAATCCCCATGGAGAAATGATGTTTTCACATCTTGCTGTTCAAGATGCAAGTCTTCCACAGCCACAAGACTTAGAATAGTTCTAATAGAAGTCATTTTACAACCAGAGAAAATATTTCATCACAATCTATACCTTTTTTTTGTGCAAAACCTCTTACCACAAGTCTAGCCTTATATATTTTCTTTCCTCCATCTTCTTCTTTCAACCTATAAACCCATGTATTTGGCAATGCTGTTTTACCTATAGGCAATTGAACTAAGTCCCAAGTCTGATTCTGTAGCAATGAATCCATTTCCTCTTTCATGCTTAGCTCCCACTACTTTTGGTATTTACCTGCATTTCTTCTTCATAACTTTCAGGTTCACCAGAATCAGTTAATAATATAGAATATAATGATGGAGAAAATCTTTCTGGAGGTCTACTTATCCTTGTAGAACATCTAATACTTGCAGAAGTCTATGGGATAACTTCTTGTTGCTGAGCATCAAGTACCACTGGTATTTTATTTTCTGGAATCTCATCCAGCACCACATATTCTTTTTTGGCCTGTTCATGCTTCTTTTCCTACAGGTGATCCTTATACATGACCTTCTCATTGAATATAACATCTCTGCTGCTAATGATTTTATGATTTTCAAAATCCCATAACCGATAACCAAATTTATCTACTCCATATCCATTGAAGGTACATTTTTTAGACTTAACCTCAATCTTGGTTCTATTTTCAATATCAACATGGACAAAAGCTTCATAGCCAAAGGTTTTCAGAAATGAATAGTTTACCTTTTTACCCGTCCATGCCTCCTCTAGAATGCCACCATCCAAAGGATTTGAAGGTCCCCTGTTTATTAAATAAATAGCAGTATGTATAGCATCTGCCCAAAAGTGTAAGGGTAGTCCAGCATGCAATCTCGTGCTCCTTGCACGCTCCATAATGGTCCTATTTATCCTCTAAGACACACCATTTTCTTGTGGGGTTCTAGGAACTATTTTTTGCCTACGGATTCCATTATATTAACAGTAATTCTCAAATTCTCTGATGCAATACTCACCTCCATTATCAGATCTAAGACACTTCAACTTTTTTGCAATCTCATTCTTAACCAAAGCTTTCCACTTTTTAAAAGTTTCAAATACTTTTGATATTTGTTTTAGAAAATACACCCATGTTTTCCTAGTTGGATCATCAATAAAAGTAACATAATAGCAAGAGCCTCCAAGAGAAGATACCTGAGCTGGTCCCCATACATCTGAATGCACAAGCTCTAATTTCTCACTCTTCTTCTCTTTCCCAACTTTGAGAAATCAAACTCTTTTTTGTTTTCCATAAACACAATTTTCATAGAACTCCAAGTCAATCTTCTTTAGACCTGGTAGCAACTTTCTGGAGTGAATAATTTTCATCCCTTTCTCACTCATGTGCCCAAGTCTATGGTGCCACAATTTTGTTTCTATCCCTACAGCAAGTGTTATAACTATCTCAGTAGCAACTGTTTCTGTAGCAGCTAAGGTAGAATAAGTATTACCAATACACAAATACAATATGCCTACCTTTTCACCTTTAGCTACTACTAATGCACCTTTAGTGACCTTCCAGACTTTGTCTGAAAAGGTAACTATACAGCCTTCACTACCCAGTTGCCCTGCAAAGATTAAATTCCTTCTCAAATTTGAAACATGCCTTACCTCCTGTAGCAACAATTCATTTCCATTCTGCAACTTGATTTTTATCTTTTCTTTTCCAACAATCTGACAGGGTTCATCATCACCCAAATATATCTGTCCAAAATCACCTTGAACATAATCTACAAAATATTTCCTATGGGGTGTGGCATGAAATGAAGACCCTGAATCTATTACCCAGGAATCATTAGCATTATCTAAACATAGAATTAAAGCATCTTGTAATTTATTACTTGCAACATTGGCTTCCTTAGTGTCATCATGTTGTCTATCTCCATTTTGCCCTTTGGAGACCAACAATCCTTCTTCAAGTGTCATGGCTTTCCACAGTGCCAGCAATCCATTCTTCCTCTAGATTTAGATCTGCCTTTCTTTGACTTCCCTTGTGACTTCCATGATTTGTAGGGCTTTTTTCTCTTTCCTTTGTTCTTCCCCTGTTCTTTATAGTCAAACCATTACCAGATGTTGAAGTCTCACTTGTGCTTTTCCGTCGCATTTCCTCGCTAAGGATAACACCAACAACATCATCAAATTTCAAAGTATTTGAACCAGAGACAGAGTTACAGCCATTACCAAGCTATTCTAGCTTTCTGGCAAAGAACATAAAACCAAGAGAGCCCTTACCTCTTCATCAAATTTCACTTTTACAAAAGTTAACTAACTGGTAATTGTATTAAACTCATTTAGATGATCTGACACAGATCCACCTTCAATCATTTTTAGATTAAACAAATGTTTCATGAGAAATACCTTATTAGAGGTTGAGGGTTTTTCATATAATTTAGCCAAAGCTTTCATCAGACCATTTGTTGTCATCGCTTCTGTTATATTGAATGCCACAGATGGTGCCAGGCACAACTGAATGGTTTCTAGTTCCTTTTTGTCCAGAAGATCCCAATCCTCATCAGTCATTGCTACCAGTTTCTTGGCTCTTCCTTACAATGGCCTCCATAAATCCTTCTGATAGAAATAATCCTCTATCTGTATCTTCCATAATTGATACTTCTACCCATTAAATTTATATACCTTCAATTTACCCTCGTCCGCCATTGCTCCCACTTAACCATGAGACTCTCACTCAACCTTGAGACTTTCCTACAGACGATAAACAAATACAACCTGCTCTGATACTAGTTGTTAGGGTTAGGGCAGATCAAAGCAATAAACACTAACAATTATATGCAGATTTAATAACTCAAATATAACAATGAGGAATAACACAAAAGAGATCAACACAGAAATTTAACGTGGTTCACCCAATATGGGCTACATCCACAGAAACTTAGCCATCCAATGATTTTATTATCTAGTGCAAAACAAATTACAATCTCATGAATACATCATTGTACCATACATCCAGCTGTTTATAACAATCTTTTTGAAAGCTTCTAAAATTAGGATTTTGCAATATCATTTTTCTTTTGTCAGTTAACAAAAAAATTAACAACCGACTCTAATCGTGAATGATCAGTCGCCACATACCAACAATATCCCACTTGGAGACTGATTATGCTCCACACTAAACACCTCTTACTAGTAGTTGGATTACACCTTATTGCTGAGGATGCCCTCGCTCTGTGCTTAGGCTTTGCAGTCTCAAGAAAAAATAATGATTGAATATCAAAATCTAAAGAATCTTGGACTGGAGGCTAACTTACCTCATGTTCCAACCAAAGTGGTGCACTGGATATTGGACCTTGCTGACTAGATCACTCAATGTGAGTATCATGCACTTCTACATATTTGTCCTTTAAAACTTCATTCACATTCTGCTATTGTTCCCTGGGTAAGTGCAAGAAGATGGGGGGCCAAAAAGGGGTCTTAAGTGGCCACTTTTTTTCTGAAATCAGGAAATGTTGGCCTTGGATGAGAAATTGAGCATAGTTACACTCAAAATTTGGAGATGCAACCAAAACAATGCTCGTAGTGCTTCGAGTCTACTTTCTAAACTACTATTTTTTCTTTTTAAATGGCATAGATTAAGGGGTTCAAAAGAGGGAGCCACAGAAATTGGTGTTGTTTCTATCAAAAAACATAACATAGCATGTTTTGTGGCTCCCTCAAAAGGTCAACTTTTTTTTGGTATTTTTAATATCACTTTGGTAAGAAATTAGCTAATATCATGTAGTTTATGCCCAATTTTTCTAATAATTGTTTGATGAATATTTGATTTTTTACTAATTTTCAAAGTGGACACATCCTAAAAAATAGAATTTTGGCTGTGCTACCCCTATAAATTTTGAAAACTAATTGAAAAACATTTTTTTCTTTTTTTAATATCTGTAGAATGAAGTCTAATTTCTAAATATGTAATTTTTTTGAAATTTCAATGAATAGTTAATTTACAATGAAAAAAAGACCAAACAGTGGTTTTTGCCCAAAAACGGACACACAAACAAAATAAATTAAAGATGAAAGGCTTAACATTGTTAAAATGTGAAAAAAATCACATCGTCAAATAGCTAAGAGAAAGCCTAACATTACCCAGGTGTTCGATTTGTTCGACCTTGAAACACGTGCAAATCTAAGGGTTAGCACGTACGAAATTATGTGAAATCTTGAAGAATATGGAAAAACACGTCTGTGGATGTTGAAAAGGCACTCCAAGCCTTTGGGTTAGAAATCCAAAGCAAATCCCAAGCCCAAGGCTTGGGATTCCCAAAGAAAAACATAACGCGAGCACATTATAATGCGCTTGAGTTATTGTTTGCTTTGCATTTTCCCTTTTCTACAAAAGTTTGTATTGTTTGTCATGTTTTACATAACGTGAGCGCGTTATAATGCACTCATGTTATGTTCCCCTTGAATTTTTTATGTTCAAGGTTATTAATCATGTATGTATGTATGCCTATATGTATGTATGTATAGTGTCGAGGGTAGAGGAGGGTAGAGATGGGAGTGAGCCAGATAGGGGAGGAGAGGGATGGATAAGAATTAAGTGATTAAGGTTTAAGGTTGAGGGTTGAGGGTTTAGGGATAGGATTTAGAGTTTAGGGATAAGGGATTAGAGTTTAGGACCTTGAGGGATTAGGGTTTAGGGTTGAGGCTTTAGGGATAGCGTTTAGGGTTAAGGGTCGAGGGATTAGGGTTAAGGTAGAGTGTTGAGGGTAGAGGGATTAGGGATTAGGGATAGGGTTTAGGGTTGAAAGTTTAGGGTTGAGGGATTAGGGTTTAAGGTATAGTTTTGAGGGTTGAGGGTTTAGGGATAGGGTTTAGGATTTAAGGTTTAAGTGTTGAGGGTTGAGGATTTAGGGATAGGGTTTAGCATTTAGGGATAAGGGATTAGGGTTTAGGGTTTAGGGATTAGGGTTTATGGTTTAGGGACTAGGGATTAGGGTTTAGGGTTTAGAGATTAGGGTTTAGGGTTTACGGATGTACAATTAAGGGGTACCATAAATAAATTGAAATTTAGGAAGGGTTGGGAAAATTTTGTGAATCATCATGGCCTAGAGATTAGAGATTTTGTTGCGTTCAAGTACATATCCAAGTCATAATTTAAGGCTAAGATATTTCAAAGAACAGGTTGTGTGAAAAACATCAATGCTCTTTGGTTTATGAATACCAACATTGATACAGATAAAAGATGCCCTTCTTCTAACAAAGTATGCAGTTCAAGTGAACCGATGGGCAACAAGTTGTCGAATGAGTTGGTTTAATGGGTGTGCCTCCTTCTTCAAGGCCCAGGTGGGTAGGAGTAGGATGTACAATTAAGGGGTACCATAAATAAACTAGAATTTAGGCAGGGTTGGGAAAATTTTGTGAATCATCATGGGCTATAGATTGGAGATTTTGTTGTGTTCAAGTACATATCCAAGTCATAGTTTAAGGTTAAGATATTTCAAAGAACAGGGTGTGTGAAAAATATCAATGCTCTTCAACTTATGAATACCAACATTGATACAATATAATGCCCTTCTTCTAACAGAGGATGCAATTCAAGTCAACCAATGGGCAGCAAGTTGTTGATCTTGAATTGATTTCTGATGAAGAAAACAATGATGTTGAAGCAATGGAAGAAAATCAAAATTGTAAGTCTAATTTAATTTATTTCAACTTTCAAAGCAGGCATTTGAATTGTAGCTTTACCTAGAGGATTGGTATAACAAAAACTTAATTATGTTACAAGCCTTTCTTTGAAGAACCCTGGACATTATGGACCCTATCATCTAGAAAAGCACATGACAGTGAACTCTACCCCACCTTTCAAATCAGATATTTACCTTTTTATTCAATGAAAATGAAGTCACAGAATGTAAACCGACCATGCATACTAGTAAGATCAAATTCTCTACCTTCTATTCTTATTACTCTTACTTTATTAAGAGAAAAGTGTCAAAAACAATGGGTTTAATTGTAAGTTTACATAAGGCAAAGCAATTTTGTTATTACATTTTTTTGAGGGATCTCTAATAGTCTAATATAATGCAGTCTTCTATAATATGAACATCTGCATTTGTGTGAATGCTAAGCTTTAATATATTAGAGTATTAAATCAATGCAATCAGCTATTTATTGGGTTAAAATAACTTAGTTTTTGTAATGGTTTGGGAATGAAAGAGTTGCCAAAAATAGGTGAATGTCCTCTACAATTACCAAGAGAAAAAAGTTTAGTAGTTCTTGTGGATAGAGCCAGTAAACAATGGGAGATTATTTGCCTGTTTCATAACAATATACCTCCCCTAAGTGTGGGGTGGACAGCAAGAAACATAGATGTACCCCAATGCAAAGCTTTTCTCATAATGATCATCCTTCTAATTTCAACTGTTAATTACTCACTGTGGATGTACCATACGCAAAGCTTTTCTCATAGTGTGTACACCTATTGGCATAATGAACCCCAGATGGGCTAGAAAAACATGCCATATAACATTACTAACATTAAAAAAGTTCATAGCTATTTTTCTGACATATTCTTACAACTCATATATCTTTAAGAGGAGAGTGTCAAAAATGATGGGTTTAACAACCTAACATAAGGCAAAGAAATTTTGTTGGGTTTAGGGATAGGGTTTAGGGTTTAGGATTTAGGGATTAGGGTTTAGGGTTGAGGGATTATGGTTTAAGGTATAGTGTTGAAGGTTGAATGTTTAGGGATAGGGTTTAGGGATGAGGGATTAGGGTTTAGGGTTGACAGATTAGGGTTTAATGTTGAGGGTTGAGGGTTGAGGGTTGAGGGATAGGGTTGATGGTCATAGGATTAGGGTTAAAGTAGAGTGTTGAGGGTAGAGGGATTAGGGATAGGGTTTAGGGTTGAAGGTTTAACGATTGAGGGTTGAGGCTTTAGGGCTCAGGGTCAAGGGATTGGGGTTTAAAATATAGTGTTAAGCATCGAGGGTTTATGGATAGGTTTTAGGGTTTAATTTTTAAGGGTTAAGGGTTGAGGGATAGGGTTTAGGGTTTAGGGATAAGGGATTAGGGTTTAAGGTATAGTGTCAAGGGTTGAGGGTTTAGGAATAGGGATAGTATTTAGGGTTTAGGGATGAGGGATTAGGGTTGAGGGTTGAGGGATTAGGTTTTAGGGTTGATGGATTAGGTTTTAAGGTATAGTGTTGAGGGTTGAGGGTTTAGGGATAGGGTTTAGAGTTGACGGATTAGGGTTTAGGGTTGACGGATTAGCGTTTAATGTCGAGGTTAGGGTAAGAGTGTCAAGGGTAGAAGGATTAGGGATAAGGTTTAGGGTTGAAGGTTTAAGGATTGAGGGTTGAGGCTTTAGGGATGAGGGTTTAAGGCTTAAGATATAGTGTCAAGTGTTGAGGATGTAGGGATAGGGTTTAAGTTTTAAGGGTTAAGGGTTGAGGGATAGGGATTAGGGTTTAAGGTATAGTGTTGAGGGTTGATGGTTTAGGGATAGGGTTTAGGTTTAAGGGATTAGGGTTTAGGGTTGATGAATTAGGGTTTAATGTTGAGAGTTGAGGGTTGAGGGTTGAGGCTTTAGGGTTGAGAATTTAGGGATAGGGTTTAGGGTTTAAGGTTTAAGGATTTAGGGTTGAGGATTTAGGGATGAGGGTTAAGGGATTAGGGTTTAAGATATAGTGTCAAGTGTCGAGTGTGTAGGGATAGGTTTTAGGGTTCAAGTTTTAAGGGTTAAGGGTCGAGGGATGAGAGTTAAGGGTTGAGGGATTAGGGTTTGATGTCGAGGGTATAAAGTTGAGGGATAGGGTTTAGGGTTTAGGGATAAGGGATTAGGGTTTAAGGTATAGTGTCAAGGGTTGAGGGTTTATTGATAGTGTTTAGGGTTGAGGGTTGAGGGATTAGGTTTTAGGGTTGATGGATTAGGGTTTAAGGTATAGTGTTGAGGGTTGAGGGTTTAGGGATAGGGTTTAGGGTTGATGGATTAGGGTTTAGGGTTGACGGATTAGTGTTTAATGTCAAGGTTAGGGTTAGAGTGTTGAGGGTAGAGGGATTAGGGATATGGTTTAGGATTGAGGGTTGAGCCTTTAGGGATGAGAGTTTAAGGCTTAAGATATAGTGTCAAGTGTTGAGGGTACAGGGAAAGGGTTTAAGTTTTAAGGGTTAAGGGTTGAGGGATAAGGATTAGGGTTTAAGGTATAGTGTTGAGGGTTGATGGTTTAGGGATAGGGTTTAGGTTTGAGGGATTAGAGTTTAGGGTTGATGAATTAGGGTTTAATGTTGAGAGTTGAGGGTTGAGGGTTGAGGCTTTAGGGTTGAGGGTTTAGGGATAGGGTTGATGGTCAAGGGATTAGGGTTAAAGAAGAGTGTCAAGGGTAGAGGGATTAGGGATAGGGCTTAGGGTTTAAGGTTTAAGGATTTAGGGTTGAGGCTTTAGGGATGAGGGTTAAGGGATTAGTGTTTAAGATATAGTGTTGAGTGTCGAGCGTGTAGGGATAGGTTTTAGGGTTCAAGTTTTAAGGGTTAAGGATCAAGGGATCAAAGTTAAGGGTTGAGGGATTAGGGTTTGATGTTGAGGGTATAAGGTTGAGGGATAGGTTTTAGGGTTTAGGGATAAGTGATTAGGGTTTAAGGTATAGTGTCAAGGGTTGAGGGTTTATTGATAGTGTTTAGGGTTGAGGGTTGAGGGATTAGGTTTTAGGGTTGATGGATTAGGGTTTAAGGTATAGTGTTGAGGGTTGAGGGTTTAGGGATAGGGTTTAGGGTTGATGAATTAGGGTTTAGGGTTGACGGATTAGCATTTAATGTCGAGGTTAGGGTTAGAGTGTCAAGGGTAGAGGGATTAGGGGTAGGGTTTAGGGTTGAAGGTTTAAGGATTGAGGGTTGAGGCTTTAGGGATGAGGGTTTAAGGCTTAAGATATAGTGTCAAGTGTTGAGGGTGCAGGGATAGGGTTTAAGTTTTAAGGGTTGAGGGTTGAGGGATAGGGATTAGGGTTTAAGGTATAGTATCAAGCCCGTTGAGGGTTTAGGAATAGGGATGGTGTTTAGGGTTTAAGGATAGGGTTTAGGGTTGAGGGATTAGAGTTAAGGGTTGAGGGATTAGGATTTGATGTTGAGGGTTGAGGGTCGAGGCTTTAGGGTTTTGGGTTTAAGGATAGGGTTGATGGTTGAGGGATCAAAATTAAGGGTTGAGGGATTAGGGTTTGATGTTGAGGGTTGAGTACATTGAGGTTCGAGGGTTGAGGCATTAGGGTTAAAGTAGAGTGTCAAGGGTATAAGGATTAGGGATAGGGTTGGAGGGTTTAGGGATAAGGGATTAGGGTTTAAGGTATAGTATCAAGCCCGTTGAGGGTTTAGGAATAGGGATAGTGTTTTAGGGTTTAAGGATAAGAGATTAGAGTTGAGGGATGACGGATTAGGGTTGAGGGTTAAGGGTTGAGGGATAAGGGTTTAGGGATAAGGTTTAGAGTTGAGGGTTGAGGGATTAGGGTTTCAGGTATAATGTTGAGGGTGTAGGGATAGGGTTTAGGGTTGAGGGATTAGAGTGAAGGGTTAAGGGATTAGGATTTGGCATTAAGGCTTGAGGGTTGAGGCTTTAGGGTTTAGGGTTTAGGGATAGGGTTAAGGGTCAAGGGATTAGAGTTAAGGGTTGAGGGATTAGGGTTTGACATTGAGGGTTAAGGGTTGACATTCGAGGGTCGAGGGTTTAGGGATAGGGTTGAGGGTTGAGGGATTAGGGTTAAAGTAGAGTGTCGAGGGTATAAGGATTAGGGCTAGGGTTGGAGGGTTTAGGGATAAGCGATTAGGGTTTAAGGTATAGTATCAAGCCCGTTAAGGGTTTAGGAATAGGGATAGTGTTTAGGGTTTAGGGATAAGAGATTAGAGTTAAGGGATGACAGATTAGGGTTGAGGGTTAAGGGATAAGGTTTAGGTTGAGGGTTGAGGGATTAGGGTTTAAGGTATAGTGTTAAGGGTTTAGGGATAGTGTTTAGGGTTGAGGGATTAGAGTGAAGGGTTGAGGGATTAGGATTTGACATTGAGGGTTAAGGCTTGAGGCTTTAGGCTTTAGGGTTTAGGGATAGGGTTGAGGGTCGAGGGATTAGAGTTAAGGGTTGAGGGATTAGGGTTTGACGTTGAGGGTTGAGGGTTGAGGGTTGAGGGTATAAGGTTTAGGGATAGGGTTGGAGGGTTTAGGGATAAGGGATTAGGGTTTAAGGTATAGTATTGAGCCCATTGAGGGTTTAGGAATAGGGATAGTGTTTAGGGTTTATGGATGAGGGATTAGAGTTGAGGGTTTAGGGTTGAGGTAGATAAGGAGCGACTGAGAGACATAGAGAGGGGAGAGGTAGAGAGGTGAGGGGGATAGATAAGTGAGATATAGAACATGAGATAATGGAACTAGAGGTGAGATATTGTAAAGGTGCTATCAAAGGTGAGATAGGCACAAATATTTATGGATCAATCTATAGCAGGACAAAACGCGAGCATGTTATAACATGCTGACATTTTGTCCTTCTATAGAAATGGTAAAAAAGTGGTGACCCCTGTGTTCCAGGCCCACATGCTCTATTTTTATGTTGATTATGCATGTGCTCTAACAAAAAAGAAGTGTTTTCATGTTGTTGGGAAGTTCACATGCACATTTTACACATTCTACCACCTTTGCATGATCTTTCCACCACCTTTTCTGCTTTGCCAACTTGAGAAGGAGAAAATAACATAGTTTTCACACCAAGTTTGATATATATCTATTCAAGTTTCAATTTTTGTAGTGTTACAATGTTAATTGTGATTCAATTTTAGGAATTTAACATTATAGATTGGTTAATAGTATTGTTGTTAGTAATTATATTTGAGTGTTATTCAATTTAACATTGAAAAGGAAGCAAGTGGTGAAAAACTCAAATTGTTGAGGAGTTTGATGCAAGAAGAAAAAACACTACATAATTGGGTGCTCTCTCGATTCAAATCTTCATTTTTTAGGTATGTCAAGTCTTTACATGCATGTTCTTTACATTTTCTTTAATTCTATTTGAATTACTTTATCATGCTTTATCATACATGTTTAAAATAGACACATTCCCAATCAAGAAAGTAGCCTACAATCTCACATGATGCCATGTATATTTTCTACACTCGGGCTCTTTAATAATTATGTGTAATAAACAGACCTTAACAGACCTTCACATGATGATTTGTATGCACATATCTTGGGCTAGGACATTCCTTATGCACCTATTCATGATGATTTGTACATGCACATGACACAACAATTGTTGTCTATTCCTTCACAAGCCACCCAAATCCTAGTATCCCTAGTACCAACAAAACACCTTCTCAATTCCAAATCCTAGTAGCCCTAGTAACAACAAACATGTCAAATTGGGTCTGCCTCAACCTTTTCAAGCATGAAGTCCCATGTACTCTTTTCATGGCTGCAATAATTTTCTTTGTATGCTTTGTACCTATTTTGGTTGAGTGACATTTACTCTTTTACATGATGATTGTATGTACATTTACTATGAAGGGTTGAATGACATATTTTAGTTATTTGTATGGAATCATTTCTTAGGAACTAATATTGGTCTCTTTATCATGCTACAGGCAAATTCTCCATCATGTCGAGGAAACAATCAAGAATTAAACCAACACAGGAAGAGCTAGAAGCTAAGAATGTAAAGAAAGCAGTGGCTATGAGGGAACTTTGTGAAAAGAGGAAATTAGACATGATAAATGAAGACATGCCAATTGAAGAGGAACCACAACCATCACAAAGAGATGCTATTGGTGGCACAAAGAGAATGAATGCAAAAACTTCATGCTACAAGAGATTTGAATACCATAGTTGGAGACACATCCTCTACCGCAAGTCAACATGTAGGGACACCATCTACCACATCTCAAGTTGAGAGTACATCATCACTCACATGTGATGAAGGAGGTATGCCATCGTTCCCACCTCAACTTCAATGTACATCATCTATTCCATCTTCGATTGAAGGTATGCCATATAGCCCATCTCATTTAAATATTGATGAAATTCCTAATGTTGAGATGAATTTATCTAACTTAACACCACCTAGAATTTTGCATAGAAAGCCAAAGTATTTGATATATTGATGAGAATATTTTGCAACAAATGGAAGGTAAGATTCCAAAATGCACTTGTAGAAGATATGCTCATAAGATTTGGAGATTGTTCTTTGAAAAGTTAAATGAGACTGCAAGATGTCAACTATTCCTTGAAATGATGTGAAGTATAAATTATAGGTCCATCATGAAGATTCTTGGGTTGAGAACATTAGAGGCTTCAAGTGAAACATCTATTGTCAAGAATCTAATGAGTGTGTATGAGAGTGTGGGTAACACCTCACACACAAAAGATAGTAATGCAACACGGCATGTGATTACATCGACTATAGTAAGTAGTCAAACGAGGAAATCTCGTCTCATTAGAAAGACGAGTCAAGAATTGAGAATTAATAGGAAAATTTTATCAAGAGCCATTGGAAGACGCCAAAGAATTGAGGACACTAATGCCAATGAATTATGGGCATTCTCAGGGAGACTACCACGAAAAGATAAACTAATTGTTGAAGCATTGAGATCACTAATTGAAGACTTTTGGAAGAATTACACAAGGGTATCTCTTAATCAAAGGGATGTAGTAAGAAGGAGAATCGGTAGTCAGAACTGTGAGCCACATCCAAAGCATTTTTTGGATGAGACTCAAACATAGTTTTATGGTAAATTTCTAGAGAAGTATCCTCAAATTAAAAGTTGTCAAAGATATTTTGAAATGCTAAAACCTTTCTATGTCAAGATAAATCACACACGCACTACTTGTTGTTGTAGATTATATATTGAATTTTCTAACCATTTTGATGTTTATAGGTCTATATGTTTATATATGCATACTAACAATGATTTGCAGGGTTGTGCCATACGTGCCCCACCAACATCTTCAAGAGACTTTATATTAAGAATTTTATGTGAAAGAGAGCAAGGTCAAATATTCTACAAGAAGTTATGCTTGGATGGCACATGTCATCGTTGCAGTGGCTTGCAACATTTGCCAATATGTGAACATATGGAAAGAACACATGTAGTTGGAAATGAACTAGTAGAGTTTGGCAAGTATAAAACAGTGGCATACAATACAAAAAATGGTAAAGAAGCAAAGAGGTGTGAATTGGTTATTGAAAAGATTCCAGTGTATCAGTTTATGCCTATATTTTGTGATAGCATAGTGTATGAGTATGCAAGACATGCCCATGATGGTTGGACTTGCAATTCAAGTTATGCAAGGACACATTTCTGGTTGGTAGTATTGTTTCAGTCATCAATTTTGCAGAGAACTACAGTCTACAGCCATAGCATGAGGTGCAATAACAATATTACAACTCCAAACAGGTTTCTATATTTGTGCTCATCGCATTCATCTATGTGAATGATAGTATAGAGGATGAAAGAAAGATCATAAGGGAGTATAATTTCTACATTAGTGATGATCGTACGAATTCTATGGAGTTTGTGCAAGGTTTCTTTTAGGTGTTCTACAATGATTTGGCTAGAAGGGGCATATCATTCAGTCAGCATATCATATGGTCGGATAAATGTGCATCACAATTCAAGAACTCATGAAATTTCTATTAGCTCAGTAGGAGGCATAATTTTATAGGTATTCAACATATGTGGAACTTTTGTGAGGCCGGGCATGGAAAGGGGGAGCATGATGGTGCAAGAGAATATATCAAAAGAGCCATAGCACAAGAAGAGTTAAAGTATAAAGACAATGCAAAGTTGACAGATGCAAAATTGATTGTCAAATGGTGTAATGCTTCCATGGGTCCAGGTAATGAAGGTAAGTCTTCAGTTCGTAGATTTTTTTGGTTGATAGATGATACTAACATTGCACCATATGAGGACTGTTGTACACTGATAGGATCAAATGAGATGCACTCTTTTAGAAGCTCAATTGCAGGTTCATGGAGTATCCATACGCGAAAGATGTCATGCTTTTATTCTTCCTATACAATTCAAGTCTGGGATGAGTGCGAGTCAAAGGAGTGGGTTGACGAATGGCAGTTAAGTTATCTTAACCCACTTGACACATATCGACCCCCAACGGCACTGGAACTAACACAGATGGAATCATCAGTTGACTTTGACCACATATCAGATCTAGTTCAACCAGGTAATATATCTATTTGCATAGTTTTTTGAAATTCCTAATGTCATCTTACTTTGTAGTGTTTTTGTAATGTTGACTAATTTCATCTAATTTGCTACACATATTAATGTAGGGCATGTATATGCAGTTATTGCAGATGAAAATAATGAAGAGGGAACAAATTATTACTTATGTCATTGTGTTGAGGCCAAAAATAAATTAGAGGCCCTAGTTACAGATGGAGAAAACATAGAATACCCTACAGGCTCAGTGGTTATTACTGGAACATGGCTTAGAAGGTACCCACATAAGACTATTATTGTTTAGCTGTTTTAGGACTTTGATAGGCATCAGAAGATTCTTCATTACTTGAACCTTATCATTGCATCCGATGTTCATTTGATATAGTATCGGGGTAGACCTTTGAACAAAATCTTGTGGAAGGTGCGGGAGTCTGACCATGAAACAATACTTGACACGATAAAGAGTAGAGCAGACCTGGATGGTTCATTGGATTAATTTGTAAGTATTCACATTGATTTTGTAAAGTCATGTTACATTAAGTTGTAAGTATGCATATTAATTTGTAAGGTTTGTCTTTTTTTATTTCCTACTGCACTTTTACACATATACACATTTTTACATCATCATGTTATGTTTCATGGGGTTAGACCTAGGTTGTCATGCATCTAAGAGGGGTCAAAAAATGAAATTTTGTTTTGATTGAGTTAATTGTATGTAATAAGGTCTTCTAAGACCATTTCATTTCTTTTTAAGTCACTTTGAGTCATTTGGGGTCAGTTTGAGTCTTTGAGTCCTGTTGCAAAAAAATGTCAATGTTGTCAAGTTGCACAAAGCAACTTTTGCATTTTTGGTGTCCTACTCCTGATGCGACCAAACTAACAGTTCCAACATGTTCGGATGAGTACGTTTAGGCTAGGCATGGTCCTATTTTTCACCCAAACTTGTTGAAACAATCTGAGCTACATTGTACCGACGATATCCCTGAAGAGTCCAAAGTGCAAAAAGGTAGCAATCTATGATGAGATGTTACTCAAAAACTGTGTCACTTAGAAACATTCTGTCTAAGGAAACATGATCACATAGAGTGCCTCTAAAATAACCTCTCTCAATATTTTATATCTCTGAGGCATTTTCCCATGGTGAAAGGTTCTCTGCTGCCCCAAAAATCATCAAAAGGAGGTAGTGTAAAGTTGCAAAGGGGTGTAACTTTCATCTTGCTCCTGATGCGACCAAACTAATTGTTCCAATGCATCCAGATGGTACATTTACGTGAGGCATGGTCCTATTTTTCACCCAAACATGTCGAAACAGTCTAAGCTACATTGTACCGACGATATCCCTGAAGAGTCTAAAGTACAAAAAGGCAACAATCTTTGACAAGATGTTACTCAAAAATTGTGTCACTTACAAACGTTATGTCTAAGGAAAAACTATCATGTAGAGTGTGTCTACAATAACCTCTCTCAGTTTTTTATATCTTTGAGGTATTTGCCCATGGTGAAAGGTTTTCTGCTGCCCCAAAAATCGTCTGAAGGAGGTAGTGTAAAGTTGCAAAGGGGTGTAACTTTCATCCTGCTCCTGATGAGACCAAACTGACTATTCCAACGCATCCAGATGGCTACATTTACGTTAGGCATGGTTCTATTTTTCACCCAAACATGTCGAAACAATCTGAGCTACATTGTACCGACGATATCCCTGAAGAGTCCAAAGTGCAAAAAGGTAGCAATCTTTGACGAGATGTTACTTGAAAACCATGTCACTTAGAAACATTCCGTCTAAGGCAACATGATCATGTAGAGTGCCTCTACAATAAGCTCTCTCATTTTTTTATATCTCTAAGGCATATTTGCCCGTGGTGAAAAGTTTTCTGCTGCCCCAAAAATCGTCAAAAGGAGGTAGTGTAAAGTTGTAAAGGGGTGTAACTTTCATTCTACTCCACGGCGCAAGTTTTAAGTTGATTTCCTCCAAGGCACCAATGTGAGGTTGTTTTGATGGCAAAGGGTGCCTTGATTCATGATGTTGAATCTCCTTCCTCCTAGGTGCCAAAATGGATAGTTTAGATAAGAAAAGGCGCCTTAGTATACTTAGCTCATTTCTTAGCAATTTGATGGCTTCAATCACTTGTTCAAACCTATAGGAGACCATTTTACACTTAGGCGCTAGATCTTAGGATTTAGAACATCTTCCTTCAAGGCACCAAAATGAGGTTATTTAGACACAAAAGTGCACCTCCATACAAGATGCTTATTCTCCTTCCACTTAGGCACTCATTCATGATGATCCAAGTGACAATAGGCTCCTAGACTTCCTTTGGTAAGATTTAGTCATTTTGAAGATTCTAACACTAGGCGCTACAGTTGGAAGTGATTTGAAGTTCATTTTCCTCTAGGTGCCCAAAATGGATGGTGGAGACAAGAAAAGGTGCCTAGGCTTCTTTTGACAATTTTCAAAGTCTTCCTAAGTTATATTATGTTATATTGACCCTTAGGCACAAATGGATGATCTAGGATGACTCTAGGTGCATATCCAAGGTGATATCTTTCTAGGCGCAATCTTCACTAAGTTTAGACTTCACTTTCAAGGTGCCAAAATGGATAGTTTAGAGAGAGGCAAAAATGTGCCTAGAGGTATGATGCTCAGTTTGATGTGTTTGATCAACTTTGATAATCAAGATGAATTGCCTCCCTTAAGGTGCCCTCCTTTATACTTTGAAACATCCTTTCAATATCAAGGTGCAATTTTGAGGTTTTTTGGATGATGAAAGGCACCTTGAGTTCTAGGCAGAGTTTTGAGGTTGTGCAAGTAGAGAAATGCACCTAAGGTCTTAAAACAAATTTGTGCCTAAAACTGAAAATCCCCGAGGTATGACTTATGAAAGCCTATAGCCCCAATGTTATGTTGCATACTAAAATTAGGTAAGACTCAATGTAATCTCATAACCTCGCCTTAAATGCAAGAGGAATTACATTTAATAACCACAATGGTCATCAGGTGCTCATAAGCATATGATTTTGACTATCTTATTCAAAACAACAAACATACTCTTTGCATCCCAATATGGTATAATAACAAGAAATTAAGAAATATTTTCAATTGACCAACTCAAAGAATATGGATCAGCATACTCATTTAAATATTTTCAATTGAGCAACTCATAAAGAATATTAATATTTTCTGTTCAACATGATGATTCATTTTTTTTTAAAATACAACTTTTATCTTTTAGTTCCAAAATAAGGTTTAGGTGATACTTGAATAACAATAGCTAGCTTATTGGATCAACAAACATCCTATGTAATACAATTGGACTTTAAATATTTGAAGTAGCCATCTACAAATATCCATTCAAACGTGGATTTATAATGTAAGTATGGATGCCATCAATAAAAAAGATTTGTATTAACCAAATATCCATATAGGCATACATCAATATCTGTCGATATAAGTATAACATATATACAAAATAGCCATATAGGCTTACAAAAATGCCATATAGGCATATAATGTCAACTATATGCAATACAAAATACATGTCCACAAATGCCATATAGGCATACAACAAAGGAACACAATAAAAAGGCATTCCCCTCTGGCTAGTGAAGAGAATAGATCATGGGTAGGCTTTGATCTTCTAGGGGATGGAGATGCACATGTGGGTGGTCTACTACGAACTTGAGGGCTGGTCCTCCTATTTAGTTCTTCCTACATCTTTAGCTGTTACAATAAAAGTATAGACATTAATATATAGAAATTACATGTTATAAAAAATAAAATATTTAACAAAATAATCACTTACCGCTACCATATAATCTGTCTCTTCACTTGCCTCAGTAGTAGGAATAGGGCGTGGTGATGTCATGTCCTATAGAAACCATCTAGATAGAAATTAAACTTCAAATCAATAATCTTTTAATTTTTTAAAAATAAACAACTATAACAATGAATGTAAATTGAAATGTACTAATCTACCTCATACCCCTGTCAATGCCATGGAGCTATGAATCGCAGAGGTCACACCATGCTCCATTGCCCTATGAACATCAGGAGGTGTCTCCACAGCCTGCATCATCTAGAAATAAAATAATGTTATTCAATTACGAAAACTATAATAGTGATGCAAATCATGGCTCCTAACATACACACACATTCATCTAAACATGGAAGTACACACAATAAATCACACAAGTCACATACAAAAATCTAGTAAGTACAATTCATTCATTAAACTATTTATTTTATTACCTCCATGAAGCTTTGAAATCCACCACTACTGGCAGGTGTTGTCGTGAAATCTCCAATATTAACCTATTCAACATCTAAAATCAGATATTAGAATACCATTCATATAACAATGCTATTCACATGTAATATTTATAATTGGTTACTAGTTACATACCCTGACAGTAGATGATCTAGTGTAATATGCAAGTGGAGAACCACTGAAAACTGCATCAACGCTATGACCCTAAAATTTTATTAAAATCATCAAACTAAATTAGTTAATCTTGCATTTCAAAAATAAAATTTAATAAATTGAATTCAATAAACTTGCTAATATTTACCTGAGTATCAAGGCTGAAAGTCTCACTCAGGAGGGTATCTGTCATCACCATCTACTTAGCTATAGATGTAGCCTGTGCACCTGCGTCCTGACTATCCATGGGGTCATAACCACAGGCTAACCTGCAAGTTTGACAAGCATGGGGTGGGACCCTACTCCTCGCACTATCTCCCAACCCACTCTGTTTCAAGGCACTAATGGACTGAAGTGTATCGACATCAACACTCTCCTTCACAATGGAAGGGATAGAAACATGCTCACCAACCCTGATTACTTGTCTCACTACCCGCTATGGGTCAACACGTGCCCTTGGTTTATCTTGTGCGGACCCCCCACCTCTACCCTAGAAGTCCCGCATATCAAAATAGTTTGGCACTTTAATGAGGACAAACTCGCAGTAGAGTTTCCTCAAAAAGTATTATGGGACCTCATTATTATTGCATGGAGGATGGTCAAAAACTATCCACCACCTCTGCCCAAAATTGTCCCTTATCGCTTGGTTGTTGCACCAATGGATAGGGAACCTCTTGCATGTAATGGGTAGAGGTTGATTTGTTTGTGGGTTTGTGAAAATCAAACACAAGTCTAATTTTGTAATTTGTAATTTTTTCACATCTTGGTGTGACAGCTTGTCTGCATAATAGTCTCTAAACTCTCTCCTCTTATCTATCCAACTAGATATTTGCTTACTAATTGAATCTACATTTGATAACATAGACTCAAGAGATTCAGTTAGCATGGACCTATGCAAGGTTGAAGTGGAAGGATCTTTCAACCTTGCAATTATATCTTCAATTTTTTTTTTGTTGTTTTCAATTTGCCCCATTATATTTTCTTGTGTTCTAGGGGCATGTTGAGGAATGGATGGAGGAGGTTGTTGTTCTGTAGGTATTTCCTCAGGATTTTGTGGATTTTGAGGAGGAGGAGGAGGTGCATTAACATTTCCTGACAATTAACAAAATATACATCAAAAATCAACTCAAACCTACCTATTTAGAAATAAATTCAAACAAATAAACAAATAAAACTCACTCCTTTGGTGTACTCGATGTCGTGGCGGCATTTTGGTGATGAATCGATAAGGTTTTGGTGTTGAATTGACTTTTCCAAAATGCGAGCACGCTTCCTAGGGTTTGTAGGCTACGGGGATAGAGGAGAAAAAAGAAATGAAATGAGATGAAAAGATTTTTTTATTATTTATAATAAGTCATAATGCGCTCGTGTTATGCATTAAATTTTTTTGAAATCAATTTGGCCATGTTTTGGCCCCCCATCTTTTTGCACTTACCCCCCATTAGTGGGAACCTCCTCATGTACTTGTTGTTGATTCTGAGCTTGTGCAACATCCTTGGATGTCATGTCCTGATCCTGTGGTATTTCCTTCTCTGGCTCTTGTTTATTAGGCACATTGGTTTGGACATCCTCATCTTTCCTACCATTATCTCCAGGGACATCTTCATGTACTCCCATATCTAGATCCCGTGTATTAGGTTCTTCTTAGATCTTGGGGTCATCTTCGTTCACATTTTCTTCCCCTTGGAGACTTCTATTTGGAACATCTACATGTATGCCATGATATACTTCAATTTTTGTTCCTTTTACTTCTCATTCACCACTAAATTATCTTTTGGACCTTCATTTCTGGATGTGAATTCCTCGTCTCTTTCCTTTGGACCCTTTGGTTGAGATATTACTTCTAGACCTCCTTGTCTGGATGTATGCATTTGTTAGTCTTTTTCACCTACCTCAACATGTACTACTTCACTAACCTGTACATTTTCTACAGACACTCTATCTTGATGTCCATGTCTTGATCTGTATTATCTTCATTTTGCACATTATCCATGATTTCATCCCTATCTTCATCTTCAGCCCCATCATATGATAAATCAATGAACTTTGGGCTTGTAACCATGCCCAATAACACATCTAGGCCAATATTTAGCACCACTGTCTCTGGATCTTTCAACTCATCTAAGTCATCTTTGGTGCTCTTTGGTGCTTGTGGTGTGCCTTGAGGCATTAGGGATGTGTGCCTTAGCAAGTCCTCAATGGGATTAGATGTCACATCCCTTGTCACATTGAATCATCTATTATGTCAATAGTATTATATAGTGCCAAGGGCTGATCAACCGTCTTTTTTTCTTCTTCCCTTGCTTCCTTGGTTGTTTCCTCCTTAAACTTGACTATGGTGGGGATGGGGACATTATGTTGGAACTCTTTAGATACTGTCTCCACATCTTTTGGAACCATTGTTGCTGCAACTCTTTCTGCTGTAGGTTGTTGACTAGCAAACATTTGCTCCATTTTAGTGAGCTCTTCATGGTCTTGCTCCTTGAGAAAGACACTTGATTGTCTACTAGTTGATCCCCTCATAATGGGCACTTGTCCTATCTTTTGTTTAGGGACATTTGCCCCTTTGGGTATATCTTGGCCTTTCTTTTTCAATGGCACTTCTTCATCTTCCTTAGTGTCTTCACCTGCATCGACAGGCTCTTCTACCTACCTTGTGGTTATAGTGATAGCAGGGACAGATGTTTCTTTTTGAGGTGAAGGTCTTATGGCTATTGTAATGCCACTGGTAGGGAATTCATCAACTAATTTTAAAGAATTAGGTTTGGCCAACTTGGCCTCCATGATTTATCTCTTGTGGATCAGGAAGTCATCAAACTTAGTATCTCCCAGCTCTTGTCTATTCCTCTTCTTATCCACAGTCAGAGCTACTCCTTTTTCTTTTAAGGTAGCCATCATTTGATCTACTCATTTCCTTTTAATCTCAATAACCTTTGTTGTGATGAGATTAATGGATGTGACCTCGGGCTGACTCCAGTCTAGAGGGGAGATTGTTTCATTATATATCTTTTTATCTTCATTTTCTTTACTTATTAACTTCCCATCATTAGATTTTAGTTGTTCATGGACATAAAAACAATCCAAAGTCCTGATCTGGTTCAGAGTTAGTCTCTGATAACCTCTTTTCCTAACTTCCATATCATCTAGGCAATCTACCCAGTAATCTTCAAGGTGTACCTCATGCCTTAGCTTCTTGTTCACACATTTCTCCATCCTATGATAAGGATCATAGTATCTTGCTAAGGAAAGTTGTTGTAGATGAAGCATATGAAGTTCTACTTCAAATTGTTTAGCGGCTTCAATGGATGGGCATATATACCATCCCAAGATTAGGGGTAACCTAACATTACGCTTCTTATTCCTCTTGGTATATGCCTCATATGAGGGTATAATCTATCTTGTCAACTCCAAAAGTATTATTCTATCAGTAGGGTACCTTGGTAACATAAAAGGTTGCCCACTAAACCCCTCCATCCAGAGATATGTGAAAGTTGGGAACTAAATGAACCAAGTTCCATTTCTTGCAACCACTTTTTGAGCATCATTGCTTCATCTCTTTTCTCTATCACTCTCCATCAACCTGACTAAGTGCATGGTGAAACAATCATTCACCCTTTTATAATTCTGAGTGGAGGCCTTCCTTACTAGCTGGGGATAATGATCCCATATTAATTTGTCTCCTAGGTTTCTTCCCACTCTACCTACCATTTGTAAACCAGAGAATGTAGACCGTGCAGCACATGTATATACCATATACGATGACATGTAAAATAGGCATGACTTGCCTCCAAATCTCTTCATGCCCTCATCTAAGTTGTCACTAATCAAAGATGCCCATTGTATCTTTGTATCAATTGTCTCTACCAACCTGATTAGCCCATACATCCAGGGCTCAAAATTTCTAGAATCTAACTTCCCAGCCATTTTGTTGAGCATCACTATCATGTACTAAATCTTAGGTGTGAAATCATACTTGTAAAGGTGTTCGGGCATCTTGGCCATTGCTTTGACCTTACTGTCTATAGCCCTCTAGCATGTGAGCATGATTTTTTTGTAGGCAACTAGAATGCCTCTATGATGCTTCTGATGGAGAAGTTTGCATAAACCCTACCATCCTTCTCTACTTTCTTATTCTCAGGGTTATAATTTTGCGCACATGCAACCACCAATTATATATCCTCTACTGCATATAGAAACCCTGCAACATTCCACATCCCAAGATTGTAGATACTTTGAAAGATAGGATATCCACTTCCTTGTATTAATTTGGTCATCCACTCATCTACATATGTATTGCTAGCATGAGTATCACCTATCTGTCCAAAGTGAAAACCTAATGCCCTAGGAGCTGGGAACATGGAGTTCCAGAACTCTACTTCATTTTTGTTCTTCCTATCTTGCATTATGTCCTGCAATTGCAAATGTGGATATCTTAACCTAAATGCAATTTTATCAATTTTAAACCCTTTTACCTTTCTAGATATTTTAATTTTACCATTTCATAAGATGAACATATGCATATGCATACAAGAGTACCCTATTTATGCTTTTTTACCTTGCATTACTGTGAACATATGACAAAAGTAGGGTTTTGTCATTACATACCTATCTATGAAGCTTAAAACCTAATTTAGATGTCGAGATGTGCACTTTTCACTATGTAATTGTCATTTATAGTCCTACATTTGTTTTCCGTATCATTCTATTCAGGGTCAGGATTGCTGTAACAAGTTGCTGTAAAATTGTTAGTGCTCTGTAATTCTCTTATGAATTATTAGGTAAGTATAAAATAATTGAAATCTAGCTTTTATGCATTAAAGGCATGAATTTAGGGCTTAATTAATGCCCAATTACCTCTGTTCATGGATATCCGCCTATGATTTGGGAGATTGTTACAAATGGTGGTTTCTAATTTGAGATTTCAAAAGGCCAATAACTCTCTTTCACGACATTAAATGAAGATTAGGATATGGCATATGTGCATATAAAAGCCTTAAGAAATATGTTCCTTCTCAAAATGTCCATATGCATATCCATATGAAGTTATTAATTATTTGGTCAACATTGACCCAAGGATGGATATCAAGACGTTGAAAACCCTAAGGCATTTTCCTTCAATTTTGAATGTCAAGATATTAAAAATGTCCATGTTAAAAATTCAATAGCATGCAACGTGGCATTGTTTAATTGGTCCATGTGAAGTTGTAAATTTTGTTCGTAAGTGATAGGGATATGGATATTAAGAAATATCCACATATTAGACTTTATGAAATATCCCTAAGTCTAAAATGTCTTGATGATGTCATCCCTCTTAAGGTAATTCTTGGTCATGAGGAAAAGTGACGTCATCAATATGTTTGGGAAGTATGGACATTAAGTTAATGTCCAAACATTAACATTTGTGAAGTATACCATCCCCAAATGACATCATCTGATGTCATCATTATTTAATAATTTTTTAGGGTAAAATCGGATGACGTCATCTGGACATTCATATTTAAAGTTTAGGACACTAAAATGTATGTGAATGTCCATAGTCAAATGTCCATTTGAAAATTCAAATGCGACACGTCATCGGGATATTGAAAGGTCAGGACATTAAAATGAGTATGGATATTAATGAATGTCTGAACATTAGAAAATGTCTAGACATTCAAGTCAAATATCCAAACCTGCGAATATCAATGCAATTGTGATGGTTTCGTTGCACAATTAGTTAAATTTCACATTTACACATTTGCGAATGTCAGGATATTAACTTTTACTTAATATTTTTCTCAAATTTTTGGTTGGGAAAATATGTTCAGATATTAACGAATGTGAGGACATTTAAGTATAACTATGAATATCCACATGACCGTTGACCAACACTTTGACCATGAATAACTTCTTGGTTTTAGGGGATTTCTGCATGCTACAAAAGGCAAACCTACTTAGAATTTCATACTTTTTCATTTAGTAGGCTTCATGAGGGAAAATTTGTACTTTGAAAATTTGGTTCACAACTCAAGATCTGGATATGCCTAGAATAGGACCTTGACATACACCTGACAAAGTTTTTACCCATACTGCCCAAAGCAAAGGGAAGAAACGCAAGCCAAGAAAAGCAGGAAAAAGTTGGGTCCCTATTTTTCCAGGGAAAAATGGGGCGTGTTGTGTAACCACATAACAACTTGTCACCAAAGAAAACCACCAAATTCCAATCAATTCAAGAGGGAAAGACAAATTAAAACACAATGTTCCAACTGTTATCAGACATTAACAAACTGACCTTTCTAATGAGATCATATTCATTAACACAACAATATGGTGGGAAGGAATTTAGGTGTGTGCATTTGATTCATTTCCTTCTTGAAGAAAGGTTGAAAATGATAGTAGTTAGTGTTAAGCTACATGATTGGATTTAACCCTCCAAACTAACCTTGGATAGAGCCTTGCTGCCAGGAAGGCGTCCATAGCTTCGGTAGAGTTACTTAGATGACCTAAAGAAATTATTTTCTTTGGATTTCCAATATTTCTTTTCTATTTTCAACATTCATATGATATGATCTTGTAACCTCATTTGCAAGGTATGGGCACTTGCTTGTTTCAGATGAGAATTGCAATGGTAGCAAGGGAAAACCTTTGGATTTTTCACTTAACACAGAAACTAGTACATTCAACTAATCCAAGGCTATTAGGTGTATTCATGTGATGATTTCCTTGAACAACAAAGGTTAATATTGATGACTAGATTTCATAGATAGGATCAAAAGGTACTTAAGCTGACAGGAATTACAACCTATGTGAGAATTCATAATCCTTTCTTGAATTCCAAAAAAATTATTATTTTTCTAAAGTCAAAGGTGCTCCATATACAAGGATTCAACAAGCACAAAAAATAAAGAAAAACAAAGTGAACAAACTATACAAGTATTTTGGTGCAGGGGCACCCATTCCCTTATATCTTCATGGGGTCTAGTTTTATTATTTTGGTTTTATTTTAGTGATTTTATGTATTAAGGTCTTTTAAGACCAATTTTTGTTGTGAAGAATCTATTTGAAGTCTCTAGGGTAAGTGGAAGTCTAGTGGAAGGTGAAGAGTCAAGTTATTGTCCAAATATAGGAAATGGAAAATCAAGAAAAGCAAGAATGTAACTGAAATCTAGTCATGCAACATTGGAGCATATGGAAAAAGGCATAAAACACCTTGTATGGTCGAAGAAAGGAAGGGGGAATGAAGTTTAGTAATCAAAATAGCAATAAAAATATGTGTTTTCATGTTTTACAACGTTTTTATGTTGTTCTCTGTTGTTTTACAGATTTGTATGATCCTTTCAAGAACTCAAATTGATTTTTATAGATTTTAGGTTGAATCTACATTCCATTTCATTTGGTTGCATGCAAATCCATTGAGTTTCATGAAAGTTATAATATTTTTCCTAAAAATTGTTTCAGACTATTAAACCCTAGACTAGGGTAAACAGTGAGTTAGAAAAATGTAAAATAAATGCCTTCCATGGATGGATTTTGGATGAAATCTTATGGAATGCTGAGGATTAGTATATATTTTGTTTTCCCAATGTTTTTTAGGTACATGGAAGAAGCTTAGCACGTGCCAAGAGGCGATGATGGTCTAATATCCTCATGTATCAGACTATGACAGCGAATTTTGAGGAGGAATTTGGGCATTTCGGGTATGGTTGTTGCTCCTGCATGTTTGGGAGCATGTGAAAATGATGTCAAGGGGTCCAAAGCTAAAATACAAAGTCAAAGAAAGAGCCATCAATAGAGTTTGGATTCATTTTTATTGACTGTCCTATTTGATAGTGTTAACAAGACTGAATTAGGTTGGTGCAGTCCTAGTTATAGTATTTCCACTTTAAACAATTGCAAAGAACCTCTCAAATCACTTTAGATAGAGTGTTTTAGATGTCTTTAACCCTGTTTTGGAAGATCCTAACCTCATTTGGTGTTTTGGAGGTATAGTAACCAAGTTGTGTTGGTCTAGAAGCCTAATTAGGCATATTGTCTAGGTGGGACCTGAGAGGTCAATGCAAGAAGTTGGGTCCACGTTTTGGCCAAAAAGTGGAAGTGTTTTCCCTAATTTTCAAAATTCATCACATTTGACCTAAACATTTGAGGCACTTAAAGATTGAATCTTAAAAAAAGTTAGTAATATGAAATGTAGTACTCGGAGTCTAGTTTCCAAATATGTAATTTATTTTAATACCTATATGATACAAATTGATTTTCAATAGGCATTTTAAAAACCACTATTTAAAAGTCACTTTTTTTAACCATACCACGCATGTGTACGGCCAACATAATTTGACTTAAATAAAAGTATTTTTCTAAATCCTTTTGGGAAAAGAGGTGTAGCACAGTGAAGTTTGATGAGGATATTTTTTTGTAATTTTTTTCTAAATATATATATTTTTTATTAATTTTTTATTGGCCCTAATTGTTGTTTTTAAAAACCCTCATGTACGACCAACATAATTTAAGCAAAACTAATTATAAAATAATTTTTTGTTTTAAATTGTGTAAATAATGATGTGTAGATTGATGACATATATTTTTTTTTTCAATAAACTTTAAAAATTAAAAGTTATTAAAAAAATACAAACACTTGTCATTTCACATTTTTGGACCAGTTTGCTCATAAATTAAATATAAATAGAAAATAAGTCCAATAAAAAAAAATTACATATTTGAAAACTAGACACTGTCATCTATAATGGGTTTTAATTTCATAAAAAAATTTAGAAAAAAATGTCATCAGCCATATAGGTAAACTCAGTCTTTTCTCTTGTTCTGTACTTAGAAAAAAACTTGCAGGTCCAAGGCAAGGGGCTGGCTTATCATGCCTTTCCCAAGCCGAAGCTTTTAGGAATGGGTACCTATTCTAAAATGGGTACCCATTTTAAAACTATGAATGGGTACCCGTTCCTTTTGCGTGGGAAAAAAAAGCATGCAAGATTTTTTTCAAATTTGAATATCTATTTAGAAACGGGTACCCGTTTAGGATCAGGCACCCATTCCTAAATGGGTACCCATTCCTAAGCAAGTACCCATTCCTAAGTGGGTACCCATTTAGGCTCGGGCACCCATTCCTAAACGGGTACCCGTTTCTTTTAAAATAGGTACTCGTTTCTGTCGGGAATATTTTTTTACCTACAACTTCCCCTCTATGTGGACGCAACTTCTTGAACTTACAATATTTGACCTTGTTCCTCCAAAACAACCTCACTCCATTTCCAAATATGTTATGAAAGAGCCAAATGAGTATCTGGAACTACCCTTACACTTTGGTTTCAAGGCCATTCTCAAAAGTTATGCTGAAACAGAACATTATTAGTACAGGAGCACCAAAAAGACTAAGGTCTTGAGTTCTCTTGTTTTGTTGTTCATTTTGTTTTGTAGATTCAATAAGGTCCTACAAGACCATTCATCTGATTGTAATAAGGACTATGTCCAAATATCTACATATTGTTGTCATGTAGGAGGTAGTCATAAAGGACAGTCATACATTTCATGTTGTAAGCCTTAGAAAGGCATGTCAAAGTGTTAGAAAGGTATGTCAAAGGCTTAACACAATTGCCAAATGTTTGAAGGTACTTGTTAAATCTAAAACAGTCCTAAACATGTAAGGACAAAACTAGTGAACAGTTGTAAGTAGTTGAAGTTGTAAAACTGTCAAGGAATTTCTAAGTGGTTATGGCTTCCATGATCGTCCAAACTATCCTAAATGAAGTTGCCAAGGTGTATACAAGTCTATATACCCTTGAGAAAGTGGAATGTATGAAGGAGTTCTATGCAATAAAAACACCATTTCTCTGTTGTTTTCTGTTGTTTTCTGTTGTTTTCTGTATTTCCTGAAGGAACAGGCCATACCATTCTGCTGTACGGAATTGTCATGGATCCCAAGTTGTTGGGAAGTGAAGTGTGGTGAAATAGATTTCATTCAAATGTGATTTGAGACTATGACATTGGATAGAAAGCAACTTGTAAGAATTTTTCTTAAGACTGTTTGTTGAAGTCTTTGTTTTCCTTAAGGAAATCCGCTACCACAGGCCGTACTATGTGAAGGTACAGGACTATCTTCATTTCTTCATATTTTGATTGGTTAGTAGATTACATGTTTCTCATCATTTGAAAGTAGTTTGGTGTCTTTAAAGTTGTATAGTAAGGAGATATAAGGTTTCTTCCAAAACAGCCTCATCAAAACCTAGATAAGGGTTTGTTTCCAAACAATGGGAGATTGACCATCCCACTATCTTTCAAGGCCATAAGACCAATGGGATGGATGTATTTAATTAGATTTCATGTATTTTAGATGATTGTAGGAGAGGGAGAGTTGGTGTCGGCAAGATTTGTTAGAAGAGGCTTAATAAGACCATGTATTAAGCCCATTGGAGGAACCATAGAGGCATTTTTTGGAACAATAGATTGTAGGAGGACAAAACCCACAAAATTCATAGTTTTGGCATGAATAATAAGTGTTCAAGTCATTGGTTTATTTCTGTGTGTGAATTTAAAGGGGGTCTCTTTGTATTTTTGGCCTAATTAGGGCTCTAGGTCATTAAGAGGAGTTATAGGTTGGGGTATTCCATCCAAAACAACCTATACCCAGTTCTGGATATGTGATAGGGAGTCCAAATGGGTATCTCTAGATTTTCCAAGTTTTGCATTTGAAGATCTATATCAAAAGTTATAAGGATTGTTCTCCTTTTTTAGGGCTACAAGCCATTTCTTGGGTTTGTGAAGGAAGTACTAGTTTGAAGTTTGACCCACCTTAGCCAATGGATGGGATGGGTTCCAATGCATGCCTAAGCACCTTTTCCATGAAGAATTCAAGGCCTCTAACTATTGTTCCCACTTTTGCAAACTGACCTTTGATTTTGATTTTTGGGTGTTGTAAGAACCTTGTCTAGTTGGCTATCCTTCTCCTATCAAAGTGCCTCTACATCATAGTGGTATCAGAGCCATAAAAGGTTCTGTTGTTGGCCTAGTATATGTCAGAAAAAGAGAGTGAAGGAGAGGCTAGCAATATGCCTCCAAAGGGGATACCACTGAAGTGGTCAAGAAGTTCAAGGAGATGGAAGAGAAGATCAAAAGTGGAGTCAAGGAAGCACTCCAAGCAGAGTTGAAGGCATTGAGGATAGGGAAGAGGATAGATGAAGGTTCTGATGAAGAGGAAGAAAAAGAGGAGGAAGAAGAAGAGAAAGAAGAGGTAGAGGTACCCGCTAATCAAAGGCATTTCCTTGAAGCCATCAAGGCAATTGGCAAAGATTCTTCAGAGGCTCGGATGGACATTCCCATGTTCAGTGGGAAGATGAATGCTGGTAAAGTCATGGAGTGGATTGAGGCTCTAAACAACTACTTTGAATACAAAGAAGTTCCTAAAAATAAGAGAGTGAAGTTTGTAAAAACTAAACTCAAAGGTGTTGCCCTTACATGGTGGAATTACACCCAAGGTGAGAGGGTAAAGAATGGGAAGAGTATGATCTTCATGAAGTAGAATGTTGGAGAGGATCAAGTCCCAATTCCTTCCATCAGATTATGAGGTACAGATCTACAAGAAGATGCAAAATCTCAAGCAAAGAGATTTGGATGTGGCCACCTACATCGAGGAGTTTCACAAATACACTCTTCGTTGTGGGTACATGGAGGATGAAAAAGCTAAAGTGGCAAGGTGTCTAAATGGTTTGAGGTCTAGTATTCAAGATGAGATCAGTTTATTAAGCCCTGAAACCATAGAAAAATTCTGTCAAGTGGCATTAAGGGCTGAAGAGGAAAGGTGAGCAGCAAAATAGAGGAAGAGGTGGTAGAAATTTCAGAGGTAGGGGCAGTTTTGGAGGTAGAAATCAGTCCCAAAGAAGTCAAGGGGAATCTAGTTCCCAAGAGAAAAGTGGAGAATTAGGTTCTAGAGGAGGCTTTAGAGGAAGAAGGCCTAATGGAAGAGGTAGATTTGGTGGACCAGGGAGAGGTCCTAATGTCTTCACAGGAATGTGCTACAATTGCAACCAAGTGGGACATCTAGCCTTCAAATGTCCTGAAAAGAAAGCCTCAAGCTCTCATGGAGGAGAGAGAAGGAACCAATTGATCCAAGAGAAAGATTTCCAAAGTGTCAACTCACCAATTGGAAGTGCAACCCCGGTCCATGAAGGAGAAAGTTTGATGATGAGAAGAACCATGTTGAAGGTGCCTCAAACAAAAGAACCCCCTCAAAGGAAGACATTGTTCAGGACAACATGAAAGGCCTATGGTAAGATTTGCAAGGTAATTGTTGATTTAGGCTCAACTAAAATTTGGTTTCCATTGAAATGGTAGACAAGTTGAAATTGAAAAGACTTCCTCATGTTAGTCCTTATAAAGTATCATGGTTGAATAAGGGGCAACAAGTTTTGGTAGATGAACAATCATGGATAGAATTTGAGATAGGAGAATATAAAGATAAGATTTTGTGTGATATAATTCCCATGGATGCTTGTCATTTGATGTTAGGACGCCCATGGCAATATGATGTTCAATCACAACATGATGGTAAAACTAATTCTTCCATCATAACCAAAAATGGTAGAAAATATAGAATGGATCCATTGCCTGATGAGAATGTAGAGAAGAATGTTGGGTCAAGTGTCATGATTGTGAGTGGTAAAGAGTTTCTAGATACCCTTAAGGAGGAAGGAACCCAAGGGTATGCTCTGATTTTGAAGCCTAAAAACAGTCCTAGTTTGCATGATCCTAGTAAGGAAGAGGTCCCTAAGGAGGTGCAGCAATTGCTAGAGAAGTATAAGGGGATTATAGTAGAAGAAATACCTAATGAGTTGCCACCTATTAGGGACATAAGCCATCAAATTGACTTCATACCGGGATCTACTTTGCAAAACAAAGTAGCCTACAAGATGACACCTTCTCAAAATGAGGAGATTGCCAAGCAAGTGCAAGAATTGTTGGATAAGGGATTGCTGAGAAAGAGTCTTAGCCCATGTGTTGTCCCAACAGTCCTAGCCCCTAAAAAGGATGGTAAATGGAGGTTGTGTATGGATTCTAGAGCCATTAACAAGATTACCATAAGATATAGGTTCCCTATGCCAAGAATTGAGGACCTAATGGACTGTTTGGGAGGGGCTAGATACTTTTCTAAGATTGATCTTAAGAGTGGGTATCATCAAATTAGGATAAAGCAAGAGGATGAATGGAAGACATCATTCAAAAAAAATGAGGGTTTTTATGAGTGGTTGGTGATGCCATTTGGTTTATCTAATGCTCCAAGTACTTTTATGCGTCTCATGAATGAAGTGTTGAAGGATTTCATTGGTAAATTTGTTGTGGTATATTTGGATGACATTCTTGTTTTTAGCAAGACTAAGGAAGAGCATTTGCAACATTTGGATCGGGTTTTGAAGAAGTTGCATGATGAACAATTGATGATCAACATGGAAAAGAGTGTCTTCATGAAGGAAGAACTCACCTATCTTGGTTTTGTGATTTCACAAGGTAGTTTGAAGATGGATCCAGCAAAGGTAGAGGCCATTTTGTCATGGCCAACTCCAAAAATAGTAGGTGATGTGAAAATTTTTCATGGTTTGGCAACATTTTATAGAAAATTCATAAGGGGTTTTAGTCATTTTTGTGCACCAATTTTGGATACCATAAAAGGGGGACACAAATGTAAATTTCTATGGACAAAGGCATCCAATGATTCTTTTGAAATTCTGAAACAAAAGGTAGCACAACAGACCATTCTTGTTTTGCCCGACTTTAATAAGTTGTTTGTGGTGGAATGTGATGCTAGTAACCTTGCTATAGGGGCTGTCCTAAGTCAAGAAGGTAGGCCTGTTGCTTTCTTTAGTGAAAAATTGAATGATGCTAAGAGAAAGTACTCTACTTATGACTTGGAATTGTATGCAATGATACAAGCTTTGAAAATCTGGAGGCACTATCTTTTTCCCAAAGAATTTATTATCTATACTGACAACCATGCACTTAGTTTTCTGAATTCACCAGAAAAACTCAATCATAGGCATATGAAATGGGTTGAACAACTCCAAGCATATACTTTTTCAATCAAACACAAGAAGGGACAGACTAAGAAAGTGGCAGATGCATTGAGTAGAAGGGTGCGTATGGTTCAAGAAATACAGTTACAAAGTGCAGGGGTTGATGCTCTCAAATATATGTATCAGGATGATGAAGATTTCAAGGAGATATATAAAGTTTGTTCACAATTTTCAGACTCTTATCATTCTGATTTTTTTGATTTTTTGTTGTAGTAGGGGTTGTTATTCAAAGGCAGCCAACTATGTGTTCCTAGGTGTTCCATGAGGGAGAACATCATAAAGGAAAAACATTGTGGTGGACTAGGAGGTCACTTTGGGTTGGATAAAACATTGGATCAGGTGAAGAGGTTTTATTTTTGGCCTAAAATGCAATAAGATATCAGAAAATTTGTTGAATGTTGTAGTATTTGTCAAAGGGCAAAGGGTACTTCATCTAATGTTGGTCTATATCAGCCACTTCCTATTCCTAATAGGCCATGGGAAAGTATTAGCATGGATTTTGTCTTGGGTCTTCCTAAGACTCAAAGAGGTTTTGATAGCATATTTGTTGTGGTGCATAGATTCAGTAAGATGGCTCATTTCTTGCCATGTAAATGCACTAATGATGCTTCACACATTGCTAGTTTGCTCTTCAAAGAAATTGTTAGAATCCATGGTTTGCCTCTTAACATTGTGACTGACAGTGATCCAAAGTTTGTAGGCCATTTTTGGCACACTTTGTAGAAGTTGGGCACTCAATTGTCATTTACTTCAGCCTATCACCCTTAGACTGATGGCCAAACTGAGGTGGTGAATAGGTCCTTGGGAAATCTTCTCAGGTGTCTTACCAAACAACATGGAGAGGCATGGGATATGATCATCCCTCAAGTAGAGTTTGCCTACAATGATTCCACCAATAGGAGCACAAGAAGGAGTCCATTTGAGATTGTTTATGGTGTTCATCCAAGGGGTATTCTTGAATTGAGGGATCTCCATGAATTGGAGAGGAAAAGTGCTCAAGGTGAAGACTTTGCATTAGCCATGAAGGACATCCATGATAATGTAAGAGAAACTCTTCAAAGGAACAATGACAAGTACAAGGAGAAAGCCAATGAAAGAAGGAGAGATGTACAATACGAGGTTGGGGATTTGGTCATGGCACATTTGAAGAAGGAAAGACTTCCAAAGGGGCAGCCAACCAAACTCCTCATGAAGAAGATAGGACCATGCCGGATTGTGCACAAGTTTGGGCCCAATGCCTATGAGATTTAACTTCCTCAAGGCTTGGCCATATCTCCTATCTTCAATGTTTTAGACTTGTTTCCTTTCAAAGGTGATCCTAGTGCAGATTTAGAGGCAGATATGATAGCAGCAGGAGATGAAGATTGGGTTAAGGGTCTTCCACCCAATCAACCATTGAAGTTGGAATGTATTCTTAACACAAAGATCTTGAATAAGACAAGACAGAAGACATAAAAATAGTCCCTTATCAAATGGAGTGGCTTACCCATTGAATATGCCACTTGGATGAGTGAAGAAGACATCTTGAAGCATGGTGTCACAATTGCTGATCTACTTCCTCAAGAGACTTGAGTTCTCTTTCCACCCGGGGAGTATGGTGCAGGAGCACCAAGAAGTATAAGGTCTTGAGTTCTCTTTATTTGTTGTTCATTTTGTTTTGTGGATTCAATAAGGTCCTACAAGACCATTCATCTGATTGTAATAATGAATCTCCAAATATCTACATATTGTTGTCATGTAGGAGGCAGTCATAAAGGACAGTCATACATTTCATGTTGTAAGCCTTAGAAAGACATGTCAAAGTGTTAGAAAGGTATGTCAAAGGCTTAATACAATTGCCAAATGTTTGAAGGCACTTGTTAAAGCCAAAACAGTCCTAAACATGGAAGGACAAAACTGGTGAACAGTTGTAAGTAGTTGAAGTTGCAAAACTGTCAAGGAAGTTCAAAGTGGTTATGGCTTCCATGAACGCCCAAACTATCCTAAATGAAGTTTCCAAGGTGTATACAAGTCTATATACCCTTGAGCAAGTGGAATGTATGAAGAAGAAGGAGTTCTATGCAATAAAAACACCATTTCTCTACTATTTTTTGTTGTTTTCTGTATTTCCTGAAGGAACGGGCTGTACTATTCTGTTGTACGGAATTGTCATGGATCCCAAGTTGTTGGGAAGTGAAGTGTGGTGAAATAGATTTCATTCAAATGTGATTTGAGACTGTGACATTGGATAGAAAGCAACTTGTAAGTATTTTCCTTAAGACTGTTTGTTGAAGTCTCTGTTTTCCTTGAGGAAATCCGCTGCCACAGGCCGTACTATGTGAAGGTATAGGATTGTCTTCATTTCTTCATGTTTTGATTGGTTAGTAGATTATGTTTCTCATCATTTGAAATTAGTTTGGTGTCTTGAAAGTTGTATAGTAAGGAGATATAAGGTTTCTTCCAAAACAGCCTCATCAAAACCTAGATAAGGGTTTGTTTCCAAATGATGGGAGATTGACCATCCCACTGTCTTCAAAGGCCATAAGACCAATGGGATGGATGTATTCAATTAAATTTCAAGTATTTTAGATGATTGCAAGAGAGGGAGAGTTAGTGTTGGCAAGATTTGTTAGAAGAGGCTTAATAAGACCATGTATTAAGTCCATTGGAGGAACCATAGAGGCATTTTTGGGAACAACAGATTGTAGGAGGACAAAACCCACAAAATTAATAGTTTTGGCATGAATACTAAGTGCTCAAGTCATTGGTTCAATTCTGTGTGTGAATATAAAGGGGGTCTCTTTGTATTTTTGGCCTAATTGGGGCTTTAGGTCATTGAGAGGAGTTATAGATTGGGGTATTCCGTCCAAAACAACCTATACCCAGTTCTAGATATGTGATAGGGAGTCCAAATGGGTATCTCCAAATTGTCCAAGTTCTGGAGTTAAAGATCTATATCAAAAGTTATTAGGACCATTCTCCTTTTTTAGGGCTACAAGTCATTTCTTGGGTTTGTGAAGGAAGTACTAGTTTGAATTTTGACCTACCTTAGCCAATGGATGGGATGGGTTCCAATGCATGCCTAAACACCTTTTCCATGAAGAATTCAAGGCCTCTAACTGTTGTTCCCACTTTTGCAAATTGACCTTTGATTTTAGTTTTTTGGGTGTAGTAAGAACCTTGTCTAGTTGGCTATCCTTCTCCTATCAAAGTGCCTCTACATCAATTATGGAGGGCTACAAGGATTAGAGGTGGTTTATGAAGGAATTATATTAAGGGATGATACGAACACCCTTCCAAGTTGTTGAATGAGATTTAGACATCATTTCTACCTCTTCTCTGCATCAGATTGGTATCAGAGCATTAGGTTTGATCTAAAGAAGTGAAGTTGTGATGCAAGAAGAATAAAATGCCTCCAAAAGGGAATGCTATTGCTCGAGAATTGATTGAGTTGAAAGAGAAACAAGCTAAAGACAAAAGAGAAATGAAAGAGTTGAGGGAAAGGTTGGCTGTCCTAGAAACAAATCAGAGAAGAGGTATGGTCACAGGTGATGTGAGTGACCAAGAGGATGAGGGTGAGAATGAGAGCCCTCTAGGAGGATCCCAAGAAGAAGAGTTGGATCCTGATGAATAGAGGATGGCCCAGTTACTCAAGGTAGTCAAGGGAGATAGTTAGAAGGTCAGCATGGAATTACCCATGTATGGAGGGAATTTGAATGATGAAGAGCTTTTAGACTGGATTGCAGCACTAGACAACTATTTTGAATGTGAAGATATTCCATTGGAACAAAGGGTAAAGTTGGCAAAAACAAAATTGAAGGGACATGCCCTACTTTGGTGGAATTATGAACAAACTGAGAGGAGGAGAAAAGTTAAGTCAAAAATTATCTCTTGGGATAGAATGGTGCCCAAGCTTAAGGGTAAGTTTCTACCAAGTGATTATGCAATTCAATTGTACAAGAAACTTCAAAATTTGAAACAGAGAGATATGGATGTCAAAACTTATACTGAGGAGTTTTATAAACTGACTATAAGAGTAGGTCACATGGAAGATGATGTGGAGAAGGTGGCTAGATATCTAAATGGATTAAGATTTAACCTACAAGATTAGTTAAGTTTGACAACTCCAAGGATGGTAGAGGAATGCTACAAATTGCCAATCACGGCTGAAGACAAGCTAAAGAGAATGCAAGATAAGCAAAGCAGGGGTAGAGGTAGAAGTTTCAGAGGAAGAGGCACCTTTAATGGTAGAGGACAGTCCACCAAACCTCAAGGAGAAGCAAACGGCAATTAAGAACAAGGGGCAAATCATAGAGGTGGATTTAGAGGAAGGAGACCCAACAATAAAGGTAGATTTGGAGGTCCAAGAAGAGGTTCACAAGGATTCACTGGGAAGTGTTATCAGTGTAAAAAATTTGGACATCAAGCATGGTAATGTCCTGAGAAGAAATCTACTACTTCAGCAGGAGGAGAAAGGAGAACTCAAATTGTTCAAGGAGATGATTGTGAAGGTGTAAACTCACCATCACAACATGCTAGTCCAGGAGTGGGAGAATCACTTATGGTAAGGAAAACCCTCATCAACGTACCAATAGAAAAGGAGCCACCATAAAGGAAGACTCCCTTCAGGACAACTTGTAAGTGTTTGGGTAAAGTTTGTAAAGTAGTAGTTAATTCAGGAAGCACAGATAACTTGGTCTCTACTGAAATGGTTGAAAGGCTTAAATCGAAAAGAATTCCTCATACTACTCCTTATATTGTTTCATGGCTTAATAAGGGACAACAAGTAGTGGTAAATGAACAAAGTTGCGTGGAGTTTAATGTAGGAGGATACAAATACAAGGTTCTATGTGACATAATACCTATGGATGTATGCCATTTGCTGCTAGGAAGGCCTTGGCAATATGATAGGAAGACTAAGCATGATGGGAGGAAGAACCTTATGTGATTGAAAAAGATGGGATCTCATTCACTCTTACACCTTTACAAGATGATGACAAAGTTGTTCATGAAGGCCCTAGTGTGATGATAGTAAAGGAGGAGTTTCTAAATAACTTGAAAGAGGAGAACATGGGGTATACCATCATAGTGAAGCTGAAATCTGTCATTACAGCAGACAAGGAGAAGGAAGAGTTGCCTTTGGAGGTACAGACATTGTTGAAGACATATGCTAGTATTGTGGTAGATGAGATTCCTGATACATTACCACCTATGAAAGACATTAGCCATCAAATAGACTTCATTCCAGGACCTAGTTTACCCAACAAAGCTACTTACAAGATGAATCCTCAACAAAATGAAGAAATAAAGAGACAAGTGCAAGAACTTCTTGACAAAGGGTTGATTAGGGAAAGTTTAAGTCCATGTACTGTTCTAGCAGTCCTAGCACCCAAAAAAGGAGGAGAGTGGAGGATATGCACCGACTCAAGAGCCATCAACAAGATTACTATAAGGTATAGATTCCCTATTCCAAGAATTGAGGATCTAATGGATTGTTTGGGAGGTGCAAACTATTTTTCTAAAATTGATCTTAAAAGTGGATACCATCAAATTAGAATCAATCCTAGTGATGAATGGAAAACAACTTTTAAAACTAATGAAGGTTTATATGAATGGATGGTGATGCCTTTTGGCTTGTCAAATGCTCTTAGAACCTTTATGTGCTTGATGAATAAGGTGCTCAAATCCTTCATAGGTAAGTTTGTTGTTGTGTTTTTTGATGATATTCTTGTATTTAGAAAGACTAAGGAGGAACCCTTGAATCATTTAGATATGGTTTTGAAGAAGCTACATGAAGAAAAGTTAATGATAAATTTGAAAAAGTGCAAGTTCTTGAAAACAGAATTAGTCTATCATGGATTTGTGGTGACTAGTGGCACTTTGAAGATAGATTCCAACAAGGTTGAGGCTATTTTGAATTGGCCTACACCAAAGTCAGGGTTTGAGGTAAAAAGGTTTCATGTCCTAGCCAGCTATTATAGAAAAAATATAAAGGGTTTTAGTCACATTTGTGCTCCTATGATTGATACATTTAAGGGTGATAAGAGAAAGAAATTTGTGTGGACTAAAGAGGCAGATAGAAGCTTTGAATATTTGAAGAAAAGAGTGTCTAAACATGATGTAGAAGCATCTAAAATCCCTAAACTAATTTAACAATTCAACTTTAGAGTTTTCAAACAAACAAACAATAGTCTTTCATTTATGACTGTCCCCTTTTCTTAGTAGCCCTCAAAACTTGGTTTTTTTAGCATATCTTTTGTAACAGACCTCAAACCCACAAACCATTTACCTTTTCAGATACCCATTTAGCTGTTTGACAACATATTTTGATTTTGAATAGGGTTACTTTGGAACAAAGTCCTCTAAAATTGACTGGTAATTCTACAAATAGGCCTAATTAGGGCAGCAAACAAGGTATTTTTTCCATAACTTGCAATAAACAACTCAAACCCACAACCTAAAACTAGTTTTAGATACCCTCTTTAGCCTTCTTTAACATACTTCAAACTTAGATAAGGTTGTTTTGGAAAGTAACCTCATAAAAATGACTGCCCTATTGTCCTAGAGGCCTAATTAGGCTTATTTGCATGAGGGTTTATTGGATCTTTAGACTCTAGGCCTCTACTCACCTCACTAACACCTTAAACACATAAAATATGGTTTGTATAAGCTTACTAAACCATTTTTCATCCTTCACCATTGACCTTTCTTCAAACCCCAACTATTAGCCATCAAATTAAGCATAAAAATCATGAAAAAGCAACTAGAGCAGCAACAAATTCATGTAACTAGTTTTCCCCTGCACCTGCAAGCATAATCAAATTGAAAAAACAACCTAAAAAAACTCATTCCACTAATTTACAAAGGTTTCCATCAGTGTAATGGCCTTTATTCCTTTTTTTAGACTCTCAAACCCTTAAAACCAACAGAAAAAATGTTGAATTTGCAGAAACAAGGTACTTTTATTCAGAATTGCTTCAAGATACAATGTTCTCTCTACTTTATTGCCTTCACAAGGCTCTTTAAAACATATTACATCAGTTTTTTTACCTACCCCTTGAGTTTCCAACGACCAAAACCCTTCCCTTTACAAAGTGACTCTTCATATCCCACTTCTTGCACTTTTGCAACTTTGTATTTTTTACAATATTTGTAAGGTTTTGCATTTTTTTAATAACTTGACCCTATAGTCCCCTAGAAACCTAATTAAATGACTCAAATGCATTAGACAAGGTCCAAATATGACCTTATTACAATCATGATTAAGACTTCAAAAATTACAAGATTGCCTCATGGTGGCATGAAATTCACATGGTGCCCTACACTAGACTCCCGAGAAAATTTTTGCCTCAAGTCTTCTTGAGGATAGTGTTGCACAATTAATTCAAGCTTGTCAATATCATTCTTCAACCTCTAAGTAATCTTTGCACTCACCAACAACTAAAAACTTGCATTTACCTTTGTCTTTAACCAGTTCTTCATTGTTGAATGTTGTCTTTCATTTGATGCTCAATCCTTGACCTGTTCTTCTTCTAAAAATGGTGTTGAACCTATTGTTTCAACATCTCCATGGCTGCATTCTTCCTGTGCTTTTCCTCAGACATATACCCATCACTCTCACTGCTTCATCACACAACCTCTCACAACATACCATCCATCTACCCAACAAGAGATCCTAGAAGATGCACCTCTACCCACTCTCTCTCTCTCAGTGGTGTAACTCTCTCTACACCTCCCTAGTTTAATATTTGTTGGAGGATAGTGATCACACACCTCTTCCATGTTTGTAGCCAACAAAACTTCTCACAACTCTTTTGTTGCAGCTTTAAGATGGACCACAAGCACCTACAACCAACACACTTCACAACCCACTAAATCAACCATCTCTAATAGCAATTGATGCAGAAGCATCTAAAACCCCCAAACTAATTCAACAATTCACCTTTGGAGTTTTGAAACAAAAAAACAATAGTCTTTTATTCATGATTGTCCCCTTTTCCTAGTAGCCCTCAAAACTTGGTTTTTTTAGCATATCTTTTGGAGAAGACCTCAAACCCACAAACCATTTACCTTTTTAGATACCATTTGGCTATTTGACAACATATTTTGATTTTGGAGAGGGTTACTTTGGAACTAAGTCCTCTAAAATTTATTGGTAATTCTACAAATAGGCCTAATTAGGGCAGCAAACAAGGGATTTTTGCCATAACTTGCAATAAACAACTCAAACCACAACCTAAAACCATTTTTAGATACCCTCTTCAGCCTTCTTCAACATACTTCAAACTCAGATAAGGTTGTTTTGGAAAGTAACCTCATAAAAATGACTGCCCTACTATCCTAGAGGCCTAATTGGGCTTATTTGCATGAGGGTTTATTGGATCTTTAGACTCTAGGCCTCTACTCACCTTACTAACACCTCAAACACATCAAATATGGTTTGCATAATCTTACTAAACCATTTTTGATCCTTCACCATTGACCTTTCTTCAAACCCCAACTCTTAGCCATCAAATTAAGCATAAAAATCATGAAAAAGCAACTAGAGCAGCAACAAATTCATGTAACTAGTTTTCCCCTGCACCTACAAGCATAATCAAATTGAAAAAGAAATCTAAACTAACCCATTCCACTGATTTACATAGGTTTCCATCAATGGAATGACCTTTTATTCCTTTTTTTAGACTCTCAAACCCTTAAAACCACCAGAAAAAACATTGAATCTGCAGAAATAAGGTACTTTTATTCAAAATTGCTTCAAGATACAATGTTCTCTCTACTTTCTCACCTTCACAAGGCTCTTTAAAATATATTACATCAGTTATTTTACCTGCCCCTTGATTTTTCAACGACCAAAATGCTTCCCTTTACAAAGTGACTCTTCATATTCCACTTCTTGCACTTTTGCAACTTCGTATTTTTGACAACATTTGTAAGGTTTTGCATTTTTTTTAATAACTTGACCCCATAGTCCCCTAGAAACCTAATTAAATGATGCAAATGCATTAGACAAGGTCCAAATATGACCTTATTACAATCATAACATGATTAAGACTTCAAATATTACAAAATTGCCTCATGGTGGCATGAAACTCACATGGTGCCCTGCACCAGAACAACCTATATTGGCTTTTCCAAGCTTTGACAAGGTTTTCACCATTGAGTTTGATGCAAGCAATCAAGCTATAGGGGCTGCCTTGAGCCAAGAAAATAGACTGGTTGCATTTTTCAGTGAAAGGTTGATTGAAGCTAAAAGAAGGTATTCCTCTTATGACCTTGAGATGTATGCCATGGTACAAGCACTAAAGAAATGGAGACATTATTTGCTCCCTAAGGAATTCATAGTGTATACTGACAATCATGCATTGCAATTTCTAAATAGTTAAGAAAAGCTTATCCATAGGCATGTGAAATGGGTTGAGTACTTGCAAGGGTATACCTTTACCATAAAACACAAGAAATGACAGACAAATAAAGTGGCAGATGCACTTAGTAGGAGGGCTTTGATGATTTAAGAAATTTAGCTACATAGTGTGGGGATTGATTCTCTAAAAGGTATGTATAATGATGATAAAGATTTCAAAGATATTTATGTATATTGTTTACAACCTTGTAGCAGTAGTGATGAGAAATGGTTGGATTATTGATACAAGATGGTTTGTTGTTTAAAGGAGCTTAGTTATGCATTCCTAGATGTTCTATGAGGCCTAACCTAATTATAGAAAAGCATTGTGGCTGTCTAGGAGGTCATTTTGGTGTTGACAAAACTTTAGAGTAGGTGAGAAGATGCTACTATTGGCCTAGGATGCAAGTTGATGTCATAAATTTTGTAGAGAAATGTACCATTTGTCAAAGAGCTAAAGGAGGTAGTAGTAATGTAGGCCTATATCATCCACTCCCAATACCAAACAGGCCATGGGAATCCATAAGTATGGACTTTGTGATGGGGTTACCTAAGACTCCAAGAGCATTTGATTCAATATATGTGGTTGTAGATAGATTCTCTAAAATGACACACTTTATACCTTGTAAGAGCACCAATGATGCTTCATATATTGTGGGACTCTTCTTCAAGGAGGTGGTAAGGATCCATGGATTACCTTTAACCATTGTTTCAGAACGGGACAACAAGTTTGTTAGCCATTTTTGGAGGACTCTCTGGAGGAAACTTGGTATAAATTTAACTTCTAGCTCTGCCTATCATCCCCAAATAGATGGGTAGACTAAAGTAGTAAACAAAATCCTTGGAAACCTTTTTAGATGCCTAACAAAAGAGCATGCAACACAATGGGATTTTATTCTTCCACAAGTTGAGTATTCATATAATGACTTTGTGAATAGGAGTGTTGGTAGAATTCCATTTGAGATTGTGTATGGCCTGTGACCTAGGGGTGTTTTTGAGCTAAGGGACATTGGTGGTATGGATTGGAGAAGTGATGAAGGAGAATAGTTTGTTGTGGCTATGCAAGAGATCCACCAACAAGTAAAAGACCATCTTTAAAAGAATGTTGACAAATATAAACACAATGCAGATGTTAAAGGAAGAGAGGTTCATTTTAAAGTAGGGGACTTGGTCTTAGCTCATTTGAGAAAGGAAAGACTCCCTAAGGGGAAGTACTCAAAGCTATAGATGAAGAAGATAGGCCCATGTAGGGTGATTCATAAGTTTGGAGCAAATGCATATGAGATAGAACTCCCTCTTGGGGTTGCTATCTCTCCCATTTTCAATGTTTCTGACCTATACCCTTATAAAGGGACTGTGATTGCAGGTAATGAGGCAGGTTCATCAGAGGTTCCAGATGAAGATTGGATCAAAGATCTTCCTCCAAGCCAACCTTTAGAGTTAGAATGCTATTTAGACAAGAAGGTGCTTAAAAAGAGAAGGAAGAAGACCTATTATCAATACCTAGTCAAATGGAAAGGGCTACCAATGGAGGATTCAACTTGGATGACTGAAGAAGACATTACCAAACATGGTTATACTATTGTAGGTTTGTCCTCAAGTGGAACTTGAGCATATTTTGCCTGGGAGTATGGTGCAAGGGCACCCATTCCCTTATATCTTCATGGGGTCTATTGTTATTATTTTGGTTTTATTTTAGTGATTTTATGTATTAAGGTCTTCTAAGACCATTTTTTGTTGTGAAGAATCTATTTTAAGTCTCTAGGGTAAGTGGAAGTCTAGTGGAAGGTAAAGAGTCAAGTTATTGTCCAAATATAGGAAATGGAAAATCAAGAATGTAACTAAAACTTAGTCATGCAACATTGGAGCATATGGAAAAAGGCATAAAACACCTTGTATGGTCAAAGAAAGGAAAGGGGACTAAAGTTTAGTAATCAAAATATAAAAATCTGCTATTTCCTGTTTTACAACATTTTTATGTTGTACTTTGTTATTGTACGGATCTGTACAATCCTGTCAAGAGCTCAAATTGATTTTTATAGATTTAGGTTGAATCTACATTCCATTGCATTTGGTTGCATGCAAATCCATTGAGTTTCACAAATGTTATAAGATTTTTCCTAAAAACTATTTCATACTATTAAACCCTAGACTAGGGTAAACAGTGACTTAGAAAAATGTAAAATAAATGCCTTCCATGGATGAATTTTGGATGAAATCCCATGGAATGGCAAGGATTAGTATATATTTTGTTTTTCCAATGTTTTAAGGTACAGGGAAGAAGTTTAGCACGTTCCAAGAGGTGATGATGGTCTGATATCCTCATGTATTAGACTATGACAACAAATTTGAGGAGGAATTTGGGCATTTGTGGTATGGTTGTTGATCCTGCATGTTTGGGAGCATGTGAAAAAGATGTCAAGGGGTCCAAAGATGACATACAAAGTTAGAGAAAGAGCCATCATTAGAGTTTGCATTCATTTTTCTTGATTGTCCTATTTGACAGTGTTAACAAGACTGAATTAGGTTGGTGCAATCCTAGTTATAGTCTTTCCACTTTAAACAATTGCAAAGAACCTCTCAAATCACTTTAGATAGAGTGTTTTAGATGTATTTAACCCTGTTTTGGAATATCCTAACCTCATTTGTTGTTTTGGAGGTATAGTAACCAAGTTGTGTCGGTCTAGAAGCCTAATTAGGCCTATTGTCCAGGTGGGACAATTAATATTTGACCTTGTTGCTCCAAAAAAACCTCACTCCATTTCCAAATATGTTATGAAAGAGCCAAATGAGTATCTAGAACTACCCTTACATTTTGGTTTCAAGGTCATTCTCAAAAGTTATGCCGAAACAGAGCATTATGGAGGGCTACAAGGATTAGAGATGGTTTATGAAGGAAGTCTATTGAGGGATGATACAAACACCCTTCCAAGTTGTTGAATGAGATTTAGACATCATTTCTACCTTTGCTCTACATCATATTTACATATAGTACATGGTTCTGACCTTTCCCTATTTAGGCTTGGAAATAATGCTTGAGGAACTGTCCATTGATAGTCAATGGGACATCCTCACCATTTAGGGTTTTAAGCTTATAGGTACTATCACCTAGTATTTCAGCAATCTAAAAGGTGCTGGTCAATAGTTTGTCAAATTTACCATGATCTCCTTTCTTTTCATGGGCTTTATCCCAAGATAGCACCAGATCTGAGATCCTGAATGCTTTGACCTTGGCCCTCTTGTCAAACCAGCATTTGACAATGGCCTAATGTTTGGGAAAGTGATCTATCGCCCTATCTCTTTTCTCTTCTAGATGTAACAATTGCAATAGTATGACCTCCATTTTATTTTCTATGCCTAAATATTCTTGGACAAACTACAGAGTTGAGATTTTCAGATTGACAGGTAGGATATGATCCACCCCATACACTAATTGATAAGGAGAGTTGCCTAGGGCTTCCTTAACTCTTGTTCTATCTACCTATAAGGTATACTTGAGCAAGGTATTCCATTCTCTTGGGTTCTTTTCTACTAATTTCATAATGATATTCAACAAATTTTTGTTAGCTGATTATGCTAAACCATTACCCTGGGGATAATAATTTGATGAAAATGTTAACACTATGCCATGATCAAATGCCCAACTAGAAAATATCAGAGACACAAATGCAGGGCCATTATCACAAACTAAGGCATAGGGAATTCCAAACCTCATGATAATGTTTCCCTCCAAGAATCTAATCACATCATCAGATGTACACATCTTGTTGTTGATGGCCTCTGTCCATCTATTGCAGTAGTCAGTAATTGTTAGCACATACCTATTTAATCAGTCCTATTTAGGTGAATTTTGTATTTGTTTAGTTTAGAGTTTAAATCCTCCTTTCACCCATTACATTCAAGGACCCTCGAATCGAGTGGCAAAGCACTATCAGGTCCTTGGTCACTTACAAATGTAGGGAAACTTAGATTAGGGTATTTGATTACCAATTTTCCTTCTCTTATGCTCAATTATCCATCAAAACCCTAATTATGCAAATACAGTAGTAAACAAATGAATAATGGGAAATGCCTCTATAGAAAGCTATCAAATTACAAATGACTGTACACCTATTTTCGGGGTTCTGAGGTGGAAAAGTCAGGGACAAAAGAGCAGGCGACCAAGTCTAGTGCCCTACTTTTTGTCAGGATCTGTAGATAAGATCGGCAGTCTGTTCTTGCTGCACCAAAGGTTTTTCCATCACGAAACTTCAAGGACTAATGAGTGGGCACCCAAGTCTAGGTAGCTATTTCTTTCACTGATCTATAATTCTAACACTCCAACATACCCTCCTACAACTTCACTTTGTCTACATCATCAACCTGTAACCTGCAATCATAAACTTTGGAAGGGGGTTGTGGTGTTTAGGAGCTTGCCTCAATCAAGCCCCGGAAGGACACCTAAGTCTTCCAAACACCTTTGTCAGATAGAGAGTAAGTGTCTAGGGAGGTAGAGGCAAAAACCAAATGAATAATGATCACAAACACAATGTAATGTCACCTTGTAGTGAAGATCTCATGGGAGGAAGATGCTCTTCATTCCATGAGGAAATGGATGCTCAAATCTGCAAACACAAACACATAGACCACACAAATCTGCTCTTCCAATACAATAAAAGCCTTGAATCATATTTAGGATGCCAAAATCACATGAACATAATCTAGTTTCTAAATGAATGCCTAAACATGATTTTATATGCAACTACAAACACTCCCGCCAAGAATTTTGTAATTCAAACCTACCGTGTTGGCCTAAGACCCAAATAACGGTCACAAGACGACACCCAAAAATTGGGACTGCCCCAAAATAGGGAAGGACTAGGGCACGGGCGCCCAAGTCCTCCCCCCTATTTTAGGTAGGGTTCATCTCAAGTAGTCCCCCAAGGTCCTATTTGTCCAAACACTTAGGGGTTTTCTCATCAGGATGTTGAAATATGATGTAAAATGTCCTAAATGCACACAAAAGATCTAGGAGCTAATCCTAAAGAGGGAAAAGCCCCCAAGGGGACATTTTCTGATGTTACATTTAGCCCTCAATTTAATGTATGTATAAATGCAAGGCCAATACATGCATTAAAGTACGGTCACAAACACGCCAAGCACGGACAAGACACACCAATCACATAGAAGACAGTAATAGGCACTCAAAACATGGAGGAAACAGTTACAGTCACACAAAACATGAAGAATACAGTAAATGCATGGAAGATACATTAATGAATGGAAGACAAGCATGATTTTTTTTCTTTTCTCTTTCTCATATATATGAAATGTAGATGCAAGTACAAGAAAGTAAACAAACCTCCCATAATGCAGGAAGCACTCATCACGTTGGCCTTTAGACTGCATATATGGGGAAACACACATGCAAGACATGCAAAACCTCCCAAAATGCAGGAATCACTCATCAAGCTACTCTTTAGACTGCATATGGGGCAACAGACACGCCAAACAAAGCAAGTATGCCAAACACACACACTTGAAGACACAGAGAAAACACAGTAGATAAGCGATGGAGTGTTCCTATTTCTAGGTTCAACACCATCTCATGCACACACTGATGAGTGCGCTTCACCACAACAATCACCGAAGACATGCTTCAGGGTTGAGTTAGTCACAGAGCCGCTCCCCACCTCCGCAGAGGACTTTTTGAAAATGCAACCCCACCTACATCACGAAGATGCCTTATAGTGAAAAGGAAGCATGAGCTCAAATGTATACAACCCCACCCACATCATGGAGATGCCTTACGGTGAAAAGGAGGTATACGCAATAGATTTCAAGACTGGTCAAACACACTTTACTAGCATCTAAAACAAGTATCTTACCTTATATATGCCCCCACCTTAAGGTGGTTGATATCATGGATCGATATCAAACACATTAAGGTAGGAAGAAAACACACAAGGGAACACAGTCTTTTGCAAAGCCCCTACCCACTAGAGGTGACATGTACTTTAGGATCACCAAATGTTCCCACAAACACATCCCTGCAAGAAACATGTTAGTGTCTACATAATCATGATAAACAACAACATCAACACATATAATTAACCACACAAAGAGCCAAGGTTATACTACGAATTCAGAGTTCAAGGATAATCATGGGGCTATATCACGAACCTCTCTAAATCGAGTACCACCAAGGCTAGATTCAAAGACAAACAAAGGTGCACAACGCAATAGTATTGTTAAGGTTTGTAAATGAGGTAAAAACATCATCATAATCACTATGCAGAAAGCACGAGTGCTTCCACTAGCCAAGCATCGGATAATTTATTACAACCCCATCATCATATTAGGAACTAAGTCTATTTTTTGATTTCTCTTGAAAGGGACACTAGGTCTGCATTAGTATATAAATATTTTTCATCATTCGCCCACTAGATAGAAATACTAGAGGAAGGGAAACAATAAATAAGAGAGGAGAAACAAGTGTCTTAGGGACAGTCACATAGGAGGGTGCACCCAAGTCACCAACTGCAACTCTATGTCAGTAAGACACAACACACAACAATGAAGACCTGGGAGCTAAACCTAAAGAGGGAAAAGCCCCCAAGGGGGCATTTTTTGACGTTACAGGTCCAATGAAGTCCATAACCCATTGTGCAAAGGGGTGCATCTCCATCACTGGCTGCAGAGGCTGAGCTACATATTTTTCTCTGTTTGAAGTTGTTTAGCATGTATGATAGAACTTAATGTGTTCAACTCTATCTTTGAAAATGGTGGGCCAGTAATACCCAGCCCTTAGAATAACATGTGTGGTAGCCAAATGGGATACATGAGCAATACCAAACTTTCATGTAACTCAAGAAGTACCTTAGCTGCTTCTTGCTTATCTAAACATTTGAGGTATATCCCCTCATTATTCTTTAAATAGGATTCCTCCCTTGATCATGTATTTCTAGGATTTGATTCTCAAAGCTCTTCTCTGAGATTCTTGCAAATTAGGTGGACATCTTCCTATGATCAAGACATGTCTTATGTTGGAATACCAGTCATCATGCACATCAGAATCAACTGCATACTATTGGCTGGTCAGGTTAGGATCAATATTTGCTTTCAAATGGCTCAATGCCTGTCCTCTAACTAACTTCATGGGTATGATGTCCATGTCATATTCTTGCAACATAGTGATCCATTTATCTCTTTTTTCAACTGGTTCACTCTGTATTAACATCATTTTTACTGTTGAATCATGCACTACTGCAATAACCTTACTCCTTAGGATATAATGTCAGAACTTCTTGACTGCTCTAACTAAGGCAAGAGCCTGTATTTCTACATCCATGTATCTTAGTTCAGCATCTCTAAATGGAGTGCTCATAAATGCTATTGGTTTTTCTTCTTTGGTCTCACTCCTCTAAGTCAAGATAGTTGCACAAGTATGATTAGATGCAGAGTATATGTAAAAATCCTTAGTGTAATTGGGACTGATTAGCACTCAAGGATCTGTAATTACTTTTTTAATATCCTCAAAGGCTGCCTTTGCCTATGGAGTCCATTCAATTTTTGCATCATTCTTCAGCATTGCATTCAAACACCTCACTATTTCAGCAAATCTAGTGATGAATTTTATGACAAAGTTAATCTTACTGAAATAGGACTTTAATTCCTTCTTACTTGCTTCATGATAGAATTCACCCTATCGGGGTCTATTGTTATTCCATTTTGTGATATGATGTGACCCAATAGCTTTCTTGTGTCACTCCAAAGATACACTTCTTTGGATTTAGGGATATCCCATATTACTCACATTTCTTCAAAACTTTTATGAGATTTTCAATATGGTCTCCTCTTTGTTTTAAAAACATTGTTAGATCATCCATACAAATCACAATACATTGACCTACCAATCTTCTGAAGGCAATGTCCATGGCTCACTAGAAAGTAGCACCAACATTGATCAAGCCAAAAGGCATACACATCTATAGGCAAATATGCCCCATTTGGTGGTGAAGGTTGTTTTCAATCTGTCAATTTTTTCAGCCATCACCTGGTTGTAACCTGAGAGACTGTCCAAGAAGGACACCATTTGTGCTCCATTCACCATTTGGAAGACCTCATCTAGAGAAGGCAAACGATAGTTATCCTTCTCAGATGCCCTATTTAAATTTCCAAAATCTATGCAGAAGTGTATATCTCCATTTTTCTTACATACAGGGACCAAATTAGTAACCCAAGTGGAATGCCTAACTAGAAAAAAGATCCTTGCAGCTAATAATTTCTTAACCTCCTCAAAGATAAGAGGTTCCAGTAATGCATTGACTAGTCTCAATATTTGCCTAAATGGCTTGGCATCTAGTTTCAAGGGGATTGTAAAGTTAAGATTGATGTGTCATAAGTCTTCAACTCATCATAGGTCCATGCTATTACATGAATGCAATCCATCAAAGCTTGGGTTATCCCTGCTCTTTCTTCTACAGTGTAGACTTGGCCTATTAGGACATTTCTCTTATCTTTGCCTTGTCCTATATTGACATTCTCGTATTCGCCTCCATCTATTTTAGGAAGCTCTTTCTATTTAATCATACTATCCAGATCAAATTCTCTCTCTAACTCAATCATCCCTTCAGAATTTTGTTACTTGGTAAATCAATTATCTCTTCTTCCTCCCATATGTGATCTTCTAGATTAGCTTCATTGACTATCTAGGCTTCAAACCATCTCTGTTAGCGATAAAATCTAGGATATGCTTGTTGTCATCAAATACCTAGAAATTTGTGACATTGTCTAGAATAGATGGTATGGATACCATCTCAACTAAGAACCTCTTCATCCTAGATATGGATAAAGGCTCCAGTGTACTAGCTAGAGCATCTGCATGGTGATTAAGTTGTCTTGGGACATGTATGATATTGAAGGCATCGAAACTCTCTATCAAGTCCCAAAATTTGTGTCTATAACTAGATAGTCTCTTGTAGTTACATGAATATATGCCTCTCACCTATTTTAATAGAAACTCTGAGTCTCCAAAGACATGCAGGATCCTCACTTTCTTCTTTAGTGCAAACAATAGGCCATGGATTAGGGCTTCGTACTCTGCCACATTGTTTGTGCATGGGAATTGCAGTCTGTACGCTACCATGAATGACTTTCCTTGTGAATTGATGAGATCCACTTCAACTCTAGCTCCTTGCTTTGACTTGGATCAATCAAACCTCAACATCCATGGTTTATCTTCTATGGAAGGCTTATCTAAACCTTCTTTCTTTCTTTTAGCATGAACATCACTACCTTTAGCAATCAATTTAAGAGTGGAAGGTATGGATGACATTAGATTGTCAGACATCACAAGAGATAAAATATCTGGTGGTTTAGATATCTAGATATCACCAAATTGTGCTTCTGTTGAGATCAATTCATCAAGGATATGGATATCCAAATCTTTCTCTACTATTAATATCTGATCTGAAACATGACTTGTGATGTCAATCTCTTCTTTACTTATTTCATGATCTTGTTTGGTCATCTTATGACCTATTTCTTTGTTTTTAAACTCAAATTCTTTTAGGATGTCCTTGGTCATGTGCAATTTGTTTCCAGAACACAAACATTCTTCTTTGTTCACTATGTGCAGACATAGAGCACAACTTGTTTCTAAATGGGGAGATTCATGTAGTTTGCACCATCCTTCAATTAATACCTAATTGGGTGGGATGCCTTGGAGAATACACCCCTAGATTCACTTGGCTAAAACTTCTTCAAACTATGCCAAACAACTACCTATGTCTTCATCAGATAACTCATAATTAGACTCAATAAGGCAGTATGTCCCTGGTGTGGTTATATTCACTTCATGTCACTAACATGCACATTGTTGCACATCAAGACCTCTTCTATAGTGAGCGTCGGGACTTGCATCCTATACACTCCATGTTCATGTTTTTCTGCATCCAGATGAAATAACAAGTGATTTCTCTCATCTGCATTAGGCATCTCATTCACTTCTGGTAATGACTATTTACTTTTTAGGCATATTCTTTTTTCCTTTTCCACTATATCAAGACATAGACTATAGGTGCTTTCTGAATGTGATTCTTCATGTAGTCTACACCATCCTTTCATAAGTATGTCTTTGGCAAATGTTCCTGTCAACCAACATTTACGAACCTCTTTAGTCAAATACCTTTCAAATTTAAGAAAATGGTCACCTTCATCTTCATCTGATGAATTGTGGTCAAACTCTATAATTAGCCTTGTTCCAAATGTAACTTCATCCCTCTTGTCATCTGTATGCACATGCATGCACATGAGCACTTCTTCTATCTTGACTGTTTGAGGCCTCAGTGTGTACACTCCTGGCTCTACCTCTAGTTACAATACCTCATTATTCTAATGGTATTCTGTTATCATGTGCTTCATTCAAGGTTATGCCTCAATGCGGACTTGGTTTGGAATACCCCTCCATAGAAACCACATGTGACAAACTTCAGTGGCCATATATCCATTGAGGGTTTTAGACTAGTCTCTACTTAAGAGCATACCATATGTATTAGGAATATCAACAACCTGAATATCTATATAATACTATACCCTAGGTTCAGATGCTAACTGCATATGAATATGAGTTAGTTCTCCTATGACATTTACCTCAGACTTATCTAGTTGGGTGACTTTCTTTAAAGACTTTGCAGGGAAAGACCTAACATATTCCATATGGACATGGGCATGACATTTGTGGATGCACCTAAATCTACAAGGAAGTTATGCAAATTCTTCCCAAAAATCCTATGTGTGAGGAGAAATGGTGGTGACTCAGACCTTTCTTTATATAGTGACACTTGGGTTGCATCTGCAGTATGGAATGAAGATTTTTCTTTAAGCTTAAAAATAGTATCCCTTAGAAGTGTTGGATCTTTGACAGGGATATTACTAGGGATGTCATCTTCTACTACAAGGTCGTCTAGGGACTTAAGGAAATACTTTTTAATAATAGGAGTCTTAAGTAACTCAGATAAGGATAAACTAATTTTAATCTTTTTCATTTCATCAACAAGATATGAAACTAATTTATCAGATTCGGTTAGCTGATTTATAACTTTTGCCACAATTTCTTATGATGCAAAACATTGTTGATTTACCTTCAGAGGTCCAAGATTGTTGTTGGCCTTAGGATCTTGAGGCATATTAAAGTTATTTGGAGGAATAGAACTAGTCAGTGCACCAATAGGATGACTAGTATTACTCCTCAAATTGTAGTTGTGACCTCTTTGATATTGCTGATAAGCATGAACCTCTTCAGGCTCTTGCTCTGGCTCATTTTTGTCTTTAGATGGAAAGACATGCATTTCAAATACCATGGCTCTCTTCACATGCTAATTTGTAATTTTCATGTATCACATCTATCTAATGTTGGTGATCTATAAAACTCTCAAGAACCATTATAGATTTGTACCCTAGGGGTACTATTCCATTATCTTCAGGGAAAGAAACCTCCCCTGTAATGTTCTGCACTTCTACTTGAAATATACTCACTATTATCTTGAACTGTGGACAGTCCAACTTAGCATGTGCACTAGTGTTATGTATCCTACACCAATTGTATGAGTGCAGTGTTACCAATTTTTTACCTACAACTCAAATTGGCAGAGTTGAAGTAGTTGTTCCCATTTTAAGGTGAAATGTTCTTAACATATTTGACCATTGCATAGTTTAAAGTGTTTGAAAAGAAAGAGTTCTTTTTTATGATGCCATGGGTTATAACAGAAAGGGAAGCTTTCATCTTGTCACTAAATTCTTTTTAGCATAAAGGAGAGTACATGAGTTGTAAGGGATTGCTTTCATCCATATTACAGTGTTTCATTCAAAAGAGATATACATAAGACTGCATAAGGGTTGTACTAAAAGAAAAATGATCAAATGTCCCACACAAGCCGTGGGAATAGCTGAACTAGTACAAACATAGGAAATACACTATGCATCTGGAGATAAGAAAGGAAAAGAGCATATCCATCATTGCATGTTTAGAGTCTTGAGTTGATCTTCATTGCAGCTAGCTCCTCATCCCTGATCTCTGAATGAACCTGTATCATGACAAGAAGGATTGTTAGAGCTCTGGATATGGTTTCCTATGTGCTTATCAATGGAAACATAATATATTGCCTATGATGTAGTATATCAGATAACAAACATTAGATATATGCAAGAGACCCTAAAAAATGAAACATCACAGGAGCATTGAGCTTCACTGTTTTTATCTAAAATGTTTGTTTATTGTGTAGGTATAGGAAAAATCATGTTGCTGATTCATTTCTAGAGAACATAATAGCATGTGGTGCAAAAGTGGACTCCCACAAGGGTTGAGCCCAGCATGCTATGCTTAAGCCTTAAGAAGGGTATGATATATGTAAAGACTCACATATTCTTAAATAAAAGCATATTCTTTACTATATGAAGTTGTAGAGTTACTGCTATGCTATCATGTACTGTACTAGTTGTCCCACATCTCATCAAAAAGGGTACAAGAGGTGAATGAAGTACAAAGGAAAATAAGGCATTCATTATGTCACTATATACATCTATGGTATCAAGAACAAAGCCAATGATGATAGGGTAGCAATGAAACAACTATCATATGCATAGCTATCAGATGGCTTATTCAGGTTATCACCAATGAAAGGTCAGCACTCACGTATTGCTTCAGAAATAGAAAGAGTGAGATAGTCAACCATATATAACATGCTAGATCAAGTATGTGGAGATACCTTAAGGAGAAAGTGAAATACATTACAGGGTCATGCAATGAAGGATGCAGGTGCAGTGAGCTTTTAGAAAGTACAGTAGACTTGAAAGACTATAATAAAGTCATTGTTTCACATATGGTAGAGTTCTTTATTGTTTTTTCTTCATGATCATCAAATGGAGAGTATACACTTCTAGAAGCATTCATAACCACAAGCACAAAGTAAATGTTCAATATAGTGCTATTACAAATAAAGGCTAACACAATGAGATAATAACTGTAATGGTAAATGAAAGATCATTATAATGCAGTATTGAGTAAGAAACAATGATTAACCAATGACAAATATATGCATAAGCAAGATAGTGACAACATGATAGGATACAAGAATTTCATTATGCATTTTTTCAAGGCAATGAGTATAAGAAGTGATGTGACATGCTGACGCACAGTCACTATGACACAAGTAACTATAAAATGAACATATAGAGGTTTTAGAATATGATGCATAGGTTGTTGGGATACTCATAGCAAAAGCCTCTGTCGATGTAAGGACTATATGCAGTTACTAAAGTCATTAAGAGACCACAAAGACCTTTCTCAAATATAGCTCATAGCTACAAGTGGGAAGATTTGAGCATAGTGAAAGCATTGAAGTAGAGCTAATCACCATGAGATGAAGGAAGCTATAGTCAAGGTATCAACAAATACTGAGGATTTTGTGAAAATAGGAAATGCAGAAGACAATGACAAACCAAGTCTGGGATAGTCAATAATGGAAAAGAGACACAATACTATTTTAGTCCAGTCAATGACCAAGTTAGGAGGACAACAATGAAAAAGGACATGACAACAATCATGATCAGGAAGTCAAGGCATAACTAAGGTCTTAGAATAGTGTGATAAGAAGATAGTGGTAAGTGAAATGGCACAAAAAAATCTATTGATGAGTTTACAAAGATGAATAGGGGCAGTGAAAGGTAAATAAGTTTAAGGAGTAGTCCCAATGAACAGAGATACCAATAAGTGAAGGATGAAGTATGAATCCTTGGCAATACAACTGTTATTACAGAGGAACAGTCTTAAACACTGGATAGTCAGGGGACAACAATGATAGTCCGACAAGAAAAAGGATAGGACAATGCATACTAAAGGTCATACAGAGTATAGTAGATGTTTGCATCTCTATCAACAAAGTCCTATAATGATAGCCATTGAAAGGTGTGGATGAGTATTGAAGTCTTCTAGAGTAGAGGTTCTCCAGTGAAGTAGTGAAACTTGGGACAATCAAGACTATTTTAAGGTTTCCAACAAGATGTTAAATAGTCATCAAAAGATTCTTAAAAGGCAGTCATCCTATAAACTATATAAATAATCATTTATGAAATGAAAATTGTGAAGACCCAAAGAAACCGTAGATGATTGTGATACAGTGTCAGTTAGAACAAGGACTAACAATGGTATCTAAAATCATGTGCCAAACCCTACAGTGGACAGCAAACAGTATAAGGAAACAGTCTTAAATAGAAGACAATCCAATGAACAACATTTGCATCACATTTAGAAAAATAGGGAACCTAGAAAAGTCTAGAGGTCATGGCCCTGCATAGTGAAGCATTTTATTTTGCTTTCATTCAAGGAAGATAAAAGATTATGTCTCCTTTGCATTTTTAGAGAATGGAGAAATCTCAAGTTACATCAAGCATATAGAAAAACCCAGTTTGTGCCATCAAATTTCACTACCTGAGAGAGTCTTTTGTCTCACAAAGGACTAAACCCACATGGGGTTTTACACAAGAATCTCAAATGCAGAATAATGGGGAGGTTTCAAGCTCATGCAAGCAAAAAGAACACTTAGAAAATAAGAGAAATGGAAAGTATATGGCTACAACCTCCAATGAGGAAAACCTACAGAAAAGCTTCCACGATTCCTTCACAGAGTACAAGATATAAGTAAATGTCCCTATTATTGTGCTCAGCTAGAGTTCTATCTAAAGGAAATAAAGAGATATACAAGATGAGAAGCTTACCCGCACTCCTGTGTAAGAAGATGCATTTGAAATCACAAAGAGCTTTAGGAAATACTTCCAATGGCAGCCAAGAGCAAAGTATGTCGACAAGAAATGAAACAAGACAAAATCCATCAGAGATATGACCTTGGTCACGACCCTACAAGGCCAAGATACTTCAGAAAATTGGAGGTCAACATTCAAAATTGTGACAAGACGGCTTACCTCTGTAATTTTCCTTCACAATCTTCATAGAAAACACTCAGAAACAACAAAGTGGTGAAGAATCGAGCTCAGAGGATCAAACCCTAGCTCCATGGCAGCCAAGTAGAGAAAATTCTCCAAAATCTCAAAGTGGAAATGAGGCTAAATTTTTAGGGTTGATGTTTTGTTTGAGGGCTTTCATCTTGCCCTAATTCGGGAATGGCATTTTTGTCACATACTTTATAAAATCAAATGCCTTAGCTAATACCCTTCGTGGTATGTTTTGTCCACCTTGCATATGCCTAGGCTTTATGCCTTAGGATATGTTGCAACATTTGGAGGGTAAGTCAAACATCTAATATGCCTTAGGAGCCTTCCATTTTTAATTGGAAAATTAAATGCCAAATGCCTAAATAGAGAAATATTTAATATTTGGCAAAAAGTTCATTAAGCCTTGTATTTTTTGCAAAAATCAAATCAAACCAAATCGGAGTTAAAACTGCAAATCTTTGTTAAACATTATTTAAAGCAATGTCCCTATAAATTGCTTTAAATATTTGTTATTTAATGCAGTTAAAGCAGAGAAAATATAGACAAAAACTTTCTTTTCTGAGTTTGATTTTATTTGGGAGAAATAAGGAAAAGCTAGATAAAGTGGATATTCTTTTTTTAGTTTACAATCAGGTAAAGCCTAATTTTTAGTGTATTTTTGGTGGGACCACTTTGGAGGGAATTTTGACAGCTTTTATGCTCAGTTTGGAGACAGTTCAGTGGCTTTTTTGTTGGCTTTTTCTTGCAGCTTGAAAATATTTTGAGGAGTTTTTGTTCTCATCTTTTTCCTTGGAAACATTTTGGAGTTATAAGTAGAGGAAAAAACTTAGTTTTTTTGGTGGTTCAGAATATTGTTTCTTCCTCTCGTGTTCATTTGCAGAGAGCTTTGTAAACATTTTGTACTCAGTTTCTACTCCTTTCAGATCAATAAAGCAACAATGTTCTCCTATTTCATGTCTCTTCTTCATTTTGCAGTTAATGCATTTGATGTTTAATTATGATTCGATTTTCAAAATCCTTTTCTATGCCTCATTGTTGCAAGCTTGAATGTGGAAGTTTCATGTAAAACAAGTTGTGTGTTGTGTTTAACTTGCCTAGTGGGTTGAAGTTGTGATAAAACTTCTATTTTTCCTTCATGCAAACCTCTAGCTTTCAAACTTTCATACAAATTACTTATGTATTACACTTGTTTCAGTGAAATTGTTAGAATAAAAGACTTTGTGAAGTTGGTTGTGAGTTGAATTAGTGAATAGATAAGTTAAGTACTGGTGTATCACCTGTTAGAGTTTAGGATTTCATTTATAGTTAACCTTCTAAACCCTTTTCCTCAGTAAGTCTTTTAGTTTAGGTGATCTTCCAGGAGAACTAGTCCACTTTGGAGATTCACTCTCAACATAGATTTTTCCATGTTTCAATAGGATAGCTAAGTTTATCTTTGCTAAGGGTGCAATCCTGATTGACAACATGCAACTTCTACTAAATTGGTCCCCTTGTGGTCTGTTTTGGTTCAGGGGGTGGCTGATTGTCCAAAGGTGAAGGCAAAGAACCATTATTAGGTCTAGTATTCCACACTCTAGGATGTCTAGGAGCATTATTGTTATTGTTGAAACTCATGTCATTGTTATATCCCCTATCAGCATATCCTTTGTCATTATTATATCCTCTATTAGGATATCCTCAATTCTATTGATTCCATGAGTTAGACTGAGAGTAGAAACTCTGGTTCCTTAAATGTGTTATTTCAGTGGTCAACTTCTTTAGTTGAGAAACTATTTTCTTAATGAATTATTTCTCCTCTTGTACTTTGGCCACTATGTTATCCTGACTAGGTTGGAAGAAGGAACTGCCATTTCCATTTGACCTGGCCTCCAGAGGCACATGTCCAGGATGCGATACTATTTGACCATTCCCTTAGGGAGGCATGATACTAAGGGGTGGCAATTGCAAAGGATTAGATGTTGAAGTAGGAGGCATCAAGGCTCCATGTATTTGTGTTTGGTTAGGGAAAGTAGGATATCCTAAGTTCAACATAGGACATTGTCCTACCTATTTCATTTCCATTTTAACTTTGACTACTTCTACAAAGGCACTAGATAGGGATGTGATTGCAGGGTGTGTTCTCCTTATGAACATTGTTGTTAATGGATCAAGAGAAGAATAATATATACTAGCCTAGCAACTTCATCAGGAACATCATATGGAGGTGTCAACTTAGAGTACATATTTTGGAAACGAGCATTGAAATTTGAGATCAATTCACCTTCACTTCTCTTGATTGTTTTGAAGTGATGATATATTGTACCTACATCCATAGGAATTTTGAACCTAACTTTAAAAGCATCTTCCGGTGCTTGCCAGCCACTGATAGATGTTTGAGGTAAACTTACATACCAACCCATATGCTTCCTCTCTTAGAGAGTAGGGGAAAAGTCTACATACAACATCTTCATGTGGTATCCTTGCTATGAAGCAAGCCTCTTTAAATGCCTAGATATGATCATCCACATCCTGATATGGATGGTACTTAGGGTAAGTTTTGTCCAGATTCTTGGGAAGGTCATTATAGGCAGTAAAATTGAGGGGTGACTCAACGTTGAAAAATGACAATGGAACTTGTACTAGTGCTACAAGAACTAATGGAACTACTAGTGGAACTACTGGGATTAGGGATAGCAAGCCTAGGTTGAATAGGTCTAGGTTGAATGGGTCTAGGGTGAGTATTGAATGAGCATGGTCTAGGTCTAAAGATAGGTAATTTTTCCTAAGGTTCTATGGATATCAACCTTGTGGTAGGTCTATGAGCCAATTCAATAGCTCAGAGTAGACTTTGGATATTTGAATGGGATATTCACAAAGTTATGGATAAATATTCTATAGGAGTTGATATTTACAGTCAACTATCTCAAATGACGAGATATTTATGGAACATTTGCAGAGAACGTGAATCTTTAGTTCAATCTCAGACTTCAAACAATTCACTATAAATATATGACTAAATATCCTCAAGGAAGCAATATTTATACTTAGAATCTTCAAATTACTGGATATCGGTTGAACCTTTGCACAAACATGCAAAGCCTTAAAGTGAACCAAGAAATTTCACACAATTCTTCATAGGAACAAAATAAGAGTTGTCTAGATGATGAATTATTCCATACTTCTAGTGCCAAAAACCTATTGATGTTGTTATTAGTCACAACAACAAGAAATAAAAGTTCAAACAACAAACCTTTATCATCTTGATAGATATGATAAATTCAAGATGAATTTATGATCCCAAGTCTCCGTTCGCTGGGTCTTGACCTTCTGACAGTCACTCAGAGGTTTGATGCGATAATGCTATTAATCATTTTGGGGCCTTATGTCTTAATTTGAAGAAATCCTATCAATATATTTACTATGTATACCCGATCTACATGTATCTCAACGAATTGCATCAAATATCATAACCCTTAACTAGATAGGCATCCATTCATATATATTCATTATAAGTTTGATCAATTCTTCTAAACTTTACTCTAGCTAAGATTATTTGTGATGATCTTTCTAACTTTGATTAGTTCTTTTGAAATTCTATTAAATTTGAACTAATCCTTACTTCTTTACTTCAAATTCTCTCAAATATGCTAAGATACATAATTATTTATGTCAATTCTACATATTTACTCTAGATCTTCTTATCATTTATCATTATTTACAGTTTATGATGATGATTTATGAAATTCAAATGAAAACAAACTAAAATTGTAAAATTATTTGAAATGACTAAGTTTCAACCACTGATCCACATGCAACTTAGACAATTTCATGAAAATGAGATGAAATCAAACCATGTTTCACCAGGACATTCCACAACTAGACATAGTAAATGCTAATCTTCAAAGGAATTGGATGACAACAACATGCACCAGTTGAAATTCACCTCTAAGGAGCGCAACAGATCACAGTGACATATCCAGATATCATCATCAAAGATTACACAAGATTTATGATAAGTAGTAATCTAGATCTCCATTCTGATTTAGTATTCAAAAGTATGCACATTTACAGATGGTCTTGAGAAAGAACCATGGGGAAACATAAAGTCACAAAAAATGTATACTTAGTTCTTTATACCTCAACAATTCAATCTCAATTAAGCTCCTAATAGTTTACAAATGAGAATCCATCTCCTTTTATAGTACAAGGATAGGATTCGTTTACAAAAGATCTAATGGTCAGGAACAACAGAAGATGATTTGATGGTCAGGAAAATATGGCACGTGATTGCCAGCTAGCAATCTTTAGTGGGGATAGTTGGCAGATCTAGAATATTCTTTGTATCTTTGACTTAGTCCTCATTTTGTCTATTTAGTATCGTCTTCAGATTATTCATCTGATGAGCCTTTAGTTACTCTGAATCCAGTATCTATCCCCTTGAAGTATGCATATGCCCACACTGCTCCGTTTATTTCATATTTGCATTGTACTTTAGCCTTTTCTTTGGCATGCTCTTGGGCTTTTAATTGTTCCTTCAAGGTTGTCCACCTGTGTGTTCTACTATCTAGGTCATCATTGTATGCATCTATCTTATATTTCATTTGCATTGCTTTATCAATGATGTCTTCTGAAAAATGTTGGATCGGATCCTCTGTTTCTAGGCTGAGGTTGTCCTTAAATGCACTGACTACAATTCTTCATCTTGATTCTCAATATTCCCTTCCACTTCACCTTCCAAAATCTCCAAAGTAGCCAACTCCTCTTCCAAAAGCTTATGTGCTTTTATGCTAATACCAACTACTTGTGTGTTGCATCTTTTCAAAATGTTGACCTCAAACTTTAAATCTTCAATCCATAGGTCCAAGTTAGAAATTGCTTGTTGTGTCAGTATCTTATTATTTATCAGGATCTGAGCATTAATTTTCCTCATGTCCTTGAGCATGGTCAAGAATTGGTTGCTCTATACTAGCCTTTGGCCCACTTCTTTCTTTAAGGCATTTGCCTTACCTTTCATATGGCTTATCATATCCCAATTGGATAAGGATGTCTTCACTACTTGTTCAACTTCCTCTAAGAATCTAGCAAACCATTTATTCATCACATTTGCTTGATGCTTTTGTGAATCTAGCCCAGTTATTTCCTATTGTGATACCAAAGCCAAAGCAGTAGTTGGTGTGATTTGGACATTAGTGGGGGTGATTAATCCCTTTATAAAAGCCTGCAATTGGGCAATTTTCCCTTTATACTTATTATTATTAGCTTTGGCCTTTGTTATTCTAGTAGCTACTATATCTATACTTTCCCTCAATTCTTGAATATCCTTGTCTATAGTAGTGTGCCCCAAATCTATGGTAGTAATATGGAATTCACTTGCACTAATATCCCCTTTTTTCTTATCAATTTGGTGGAGTCACGGTAGGAGAGTTCATAGAATGAACTGTCTGGACCATGTAGAAAGAGTAAACACAATAGAAACAACTCAAATAAATAGAACAAATGTAGATTCAGTCACTCAGTATATCAAAGAATTCAAATACAATCTAGCTGGCAACATGCGGGCTTACAACTGGGCTCAAAGGCTTGATTACATACATGCGCAAGATAAAGCTTTGAAGTCCTCTTCGCACAAATCTAAACTAAGGATTATGAATCAATTGCTAACTGCTTTCCTAAGGATCTATTACATCTATATATATCATTTTGGGACCAATATATTCCTCCTGGTCGGCCAAGGAAGGTCACAAACTCCAATGAAGACTTGTAACGTGTACACAGATAGGTCAGACTTAAATGCATAGAACACTTCCTCAAATGAATGGAACAACATGTGGACCTTCAGGGAAGGTCGGTCATGAAGCAAGGATCATTGAATGATGTGTCATTAGGATCCGTAAGCCTTCTCCCTCAGCTGATTTGTCTGAGGCTATCAGGATGCTCTGCTATGGGAAAATAGTTGATCTTCTGATAGCGATAACTTTCTGGTAACTGATCCAAATGTTCTGAATTCTTTATATGATGTACATGAATGAATGTAGATTCTAAATCCAGATCCGCAAGGTGTGAAATTCTAAAACTTGACCACAAGCTGAAACTGCTTCTGACTGAACTGCCTGAACTGAACTAGAAAATGAAAGAACTAAAATGTAAACAAACTGAAATGCAAATATTTTTGGTTGATACAAGGTTTCTCTTGAACCAGGGATGCTCCTGTATTAGACATCCAGGGTTATTGAAAAAGCGAGTCCCTCACTTTGTTGGGGCTAGGGGAGAACCAAGATGGTCCATCTCAGCCTGAGAAATCCATGATGAATCTTCTTCCAGTTTGCCTTTCCACTTCACAAGATATTCTTTGTATTGGCTTCCTCTAGTGCTGTAGCCAATTCTGCCATCCAAAATGTCTTCTATCTGCTCTAGTGTTTGTTGTGGTAATTGTTTCATCAAGTCCTCTTCCATGTTGTCACTGAACTCTGCTTCATGGTACTGATATAAGACTACAATGTTGAAAATAGGTGAAATACTCAATGTCTCCGGTAGCTCTACTTCATATGCATTTCCTGAATCAAATTTCCTGAGTATCTTACAAGGTCCAAACTTCTTCATCTTCAACTTGTTATATGTCCCAACTGGAAATCTCTCTTTTCTCAAGTACACCATCACTTCATCTCCCTCTTCAAATTCCTTATGTCTTCTCTTCTCATCTGCCTTCTCCTTATACTTACTGTTCATATCCTCTAAATGCTTCTTCACCTGATTATGCATTGTCTTCATATGATCTACAAATTCCTCTATTTTTGCACTTCTCTTTTCCTCTGTACTGATATCTCTTAATTTTGTAACTCCTCTAGGATTCACTCCGGTAACAATCTCAAAAGGTGTTCTTCCAATACTCATGTTTACTAAATTATTGTATGCAAACTCTGCTTGTGAAAGAATCAAATCCCAACTTCCAGTTTTCTCTCCAACCAGACATCTCAACAAGTTTCCCAATCTCCTATTCACTACCTCTGTCTGTCCATCTATTTGTGGATGAAAAGATGAATTAAACTTCAAATTTGTCTTCATCTTCCTCCAAAGTGCCTTCCATAAGTATCCAACAAACTTTGTATCTCTGTCTGAAACTATACTCTTAGGCAATCCATGCAATATCACAATCTCCTTGAAAAATAGGTTAGCTACATGCACTGCATCAATTGTCTTCTTACAAGGTATGAAATGAGCCATCTTTGAAAATCAGTCAACCACTACAAATATTGAATCATGTCCTCTCTGTGTCTTAGGCAATCCCATTACAAAATCCATGCTTATGTCTTCCCAAGGTCTCTCTGGTACTGTCAAAGGTTTATACAATCCAGTGTTCTGACTACTCCCTTTTGCAACTTGACAAACTCTACAACTCTGCACAAATCTCTGAACATCCTTATGTATCTGAGGCCAAAAGTAGTTTTCACTCACTAAAGCCATTGTCTTGTCAATGCCAAAATGTCCTACTAATCCACCACTATGTTTCTCCTTGATCAAATTATCTCTCATTGAACTCCTAGGTATGCACAACTGACTTCCTTTGAACAACATATCTTCTTGAATGAAATAATCCAACCACTTACTCCAATCTATCACAATAGGTTCCTTACATGCTTTCCAAGGCTCTACAAAATTAGTGTCTCCCTCATACATGTTCTTCAATTCATCAAAATCCAACACTTTAACTCTCATCTTTGTCAACAAGTTTCTTCTCCTACTCAATGCATCAGCAACTTTGTTTGATTTACCACTCCTATGCTTCAACACAAAAGTATAACTCTGCATAAACTCTACCCATCTCATATGTTTCTGATCCAACTTACCTTGACTGTTCAAATATTGCAAAGCTTGATGATCTGTATACAACACAAACTCCTTAGGAACAAATAATGTCTCCACTTCTTCAAGGCTTGAACTATGGCATAGAACTCCTAATCATAAACTAAATATCTCCTCTTGGCATCATTCAACTTCTCACTAAAATATCCTACTGGTCTACCTTCTTGACTTAATTATTCTCCAATCGTACTCCCACTAGCATCACAATCAACTTGAAATACCTTATTGAAATCCAGTAATGCCAAAATAGGTTACTCTGTCACTTTCTACTTTAACAACTCTAAACTTTTATTTTCTCTCTATGTCCACTTAAAATCTTTTCTGTCACCTCTCATTGTCTCTGTCATAGGGTTACAAACTAAACTAAAATTTCTGATGAACTTCTGAAAGAAACTAGCCAACCCATGAAATGATCTAACCTCTCCAATGCTCTCCGGTGTAGGCCATTCAACAATTGCTCTTACTTTCTCAGGGTCCATCTTCAATCCTTCCACAGAAATTACAAATCCCAAATATACCAATTATTCCTTCATGAAACTACACTTCTTGATGTTTATCAACAATTTCTCTTCTCTCAACATCTACAAAACTTGTTTAATATGCCACAAATGTTCCTCTTTTGTCTTACTAAAAATTAGAATATCATCCAAATATACAATCACAAACTTACCCAAGAATTTCTTCAAGACTTCATTCATCAATCTCATGAAAGTACTCGGTGCATTTGTCAATCCAAAGGACATCACTAATCAGTCATACAATCCTTCATTTGTCTTAAAAGCAGCCTTCCATTCATCTCCTTCTTTTATTCTAATATGATGGTATCCACTCTTCAAGTCTACCTTTATGAAATATCTTCCTCCACTCAAACAATCCATAATATCATCCATCCTAGGTAAATGAAATCTATACTTAACTGTGATCTTGTTTATTGCTCTAGAATCAGTATACATTCTCCATTCTCCATCTTTCTTAGGTGCCAGAACTATAGCTACTGCACAAGGACTCAAACTTTCTCTGATCAAACCTTTTCTCAACAACTCTTGTATTTGTCTATTCAATTCTTCATTCTCTGCCAGTGTCATTCTATGTGCTACTTTGTTAGGCAAAATTGCTCTTGGTATAAGATCCATGTGATGACTAATACTCCTTATAGGTGGCAATCCTTTAGGTACATTATCTGATATGATATCTTCATACTCTATCAGCAACTCTTTTATCTCCTCTGGTTGTGATTCTTTAGTCTCCTTCTTCAATGCTTTAGGCTTCTTAGGAATCAAGGCATAACACATATTCTCATGTCTCAAACCATCTAGAAATTTTCTTCCATCTACCAAATAGATTCTAGCATTCCCACATACTTTACTCTTAGGATCATCCTCCAAAGGAATCAAAGTAATTCTCTTTCCATTTGTTGTTATGGTATATGTATTCTTTCTCCCATCATGTATATCTTTTCTATCATACTGCCAAGGTCTACCCAACAAGATATGGCAAACTTCCATAGGCATAATATCACACAAGACTTCATCATGATAAGATCCAATATGAAATTTCACCAAACATTGTTCACTTACTAGTACCTTATGATCATCCTGAATCCATGCTATCTGATAAGGCTTAGGGTTTTTCAATCTTTCCAACTTTATCTTAGTCACCATCTCCTCTGAAACTAGATTATTTGAACTACCACTATCAATCACAACTTTACAACACTTACCTCCTGATTTGCATCTGGTTCTTAACAGACTCTTCCTCTGCGGTGGTTCCTCATTTGTCTTTGCTTGAAATAGTGCTCTCCTCATCACCAATGATTCTCCTTTCTCTGGTTTGCCAACAAAACTAGGTGATTCAACAGGTTCTTCTTCAACATAGGCTTCTCTTCCACTATTTTCTATCCTCTTACTTGTACTACCTTGATTACATTCAAATGCTCTGTGTCCTTCACCTCCACACTTGAAAAAAGTACCTCTAAATGTTCTCTTATCAAATCCTCTACCTTCTCTTTTGTATCCTTCATTCTGATATGCACTAAGGTTTCCTCTCTGGTAAAACTTTATGTCATCTCTTTGGTAAGCACTATTATCTCTGTCATCCTTCTTCAATGGGCTGTCAAACTTGTTCTACTCCACAAATGATCTATCATATCTAGAAAATATTCTTCCTCTCTAAAATTTACCTCCTCTGCATCTCTGTCTCTAATCATGCCTCTTATTTAGCTTCTCTTCAACCTTCAGGGCAAACTGATATGCTTCTTCCAAAGACGTCATCCTTACCAAGCTTAGTTCTTCTTGAATGTTCAATCTCAGTCCATTAATATATCTAGCCACTTTCTCCTTGTTTGCTTCACTATGTCCTGTTCTTATGATCATCTTATGAAATTCTTCGGTGTATTCCTTCACATATTTCTCCTTTTGTCTCAGGTTTTACAACCTTTTCAATAGCTTCAACTCATAGTCAGTAGGTATAAACTGATTCTTCAACTTTGTCACCATCCGGTCCCACTTTGTACTCTTTTCCTTCCCTCTTCTGTTTCTTTCCAACTAAACTTCTTTCCACCATATAGCTACATGTCCTTTCAACTTTGTCTTTGCAAACTTCACCTTCTCCAGATCTTCCATCTCTTCATACTCAAAGTATTCTTCCATGTCATTTATCCAATCAATCAATTCTTTAGGGTTCAAATTACTAGTATAGTTTGGCACATCAACTCTAGGTCTCTTTCCAATCTTTGAAATAGTTCGCAACATCTTTACTTGATCTGATTCTTCTTATTCATCACCTACTAGGGTTTTGCCAGTTTGTTCAATAGATTGATAGTCTTCTTCATCATCGCTTTCAACATTAGGTCTTGGTGTCAATCCTCTTCGCCTATCTCTTCAATAGCATCCAAACAAATTCACAATGTTTTCATCATCTCCATCATCTCATCCATTCTACCATTCATTGTTCTAACAGCAACAACTCTCCTCGATGACATTCTTCCTCAGATCAAGTGCAAACTACCTTAGGTCGGCAATCAGGCTACAAGGTGACAACTGCCTCTCAACCAGAGATCGGTTGCAACACAAGTAACATGCCTCAATTTGGCGATTTGTCTACAGTAAGATCTTACAAATTCCCTCGCCAACTTTACTCAAGTCACTCCCAAAGATTCAAACTTTCATTCTGATACTACTTGGTGCAGTCACGATAGGGGGTTCATAGAATTAACTGTCCAGACCATGTAGCAAGAGTAAATACAACGGAAACAACTCAAAGAAATGGAACAAATGTAGATTCATTCACTCAATATATCAAAGAATTCAAATACAATCTGGCTAGCAACATGCGGGCTTACAACTAGGCTCAAAGGCCTGATTACATACATGTGCAAGATAAAGCTTTGAAGTCCTCTTCACACAAATCTAAACTAAGGATTATGAATCAATTGATAATTTATTTCCTAAGGATCTATTACATCTATATATATCATTTCCGAACCAATAGATTCCTCTACGTCAACCAAGGAAGGTCACAAACTCTAATGATGAGTTGTAACGTGTACACAGATAGGTCAGACTTAAATGCATAGAACACTTCCTCAAATGAATGGAACAACATGTGGACCTCTGAGAAAGGTCAGCCATGAACCAAGAATCATTGAATGATGTGTCATTAGGATCCACAAGTCAAGGAATGATCTGCAAGCCTTCTCCCTCAGCTAATTTGTCTGAGACTATTAGGATGCTCTGCTCTAGGAAAACAATTTATCTTCTGATAGCGATAACTTTCTGGTAACTAATCGAAATGCTCTAAATTTTTGATATGATGTAGATGAATGAATGTAGATGCTAAATCTAGATCTGCAAGGTATGAAATTCCAAAACTAGACCACAAGCTGAAACTGCTTCTAACTGAACTGCCTGAACTAAACTAGAAAATGAAAGAACTGAAATGCAAATGTTTTTGGTTGATGCAAGATTGCTCTTGAACCAAGGATGATCCTGCATCATAATTGTAGGCACATCTAATTGAGTTGTCCTCATACCAGTGGCTAGATCACGCCTTATTGTTGAGGTTTCCCTCACTTTGTGCTTAGGCTTTGTAGCCTCAAGAAAAAATAATGATTGAATATCAAAATCTAAAGAGTCTTGGACTAGAGGTAGACTTACCTCATGTGCCAACTAAAGTGGTGCACTGGATATTGGTACTTGCTGACCAGATTGCTCAATGTGAGAATCATGCACTTTTGCATCTTTCTTCTTTGAAACTTCATCATTCACATTATGTTGTTGTTCCCCATTAGTGGGAACCTCCTCATGTACTTACTATTGATTCTTATCCTGTGCAGCATCCTTGGATGTCATGTCATGATCTTGTGGTATTTCCTTCTCTAGATCTTGTTTATTAGGCACATTGGTCTAGACATCCTCATCTTTCCTACCATTATCTCCAAGGACATCTTCATGTACTCCCATATCTAGATCCTATGTATTAGGTTCTTCTTGGATCTTGTGGTCATCTTCATTCACATTTTCTTCCCCCTATAGACTCCTAGCTAGAACATCTACATGTATGCCATGATTTGCTTTAGTTTCTATTCCTATTACTTCTCCTTCACCACTTTTATCTTTTGGAACTTTATGTCCATATGTGGATTCCTCTTCTTTTTCCTTTGGATCCTCTGGTCTGGATATTAATTCTAGACCTCCTTGTCTGAATGTATGCATTTGTTGTTCTTTTTCACCTAACTCAGCATGCACCACTTCAATAACTGGTACATTTTATTGTTGAGGCTGTATCTGGATATCCATGTCTTGAGTTGTATTATCTTTATTTTGCACATTATCCATGGTTTCATCCCTATCTTCATGCCCACTAACACATCTAGGCAAATATTTTGCACCACTGTCTCTAGATCTTCTTACTCATCCTCATCTCTGGTTCTCTTTGGTGCTTATGGTGTTCCTTGAGGCATTAGGGTTGTGTGCCTCAGCAAGTTCTCAATGGGATTAATGTCACATCCCTTGTCACATCATCATCTGTTAAGTCAATAGTATTATCTAGTGTCAAGGACTAATCAACCATCTTCTTCTTTTCTTCTTCCCTTGCTTCCTTGGTTGATTCCTCTTTAAAATTGACTATGGTTGGGATGGGAACATTATGTTGAAACTCTTTAGATATTGTCTCCACATCCTTTGTAACCATTGTTGTTGCAGCTCTTTCTACTGTAGGTTGCTGACTAGAAAACATTTTCTCCATTTTGGTGAGTTCTTCACTTTCTTGCTCCTTGAAAAGGACACTTGATTGTCTACTAGTTGATCCTCTCATAATGAGCATTTTTCCTCTCTTCTATTTAAGGATATTTTCTCCTTTGAGTATATCTTGGCCTTTTCTTTTCAATGGCACTTCTTCATCTTCCTCAATGTCTTCACCTGCATCATTAGGCTCTTCTACCTGCCTTGTTATTATAGTGATAGCAAGGACATGTGTTTCTTTTATAGGAGAAGGTCTTGTGGCTAGTGTCATGCCAATGGTAGTGAATTCACCAGCTGATTTTGAAGAATCAGGTTTGGCCAGCTTGGCATCCATGATTTGTCTTTTATGGATCAGGAAGTCATCGAACTTAGTATCTCCCAGCTCCTGTCTCTTCCTCTTCTTATCCATAGTCAGAGTTACTCCTTTTGCTTTTAAGGTAGCCAACCTTTGATCTACCCATTTCCTTGTAAGCTCCATAACCTTTTCTATGATGAGATCAATCGATGTGATGTCAAGCTGACTCCAGTCTAGAGGGGATATTGTTTCATTATATATCTTTTTATCTTTATATTCTTTACTTATTAACTTCCCATCATCAAATTTTAGCTGTTTAGGAACATCAAAATAGTCCAAAGTTCTGATCTAGTTCAGATTTAGTCTTTGATAACCTCATTTCCTAACTTCCATATCATCTAGAAAATTGGCCTAGTAATCTTCAAGGTGTACCTCATGCCTTAGCTTCTTGTTCACCCATTTATCCATCCTATGATAAGGATCATAGTGTCTTGCTAAGGAAAATCATTGTAGATGAAGCATATGAAGTTTTGCTTCAGAGTGTTTAGTTGCTTCAATGGATGGGCATATATGCCATCCCACGATTAGGGGAAACTTGACAATACCCTTCTTATTCCTTTTGGCATATGCCTCATATAAGGGTATAATTTGTCTTGTCAACTCCAAAAGTATTATTCTATTAGTATGGTACCTTGGTAACATGAAAGGTTGCCCACTAAACCCCTCCATCCAGAGGTATGTGAAATTTGGGAACTGAATGATCCAAGTTCCATTTCTTGCAACCACTTCTTGAGCATCATTTCTTAGTGTCTTTGCTCTATCACCCTCCATCAGCCTGACTAAGTGCATGGTGAAACAATCATTCACAATTTTATAACTCTGAGTGAAGTCCTTCCTTGCTAGATGGGGATAATGATCCCTAATTGTTTTGTCTCCTTGGTTTCTTCCCACTCTGCCTACTGTTGGCAGACCAAATGGTGTATATTGTGTAGCACATGCATATACCACATATGATGACATGTAAAACATGCATGAATTACCTCCAAATCTCTTCATGCCCTCATCTAGGTTGTCACTAATCAAGGATGCCCATTGTATCTTTGTATCAGTTGTCTCTACAAACCTAATTAGATAATACATCCAGGGCTCAAAATTTCCAAAATATGACTTCCCAACCATTCTGCTGAGCATCACCATCATGTACTGAATCTCAGGTGTGAAGTCATACTTGTAAAGGTGCTAGGGAATCTTCACCACTGCTTTGACCTTACTATCTATAGCCCTCCAGCATGTGAACATGACTTTTTTGCAGCCATCAGAATTTCTCTTATACTGATTCTCCATGTTCTCAATGTTAATCTTGAATAGGTTTGGCCCTGTAGGCAACTAGAATGCCTATGTGATGCTTCTGATGGAGAAGTTCACATAAACCCTACCATCCTTCTCTACTTTCCTATTCTTAAGGTTATAATTTTGCGCACATGCAACAACCAATTCTATAGCCTCTACTGCATATAGAAATCCTACAGCATTCCACATCCCAGAATTGTAGATACTTTGCAAGATAGGATGTCCACTTCCTTGTATTGATTTGGCTATCCACTTGCCAGCACAAGTATCACCTATCTGTCCAAAGTGAAAACTTGATGCCCCATGAGATGGGAACATAGAGTTCTAGAACTCTACCTCATTTTGTTCTTCCTATATTGCATTGTGTCCTGCAATTGCAGATGTGCATATCTTAACCTAAATGTAATTTTATCAATTTTAAACCCTTTTACCTTTCTAGATATTCTAATTTTACCATTTCATAGCATAAACATATGCATATTCATACAAGATTGCCCTATTTATGCATTTTAACCTTGCATTATTGTGAACATATGACAAAAGTAGGGTTTTGTTGTTACATACCTATCTATGAAGCTTAAAACCTAATTTAGATGTCTGGATGTGCACTTTTCACTATATGTAATCACTATTTATAGTCTTCCATTTGATGTCTATATCATTCTATTTAGGGTTAGGATTGTTGTAACAAGTTGTTGTGAAATCGTCGGTGCTCTATAATTCTCTTCTAAATGCTTAGGTAAGTGTAAAATGATCAAAATCTAGCTTTTATGCGTTAAAATCATGATTTTAGGGCTTAATTAATGCCCAATTACCTTTTTTGTGGATATCCACCTATGATTTGGGAGATTGATACAAGTGGTGGTTTCTAATTTGAAAATTCAAACGGCCAACAAATCTCTTTCGTAGCATTAAATGAATATCACGATATGGCATATGCACATATAAAAGCCTTAAGCAATATGTTACTTCTCGAAATGTCCATGATATGCATATCCATATGAAGTTATTAATTATTTGGTCAATGTTGACCCAAGGATGGATATCAGGACGTTAAAAATCCTAAGGAATTTTCCTTTGATTTTGAATGTCAAGACATTCAAAATGTCCATGTTGAAAATTCAATAGCATGTCACATGGCATCATTTGATTGGTCCATGGGAAGTTGTAAATTTTGTTCGTAAGTGACACGGATATAGATATTAAGAAATATCTAGATATTAGACTTTACAAAATATCCCTAAGTCTAAAATGTCCTAATGATGTCATCCCCCTTAAGGTAATTGTTGGTCATGGGGAAAAGTGATGTCATCAGGATGTTTGGGAGGTCTAGATATTAATTTAATGTCCAGACATTAACATCTGCAAAATATACTGTCATCCCCAAATGTCTAGATGATATCATTATTTGATAATTTTTTGGGGCAAAATCGGATGACGTCATATGGACGTTCATATTTAAAGGTCAGGACATTAAAATGAATGTGAATGTCCATAGTCAAATTTCCATTTGAAAAGTCAAATCCGATACGTCATCAAGATATTGAAAGGTCAGGACATTAAATGAGTATGGATATTAATGAATGTCTGGACATTAGAAAATGTCTGGATATTCAAATCAAATATCTAGACCTACAAATATCCATGCACTTGTGACGGTTTCATTGCACAATGAGTTAAATTTGACATGTGCACATTTGCAAATGTTAGGATATTAACTTTTACTTAACAATTTTCTTAAATTTTCACTCAAGACAATATGTCCAGCTATTAATGAATGTGAGGACATTTAAGTATAACTGTGAATATCCACATGACCATTGACCAACACTTTGACCGTGAATAACTTCTCGGTTTTAGGGAATTCATACATGTTGCAAAAGGCAAACCTACTTAGAATTTCATCCTCTTTCATTTGGCAGGCTTCATGAGGGAAAGTTTGTACTTTGAAAATCTGGTTCACAACAAAAGATCTAGATATGCCTAGAATAGGACCTCGACATCACCTAACAAAGTTTTACCCATACCGCCCAAAGCAAAGGGAAGCAAAACAAGCCAAGCAAAGCAGGAAAAAGTTGGGTCTCTATTTTGCTAGGGAAAAATGGGGTGTGTTGTGTGAGCACACAACAAAAGGTTGTTAAATAATTGAAAAACCATTGGAAAAATCATTTCCCTCTCAAAGAAGCCATGGCTTAATAGCATCCTAGGATTTCCAAATACTCTTGATAACAAAAGTGCCTTGAATATGAACCAATTCCCTCATGGTGAGGAGAGTACCAAGATCAAGGACCTTCCAAGATAGTTGCCTAGAAGGCATACTAGAAATAATATAGTGCCTAATGAGAATTTTCTAGGCTTTATTTCCCTCCAGGGCCCTGAGAATCCATTTGGAACATTAGGAAATACCTTTATGATGGATTGAAAGTAATCTTAAGCCACCAACATTGTGGGGAAGACAATATAATTCTCAAGGAACATGATGAAATCCTTGATGCCTATCACTAAATGCCCAAAGAAAGTCTCTAAATAGTTTCTTAAGTTTTAAATAAGAGGCCTTTGAAGGCATCTAACAATAGGAATAATAAACATGAGTGGATTCCAAGACTTTAGAGTAAATTTGAAATTTACAAACCAAAGAAAGAGGCTTTGTAATCCAATAGCTTATGTTTTCTCAATCTTGGAAAAAATAGCTTTCTAGATGATAGCAGAAGAAGCTTGAAAACAAAAGGGAATGCCTAAGAACTAAAATAATTACCCATGATCAATCTCTTTCCAACCAAAATTATCTAAACAACTGGGCTTAGGAAGAAATGAGTGCATATAGCACTAGGTCTTTTTTCTATAGGATACATGAATCAGATGCCTAGCAAAAAATATCAAGACAATAAAGAGCCTATTTGACATTGTTTTCATTTCTAATGAGGGTGAGGTAGAATCATCATGGAAGTTACCATTAACTAGTTGGTTAGAAGAACTAGGTAGAACAATACCCTTAACTAGGGTTTGAGAAACTACATGGACTGATAAATAACTAAAGCCTTCTATTACAAGAACCTAAAGTGTTAGGGCTAGAGAGCATCCTTGACATATGGAACCAAAAAGAATAAACAACTTGGATTGTTGATCATTAATGGCAATACAACCTGAGGCATCAACAAACAACATCTACATAGACTAAATAAAATGGGGCCCAAATCCAAACACCTGAAGGATGGAAATAATAAAAGGCCATTTAATGCGATCATAACCCTTAAAAAATTAATTTTAATAAAAATTATAGATTGCTCAGAATGTTGAGCATATTCCTTCATTTCCTATATATTAATAATGTTATCATTAATGTATCTAGATTTGATGAAGCCAATTTGTTTAGGGGGCTAGCTAGGGAACAAAAGGCCTAATCTTAAGATCTAGAGCCTTGGCAATAATCTTGTATAATACATTCAAAAAAGTGATAGGCTGCCAATTCTAGATTTATTTAAGGTTGCCAACTTTAGGTATGATTTCAATGATATTCCCTTGATTGATTAAATTACCTAAAGACTTTATATGAAAAGCCTTTAGATAGACATTGTGTATATCTCCACCCACTATGTCCCAAAAGGATTTATAGAATTCACATGGAAATCCCTCTAAGCTAGGAGGCCTCTCATTAGATATGAAAAAGGTAGCCTCTCACAAATCTTCTTTTGTGAGAACCTAATCATAAAGAATATGCTAGGAATTGGAAACTTGACAAGGGACCACATTAATAAATTTATATAGATCAGATGACTAAGTTAGAGTATACTCCTAAGAAACAAAAAATTGCTCATAATGTTAGATGAAACCTTGTAAAATGTCAGGAATCTCATTAAAGAGTTTTTTTCCTTCCTTGATTTACTTAATGGTTTGAGATGTATAGTGAGCATGGAGATCCTAAAATAATTCTTTTAAGACCTTGTATCCTATCTTGAGCTTGTTGTGGAGTAAAAAGTGGACACATGCCTTTTTACCTTAGTTTAGCTCCTAGGTCCCCATGATTACATTATACATGCAAAATATTCATCTTGATGCAAAATCCCCCAAAGGGACTTGGGCACCTACACCCAAGTCGTCTCTGATTAGTTGGGGTAAATTTCTATACATGTCAGCATAGGACGTTTAAAAGGGTCTCTCCTTGTCGGCTCTTTTGGTTAATTTCACGAATGTTAGTGTGAAAGCATATATAAGTGTGTTTTTTAATTAATTTGTAACCTAGATGGATATAGTGAACTTATGATCTTGGATTAAAGAGCATTCAAAGTATTCATTGTGTTTCTAGAGTAGATTTGTGTTTGTATTGTGTGTGTGTTGATGCAGATTTGGAATCATCATCCATCTCCTTATGAGTTTAAGGATCTTCATTCTCCTAAGGGCTTCACCTTTGAGGTGATATCATTGTTATTTGAATCATTGTATCATTGATTTTGTTTAGCCTCTGTCCTACTAGGGCACACACTCTCTATCATACAACTATGTTGGGAAGCTTGAATTCTATCCTAGGATTTGACTGAGGCAAGTACCTAAACACCATAACCCCCAAACCCCTTTTCTTCTTATGTGTAGGTTATAGGTGTGAGATCTAGAAAGATGAAGGTACAGGAAGATCGAGTGATGAAAAGGGTTTCAAGATCTGAAAGCATTTTTGGAATATTCCTCTGCAGAAGACTTGGGTGCCTGCAAAATAGTATTTTTGCCTAAATAGACATTAGAGATGACATCAGGACAGTCTTTGTTGCATTTCTCCAGTTTTCATTTTTTGGAGATTCCAGATTTCTAGAATTTGTCACCCGCAAAATAGTCCTCTAACTTTCCATCTTCTAGGACATAGGTTATGATATCCCTCTGATCAATCTTGTGAAATTAGTTTTTGATTATCTGTTATACATCTTCTGTTATGATCAGATCTTTACAAATCTAGGGTTTTGTGCATTAGTTGACCTAGGGTTTGATAAAAGGCTAGATTAAATTTGATCTTTCCATAGAAAACAAGAGTACAATATATATAGTTGAATCCTCCTCCATTTGGTAGTGATTTGGCTCAGACTTGTCCTTGAATGTTATTGTGAAAGAGGGTTTGATCTAGTGTGCATGCTAGTCTTCTTCATTCTCTTTTTCATGCATAACATTTTGGTGAACTTGTAGCATCGAGCATTTGCATATTATTGAGTGTTGAATTTAGATCTTGTAGAAATTCATAACATACTTTCCATCATTCATTTGAAAATTTTGCATGATTTTATATTAATGATTGAAAATTCATAGCCTTGTAATTACACATTGTGTATTTCAACAAGCATAACTACCTTAATCTTATTGATCATACTAGTGGTTAGTGTATTGAGTGTTATAGGACTTTGCATGAGTTGTATAAGGTCCACTCCCCTAATACAAACACCTTTGTAAGGATAAGTTGTAGACTAATGGGTTCTAGTGCTTTGAATAGCATCCATATGCAAACATCAGAAAATTCATTACACAACTACTTTACGAAGGGTGAATCAACATCCTTGCAAGACATCATAAATACCACCATGATAGAAGAAAAACATTTCATGATTCTAAAGATGTGATTGATATAGTTTCACATGTAGCTTAAGAACAAATCAAGAAATTGGACAAACAACTTGCTGATTTCCAACAAATTGTAGAACGTGCACATCTAGCTCAAGAAGTGGTACCTATTGCTGAGAGTATAAGAGGATTGTTACAAGAAGAACAAGAAAGTATTGACATGCTCCATGGATTAGCCCACAAAGTGGATTCTAACATTATGTCTGTGGCTAGCCACACGAATAACATAGATAATGGGTCACCAACGAAGTATATAAACTCACAAGTATCGGTACCCATACCGACTACTGGAATATCGACTTTTGTACAATCAATTCTCACCACCACTCCACAAGCTTGTAGAAATGCTACAACTACAATGGGAACATCTACTAGAAACAATTACAAAGTTGTTGCATTCAATTATCAAAACGCAGCACCTCCTGTCTCCATACCCATGAATAATTATTCTCAACCACCCATCACCTCCACTTATTACCAACCACCTATCAATTTCACGACTACAGCATCAAATACTCTTGTCTCGAATTTGCAAGCCACATCATCCAATGATGCTCTCCTAAACCAACTTTTACAGAGTATGTCATCCTTGTAGCAAAAAGTGACAAATTTTACTAATGCTTCCTCTCAACCTACTTTACCAACATATCATGCCTGCAGTCCTTTATCTTATTCCATTATAAGAGCTCAAATGCCTAAAAATTTTGAGACTCCCCACTTTGTAAAGTACAGTGGTAAAGGTGATCCTAATACTCGTGTGGCAACATTCATAGCAATGTGCAGTGATTTCTTCTTTGATGAGGCATTGTTAGAAAAAAATTTCCTCGATCTCTCAAAGATACCACTTTGGAATGGTTTTACTCTTTACCTCCCAATTCAATACAATCCTTCTTACAGCTAGTTGATCAATTTTTACAACATTTCCAAGCAAACATTGGACCTTCTATCTCATTGATTGATTTGGTTCATTGTAAACAAGGTCTGAAAGAGAAATTAATGGAATTCATCAGTTGATATCAAGCTTTCAATGTGAAATACAATATCTGATTAAAGATGAGGATTTTTAGAAAGTATTCATTATGAATCTACAACCGAACATACATGATAAAATACTTTTGATGAAATATAGTTCTTTCCAACATCTATGCACAACTTTCTAAGATTACTAACTCTATATCTCTTTTGTTTAAGGAAATTTAAAATCTACATTGATGAAGCTACAACTCTATATCTAATTTGTTTAAAATGGCCTACTTCAAAAAAGAATATCAAGGAACAGATTGACTCTATTGAGTCACAAATATCTCAGTTGGAAAAAGATTATGATTTGTTAAAGGATAAGAATGGAGTAACTAGGACACAAGTAGATAATCTTCATGCACAATTATCCCAATTACAAAACCAAAGAGAAAACATAAAGAAGCAATTTGGTCAATTGAGAGAGGAAGTGAATTTAAGACTTGCCTCAATGTATGGCATGTTAGGGGAGGTAGAAAAGATAGATCAAAAGATGAAGACCCCAAGTGATTTAGAGGAAGTTGAGGAAATGTCCATATAGTATGAGTGTCAGAATCAAATACTTGCCTCAGAATGTGTCGTCTGGACCACAACTATTCAACAACTCAAGGTAATTTACAAATCCATTATCCCATCCAAGTGAGTTGTTAAGAACAATTTTGGTGTACATAGTATTGTAGAGATATTGAGTAGAATGGCAGTACCATTTTGGTTTTCAAGGGTACAATTTTGTAGCTAAGTCAGGGGGAGCACGATTTATATATCTTTTTGTAAGGGTGAGTACATATAGTGTTTTAATTGATACAAAGGTTATCAATCCATTTGTCCTTGATGTTAAATGGGGAGAGAGTCTAAGGGGGAGCATATGTTGCCATCAATGACAAAGGGGGAGATTTTTGGCAATATGTGTTGTCATTGATGTCAACATAGTATACATTGATGTCAACATAATAGATGGGAATGTATAGACAGACTTGTAGAAAGGAATAGTCAGTATGGTCAAGGCAAACCAGTCCGGGAGAAGAGAAAATAGTTTAAGTATGGATCAATTTTGGGCTTGAACATGATGCGAAGGTAAACACTCATATCCTTGCATGATTCCTGCATACACCCATACATCTCATCAATTGGGAGTACTGCACTCAATGGTAAGAAGTAGAAAAGTGTCTAAGGCATTCATAGTGCACATTCTAAGGCAGAGTCAACTTGAGTTGGTCCGTACTTCTCCGCAAAGAAAGATTTTTCCTTGCATCAATTCTAAAGATAGCCTCTTGTATGTATTAACATGATTCATCCAAGGTTTCAGCCTCTCATATATTTAGCATGAAAAGTTACAAAGGATAGCACATCGGCCATCACCCAGATAAAGCAGAGCAATAATCAGGAGATAATGGAATGCTCCGCATTCCTCTTGAAGAGATCTATTTTTCATGTGGTTCTAAGGAATGACTAAGATTTGTATGATATATGCTATGATGAAGTCTCAAGTGCTCTGGTGGTCCACAAAGACAATGCTCAAGTGACATAGACATCACAATGTACTCCAGAGCCTAAATGCACAAGTTAAGTTCTATAGAAATTGAAACATCTATAAATCTATTACCAAAGCTTGTGTGAAGGTAGTATATAGTCCAAGATACATCAAATATGATCCCTTTGTAGATAATTCTCATTTTCTGGTACTGCATCAAAGTTTCATGGCTACAAGTAAAGTTGTAAAGTATAACTGTCCTCTGGAACTCTAAGTACCTAAGTCATTCTTGAATTCCTCTGGAAACTTCAGATAAAGCTGTGTAGATCTAGTAAGTAGCATACATTGATGGCTATGATCATTCTCAAAAGGTTTCAGGCCCTGCAATACACTGTAACATCATATCTTGGGTTGCGAAGCATTACATAAGGTTTGTAAGACCTTGTTCTCTATAGATAGATATATTTCTTGTCTTGTGGATACACATTGTGGTATGATACTTCTTCTGCAAGGAGTATGGATGTTGTTGAGTTTATGTGTGATCGAATCCTTGGTCCGCATTGAGTTTTTGGCTTCTCCACAACAGTTGAAGGATGAACAATCAATAGTTCTAAGCAGTATGAGCTGATTGGTCAAGTACCTCTTGCATGCGGAGGCTCCTAACTAGTTTCTCTAAGTATTAAAGGTATGGAAAGGTGTGTCCTAATGTTCTTCATAATTCCCTGAGGTCCACAACAAGTTTGTTATCACTTTGCATGTGTTCTGGCTGACCAGTGATAAGATACATGTTATATCTAATATTTTTCTAGATGCCAACCTATTCAATGTGTTGCGGAGAATATATATATATATATATATATAGAAGATATAACTCATTTGAAAAGTAATAATGGTGTGAATGGGAATTTAGCATAGTAGAGGAAGATATGAAATGCACAAAATCTATTTGAACATATATTAAGCAAGAATAGCAGACTACACCATCAGTATACAACAGATGTGTTCTCCATAGTTGACCTCATATCTATTTTATAATAGGAGTGAGCTAAGAATTCAAGGAGTAGTAGCTTCCTTGGGTTTTAACCCTAAATCAAAGTTGTAAATCAGAGAGTAGTAGCTTCGTTGGGTTGAATCCATAAAACAAATTTGTAATACCTTTTTGTAGTGAGCATATTATACTGTGAGCTAATCATCACCATGGTTTTTCCCTATTTTAGGGTTTTCCATGTAAAAACACTAGTGTTATGTGTTGACTCTTAATTTGCATGTTTTTCTTCATGTTTTCAAAGTTATTCAGTTTTATCAGTAAACATTTGGTTAAAGTTTTTAAGTGTGATGATTCACCCCCCTCTCAGCACCCCATTGTCTCCAACAGACATTTTTCATATTTCGCTGATAAGGCGATAGAGAGAACTAAAAAGAGAAAAGTCAAAGGTTCATGATGAGGCATTTTTGTTGATAAAGGAAAGAAAAATCTGCTAAGGGGTGATGTTTTGAAAAGATAGAATTCGTCAATAAAGGCAAATTAGCTCCAGTTCAGCAAAGGTGAAAGTTGTCGATAAAGGCAAACAAAGAAAGGGAAGAAAGTATTTAGTCGGCAAATCAGCTAAAGGCTGAACTAGTGAAAAGTTCAAAAATTTGAAAGTTTGTCGATAGGGAAAATTTTCTAACTAAGTAAATGAGCAAAGAATGAAAAGTGCCAACAAGTTTGTGAATGTTTAAGTTTGCCAATAAAGCAATCCAGAATGAGTTTCTTCCAGAGGTTTGGAAAACAACACTTTTGTCAAGAAGGCAAAGATGAGAAGATAATGCTTAGTTCAAAAAATGGAGAGTTCCCAGACAAAGATGGTAAAAGTCATAGTTCAAAAATGAACAAGTTTGTTGATAAAGAAGAAGAAAAGTCAAAGTTCTCAAAGTTATATTTTTGCCGATAAGCAGAAAAGGTCACCAAAAGATAAGGTTCGACAAAAGAGGATTTTTCTGAGAAGGGGCAAAACATAAAGCAAAGGAAAGTTTGGAAAATGGAAAGTTTTCTAATAAGGTAGAAACAATGAAGAAGAATGCAGAGTTAGAAAAAAGCAAAGAATTGTCAATAAGGGCAAAGATGACATAGTTCAAAAATTTCATATTTTGCTGACTAAAGGGTGAAGAAGCTCAATTCCTAAAAGGGTAAGTTTGTTGATAGGAGTTATAAGGAGATGAAAGGGAGAAGTTTGCAGAAGGTCAAAATTGTCAATAAGGCGATAAGGAAGATAGTTTGGCAAATCATCATTTTTTCGATAAAAGGTGATAAGCCTAAAAAGTTTGAGAAATCAAATATTTACCAATAGGGCAAATTAGCCAACCAAGGAGATAGAAAATAATAGTTTGGCAAATTGAAGATTTTCCAATAGAGGCAAAAGATCAATAGTTCGCCATAGGGTGAAGTTGTCGATAGAGTGAAAAAGACAAAGCAACACATGGTTCAGAAAAAGTGAAGTTTGGTGACAAAAATAGGAAAAGAAGAATGTGGTAGAGGGTGACAAACTTTGTAAATACAGAGAATGAAGAGGATTGGCCGGTAAGGAGGAAAACGTATAAATGTACAGTCAGTGGTCAGATGGCTCAAAATAGAAGATATGATCAACACACTAGGAATTTTGTCAATAATTGAAGTGGATAATTCCCTAAATGCATGCCATGATTGCTGGGATACACAAACTAATTTGTACCCATAATTTAATGAGCCTGCAGAACAGTGTTGTGTAGATGGTTGGTACAGTAAAAATCTTCAATGTATAAAGGACAAATTGTAGAAGTCAGTGTTGCAGGTGGCAAGGATGGATTAAAACCTTCCCTCTTTATTGCTTAGAGTAGAATTGGAGTGCAAGAAATCTTTTTCTGATTGTTGACAGAGATTACAAAGCATGGGTTTTTCTACCCCAATGTGCAAATCTTCTAACATATTTGGAGATTGAGTTTAATGCCTGGTGTGGTGTATACTCATTAGCTAAGGGTAGCATTGGGAATCAGTGTAATTAATTAGAATTGAATTGCTATATATGCAGGGTTTGAATTTGTGCTAAGGGTTGGTCATTTTGGCAATTTCTTAGCAGGGTTGTGAGATCCAAGAGGCAGATTAAGAAAAGATATTTTGCAGGATTTATTTATACATGAATCAATCATGAAGTGTATGTAATATAATTCACAAATCTTTGTATCAGATTGTTTATCTCCAATAATCTAGGTGTTTCTCTTAGTAAATTATAATCGCAGTTATAGTTTGTTTTTGCCACATTTAGTGTTATGATTGTAAGCTCTGATTTGATGAATGTGATAATTCTTAATCCATTTCCAAGATTTGTGAATGGTCATTTCAGTACTGCATAGGGAAGAATATGGTATAGTGTGGGATTGTTAAGTATTTTCAGTAATCTGGTATTGTTTTCTTTGCATTTGATTCATCAAGTAGGTAGTTATACACTTCTATGTGATTGTTTTCCTCTGTTTCACATTAGACTATGCAGCCTAATGGATACGCAGCAGTTTGAGTAGCCTTAGATCACCCATCTTCAAAACATAAATTATACATCTTACCTTTAGAATCAGAACTAATCTTTATGCATCCTCATTATGTAGGATTGCATTTATCAGCTATATAGGGGTGATAGAACAACCATCTTTTCTTAGTTCAGTGACAGATTTGGGGCTATGTATTATTCCCTACCTAATATGCCCTAGAAAATTCAAATATCACAAGATAGGGTTAGGGTTTAAGAATTACCATTTAGATTACCTTCACATTGCACCACTCTTGTGCTCTAAATCTGCAATCATAACATAGGAAATATATATACAAAACATAGATATACAAACATACCTCTTGGAATGTTAGTGTTATATAAGATTTCCCTGTATTCAAATTTATAAATGATATTCATATAGATAGATCAACTATTTATTATTATGTAATTAATTCCATTTATTCACTCACTCAACTCAATCATAGTGGGGATGGTATTGAGCAACATGGCAAGACATTGACTGGTCAACAATACCTCCATGCAGGCCCTTACGGGGGGCATGGCAGGTTGTTACTTAGTTCTCCCTCCATATAGGCCCTAATGGGGGGCTTGGCAGGATGTAAGCTGTCAACAAGGCCTCCATAAGGTCCCTTCAAGGAGGTATGGAAGGGGTGTTGATCAGTCTTTCCTCCAAACAAGCCCTTAGGGGGGAATGGTAAGGTTGCCTCCACATTGTCAACTCATCATCCTTCTATGATTGGTGATTCTATGTATATAAATCATAGTAGTATAGACAAATCATTTAATAGGCACTATTCTGACCTGTTATATAATGTTTTAGCAATGCATCCTTTTATGCCTTAGCAGTCTAGAAGACTATGTATAAATATGTTCTTATGCAAATCCAAAGTCTGCTCTTTAATTAAAGAATAGTATTCCTTATAATCTGGTTTGCTGATATAATGAGATTGTTGTCTTTATCTGTATGGTACATTTTATATTCTTCAGAAAATATCTTATTCCCATTTTTGTCATTGTTGACCAATACCAATATCTTCACATAGCATGGGCAAGGTTTAGAGATTTATACATTGGATGGTATATAAGGAAAACTCAATTATATCGAAGGGAAGCTAGACAATGTCCATTGAACAACTAAATTGTTGTATTCTCCCCTTGGTTCACAATATAATTCATCTTATATGATAGTCATTGCACTTTGGTGAATCGTTACCACCTCCTTATCAATCATTGCATGTAATGTCTTGGCAGTCACACCATAAGTGCTGCCTCAAAAACACATTACCTTTTTATAAGGAATGCTTTCTTTTATGAATCAAACCCTTACATCTTTTACTTAGGATTCACTATCCTTTATTTTATATATATATATATATATATATATATATATATATATATATATATATATATATATATATATATATATATATATATATATATATATATATATATATATATATATACATTTATATTTATATTAATAATATTATATAATATTATTTATTAAATATTATAATGTTTGTTAATTATTACGCTGAGAGGCATTCTATAGTCATAGCGGGGTGGGGATGAGAGCACTCTTTTTTTTTCCTAAATTTATAAAAAAAATTAAAATACCAAAAAGGAAATAGAAAATAAAATTAAGAAAATCAAAGGAAAAAAAAAGAAAAAAGAAATTAAAAAGTGTTAAGGAGAAAAAGTTGGAACCAAAAAAGAAATTGGAAAAAATTAAAAAATAAAAAAGAAATTGGAAAAAATAAAAAATAAAAACCAAAAAAGAAATTGGAAACAGTTGGAAGGAGAAAAGGCTAGAGAAAATCGTGAAAACTATGGAACCAAAAAAGAAATTGCAAACCAAAAAAAAATGAGAAAATCAAAGTAACTATGAAAAAGGATATACCTCAACGTACTTTAGATATATTTTTTAAAATATAAATATACTAGTTGTTAGAAGAATTCAAATGGACTATGGAGTGAATATTTTACATGATGTTTAAATCTTTAATTTAAACAATGCCTTAACATCAGGACATCATAGGCTAAGAGAGCAATCTAGGTTTGGTTGTTTATATTTTTAGTTGTTCATCTGGTTTGATTTTAATACCTACTTAGGTATAATACCCCTTGGAATATCCCTCCAAAGTTTAATCTGAGCTCGAAGAGAAGAGGAGTTTGCCCACTCTTTTAGTTGGCCAAAAACGCCCAAAACTTGTTGATAAACCTCTTCCTTTCACCCTAACAACAATCCCTGGCCTAATTTAGGAAAGTTTTAGAGTTTTGTGTTGCTGTTATTTTAGGAACCAACAATTTTAAAGGGGGTAATATTTTTAAAGTATGAAGGATAAATAAGGTAAGACTAAGAGTTTCCTTATAGGGCCACATCATGCATGCAAAAGCATGAAGTTAAGAGTATTCATAATGGTGAATTCAACCTGGTTACACATAGACAAAGCATGAAATATGTTTGACATAATGCCTTAAAGAAATGTCATCTTAAAGAATACAATGATTACAAGATATGCACAAAATGGATTCTACAAGGATGCTCTCAAAATTGATTCCTAACATTGTAAGCTTTGCTTATGTTCTAGGAGTGTGTAGACCTATAGATTTCGAAGAAGAGAGCTTTTCACACTTCAATCACATGAGATACCCTTATTCATTATGGCTACAGAACCAATACAAGCTGTAGGAATTCAGCTGATATAAAGCTATGCCATGGCTAGCATATTACCATAAATATAATGCAAGTTTGGTAAAACTAGCTTCTACACAACAGCCAACAATTGATTTATCGAGGTTCTCAACTGGTTGAGAGAAATAGAGGAATGAAAGACAGGGTAGGTCACCACATATGTGCAAATCCTTGCATCAGGGTACCAAGTTTGGATACGGATTGCCTAAGACCATCAAGTTTATACATAAAAACAAGATTTAATCATAGGGGTTAACACAGTGTGGTTCCCCTAAAGGATCATTTGAACCCAAAATTAATGATTATAGATGGAGGTTGGACAATAAATTTTGAACAATACAGAGGGGCAACAACAATGCAAATTGGAAGCAATTTACAAAGGAAGTGATTAAAACAATTTAACAGACATGCAATGTTGATCTCCTATCATGCAAAGTTTATACAATTTCCTCAACATTTATCATATTTCCAATAAAAATGATCACAAATTCATTAATTTTAATCCACATACCTATGATAAAATTTGCACACGGTGACTGATTCTCGGTAGCCCCAATCTTATACTCCTATCAGACTACATCATAGATCCATTCTTTTCCAAACCCCAAAACCAGATTTTTCACCAAAAATGGCCAAAACAAGAATCTATTTTTCCATGTTTTTCTTTTCCATGGGAAGAAAGAATGTGTTTCCTTTTTCCCTCAAACTTCCTTTTAAAAGATGAGCGTTCAAAACAAAATATAAAAGATAATAAATGCCCACTATAAAAATCAATAATAACTAATAACTCCTTTTAGTCATTTTCTAAAATTAGCCTCCTTAATTTATGAATTGAAAAGAAATAAAAATTTGGAGGATTCCCTCATAAACATGCTATTATTTCAAAAATTAAATAGAAGCAAATGCATAAATTTATTTTCGAAAAGATATTGAAATATTTTAAATATTTAATTAGAAATGCAATAACAAATTTATTTGCGACTAATATGTTAGTATATCAATCAAATTAATTATGAAAAATATATGCAATTATTTTGACACACAAACTCACACACATTAATGCAATTTAGTCTATGTGAAAACTATGTGGTGTGTGCAGATTCGCTTTAGTGCAATTTACCTTTAATTGGCTAGATGCCCTCTGCCTCGATTACTCTCTCTCTCTCTGTTGAGAGTGAGAGTGTATCCCTGTCACACACACAAGTCAAAATTAATCAACAGTCAATTAAATAATAATATTTATATTCATATTTAATTAGTAAAAATAAGGGTTGTGACAAAGCCTCAAACTTTTGATGTTTATAATATTTTAAGGAGATGAGCCTATTTTAAAAAGGTTAGAAATAACTATACAAATGTTAATGTTGGGATTTCTTGTTTATCATGTGATATTAATAAGTTTTTCTAACCAATAATAGAATACCACTTTTCAAGCAACCATAGAATATCTCTAACATATTTAATTTATAAAATATCTCTAACATATTTAATTTATAATTTTTGGTTTATGAATAGTTGAATTCCCCTATTCTTCCAAATAATTGTCTTGGGTACAACTTCTTTTGGATCATATGTAATACCATTTTAATTCATTTTTGGAATGTGAAAAAGCTTCTAACCAATTTGGGGGTTTGCATGTGTGAAAACCATATAATGACAAATCTTTGTTCCTTGTTCATGATTAACAAAAGGAGATCAAGTCAACACTCGGTGTAATCTTCACCTTAGGAGACCGATAATACTAGTGCATCAAATGAAATCACACGATCCTTTTCTAAGAACAAATAATTTTGGTTGTCCTCAAGGATATTATTCTTTGGTGTCCCAATTATATTTAGTTGCTTTTTCTTTAAAAACAATAAGGAAGATGAGGTGACTTGAGCTTACTTGAATTCCCTAATGACATAAGAAATGAGAGTAGAATTCCCTTATGTTGAAGCTTATCCATCACATATTATTTAACCAAAAAAAACATCTTAATCTAATTAGATATGAAGCAAATACCTCGTAAAAGGAGGTGATGACGAAATTTGACTTGAAAGGAGAAAGCTTGAGAGTTTCCATATCCTTAGAACCCAAAATCTCTACATCAAACAAAATGTATGTCATTCTATTCTTCCAATGACAACCATTGATGGGAATATTTAACTCTTGTTACTCTAGATTACATAAGAAATACCAAAAAAATATTAAATTGTATTTTGACATTTCATAACTCAAAATGATTAAAATATTTTTTAAATCCTAACTTCCCCATGCTTATCTAAGGTGCAATGTTGTTTTATTAAAACGGCAAATGGAGTCACATTGGCGGGGAGAAAATTCTGTCTAAAATATGATATTATATGATGGTATGTCATCGTAGACTATAACACCTCTTGGCAAATGCATACAACTTAATGCAATTCTGTACTTTTTAAACATCTCATTGCACATGGCGAGAAACTACGTAGACATGTTATCACAGAATAACATCTCATTGCAGATGGTGAGAAACTATGTATAGACATGTAATGATAGAATGGTATTAATAGCCGACAATATGTCATTGCACTTTGTGAAACTTAATCTCTAAAAAAATTATTGATCTTTTATAAACTTGTTAAACCACTCAACATCAAACACAAACAGAGGACACATGACGTTAGATTACTGTTTTGCTTGGCATATGCTTACTTTTTAAATAGATAATTTATTTTATTTCATAAGCTATTCTAAATCGGGAAGAAAAAACAGACCCCGCCTGTCATTGTCGCATCAAATTCTTGAAATGCGAAAAACTTGTATAATTTATATGCGAAACAAGCTGAAATAACAAACGGTACAATCAATATTATAGTTTAATATGGTTAACAACTCATTACATATAACAGTACATACATTATAGTTTATGAAATGATGTGTTATAGTTTATCAATAACACCATATTATACATAACAATATTAAGCAACTTCATATAAATAGATACGTTGTTATCATCATTTAGATTATCTACAGTAGGTGCACTATCTTCTCTGCAAATATGTGTGACATTTAAATTGGGCCTGAAATAAATAGTAAAACAGATCATTTACCTGGCGAATGCCATGCCAATGAATAACAACATTTTCAGTGGGCATCAAGTTTTCTAACTGGACAACAACGGTATCCCCTTCTCTTGCTCTGATGGTGGGCCCAGGGTATTGTCCATTTATAGAGATGATGTTCACCTGCACGCAATCAGGAGCCCATGTCTGGTAATTTACTTTCCATTTGTGGAAATGCACCTTCCCTTCAGCAGCAAAAGATAACAGTGCCAACAACAAAAACAACACACAGAAAACACTTGGCTCATAAACTACAGAAGTTCTGTCAGCCATTGCAAACAGTCTAGATGATTAGTAAGACCAAAATCTAAAACCACATTGATGGAGCTACACACTTTCTCTCTGTGAGTAGCCCCACTTTATAGTCATTTTAGCAGTGGGAATCCAAAGTGACGGGAACCTTCCGGCCTACCATCTAAAGGAGTCAAGCCATTGAATTTCCGCGTATTTTCTACTTCTTTGGAAATGTTGGACCCTCTCTGTAAAACGTTTTTCACGTCGGCTAATCTCCCTACGCAATTATTCGAAACAATCTGCAGAAGAGACGCCACTTAAAAAAGTTAATGATTTTCATGTTTTAATCGTCAGCGCATCTTGTCGAAATGATGCGGACTTCGCTTTTTCTACTTGACTTTTCTGACAAATTAAGTAATGGTTCTGCCACTAAGAGCTGTCCTCCATTTGTTCATTCGTATAAAGTTCGCTTAGGATCCGCTGTTCAATTTTCACGTGTTCTTATCTTTAAATCTTTACAGGTCATGAAATGGGAAATAATGGGAGATTCATATATTTCTTTTGAAGTGTCAAATTCGGTGCCCCCAAAATAAAAGACAATGTTTAACAAGTTTATTGTTTTGTATAAGAATAATGCGTCCTCGGCAGGCCTGGAATTTGATGGTCTACGGTCCGTTTTTTCAATTATAAACTGTATTTTAAAATTTATTTATAAAATTTCTGAGTGTTTTCGGTTACTATGTATATTTTTATATAATTATATATTTGTAAATATTTGTTATGGATAAAGTTTGATTAGGGCCTTGGTCTTGACTTTGCTAGTGTCAAGGTTGTGTTCCTCTCATGTCACACTATTTCATTCTGAACAAGAGTTGGGCTTGTTTTTCTACCTACAAGCATTTTCTGCCCCTTTAAATGGTCTCAACCTTGTGTAACTTAGCAATTAATTTTTGAGTTGAATGTTCGTTGGTGCATGGCAATGGCATTCCTACTCAAGAGACCCAGGAAGTTTGTCCCCAAGGTGTTCCACAAGGTATGTCCACTGAAACACCCTTGGATATTGTTCTCCCCATTCCAGAATTTGAGAGTACATGTCATTGGTTAAAGAACTTTAATTTAATAGGATATCATGTGGGAAGGGTCTCCCTTAAAAGCATTCTCAAAGACTAGGTCAACAAGCCTTGGGTCCTGTATGGGATTTTCCTTGAAACAATGCAAAAACTTCCCAAAGGTTTTCTTCTCTTTCTCTTTGTTGAAGCCAACCATGTTGAGGCTATCCTCAAGTACAGTATCTGGATTTTTCTTTCATCCTTATGTGCTTTCAAACCCTAGACTAAGGATTAAATCGTCTTGGACAAGAAAATACTTTGTGTCGGCTGAAATTTCTTAGTTCATCCTTGTTGTGCTAGAATTTTTTGACATAAATAGCCTCCTCTTTAGGCACTATTGTTTTTGTCAAACCAATGAAGTTTTCTCAACTTGACCCTACAAGAGGGTTTGTGTAGAAGTGGATCTCTCTAAGGATTTATAGGAGATAATGGACATCTAGATTGGCCAAATGACATATACTCAATGTGTTCTCTATCTTAACATGCCCAAAACTTATTATTAGTGTTAATCCTTTGAACATAAGATCTAGGATTGCCCTTTGGCTTCTCCCTACACTAAGCCTAACACACAACCCACTTCTAGGTCTCTGCTCCCTACAAAAACAGAGGATGGTTGGTCTCAAGTAGTTAGTCACAAAGCCAAGAACTCTAGTAATAGCAGTCCCCTCCTAATCCCTCATTAGGCTCCAAAGGTCAGTCCTCCAAATTAGTTTCAAAACCTCTAGAGATTGCGAAATATATTGTCTCCTCATGGGGAAATGTCTGGTGAGGCAAAATTTTATTGCATGCCGCTAGCAGTGTCAATGCTATCCTCTCCATCAGCCACCATTGCTCACATACTTCACCACCTTCATTTGTGCAGCAAAGGTATTGTAGCTTGTTGGCATAAATGGAAGGAGAATATGAGCCAATGAAGTAATGTCCCACCATTGAGATAGGCAACTTTAATTCAAAAGAAGCATTTATATATAATAGTTACTCAACTCTAGATGAGATGGATAATCAAGAGATTATTATCGACGCTCATTTCTATATTGTGTCTCTTGGAACATTTAAGGTTAGACAAATCTCCCACAAAAGTATTTCATTCATGATGTTTGAGAATATTTTCTAGGTTTGGACATTCTCTATTTATAGGAGGTTAAAATTTCTAATTTTTTGCTTTTAACAATTGTCATGTTATCTCAGCTTCTAGCCACTTTGTGTGTAGTAACCATGAAGCAGGTCGTGGTAGTGTTGTCACCTTTCTCTCTCCTATTTGGCATTAGCACTTAGTTGATCAGGGATGTGATCCCACCAACCGAGCATTGGGTGATAGCACAATACTGTGTTCCACTTTTTGACCTAAGGGGGATGCTCAAAATCAACATTTTGTAGCATTTTTATTTGTGTCAATTGTAGGGAACAAATGACCAAGAATTTAATGATGATGTAAACTAATGTGTTGTGGAATTTTCTATGTAGATTCAATCTATAATATTTTATATTTTTAAAATAATTGTTTCTATCATTTTTATTTAAACCTAATTTGTGCTGTCATAAAGACAATGGAACACATTTTTTGAATTTTCTTGTTCCATGAAAGCGACGACAAATCTAGGAGACATAACCCTAGGAATTTACTCTTGTTTCATAATGTGAGTGAGCAGATTTTTTAAAAATTTCATTCATAGATTTTAGGTGAATGAACAACAATAGATGATGGTATCAAATGACAAACAATCCTTGAATCATCATGCATCCCTTCTCAAACACTCTCGGTCAATGATCCAACAAGTTAGCTCATCCATTTCATGTAGATATTGTGCATAATAAGCACTCTTGATAGGGTATGCACATTACACTTGCCTTAAGGATTTAGATTTAGCAATAATCAACCTCACCTAAAGGATCTCTAACCCATAATAGAGAGAGAGAGAGAGAGAGGTTCAATATAGAGAGAAAGAGAGATAAAGAGAGGAAGAGAGAAGAAGGGAGTTCGGAAGAGAGAAGAATGTATCTATGCATGAAGGGAGCAACAATATTGAGTAAAAAGACTTTAAATTTGCATGGAGTTGAAAGTAACATACTTCATGATGTGCATTCTATGTGATGTTCCTTTTGCAAAAGTTTTACTAAAACGAGATTGAACACAACGAGCTCATGTGACATAGAATGCACACCATTTTTGAGGTCTTAAGATCATTCCCATTTGATCTGCAGATTCAAACAAATCAAAATGTTTTTCCCTTCAAATTTAATATTTTTAAGCAATTAGGACTTGTCAATCTAAAATTGTAGCATGTCTAAATTAAATGTTAATCTATTTGACCTCCAAATTATGCAACGGTGTGAAATTATAAAACTAATGAGGTTCACTAAGTTTGATCGATCTTTGTATCATGTTAGTAGGCTAGATGATAGATAGATAAACATGATGTAGGTGGTGGCCATGCTTATATTTGCAAGACAATGCCTATTAAACGTAGGTGTGAAAATGTCAAATATGAGGCTTGTGATAAGCAAACATACATGCTTCAAATAATATGTGTAGGTGACAACTAATGGAATGCAAGTAAACCTAGCCGCCGTGCATGGACAAGGATCTAGAAAGGTGATACATGCAAATAGAGACTACAGACAAAAAATGAAATCTCACACATTTGAAGTAGCTACTAAGCAAAACATAAAGGCCTTCAAATCCAATAAGATTATGCAAATTAATTCACGACACTTGAAAAAACAAAAATTCACATGGACTATAAAGATACAAGATAATCATCATTCACCATTGCACACCAAGGTGCGATTGCTAGTTTATATAGTTCCTATGGTGCAATGTCGCGGGAGTTTCCAGCACGGTGCTAGAGTGCATAGATGATTGGGCTTGATAATTGATAAAGCGTTATCTTAAAAAAATTGGTGCCTCATGCAGAGCGATCAGTGGTCGAAGTGAACTTTATTCTTGATGACGCCACATCTCATGGTTGCAATTGGGCAATTTGCCCACTTCACCTATTCCCTCTGCAACATCAGTCCCATCCTCATGAAAAAGTGGGCCTCCAAATGACAGTGGAAATCCCATACTCCTTGATTATCAGCTTTAAACCGAATGGCCACATCTCATGGTTGCAATTGGGCAATTTGCCCACTTCACCTATTCCCTCTGCAACATCAGTCCCATCCTCATGAAAAAGTGGGCTTCCAAATGACAGTGGAAATCCCATACTCCTTGATTATCAGCTTTAAACCGAACGGCTGTCCATCCACATGGAAACACAACCACTGTGTTGGGCACTGGAGGATTGACCGTATTGTAGTTTTGACGATCCGTTGTCCGGTCAAATAGGTATGCCCTCTTCATATCCAAGAGTCCAAAAAAGGTGGCCCTGCAGATGCCATGGATGGATCTCTGAATTATTGGTTGTGAGAGTATTCGCATTTGGAAGAATCACATCCACAACGAAGTTTGAAGTGAAGACATACACCCCGTTCATTTCAATGACGTTGGGATTTGGGAGAGGAAAAACGATTTTATATTCACGGTGAGTGTAGACGTCCGGAGGGAGGTCAGTGTCATAGATGTCCTTGATTTTGTATTTCATGGCAGCCAAACAGGAAGTCAGCAAAAACAGCAGCAAAATGTTGTTGATCACCCACTTTATGTATGTATTGATCTTGTTTTGCGTGTTGATAAGGGTCAGTTGCCTATGGGACTAAAGGGAGGGAAGCGCTTCATGTCCTTTGAGAGCCGCAAATTTCTTAGCTAGAGCTTTGCTATAGGCTTAGTTGTTCCATAGTTGTTCCATAGTGGGTTCGTGGGAGATGGCATCATGGGGAAGTTGCTTGAGGGATTGGGAAGATAGTTCAAGACGGGAGGTTGGTTGAGGGAATGGGAAGATAGTTCAAGACGACTAGTCTAGTGGGTGTCTTGGGCTACTTGCTTCTCAGGTTTACCCCTGTCTAGTAGTTTTGAGAAAGGTTTTGGTTCACTATTATCAAGATGGAGTATGCTTCGGTAGAATATACATCCAAATTTTCTACATCCACTGGTTTGCGTAATGCATGTCTACCTCTATAATTGTCATCTTGCATCGTTATATAAAACCAAATGTCAGAAACATGGGAATGACTTAAACAACCTTATTTAGGTGCGAATGGGTTCACCACATAAACAATAGATACATTAACTAGTATTTTGACACTTTATTTATTTTTTAAAATCAATTGATTTAACGAACAAACCTCCTAGTTACAATGGCTTTCATTATAAATTCTACAAAATCATGTATGATGATGTTGGTCATGACGTTTATCAAGTTTATCATGATGGTATAATACTTAGGGTACCAGTGTCAAAGGCAAATGGGGGAAAAGAGATGAGCTCAAGGTTGGTGGCTTCTTGAATATGGAATTGGACATAGTTGAGATGTTGTAAAAGGCCCTTTCTAGTTGTGTTCTTCATTCTCTCTATGGTGCTTCTTTAGTTTTGTCTATCTTTTTGTTTTGGCTATTTGTTAATTCTTGGCTTCATGTTACAACAGTGTTGTGTTTTTTTGTTAGCTTGTAAAGGGTTTATGATGCCTTCAAACCAACTTACCATAATCTAAACAAACCTATGCAAACAAATGTTATTTTTAGAATTTAAAGGAGAAGAATTATGCACTTTAACTTTGGGAACTATGATGAAGAATAATCTAGTGTCACAAGGAATTTGATCACTAATGGTATTGAAATCAATGCTCTTGATCTAGGAAATGTCTCAAGTTTAAAATAGATGTGAAATTCTATGCAAATCAGATCCATGTTGTGCAATATTGATCTCATGCTCCATGGTACTAACTTGATATGTGAAAATAATCTAAATTTTGTGGGATTGATCTAATTAACTATAGATTATTGAAAACAATGTCACCCCTATCTCTACTATTTATTGATATGTAAAAACTCAAGCTATTGAAAATGCCTTAGGGAGATCAATGGATCACAAGTTTCATGTTCTCCTTGGTCAACCCCCTTGATGAGACTGGGTTTTATGGTCATAGAAGAATATTCCAAGAAATAATCAAACTAGATTTTATATTCATTTTAGTGCTCCAAAGAAAAATGTTCCTTGAACGATTTCTCCTTGATAATCAATTTAAATTTTATGAATTAATTTTGTATTAAATGCATTTAAATATCAAGACATAAATAAATTAAACAAATGTGTACCAAGTGGGCTCATAATAGCCAATGAAATAGGCAAAGAGTCAACAAAATTTGGATTTAAATTTTTTAATTTTGGGGGTCAATTTCACATGGTGTGAGAGCAATCTTGCACATCATGGGATTGACCCAAGATGAGTAAATATCAAGGAGGGGAAAGAATATACACGAGTTAGTGCAGTTATAAACATAATAAAGGAATGATAATGGTAAATGTATAGGATACCTACAAATAGGAATGGGGTGTATGGAAGTGCATATAAATGTGGATGGATGGAGGATTGAGAAATGGAATTTAAAAATCACCAACTATTTATGGTTGTAAGTCTTAAGATAAAAGAAACAAATACATCATAAAAAAGGTATTTGCTAGCAAAAATCCTTTTATCATGTGACAACAAGATGTGAAAGACCTTTTAATATTTATACCAAATATTTAATAAAATATTGTAACAGTGAAATTTTTATACTCATACCATTTTCTGTTTAATTTTGTGTCTACGTTATCTTTATGTGATTTCTTCAATGCACAATTACATATTGACAAGTGGCACACTCATGTGCTAGGTTTAGCTCATACCTTGATCCATATCCATTACCATTTCCTCCCACTTACACTTATTCACATACAATTGGCATTCACCTAGATTATTTATTACACTCTCTTCATAAATACCTCAACACATTTTCTCCCTACCTTGAGATTATCATTTCACTTCCTAGGTTCATTTTGTGTCACCTAAGATTGACCTCATGGTGGGGTTATGTGCACAAATATAGGGGACCAAAAAGTGGTCAAAAAATGATTTTGAGTTGAAACAAGTTATAACACAATCATGATATAGAAACCATAATGCACTCTCATTATAACGTGATCATATTATGGTTTGGTAGTAACAAGACTAAGGCTTGGTGACTACCAAGCCATAATGTGAGTGCATTATAATGTGCTCATGTTTTAAATTGCATAAAAGGAAAAAAAATAGTTGTGAGACATTTCTCCCAATTTTCTCCAAAATGTGATTGTCTTATTTTGTGAGCACATTCTAAGCTATTAGGAGCAATTTTATTGAAGGAGTCATGATGTGAGGAGATGCAAGAGGTAAGTTTGTTCAATTTTTAGAAATTTCAATTAAAATAAAATGATTTTATTTTTCATTTATGTTGTTTCATTTTTTATTTTTGAGCAAATTAAAATCCCTCAATGCCTCCGAAGCCTCATCCACTCAATGAAACATGTGATGAAACTCCTTTTGAAGAGCATGCACAAAATAACTACACTCAAACTCCTTCAGTCATTCCAAGGCATCTTTGTGATACCCAAGCAAATATTTTAGGGCAAATTGAACAAAATAAAAAGGAGCTTCAAACATTAGTAGAAACCTTGAAAAATCCAAATGCAACAAGCACACATCAAGAAGCTCTTGCAACGTCCTTGGAATCTATAATATCTCACATAGAATCAATTAGTGGGCAAATAAATACATGTGAAAATCATAGAGAGAATGTTTTCCAATATTATTCAACACAACTATCATATAAACAAGTGAAAAATAAAAAATAATAAAAACTTATTTGTGTTTTATTTGTAGACCCTAGAACTAATGAGCCCATGCATAAAAATTGTAAAATATTTCCTATTCATTGGTGCCAATAACAAGGAATAAATGATAACTTGTAGGATAGGTTATGGATGGATTTTGACCATGCCCATGTAACAATAATGAAGTGCTTCAATATTTCTTAAGGAAACTCTATTGCGAGTTAATCCTCAAAGAAATTCTAAATTATTTTGATGTGTGATTTCTAGGATAGAGGTAAAGGCTCTACACAAGATAGAGAGGGGGCACATTATGTCCAAGGCTAGCCAATGAGACCCTTTGCCTACCCATCTATTCAACATATCACAATCCCCTCTATTGTGAAGGAGATTATTTAAGTGGAGACCCTACAAATCCATTTGTTCACTCACATAGATCTTGTTACATTATAGCAATCTTCTAAATCACAAAGTGATGAGGGTGAGCCTTCTAGGTGTTAACTCTCACCATTAATTTATCATGCTTTTGGATCTACATGTGATTATGGGTTAGAAGATTTTTTAATGAGTTATATAGTAGAGGATGTACATGGTCATGGCACTAGTACACATATTGAAGAAGATGCTACACACTTTGAAGAGTATGCCGCACAGGGTGTGGCACATGATACATCTATATTCGATAGTATGGTCTTGACTGATGACTTGCTAGATATGACATTTGGTATTGACCGACAAGTAAGTTTTAATAATGCTATGCAATTTAGTATATTTCCTATAAAAAATTACAATTAACTATATAAATCCATTATGAGTGAAAATTTATGTAAGAAATTATATGTACTATAAATTTTCATGGTCAAAGTATGTATCCTACATCTGTTGGCCCCCTTCATCACATGTTTATGTGGGCATGTCAAGTCCAAATGTATGTAATTTGTAACAAAATAGTAAATATACTACATGTGAATTTTTTATCATATATCAATGGTAATCTTAAAATCATAATTTGATCTGATAAACAAGTAAATGTTGGACCTCTAACATCAAGACACATTGGTGGTATTAGTCAACTATCAATTTTCACTAAGGTAAGTTTTACTATGTTTACTCATTATGTATTTAAATAATGTTATGTAGATTTAGGTAAAATAACATTGTTCCTATTTTTAGTTGATGATATTAGTACAAAACCCTCCTGATAATCATGGAACAATGGAGATGGGCATTGCTATAGATATTCTATTTTCAATGCCTTTGACATAGGTATGAGACAATAATATAAGTGTCATTATGTATTTGTTGTTTATCTAACATCATTTAGTGCAAATAAATTATATTCATCTTTAGTCTAATTTACTTCTTCATGCTTTCCATAGGAGGAGGTCACAACATCACTCATGGACTTGCCCCTTAGGTGGATGTTGAGAAGCAGATGATGATTGAGGAGGATCATCGGCTTGTGATAAGTGATTATTTACTTATGTCATTGTATATTTCATATTTTCTATATTAATGTGTATATTGTTTAATTATATTAATAGATGGAGGTCAAAAAATTATTAAGACAAGGAGGTCCATTCGATGGAGGAGAGAGGTCAATTATCATATTGGTTCTCCATCTTCTCAGTAGAGCAAGAGTCATCGATTGTTCCATAACAATCCATAGTTTCTATATTTGGATTTTTTTTTGTATGTATTCATAAAATGTAGGTGTAGATGTGTATTTTTCCAATGTATATCATTGTACATGACTATATGGTTGTGTATGCATGCATTGGTATTTTACCAATATATATCATTGTATGCCTATATGGCTTTGTTTATACATTCATCATATGCCTATGTGACATTGTAGGACTTATGACACCATATGACATTTTCATGAAAAATTATGTATACATTATAGACTATATTGAGATCAATATATAAGTATTTTGTATGTATTCATGACTTATATGGTTTAAATTGTTTGAGTGGTATAAATAATAAGGATTAAGATTAAACTTCTTGTTAGGAGTGACCATACATGTTTTAAATGGTTTTAATGCTCACTTAAAAATTAAGATTGTTTTAAATGGTTTTAACACTCACTTCAAACTAATAATTGTTATTAGACATCCCTAATCAATGTACTCATGTTAATGATAATATTCCCCTTTTGTAAGATAACTCTTCTTGTCATGAGATTTTTTGTAATATATGGTCTCAAGGAATTTCTACTAATGAAAAATGTAAGAAGGAACAAATTAAAAATGAAGCATCACCTTGAATCAAACCTCCTTAGATGGAACCCTTACAAACATAAATTGTTAATTTTTTTTTTAAAATGTGATTTTAAGAAAAAATTAGGATGTCCCACAAGTGTGACACACTATAGTGGGATCACTTATGAATTATACCTCTAATAAGTGTTGCCTATCCTAGAAGAGTAGATACACAGCGTGGTCAATTGATGCATGTGTGTGGTTAGCTAGTTGGATGTTGGTTGAGGATGCACCTAATAGCTGCAAGTATAAAGAATCAAATAATCGATGGTCATTATAGTTGAGAAATAATGTTTATTACTCATACTCCACATGTGATATAGATAGTTAGAGGCATGTCGATAAATAAATTTTAGGATGGTTATTTCTAGTAGTGTTAGAAAAGGCAATAAATTCATATTGCAAGAGGTAATGAAAGAAGGAACTAGATGTGCATGAGTGACAAGTGTCGCTCATAGAGGAATGTAGAGTAAAGGGCTAGGTATCAAAAGGATGCATACACATGCCGATATAGGTTGATCAATACCAAGAGACAAGTGATTTAGTTTATAAAGTAGTAGGGTGAGCAGGATTTATAGATGTTCCAAATGATTTGTTTATTTGGAACATCACCATTCCTCCCCCAAATCCCAACTCTGTCGAAGGGAACGACGTGTACATCTTCACATCGAACTCTGTTGTGGATGTGATTCTTCAAAATGTAAGCGCACTCACTGCCAACAATTCAGAGATCCATCCATGGCATCTGCATGGGCATAATTTCTGGATTCTTGAATATGGAGAGGGCGTGTTAGACCCAGTAAAGGACCCTCTGAACTACAACACAGTCAATCTTACGTTGCGCAATACTGTGGTAGTCTTTCCATATGGATGAACAGCCATTCGGTTTAAAGCCGATAATCCAGGACTATGGGCATTCCACTGCCATTTGGAGGCCCTCTTTTTCATGGGGATGGGAGTGGTGCTTGCAGAGGGAATAGAGAAAGTCGGGAACTTGCCTAATGCAGTCATGGGATGTGGCCTCACCAAGAATAAATTCAGATTCATCACTGATCCGTCTGTTTGAGGCACCCATTTTTTTAAGATAATGGGTTTATCAATTATCAAGCTTTGTAGGCTGGGCTTAACCAGCACACTCTAAGCTTTGACTTAGGTGTGGCTGGTGGGCCCTCTCCAACTCCCGTTCTGTTTGTCCAGACTCCAAAACATTTCCGTTAAGAACAACACATCACCTGCAGGTTTGAACTAACCGTGACCGCCACCTGCTACGTAACGCCCGCGGTTACGTATAATTTGAATTTCAATATCTCTCCCCTCCCGCTCAGTTAAGTTCAATCTCACAGGCTTTGTTTTTGTGGGTGCACTTGGACTGTGAACTGTTCACCAAATGTGTCAAAGAAATGCGGCGTCATGAAATACCATGAATACCATGATCGCAGGATATGCACAAAATGGATTTATTGAAAAGCCTTCAGAAACTATCAAGCAAATGCAATTGGTAGGTGTAAAGCCAAACTCCGCAACCTTTCCCAGCATCCTCCCTTGTGATGCAAGATCCAATCTATGGGATCGTTTTATATCACATGATTTAAAGAACCATTACTATATTGCCCACTTCTATAATGTTTTCTTATAATCATAAAGTTGTCAAATGCATTTGCATGAGATGAACAATTAAAGTTCATTATTCTAGATTCTTTCCAGAAAAAAAACTATTTTTCTTGTTTTCATTGTATAAAAATATGTATGCTAATGATAATATTTAATTTTTGAATCAACTAAAAATAAATTGTTAGCCAAGACTTATAAGTCTTTGGACATTATGAAATGAATCCCTTATTATTAAATTTTGACATGAATCAAGTACAAGAATTCAATATTCTTAATGCAGTTGTGATTAAGGATTGTAAACAAACATTAAATGTGGCATATGGAATTTAGTCTTCACTAACATTTGTTAGATATGTGACTAGTGCAAAATTATTCAATTCCTATCTTACCAAATGGAATTTAACTTTACTATCATTTGTTAGGTTTGCACAAGTGTATAAAGTAGTCAATTTGACCATATTATGAATATAATTATAATATTCCTTTCAAACCTATGATGTCTTCCATTGTGTTTCTCTAAAATTCCCCTCATCCTTTGAGTTCCTCTTGTTTTAAACCTTATTATCACTCCAAACACTTATGAAATGCCCTATGTAGCTCTCTCCTAACAACCTTTAAACCATCATCTCATTAATATTAATTTATAAATCTCATCATGCACAATTTTGTAATGCCACGAATGTGCAATTAGAATGCGATATAAATCATTATTTTATTTTTATAGCTACAAATGTTATTGTCTTCTCTCTAACATCAATCTATAAACCTCATTATGAGAGTTTTACAAGTGCCGTGCATAACCACTAATTACAACATAAACACACTTGTAATTTTTTTATTTACTTCTTCATTATAAATTATAGTGGTTTCTTTCTAATTGAAACCAAATTAAATTAAAAAATATTCACAAATTCATAAATATATTAGTTATCTCATCAAGCAAAGGGATGTGAAACAACATTAGAAATATCTAACCATAAATGACACAAAATCTACATACACTTGTATAAAATTGACATATTGAATCTAGAATGTGTAATTAAATGCTTAACCTAACATAGGCAAAAGACAAAATGATTAATTGAAACAAAAGAACTATACAAAATGGCAAGGGTAATTGTGAGCCCTCCTCTCCCATTTCCTACTGCTCAAGCATCATTCCATTTACTTGAAGTATTCCTCACCATTTGTTTTTCACTCTTTCTCCACCACCTCCTCCAACTTTTAATTTCATACATATGTAGGTTTTATGAAAACATATCAATAAACATCCATGTTATCATAAAACAAGTCTTTGATAGATACCCCAATAGTATATATAAGTAGTGATCTCCATTGCACTCTATGCATCTAATTTTATGAAGCCAACATCATAGTCTAGATTGCCAAATACTCAAAACAAAAACAAAATCATTTTATTTTCTAGTAACTAAAAATACAACCTTATTCCTTCATTATTAGTGCAAGTCTGACATGGTGCACATTATTATAGTGTGAGCCTATGTTTAAGATCACTTCATTTAGCATCACCAATAATCTCCACAAGAACATTCTCCTAGCCTTAATAGGTCATCTCCCCTAAATCAGTATATTTTTAGGATCCAAATAAAAAAGCAATATAGCTGTAAATACTCTTAAGCCTATATTCATATGTGATTTACAGCACCAAGAAAATACATCCAGACAACCACCACAGGTTTAATTAGCATCTTAATGATAAAGTTTAGGGTGATAGCCAGCACAAGCAAGAAGGTCAACCAAACACACATAATGATCAATTGTAGGTGTGATGCAATAAGGGTTACTCATGTGATTGAAGCATGTGCAACCCTCATCCACTAAACCTGCATGGCTGCATGCACATAGAACAAAAGCAAAGCGTATAATGTCAAGATATGTTCGAGTTATTAAATGATTTTGAAAACATCCTTGCAAAATTCAATTTGTGCATATCTCGGAATCAATGCATTCCATGAGACCACATTTCTTTGTGACATTTTGTCAAAAAATTCAGGGTCCTTATCTATGCTTCCACATTTTCCATACATGTCTACCAGCTCTTTGTCTATGCTTCCACATTTTCCATAAATGTCTACTAGAACATTTCCAACTATAATATCTAACAAAAATTCCCCTTCCATTATGGATGCCCATTTCTCGTTCAAAGCTCCCATTTTGGGACAGGAAGGGAGGATGCTGGCTTTACAACCGCCAATTTCATTTTCTTGAAAGTTTCTAAAGCCTTGTCAACAATCCATTTTCTGCATATACTGTAATAATGGCACTTCATTTTCTGCATATACTGTAATTTGTGCATATAATGTCAAACAGTTCACGTACCTTGTCTATGGTTTCACATTTTGCATACATATCTACTAGAGCAGTAGCAACTATAACATTTGACAAAACTCACCTATCCTTTACGCTTTGATGGATGCCCATACCCTGTTCCAAATCTCCCACTTGGCACAGGCAGGGACGATGCTGGCAAAGGTTGCGGAGTTTGGCTTTACACCTGCCAATTGCATTTACTTGATAGTTTCTAAAGCCTTTTCAATAAATCCATTTTGTGCATATCCTGCGATCATGGTATTCATGGTATTTCATGACACCGTATTTCTTTGATGCATTTGGTGAACAGTTCACAGTCCAAGTGCACCCACAAAAACAAACCCGTGAGATTGGACTTAACTGAGTGGGAGGGGAGAGGTATTGAAATTCAAATTATCCGTAACCGCGGGCGTTACGCAACAAGTGGGGGTCACGGTTAGTTCAAACCTGCAGGTGATGTGTTGTACTTAACGGAAATGTTTTGGAATCTGGACAAACAGAACGGGAGTTGGAGAGGGCCCACCAGCCACACCTAAGTCAAAGCTTAGAGTGTGTTGGTTAAGCCCAGTCAGCTTTGTATTACTCTATTTAAATTTTACATTGTTTAACAATCAAAATTTTACACCTCATTCAAATGGTAAATAATTGTCCTATTTTTATTGGCCAAAATTTACCTTTGATCATAAATATGGTTTAAGAATACCTTCCATACACCCTCTACTTGAAACTCCTCTGATCTTTAACTATGAGAACTATATAAACTATAACACTTGCACTTGAAACTCTTTTAATATTTAATAATAAGAACTACATAAACTATAGCACTTGAAACTCTTCTAATATTTAGCTATAAGAACTATATAAACTATAACACTTGCACCTAGAATTCTTCTAATATTTAACTATAAGAACTATATAAACTATAGCACTTGCACATGTAGTTTTAAAAGGTGCAATGGACGTGTTCATAGGAAATTTAAGGGAATGTATAAATAAATGGCATATTTTTTTTATTAATTTAATATTTGATTATTAATTAGTTAATTAAGTTTAATATTATTTTTATATAATATTAATCATGTAAATAGAGATAAATATTGTATATTTAACTATTTGTACAATTTATTTATTTTTGTAATATAGTCATTTTAATAATACATTCTTAGTGGGACATTTTTTAATACTAAAGATTTTCCTAACTTCCTAAACTTGCTATATATAACAACATAACATTCCATATGATATGAAAGAAAATTTTCTTTCACTACAATGAGAAAACCAAATCAATAATATCTACATGAAAATAGTAAGTAATAATGTTAAAAAAATATGATAAATTATTCAAATTACAAATCCATAACTATTTATAATACATCAATCAAATTCTTATACAAGTAGATTACCTAATTATACAAAATGTAAAAAGAAATAAATTAAAAATGAAGCAAATAATTGAAAGTTGATGATAGGCATTGGAACATTAAATTATTGTATATGATTTTCAAATATACGCTTCTTTTATATAAGTAATGATATATAAATAGAAATACAACATAAACATAAATCTTTTTATTTTTGTTCGCTTTAATATTTCTTTGTTTTAGTTTTATTTATATTTTAATGTTAAAATTGTTGAAATTCTTAAAAAAGTAAAATTGTGATAGCTTAAACAACCTTTATTTCATTCTTAAAAGTTGTTAGGTTATTCAAGTTATTTAAGTTAAGAATATGATGGAAAGATGTCCTTCACCACAAGAAATAATTAAATATGCGTTTTTCAATTTCAAATCTTTTATATATTTCACTAGACGATGTGCATGCAATCCATGTTCTATGGAATGAACCTACACCTGACAAGTTTGGAAATTTGTACACTAAATTTGTTCACGGTCGCTATAAATGATAACATTGACGGCGAAATGAGAGAATTCAATTGGCCATGTTTTTTTCAAACTGCTAATACATATGTGAATTTATTGCAAAATTTTGACTTTAACCAAGTCTACGTTCTTCGGATGATGCCATAACATAGATAGCACTAGATTGTACTACACAAGAAGGGTTTGTACCACTTTTGAAAACATGTTTAAGAAATCTTGAAAAGAAAGATGGGTTACTGTAGTTAATACCAAGTTATGCAAAATTAGTATTGTTTACAAAGATAAAAACAAAGTAAATATGAATTACCTGCTCTACAAAGGGCGTTGGAGGGGTAGACATGAGAGTTTCCATCCTGCTCTCCAAGCTTAATTTAGTGGGTTCAAACATGTACATCTCAGCTTTGAAATATAGAGTAGGGTGTTCCTCCTCCAACTCAGTGTCATTTTGTTGGGGGCATTGTTAGTAGTATCTGATTTGATACTGGGGCATGATCATAGAACTAGATCACTCTACTTAAATAATATCTTGTTTAATGGTCAAACAATCAATAACAATTTTACACCTCATCCACGTCAAAAAGTAGTAAATATTTATCTAATTTTAATTGGCTAAAATTGACCTTTGACTATTGAATTAGGTGATGTTTAAGAATAATAATCCATAATAGCATCGAAACACCCATCTAACATGTTGAATTGCTTATCAACGTCTTTAAAGTCTTAATATTGACATCTAGATATACCATATTACTTAACTCCCTCAACTGCTCACATTCCAAGAATGACAAGCACCCACAATCTCAATTTGAATCATGTTAAATCAAAAGCACAAAAGAAAGACTAATGTTATTACTTATTATTTAATAAGTAATTATACATATATTTCACACATGGCTTTAAGCCACCTTAGGTGGTTATGTGTCGACTTGGAGAGTCCATCAAACTCATCCAAGATACATGTCAACAGTCATTTGCCACCTCTAGTTGAGTGTTGTAGTCGACTTCTAAATCGACTCAACCTCTTCGCCTATTTATGTACACCTTTTTGTTCATAGAACACACCAATTATGTGATTATCATATGGTATCAGTGTGGTTCTAGTCTAAGCTCATTTGTTGGTTCGTGAAGGGCATTAAAATTTGCCATGGAAGAAACTCCTTTGTGGGAGTGGCGAGTTTGTGTGTAGGCTGTCTTGGAGGTGTAAATATTTTGTTTGGTGCTCACTCGCTATGTGTTGGAAACCCCCTATTTGAGGTTTGAAGGCACAGTTTGACTGTCAAAAGAGGCCGCGTAAAGGGCATTTTTGGTAGCAGTTGGAGGCCATGATTCTTCTATTTGGCTTGCTAAGGGTTGATCAGGTCGAAGAAACCCTTGCTTTCCCTGCGATTTCTCTGGTTCAAACCTCCTAGTGGTGCTTGTGGACTGCACAGGCCCGTCACTCAACTTTGCCCTTCCTTAGCATTTTGTGGGTGTTTTTAGGCTAAGATCTTTGTTTTAATGTAGCTCGTGGCTTTGTTTTTCTAAGCCGCCAGCATTTTGTTTTGTGGCCCCCAATGTTTGACATTTCTCGGTGCAATTTTTGGAGGTTTCTGTCTTACCTGAAACCACACATTGAATCTGCCTACTCATCGGAGTTCATCCAATCATCCAAGCTGTGGTCTTCTATCCAGGCTGAGGGGTAACTACTCGCACCTTTAATGTTGGTCACAACCATTCATCTGTGAACCGTTCCTAGATCTTCACTCAGTTTACAGTGCTTGGAGAGTTCAGGCCACTTCTGTCAACATTGCTCAAGGATCACTATTTATCGCAGGTGGCACTACTTAGAAGAGATCTGCGCAGGTTTGAATATAGTGTGGTAACCTTTCACACATCTGAGTAAAGGTCGAATAGTTAGCTCTCTGGTCGTCACGTTAAAAATCTTCCCTCGCCAAGATTTTATTTCTTCCAAAGTGCAACACCTCCATCATTCTTTCGCCCCTGCCAAACCTGGTCACTGCCATAGCCTCTATTTTGGCCACCCCTACTTTTTTGGTTTGGGCTTTTTTACTCTAATCCACCCCTTAACTTGGGCGGCCATTTTGCCCTAATTTTGTTCATCAAAATAGCATTTAAAATTTATTTTTTAATAGGTATTTAAAACTATGTTATTACGCCGAGAGGCGTTTCTACAGTCACAGTAGGAGTGGAGTTGAAGAGCGCAAAAATTCTTTAGATTCCGTGTAATTTTATAAGATTCCAATTTAAAAAAAACAAAAAAAAAAATATTCCATTCTACCTATATTTAAAATATAATGGAGAGAGCTCTTTTTTATGGAGTTTAAAATTAATGCGTCAGTTACAAATTAAATGTGCCAATTTCAATTTATGGCGTCAGTTACATACTCTCCAAAAAAACAAAAATTAAATAAAATTAGTATTTTAACCAATATAGGGTATTTTAAGTATAACTAAAAAATTAATTTTTTTAGCACAAAAATTAAAAAAGAAAAACTAAAACCCTATTAAAATTAAAATATGTTTGCATATAACATACATTATTATTCTAACCAATATAAGGTATTTTAAATATAACTTAAAAAATTAATACACAAAAAAAAAAAATTTCAGCACAAAAATAAAACAGAAAAATCAAACCCCATTAAAATTAAAATATGTTTGCATACAACCTACAGTATTTTAATAGTGTATTTTAAATATAAATAAAAAAATTAATACACAAAAACAAATAGTTTTTTCAGCACAAAAATAAAACAGAAAAACCATAACCCCATTAAAATTTCCCCTTTTTTATGAAAGAAACTTAACTCTTCCAAAAGGATAAATCAGAGACAATCATTTGCTCCTTCTAGCTTAGAAATCATGCATGCAAAGGGTTGTATGCTTGGAAAATCTTTAAGTTATTATAGAAAAACTCATTTTTGCTCCTTCTAACTCTAGAAATCCTACATGCAGAGGGTTGTATGCTTGGAAAATCCTTAAGTTATTATAGAAAAACTCATCTGCATGCAAAAAAAAATTATTATTTTGAGTTAGATAAATAAATATATTTTAAGATATTACTTAAAACATGGGAGAGATGACATATTCAGATCTTCTTTAGTATCTTTTCAGAGCTTCTTCCCTAGAGAAAAGAATAGAGAAAAGGCAAAAAAATAAAAATGAAATGAATACATTTATTTTAGTAAGTCTTAGAAAACCATTTCTTTCTAATAAATAAATCTACACCTTAAAAATAGGTAACAATTTTCTATTTGGTGGATTGATTTATTATAACATGTCTTTTTAAATTAATTTAAGAGTGAGTGATAACATTTAAATTTATATTTTAAAATGATTTTTTTTTTAAAAAATCTCAATATACAATCATATTCCTAAATTTTAGTTAGTATAACATGCCTTTCTAAATTAATTTAAGACTGAGTGATAACATTTGAATTTATATTTAAAAATAATTTAAAAAAAAAAAAATCAATATACAATTATATCCCTAAATTTTAGTTTATGGAGAATGAATTATTATGACATGCTTTTTAAAATAATTTTAAATAATTTTTATTTAATGAAAATACTATTAAGGTAAGTCACCATGGAGAACAAATGAAATGAGTGTCTTTGGTTGATGTAATAAATTTTTTGTTGTTTATTTTTATTTAAAATTATTATTTATTTAATATAACAAAAATATATATTCTTGGATGATATTTAATTTAATTTTTCTCTTTCTATGCAAGCTTATATATGGTTGATTTTATTATTTTATTATTTTATTATTGTGAAACGAAATAAAGAAGTATTTAATTAATTATTAATTAAATTAAAGCTATATATTTTTTAAAATTTATAATTAAAATTGAGTTTAATTTTTTGCCTAATCACTCCAAGGTGTCATGGAGTTACCATATATGCATGTGTATGGGTGGGTATTACATAGGTGCACCAAGGATGAAGAATCTGATTTTGGAGTTGTGGGAGATGACATTTTGAATTGATTTTTTATTTTGGAGTGGTTGATGAGGTCTTTAATGATGGGTGATGATATTATTATGATGGAATTATAATTTTGATTAAAATTATAATTAGGGTTAGGGTTACAAATTGGGTTAGAATTACAATTAGGGTTATAGTTAAATTTAGGGTTATAGTTAGGTTTAAAATTAAGGTTGAATTAGCATATATTTCTATAAAGATAAATATGCTAACCTTGACACTAATTAAAATCCTTACTATAACCCTAACCATACATGGAACCCTAACCCTATTAAGGTTAGGGTCAAGGTTAAAATCAGGGTTATTATTGGCCTAAATGTTAGGGTTATCGTTAGAATTAGAATTAGGGTTACGGTTTGAGTAAGAATTAGTGTTAGAATTATGGTTAGGGTTAAAATTAGGATTAGGGTAAGGGTTAGGATTATAATTAGGGTTAGGTTTTGGGTTAGGATTAGAATTAGGATTACGACTGTAATTAGGGTTAATGTTAGAATTAGAATTAGGGTTAGGCTTACAATTAGGGTTAAGTTTAGTATTAAGGTTAGGGTTTGGGTTTTAATTACGGTCAGGCTTAGGGTTACAATTGAGGTTAGGGTTAGGGTTTCAATTAGGATCAGGCTTAGGGTTAGAATTGAGGTTAGGGTTAGAATTAGAGTTAGGGTTACTAAATTAGGGTTAGCATTAGAGTTATAATTAGGGTTAGGGTTAGGGCTAGAGTTAGGGTTACAATTAGAGTTACGGTTAGGGTTATGATTAGAGTTACAATTAGGGTTAGGGTTGGAATTGTAGATAGAAATAGGGTTAGAATCTGGGTTATAGTTTAAAGAAGGGTGACAATTAGAATAAGAATGAAGGTAAAAAATAGGGTTAGGGTTATAATAAGGGTTAGGGTGAGATTTAAAGTTACGATTAGAATTAATGTTAGGGTTAGGGTTACAATTAGGTTTGATTAGGGTTATAATTAGGGTTGTGGGGTTAGGGTTAGAGTTAGAAATAGAATTAGGGTTACTAAATTAGGGTAAGCATTAGAGTTACGGTTACGGTTACGGTTAGGGCTAGGGCTAGAGTTAGGATTAGAATTCAAGTTAGGGTTAGCGTTAAAATCATAGTTAGAATTAGGATTAAGGTAAGGGTTAGAATCAGGGTTATTATTAGATTTAGGGTTAGCGTTAGGGTTAGATTTAGGATTAGTGTTCTTATTAGAATTAGAGTTTGTGTGTTACTATTAGAATTAGGGTAAGAATTAGAGTTACACTTAGGGTTCAAATTAGAGTTAGGGTTAGAGTTCAATTAAGGTAAAGATTAGTTTTAAGGGTATGGTTAGGGTTTGAATTATAATCAAGCTTAGGGTTAGAGTTAGGGTTTAAAATTAGAATTAGGGATACAATTATGGTTAGAATTACAAATAGGGTTAGAACTAGGGTTTATATACGCTTATGATTAGGGTTAGACTTAGGGTCAAGCTTCATGTTAAGATTAGAATTAGAATCAAGGTTAGTATTAAGGTTTGGGTTATTTTTAGAATTAGGGTTAAGATTCAACATCGAGATTAAAATATTCCTTAAAAATAGGTGTACCCTAATTCTAAATCTAACCCTAATTACACCAAGAAGCGTTTCTACACTCACAACATGGATGGAGAACAAGAGCTGAAAGATTATGATTCCATGTAATTTTATAAGATTCCAATAAAAAAAAAGGATATAAGATTCTAATCAAAATATATAGACCAGATGGAAAACTAATAATAATAATATATGTGAGAGTAACACTCTCTGCCTAATAATTTTTTTATATATGTGAGAGTAACACTCTCTGCCTAATAATTTTCTTTTTAATTAATCATCCCCTCAGGAAATCATACGAACATGGATTGCCCTTCTTCACCACCATACTAAGCAAACAAATTCCTGCATTTCCTCTACTATGTGAAAAGCCAATCTTCACAACGAAGCAAAACATGGATACAAAATTAGCAGATTACGAATTACCCAATGTCATTGGCATCGGAACCGTCGGCAAAATTTACTTTGCAATAAACATGTATAGCAATGAAATGTGCAATTGATAGAGGAAAGTAATCTTCATTCAAACCCCAACTCTAGCTCTAATTATGACAAGTTATTTGATCTATACATTACACTTATCATATATTTATATGAACATAACAATAACCCTAATTAGATTAAAACCATAACCTTAATATTATAATATAGGTTAGATATATAATTATAATAATATAGTTCTAATTAGGCTTGCCATTGCCGATGCTACTAGCATACCTATATTTAAAAAATATATCTAAAGTACGCCGAGAGATATCCTTCTCGAGGCGCCTATTTTTTATATCAATTTACCACACATAGGTGGAAATAGGCACCTCGAGAAGGATATCTCTCGGCGTACTTTAGATATATTTTTTAAATATATGTATGCTAGTTAAAATATATTCAAAAATTATAAATGCATTTTAAGGATTATTGGTTTTTAATAAACTCTTGTATCTTCACTGGATGAAGATGAAGGGTGAGGCCCGAGTTTGTAGGAGGCCAATTCCCCCTCACAATCAAAACCTTTGTAATCTTCACTCCATGTTGATTTCAATGAGTGGTTGGACAACTAGGCTCATCTTGTTAGAGAGAATTTTTTTAGTTGTTTTGTGCAAATGTATTAAAATATGCCATTTACATGAACTTGATTGTGTCATAACTTTTGATCGGTAGCTCAAAATTGAGCACCATTTTTTGCAAAAGTTAATATTTTTAATTTCCCATGCATTGGTCTTATTTGCATTGTAAAACACACTAAGTTATAAAGTGCCACAAATCTCGCAGGGCGCCTAAGGCTTCCAAAGAATCTTCAAAGTAGGACTTCATTCTAGCCACATGGCATGCAATTTTTCACATTTCTCTCTTTTTGCAAGAATTTTTTTTCCTACAGGGTTTTCTTTGTTTCTCCACCTTATGAGAGATGTATTTGTACATGGGTACCTCATCAAGCCTAGTAGCCAAAACCCATCTTTATTGTGCCCACCTAAGTTGTTCTAAGGGGAGTGTTAGTGTAGAAATACTAATGCTATTACTTATTATTTAATAAGTAATTATACATATATTTCACACATGACTTCAAGCCACCTTAGGTGGTTATGTGTCAACTTGGAGAGTCCATCAAACTCATCCAAGATACATGTCGACAGTCATTTTCCACCTTTAGTTGTGTTGTAGTTGACTTCTGAGTCAACTCAGCCTCTTCACCTATTTATGTACACCTTATTATTCATACAACACATTGATTATGTGATTATCTAACTAATCATATTTCATGTGATTTGTTGTTGTTTGCTCCATTTTGTGATCAGCACTTTGATTAGTCGACCCTACTTTCTAACATGTTCATCATGACCATTTTTTTTACCATAGGCACAATTTACCTTCTCCTTCTTAGGTTTGTCACATTTGAAAGAAGAGTTCTCATTAGCTACATTAGAGGTAGCTAGTTTCTTATCTTGTTTCTTCTCTCCTTGGTTCTTTTGTTTCTTATTCTTCTTTACATACCCTTTATGATCTTTAGTGCTCTGATTTATAGCCAAGGTGTGAGATTTAGAGGGCTTAATTGTACCTATTTGAACTAAATTATCCTTTTCCCTTGTGAGTTCAGTGTAAAACTTATCTAAAGAAAGAATTTTGAATGTGGTCCCTAAGGCACATTTAGTGGCATGAAATGTAGAAACAAACATTTAATACTTAGCACCAAGTTTAGAAAGAATACTTAAGATTGATTAAGAATCTTTCTTCTCAATTCCACATTGTTTTTATTGCAACCTTATGGCCTTTAGTTTAGTGAATAAGTCTTGAATAGTATCAAAACTAGAAGGACTTAGATGTACTCTTATTTTATCTTACATACCAAAGATGTTTTCCAAAGTGGTCCATACATCATTTGGTGCAGAAACAGATTCAATATAAAAAATTAAATCTAGAGATACAGACATACACAAGGTTCCAAATGCTTCATCACACATATTGAACCATTTTGGCTTTTCTGCAATTAAGGTTGGTTATGTTTCAAGCCCCATTGTTACCCTATACAACCCTTTCTTCTTAAGATAGATTGTCATTTTTTATTTCCAATCAATAGTTATATGGAGTTAAAATAGGAATTGTTGTTTGATCCATCTTATGCAAAAAAGAAGATTGTAGTTTGAAGTTGTTGTGCAGAAAAAGTGTAGAAACTCAAAAAAGGCACACAAGACACCCCCCCTTTTCACTCAATCAAAGAACCCCCGAGAAAATATGATTTGACACTTTATATTTAGTGTAGTTACAATTGCCACCAGCAAAAAATGTCGAGTGGACTTGATTGCAATTCTTTACAAATTCTTAATAAATGAGTATATGTTCAAAGTATAATAGTAAAATATAACTAAGTGAAACAAATAGCACCACTATGAAGTACATGGAAAATCATGTATTTTCTAAAAAAGAATCACCTCAATCCGAGATCATATGTGAAAGTTATGAACCTTTGATGTTTCCAAATGAGAACTGCATAGTGTCACCTGTGAGAATCTGTAAATTCTAAAAAATCCATATATCAAAATCTAAAATTATTTGCACTGGCACATAGAGCATGAAAAATTAACTCGAATCAAAAGAAACATTCTCAAAAAATGGAGGTCCTGAACCCAGGTTATCAACTTTCAAAGTTTGTCTTCAAAAACCAACTTGCCAACTGAGAGGGGTCCAAGTTTGAAAAAATCCTCCTCTATCAAATTTGGTGGAACTTTTACCAATTATAGAGAACCTACCAAATGTGGAGTCCACCAAATAGTTTAGAACAACTGCTAAAAATGGAAAACCCCTAGACAAAGTTAAAGTATCGCCAAAACTGGTAGAATTGCTAAATATGACACCAAAGATGGCGGGGCTGCTAGAAATGTGGCACAAAGGACTAGAGCATTGGTCACAAGGTGAAAATGATGTATTCAAAGCATATTCCAAGAGATATGTAAATGTCAAGATGATAGAATTGCATTATGAGATAACAAAGAAGAAGTTGTTGAAAAGTATTGGCAAAAGATAACCTAATACAAGATAGATAGTGAGTCCAGTAAAAGAGGTGAAGGTGGCAAAACCAGCCAATATGAAGAGACTATCAAATGGTCTAAACATAGTAAATGTAACTCTCTCATAAGATGGTGACACTTCAAATTATCCACTCACCTAATTAAACTCACTTTATTAACCTAAGCAAACTTAATAAAAATGTAGGAAAAACTTTATATAAAGGAAATTAAAACCTACACTAAAAAGCTACTCTCCACATGACCTTACTTTTTTTTTTTAAAGCTCTTATTAGTTTTGAACTTGAGTTTTGTTTCTTTTAACCTAGTTGCTTAGCTAATGTTGATGTCTTTCTTCAAAGTGCAACATTTCACTTGGAGGTATCTTCATGTCTTTGAAGCACATTTTTGAGCTTTAGCTCTAAAAATAGATCAAAGTAAATTCAATCCTTAATCTAAGAGAGTAGTGGCCCATGAGGATTGGTTCTTTCTGTCTTGCCTTTTGATGTTCTACATAATTTTTGCAAGACTATCTATTCGCCTTGCAGTTTCGCCACCTACCCCACGTCCCCCTCCAACAAAAAGTGACTTTTCTTTCTTTCTGGGTAATCAAAAGTTATTAGAAAGAAGAGTCCCTAGCCTGGTCCCGAATCATCGTCTTTCTTGTTAATGAATTATGTGAGCAAAAGTCACATCACCTTACCTTACATACTCGGGATTCACACTTGTGCTTACCATTTCCAACCTGCAACTCCAAATTGGGCACTTTTTTCCTGTCCACTTCCAACGCGTCATAAATCCCAACGAACTCCCAATAAATCACAAATCCTAACTTTATAAACAAATAAACACCAAGCATAGGACGGTTTAAGAAACAGAAAATGGCCCTCAATATCCGTCGCTGACGGTGCTACCACTAACCCAGTGTTCTTAAGTGCAAGTGGGCTACAACAAAACTGACCTGTGCTCGAACAGCCGGCTGTCTTTCGTAGATTATTCCTAGACGCTGGCGAGTAGAAAAGGAAAGATCGATGCCTTTTCTTTAAAAATGCCTTGTAAATTCGTTGCTCGTATCATTTAAGAGCAACATCTATCCAGACCCTATTATTATATGGAAAGTTGAACTGAATATTATAAAGCATGTTCCGACGCATTACCTATTACCTATACTAATATCGTTATATTCAAATGTAAAAGCCAAAATGTTGATAATAACACTCCGCCTGCCACCCCCATTTTGGCTGTCAATGTATATACCGTTGTGCTTGTTTGGTGTTGAAATTTGTGTGTAGTCCATGCGAGAAGTGACAAAATGCTGAGATTGGATAGAGGACAAAAACGGCTACTTCAGGTGAGATTGGTTTCACGCGGAATATACATGCTGAACAAAAGTTTACAAGATTCGTAATCACTGAGGATGGCATTCCCCACACCTGTGAATTTGGGTCAGCGTAAAAAACATGCAATCCTGTTTTCGCTCTGATTTGGGCGTTTGGAATCCACAATGATATCATTTCCGCGGTGAGAGAAAAGGTGGTGCCGTATAAATCTGTGAATGCGCTCGTATCTGCTCATGTCCTGTCAAAGGAGGCACGTATTCGTGTTCTAAAAGTCGTTTAAAGTGGACCTCTCCTGATCATTGGATTGAATAGACCAGCACGGGGCGGTGGGCCTTCTCATAGGTGTAAAGCGGCCTATGAGAGAAGTCACAAGGTGCACTACTATCCAACAACCCGGTCGAGATATATTTACCAGGGTAGAATTTACAGAGCTTGCATGAGACAACCAAAATAAGCCAAAATCATCTCATTTGTGCAAGAAATTAGACTGTGAAACGATGAAGATGGGGCTGAACAGGGCCTCGTGGTTTCTGTTTGTCGGTATGGCCGCATTATTGATGTCACCCATGTGCCAAGGACGAGTACACTATCACAAGTGGAAGATCAATTATCAGAACTGGTCGCCTGATTGTATGGAGCTCCCGGTTATTTCCATCAATGGGCAATACCCTGGTCCCACTATCAGAGCCCAGAGTGGAGACACCGTGGTGGTCGAATTGGAGAACCAAATGCCAACGGAAAATGTCGTCATTCACTGGCACGGCATTCGCCAGGTATGCCTCCGTTCCGTCTGCTGCTGCTCTGCAAGTTGAATATTATGTTTTGAGGGTAAGTAAGTAGGAGAGAATAATGCTTCTGGATTCAAGTGTGTATGTTTTGTTTCGATGTTTTGGATCATATTCAATTCTCTTCCTTCTTATGATGGATTATTGAGTATGATCCGTGGAAGTAAAAACATACACAATTGAATCCAGAATTATTATTCTCTGACATATCATGGACTGTGGAAAAGTCATGCCTACTACGGAAGTAGTTTTCCGTCGATTGACTGTGTGACTCTGTGTGTTGGAGGCAGATCGGAAGCCCGTGGAACGACGGAACGCCGTCCATGTCCCAGTGTGCTATCAACTCTGGCGAGACTTACACTTATAAATTTATTGTAGACAGGGTGAGCATTGTGGTATTATGGCATCTCATGTTTTTATAGAATTAATATGTAGTTTTTTAAAATCATTTTTTGTTTTGATGATAGATCAGGCAGTGATTTGAGACATTGATAATAGAAAATGAAGTGTGATCGAAATTTTGATGAAAGTTAAAATGTACATAGTTTTTCACAAACAATTTACTCTAACTCATAAACTGTGAAAACTTCATGTTCATAATTGATGGTATCAGTTAATATGCAGTCTCTTTATTATTTTTATCTCCTCATCCTGATAAATATTTCATGGAATCTGGTCCCAACCATTAATGAAAATAAAATGTACACTACTTTTTCTTAAAAGACATTCTGCTCTATCTCATGAACCGTGAAAACTTCATGTTCATTATAGATATGCTGTTTTGAAATTTTGATCACGTTTTCTGAATTTCGGGATTAATGGCGAGATTGCCGGTGTATGCAGTCAGGAACATACTTTTATCATGGTCACTACGGACTGCAGCGATCTGCCGGTTTGTATGGATCTTTAATTGTCGATCCGGCCGGAAAAGAGCCCTTCTTATACGACGGCGAGTTGAGCATCATTATTAATGACTGGTGGCACACGAGCACATACGAGCAGGCCGTAGGCCTCTCTTCCAATCCCTTCGTCTGGGTCGGGGAGCCTCAGGTATACTTTTTCGCCATTCCTATATAAGATCTCCTCCAATTAATGTCATGAACTTTTATTTCATCTTTTCTGTTGATTGACTGACGAGATCTGTTTGTGACTGTTTACAGTCGCTGTTGATAGAGGGAAGAGGAAAATTCAACTGCACCGCTGTTTCTGCAGACAGTAGCAGCACCTGCAACGCCACCCACACGCAATGCGCGCCTCACATTCTCTCAGTGAAGAGCGGCAACACATACCGTCTACGCATTGCGAGCGTAGCCTCATTATCCGCCCTCAATTTTCTCATCCAGGTAAAATGATTTCAGACACTAAACTCATGGCGGTTCTCCCAAGTGGTTCTGATTTCTGTTAAGTGTGTACAACTGGCAGGGACACAAGATGACCGTTGTGGAGGCAGACGGGCACTACGTAGAAGCAGTGGAGGTAGACAATCTAGACGTGTATTCTGGCGAATCTTATTCTGTCTTGGTAACGGCAAATCAGGATCCTGCCCACAACTACTGGGCGGGTGTGAATGTGAGAGGAAGGAAACCCAAAACCCCAACGGGTCTAGCCATCTTTAACTACCTTCCAAACCCTTCCACAATGCTTCCGACCTCGCCGCCTCCGGCCAGCCCACTGTGGAACGACTTCGCCTACAGCAAAGCTATGGCTAAAAAGATTGTGGCGCTCAAAGGCCACGAAGAGATTCCTCCTCTTCAATCCCACAGGCAGCTCATCCTACTCAACACGCAGAACAAAATCAACGGTTTTCTTAAATGGGCGATCAACAATATTTCTCTGGTTCCTCCGCCCACTCCATATTTGGCCGCAATGAAGTACAAAATTCATGGCGCCTACAACACTGCTTCGCCTCCGGATGTCTACACTCCCCGTGATCACAACATTTTTGTTCCTCCTCCCAACCCCAACGCTACCGAAGGAAACGGAGTATACGTATTCGAAATGAACTCCGTGGTAGATGTTATTCTGCAAAATGCAAATACTCTTACTGTCAATAACTCGGAGATCCATCCATGGCATCTGCACGGCCACGACTTTTGGATCCTCGGCTATGGAGAAGGCCTGTTCGACCCCATGAAGGATCCAAAAAACTACAACTTGGTGAATCCTCCCCTGCGCAACACAGTGCCCTTGTTTCCTTATGGCTGGACAGCCCTCCGGTTTAAAGCTGACAATCCAGGCGCATGGGCATTCCACTGTCATTTGGAGGCCCACCTCTTTATGGGAATGGGCGTCATGTTTGCAGAAGGTATCGACAGAGTCGGGAGAATTCCAAGATCCTCCATGGGATGTGGCCTAACCAGGAACAAGTTCATGAACCCATAGACAAGCTCATCATAATCAAATCCGCACTACTATTATTTTAATTGTTCGCTTTTTTGATGACGAGGACCACCTCCAAATTATTTTGGTGTGTGAAGCGTCAATCATGAATATTTATTTGTCCTATAATAATGTTTATTATTGGAGCATTGTACTAATAATAATGTGTATTTTTCTATTTCTAATCACAATAAACGACAAACTTAACAATCATTTAAATAACATATTTTAAATTTAACAAGTTAAAAGGTTAAGAATATTCAGTTTAGTTGAAATCATGAGAAAAATTAAATATGTTTGTTTTGTGAGTTGAAGTACACATAGATGATAAAATGGAGTTAACCGGATGTTTTAAGTTGTTTGATTTCGGTTTTGATATATTATATTTTGATGCAAGTTTGGTAGTGACTCTAGCATGTGTTTGCGTCCAATCTAAAGGGTTAATGTCCACAACTTTGCAGTTTTGATTGGTGTCACATGTTGGTGTCCTACTCTCTATAGTTGTGTCCTTTACAGTTAGTGGAGTCAAACCTGTAGCATACAAGTTAGGGAAAAGAGGCATCTACTGGTTGTTGGGTGGGTCTCAATCAAATCCCTAAAATGTATTAACCTAGGTAATGGACATGTTTGGGTGTGAGTTCCTATGTGCTTGAAAAGAGTAGTGTGGGAGGTGTCAAAGAGGGTGGTTCAATGGAGGTTTAATAGTTCTTGGGTGTTGACAATGCCTTGTCTAGAGTTTGTCTTTGATTTTTCTTGTTAGTGATCTCCATTTTTTTTATCATTCTTTTTTTATAAAGGTTATGCTCATTTCTATCTAATGGAGGTGAGTTAGGGTTAGGACTTTTTGAAAAGAGCATTTAAGTAGGAACTAAAAAATTCTAATTTAAGGGGAATATTATTGTATGCAATCTTATTTGGGAGGACATGAGTGCAACATGCTAGTCTTCAAGATGGGCAAATAATCAAGAATGGGTACAAAAAAAATGCTTGAAAATGGTGTGGACTCAATTTTGAGTGTAGAGTATAGAATCAAAGATAAATTAACTCTTCAACAATTAAAAGTAATCTTAATTCATCTTTATATAAAAGATATTAATCTAAGTACAACATTTAAAAAATTATGAAATATCTACAAGTTTTATGTCTACAAATAATTGTTTATTAATTAATATTAATTTTGTTTTCTATTATATCTTTAATGTTTTTTTAAATATTATTAAAATAATAACTATTTTTATTATTTATTGATATTTAAATTTTCTTTCTTATATCAAAATTTTAACATTTTAATAAAAGCATAATTGTCTCTATATAAAAAATATTTTAAATTTTTAAAAAATTATAATTGTCTCTTTAAATAAAATATTTAAAATTTTGAAAAAATTATAATTGTTCCTATATAAAATATTTAAATATTTTAAAAACTAATAATTGTCCTTATATATAAAATATTTAAAATTTTAAAAAATTATAATTGTCCCTATATATAAAATATTTAAATTTATAGTGGGTAGTAGGGTGGGAGCCACTCCACAATTACATGTGGAGTGGCTGACTCGGCAGGAGGTGACAAGGCATTTGGATCACCAAATAAAGACTTGACTGTAGGATGATTTTTTCATGATGGAGGCGATGTTTTCTTGGATTCAGTGTAAGGTTGGCATGCTCCTCACATCACTCTTAACTGTAGGTGATGGTAGTGAATAATGGTAGGGTGCGCTAGCTTTTTGACATTCCCCTGCCTTCTGACGCTAGGAATTAATCTTGGCATTCTTACCATTTTCTTTATGGCACAGTTTATCTTGAAATTAATAGTGAAGGATCTGGAATTGGGTGGCATGGACACTCTAGTCCAACTTCTTTGCTCAAAGAGGCAGATGGCCTTTCTCGGCCCAGTGACTTCACGTCATCTGGGTAGGATAATTCGACACTTGGATTTCCTCATCTTTGCTATAGTGGAGTGCATTATAGGAAAAGGCTTCATGGAGGGAGCTGAAGGTTACATGGTGGATTCCAACATCTCCTCGAGGGTTCTGGCGGGCTTGTTGGATATCAAGATTCTGAAGGCATAAGTGAAGGTGATTATGCAACGTTTGTTCAGGAAGGCTTTGCTAGTTGGTTTGGATGAGGCTTTGGCTACGACGTCCCTAGGAATAGGTATTCCTCACACGTGGGATTTGGAGCTTCTGAAGGATCCAGATGCGGTGGTAAAATTATATCCCTTTCTTTTGGACATCAATGGATTGGAATTGTTGGAGCATCATCACCTGGCATCAGCGGGGGTAGATTTCCTGAGGAAGAAATACAATTTGGTAGTGGTTCAAAACCTGGCTTGGGAAGATGAGTTCAGATTTTTGTTCAAAACAAATATCTGGTCTTAAGTTCTGTGTTTCTTTGTTTGGGTTGGGGTCTGGGTTCCTTTAGGTGATGGGTATGTGCCTTTCTGTCTGGGTCTATTTTGGTGGGCTTCGGCCTTAGCATATGTAATGTAAATCTATTTATAATTAGTATATTATGTCTTGGTGGTTTCAAGGATTTTTTGACCTTGTGTGGTCTTTTTTCTCCCTTGCATAGGTTGGTATATCATGGTGGTTGTCCTCTGCCCCTCAATCATGGACTAGACATGTAATTTTTTTTTGAATATACCAATAATAATCTTATCAAACCAAAAAAATTAAATTTATATAAAAAATATACTTATTTCTATATATAAAATATTTAAAATTATAATTGTAAAAAAGGGTTTGTGAGATTACTTTTAACTAAACAAATTAAAAGAATTGATGTCATATAGTAGACAAATGATTACATCAAAGTGATTTTTAAATCATTTTAATAACTAAGTTTATTAGTGGTGAATATTAATTATTTTGTAACTCTCCACAATCTTTAATAGTATGTCATCTTCTTTGTATTTTAATTAAATTATGTATGTCTTTGAATTAAAAATAATCACTGTGTTTTTAAAAAAGTTGAGTATATCTTGTATAAATTTATGTTTAAAATTTTATTAAAATTATAATCTCATTAAAAATTAATTATATAGATAGAAATGAAATGTGACCTTTATTTTGAAAAATAAATGTATATTTTATATAATAAGAGTGCACATCAATATATGTTTATAAATATTTATTAAAATATAATAATATTATTTTTTTTAATCAAATTACTTTTACAAATTAAATAAATTGTAATAGTAATTAAATATTAACCATTGTACTAAAGTGTTATAGTTTAATTGGTTGAGCATAATTGGTGAGAGTGATTGTATGTTCCTTATTGGGCCATCCATCAAATTTCAAACCCCCAAAGACATGATATATAAGGGACGAGGCTAGAATTGTGCCCTCTATGATTTTGATGGAATGAATATCCCTCAACTATCCCTCAATCCTTAGCTTTCAGCTAAAGAGGTATCAACATAGGCTCATTCTCCTATGTTGGGAATGTATATCCCTTGGCACTAAGCTAAAGAGGTCTGAACATAGACTCATGCTCACATATTGGGAATGCGTATCCCTTGGCTCTTAGCCAAAGAGGTATGAGCATAGGCTCGTGCTCCCATATTAGGAATGGATATGCCTTGCTTTCAGTCAAAGAGGTATCAACATAGACTCGTGCTCACATATCAAGAATGCATATCCCTTGGCTCTCAGCCAAAAAGGTATTGGCATAGACTCGTAATCCTGTATGGAGTAGCAAAACGGTCTAAAAATATTAACCATTCCCAACAATTTGTTATCAGTTCTATTTAAATATCATTAAGTTAAGTCAATAATAATTTCATAACTCATCCACATCAAAAGGTAGTAAACATATATCTTATTTTTATTAATGAAATTAAACATTTTTCTTTCAAACAAGACATAATCAAATGAATATATAATATGAAGTGTCACGAATCATAATTTTACAGTATAGCATTGTATTTCATTAGTACAACATAATGACCTGTTTTCCTTCATAAAAGAACGGTCCGGATGATCTGTAATGGAATAAACGTGGTGTGCCAAAACCAGGCATATGACTTGTGTTTGACGTTTGAGTTTTGTAAAGCGTAAGTTTTGCGTTGCCTCCAAAACAAGTCAGAGTAGTCTCCAAAACAAGTCAGAGAAGGGTATTGAGCATTGACAAGTGTCTGTCATGGAGGGTCTGTCAAATCACGTAGTGCGGTTGCAGCTGCTAGATATTTTATCGTTCATGCCGACTGCGTGTCACAATGGCAACCTTTTATCTGCAGTCATCTTTTGCTTTTGTCGTTTACACGAGTGCGGAGTCGGTAAGGATTGTGATCCAGAACGGTATATTCCTCACTGGTACGTGGCAGTGAAAAATCAATTGGTGCCTACCCTAGTAACTTTCCAAAATATGTGTGATACTCAATGAACCATGAGCTGTTGTTTTCTCACACATTACTTGCTCCAAAGATAGTTGGAGTTTTTCAGGTGTTTTGTATAATGGACCATCTCATGTTTTATCTTTTTAATTTTTCATTTATGTTATTTTGTTTGGATGTTATAAATATACTTAAAAATAATTCTTTTTTGAGGTCTCCATAGTAAACTTCATCAACTAAATTTATAGTTCAAATTAGAGTCAACTTCATCTTTGTTATTCTATTGTTCTTCCAATTCATAGAGTAAGACTATTATTTTAATATTTCATTTGTTTCTTTCAGTATACTAGTTCATTTTATTCTTGAACTATTAGTTATTTCAGCATAATATCAATTCTTTTGTCAAGATTTATGTTTCAATGGACTAGGTCACGTGTAAAGTCTTGTCCTCTAATTTCAAATTTCCATCTGCATTCCTAAGCCATGTTTTTAGGAGTATGACTAGTACTTATTGGTTTGCATGCTAAAGGTCTTGAGTTGTGTGCCTAAGACTTGTATTCAAGGACATTATCCTAGGTCATTTTAATGATCATAATTAACTTGTATTTAGCATCTTGCATCCACATCTTATCATAGAAAACATGGCCTTAGGATAGTCTCAGTTGCATTAGCATTTGTATTCTATGTTTGGAGTGTTTTCAATCTTGTCACATCAGCTACAAGGTCTAACTGTTATCAAGCAAGTCAATAGTCTTCTCTCTATCTATAGCAAGGCCGTAAAAATACTTTTCAACACCACTAGTTTCTCAAGCTTATGTACAAGTGCAAGAGAACAAATTTTGTAGTTGTCAACGGTGATATTTAGTAGTGGACAAAATTATGTAGGATTAAAGTGTCAAAGGACATAACTATGGATATGACATAGACCTAGGCTTTAAAACTATCAGAATTAATTAGTCATGGGTCCTTGATCATTAATCTAGTACTAGATCCTAGTTTCTAGTTATCTATCCAAGTGTCTCAGTAGTGCAGGGGCACCTAATGGACTTTATACCTCTATGAAGCCATTTTGTAAATATTTGCTTTATGTTGTGTTTGAGTCATTTCATAAGGTCTTAAAGACTATTTCTAAGGTGTGTAAGGTGTCTTGAGTCATCATTAAGTTTATAGGTGGTGGTTTGTCAAAATTTGTAAATCTTATAAAAGTTGTCATATTGTAAAGTTGCAAAAAGTGGGAAGGTGAAGAGTCATAAGTTGTAAATGAAGGAATTAGAATGGTTGTAGTTGGAAAATCAGTTGTAAATAGTTGGTACATATTTAAATAGCCTTGAGGAGGTCAAAACCAAGGTGGGTTGTTACATTTTGAAATGAAATCAATAAAAGATATCATTGTTTCTACAATTTCTGAACGTTAAATTATTGTTGCAGAGTTTGGTACAGCCTAGTACGGTCATTTCATGGAGCAAGACCAATTAGAAATGAAAGATAATTGAATGTACTTTCTATTGCTTTTTATTGCACTTAATTTCATAGTGTTTTGAGAAAGTTATGCCCATTTTACTACAAACAAGTTTGAAACCCTAGTTAGGGTATAGTGAGTAAACAAATCAATTTTTAAAGGATTCCGTACAAAGTAACCTACCTTGATTATATGATATGTTGTATAAAGTCCAAATGGGTGTCTGAAACTATGTTTGCATTTTGGATATTATGTTTATAATGAAAGTTATGGCCGAAAAACCCTATTTATTGCTCCACTTCAAAACCTAGGCAAGAGTAAAATAGTCAAGTTTTGAACCTTTCCTTCCAAAGTAATTATACCCCATTTCAAGATATGTTATAGAAGGGCTTAATGTGTATCCAAATCAATTTTTAGATCGTGGGTCTGAGTTGTCTTCCAAAAATTATGTCAAAATTACCTTATTTGTTATTCTCATCAAAGCATAGTGGAAGATTGTGAGAAAAGTCATTTGTTTGAAGTATATTTGTTTGAGTGAATCCTCCATGCTTTGCATCAATTGGTATCAGAGCTCAGAAGGTATGGGCAAGAGAGTTTGGTGTTTGTGTGTTTGTGTTTGTGCAGGTTGAAGAGAGAATCTGGTTGCCAAAAGACTAGGTAGAGGAAAATAGAAGAGACCTAGGTGAGGCAAAGACAAGAGAAAGCAAGGTTAAAGGGACTTGCTTGAAGAGAAAATGGATTTGTTGAGAAGGTACCTGTAGGCTGGGGGTTCACAAAAGAAGAAGCAAGAAGAAAAAGAGAGGAAGAGGAAAGAGGAAAAAGAGAGGGCAAAACAAATAAAGTTTGACCAAGAGATAAAAGAACTAAGGTAGGCTGTGGAACAACTAAAAAAGATGAGAAGAATGATGAAATATGAGATGGAGCAGTTGCTCAAAAGAGCACTCAGTTGGCACTTGACAATGAAGAGGAAGGTTGTATGGCCTATTCAAAGGTTGATGCAAAAGAGAAGACAAATGAAAGCATTAAAACCAGATGAGAAGAAGCCTTTGTTGATGGAAGAAGGCAAGGAACAAGCTAAGAAAGCTGAAATGATGGTAGAGGAAGACAAACCCATGAAGGATGCAACCATGTCAAACCATGAAGATGTTGAAACAACAAGTGTGAAGCTTGATCTAATTTTAGTGGAAGATGATATTGAATTGGTGTTAAAAGATGATTTGGTTAAGGTCAAGGGTGACTTGATTTTGGAGGATCAAAGTTGGTCTCAAAGGTATCATGGCATGGTGTTTTCTTCATTGATTTTCAAGGAGGATAATGGCTTTTTAGTTTTTTGCACTGTAGAGGTTTGTGATCCTAACAAGGTGGCAAGGTTGAAGGTAGAGCAGTAGATGGGAAAAGTGAGGACCAAAGATGAAGGGATCATATCTACACCAAAAGGGAGAAATAATAAGGAAGGAGTATACATAGTTCTTGTTGAGATTCTAAAGAAGGACAAACTAAAGTTCAAGATGAAACTCAAGGTAAAATTGAAGATTACATGGAGCTACTTTAAGGAAGACACAGGGCAGAGCATAGAGGACATCAAGGATGAGCATTCAAAGGATGAAGACCTGTTACTACCCTCAATCCAAGAGGGCTTGGATTTTCTTTTGGCCGGGAGTTTGGTGCAAGAGCACCTAATTGACTTTATGCCTCCATGAGGCCATTTTATAAATATTTTCTTTATGTTGTGTTTGAGTCATTTCATGAGGTCTTAAAGATTATTTCTAAGGTGTGTAAGGTGTTTTCAGTCATTATTAAGTTTATAGGTGGTGGTTTGTCAAATTTTCTAAATCTTGTAAAAGTTGTCATATTGTAAAGTTGCAAAAAGTGGGAAGGTGAAGAGTCATAAGTTGTAAATAAAGGAATTAGAATGGTTGTAGTTAGAAAATCAATTGTAAATGGTTGGTATGTATGATTAAATAGCCTTGGGGAGGTCAAAATTACCTTATTTATTGTTCTCATTTGTAAATTACCTCGGGGAGGTCAAAATCACCTTATTGGCTTGGATTTTCTTTTGGCTGGGAGTTTGGTGTAAGAGCACCTAATGGACTTTATGCCTCCATGAGGCCATTTTGTAAATATTTTCTTTATGTTGTGTTTGAGTCATTTCATAAGGTCTTAAAGACCATTTCTAAGGTGTATAAGGTGTCTTGAGTCATTATTAAGTTTATAGGTGGTAGTTTGTCAAATTTTGTAAATCTTGTAAAAGTTGTCATATTGTAAAGTTGCAAAAATTGGGAAGGTGAAGAGTCATAAGTTGTAAATGAAGGAATTAGAATGGTTGTAGTTGGAAAATCAGTTGTAAATGGTTGGTACATGTTTAAATAGCCTTGGGGAGGTCGAAATTAACTTATTTGCTATTCTCATTTGTAAATTACCTTGGGGAGGTCAAAATTACCTTATTGGCTTGGATTTTCTTTTGGCCGGGAGTTTGGTGTAGGAGCACCTAATGGACTTTATACCTCCATGAGGCCATTTTGTTAATATTTGCTTTATGTTGTGTTTGAGTCATTTCACAAGGTCTTAAAGACCATTTCTAAGGTTTGTATGGTGTCTTGAGTCATTATTAAGTTTATAGGTGGTGGTTTGTCAAATTTTGTAAATCTTGTAAAGTTGTCATATTGTAAAGTTGCAAAAAGTCGGAAGGTGAAGAGTCATAAGTTTTAAATAAAGGAATTAGAATGGTTGTAGTTGGAAAATCAGTTGTAAATGGGTGGTACATATTTAAATAGCCTTGGGGAGATTGAAATTACCTTATTTTCTATTCTCATTTTTAAATTACCTTGGGGAGGTCGAAATTACCTTATTGGCTTGGATTTTCTTTTGGCCGAGAGTTTGGTGCAGGAGCACCTAATCGACTTTATGTCTCCATGAGGCTATTTTGTAAATATTTGTTTTATATTGTGTTTGAGTCATTTCCTAAGATCTTAAAGACTATTTCTAAGGTGTGTAAGGTATCTTGAGTCATTATTAAGTTTATAGGTGGTGGTTCTTCAAATTTTGTAAATCTTCTAAAAGTTGTCATATTGTAAAGTTGCTAAAAGTGGGAAGGTGAAGAGTCATAAGTTGTAAATGAAGGAATTAGAATAGTTGTAGTTGAAAAATTAGTTGTAAATGGTTGGTACATGTTTAAATAGCCTTGGGGAGGTCGAAATTATCTTATTTACTATTCTCATTTGTAAAGTACCTTAGGAAAGTTGAAATTACCTTATTGGCTTGGATTTTCTTTTGGCTGGGAGTTTGGTGTAGGAGCACCTAATGGACTTTATGCCTCCATGAGGCCATTTTGTAAATATTTGCTTTATGTTGTGTTTGAGTCATTTCATAAGGTCTTAAAGACCATTTCTAAGGTGTCTTGAGTCATTATTAAGTTTATAGGTGGTGGTTTGTCAAATTTTGTAAATCTTGTAAAAGTTGTCATATTGTAAAGTTGCAAAAAGTGGGAAGGTGAAGATTCATAAGTTGTAAATGAAGGAATTAGAATGGTTGTAGTTTGAAAATTAGTTGTAAATGGTTGGTACATGTTTAAATAGCCTTGGGGAGGTCGAAATTACCTAATTTTTTGTTCTCATTTGTAAATTACCTTATTTGTTGTTCTCATTTGTAAATTACCTTGGGGAGGTTGAAATTACCTTATTGGCTTGGATTTTCTTTTGGTTGGGAGTTTGGTGCAGGAGCACCTAATGGACTTTATGCCTCCATGAGGCCATTTTGTAAATATTTGCTTTATGTTGTGTTTGAGTCATTTCATAAGGTCTTAAAGACCATTTCTAAGGTGTGTAAGGTGTCTTGAGTTATTATTAAGTTTATAAGTGGTGGTTTGTCAAATTTTGTAAATCTTGTAAAAGTTGTCATATTGTAAAATTACAAAAAGTGGGAAGGTGAAGAGTCATAAGTTGTAAATGAAGGAATTAGAATGGTTGTAGTTGGAAAATCAGTTGTAAATGGTTGGTACATGTTTAAATAGCCTTGGGGAGGTCAAAATTACCTTATTTGCTATTCTTATTTATAAATTACCTTATTTGTTGTTCTCATTTGTAAATTACCTTGGGGAGGTTGAAATTACCTTATTGGCTTGGATTTTCTTTTGGCTCGGAGTTTGGTGCAGGAGCACCTAATGGACTTTTTGCCTCCATGAGGCCATTTTGTAAATATTTTCTTTATGTTGTGTTTGAGTCATTTCATAAGGTCTTAAAGAACATTTCTAAGGTGTGTAAGGTGTCTTGAGTCATTATTAAGTTTATAGGTGGTGGTTTGTCAAATTTTATAAATCTTGTAAAAGTTGTAATATGGTAAAGTTGCAAAAAGTGGGAAGGTGAAGAGTCATAAGTTGTAAATGAAGGAATTATAATGGTTGTAGCTGAAAAATCAGTTGTAAATGGTTAGTACATGTTTAAATAGCCTTGGAGAGGTTGAAATTACCTTATTTACTGTTCTCATTTGTAAATTACCTTATTTGTTGTTCTCATTTGTAAATTACCTTGGCGAGGTCAAAATTACCTTATTGGCTTAGATTTTCTTTTGGCTGGGAGTTTGGTGCAGGAGCACCTAATGGACCTTATGCCTCCATGAGGCCATTTTGTAAATATTTGCTTTATGTTGTGTTTGAGTCATTTCATAAGGTCTTAAAGACCATTTCTAAGGTGTGTATGGTGTCTTGAGTCATTATTATGTTTATAGGTGGTGGTTTGTCAAATTTTGTAAATCTTGTAAAAGTTGTCATATTGTAAAGTTGCAAAAAGTGGGAAGGTGAAGAGTCATAAGTTGTAAATGAAGGAATTATAATGGTTGTAGTTGGAAAATCAGTTGTAAATGGTTGGTACATGTTTAAATAGCCTTGGGGAGGTTGAAATTACCTTATTTGCTGTTCTCATTTGTAAATTACCTTATTTGTTGTTCTCATTTATAAATTACCTTGGGGAGGTCGAAATTACCTTATTGGCTTAGATTTTCTTTTGGCCGGAAGTTTGGTGCAGGAGCACATAATGAACTTTATGCCTCCATGAGGCCATTTTGTAAATATTTGTTTTATGTTGTGTTTGAGTCATTTCATAAGGTCTTAAAGACCATTTCTAAGGTGTGTAAGGTGTCTTGAGTCATTATTAAGTTTATAGGCGGTGGTTTGTCAAATTTTGTAAATCTTGTAAAAGTTGTCATCTTGTAAAGTTGTCATATTCAAAATTACCTTCTTTGGTTGTTTTCATTTGAAAAGTCATTTGTTTGAAGTATGTTTGTTTGAGTGAATCCTCCATGCTCTGCATCAATTAGCTAGTCAAACAAGTCAAAGTCAACATGTTGCCATAAATAATGTATGATCTATTTTCATCTTAGTCATTTCAATTATTTTTATCTCAATTTGCTCAAATATATATTACATTTATCATCCTCAACTCCATTAAAGAATCTTTGGTTTAACCCAATTAGGATTTTATCCTTAAATCCTTTATGTAGAGTTGGTTTATTTCCTTCATTTGGGTGAAACCATAACTTTCATGCCTATACATTATTGTAGAATTTTCAAAAAATTTATGTTCTCAATATGTTATAGTATGCACTATTTCTTTTCAATCAATTGTGCTTAATTGTGTCTACTATTATCCCTACCATTATGTCATTCCTCTCCCAACCTTGATGATGTCCAATGCTTACCTACCATATCTATAGCCATCTCTTCCATTGCTGTACCTTTTCTAGCCATAGAAACCTTATGTCTCAAGCTATATACACTCCTTTGATTATGCACATCTCAATCATCTCTTCCACTCCTCCTTTGTCTATTCATATACCCTTAGTCTTTGCCACTCCCCCTTATCTACTCATATTCCAATTGTTTCTTCTACATCACATAACCTTTTGGCCACCATCATAAATGAGTTACAAAATATAAACAATGTATCAATGATTTGTAAAAGTCTCCTAAAGAAGACCGAAAGAGTGAGTTACTACATAATCCATTAGTTTGTGATGTATTATCTTATCACTTACCAATGAGATTTCTGGCACCTAGTTTTAGAATGCGTGCTTTGGTAGAGACAATCCATCGACTCACATATGTTTTTTCAAAGAAATATACATGTATATTACTTATATGATGAATACTTGCTAAATTATTTCAATTAAGATAAATAGATTATACCCTTAGTTTGTTTCATTATTTATCTCATGGTTCTATTCATTCTTTTGGGGACTTAGACAATGCTTTTGTTTATCATTTCTAACATAATATTAAGGTCAATGTGGCATTAAAAAAATTAGAACAATTTAAAATAAGGACCAAATGGGGCAATCAATTATTATGTGCTTAGATTTTGAATTATGTTAGCTCTAGTTCATGATTTATTAGTGACTAAAGATTGAGGTTTAAGGTCTATTTATCAATATAGTATCCTTCCAACTATAATGAAAAGGTGATTTTCAATACTTACACTTCATTTTCTAGATTATGTTCTAGTGTGTGCCATTACAAACTTATATTGTTAGAAAATAATTTTCTACACTATATAATCTCTAGCACTCCCCATTACCACAAGTTTCAAGAAAATTCAAACATTTTAAAAATGAGGTAATGAGAGTGGATTTAAGCACAACACTAGTGTTTTCCAATGTTTCTTGTAATAACACCATTCAACAAAAATAAGAGAGTATAGAAATTTCAGTACATTGATGGATCCTCCACATATATTGTTACAACTTTTCGGGCATAGCACAATAGTGTGTCCCACTTGTGAGACAAGGCACAAGAATGAATTTTGGAAGTAAAAAATCATTGAAAACCTTCAAATTAAGGTTTTTTATTTGAAGTTAAAATGCGTGCCATGTTTAAATAGATTTTGAATGAATGGGGGGTTCAAATGAAGGTGGGGGGAGGGGGGGAGGGGGTTCGATAGAAGGCCCTTTTCCCATTTTTAAATGTTCCATGTTTAAATCCCTATAAGAAGTGACCTTTAAATGATGGAATCAGATATCCTTCATTTGAGGGTTCATATGATGTCCTCATTCTACTGACTTGGTTTTCAAAAGAAATGTATGCTTTGAAGCAAGGTTTGGACCATTAAATAGAATCACCATGACATGAGATTTTGTACGATTGTAGCTTTCAAAGTAAGTGTTCCAAAAGGTATAAGTTGTAATATGGTTTATTTAATTATTATATTTATTTTGTATTTTCTAGTGAATATAGGTTTCTTACAAAACATAAAACTCTATGTTTGACATGTTGAAAAATAAAAATGTTCTTAAAAACATGTGCACCCTCCATATTGATGTCCTTATTTCAACAAAAAAATTAATTTAGATAATAAAAAAAAGTTATGCATTATGATATAACAGTACTCTAAATTCTAATTAATTTAAATTAAAAAAATTAAATATGCAACAAAAAATAGCTAGAAAATATGAATGCCCTAGATATCAATGCTAATGGTTTATGTTTAAGAAATTATAAAAAAAAAAAAAAAATTATTTCTAAAGAAAGATGTGGTATGGAAAAATAGAACTCATTAAAAAACTATAAATTATAAAAATAAGTTAAGAAATTTTTAAAAATAACTCAAATTATTTTTAAATCCTCTAAAAATATATATTTCGAATTGCACATGAAATCTTAAAAATTGCTAGGTCACATCATCTTCAATTTCTTAATAGTTTAGTTTCTATAAGTGACATAAAGTGAAATTTTGGTTTAATATGTTGATTTAAGTGTCCCACTCAAGCCAAAAGGTGGGACAAACTACTATGCTATCACCTTTAAACTACAACATCAACTTATCACCTTACCTCACATTTGACCAACTAATGCATTTAACATTGTCACACACTACATTAATGCTGATTCTTTTTGTTATTATCATTAAACACATGGACACACTATGGGTAGGTGAATAACACTCAAGCATAATTTTTACAAGATTTTATTGACAATAATGTGTTTCAAACATTTAAGTTATTTATGACAATGATAATCCTTCTTTAGAACATCAACATGATGAATCTAATCTAATAGAAATTGATGATGAGGATTCTCCCAGTAATAGTCATAATGATTATATTGGTTTCTAGTTAAAAATATAAGACTCCACATAATCTATACAACATCAATGTTACAAATGAAGACTTTAAACATGATGACAATGAAGGAAAAATATACATGTAAGTGAGTATCAATGACACATCATGTGGTGGAATGATGTTTGACCCTACAACTTCAATTAATATCTCAATAGAATCAATTATGTACATGAAGAGAATCAATGTGACAAAAAAGACAACAAACCTGCCATTTACTATGCATTCTCATGGCAATTTTTATCGTGATCACAAATAAACATCTACCAAAGAGTCTCAAAAGAAAATACATCTAACATAGATGACAACATCTTGGCTTGCTTATCCAAATATTTAACACTAAATTTTTTAATTTTATACACTACTTTTGTTCATAGAGAGACACTTCATGCTCATACAATACCACCATCTCGACTTGTGCATTATGACATCATAGATGGTAGTGCCATAAGGGCATTAATTTATATGGCACATTTTTTGACCATATTGAGGTTAAACCATTATAGTCTAGGTACAACATATTATTAGTTAGCCTCCTTCCCATGTCTATAAATTAGTCTTCATTACATATTATAAGTAATTTATTTACATATTCTATGTTCATATTCTTTCATTACTTTTACTTAATCTTACCATAATGAGGGAAGGATATCATTTCTTTTTTGCAAGTTCTATGTACCCATAATTTCTCTCATTAGGGGAAAATTGGGGGCATATTTGACATCAAACAACTACACATATGCACCAAGTATGTGCATTCTATGCTTAATTTATTTTATTTATCATGGTCAACTTTTAGTCACAATTTTTGAATTTTATTTTTATTTTCCTTTCCTCCTTGATTTGTGGGCATTCCCTAATACCCACACTTTGAGGGGGTATCTGATTACTAATTCTATTATCAATCTATAAGCAATTTTCATAGGTTAGTGTACTTTTCTTTTAACATTAAAGTAGGCCTAATGATTTCTTGTTGCATATTAAAGATAAAGGGAGCAAATAAATTTGTTCTAGTAGCCTAGAATTTAGACTCCATAAAATCTATATCATATTGTGACTATTTCTTTCTTTCATTTTAACTTTGGTGTGTATTCTTGAATAGATTTGGTGGTTCAGGAACATCTGAAAACTTCATTTCAATTGATATGTCTCAATAGGTGTTAAGTTCCAAAGTACCAGAAGGTGTTAGTAGAGTCTACCACATTCTATTGTAGTTGATTGTTTGGTCTCACGGTTTGGAGGTTATGTGGAGCAAGGTAGGAGGCATTAAATATCCAAGTTTAAGAAGTTATGGATCACCACAAAGCTATTTGAAAGCGTCTGAGTCAAGAATGTGTAACTGGTTAATAGGAGTGTCATTGGGAGCCACTACATTCCACCACAATTAGCTTTCTAGTCTCACAATTGGGAAGATAAATAGAGCTAGTAAGGAGGCATGTTTGATCCATGTTTCAAGAGGTTAGAGTTACCGAAAATATATCCAAAGGCATCAGAGTGAAGATTGTGTTACTGGGTTGCATGAAGAATGATTTGTACTAAAGCATGGAAGTTTGCGCCAATGATTTGGGATCATGCACCATGAAGTAAGATCATGTGGAGGTAAATTAGTTCCAGTAGAGATTATGATATGAAGCACATGGTGTTATTTTATTCCTACATCACCGCATATGACTTGGGGCCAACATGTGTATACAAGGCTGACTACATGTTTCATATGGCATAGAGTTATGCACAAACTTGTAGTTGACGTAGATGATTTGGGAGAGTTGAGAATGATATATAAGCATGGCTTGAGATTGTCTCAAAAAGGGAAGGGCAAGGAGATAGAGAAAGACTGCAAGGCAACGAAGAGTGGAGGAAGGATAAGGGGAGTAAGATGCTAATGCGATGATGTGCAGGTTATCTATCTATATTTTCTTATTGTAAACCTTGGGCTATGGCCAAGCATGTAAGAAAGCCCTGGAGGAAGATGTAAAGTGTTGGAAGATCTAATAATATAATAAGGAATTGTCTTTTGGAGGCTAGGTTTTTCCCCTTTAGGGTTTTCCTAGGATAAATCTTGTGTCGTGATTGTGAATCTCTATTTAGCATTCTACTATTCACTATATGTTTCTATTACATCTTTGTTATGAGGTTGGATGTTTAAGGTTGTAAGGTTGGATAGTCCTTCATTGGACCTATTGTGAGGTTTCACAACATGCCCCATTTTACCTTAGCAAAATAGGGACCCAACCCTTTTCTTTGTTTCTGCTTATATGCTTGTTTGTTTTGCTTGTGTATTTTCCTACTCTGGGTGGTATGGTAAAATGTAAGGTCTTGATCCAAGTCAAAGGTCAAGTTCATCAAATCTCCTAACAAAGGTCCCTATTGAATAGAGAATTAAATTGTGAGAAACTTTTCCTTTTGAATCATGTTGAAATTCAATAAATTGGGAAAATTATACAAGGTCAAAGTTGTGGTCTAGATCCGGATATATTTCTGTATGGATATTCGGTAGGGATATTTTATGTTTACATAATATCCATATCCCAACGTCAATATCCATACCCTGTGATATGTAAATGTCTATGCCTAGGGATATCTCCTTCATTAGGTACCTTGATCTATATCTTTGTTAGCTGTTAAGTTTATCGTGTGAAACCTGTGAAACCATCTAAAGTGAAGATATTTTGGACAGGGACATTTTGCACCACGAGATATCCATATCCCTATATAATGCATATATCTAGGTGACGGCCCATCAAATCTAACCAAGCAAATATGTTCGCAAGATCCTTATATTTGGTACCAGATATTTTTGTATGGATATTTGAATTACCAAATGTCCATGCCAAAATGTCCATATCCCTATCCCACTTTGAAGTCCATGTTGTGCTCCTGATTGTGATGCCCCGCCATGCAACCCTAGAGTGCTAGACTGACAAGAAACAAATTTACAGAAATATTTTTTTTGAAACAAGGAAATGCATTATACATTAGAAATAATTGCACTAATAACAATATTCAATGAAATGATCAGCTAACACATCTAGGGAACATAACCACATCAGATAAAATTAAAACCATACAAGAATCTACATCCCAGTGCAACAGAATAATAATACATCTTACATTAAAAGAGATGAAAAATTTACAAGTTTCAATTCAAGATTACAAGACCGATTACATCAGTTTACAAGAGTACAATTATGAAAGTATACAACAACTTAAAGATGAAGAGCAAATTGGAACTAGAACACTCCTGCTCTGAACTCGAACCACACATCTGAGAAAACTAGTGGATAGCTCTGCCTCCCAACCATGTGGAACCCTGAGGTCCACCCCTCCGAGCTAGGAGATAACAATAAAGATTCCACTAGGTCAAGGTTACAACCATGAACAAAAAAACAAGATCCAGACTCCATTCAGACAACAGGATAACAAGACTGCATAGACATGACAGTACTCACCAAGACAAATTGAAACATCAAGCTAAGATCAATTGTGAAGACAAGTCAACACTCCATAAGTAACAATAAAGGTAGAGAGGGAGTAACTGAGCTGTGTAAGGAGAGTGTCATCACATGGTCCTAGCATGGGTTACCTAGGCTATCTCTCACTAGAAGCCAACCCCCATCTATGGTTACCCTAGTAGCCTCTCTCTAGGCACCGGCCCCATAGGGTGACTCATTCGGAACCGACATGTCCTCTCGTGGAGACAAGGAAGTAGGTCTTGCCAACCATGCCTTCTCATCCCATCCTTAGCCTGTGAGAGCACTCAAGGCATGGGTGAGGTATCTTACTTATCTTGTTATGTGAATTACTACCCCAACCCTCCTAAATAAGTTATTAAGTTTTCAATTGCTTACAACTTCCATGGGGTTACCCAGACGGCTCTCACTAGGCACCGGCCCCACCATGAAAGCCACTCCCTTAGCAATCTCTGACCAATCATCCAAACCACAACATGCAAGGATAAAGGTTACAACACAATTCTGATCCATTACATATGCCATTCACTTGGCCACAACAATATAAAACCCATTGTCCTCCTCAAACTCAAACAATACATCAAGAAATGGTATAACACAAGTACCAAGCTGCATATCAAACAGTTAGACCTCTGGAGTTGGTAACTGAGTTCTTTACCAAGTTGCTACAACACTTTTCCCGATAGGGAAACTAGGCTTCAACGACCATGAATTTAATACAAGATTGACAAGGGATAAATGGAAAGAAAAATAACTCAATAAATCCTTAATATAAATTGATAAAATAAACAATTTGTCCCACGGACAACTTCACGCAAGTTTCAGACAAGGTTTGTGGAATTAAATCATTTCAATAAAGGAAGAAGAAAATACAATAATAGGACCTAAAACCAAAATATTTCTCTTTGCCCAAATTCACTTGGTTCTCAAGTTGACAAGACAAAAGATCAATAACAAGATAAGGATAGAACTAAAATGTAATTAAAGAACCCTCAATAAACACATTCCGATTAACCAACTAAACTCAACTATTATGCCTACAAGATTGAAAGTAACATTAAATGCAAGTAGACACTATTTTAATGATACACAAATCCGAAGCATTGCAATGAGTACTAATATTAACTAGAGACAATTAACAACATAGCTATTGGTGTAATTCAACTATACTTACCTAAATTTGACCATATGCTACGTTAAAGAAGGAACTATACAAATCTACTAAAGATAGAATCTTATCTATTATGGAACTTGATAGACATAGTAGGTCTTCTAAGGAGATAAACATTTTTATAAATTTAATATCTAAGTTATATCAATACCAACTAGTCATCTCGTATCCACCTACTATTCTAACTATTAATCCAGTAATCTTTTACCAAGACATTAATTTATGACCACGACTTAATTTATTGAATTAACTCGCATTCTTATTAAAAGGACTTGCTATCCTATAAACATCAATTTCCAATCAACACGATTCCATTAATGATATAAAATAGTTAGTAACCTTTTGAAATTTAAGATACAATCATCTAATACAATCAAAAGAAATAAAGCAAGTTTCCTAATAAAGACTGGTACTCATAATGGGATCATCACATCATATGACATAGTCGACTACTACAGTTTATTCAGATTCAGAGGAATAAGACTAAGGATGACAGCGTGCGACCTCTATGGAACTTGAGTTCATTTAGAAACTTCCCGAAAGCAAACCAGTTCCTTACACTTCCTAAAATATACATTACTCCCTAAAATGGAATGAATACATAGAGCCAATCGACATTACAGACACAGCGACCACGAAGATGGCGAGAAGATATCAATTTTTTTGGATACAAAGAAATAACACGCTGCCACGGAGAGGTCGAACGACAGGTAGGAGCAAGAAGGGTAGCATGAGGCATAAAGGAAGGATGAGATATGAAAAAGGGGGTTTTACTGGCAAACCAATCTATATAGCGACGCCATTCCTTAGTTTGCATTGTCAAAATCCACAAAGGAGAAGTCGGCCTGACCAAGGAATGTAGACTACAAAGTTTACCAAAGGTTGACAACTGGAAGAAATCGCCGAGTCAAACTCTCCAACAGCAGCTTGAGAGGGTAGGGAGACCATAACACAGTGCTACAAATGGTGGGAAGGGCATGAGTAAGATCTGCCAGAAAGAGGCACAAAAAGTGGGACGTCAACCATAGAGAACAAACGTTTCGACAGGAGGCAATTAATATTTAAAGGTGACAATCTTACATTCGAAGGACAAAACAACATAAAGATATTATGAGCAATAGAAAAGAAGGCTGGGATGCCCATCAATGATGGTTTAACATCTAGTGACCTAAAAGTAGTGTGCAGGGCGATAGATCATCAATGACGCCATTAAGGTAGGGTGCAAGAAGAAAAAGATAGTTTTTCATTGGAGACAAATAACGAGCCAAAAGAAAATGATTAGAAGGTCAATGGGGGTACATTCTTCATGCCACATTTTAATTATTTGCTCTTGATAGGACTCATTTGGCACAATGACCCAAGAGGGCCAATTTAAAAAGGTCTGAAATAAAGGTGAAACAACTATGGGCCAAGGAATAATAGTTCACTCCAAGCATGCATCAATACAAAGAAAATTACTTTGGCATAACAAGAGTTCCATTTGGATAAGGAAAACACAGAGTTAACAAAAAGGCCTATTGACAGAGCTAGAATGGGTCGAGCGACGAACTAAAGAGTTTTGGACAAAACACACCCTTCTATGGATGAGGGAAGGTTCACAAAGCAATTAAGTTACAAAGGGACAAGGGTGAATAACAGATCAATTCTATGCCAGAATAACTATCAACAAAGAAATCTAATTCTTTAGAGCAAACAGAGACAAAGAAAATACAGAAATTCACAAGACATACCTGAACAATTCACGCTTCAAAAGTGAATCCTCTTTCAAAACTTCCCCTTCTATCCACAAAACAATCCTCAGAATCCTCCGTTCCAAAAACTTCCCCAAAACAAAAATAACTTTAGACATAAAAACCCACCAAAATCTCTCCAAGACCAAAATAGACAACCACCATTAATTTCCAGTAACCCCCCTAAATCTGTTACACAATCCCCCTCATTAAGAGAAATTTGAAATTTTACTTAACATAGAATTTTCGTATCTCCAAAACATATACGACAACTAGCCAACAATAAATGATTATCCAAAATCATTAAATTACTATCCAATACTATTCTTCAAATAATGATATACTAATTAATCACATTAACTTATGACATAGATACTAATAAAATCATTAACATATTCCATTTAATGTATATTGGAATTTACTTAAATAATATTCCAATTTAAGCAAAATACCATAATATTCGACAAGCTATTAAATATTCTTAATACAACATTACCTCATTATGCATTACCCAGATACACATGGGCTAACTACCCAATACTTGATAGTAAACATTCAAACCACATGATGACTAACCAACTGAAGGTTGAACTGACCTAGGGAATAAACCTCATGTTATCTCCATCAGCATTATCCATGGTGTAGGGGTCGCTCAGACCTGCTAAGTCAGGTGGAGTCAAGGCTCGGTACCTGCAACCTACATATGAACAATGGGTTGTATCTGATCAACTATATATATACCAACACACATCAAGTCAGGGAATCATGACATAGTAGGGTGCTCGAACCGAGTAGTGCTACACCGTCCTACTCCGAAACAAGACTATAACCATTTCTATTTAACATCAGATGCATAAACATGATATTATAAAACCATCACAAAACATGTCCATCTCATCATAACAACAATGTCATCATAAACTCATACCACAAGTTAGAACTAAATCAGTTGAACATACTCTATCACAATCAGAATAAGCATAAACCATAGTCTCAATAACTCAAATGTCTCAGAACTATCCGGATGCAATGGAAGAACTAACAACTATCACAAGCCAAAAACGAGGGGGCATTACATCCTCCCCTAGAGTCAAGCTTACTTCTGGAAGCCTACAGAGAAATAAGGGTATAACTCTCTCATCCGGGAGGCATCCTCCCAGGTAGCAGAAGTCTCATCATTAGGATCCCACTGGATCCTGACCTGCTCCATGTCTCTGCCCCTAAGAGAAAGTCTCCTCTGCTATTGAATACCTACGGGATCCAAAGTTGGCTGCCCATCCTCTACCTGTAGAGTAGTCCAATCAAGAATATGAGCAATATCTGGATAATAAGGTCTAAGTATAGAAACATGAAACACATCATGGATGTGTGAAAGGCTGGGCGACAAAGCAAGATGATAAGCAACAGGACTGATCCTCTCCAACACCTCAAAAGGTCCAACAAAGCACGGTGCTAGCTTTGAACCCTTTCCATAGTGGATTAGACTCTTTCACGATCGCACATGCAAGACCACCTGATCTCCAACTGAAAACTGTCGATCGATCCTATGAGCATCTACATACTTCTTCTATCTATCCTGAGCTATCACCAAATGCTCTCTAATCCTCTCAACCTACTGCTCCATATCTCTAAGCATGTCTGGACCCAGAAGAACTTTGTCCTCGAGACGATCCCAAGTCAGAGGGGTCCTACAATGACGACCATACAAAGCTTGAAATGGAGACATGCTGATAGAACTGTGATATCAATTATTTTAAGAAAACTCCACTAGGTATAGGTAGTCCTCCCAACGACTCTATTGATCCATCATATACATCCTAAGCATATCCTCAAGAACCTGATTAACCCTCTTGGTCTGACCATCACTCTCAAGCTGAACTAAAGTTCAGTTGTGTCCCCAAGGCATGCTGCAGAGAAGTCCAAAGAGTGGATGTGAACACTAGATCCCTATCGGAGATGATCCTACGAGGAATCCCATGAAGTCTGATGATGTCCTTGTTGGCAAGAGACACTATATGGATTCATGGTTGTTGTCATTGATGGCAACAAAGGTCATCCCACATATCCGCAAGTCATGATGTGTCTCTACCGGAAGTCAGAATAAAGAATGTTGTGGTCCGGTGAAGAAGAACAGAGCATGTGGCAAGGTCCGACAGATTGGTCCGGACCTCTCAGTGGAAGTGTCTTGGTGCAGTGCGGATTTGGGGAAGTCAAGAGGACTACCTTGAGTGGTATATTCCAAGGATTTAGCCTCCGGTGATGGACAAGGAAAAAGATATGAATGGTTGAGTACCGGATTCCTAAGAGATAGTGAAAACAGAGGAAGAACTGACTGGCAGAGTATCAGACTGCTTTCCGGATGGGTTACTGTTGATGACAGAGGTTGTGAAGGCATGAATCATGTTTGGCCGACATGATTAATGATATCTACAAGTATATGCTTGATCCGCATTGCTTGGTGAGGAAGGAATCAGCCGACAGAATGAGAGTTTATAAGAAACTAGACTGTTCCGGATGCCGACTAGAAAGGTGATGAAATTACTTGTGCGGATATATATAGAGGATGGATTTAGTTGTGAAGAGTGTTGTGATGTAGAGAGATATGCGAATAAGTCCAGAGAAAGAGCAGAGGTAGCAAAAAGGATCCGGTATGTGAAAGATAGCAGAATAGAGAACAGAGGAAAGATGAAGTGCAGCAGATCAGTGTACTGAGCCTAACCGGAACTGAACTCCAGCATATGCAGATGCTTCCAATCAGTTCAAGACTGTGATTCTCATCACTTTGTAGACAGTGTGTCTTTTTGTAGGCAGTGGGCCTCTTGTGAGCAGTGTGCTCGGGCAGTGAGCCCTAATTGGCAAGTGCCATTTTTGTAATTTCCTATTCTTCTAACAGAGAATAATTCTTGGGTTAATCACCCCGTGGTTTTCTCCCTTAACAGGGTTTCCACGTCAAAAATACTGTGTCATGTGTTTCTTATTTCATGGTTAATGTTTTTGTGTTTGATTTTATGCTACATCAATTAAAAGAAAAGTTCAATAAGGGAAATAATTAGGATAACTGATTCACCCCCCCCTCTCAGTTATCAACAATTGGTATCAGAGCTAAGTTCCTCCTAATAGAGCCTAACAGCTTGAGGAAGATCTGGGATTTCAAATGGATGCATATGGTTTAAGGGAGCAACTCAAGACTGCCCTTGAGGATCTTGAACAGTCAAATTTTGAAGTCAGTGAATTAAAGGAAAGACTCAAACAGGCTGATGAATTCATGAGAGAATTAAAAGACAAATTAAGTCTCTCTATGAAAAAGAGAAAGGAGCTGCTTCAACAGTTGGCAAGACAAAGTGAAGAAAGCAATACAAATGAGGAATTGACTGAGCAAACCAAGTTGTGTGAAAAGTTATCAAAAGAAGTCATTATGTTAAGACATGAAATGGAATCAGGAACTATAAAGTTTACTCAAGAGATTGAAGAAAAAAGAAAGGGTGAAGACAATCTAAGACAATCTCTTAAAGAAAAATTAGAAGAATGCCACCAGATGGACAGGATTATCAGACACCTTGAATCTGATCTTGAAGATGCCAAAGATAATGAAGGAAAACTTGAGGATCAAATTGCCTCTCTCAAAAGAGACCTTCAAACAGCAAATGAATATAAAGAAAAATTCAAGATAAGTTCTGCTCAACTTGAAGTTCTTCTTGGAAGTCAAAAGAGGACAGATGACAAGTATGGTTTGGGATATGAGAAAGGAGAAAGCTTCGGATCCGGTCAGAAGAATCTTGGATCAGAAAATCCAAGAAGCAGGCCTAGAAGACCTCCGGTAAGACAGCCAAATGCTCAAAGATATCCATCCTTCAATGGATACTGCCACAGCTGCAACCACTTTGGTCACAAAGCTAATCAGTGCAGAATGAGAATGAATCAGATTAATTCATCCTTCTCCGGACAATGCTTCAACTGCAAAAGGTATGGACACAAATCCCATGAATGCAGAAGTATGCAAGTAAACAAATCATTCAAAGGTAGATGCTTCACATGCAATAGAGTAGGTCATATGGCTAATCAATGCAGATCAAGAGGATATCAGTCAAATATGCAAAGAAATGTTATTTGCCAAATCTGCAATAGGTCCGGTCATAATGCTAAAGTTTGCAGAAACAAGAATCAGGACAAAAGAGGTCCGGTGTATAATCAGAATCAAGACAAGGGTAAACAAAAGATGAATGCGGATGAGGTTAGGAATCAGATGAGCAAGATTTGGGTGAAGAAAAGTTTAGAGAATGTAGAGGTTGGATCCGCACCAGACTCTGGTGCTGATATTTCTTCCGGAAATTAAAAAGTGAGCTCAGGCTCAGGGGGAGACTCAAAGAAAATCTTGTTCCCCCAGCCAAACAAGTGGTGCCGGATGTGGCACAAGATGCGGATCAAAGGGTTTGTAGATATGAGTCTTGAGATACTTCAGTCAAGTTTTCAGAGGTCCGCATGGAGTTATGAAGAAGCTGTGATCGATCAAATAAGATCTGTTCAGGGAGATGCTCCGGTATGATAAAGAATTACAAAAAGGTCCGGAAAGATCCGGAAATGCACTATCTTGTTCTGCGGATTGGACAGAGTGTTTGGGATGTTCTTGTAGTATGTTACCTCGATTTATTCATGATTGAAAGATCCGGATGATATCCACAGATCAGGACTAATCCGGGATACTCCAAGCTATCCAGACAAGGCAAACCGGAATGATGTAGGTGAAGCATTTATTGCAGACAGATATTAGGGTTCGCGGAGCAATTTAAGGGATTTCTCAAAGGACATTTGCTCATTCTACACTCGAGAAGAAGCGAAAAGTGGAGCTCTGCAACAAGGGTCATCAAAGCACACCAAGGATCTCCTGCCGAAGCTATTGCATAAAGAAATCAATCCAACCATTCCGTGCAAACCGAAGGCGCATAAGGTATTCTCCGTTTTTCATTACCTCACTGCAAATCTTTGAAGAATGGCTACTCCAAACATAGTTAAGATCTCTGATAGACCTCGCCCCTCATTCAAGAAACATCCCTACAAATCATTGGAGGTAGACCCACTAGGAGCCTTCTCTAGTGTTCCTCACGGAGTTTTACACACCGAAGACATTAGGGTTTACATACATGCAAACATTGAGGAATTTGGGGAATTCAAATTAAGAGACCTCTATCACAAGCAGCTGATTGACAATGCTTTTGAGCTTAAACCAGAGTATAAGGATATTCAGAAGAAACAATTTGAGCAATTTATTCATTTCCCCTGCTTTGAAGAGGATGAATGGGTCCGGTATGTACTGAGCAGGATGCATGACAACTTTCTATGGCTAGATAGACCCTGCAAGATCACAAAAGAGGCAATTAGAGCAGTAACTGGCCTATACTCTTCCGGAGGAGTACCTATCCTCAAATCTGTCAAGAACAACATTGTAACTGAGGCCACCGGATCAAAATTTGACAAGAGGGCAATGACCATTGAAGATATTTCGGATCCGGATATCAAATATGCATCAATGATAATAGGATACAAGATCTATCACTCCAGCAGGGAGAATTCTGTATCCGGAACTGCAATATACACTGCTTATGAAATGTTAAGAAAGAATGCAGAATATGATCTCTGCGAACTACTACTAAGCCAATTAATGGAAAACATACAGAAAATCAAGAAGGATAAGAAGAATTCCTTTAAGTATGGTACTCTTATTGTATGTCTATTCTTCTATTTCATGAATGAGCTACCCGGAACAAGTGGATGGGTATGGCAGAATGACAAACCTGTTGCAGTCCAGATAAGAGACCACTTGCATGGACTTGGGGATGCAAAAGCGAGAAATTCAGCTCTATGGGGATACTTCAAAAACTTTCAGAGCATGATGCAAGCAAGAGAGAGAATTCCCCAGTCTCTCATTGAGAAATACAAGGACTCAGTGTGCTTTATGGTTGACACTGATCAGTGCCTAATGGAGGCAGTGGAGCCAAGGACTATCTGGATCATGCCCATGGGGTATGAAGTTGATGAACAGATAGTGGAGCTGCATGTTCAACACATGCTAAGTCAGCCCAAAGATCCTAAGGCAGAAAGGTTTGGAACCTTTGAGGAGCTGAGTGTAAAAATACATGTAGAACTCAGGGAACCTGAGATTAAAAGAAAGGTAAGAAAAGAAGTAGAGCACATTGCTCAAGGCCTAGGTATCTCAAAGGAGGCACTTGATGCCAGCCGGGAAAAGAGGAGGAAGGCCGAGGAAGAAGAGAAAAGCAAAGAAAGTGCTCCGGTTGGAGCTCCCACCCGGACCAGATCAACAAAGAGATCTGCACCTCCCTCAACCAAAAGTTCAAAACCGGAAGTCCAGGCATCCGGTAAGAGATCCAAGACAAAAGCCACAAGGGCTTATGGAAGCCAAAAGGATGAAGAGGAAACAGAATCAGATGAGGGAGTAAGAGAAGTAAAGAAACAGAAGAAGAAAGGATCCGGTAAGCCCTCCACAGGCCAAGACAAGGATGAAATGGCAGAGGTAACTGTTGAAAAGCCCACTCTGTCACTAGATAGCATAATCAAGTCGGTCACGGTGGATGGAAACCTTCAACCAATGACTGAATCCTATGATGACTTCAGTGAGGCAGACCAAAAGACTCTGCAGGAAGCCACAGTTAAATATCTGAACATATACAATAAGGCTTTCATTGAGATCATATCTCTCATTCCTAAAAGCCTAGAGAAGGAAATGGAAGTAAGAAAGAATAATGCTCATGCCAAAGATCTTGAGATCCGGGAGCAGATAGCTATTCAGCTATATCCTCAAATTGATCCCAAGACAATGAACATTATCTTCAAGGACTGCAAAGATGAGTTCAGAAGCAAAGCCAGGATGAATCAACTCATGCTTGGTGAGACTGACAAAGTGGCCCAAGAAACAGAAGAGATCCTCTGGAAGGCCTTCAAAAGGTTCAATCTTCCTGTTGTAGAGGACTTAGGTGCAGAAACAGCTGCTGATTTGGAATCTTCTGTTCTGGAAGAAGTGAGCCCTGAACAGACAAGTGAGGACTTGGGACCCTCTGCTCCAGAAGAAGTGGCCCATGAACAAGTTAGCATCTCTCCTCCGGTTTCCCCTACAGTCTCCGGATCCAAAGAAGAAGAGCAATTACAGGAGAAGGAAGCAGTGGTGAAAGACAAAGAGGTTGACAGTTCTAAGACTGCAGAAGAAAAGAAACATCTGTCTCCGACAAGAGACACTGCACAAACTGTTCAACAATTTTTGAGTAAAGAAACTTTAGAGATTGATGAACCGGAGCTTCTAAAAGGCCCATTTGATTTTGACTCTCTCTCTCCGGTACAAACAATGAAGATAGCTTCATTTGCAAATGCCAAGGCAAATGAAAAGCTCCTGAAGTCTCATATGGAAGACTGTGAGTTGATAGAGGCTGCCTCCGGAGTACTTGTGAAGATCATGCCATCAATCCAAATAGATCCGACAGCCTCCACTTCCGGTAATCTAAAAACCTTAGTCAGCAGTGTTGATACACATTTTGATTCTCTAGAAAAATCAGCTGAAGAAAAGGTCCGGAAGGAATTTTTGGATAAGAGATTTTCAGAGATATTAGAATTAATTTCTAAAGATAGGAAGATTGTAAGCATTGGAATAAAGAGCTTAGAGAATGCTCTTAAGGATGGCGGTGATATCTATAAATTTTGTATATCCTGGTCAAAGGCAACAGCAGCATTTGACAAGAAAATAAAAGAGGAACAGGATAAGCTACAAAGCTTATCTCAAAGTTTTGATCCTCTTTCTTCCTCTATAATAAATCAAGAATGTCAGACTATTGCAGTCTTGAACGAAATAAAGAATCTTGAGAAGGAAAGGAAGAACATCACCAACCGGATGGGAGAACTTAGAAGGATTATAATCCCTAAGTTGGAAACCATGCATGAGGCCATCAGTGATGCTAGGACCACCGCCCAAACAAAAGATCCGACAGATCTCAAGCGGGCAGAAGCGTTTGCATTTTTGTTAAGTGGTGACATTTCAATTTTGGACAGAATGAAGCAAAGTTGGGCTACCGAAATGATTCAATTACAGACATCCTTTGCAGACATTCTTCAATATATGTGAGTATGTAAATATGCGGCTAAGTATAAGAAATTTTTGAAAATTTTGATATGCGGACCCTACCCTTTGCCATTGATGTCAAAGGGGGAGTGAGGAGCAGTGAAAAATGAGGGATCCAACTAAGGGGGAGTTCCGGAAATTGTATATAAAGACAGAGCATCAGCAAAGGGGGAGCATAGTGAAAACACTTAGTCATTTTTCACTAAGTGTTGCCATCAATGCCAAAGGGGGAGATTGTTGGCAAGAGACACTATATGGATTCATGGTTGTTGTCATTGATGGCAACAAAGGTCATCCCACATATCCGCAAGTCATGATGTGTCTCTACCGGAAGTCAGAATAAAGAATGTTGTGGTCCGGTGAAGAAGAACAGAGCATGTGGCAAGGTCCGACAGATTGGTCCGGACCTCTCAGTGGAAGTGTCTTGGTGCAGTGCGGATTTGGGGAAGTCAAGAGGACTACCTTGAGTGGTATATTCCAAGGATTTAGCCTCCGGTGATGGACAAGGAAAAAGATATGAATGGTTGAGTACCGGATTCCTGAGAGACAGTGAAAACAGAGGAAGAACTGACTGGCAGAGTATCAGACTGCTTTCCGGATGGGTTACTGTTGATGACAGAGGTTGTGAAGGCATGAATCATGTTTGGCCGACATGATTAATGATATCTACAAGTATATGCTTGATCCGCATTGCTTGGTGAGGAAGGAATCAGCCGACAGAATGAGAGTTTATAAGAAACTAGACTGTTCCGGATGCCGACTAGAAAGGTGATGAAATTACTTGTGCGGATATATATAGAGGATGGATTTAGTTGTGAAGAGTGTTGTGATGTAGAGAGATATGCGAATAAGTCCAGAGAAAGAGCAGAGGTAGCAAAAAGGATCCGGTATGTGAAAGATAGCAGAATAGAGAACAGAGGAAAGATGAAGTGCAGCAGATCAGTGTACTGAGCCTAACCGGAACTGAACTCCAGCATATGCAGATGCTTCCAATCAGTTCAAGACTGTGATTCTCATCACTTTGTAGACAGTGTGTCTTTTTGTAGGCAGTGGGCCTCTTGTGAGCAGTGTGCTCGGGCAGTGAGCCCTAATTGGCAAGTGCCATTTTTGTAATTTCCTATTCTTCTAACAGAGAATAATTCTTGGGTTAATCACCCCGTGGTTTTCTCCCTTAACAGGGTTTCCACGTCAAAAATACTGTGTCATGTGTTTCTTATTTCATGGTTAATGTTTTTGTGTTTGATTTTATGCTACATCAATTAAAAGAAAAGTTCAATAAGGGAAATAATTAGGATAACTGATTCACCCCCCCCTCTCAGTTATCAACAGTCCTCCATGAACACTCTGGCCACCGTAGAAGCATTGTAAGAAGAACAGACAGGAGAGAAGTGAGCTACCTTTGTCAACCTATCCACAGTGACCATAATAGCATCGTGTCGACGAGAGGATACCGGAAAACCAACAATGAAGTCTATCAAAATGATGTCCCACTTCCACTCTGGAATCAAATGGGGCTACAAAAGACCTATAGGGTGCTGATGCTCCGCCTTCACCCTCTGACACTCAAGACACCTCGACACAAAATCAGCAATATCCCGCTTCATGCCACTCCAAAAGTATAGTTGACGCAGATCTGCATGCATCTTCTTGACACCTAGATGAGCATAATAAGGTGCTCAATGTGCCTCTGACAACACTAGGGTATGAAGACCCTCAAAACTAGGAACATAGATATGGCCCAAATGTCGTAAAAGACCATCTGACTCAAGAGAGTAACCGGAGAATCTACCCTCTAAAGGTCTACCAAACTCAATCTCAGATCTCACCTCCTAGCACCAACTATTGGTAGGAAGTCCTGTGAGAATCTGACCTCTCAAATCGATTGTGAGAGAGACCGCTAAGATCTCATGTCGCCGATGACTAAGAGCATCTACTACCACATTCTCTTTGCCCTAAATATACTTGACCTCAAAGTCATACTCGCACAAGAACTCCATCCAATGCCTCTGCCTCGCATTCAAGTTTGGGGGCGTGAAAATATACTACAAGCTACAATGATCACTGTGCAGCTCAAACCGATGCCCTAAGAGATAATGCCTCCACCTTACCAAGGCATGCACAACTGCGGCTAACTCCAGATCATGAGTGGGATAGTTCAATTCGTGATCCTTGAGTTTACAAGACTCATAGGTAATCACGCGACCATCCTGCATCAGAACTGCTCCTAAACCCTCCAAAGAAGCATCTGTACAAACAACAAAGTCCCCGGTAGGATCAGGAACTGCTAAAATAGGTGCACTGGTCAACTGCTCCTTAAGGGTCTAAAAAGCTGCCTGACACTGCTCTGACCAAACAAACTTCTTCCCTTTCCTCTGAAGAGAAGTAATAGGATGAGCAATCCTCAAAAACCCCATAACAAAACGGCGATAGTAGCCTGCCAAGCCCATAAAACTGTGAACCTCATAAACATTAGTAGGTGCAAGCAAATCCATAATAGCTTGGATCTTTGAGGGATCCACCACAATACCCTCTCCAGAGATGACATGACCCAAATACTTCACCTCTATTTGAAAGAACCCACATTTTGACAAATTAGCATAACGCTGATTTTCTCTTAGACACTGCAACACCTACGCAAATGCTCCTCATGCTCCTCCATAGTCCTCAAATAGATCAATATATCATCAAGAAACACAAGGACAAACCTGTCGAGATAAGTGCAAAAAATACCATTCATCAGGCTCATGAATACTGAAGGTACATTCATCAACCCGAATGGTACTACTGTGAACTCATAATGCCCATAACGGGTACGAAATACTATTTTGTGAATATCTGCCTCAAATATCTGCAACTGATGATATCCTGACTTAAGGTCAATTTTAGAGAACACCTTAGCTCCTTTAATCTAATCAAACAAATAATCGATCCGAGACAAGGGGTATCTATTCCTCACTGTCACCTTATTGAGCTGTTGATAATCGATACACAGCCACAGAGATCCATCCTTCTTTTTCACGAAGCTCACAAGTGCTCCCCAAGGAGAGACACTAGGTCAAATGAATCCCTTGGCTAACAACTCTTCCAACTACAGTCAGAGCTCCTTAAGCTCCTGAGTGGTCATCCTGTATGGAGCTCGTGAAATGGGCTCTACACTGGGAACAAGATCAATCCTGAAGTTGATGTCACACTTAGGTAGCATCCCCGGAATCTCAGAAGGAAAAACATTAGCATACTCTCTCAACAGAGGATGATCATCAAGAGATGCCTCTCGACTCTCCTCCATCTCCAAGTCACTAACAGAAACTACAAAAAGCTGACATCCCTGACACATGCATCTCTTAAGCTGTATAGCAGAAATCATGCATAGGGAAATAGGTCTCTGAACTCCTACAACCTCCACCTCTACACCAGAATCATCCACACATCTAATAGACTTATGCCGACAATCGATCATCGCTTGATGGGCCTCTAACCAATCCATCCCCAAAACTATATCATATGAAGTAAGGGGTAGGATGTGAAGGTCTACAGTAGTAGTTAGAGAGCCAATCCCCAACTCACACCTGGGAACTAGAGACTCAACTACAATCTTAGCCTCGGAAGCTAACTCAACCTGCCACCTATCATCCTACTTTTTTACCACTAAGCCACAATGCTCCACAAGAGAAGGAGATATAAACGAATCAGATGCACCAGAATAAAAAGGAACAGAAAAACTAATACCTCGCATAAAACATGAAGTCTCCACCACAAGGCCCTAATGCTCTGCCTGCTGGTTATTCACCACTGTAAAGACTCTGTGTGATCTGCCTGCATCACCAACCATTGGCTCTGAAGCCGCCGATCGATGTCCAAACCCTAAGGTACCCTTCTGTGGGCACTGTCTAGCAATATGGCCCTATTGACCACAAGAGAAACATCCGGTGCCTCTAGCAAAACCACTGCTACCCTGGAAAGCACTAGACTGCTAGAAACTGCCTCTGCTCACTATGGACTACGTACTCTGAGCTGGCTGATTAAAGCAATTGTGCTTGTTGCGCTGCCAAGATTGGTCCTTCTTAAACTGAAATCTATTACCTTGCTGCAGCTGATAATTCTTTAGTTTGGCTTGAGAGTGTTGCTGCTAACCACTCTTTGAGGGTGCATGAGATCCTGAAGCCTGAGTATGTCCACCATGCAAACCAAAACCTAAAGATGGTGCACTACCAATAGGCACACCTGTATGCCCACCGAGTGCCATAGCCAAATTTTCTTCCACTAACCGGGCTTTCTCCACTGCTACCTCCATAGACTTAGGTTTGAATACACGAACCCCTCCACTGATTCGGACATTCAGGCCCCTGATAAAATGTTGCACCAACATAGACTCATCATCTCCGATACTCGCATACTACTTGAGCTCATAGAATCTATGCTCATACTACTCAACTATCATGGCCATCTATCTCAGCTCATGGAACTCATCTACGTGACACTGCCTCCAAATGCAGCTTCTGCTCCTCTAACTGCCACCAAGTTGCCCTTAGAGATGCAAAATAGCACATCTAGCTTTGGTGTTTCTACCGTAAGGATGCATGGCGAAACACCTGCCTAAATCCAATAACCAAGTCTCTGCCTCAAGACCTCTACCAGCTCCATCAAAAATGGGAGGGCGTGCCCTCAGAAGATCTCTCATATGGCTAGTTAGTGTGGGCTCCTACTCAGCTATCAACTCTCTACGCCTAGGTGATCTCTCTCTCTCCTGAGGCTCCGGCTGGTCTACCGCTTGACCCCCTCTAGGCTACTCACCCTCTTGTCTAGGGCCTAATCAGGCAAGAGCCTCCTCAAGTATCTGTCATAATTGGGCTCTCTTAGGTTGGCCCTAACCCTCCATATTCTGACCCCCGCCTTCATGGGCACTCTCATGAGGAGAACTGGGAGGAGGTGCACCGCCACCACCTCTCCCACAAGCCCTACCTCTGCCACGACCTCAGCCCCTACCTCTAGGCATATACCTACAACACCAAAAGATGATTTAATATACATAGAGAGGAAAACAATAGGGATGAAGTTAATCTACAGAGTTTAAGCACTAGGTCACATAATGGGCTCAGTTATAACCAGAGTATCCAGTGTTTAAACTTGGCTCTGATACCAAATGTGATGCCTCGCCATGTAACCGTAGAGTGCTAGACTGACAAGCAACAAATATACAGAAATATTTTTTTTTGAAACAAGGAAATGCATTATACATTAGAAATAACTGTACTAATAACAATATTCAATGAAATGATCAGCTAACACATCTAGGGAACATAACCACATTAGATAAAATTAAAACCTTACAAGAATCTACATCCCAATGCAACAGACTAATAATACATCTTACATTAACAGAGATGAAAAATTTACAAGTTTCAATTCAAGATTACAAGACTGATTACATCAGTTTACAAGAGTACAATTATGAAAGTATACAACAACTTGAAGATGAAGAGAAAACTGGAACTGGAACACTCCTGCTCTGAACTCAAACCAAACATCTGAGAAAACCAATGGATAGCTCTGCCTCCCAACCATGTGGAACCCTGAGGTCCACCCCTCCGAGCTAGGAGATAACAATATGGATTCCACTAGGTCAAGGTTACAACCATGAACACAATAACAACATCTAGACTCCATGCAGACAACAGGATAACAAGACTGCACAGAGATGATAGTACTCACCAAGATAAATCGAAACATCAAGCAAAGATCAATCGTGAAGACAAGTCAACACTCCAGAGGTAACAACAAAGGTAGAGAGGGAGTAACTGAGCTGCGTAAGGAGAGTGTCATCGCATGGTCCTAGCATGGGTTACCTAGGCTATCTCTCACTAGAAGCTGGCCCCCATCTATGGTTACCCTGGCAGCCTCTCTTTAGGCACCAGCCCCATAACCGACATGTCCTCTCGCGAAGACAATGAAGTCGACCTTGCCAACCAGGCCTTCTCATCCCATCCTTAGCTTGTGAGAGCACTCAAGGCATGGGTGAGGTATCTTACTTATCTTTTTATGTGAATTACTACCCCAACCCTCCAAAATAAGTTATTAAGTTTTCACTTGCTTACAACTTCCATGGGGTTACCCAGGCTGCTTCTCACTAGGCACCGGCCCCACCATGAAAGCCACTTCCCTAGCAATCTTTGACCAATCATCCAAACCACAACATGTAAGGATAAAGGTTACAAAATGATTATGATCCATTACATATGCCATTCACTTGGCCACAACAATATAAAACCCATTGTCCTCCTCAAACTCAAACAATACATCAAGAAATGGTATAACACAAGTACCAAGCTACATACCAAACAGTTAGACCTCTGGAGTCGGTAATTGAGTTCTTTACCAGGTTGCTACAACAATTTTCTTGATAGGGAAACTAGGTTTCAACGACCATGAATTTAATACAAGATTGACAAGGGATAAATGGAAAGAAAAATAACTCAATACATCCTTAATATAAATTGATAAAATAAACAATTTGTCCCACGGACAACTTCACGTAAGTTTCGGACAAGGTTTGAGGAATTAAATCATTTCAATAAAGGAAAAAGAAAATACAATAATAGGACCTAAAACCAAAATATTTCTCTTTACCCAAATTCACTTGGCTCTCAAGTCGACAAGACAAAAGATCAATAACGAGATAAGGATAGAACTAAAATGTAATTAAAGAACCCTCAATAAAAACATTCTGATTAACCAACTAAACTCAACTATTATGCCTACAAGATTGAAAGTAACATTAAATGCAAGTAGACACTATTTTAATGATACACAAATCCGAAGCATTGCAATGAGTACTAATATTAACTAGAGACAATTAACAACACAGCTATTGGTGTAATTCAACTATACTTACCTGAATTTGACCATATGCTACGTTAAAGAAGGAACTATACAAATCTACTAAAGATAGAATCTTATCTATTATGGAACTTGATAGACATAGTAGGTCTTCTAAGGAGATAAACATTTTTATAAATTTAATATCTAAGTTATATCAATACCAACTAGTCATCTCGTATCCACCTACTATTCTAACAATTAATCCAGTAATCTTTTACCAAGACGTTAATTTATGACCACGACTTAATTTATTGAATTAACTCACATTCTTATTAAAAGGACTTTCTATCCTATAAACATCAATTTCCAATCAGCATGATTCCATTAATGATATAAAATAGTTAGTAACCTTTCAAAATTTAAGATACAATCATCTAATACAATCAAAAGAAATAAAGCGAGTTTCCTAATAAAGATTGGTACTCACGATGGGATCATCACATCGTATGACATAGTTGACTACTACAGTTTATTCAGATTCAAAGGAATAAGACTAAGGATGACAGCGTGCGACCTCTATGAAAGTTGAGTTCATTTACAAAATTCCCGAAATCAAACCAATTCCTTACACTTCCTAAAATATACATTGCTCCATAAAATGGAATGAATACATAGAGCCAATTGACATTACAGACACAACGACCACAAAGATGGCGAGAAGATATCATGTGTTCTGGATACAAAGAAATAACACGCTGCCACGGAGAGGTCGAACGACAGGAAAGAGCAAGAAGGGTAGCACGAGGCATAAAGGAAGGACTTGCTATGAAAAAGAGGGTTTTACTGGCAAACCAGTCTATATAGCAACACCATTCCTTAGTTTGCATTATCAAAAGCCACAGAGGAGAAGTCAGCCTGACCAAGGAACGTAGATTGCAAAGTTTACCAAAGGTCGACAACTGGAAGAAATCACCGAGTCAAACTCTCCAACAATGGCTTGAGAGGGTAGGGAGACCATAACACAACGCTACGAATGGTGGGAAGGGCATGAGTAAGATCTGCTAGAAAGAGGCACAAAAAGTGGGATGTCGACCACAGAGAACAAATGTTTCGATAGGAGACAATTAATATTTAAAGGTGACAATCTTGCATTCGAAGGACAAAACAACATAAAGATATTATGAGTGATAGAAAAGAAGGCTGGGATGCCCATCAATGACAGTTTAACATCTAGCAACCCAAAAGCAGTGTGCAGGTCGAGAGATCATCAATGGTGCCACTAAGGCAGGGTACAAGAAGAAAAAGATAGTTTTTCATTAGAGACAAATGATGAGCCAAAAGAAAATGATTAGAAGGTCAATGGGGGTACAATCTTCATGCCACATTTTAATTATTTGTTCTTGATAGGACTCCTTTGGCACAATGACCCAAGAGGGCCAATTTAAAAAGGTCTTAAATAAAGGTGAGAAGAATATGGGCCAAGGAATAACAGTTCACTCCAAGCATGCATCAATACAAAGAAAATTACTTTGGCATAGCAAGAGTTCCATTCGGATAAGGAAAACACAGAGTTAACAAAAAGGCCTGTTGACAGAGCTAGAATGGGTCGAGCGAGGAACTGAAGAGTTTTGGACAAAACACACCCTTCTACGGATGAGGGAAGGTTCACAAAGCAATAAAGTTACAAAGGGACAAGGGTGAATAATAGATCAATTCTATGCCAAAATAACTATCAACAAAGAAATCTAATTCTTTAGAGCAAACAGAGACAAAGAAAATGCAGAATTTCACAAGACATACCGGAACAATTCACGCTCCAAAATCGAATCCTGTTGCAGAACTTCCCCTTCTATCCACAAAAAAATCCTTAGAAACCTCCATTCCAAAAACTTCCCCAAAACAAAAATAACTTCAGACATAAAAACCCACCAAAATCTCTCTGAGACCAAAATAGACAACCACCATTAATTTCCAGTAACCCCCCTAAATCTGTTACACAATCCCCCTCATTAAGAGAAATTTGAAATTTTATTTAACATAGAATTTCCGTATCTCCAAAACATATACGACAACTAGCCAACAATAAATGATTATCCAAAATCATTAAATTACTATCCAATACTATTCTTCAAAAAATGATATACTAATTAACCACATTAACTTATGACATAGATACTAATAAAATCATTAACATATTCCATTTAATGTATATTGGAATTTACTTAAATAATATTCCAATTTAAGCAAAATACTATAATATTCGACAAGCTATTAAATATTCTTAATACAACATTACCTCATTATACATTACCTAGATACACATGGGATAACTACCCAAAACTCGATAGTAAACATTCAAACCACATGATGACTAACCAACTAGTCAGTTGATCTGACCTAGGGAATAAACCTCATGTTATCTCCATCAACATTATCCATGGTGTAGGGCCCACTCAGACCTACTAAGTCAGGTGGAGTCGAGGCCTGGTACCTGCAACTTGCATATGAACAATGGGTTGTATATGATCAACTATATATATACCAACACACACCGAGTCAAGGAATCACGGCATAGTAGGGTGCTCGAACCAAGTAGTACTACACCATCCCTACTCCGAAACAAGACTGTAACCATTTCTATTTAACATTAGATGCATAAACATGATATTATCAAACCATCACAAAACATGTCCATCTCATCATAACAACAATGTCATCATAAACTCATACCACAAGTCAGAACTAAATCAGTCGAGCATACTCTATCACAATCAGAATAAGCATAAACCATAGTTTCAATAACTCAAATATCTCAGAACTATCTGGACGCAATGGAAGAACTAACAACTATCTTAAATCAAACTAAGAGTAATGTGGAACTAACAACTATCACAAGCCAAAAACGAGGGGGCATTACACTGACGTTGACTTTTCAACTAGATATTTCTATATAGATATTTAGATCTCCAATATCCATAGGTCAAAATATCCATATCTAGATGGCATTAGTCATTTTCGTCTGAATGGACATTTTACCGGTTGTTGATGTCATCCAGATATTTGTGATACATATGTTTTACAATCGTTAATATCCATACCCTTTCAAATATCCATATCCATATTATAACCAATGATATTCTCTCATGTATCCTGATGATTGAATTTTCAACAAAGTCTATGCATATGGATATTTTACATGGATATTTAGTATATCCTAGTTTCGAAGCTAAATTGAATCCTGATAATTATTTCTTTGGTCAACAATGTTTGACTCGGGCTGCCTACTGACGTCATGTTGACATGTTCATATGGACATGTTGACCGAATGTTAATACTAAATGTCCATATCCAGACTTTTTGACATTTAATGCTGCATATATATGAGTTGGTGGATTTTGAATTTAAAAGTGTGCCTACGTACATGTGTAAATTCCTCTCGCCTGCACATTGTAAAAAGCCTACCTAATCGCATGCTAAGTCATCAATGCGCCCTAAAGTGCAAAATTTGGATGATAAAATGTAAATTGTATAGCTCTATTAATCACTTAAAACATTCAAGTGATAAAATTGTAGAGTTTAAAAGAAATCCAAGGTGATTAGAAGTATTTTGCAGGTAGCTAATAGAGATTTGTTGACAAACAAAATGATAAGCAGTGAAACGGAAAGCAGAGAATGGAAAACATAGAAGGTGGACATCATCGAACAATGGAAACATTCTATGTATCTTTCAAGTTTAAATTTCCAACCGACAAGTATGAATAGGATAAAAATCTTCCTCCCATGTTTTTATTTTTACTGTTACAGTGATGGTTACACAATGTAAACTTGGTAAAATAGGATAAAATCAGTTGGATAAATGTAGTGTATTTTTTGGGTTAGTGTGTTTTGGGTTATACATTACATGATTAAGGGTTAAACCCTAGATTAAACTATGGTTGTTTATGATTTACATGCCACCATACAAAGCCAAAAGGACAAGCAAGATGTCGAGTTCAAGGCAGACATGCTCCCAGTCCCAAGGGCTGTATGTAGGAAGCATGGCAGTGCGGAGGCTACTCACTCAGGAAACACTGATTTAAATGAATGGAGGAATTGGGTTCTAGGGATCGGTGATGGAAACCCAATCCTGCAATGTGTCTACAACTCAAGTATATTTAATGCAGCAGACTTTCCTTATGCAATAGAGGCATTGGAGCTTGTAATTGCATGTACAAAGAATTACAATCAATCCACTAGAAGGGTGGAGAAACAGAGGAGAGTTTATGCATATTTTTCAGTGTAGGGCATCATAGAGACGTTCAAATTACCCACACACAAGGATATGTACAAGATCAATGTTGAGAAATTGTTAAAAGAATACAATAGCAACACTTCAGATTGCGGGAAAATCATGTTCTCCACCTGGAGGGCTGTGCATAGCAAGGTGAAGGCAGTGGAAAAGATGCCCCAACACTTATTCAAATATGATTTTGCCCCTGAGCTACAATACATGATAGTCTTACTGAGCCACATGGCAGGAAAGAGAGACTCTGGCACATTCGATCCATGGATGTATGGGCTCATCCATATGTTCAAGGACATGGAATGGATAGTCCAATGGGCGAGGCTTATTAGTGACAATTTGTATGAGGGGATGATCCAGTGGAGCTAGAAATGAAGGCTATTTTACATGAGATCATATGTAGTATATGCATGTGCATATAGATCTAGATTTGTAGGGTTGTAGACAGTGGGGAGAATTGGATGCCTCCTAGAAGAACAGACTGTGTGGGAACATTACCCATAGTTGAAATGGAGGATGTCCATCTTGCATTACAGGAGGGTGAATGACTGTTGTATAATGCATCTGGTGAGGTTGATGGAAGATGATAGGGCAAAAAGACTGCCAAAAGAATCACAAGAAGTAGTCTAAATGAATGGAACTTGGTTTATCCAGTTTCCAACATTCTCATACATCTCTATGGAAGGATTTGAGGGTAACCCTTTTATGTTGCATAGGTACCCTACTAATAAGGCGATACTGCTCGAGGTCACAAGGCAAATCATACCATCGTATGAAGCCTATATAAAGAAGAACAAAAGGGGAAATGTCAAGTTCCCAATGCATATCAACTGGTATGTTTGTGGCTCAATAAATGGAGCCAAGAAGTTTGAGGCAAAATTACACATGTTACATCTATAGTCGTTCCCCATGGTAAGGTACTATGACCCATACCATAGGATGGAATGATATGTTAATAGGAAATTGGAACATGATGTTCATCTGGAGGATTATTTGGCTGATTGTGTTGAGGAGGAGGAGGTAAGGTGAAGAAGTTACCAATGGTTGACATTGAACCAAATAAGGATGTTGGGATGCTTTGATGTTTCCCCTCAGTTGAGATCTAATGATGGAAAGTTGTTAAGTGAAGAATATGAACAAAAGTAGGTGTACAAGGAGATGCTACCTCTCCTAGACTGGTCCAAGCTAGAGGACCCATCCCTAGAGGTCATAACTGCCAAGGTGATGAGCTTCACCAAAAACTGGGTAGACAAAAGAATAGCAAAAATAAAGGCCAAGGGGTTGGCTATAACATTGGATAAGAAGAGGAAGAGGAAAGAGAAGGAAGACATTGAATTTGATGACTTCCTTATCCACAAGCATCAGGTCATGAAGGCAAAGTTGGCAAAACCAGGGCCTTTTGGATCTGAGGAAGTATTTTCATCAGAAGATATCACTATTTCCACAGTCCCATCTCCTCCTAGGGATGTGCCTGTACATGCCATTCCTATAGTCACAGTAGGAACACATGGGAGAGTACATCCAGACATAGTAGTAAAGAAAGAGCATGATGATGTACTGAAGGGTGTGAGCATTCCTAGGTAGAAAAGGGCTCAAACACCACTACTGAGGGGTTCTACATCTAGGCCTATGGATGTTCAAACTGAAGATCAGCAAAAGTTTACTAAAATGGAGCAAATGTTTTCTCATAGGCAACCATCCTAGGAGTCACTTCCATTAGTTGCTGCACTACAAGAGGGGTTGGCTGAACAAGTAGAGGCATATCCTAATCATGGGGTGCAAGCAAGGGGTTTTCAGCACAATGTGCCCATCCTAGAAATAATAAAAGTAAAGGAGTTAGCCGATGAAGCAAGGGTAGTTGAACATTAAAGGGTGGCTGATCAATCTTTATCCCTCAATCAAATAGTTGACTTAATTGATCATGATGTCACTAGGGACATGACAACACATCTAGTGGAAGACTTGCTGAGGCATACTGCATTAGTAGCTAAAGATACAAAATAAGGGCATGATGTCTTGGGTGTAAAAGGGCCAAGATCTCCTGAGGTGGTCATTCAATCAAGGCTCCTTAATGTTTTAATAGAAACAATCACAAGCCTTGTGGTTATAGACTTATTCGCATCAGCCTAAAGCAGACAAAGAGGAGAAAGATCATGTGATGGATGATCCAGGACATACTAGAGAAGGTATGGATATCCAAAGGGATGAACAACAGACATCCACATCTGAGCAATAGGTTCAAATGAAGAAAGCATCTGAGGAAATGATGATACAAGGTGATAGTAATGGAGCTACTCACCAAGAAATTTAGGATCAACGCCCACCAGAAGTGCCTCACCAAGGTGATCCTGTAGGTGAATTAGCACAAGATACACAAGATGCACAAGATGTAGGTATAAGATCCTCGGGGGAAATTCATGAGGATTAGCATAGAGAAAACAAGGCATCTCATGAGGGAGAACCAGAGCAGGAGTCAGCACAGGATGTAGACATGATACTTACAGATGCTAGAACTCATGGAGATTAGCAGGTGCATGTGCATGAAGAGATGTACGTGGATAAAGAACATGAAGAAGAGATTAGGACAGATGGTGGTGGAGATCAAGAGATGGCACACCAACAGGAGAATCCAAAAGAAATCCCACCTGACTAGGATAACAAGGGAGATACAGAGATGCATGATGCTCACATTGAGCAATCGGTCCATGCAAGGTTAGAATTTGATGTACCTTCATGGTTAATTTCTATGGTAATTGAGTCTCCTGCACAAGATTTGACTCCTTTTGATTTCAAATCTTTAATTTCATTAGATGGTTCCAAGCCCAAGCACAAAGCCATGGCAATATCTGTAATAAAAAGGGATTCTACAATAGGGAAAAGGACAATCCAATCGGTTATCCCCCTTGTAGAAAAAAGCAAAAGAGAGATTTAAGTACAGAGGAATTCCAAGTCACCACTATTGACTTGGGACATTCAACGACAAAACAAGATATTGAATAGCTTAGAGAAAGCACTAATGCTGTGGTGGCCAGGATTACGAAGTTAAAGGCCAAAAATAAGGAACTGAAGGGACAAAATGTCCAGCTCCAGACATTCATAAAGGGAGTGGTTACGCCTACCCTGCAAATAACTAAGGCACCTATGGCCTTAGCATTGGTTAGCTTGGAAGAAATAACATGTATGGATGCATAAAAGCATTAGGCCCAGGTTGTGGGTAAATGGTTCACACAATTCATGACTAATGGTGAGAAGGTAATAAGGACATCCATATCCAACTACAACACTCTGACTTAGTTAAAGAAGAAAGCAAAGTCATTAAAAAAGGCATCTGGGTCTAGGCTTAGCTAGAGTGATCAAGACCTAGGAAGGATGAAGGACAGGAGGAGGATGGATGACCAAATTGTCTTGCAACATAAACTTTTGACTAGCCAGACACTTAAAAAGGTAAATAACTAGATCAAGGATCTAAGGTTTGAAGTGGATGTGTTGAAGAGATACAAAGCCAAGGCAGGGGACATAGAGGTAAAGGCTCATGATCTACTTTCTAGTGAGATGACAATTTTGGAAAAGTTACTTGGCATTTTAATGGCTGAAACAAAGACTTATGATGAGGGAAAGTCTATCCATGCATTCAAGGCCAAATTCAGCCCAGCAATGGATGATCCGGTGCACCGTTTTACAGAGGCAACCATAGATGAGGTGATGGAACTAAATGCTAACATAAAGGCCTATAATGGAAAGCTAGATGATAGGATGGCTAAGTGGATATCCCTTAGTGAACAACTATAAACACAAGGGTATGCCAAGGTGAGGGCTCAAATTTAGGATAAAATAGAGATAGATACAGCTATGGAGGTGAATGGTTTTTACAAGAAGCTAGATACGGGGGTAGTGATCACTGAAGGTTCCTTCGTAGAAGAGTCAGAATCATTTTCCCAAAGATGTTTAGGCAAAGATACAGGCGAACATTCCTTTTTCCAGTTGTATGTTATAGAATGATTGCCAATGAAGCAATCATGTGCTTCTAATCTTGACTGTTGACTATTTTTGATGGGATCATGACCATTGGATCAATTGTAACTAACCTGGACCATATTCTATAAAAGGACCATGATCTCTCATTTTGAGGGGGATTGAATTGTTGAACTTGTAATTGCTAAGATTGTATATTCTGCAACTTTTGTGACTTCTCAAGATTCTTTCTCAAGATCACATGTATATGTACATACTCTAAAGCATAGTGAATGAAATGGAGCTATAGATTACTTTCTAATCATAAATCTTATGTAGACTTTGGTTGATTTCTGATGTGTAATGGTGGATTGCTACGTTCAAACTAAAGTGCATTCACTTTAATTACATATTGTCATCATCTTTTCCTCTGAAGATTTGTACTAACCGTGCATAGTTGTGGAGATTCTTCAAAAAACGTGGTTTGGTTCCTCTCCTTTTCATGAATGTATCAGAGTATGTATGTGGACCATTGATCATAACTTAGGAATTTTAGAATTTACATTCTCTAAACCCTTCCCTTTTGACATTTCATTTCATAAAAATCACAAATAACTGCAAATAATGATCAATTACAAGTAGATACAATAAATATATGCTAAATAATGACAAATTAGAAGAATATACAGTTAATTATAGTACATACTGGTGCATTTCATACCAATTATCATAAGTATCAGTAAAATACCTACTGCAAACTACATTATTTGAATAAATTTGAAGTACAATGATGAATATTAGTTTAGATAGAGCCAATATAGAAGAACTAATTAAAGCTGGTAATATGTTTATGATTAGTCCAAATCAGGGACAAATTCCAGTGAATTACAACAAAGTCAGGATAAATTCACATGAATTTGTGTAAATATTAGCTAAATATTGTAGGATTTGACATAATCGTTAAGATTTCTACAGAGGAGGCATAGATGAGAGGATAGTTGAAGGAATAGTGAAAAGTGAAGAACTTTGCAAAATAATCATACGTAAGGCCCCAAACTAGAAAACACCATTACACATCAAACTCTAAGTAATGATCAGATGGTCAAGACCTGACCAATGGAGACTTGAGATTATGAATTCTCCCAAAATTCATCATATCTTTCAAGATGAATAAAGGTTTGAGTGTAAACTTTTATTTCTTGTTGTGTGATTAACAACCACATCAACAGGTTTTTGGCGCTAGAAGGAGGGCCTTGATAATTGAAATTTGCAAAAATCTACTTGTCAAAATAATTCAACTATATCTTAGTGAAGAGTTTCTTCAAAATCTCTCAGTCCAGATCAAAAGATTTAACATTTTTCCTTAGGATCCTATCAATACTTTGCAATTTGAGTAGTCTGACTACAAATATCCCTCCCTTAAGGATAATCGACTAGATATTTGCAAAGATTTGTTCAAATATCCAAAGATTGAACTGAAAGCTTTGCATTTATGTGAAGATTGCCTAAATATCTCATTATTTGAGACAATTGATTACAAATATCCTCTCCTGAAGAGAATTTGACTATTACAAAAGATCGATCTTAAACCTCAAAGTTCACCCTAAATTTCTTGAGCTGGCTAAAAGGCCTACCACTAGATCAAGATCTAGTGGACCTTTTAGAGAACTATCTACTATAAGTCCAAGATTACCCCCAACTGGTGCACAACCTAGACCTATGAATCTTGTAGTATTGTTACCTGTCACTCCTATATCACCAGTCACTCCCATATCACTAGTAGCTCCCATGTAGATCCGAGTGGCATTCTTTAATGATGATTCACCCTTGCACTTTTCAGCCTATAATGATCTACCAAAGAACCCAGACAAGTCGTGTCCTAAATATCATCCATATCAAGATGCAGAGGATCACTTGATAACCTTCAAATAAGCTTACTTTCAAGCAAGAGTACAAGATGAGGATGTAGTCTGTAGATTGTTCCCATACACACTAGGGGAAGAGGCATACTAATGCTATGTGAATTTGCCTAAAAATTCCATCAATTCCTGGCTACTGATGGAGACTGCATTCAAAACTAGATATAGAATCCCGATCGATGCTGCCACAGTCTGTCACCATTTTGTTGAGATTAGGTGAGGAGAAGGTGAGTTCATTACCAACTTCAATGACTATTTCTAGAAAGCCTATTCCAAGATAACAGATCCATATGTCATCACTGAAGATGCAGCAATATTAGTATACTTCTCAGCTTAGATCCTTTAAAAACCATGTTTGTAAAAAGAACAAATCCTGTCATGACAGATTTGGCTGGTGCTTATGTAGAGGTCGTAAAGGTCAATACTGAGATGAAACAAGTAGGACAAGGTCCTCTACCTAGTATAGGACTTCCTGTGTTGCCCAAACAAATGCAGCACCATAATGGAGCCTTTCCAAATCATGTTCCCATGACAAATCCTTTACAAATTCCACCAATTAATGCAATTCCTTCTCAAGGAAATGGCCATATAGTTCCATATTCAGGATATGCCCCTACTAAAACCAAACTAAATTGAAATGGTACTTCCTTCTTTTCCCCTAGTCAAGACAATGTAGTGTCTAAGGTGCAAGAAGAGAAGGAAGACATCAAAGAAATCACTGCTCAACTGAAGAAGCTAATTGTTGAGGTAACACACTCGAGGAATCAAAATTTCTATTCTTAGGCTAATGCTTAGAATCAACAAAATAGAGGATATCCTGACAAAGGATACAATAATGACAAAGGTTTCAACAATAATAATGTTCCTCGACCTCCAAGAGTCTGGAACACCCAATCAAATAATGGAGCATTGCCATCACCCTTGGACAATCAAGGACCCCCTGAGCCTAAGCCAGCTACTAAAGTTAATCTAGCTGAAGCTGCATTCAATAACTAGTACAAAATTCACAACACCAGTGCACATGCAGAACTAGACTATCCTTAGTTCAAAATTTCTACTAGCATTTTTTAGGCAGAAGTTTAGAATACTGTAGGAGAAGTCACTTTTCCTAAAGGAAATGAAATAGTACCCTTGGGGTATGAATCAACAATGTTTCTAGAGAGCTTTGTGGATCACCAGGGACAAGTGGATGTGATGCGTGAAAACTACACTTTGAGATGTGAAGAGACAACTTTAGTCTTGGAGGATTACACCTTCCCTTTTGAACAAGACAATGAACCTGAACGGGAGCCTGATGAAGTGCATGCCTTTTAGCAGTATCAAAGAGGGCATAATTATAACCTCAGAAATAATAGTAACAGGCCTCCTCGCCCTTTGACTAGTTTTGTTCCACCGAAGAATTTCAATACACCTCCAGTGTGCAAACTAGCAACAATCTAGGACCACCAAGGGTGAATTAGCAACACTTCACATCATTATCCCTGTTAGCAAGAGGTGTAAGTGAACTTTCTAATTCAAACAAGTTAGTCACATATTTATCTGATGAAACTGAGAAAATGATGATTAGTTTGTCTTTGTCTGATTTGTTAAAGACCCCATTGATAAATAAGGCCTTTCTTAAATCCTTGGATAAGCCTACAGTAAACTTGAATATCCCTAGTAATATCCCAGCCAAGGATCCCATCCATAAGGATATCCCTGTTAAGCCTAAAGACAAAGGTCCAGTCCATGCTGTAGATACCCCACAAGTGTCATTGTATAAGGGGAAAACTAAGTCTCCTCCCTTTCTCCTTACCCTAAGGATATTTGGGAAGAATCTACATAATTGCTTGGTAGATTCAGGAGCATCTACGAATGTTATGCCTTTATCAGTATGCAAAATCTTAGGTTTATCACCTACCAAGTCCTTGAATAAGGTCACTCAGTTGGACAAGTCAGAAGTCAATGTGGTAGGTGAGTTAACCCATATTCATTTGTAGTTAACCTCTAATCCTACAGTGCAACACTTCATTGATATCTAGGTAGTTGATATTACGGACACCTATGGTATATTGTTAAGCCAGGATTGGTCCAAAACCTTGAATGGATATATGGCCATGGATTTTTCACACATGTGGTTTCCCTGGAGAGGGATGCCTAATCAAATCCAAATCAAAGATGAACCATAGATGAAACACATGATCATAGAATATCATCAAAACAACAAGGTGTTATAGACTAACATTGAACAAGTAGTGTACATGGTTCAGCTTCCAACTATCACTATAGAGGAAGTTTTGATGTGCAGTCATATGCATGACAATAATGAAATAAGCATAATTACACCAGGGACATATTGCCTAGTGGAGTCTGATTATGAACTGTCAGATAAGGATAGAGGTAGTTGTTTAATTGTATTTGAAGACTACTTGTCTAAGCAGATCCAAAGGTGTATGCTACAAGGGATCCTATCTAGGCAGGTATTACTTGAAGGATGGTGCAGATTGCATGAAGCTCCACACCCAGAAACTGCTTGCGCTTTATGTCTAGACATAGTGAACATAAAGGAACACTTATGGTTAGGAAGTAAATTAAACATGTCCAATGAAGTCCTAGAGAGAATAGAATTTCAAAGAGAAGAGACAGGTCATGAAGTGACCAAACAGAATCATAGGATAAAAGAAGATGAGTCTAAGACCACAGATCACACTCCAACAGGGACCTTAGTGAAACAAATTGGAGATCCAGATATGGACATCTCTAATGGCATGTCCCAAACGAATGCATAGCCAAGTCATATCTCGATGGTTGAATCTCTAGATGTCCCAATCTTTGAAACATAGGATATGTTTGTGCCACGTGGACCACCCACTTTGAGGTGGATTGCTGAAGGAAGCATGACCAAGGCTAAGAAAAAGAAAGGTCCAGATAAAAATCCACATGAGGATAAGCCATGGATATTAATATTTGATGGATCCAAATCTAAGCAAGGGGTAGGAGTTGTAGTTGATCTCATCAACCCATAAGGAAAATCATTTCTAGCTGCATACAGACTACAGTTTCCATGCACCAACAATGTAACAAAATATGAAGTGCCAATTTTTATAGCATGTTATTCGTATTAAGGAAGAAGGTTAAAATTCTTCATGTCTTTGGAGATTCTAAATTAGTGGTCAAGTAGGTAAGGAGCATATACTCCTGCAATTACAAGAGATTTCTCAATTACAGACATAGGGTCTGGGATTTAATTGAGAGCTTTGATTCTTTCAATATCACTCACATCTAGAGGGAGTTCAATCACCGAGCAGATGCTTTGGCAACAACTGCTAGTACACTAGAATCATTATCCATATCAGGGATGAAGAGATTCTCTGTTGAACCGGTGTCAACACCTTTTATCCCAGATAATGTCACAAACTTCCAAGTATTTGATGATGATCAACATATCCTTAATTTCATTACCAATAGGGATGTGTTTTAAGCTCAGATGGTGGATGAAATCAGTTTTGAAGACCAGATTTGGGACGAAGAAGAAATCATTGATTTACAAAGCAATCAGATCCCTAAATGGATGATTGAGCTAGAAAGGGCATTTGATTTAGACAATATGATCAAGCATAAGGATTTGCCTAAGGCAGATGGAGGTGAGTATGAGCCCATAAGTATAGGACAGGGTGAAGATATAAAGAATATCCTGATTGGAAAGGTGTGTACTATAATTGAGAAGGTAGGAATAATTCAAGATCTAACAAATTACATTCATGTGATTACATGGAAGTATGATGAGTTGAAAACATATGACACTTTTGTCATAACTCACACGATTCCATTGGAGCTTAATGCTAAGCCATTTAAGAAAAATTAGAGGCCAATAAATACATTACTGGAACCCCTCATATTTGAGGAAGTCAAGAAATTACTAGCTGCTTGAATCATATTTCCAGTTAGGCACTCCACTTGGGTAGCCAACTTGGTCCTAGTGCCCAAGAAAAATGGAGATATATGCTTATACGTAGACTTCAGGAACCTGAACGTAGCATCTAAAAAGAAAAATTATCCTTTACCTTCCATGGATGGAGTCCTCCAGATGGTGAATGGAGCTCAGATGATGTCTTTCTTAGACGGTTTCTCAAGGTACAATCAAGTTATGGTTGATAAGATTGACAGACTAAAAACTACCTTCACCACAAAGTGTGGGATATTTGCTTACAGGCATCTGCCTTTTGGCCTAATTAATGTTGGCACCACGTTCCAGTGAGCCATGGATGCTTCTTTCAGAGGTTTGGTAGGTCAGTGTATCATCATTTATATGGATGATCTAACAATGTTTTCAAAACAAAGAGGAGATCATGTTGAGGATCTATGAAAAGTATTCCAAAAATGTGAATAGTATGCTATATCTCTAAATCCTACGAAATTCATCCTTAAAGTTACCACAAGGAAATTATTGGGACATGTAAAATTAGAAAATGGAATAATAACCATAGATCCTGACAGAGTAGACTCCATCATGAAATTACAACTACTAGCAAGTAGGAAAGAGTTGAAATCTTACTTCGGTAAGAGAGATTTCATCAAGAAACTTATAATAGGATTTGCTGAGATAGTGAGACCTCTGAATGCCATGCTGAAGAAGGATGATAAAATAAAAATGGACGTTAGAAGCTAAGGCAACTTTCGAGGACATCAAGAAGGCAATAGTTGATGCCCCTATGTTAATCAGTCATGACTATACTAGAAATTTCTACGTATATTCTTTTGCATATGATCACACTTGCGCTGTTGTTTTGACTCAGAAGAGTGAGATTAAGGAAGAAAAACCCATATCATTCATGAGTATCCCATTCAAAGATGTTGAGCTGAGATACCTTGATGTAGAAAGGCAATCCATTGCCTTAGTTAGGGAAGTGAAGAAATTCAGACATTACATTTTGAGAAGTAATTGTTGTAGTACCAGACTTAGCCGTCAAAATGCTATTAATGCAAAGTGAACCTGGGGAGAAAAGAGCCAAGTGGATCACAATTTTACAAGAATATGATATGGTAATTACTCCCATGAAACTAGTTAGAGGACAATCTCTCAACTAGATGATCGCTAAAACAGATCCTAATTTGATCAGTTAGCATTATACAGTTGCCTCAGATATGCAAGAAGATTGGTACTCAAACATAAGACACATCCTGATCATAGTGAGGTGCCCACATAATCTATAAGCATCTCAGAGAAGAGCTTTGAGGATCAAAGATCAGAATTATATGATAAAAGGGGGAGTCTTATTCTAGAAGAACCACGAGGGGATATACCTTAGGTGTTTGGATAGGCAAGAAGCAGTCAAGGTTTTGTAAGAATTACATGAAAAATTTGGTACCACTCATGGGTCCCATTTGGCTACAACTTATGCAATTCTTAGGGATAGATATTATTGGACAACAATCTTTAAAGGCATAGCTGAACATATCAAGTATTGGCATACTTGTCAGCCAACTACAAATAGAGAGAGATATGCAGCTCAGCCCTTGTAGCTAGTAATGGAGATGCACCCATTTGCACAATGGGGCATGGATTTTATCAGAGCCGTCAATCATCCATCATCTGCTAGACATGGGTTTGTTTTGACTATTGCCAACTATTGCACCAAGTGGACAGAAGCAGTGAGTAGTAAGACATGTACATCCAATGATGTGATAAAATTCCTTGAAGACAACATTATCACCAGGTTTGGAATTCCGTATGCCTTAGTATGTGATAATGGTCCTGCTTTTGCATCATTAAAATTCTATAGTTGGGCTTTTGATCATGGCATAATACTAAAATTTTCATCCAATTATTATTCTCAAGGGAATGGTCTAGTAGAGTCTACCAATAAAAATTTATTGAATATCATTAAGAAGCTGATAGAAAAGAATCCTAGGGAATGGAACACCTTATTAAAATATACCCTGTGGGTAGACAGAACTAGAGTTAAGGTAGCCCTAGGGAATTCTCCATACCAGTTAGTATATGGAGTAGATCCTATCCTTCCCATCAATTTGAAAATCCCCACCTTACAATTTGCTCAAGAATATTTAGGCTTGGAGGATAAGATGGAAATCAGTTTACTACAACTGTTACATTTAGAGGAGAAGAGGGATCGAGCCATTGATCACTTCTCCAAACATCAAGTCATTATCAAATGTTGGTTTGACAAGAGGGATAGAGTCAAAGCATTCTATATATCTGATCTAGTGCTATGTTGGGATAAATCCCATGAGAAGAAAGGAGACCATGGGAAATTCGATAAACTATGGATAGGTCCCTTTCAAATAGAATAAATACTAGGGGATAGTACCTATAGGCTAAAAACTTTAACTGGAGAGGATGTTCCATTGCATGTCAATGGACAATTCTTAAAACATTACTTTCAAGCCTGATCTAGGGATGTCCTAAACTTGTATTTATGTAGAGTTGTTTGTATAGTGGTTTGTTTTCTTTGTGTGTTTTTTCTAGGTTGTGTTGTTTTTTTGTTTGTTGAGTCCTTATTTTGGTCAGGCATGATGTTGGGCACCTTTCACCTTGGAAAGCCTTAGAATTTCTAAAATTTAGGAAAGAGCCCCAAATCTTTGCATAGGTTGTAACCCTTGAAATTTTGGTTATGCTGATTTAATCTAGGAAATCATATTCATCAATCAAAACAAAGTTCAATCCAAGGAATCATCAAATGAACACATCTTAGAGTTCATAGGACTAGTTGAAGGTGTCAGTGTATGCATTAAGTGAAAAATACAAAGGTTTACCTTTGCTACCACTGTAATTCCCATCCTGGCAGTAGATCCCATTAAGGTGTAAATAATGAGCTGAAATGATATATCTTATGAAAATTTAGAAAAGAAAAAAAGGGTAAAAGAAAGAAACTCGGTCCACATGTAGGGGAAGTCGTGTAGGGAAAAAAATTCCTGACAAGAACAGGTACCCATTTTTAAAGAAACGGGTACCCATTTAGGAATGGGCACCCGAACCTAAATGGGTACAAGCCTAAACAGGTACCCGTTTAGCTTTGGGTGCCCGTTACTAAATGGGTACCTATTTTCAAAATGTATATATTTTAGAAAAAAAGCCCTGCGGGCTCATTTTCCTCCACCTCCAGCGACGATGACAGCTACAACGACAAACAAAGAATGGGTACACGTTGTTGAAGGCCCTACCAGTACAAATCTAGAATTTTTTTGGCCCTGTCACCTCCTCCCACCACCTCGTCACTATTGAGCTCCTCTAGGTTGGTTGTTTGCTAGTTTTTAACTTGTTTTTTATGTTTTTTTTTGTGATTGTAGGATTAAAATGAAAATTAGGGTTTCAGTAAAATTAGAGTTTTATGATTTTTTTGTGATTGTATGTTTTGATAAACCCTAAAACCATGTTGTACTGCAAACCCTAAAAACCTAAACTATAAACCCTAAAAAACCAAATTATAAACCCTAAAACCATGTTGTCCTGCAAACCCTAAAAACCTAAACTATAAACCCTAAAAAACCAAATTATAAACCCTTAAACTAAATAAGTGAAACTATAACTTGAAACTATAAACCCTAAAAAACCAAATTATAAACCCTAGAACTAAACAAGTGAAACTATAACTTGAAACTATAAACCCTAAAACTATGAAGTTCATAAACCCTAAAACTAAAAGTTATAAACCCTAAAAATATAATCAAGTTATAAACCCTAAAATTAAACTATAAACCTTAAAACTATTAACAAAATCATTTCTAAAATGTAGACCCAAGCTTTAAGATTTAACTATGTGTGAGTATGATTCAAAACGTTGAGGAAAAAACTCACACAGTTAAATCTTGAAGCTTGGGTCTACATTTTAGAGATACTTTTGTTAATAGTTTTAGGGTTTATAGTTTAATTTTAGGGTTTATACATTTATTATGTACTGTGACAATATGATGTCTATCATATCTCTAAAATTGTTAATTTATATACTTGAGTTTAGTTTATTTGAAAATTTAGCTACACCAAATTCATATAGGCATCCACCTTCTCAACTGGATAACCATGAACTATCCTCCATTATGTCACACACAATAACTTATGACATAGATCAATGTGCTTAGTTTGCATGCTAAACATGTAGGGTTCTTTACAAATGCATGATGTGCCTATCTTTTTCATAACCAACTCTATGTGCCACCAACTAGGTTAGAAACATATAGATTACCTACTAGATCCTAAATACACACATGTCCACCATCAAAGCTCTCATAAACCAAGAATGACTCCTTATTGGGAGTCATGAGAAAAGGCTCTATAATCAATACTTGTCATGCACCCTTTTGTGCATGCTTAAAAGGATGTACAAAAAAAGTATCACCAACATCATCATTGGAGGCCCTTGAGTCTATATCATCATCTATTTATGTTTCCTTGTCTTCTTCTCCAAGTTGCAGTCTCTAGATGCTCCTAATATTTCCTTACTTCCAACATTTGACATTCAATTTTTAATGAGACCAAGATCCCCCTATAGACTTCTAGCATGCTTGTATTTTTTCATGTCCCTCTCTATATCCTTAGGATGAGTTCTCATAGACAAAAGATCGTTGATGGAATTTAATTTTTACTACTTCATCTCCTTAGAAAGTGACAAACCCACCACATCATCAAGCTTCAAATTTGAGACATTGTTACTATTCACCATCATGAGATTACTCCAAATATTAGGGAAAGAACACAATAAATTTATGCATTGATCCTCCTCATCCATTTTCACATCTACAAATTCCAACTAGCTAAGTTGTTGAACTAATTTAGGTGCTTTGTTACTAAATCACCATCACCCATATATTTAAAGAATAAACATTATTTTTTACGAAAATCTTGTTGACAAAGGAATTTGTGTAATATAAATTTTCCCTTTGTGTAATACAAATTCCCTAACTTAACCTACTTAGGCTTCTTACAATTTGTTTGTCCTAAAATATTTATAAACATTCAATTTTCGAGGGAAAGCTGAATGAGGCTCCTTGTCTTTCTTTCATCAACTTATCATTCAATTTGTTTGTCCTAAGATTCCAAAGGTCAAAGTTGGTTCCATTAAACCTCTCTGCCTCTATTCTAAAAGCACTTATCATCTGTATCTCCTAAAAATTAAATCTATCAAAAGTAGTTACACCATGACATAACACAAGTACTTCCTTAGGTCTAATTATAATTGGAAGCATGAGACAACCAAAAGTACAAATCAATATCCCATTAATCATTTCTAATGGTATTCATGAAAATGTGCACAAGAGGTTGGTTTCAAATGATTAGCTACCAAAAAGTCTTTAGTACATATGTTGTATTGATTTATGGGAGCTTTGAGTATATCATTTAAAATGATTAGATTCTTTATGATGCCAATAAAATACAATGGACCATAATTATTATTTGTGGAATCTCCTCATCAGAAAATGTAATCAATGTAATAAGAAGAGAAGAAGATGTGGCCAAGTAGTTTCTATTTCTCCCACAAAAGCATGTAAATTTGATGTATCTTTAGATTTTGTTTTCTACTAAAAATATAATCCCTCTCTTCTAGAAATATTACTCAAACTAAGAAAAGGGGAATACAATATCTCAGGTAGAGAATATGAAACATCGACAAGGAGAGAACAACTTTGAGCCAAGTCATAGGGTATGGTATCCCCTCTTCTTTTTCAAGATTTGCAGAACCTTGGAGGGTGATCCTTGAGGTCTCTCTAATAGGATAATTAAAAAGAAATGAATAAATATGAATAAGTTCTTAGAAACCATGAATAAAACTAGAAGACCTCACAATAAGATGTACACAAGCATGCATATACATGTTATAATGAAATTAATGTACACCCTACAAATTCCTTATTATGTTTTTGTGTCCATATCAACCTTAACATGTTTGTGTGTGTCTTCTGTCATTTTGGCCCCTTTTTCTTAGCCTAAATCACCCCTAGCCATCCATGTTCCCCTTGCCTATGTTATTCCCACGGTCTTACATTTAGAGTTTATATATGTCCATTTTCATCTAATTTTTATCCCTATTCAATGTCTTAACCCTACCTTTAATTTCCCTTTAATTTATGCACCTTTACCCCCTTGCAAAACCGTTAATATTGTGTTAACCTTGGATCTTATGTGAAAAAGCCACCTTTGTCCTTCCTAAATCTTTCCTTCACAAGATTATCATGGTTGTTCAAATTGTGAAGGTAAAGCAATCACTTAGGAAAATGGTGGTGTGATTGAATGGAAGAGATAGAGGGTTAAACCAAGCATTAGAACTCTTACATCTCATGAAATATCAATCTCATTATTTTAATAGTAGAGTAGTTTTATTCAAGCAGTAGGTGCATGACCTTTTAATAAGTTGTTGGCTTCTTTTTGAAGTCCTTTGATTTTCAATGACAATGATAAACTGTGCATGGGAGATGTGTTTGAGAAGATAGATTAAATAAGGGTATACAAGATATATTTAGGGTTGAGGCATCATCATTTGATCATATTATATGGTTTGGGAATTGTAAGTACCCATTTTTGTGCATTCACAGATGGGTCAAATTTTGGAGTCTAGTGATGATTAACACCATCTAAAGTGGCAATATGGCATAAAATGATGATAGTTGTGATACACATTCACTTCTCTTAGTCTTGTTTGTCTTGTGAAGTAATATTTATAGTTCATTGCAACAAAACTCCCACTCAAACAAAAATTAATATGAATTAGTCCTTAATTCTCCCATAGATCTAATAAGATGGCTAGGCCCTGATGAAACGAATGCAAAAAAAATCAAAATATTCCTACTGGATCTTAAAAGAAGAGGGTTAAAGTTCTAATCTACATAAATAAAATACATTAATAATAAAATAAAGAATACATTAATAATAAAATAATCAACTATTATCTAAATTAATAATCATAATGATCTAATAAATAGTAAAAATGTATATAACTTACTAGAGATCAACAATCAGGTCCATATTTTTCTTGACTAGTTGTACTTGTGCATGTTTAATTTTCAAGTATTACTTGCTCTCTAAATTCATGGATATTTTAAACTTTCATTTATAGATCTATTAGATTAAGTTTAAATTTATAGATATTTGTTTGTAAGTTTTCAATATGTATATATTTGTGAAATTATACATTTGTAAGTTTTTCATATGGATGTATTTGGAAATTTACAGGAGACATCTAATGGATGACCAGAGTCTAGATGAATTTTTAATAGATGACATTCTTTATGAAAACCCCCACCCTGTGATCCACCTCAAAACCCCCCATCCCCTCCACCTCAAAACCCCCCACCCCCCCACCCCCTCCACTTGATGAGGTCCAATTGCGGCGAAGCATTAATGAAAATATTAATGAAATTGATGAAAACATTAATTTGATTAATAATCAACCTCACTTGATGCCTCCTCATGTGGTTCGGTTTGCATCTTCGATGCAAACCATTATTGATTCTATTAGGTCTATTGATGCAGACCTAAATAGATTTCACCTTTGGTGGGAGGAGAGGAGGCAATTCTATGCAGATGGTCTTTCATATAAAGACATCCATGATCTCCACATAACAAAACAAACATTAGCCCCATTTTTTCGTCACCCGAAAACTAATCAACCTATACTTGCAACAAAAAAAATAATATCAATTAAGTGGTGTAGGCATGAGGTGATTTCAAGACATTTTTGGAATCGGTGGTGGATGGTGTTTGATCACCCACCACATGCTAATTATGAGGTACCACTATATTTTTTGAGAAAATTATGGGTTGAGTTTCAATTGGGTCAAAAACCCAATTATTTTTATATGAGAGAATTTTAGGGTGTTGTTTGTGGCATGCCACAATATAGACTAGGGGCATGAGTTGATCCCAATCGACCCATTCCTTCTGCTCCTATGGTTGCTCCTATTTTTCCCATGATTCCTGCACCTATTCAACACCAGGTAGTGTTGTCGACATTAGGAGCATTGAGTAGACTCTCAGGCAATCTCACTGAACAAGTTGGCCACATGGCAGATGAATTCAGTGGTGGAGAGCATCATGGAGGAGTCGATGCATCTCATCATAGAGCCTCAAGTATGTCAGGGGCACATTTGTGTACAAATTGCAATCAACCATGTTATGGTCCTGCTCCTACATCCACATTAGATGCAACTACAATAGAAGTGGAGTCATACTTGGATCTACTATATTCGGATGATAATCCTACACAGGTACATTGACCACATTTTATTAATATATTTCAAGTGCATAATTTGAACGTATTTGTATAAATAATTGAATGAATTAATATATAATTGTGAACTATTTGTTGTACAGATCTCAAGTCACTCTAGGGCCACATCACAATTTGATACATTGAGTTTTACATCAACAGCTATAGAGATTGGCACACCTTACGGGGTAAACCAATATATCTTAACCCTAAAACCATATGTATCTAATTCTGGTTTAAATTTTCTTCTTGAAACTTATCAATATTATATTTTAAATTAACAAGTGTATAAATAAATAAATAACTATATGTACACGTATGTGAAACATTACTATTGCAGCGAGGCTCAGGTCACGTGGCAATTCCCATGTCTGACTGACCACGTGGCTCAGGTGTTTCTTGCACTGATCCTCCATCATCAGTTGTTATGCTTGAGTATTCCCTGGTGTGTGTTTTAAAAAATTGTACTAAATTTGTACTAAGTTTCTTTTTTGAGTTTATATAAATTTATATATGCACCCGTATATGTAAGTGCAGGATGATAGGAGTGCGACCATTGGTCAGGTTGCTAGTCAGGGACAATTTCATGAGCCATCCACACATTTGAGGTCCTAAACTTTACTAAATTTTCTATGTGCAATTTTTAGGTCTTTATATGCTAAATAAATTGTAACTTATTTCAAACTTGCTTTATTTGAAATTCTAGGAATTAGCAGGGCAAACTTTTGGTCAAGAAGATGAAACAACTATACCACCTGGACAACAAAATGTGGGAGTAGATGAGCATGATTGCACGATAATTTAAATGCACACTTTAAAGACTACATTTAAATATTTAATTTCATATTTTTTATAAATTAAATTAAATTTGGATGGTAACCTAATTCTTGAGTGTTTTAAATTTGAATATCCAGGAATTAGCACCCAATGCTTTACGATCACTTGGGCAACAGAATGTGGGAGGAGATGACCAACATCATATGGTAATTTAATCATACATTAAAGTCTAGATTTAAATATTTAATATGAGTATTTTATAAATTAAATTAAATCTTCAATCAAATGAAATTCAAAATGAAATTTACATTTCAGAAGCACATGTATGTGTCATTTTTAAAATTTTTAAATCTGATTGCAAGTTTCTTTCTCTTGTGTAAAACATGAGGTAGATCCATCTATTTCACGAGGAAGAAAGAGGCCTCTTTCAGATTTGAACTTGAGTGATGATCATACCTGACATAGATATTTATTTCATAGACTAAACTGTATGATGTGCATTATTTTTTATATATGTCGTGCCAGGACTTTGACTATATATGTCGAACTTGCTATTACATGTACTTCTAGATATATTTCAGTATTTCATGAACTATGATTTGTATTTATTTATATGTTGACTATGAGTAGATGTTTTAGTACACATCTCATGGGTCCTACCTATATTTTATAGTATTTCATGGACTTATCTAGATAGATCTACAGGTATATATTATTGACTATATGCTTGAACATTTTAGTATGTTAGATAATATGTTAAAGATAATATGTTAAATATGCTTCATTGTTCACTTCTAGATTATAAATTATTTAATTGAGACATGTTAGAAGATTTCTCTCTACTACATTTTTTAATTTAAGAAGTGATTATGCATTATGTTTCAATAGTTATAACTGAAATAGTGACCAATCTATTAACTGCCAAAATTAATTAAATGTTTTCATTTATATTTATATTCAAAATTCAAAATTCTAATACATCACCTCACAAACCTAAATTAAGTTAATTTACATAGTGGAATAGATAGGTTTGGTGTTACAATTATCTAATAGATAAGTTTGGTGTTATAATTATCTAATAGATTATGTCTAAATTTGGGATATGAGAGGAGAATTTAATTATGATAATAATAATGGATTAGTTTATCTTTCAATTCAATTTTAATGGGTGACTAATTATGAAAAATTAATTATTTTCCTGAAAGTTTTTATTTTTCATTTATTTATTTTTGTTAGAAAATGTTAAAATTTAATTGTGTGATTGGATTGAATAATAATCATAAATCAATTTGCATTAGTTAAAAAGGACAAAAAAGTGCCCATCCAATGGTGAAGCAACAAACTAATTTTTTATGCGAGTTTATAATGTGACATTTGATGATCCACAAGTTTTAGATTTGTTCTTCAAACACGTTTTGAGTAGAACTTCTAGTTGCTACTCCTAATCATTCATATTGCAATTCACTCTTCTTTAGTGACATTTGGCAATCATTTTGGAAGCTTTTGGGTTGTTAGTTGTACATTTTCATTTTGTTTCCTTTTCAAACTAATTGCTAGACTATTGTAGTTAATCACATAATAGTCCATGATCTTTGCATTTCTCATAAGAGGAGTGTGCAATGGGACACTTTTATTTGCATGTCGTTTAGCATAGCTACAAGGGTTGCAATGTATGTGCAAAAGGATTCTCTAATTTTGAAGTCTATTATATTTTCCAATATTTCATACTTTAATAGATTCCAATTGCTCTTCCAACTCCAAATACACTACTACTAGTAGAAGAAAGATGAAAAAGTTGTTTTGCTTGTACAAAATTTGGCCAAACTTCATAAAACTTAGGGCATTCTCTAGCAAAACTTGAGCCAAAATTTAGGGCACTTTATAAGAAGGTAATTTACCTAGGATAAACCTTGCATTTCCCTTCATGTATGTGTTAAAGTAGATTTCGTAGTTATAGTAGCAACAATATTGGAACTAAAGATGGGGTTCACGTAGATGCATGCATAATCAAAAAGTAAGGTCATTCACTCTAATAGTCTAGTGTACACAAGCATACATACTCTATAATACGACAATTAATTTGGCAATAAAATGAGATGTGTGCAATCCAATGCAATAGATAGAGTGATTTTCTTCAAAATATAAGTGCACCTATTACAATTTTCTTCAAAAGTTGAAACAACCTACAAAATACAATGGTGTAAGGCTCAACCCATGATGTGAGCAATTCAATACAAAATTTGGACTAATCTTCTTCATAAGGTAACATACCTAGTCCAATTTGCTACATATGGTAAAGTGAATTGCAAAATATGATAAAATGATAAGGATGTTAGGCTCACTTTGATAGTGTGCAAACAAAATCTTCCTTAAAAAACATTCAAAACATGATTCAAATGAAGCATTCAATTCTTGTAGAGAAACTAACTCTTTAGAAGAAAAAGCATATAGAACCAAACATTCATTTTATATGTATATTTCAACAGATTTTTTTATCAACGATCAATGAACATGAATCTTAATAGTTCTTAATAAGTTAGTAGAGTTGCACCTACCTCATACCATGATGCAATAAGAAACTAGAAGGAAATTCAAATCTTATCCACACAATATAAGCTACAAAAAAATTTATCACAATTTGAAATTATTCAAGAGAGATTTTGTGCTATGACAATGAGTAACCTTTATGGTAGTCATTTAGTTTGAAATAATAACTATTTACTACCTTACCTATGCATGATAACCCTCATTATTACCTTAGCAGTCGTAAATAACTCTACAAAACCAATGACTCAATCCATACCATGATACTTATGACCACACCTAGGTAATATGATATCACAGTCCCATATTTATTGGTGATAGCATTAGACTGTTCAAGACAATGATTGAGGATATAGAGGAGGACTATGACATTCATAGAGGTGATATTAAACCATTTCAAATATGCAAACTGTCCGAGGACTATTTCCCTTTAACTATCATGACAGTACTACACAATCATGAATGAATGAGAGTTAGAGTGAGTAGATGGATAGGTTCTATACAAGTCTTTTCAACTTTTGTGCATTTAAATAATATAATATAAATGCTAAATCAACACATCTCAAAACATAGCTAAAGTGGGTACAAAAATGATAGGAAAAATACAAACTATATACTTATTGAACCTCTACACTAATATCATTTGTCATGGCAATCATAAAATAATATTCAATCCATGAAAATTAAATACATAGATCATAAAAAGAGTCTCAAAACAAAAAATAGGTCCATTATGAAACATATGAGTATATCTATACAATTAGCTTATAGGTCCATGTTATTAGTTTGACAAGACTACAAAATTGATCTACCATTTACATTATGATGAAATATTACATAGTGGCAATCATGGAAAAACCTACTTGTAGGATACACTTGCCAGAAATAATGAATGTAAATGAGAATGAAAGAATATGCACCAAAAACACAAAATATTAATGCAATATGTAACGAGATAACACAAAAGAGGATGTAAGACGATGGCTTAAGGGGAGCTAAGAGGATGTCTTAAGGGGATACATAAGAGGATGGCTTTAGGGGATGTATAAGAGGATTAATTAAAAGGGGAGCTAGAAGAGGATGTCTTAAGGGGATATAAAAGAGGATAGCTTACTTGGAGAGATGTACGCAAGTCAATTTACAAAGTATAAGATAAAACTTGATGGCTTAAGGGGATGTAAGAGGATGGCTTAAGGGGAGCTAAGAGGATGAATTAAGGGGATGTACAAGCGGGTGTCTTTAGAGGATGGATGAGAAATATATGAGTATATATATATATGTAATTACCTAATTTGCGTTCACTTTTAGTTGAAGACTAGAAAATTGACCTCACATACTTGTATGGTGAAAACTTCTATTGACAATCATACAAATTTGACTACTTGTCTAGGGTACACCTGCAAAAAGTAATATTTAAATGTACAAGTAAAATAACTATATATTTACATGAGTCGATACAAAATTTAAGACAAGGGGAATAATATAGAAGGTGAAATGAGAATGAAAGAATTTATATACCAAAAACACAACACATTGATGCATTATGTAACTAGATAACATGTTGAATGTGAAAGCCATAATGTAAGTATATACAATTACCTAATTTGCGTTCACTTTTAGTTGAAGACTACAAAAATGACCTCACATACTTGTATGGTGACAACTTCTATTGACAATCATGCAAATTTGACTACTTGTCTAGGGTACACCTGCAAAAGTAATGTTGAAATGTACAAGTAAATTAACTATATATTTACATGAGTCGATACAAAATTTAAGACAAGGGGAATAATATAGAAGCTAAAATGAGAATGAAAGAATTTATATACCAAAAAGACAAAACATTGATGCATTACATGTAACTAGATAACATTATAGGATACATTTAAGAGGATGGATTTAGGGGATGTAAGAGTATGGTTTACATACCTGGACATTTATTCCATTGTACCATCTACATCCTCATTTTTTTGTAATGCATCTATAATTGACTCATGTTCTTCCATTGAAAGTGTCCATAACTATTTATTAGAAGGTTTGCCTTGATATCTGACTAGTTTTATATTTGTTGCCACAACCAAATGTGAGTAGTGTATGATCTTCTTATGTGTTTCATAATCTTCAAATGCAGGCAAACCATTCCTTCTTATTAGATATTTTCATAGCCAAGTGCCAACAACAACCACATAACCTATTGGATACTCCATGTTATCATCATCTACTCTAGGATGTAACAACTTTTGTTTTGTCTCAACACATCGAGCCAACCAATACTCGATTTCCTCTTCATTGCCCTCAAGTGCAACAACAACATACACATGTCCTACAAAAAAAATTATGTAATTCAATAAAGTGTGACATGTATCTAAATCACATAAATTTATACATGCATACATATATAATTAATTATATATAGATGTACAAAAAAATGGCAATAAAAAAATATTGAAAATAAAAGTACCTTTTTGTACAAGGTTTGAAACACGATCATAGTCATCTGATGCAAACATTTGATTATCATCTTCAATTTATGTTTCAAGTTGATCTTGTGTTTCTGTAGGTGTCAAGGATCTTTGTTTCCATTCTTCAACCCATTCTGTATTTTCACATGCTCTTCAATCACCTGTAATACAAAATTGACAAAAACATGCAAGCTCCCTAGTCCATATAGTCCATGTGCTTGCATTTGAGCTCTTAAATGAATGCCATTTTGTTGATGTAGTTATTGTCTCACAATCAAGTCGAGTAGGAATATTCTCTTCTTCAACTAACCAAAAGAATCGTCGAAGTGTAGAGTTCTCACTTGATCCCGTAGATAATTTTTTATTACACCAATCCACAATTGCACGTGCATCTCTAAATTTGGCTGCATCCTCAAATTTTAGTTGCTCTCTAGCAAGAGCTCTTTTCACACATGCTCCAGCTCCATCATGTTCTCCTTTACCATGTCCAGCTTAAAAAAAACTCCACATATGTTGGATATTGTTTTCTTTGTGAGCCCTGCATAGCCAATAAAAGATTCTTGCATTTTTGTATTGCCCTGTACAATTATCTGACCATATGAAATGTTGTGCCATCTGGATTCCTCTTTCTTTTAAACTTTCATAAAATTTTGTGAAACAATATTGCACAAACTTTGAAGAGTGTAACCGGTTATCACTCAAATAGAAATGATACTCCCTCAAAAATTTTCTATTGTCTTCTATACTATCATCTGCATGTCTGTATACAATATGAACAAATATGGCCACTTGCACTGAATTATAATACTGAGATTGAATTTCCTCTTGTGGAGCAAGAGTATAGTTTTCTGCAAAGTCAACCACTGATAGGATAGTTCCAATTGGAAATGTGTTTTTACATGAATGAAATTCTCCATCAAGCCACCGAGCATATTGGGAGTGTTTGACATATTTGGATACAATATTATCCTTAAAATCTTTGATGAATGCATGCACACAAATTTTTTCAGTGACTAACTCACAACACTTTCGAAATTTTCCATCCTTTAAAGAATATTCAACATTCTTGAATCTTTTCACATCCACTAATTGTTGTCCAAATTCATGTGAAATATTTTCATGCATATATTCTCCTAACAATGAAAAGTTGCCACATCTATTGCATTGTCCAGAAATACATGCTTTTGAATAAAATAAGTATCCAGTAGATGTCTCACAAAACAAACCTGCTACAAACTCCTTAATTGTTTGAGGTGGCATATTAATACCACATTCCTGCATAATTTTGTCAGTATGCAAAGTAGAACATATATATCGAAAAATATCATAATAATAACGAAATTGTACATGAGTTTTACAACAACAACAAGAGATTTGCTGTTTATTAATTTTCACATACCAAGGTTTACATTTCTCAAAAGATCTTTGGCTTATGGTAATATTAAATGGTTCTAACACTAAATCATCTAAGAATTTTTGATATAATTCAGTTTGAGTCATGTCTAATAGATGTTTTGGATGAGGATCATGAATTTTAGACCCCACTCGTAATTTTAAAACATCTCTAACATTAGATGATACCCTTGTATTATCATGCCAATATTTTTCAATTAAAGATTTGATTTCACTATTTAATTTCATGTCATACCTTGGGAGTCTACCACTAAAACTCCAACATTGGTTAATTGGATCTTTTTCAATAGATTCTCTTCTCTTTGTTGCTCTTCTTAAAGTTTTAGGATTTATATTTAGAATTTCACTTGTCTTACTTATCATTCTTTTATTAGAAGATGATTTATTGACTAAAGAAATTGTTATAGCTCTTCGTGCTACATTCCTATCTTTAGATCGACTCTTTTTACCAATAGAATCAATAGCATTAGCAACACTAGATAAAACTTGTTTGATTGATTCATTTTTTTTTAGGTTTTACAAAGATGCCTAACTTTTTCATTATTTTTCGCAATTTCCACATCTTCATCAATCGCATCATAAGTTGACATTGAAATCCAAGACTTTTTCTATAAAAAAATATTTTATATAATCTATTTGCATGAGTTCTCATTTGCCTTCAAGAAATTTTACCAGGAAGATTATCTAAGACATTTCTTTCAATCTCAAATAAAACATTTTCATTTTCACTCCTAAAAGGGATATCATTCTCATTCATATCATCAATAGGTGGGTTTGAAGACATAACTAGATTTGTTTCTATAGTCGTGTTTTTCATATCATTGAAAGTTGGCTCCGAAGACACACCTGGATTTGTTTCTATAGTCATGTTTTCTATATCATTGAAAGTTGGCTCCAAAGACACCTAGATTTGTTTCTATAGTCGTGTTTTCCATATCATTGAAAGTTGGCTCTGAAGACATACATGGATTTGTTTGTATAGTCACATTTTCCATATCTTCAAAAGTTGGGTTTGAAGACATACATGCATTTGTTTCTATAGACACATTTTTTTCTAAATTCACCATTTCCACATTTGCATCATCTACATTCATCTCATCATTTATAGTCTCTTGAATGTCTTTCTCTTCAATACTCATGGAACTAGATGTTTCGATATTCTTCATCTCTTGAATCCTTGCTCTTCTATCTTTTTGCCTTTTTGCTTCCTTCTCTCTATTTGCTTCAATTTCTTGAGGTGTCATTACCCTCCTTTATTTTTTTCTTTGACGTTGATTTGATCCCATAATTACCAAACTCTCTTAATAAAATAACAATTGATACTTAATCCAATTTCATAATTGATGTACTTATTTGAAATCTTGAAGTAGAATTAGATGTAGATCCTTTGTTCCATAGATTTTGAAGTAAAAAGTAGATGTAAAAACAAAAACCTTCTTTCTTTATTCCTCTTGAAAATAGCTCATGCACTTGATTTCACTTCAGAATTGTTCATATGATTGACTCCTTTCAAAATCTGAATAGAATATGACCTATCAAGAGATTCCACAAAACAACTGTAAGTAAAAAAATACATAAATTATCGCTGTTGGGCCATACTGATCAGACTTGCAAGTTGCAGGGATACAGTAATAGTACGTTTTTCCCTGATATGGGAACTAATGGATATAATAGAAATAGGTACCCATTATAAAATAGGTACCCATTCTTAAAAAATAACAGGTACTCGTTATTTTTATAAACGGGTACCCGTTATGTAACGCGTACCTGTTTTATAATGGGTACGCGTTACATAACACATACCCATTTTATAACGGGTACCCGTTCTATGAATTTTGAAATCACCGACCACCTTTTTCCTTCCCTTTTCTTGGGTTTTAGGCTCAGGATAGGCATGGTTGGCTGACCTTGAGCCTTGGACCTGTAAGTTTTTTTCTAAGTACAGAACAAGAAGAAACACTAAGTTTACCTATATGGCTGAGGACCTTTTTTTCTGAATTTTTTCACGAAATGAAAACCCATTACAGATGACATTGTCTAGTTTTCAAATATTTATTTTTTTTTGTTATTGGACATGTTATTCTATTTATTATTTAATTTATGAGCAAACTAGTCCAAAAACTTGAAATAACAGGTGTTTGTATTTTTTTAATAACTTTTAATTTTTAAATTTTTTTTAAAAAAAATTATATGTCATCAATTTACACATCATTCTTTACACAATGAAAAAAAAAAAAAAAATTATGATTTTTTTTGCTCAAATTATGTTGGCCGTACACGAGGGGTTTTCAAAAGTAGCAATTAGGCCAAATAAAAAATTAATAAAAAAAAATTATTTGGAAAAAAATTATAAAAAAATATCCTCATCAAACTTCACTGTACTACACATCTTTTCCCAAAAGGACTTTAAAAAATAATTTTATCTATGTCAAATTATGTTGGTCGTACACATGCATGGTATGGTTAAAAAAATGTGACTTTTAAATAGTGATTTTTAGAAATGCCTATTGAAAATCAATTTATATCATCTGGGTATTGAAAAAATATACATATTTGGAAAATAGACTCCGAGTACTACATTTTATATTCAGTGACTTTTTTAAAGATTCCATTTCTAAGTGCTTCAAGTTTTAAGGTCAAATGTGACAAATTCTGAAAATCAGGGAAAACACTTCCACTTTTTGGCCAAAAAGTGGACCCAACTTCTTGCACTGACCCAAAAAGATAAAAAGATAATTTATTCTCCTAAGGTCATCTAGATAACCCTACCAGGGCTATAGACGCATGACTGGTAGTGGGGCTCTATCTAGCGGAATTATAGGCGGTAACCTTGCCGAGGCTATGAATGCCTGACTGGTAGCAAGGCTATCTAGGTTTGGCTTAAAAGGTTAAATCCAACTATGTAGCTTAATTCTAATTGCTACATTTTTTCAACTTATCTAGTGGGAAGGAAATGGGTCAAAAGCACACACTTGCATTCCTTCTCATAATCTAGTTTCATTGATGAACATGATCTCTTTTGGAACTAATCCAAATATCCATGAATAGTGAAGGTTGGAATTTTATGTAAAGATTTGCCTTTATTTCCTAAATTAATTTGAAATTTGGTTGTTTTCTTTGGTGGCAAGTTGTTGTGGGGTTTCACAACATGCCCCATTTTTCCTTAGCAAAATAGGGACCCAACCCTTTTCTTTGTTTCTGCTTGTGTGTTTTCCTGCTCTGGGTAGTATGGTAAAATGTAAGGTCTTGATCCAAGTCAAAGGTCAAGTTCATAAAATCTCTTAACAAAGGTCCCTATTGAATAGAGAATTAAATTCAAAGCAATTTTGCCTTTTGAATCATGTTGAAATTTGATAAATTGGGAAAGTTATACAACGTCAAAGACGTGGTCCAGATCTGGATATTTATGTATGGATATTTGGTAGGGATATTTTACATTTACATAATATCCATATCCCGATGTTAATATCCATACCCTGCAATATGTAAATGTCCATGCCTAGGGATATCTCCTTCATTAGGCACCTTTATCTATGTCTTTGTTAGCTATTAAGTTTATCGTCTGAAACCCATGAAACCATCTAATGTGAAGATATTTTGGACAGGGACATTTTTGCACCTTGAAATATCCATATCCCTATATAATGCATATATCCAGGTGACGGTCTATCAAATCTAACCCAGCGAATACATTCATAGGATCCAGATATTTGGTACTAGATATTTTTGTATGGATATTTGAATTTCCAAATGTCCATGCTAAAATGTCCATATCCCTATCCCACTTTGAAGTCCAAGTTGTGCTCCTGACGTTGACTTTTCAACTAGATATTTATGTATGAATATTCGGATCTCCAATATCCATAGGTTGAAATATCCATATCCAGATGGTTTTTGTCATTTTCCTCTCAATGGACATTTTACTAGCTACTAAAGCCATCCGGATATTTGTGATATAGATGTTTTACAATCGTTAATATCCATACCCTTTCAAATATCCATATCCATATTATAACCAATGATGTTCTCTCACATGTCCTGATGATTGAGTTTTCAACAAAGTCTATGCATATGGATATTTTACATGGATATTTTGTATATCTTGGTTTTTGAAGTCAAATTGAATCCTAATAATTGTTTCTTTGGTCAATGGTGTTTGGCCTGGGCTGCTTCCTAACTTCATGTGGACATGTTCATATGGACATGTCAACCAAATGTTAATACTAAATGTCCATATCCAGACTTTCTGACATTTCATGCTACATATAAGAGTTGGTGGATTTTAAATTTGAAAGTGTGCCTATGTACATGTGTAAATTCCTCTCACTTGCAAATTGTAAAAATCCTACCTAATCACATGCTAAGTCATTAATGCACCCTAAAGTGTGAAATTTTAAGGATAAACGGTAAATTGAATAGCTCTATTAATCACTTAAAACATTCAAGCAAGAAAATTGCAGAGTTTAAAAGAAATCCAAGGTGATTAGAAGTGGTTTGCAGGTAGCTAATAGAGATTTGCTGACACACAAAATAGTAAGCAACAAAACATAAAGTAGAGAATGGAAAACAGAGAAGGTGGTTATCATTGAATGGTAGAAACATTCTATGTATCTTTTAGGTTTAAAGTTTGAACTGATAGGTATGAATAAGACAAAAATTTTACTCCCCTACTTTTGTTTTTACTGTTACAATGATAGTTACACATGGTAAACTTGGTAAATTAGGGTAAAATCTGTCAAATAAATACAGTTTATTTTCTGGGTTAGTGTGTTTTGGGTTATATAGTAAATTTACATGATTAAGGGTTAAACTCTAGATTAAACTATGGTTGTTTATGATTTACAGGCCACCATGCAAAGACGAAAGGAAAAGTGGGATGCCGAGTTCAAGGCAGACATGTCCCAGTCCTAGCGGCTGTATGTAGGAAGTATGGGAGTGCTGAGGCTACTCACTCAGGAAACACCAATTTAAATGAATGGAGGAACTAGGTTCTAGGGATCGATGATAGAAACCTAATCCTACAAAGTGTCTACAATTCAAGTATGTTTAATGCAGTAGGCTTTCTTTATGCAGCAGAGGCATTGGAGCTTGTAATCGCATGTACAGAGAATTACAATCAATCCACTAGAAGGGTGGAGAAATAGGGGAGAGTTTATACATATTTCTCAGTGTAGGGCATCACAGAGACATTGAAATTACCCACACACAGAGATATGTACAAGATCGTGTTGAGGAATTGTCAAAAGAATACAATAGCAACACTTCAGATTGCAAGAAAATCATGTTCTCCACCTAGAGGGCTATGGATAGCAAGGTGAAGGCAGTGGAAAAGATGCCCCAACACTTATTCAAATATGATTTTTCCCCTGAGATACAATACAGGATAGTCTTACTGAGCCGCATGGCAGGAAAGACTGACTCTGGCACATTCAAGCCTAGATGTATGGACTCATCCGCATGTTCAAGGACATGGAACGAATAGTCCAATGGGTGAGGCTTATTAGAGACAGTTTGCATGAGGGGATGATCTAGTGGAGCCAGAAATTAAGGCTATTTTACATGACATCATATGTAGTATATGCATGTGCATATAGATCTACATTTGCAGGGTTGCAGACAGTGGGGAGAATTGGATGCCTCTTAGAAGAATAGACTGTATGGGAACATTACCCATAGTTGGAACAGAGGATGTTCATCCAACATTACAAGAGGGTGAATAACTATTGCATAATGTATCTGGTGAGGTTTATGGAAGATAACAAGGAAAAAAGACTGTCAAAAGAAGCCCAAGAAGTAGTCTAGATGAATGGAACTTGGTTTATCCAGTTCCCCACATTCTCATACATATGTATGGAAGGATTGGAGGGTAACCCTTTTATATTTCCCAGGTACCCTACTGACAAGGTGATACTGTTGGAGGTCACAAGGCAAATCATACCATTGTATGAATCCTATATAAAGAAGAATGAAAGGGGAAATGTCAGGTTTCCAATGCATATCGATTGGTATGTTTGTGGGTCAATAGATGGAGCCAAGAAGTCTGAGGCAGAATTACACATGTTACATTTGTAGTTGTTCCCCTTGTGGTGCAGGAGCACCTAGAAAATCATGTTTTGTGTCGTAATAAGGTCTATTTGACCAATGCATGTCATTTCAGTTTGTATCTAGGTTCTTCAAGACCTAAAACCAATTTTGTAAGTCCCAAGTGACTTAGGACACATTTGTCAAATTGTTAATCACATAATGCCAAAACAGGGCAGTATGACAATTTGGGACACAAGATAGTTGGTCTTCCAACTATTTGAATCGGTTGGTTTTCCTCAAGGTGAGTTGATAAACCTAGAGGAATGAACCAAATAATCATTGGAGAAGGTGGTGAATGTGAGTGTGCATTGTTGTTGAACTGCATGTTGACGTATTCTGAGAAGGAATAAAATCATTCTGTTCTGTCAATCTAGTTTCTGTTCTCTATAACTGTAAATTATGTAACTGTAGATTTCTGTTTGAAGTGTAGTTCTTTATGTGCATACCATTGTTGCAATATATCAATGTGAGGCATTCCACTGGTAGTTTTATGTCGTGAACGAGTGGAATGGCTTCACAATGTACAAATCCATTTTGTTATGTTTCATTTTTGTTGTTCTGTGAGATAGTGTAGAAAGTCTAGGTAAGTTGTTCCATGCAGTAGTTTACCTAGCATCCCCATGTGCTAGGATTCAGTTGAAAAAGTAGATGAACCGCAGAGTTGGAGAGACACATAGGTCATCGTCGGTAAGACCAGGACCATCAGGGAGTAAATTGGCCATCAGATCGACAATGGTTGTTTGACCGAAATGAGGAGACAGAGAGATTTCTATCGACGTGAGTTCTATCTCGTTTCACTGAAGAAAGTTCTAAGTGAGCCATCGGTGTGTCTTGGACCAGCAAGGTGAGTTTTGGGGTTCTGGTCGATAGTGATTCTCTTGCCGATAGTGGCATCGGTATATCGCCAGAATTAACAGTCGAGTCCCACCAAAACCGTGGTATTCTGCTAAAGTCAAATGGAGTCAAGGTGACAAAAGTCATTGGTGTATCGGCGAAGCAAATTCTAATGTGGCCAATAGTAATTGTCTTTCCAACAAGTGAAAGTCAAAGGTGACATTGGAGTGATCGGTGTATCGGTGAAGTAGAATCTAAAGTAGCCGATAGCACTTTTCTTACTGATAGGCAAGAAGCATAGAGTCACCCATCGGGAAGAGTTACGATGTCGGAGTGACAAGTTTGAAGACGACCGATGGTGATTTGCTTGCCGATAGGCAAAGAGTGTTGAACCTCACATCGGAGTGAATAAGACTTTAGAGAGATAAGTTATAAAGTGGTCGACGGACAAAGTGTTGTTGAAAACAAAAGGAAGGTTCTGTTCGCTGAGACTAGAAATGGTTCCAGAAGGTTCAAGAGTTCAAATGTTCAATATTTGATTAATTGTCTGTTCCCGCTATACGCTCCTCATCATAGTGGTATCAGAGCCATAAAAGGTTCTGTTGTTGGCCTGGTATATGTCAGCAGAGGAGAGTGAAGGAGAGGCTAGCAATATGCCTCCAAAGGGGATGACCACCGAAGTGGTCAAGAAATTTAAGGAGATGGAAGAGAAGATCAAAACTGGAGTTATGGAAGCACTCCAAGCAGAATTGAAGGCACTGAAGATAGGAAAAAGGATAGAGGAAGGTTCAGATGAAGATGAAGAGAACAAGGAACAAGAAGAGGCAGAGATACCGGCTGATCAAAAGCATTTCCTAGAAGCCATTAAGGCTATTGGCAAGGACTCTTCAGAGGCTCGGATAGATATCCCCATGTTCAGTGGAAAGATGAATGCTGACAAAGTCATGGAATGGATTGAGGCTCTAAACAACTCTTTCGAATACAAGGAAGTTCCTGAGAATAAGAGAGTTAAATTGGCAAAAACCTCACTAAAAGGTGCTGCCCTTATGTGGTGGAATTACACCCAAGGAGAAAGGGTAAAGAATGGGAAGAACATGATCTCTTCATGGAGTAGAATGCTGGAGAAGATCAAGTCCTAGTTCCTTCCATCTGACTATGAGGTGCAGATTTACAGGAAAATGCAGAACCTTAAGCAAAAAGATATGGATGTAGCTACTTACACCGAGGAGTTTCACAAATACACTCTTCACTATGGGTACATGGAGGAGGAAAAAGCTAAGGTGGCCAGGTATCTAAATGGTCTGAGGTTCAATATTCAAGATGAGATAAGTTTATTGACCCCTGAAACAGTGGAAAAATACTTTCAAGTAGCATTAAGAGTTGAAGAGAAGCTGAAGAGGAAAGGTGAGGAGTAAGGTAGAGGAAGAGGTGGTAGAAATTTTAGAGGCAGAGGTAGTTTTGGAGGAAGAAGTCCTAACCAGAGGCCTAATGGTGAGTCTAGCCAAGGAGAGCAAGTTGGGGACTCAAGTAGCAAAGGAGGCTACCGAGGAAGAAGGCCTAATGGAAGAGGTGGGACAAATGGATCAGGTAGAGGATCCAAGTTCTCCAATATGAGATGTTATAACTGTAATCAGACAGGGCACCCGGCCTATAAGTGTCCAGACAAGGCCTCAACTTCTCATGGTAATGAGAGAAGAACCACATTGACTCAAGAGAATGCAGGGAGTGTGACATATTCTGAAGTGAATCTGACATTAGAGATGGGAGAAAATCTGATGATCGAGAGGACGCTGCTCAAATAACTAGTGCAGACTGAATGGTCACAAAGAAGAGCTTTGTTTAGAGTCAACTACAAGATCCAAGGTAAGGTCTATAAAGTTATTATTGACTCTGGTTCTACTGACAATATTATATCTTTGGAACTAGTAGATAAATTGAAATTAGAAAAGATACCCCATAGCTGTCCATATAGGGTCAGTTGGTTAAATAAGGGACAACATATAGTCATCAATGAACAAGCATGGGTAGAATTCAGTATTGGGGGGTATAGAGACAAGATTTTGTGTGACATCCTTCTAATGGATGCTTGCCATCTTCTGCTGGGCAGACCATGGCAGTTTGACAGAAAGGCTCATCATGATGGGGAAAAGAATGCTTACTCATTCTAAAAGGATGGTGTAACTTATAGGATACAGTCATTGGTAGAAGGGGATCCACAGCTTGTAGGATCTAGTGTAATGCTAGTAGGAGAAAAAGAATTCATGGATACACTAAAAGAAGGTGGTGGGGTAGGTTTTTCTTTGATTGTGAAGCCTAAGGGGGAAAGAAGGAAAATGTGAGAGAAGTAGGGCCTAAGGAGGTCAGAGATTTGCTTGAGAGTTACAAAGGAGTGATTGCAAAAGATATACCTGATTCCCTACTACTTGTAAGAGACATTAGCCGTCAGATAGACCTCATATTTGGAGCAGTACTTCCTAATAAGGCAGCATATAAAATGACCCCTCAGCAGAATGAAGAGATAGAAAATCAGGTTCAAGAGCTCCTAAACAAAGGACTAATAAGAAAGAGCCTTAGCCCATGTGCAGTCCCTATTGTTTTAGCCCCAGAGAAGGAAGGGAAATGGAGGCTTTGCACCGATTCTAGGGCCATCAATAGGATAACCATCAGGTATAGGTTTCATATTCCTAGAATAGAAGATCTAATGGATTATTTGGGAGGGGCCACTTATTTCACCAAGATAGACTTAAAGAGTGGGTGTCACCAGATAAGGATAAGAGAGGGGGATGAGTGGAAGACAACATTCAAAACCAATGAAGGGTTATATGAGTGGCTTGTGATGCCTTTTGGTCTTTCAAACACCCCTAGCACCTTTATGAGACTGGTGAATGAGGTGTTGTAGGAGTTCATAGGGAAATTTGTGGTAGTCTACCTTGATGATATCTTGGTATTCAGTAAGAGCAAGGAAGAACACTTGAAACATTTGGAGATAGTCTTGAAGAGGCTACAAGATCAGAAGTTACTGATAAACTTGGAAAAGTGTGACTTCATGAAACAAGAATTGGTGTACCTAGGTTTTGTCATCTCTAAGGGTGATTTAAAAATGGATCCTTCCAAGGTAGAGGTTATTTTGAATTGGCCTACACCTAGAACAGTAGGAGAGGTCAGAAGTTTTCATGGCTTGACCACATTTTATAGAAAATTTATTAAGAACTACAGTGATATTTGTGCACCTATGTTGGAGACCATCAAGTGTGGTAGTAAGGTGATGTTTGTGTGGACAAAAGAGGCAGACCAGAGTTTTGAAAGTTTGAAGCAGAAAGTTGCCAAATATCCTATCTTAGTGCTGCCTAATTTCAATAAAATTTTTACCATTGAATGTGATGCAAGTGGGCTGGCCATAGAGTAGTGTTGAGCCAAGAAGGTAGACCAGTGGCCTCTTTCAGTGAGAAATTGAATGAAGCTATGAGGAAGTACTCCTATTATGATTTAGAATTGTAATGCCTTGGTACAAGCTCTGAAAAATTGGAGGCATTATTTGCTTCCCAAAGAATTCATTGCGTACACTGACAATCATGCTCTCAGTTTTTTGAATGGACAGGAAAAGCTCAGCCATAGACACATGAAGTGGGTGGAAAGTCTTCAAGCATACACCTTCACCATTAAGCATAAGAAAGGGATAACCAATAAGGTTGCGGATGCTCTAAGTAGGAGGGTGTTGACAGTACAAGAAGTGCAGTTGCAAAGCATGGGTGTTGAAGCACTCAAAGGATTGTATGAAGAGGATCATGATTTCAAGGAAATTTATAGGGTGTACAATGAGTTTGCCAATGCTTTCCATACTGAATTTTCTAATTATACATTGCAGGATGGCCTTTTGTTCAAAGGAAGTCAGCTATGTATTCCTCAGTGTTTAATGAGGGATAATATAGTGAAGGAAAAACACAGTGGTGGTTTAGGAGGACATTTTGGACTCAATAAGACTTTAGATCTAGTAAGAAGATTTTACTTTTGGCCAAAGATGCAATCTGATATCAGAAGGTTTGTTGAGAGTTGCATGGCATGTCAGAGAGCAAGGGGGTCTCAACCAATGCAGGACAGTACCAACTTTTGCCCATACCTGACAGACCTTGGGAAAGTTTGAGTATGGATTTTGTGATGGGATTGCCCAAGACAAGGACATGTTTTGATAGTGTGTTTGTTGTGGTAGATAGATTTAGCAAAATGGCACACTTTATTCCTTGTAAAACCACCAATGATGCTAGCTACATTGCAGGTTTGTTCTTTAAAGAAATTGTCAGGATTCATGGATTGCCTTTGAGCATTGTGTCCGATAGGGACAGCAAATTTGTGGGACATTTTTGGAGAACCTTGTGGAAAAGATTGGGTACAAACTTGTCTTTTAGTTCAGCCTATCATCCTCAGACTGATGGCCAAACTGAGGTTGTGAATAGGTCATTAGGCAATCTGCTAAGATGTTTGACAAGAGAACATGGCAGTAGTTGGGATGTGGTACTCCCACAAGCAGAGTATGCCTATAATGATTCTACAAATAGAAGCACAAGTTTAAGTCCTTTTGAAATTGTCTATGGTAGTCATCCTTAGGGAGTTTTTGAATTGAGAGATGTTCAGGGTTTGGAAAAGAGGAGTGGACATGTTGATACATTTGTAGAGGCTCTGAAGGAGATTCATCAACAAGTCAGATATACTCTACACAAGACTAGTCAAAAAGTCAAGGCTAGAGTGGACCAACGAAGGAGAGATGTGTAGTACCAAATCGAAGATCTGGTCATGGTTCACCTTAAAAAGAATAGACTGCCCAGGGGAAGCCACAACAAGTTGATGATGAGGAAAATTGGACCTTGTCAAATTTTATAAAAATATGGTCCTAATGCCTACAAAATTGAACTCCCTGATGATATTGCTATTTCATCTATATTCAATGTTGTTGATCTAACATTATATAGGAGTCCTACTATAGGAGAAGGTGCAATATATTCTACCCAAGACAATGAAGAGTGGGTGCAACATTTACCACCTAAGGAACCACCTAAGATGGAGTGCATCTTGGATAGCAGGTTAGCCAAGAAGACAAGAAATCAGACCTATTTTGAGCACTTAGTCAAATGGCAAGGACTTCTAGACTCAGAAGCCACATGGATGCTGGAAGAAGACATCAAAAAGTAGGTGATGATTTGTAGCAGTTAGTCTCTAAGGGGACTTGAGACAACTTTCACCCGGGAAGTATGGTGCAGGAGCACCTGGAAAATCATGTTTTGTGTTGAAATAAGGTCTATTTGACCAATGCATGTCATTTCAGTTTGTATCTAGGTTCTTCAAGACCTATAACCAATTTTTGTAAGTCCCAAGTGACTTAGGACACATTTGTCAAATTGTTAATCACATAATGCCAAAACAGGGCAGTAGGACAATTTGGGACACAAGATAGTTGGTCTTCCAACTGTTTGAATCGGTTGGTTTTCCTCAGGGCGAGTTGATAAACCTAGAGGAATGAACCAAATAATCATCAGAGAAGATGGTCAATGTGAGTGTGCATTGTTGTTGAACTACATGTTGAGGTATTCTGAGAAGGAATAAAATCATTCTATTCTATCAATCTAGTTTCTGTTCTCTGTAACTGTAGATTTATGTTCAAAGTGTAGTTCTTTCTGTGCATACCATTGTTGCAATATGTCAGTGTGAGGCATTCCACTGGTAGTTTTCTGCCATGAACGAGTGGAATGGCTTCACAATGTACAGATCCATTTTGTTATGTTTCATTTTTGTTGTTCTGTGAGACAGTGCAGAAAGTCTAGGTAAGTTGTTCCATGCAGTAGTTTACCTAGCATCCCCATGTGCTAGGATTCGGTTGAAAGAGTAGATGAACCATAGAGTTGGAGAGACATAGAGGTCATCATCGGTAAGATTGGGACCATCAGGGAGTAAATCGGCCATCAGACCGACAATGGTTGTTTGACCGAAATGAGGAGACGGAGAGATTTCTATCGGCGTGAGTTCTATCTCATTTCACTAAAGAAAGTTCTAAGTGAGCCATTAGTGTGTCTTAGACCAGTGGGGTGAGTTTTGGGGTTCTGGATGATAGTGATTTTCTTGCCGATAATGGCATTGGCGTATCGCCAGAACCAACGGCCAAGTCCCACCGAAACTGCAATGTTCCGCTGAAGTCAAACATAGTCAAGGTGACAAAAGTCATCGGCATATCGGTGAAGCAAATTCTAATGTGGCTGATAGTAATTGTCTTGCTGACAAGTGAAAGTCAAAGGTGACATTGGAGTGATCGGTGTAACAGGGAAGTGGAATCTAAAGTAGCTGATAGCACTTTTCTTGCCAATAGGCAAGAAGCATAGAGTCACCCATCGAGAAGAGTTGCAATGTCAGAGTGACAAGTTCGAAGACGACCGATGGTGATTTTCTTACCGATAGGCAAAGAGTGTTGAACCTCACATCAGAGTGACTAAGACTTCAGAGAGATAAGTTATAAAGTGGCCGACGGACAAAGTGTTGCCGAAAATAAAAGGAAGGTTCTGTTCGCCGAGACTAGAAACGGTTCCAAAAGGTTCAAGAGTTCAAAAGTTCAATATTTGATTAATTTTCCATTCCCGCTATGCGCTCCTCATCACCTTGGTAAGGTACTAGAACCATACCTTAGGATGGAACGATATGTTAATAAGAAATTGCAACATGAAGTTTATCTGGAGGATTATTGGGTCGACTGCGTTGATGAGGAGGAGGTAAGGTGAAGAATTTTACCAATGGTTGACATTGAACTAGATAAGGACATTGGGATGCTTTGATGTTCCTGTTCAGTTGAGATCTGATGATGGAAAGTTGTTAAGTGAAGAATATGAATAAAAGAAGGTTTACAAGGAGATGCTACCTCTACCAGACTAGTCCAAGCCAAAGGACCCAACCCTGGAGGTCATAACTGTGAAGGAGATGAGCTTCACCAAAAATTGGGTAGACAAAGAATAGCTGAAATAAAGGCCAAGGGGTGGCTATAACCTTGGATAAGAATAGGAAGAGAAAAGAGAAGGACGACATTGAATTTGATGACTTCATTATCCACAAGTTTTAGGTCATGGAGGTAAAGTTGGCAAAACCAAGGCCTTCTAGATCTAAGAAAGTATTTTTGTCAGAAGATATCGTTATTGCCATAGTCCCATCTCCTCCTAGGGATGTGCCTGTATAGGCCGTTCCCATAGTCATAACAGGAACACATGGTAGAGCACATCTAGATGCAACAGTAGAGAAAGAGCATGATGATGTGGAGAAGGGTGTGAGCATTCCTAGGTAGAAAAGGGCTGAAACACCAAGTCAGTGAGGGGTTTCTACAGTTTAATCCAAAAGTATCTACTGTATATTACTATGGACTATGGAAAAATCATACCTACCATGTGATAGTTGCAGCGGTTTGCAATGTTTGAGAACTTGTGTACACATGGAGAACACACATCCAATTGGAAATGAATTGTACCTTTTGGGAAATACAATATAGTGGCATTAGTCTAAAAGATGGGAAAGAAGTAAAAAGATGAGAATTGATAAGTGAAGAAATACCAGTATCTACATTTATGCCTATTTTTTGAGAAAATATATCTAATGAGTATGTAAGATATACACATAGAGCTCAATGATTGGACTTGCAATTGAAGTTATGCAAGGATACATTTCCTCTTCATACAATTGTGTCAATTGTAGAGTTTGTAGAGAATTATACACTACAACCACAAAATGAGGTTTAATCACAATACTACAACTCCACCCCAAGTTTCTATATTTATGCATATAGCATTCATTCATGCATGTGACAGTATAGAGGAAGATAGAAAGATATTAAGGGAGTATCATTTTTATACCAGTAATGATTGCACACATTCTACAGAGTTTGTGCAAGGGATATTTAATACGTGTTTTATGGTAATTTGAGTAGCAAGAACATCATGTCTCATTAGCATATCATATGGTTAGATAATTGTGCATCACAATTTAAGAATTCACAGATGTTATATTGGTTGAGTAGGATGCATATATTCATTGGTGTTCAACATATATGGAATTTCAAGGCTAGGCATGGAAAAGGGGAGCATGATGCTACTAGAGCATGTATTAAAAGAGCCTTAGCAGAAGAAGAATTGAAGTACAAGGATAGTGCAAATTTGATAGATGCAACATCCATCGTCAAATGGTACAACTCTACAATGGGTTTAGGTAATGAAGGTAAGACTACACTTTGTAAATTTTTTGGTTGATAAATGAAGCTAACATTGTAAAATATGAAGATTGTTGTACAGTGATAGGATCGAGTGAGTTCCAATCTTTTAGAAGATCAAATGCAGCTTCATGGACTATTCATTTGAGGAAAATGGCATGTTTTTATTCATCATGTACATATTTTTTTGGAATGACTGTGAGTCAAAAGAATGGGTAGATGAATCGTGTGCTAGAGCTTTAAAGCCCACTTGAAACATACCAACTTTTAGGAGCACTACAACTCATTTAGATGGAATCATCTATTGAATTTGACCATATTTTAGATCTATTTGAACATGGTATTATAGACACATTACCTAATGAATATTGATATATTTTAGATTATGATGTATAATGTTTTTATCATTTATCAAGAATGATGAATAGTGTTTTTTGTGCAATTTAATGCAAGGCATGTTTATGCAGTTATTGTAGATGAAGATAATGATGAGGAAATAGATTATTATTTATGTCCTTGCATTGAGGAAAAAAAAGAAATTGACTACCCCTGTCATAGATGGAGAAAACATTTAGTATCCTACAAGATTGGTGGTTGTTACTGGAACATGGATTAGAAGGTATCCAATGAAGAATTTTGATGTGTTCTTGTTTGAGGAATTTGACACACATATGAAGATTCTTCATTATCCTAACCTTTTTGTGGCATCAAATGTTCATTTGATAAAATATGGGGGTAGACCTTTTAGAAAAAAAATTATGGAAAGTTCACGAGTCTAACCATAAAGCAATACTTGACACCATAAAGAGTAGAGCGAATCCACATGGTTCATTAGATTGAATCAATGAAATGACAGAAATGTATGTTACATACAATCATTAATTTTTGTGATTTGATTACATTTTTCTTTTCTATCCTCATTTCACCTTCTATTTTTTACATTTTTCTTACGTTCTTATATGTTCTCCTATCTCTTGGTTTCATTATAAATCTTGTGATTGAATCACATGGTTGTTGATGCATTTGGATATTCCCCATGGTCTTGATTGGTGAGTTGGTTTGATCAAACTATGTCTTGGTTTCTTGTGTCATGCTTTGAATGCTTTCATTTTACCTTTCAATCAATCCAATTTTAATTTTGATTATCCATGGTTTACATTCAAATTATTATCAAATAACTCAATGCATTATTTAATCCCTAGTCATCTTAATCAAATAGTTTTGAACTCCTTTTGTTACCATATTCCCATATATTGAAAAAAATAATTTGGTTTTATGGATTACATAGGCCTTAAGAGAAGTTTGTTTATCATGGTCTTATGGATTATGTAGTCCTTAAGAGAAGTGTGTTTGCTCTAATATTTTGCTGGATCAAAGAGCAACTAAAGTCAACATTATAGACTATCAGAATGATTGTGAGATTGACCTTGCATTAGAGAAGCTAAGGAGATCATGAGGGATTGTCCTAACTAAATGACTTAATGAAGGTTGTCATGTCACCAAGCCCTACTAGAAATGTAACTATCAAACCATCATTATGACTTTCCTAATATTCGCTACAATCAATTCCTTTAGAACATCATGAATAGTTGAAGAACTAAATTTTAAGAATCCTAATGTAATGTCCCTTACCTAATTTGCCCTAGAAAATTCAAATGCCACAAGTTAGGGTTAGGGTTTTGGAATTACCATTTAGACTATCTTCAAACTGTATAATCTTGTGCTCTAATTTTGTAATCATGACATAGTAAAACACATATACAAAATATAGTTATACAAATATACCTCTTGAAATATTAGTGTTAGATAAGATTTTCCTTGCATTCAAATTCATAAACAGTATTCATATAGAAAGATCATCTATTTATTACTATGCAGTTAACTTAGTTTAATCACTCAACTCAGTCATAGAAGGGGATGGTGTTGAGAAGCATGGTAGGGCATAGACTATCAATAATACATCCATGAAGGCCCCTCAGGAGGGGTGTTGCTCAATTCTCCCTCCAAACAATCCCTAGAGGGGCTTGGTAGGATATAGGCTATCAGCAAGGCCTCCATACAGTCCCCTCAAGGAGGCATGGCAGGGGTATTGATCAGTCCTTCCTCCAAACAGGCCCTTAGGGAGGCATGATAGGGTTCCCTCCAAATAGTCCCCTCACCATTCTTCTAGGACTGCTAAGTCTTACGATATATATATATGATAGTGATATAAATAAATCAGTTAATAGTCAATGATCTGACTTGTTTGATTTATCCAATAATGTTTATAATATATCCTTTGCTATCTTAATAGTCTATATGACTGTGTAAATAGATAATTTTATGTAGATCCAATGTCTGCTCTTAATTTAATGACTATTATTCCTTATGCTTGATCGATGGCTAGATCTTTATTGATTATATCAGAACTGTTGTATATTATATTTATTATTCCCTACTATTTTGATGAGTCAAATCCCTTTATATCAGAATTTTTGTATATATAGATCCCTCTTATTTTCCCTCCCTTAAAACACCCTCCATAGACTCCATATATACCTTTAGTAAGAGAGGTGATTGCAACCAATAGACACAACCATTCAAAGGATGCAACATACCGTCTCATATACAATGCTGATCAAAAGTAAGTGCACCACATAAACCTTTAATCGTACCACATCATCCTTTAATCCGACTCTTTCATTTCTTAATCAAATCGTCTCACATTTCATCATAAGAAGACAAGGTCTTATGGGGTGCTACAAATAGAGAGGTCAACCTTGTTAACAAACTTTGTTTCAATGCTAAAGAGAGAGTCAGCTTGTATTTGAAATATAATTAAAATTATTGACTCTCAAGTTGGCCATCATTTATTCCTTTGGAAGTTGGCCTTTGAGGAGTTTATGACTTGCAGTCCTATTTTGAGGGCGTGACAGTTCGCCCTACCCAATATTTCTTGTCCTCAATCAATCACAAGTTAAGAAACTCTTGAAATTATCAAGATTCTAAAGCAACCCTGTAGATTTGTATTCTTGTGAGGTTATTAACTTTTATTGTGGATACTTTGATAGGAATTAGAAATCTTAAACCAAGGGATGATTATTTTGGTTATGTTTGATTCTGTCTTTGGAGAGTAGTTTTTGGTATACTTGCCTCAATTTGACTACCAATAAGTTTAATAGTATCCTCTAAAGTATGAGGATAGTTACTTAAGATAAGTTTTCTCTCATTTCATCACCACAAGGATTCTAGGCAATGATACAAATTCTTCATTACCCCTTGTTGAAAAACTACAATGATAGAAAGTGTCACATCTTTCTTCATGAGAGGTTACAAGAGTGTTGTGAATATCAATATCCTTTACTATGGTTTGTATCCTTTTTTTTTCTATACCATCAACTGGGATCAGGTATATTTCACCTAATCATTCAAACAAAACTTGAGACAAGATTGACAGTGTAGGCAAAAATATCTTATAGGTGTTTGTAACACTTAGTCCAAACATTTTTCAACATATCTCATATTGTCATAGACTCATTAATAACATGTTATAACCTTCTAAGTATGTATTTTCAAGTATAATTTATTGGATGTACCAAAGTCTTAGACTTCATAGCAACAATTATCACTCATAAACACTTCGTAGAATTTGAATTTATAGATTGACACTAATATCCAATTTCTATATCAATGGGAGGTTGTCACTTCTCTTGTAAAGACTTGACATATTCCCATGTTAATACTAGGGTGATTTTCATACCTCGAAAAATTATTTCTTTATTCCATCTAGTTTAACAATCTTAATTTTTTCCCAAAGTTTAAGAGGTGAAACTGATCTTGAGATTTGTGGGATATGGGCCCATAGACTTATGTAACCAATTTGGTATAACTTGGTGTGTATAAAATTTATGTACCTAATACTGAGATCTTTAATCATGAATGATGAGTTAATCTAATAAAGAAGAACTTATGAGAAGAACACCCTTGGATGAAATGATCTACTCTAGATATTCATATAGAAGTGAATTTGGTCCACAAACAAAGTTCACTAAATCAATTTTACATGTTACAAGGTAGATCATATGTGGTATGGACTAGATTGTATCGCCATTGTTTCAATGAGTGTGGGACAGATCACTTGATTATACCTTTGATCTTGTTCCAAAGGAATAGAACAATTTATTCTTAATGATTTTCCTCCTCCATGAAGCTTGATGAATGTATCTTATGATAGATTTCCAACATTTCTCCTAAGATTTCTCAAGAGTCCAAATTTGTAGGTTCCTAAAGAATTGAGTTGCCTTTGTTACATTCTCTCAAAAAATATTGTTTTGGCTTTTACGAGATTGACCATCCTAGGTCAATATGGTACCTCAATGTACCTAAATCTTGAAGTTTGAAAGACAATCTTTATTTATCTTTGTATTTTTAGGTATGCCTAAGTTTCCGTGACAACTAGTGACATGGAAATGTGTGGATTTCCTTTTGAGATTTGGAAATCAAGTTATATCGTTAGATTCAACTATGTTGAGTGGTTATGATTGATTGTTCCTTCCTTGGGAAACTTTTGATTTCCTAATGAATGGATGAGTGATGATTGCTCAATTTGAGTGATGATTGTTTATGTCAATGAATTGATTTATCCTTTATATCTATTTCATGAAGGAGTCACTACCCTTCTTGATGACTTTTTATTTTTAGAATAATACTTTACTTTTGAGTTAATTGATAGATTTATTTCTTATTGATTGTTTCTTCACAAGGAATGATTTCCCTTTTATATCTTACTATTAAGGGAGTCCTACATTTGAAGGGTCACAACTTTTCGTATTTGGGGTTACATGTTTTCTCGCATCATCACATTTCTTGAGAACCTAATTTAATTTACTTGCAAAATTACTTAAGGTTCTATTCTCAATTGAATTCTTCATGGATGTCTTTCTCAAATGAAATGTTTTCTCATTTTATATCTCAAGTTTGAAGGAGTCATACTTTTTCACTTCACGAGTTACAACTCTTCGTGATTACATAAGTTAATTTGTTAGTGCTTCTTAACCCAAGAAGAATTTGACAAATAAATCTTTGATAGATTTGGCATTTTAATAAAACACACATAGAGTACCCTTGTTGAAGAAACATTAGACATGAAGCAAACACATAGGTATATGTAATACATGAAGTATATGTAATACACAAAGTATATACGTAAGACACAAGGTGTAGTATACAGAGTATATAAGTACATGTGAAGCATGAAGCATACACATGATACATGAAGTATATGTAAGACACAAAGTAATACATGGAGCATGAAGCATACACTCAATACATGTATAAGTACATGTAATACAAGAAGTATGAAGCATACACAAGGTATAGACATAAATACACATAACACACGAATCAATGAGCATATATGCAATACATGAAGTATATGTAATACAAGAAGCATGAAGCATACACGCAGTATCTAAGGTATACACATAAATACATGTAATATACAAAGCATGAAGCATACACGTAAATACATGTAATACATGAAGTATGCACATGAATACACACAAGTCATGAAGCATACATATGAATATATGTAAGTTATGAAGTATACACATGAATACATATAAGTCAGGAAGTATACACTTGAATATACGTAAGTCACAAAGCATATACATGAATGTAAGGCAAGAAGTATACACATGAATACATGTAAGTATTGAATTATACATTGGAATACACGTAAGTCATGAAGTATACACTTGAATACACGTAAGTCATGAAGTATACACTTGAATACATGTAAGTCATCAAGTATACACTTGAGTACACATAAGTCATGAAGTATACACTTGGATATACGTACTTGTCATGAAGTATACACTTGAATACACGTAAGTCATGAAGTATACTTTTGAATACATATAAGTCATGAAGTATACACTTGAATACACATAGGTCACAAAGTATACATTTGAATACACATAAGTCATGAAGTATATACATGAATACATGCAGGTCATGAAGTATACATTTGAATACACATAAGTCATGAAGTATATACATTAATACATGCAAGTCATGAAGTATACAGTTGAGTATCCATTGCATCAACTATCATTCATAGGATGGCAGGAAGGATGCTTTGATACCATTTGTAATGTCCCTTACCTAATTTATCCTAGAAAATTCAAATGCCACGAGTTAGGGTTAGGGTTTCAGAATTACCATTTAGACTATCTTCAAACTGCATAATTATCGTGCTCTAATTCTACAATCATGACATAAGAAAACATATATACAAAATATAGATATACAAATATATCTCTTGAAATATTAGTGTTAGATAAGATTTTCCTTGCATTCAAATTCATAATCAATATTCATATAGAAAGATCATCTATTTATTACTATGCAGTTAACTTAGTTTATTCACTCAACTCAATCATAGAAGGGGATGGCTTGAGAAGCATGGCAGGGCATAGACTGTCAACAATACCTCCATGCAGGCCCCTTAGGGAGGCATGGTAGGGTGTTGCTCAGTTCTCCCTCCAAACAATCCCTAGGGGGACTTGGTAAGATATAGGTTGTCAACAAGGCCTCCATACAGTCCCCTTAGGGAGGTGTGGTAGGGGTACTGATCAGTCCTTCCTCCAAACAAGCCCTTAGGGAGGCATGGTAGGGTTCCCTCCACATAGTCCCCTCACCATTCTTCTAGGACTGATGAGTCTTATGATATATATATATATATATATATGATAGTGATATAAATATATTAGTTAGTAGTCAATGATCTGACCTATTAGATTTATCCAATAATGTTTATAATTTATCCTTTGTTGTCTTAACAGTCTATGACTATGTAAATAGATAATTCTCTCCAGATCTAATGTCTGCTCTTAATTCAATGATTATTATTCCTTATGCTTGATCGATGGATAGATCTTTATTGATTATATTAGAACTATTGTAAAATTTCAATAAAGATTCCTCTCCAATGGGCAACTGAGTCATAAAAAATAAAGAGGAAAGAAATGGACTGAACCAGCATCAACAAAAAACTAAAATGTATTCACATAGATTTCTTAGATTATACTTCATACATCGAACATACTTTATTATCTAGAACCAAACTACAATGACCCACTTGCAACAAAAAGATGACTCAAAACAAATCTTGTATTGACTTGAAAGCTATCAAACATTATCAAATCTCTATTACAATCACACTAGAAAATATGGTGAAGGAAAAATGCAAAGCTGTGACTATGCATTCCCCTGAATCACTACAAATAGTCATGGAGACATATAGCTGCATGAAATATGCATTAAAATTCATTCCTACACTACATTAAACACATTCCTCCATTCAATTCCCTGATTGGCAAGTGATTTGAAGCCCTAAGATTATCTTGAGGCATTGTCAACCAGACAATTGGCTCAGAGACCAACCCTTAATGCATCAAAAACATGTGCATATATAGCAATTCAATTCATTGTACCATTCTAAGAACTGCACTCAGTCAATGAGTACACCCATGCTTCATTAAATTCAGTCCCCACTGCAATGTCAAAAAATTTACACGTTTCGAAGCTTGCCCATTCTCTGACAACTCTAAAAATGTCAGAAGAAGATTACTTGCACACTTTGTCTACCTGAAACAATAAAGAGGGAAGGTTCTAATCCTTTCCCTGACACCTACAACATTTGAATTATCTACTTTGTCCTCTAAGTGTACCTGTGCATTGAAGAATTTCATTGTACCAACCACCTACATGGCACTATTCTATAGAATCATTAAATTCTAGGTACAAAACTAGCCTATACAATCTTGCAATCATGGTATGGTTTTAGTATACAAAATCCTTTACAGCACTTTAAATGTGTTTTCCAATTTTCCATTTTTGGTCCATTTGAATTATGACTATACCTTTCTGCATTGGGCACATCTTCTTTTCTTTATCGACATTTTTCTCGTATCACAAACTTTTTTCATGCTGCTTGATTTTCCCTTCCTTTATTTGCTTTGTCAGAAAACTTTCACTTCTACGAGCCATAGGAAAACATCCCTTTTTCTCTTTGGCACTTAGTCTTCATTTTGGTCCCCCTTTGTGCCTTATCAACAAATCTTCCTTTTTGTGAACTTCTCCTCGGCCTTTACTTTCTCCTTTAGTTGACAAAATTTGACTTTCGCGAACTAGACCTATTTCATCCTTTGTCAGCAATTTCTTGCCTTTGTGAACTACTTATTTCTATGCTTTTCCTTCTTTATCAGTGATTTCCTCATTTATTGAACTTTGCATTATCTTCGCCTTTTCCTCCTTTACCTTGTCGGCCAATCATCTTATTAGCGAACTTTGGAAATCTTGAACTATTTGGTGAGTTTGAGTTTCTTCCAGTTTCTTGATAAAGCTTTTCCTTTTTTTTGCCTTATTCATTTTATTTCTTTGTCTACCTTCACTATCAGAAAAATCCTCTGACAATGAACCAATCTCTTTACTTACCTTTTTCCCTTTGTCGTGGCCTTCTCTCCTTTTCTTCAGTCGGTGAATCCTCTGTCGGCAAACCTTCATGTTCACGAACCCAAGCTTTTTCTGACAAAATCCTTCACTTCACTTTCTTTTCCTTTAGAAACTTTTCCTTAGAAAATCTTCCCCTTCTCCACAACTTTATCTCCTTTCCTTCTTTTGGTGAATCTTTGTGGCAGTGAACTTGGTTATCGACAAACCCAATAGTTCGTGAACTAGAACTTTTATCGACAAAAGGGCTTACACTTTATTTGCATCCTTTCTTTAGAAACTTTTAAGCTTCTCCTTTCTTCACTAGAGCCTCCATCTCCTCCTTGTAGGCAAATCGGTGAATCAGCAAAATGGTGAACCTACGAACCAAGTTCATAAGTTCAAGAAATTGTCAATTTTCTGATAAAGGGCAGAAATGAACAATTTTTCTAAGGGGGGAAAATAAATAGACTTGGGGGACTCATACTTAGATTTTTTTTGAAATAAAACCCCTAAAAGATGTCTCAAATCAAATGTAAATAGGGGCCTTAAGAACAAAGACACAAGGTGGGATTTCTAATGGATTTTTGGGGCAAAATAGTGCATTTTGGGGGCTAAATTTTATAGGTCCCAACATCGCTCACTTGGGGAACGAAACAAGACCTAACTTCCCACATAGATATTTTGGCACTATCCATTCAGCTCCACAAGGTGAAGAATGAAAAATATGGCTCCTTGCACATTTTCACTACATGAAATTAATGCTTTTTGCAAGAATGCATCCACTATCCTCATGGTCAAACAATGTTGATATCACACAAATTGACAAAGTTTATTGTGGATGTACCCAATATGCATATCTAAGTCCAAATGAAACATTCCTAGGTGTCATGGAATCCCAAAACTATCCTGTCAAAGATTATTAGTTTTTGCCTCCTTAGGCTCTCAAGAGACATTTCTGGCAGCGTGTAGTCTAGAATGATTCAACCACTTGGGGCATGAAAAAATACCCCTCCTAGAATTCACCTGCTGACTCTGACATGTTGGTGTAGTCTATTCAGCTCCATGAGGTGTAGAATGAAAAATATGGCTCCTTGCAATGTTAGCATAACCATGCAAGGAGTGAATATTTTCATTCTACATCTCGTGCAACTAAATGAACAATGCCAATGCATCAGTGTGGGCAGGTAAATTCTAAGAGAGGTCTCATTTTGTGTCCCAAGTGGCCGAATCATCCTGGACTACACATTACCAGTAAAGCCGCTTTTTTAGTAGCATGTAGTCCAGAACGATTCACCCACTTGGGGCATGAAACAAGACCTCTCTTAGCATTTTCCCACCCACCAAACACATTAGTGCTATTAGTTTTCCCCCATGAGGTGTAGGATGAAAAATATGTCTCCTTCCAGCTTTCCACTGTATGAAACTAATGCTTTTTGCCAGAATGCATCCACTATCCTCACAATCAAATGATGTTGAGTTCACATAAAACTAAGAGAGGTTATTGTGGATGGACCCCACATGTATATGTAGGTCCAAAAACACATTCCGAGGTGTCACAGAATCCCAAAACTACCCCGTCAAAGATTGGCAGTTTTTGCATCTCAAGGCTCTTAAGAGATATTACTGATAGCGTGTAGCCTAGAATGATTTGGCCACTTGGGACACAAAAAGATACCCCTCCTATAATTCACCCACCCAATCCGACACATTGGCACAGTCCGTTCAACCCCACGAGGTATAGGATGCAACATTTCTCTCCTTGTACCTTTCCACTGCATGAAACTGAAGCATTTTGCAAGAATGCATCCACTCTCCTCACGATCAAAAGATGTTGAGTTCATAGAAAATAAGAGGTTATTGTGGATGGAACCCATGTGCATATGTCAGTCAAAACAAAACATTCCCAGGTTTCATAGAATCCTAGAACTACCCCATCAAAGATTGGTAGTGTTTGCCTCTTAGTTCTCTTAAGAGCCATTACTGGTAGCATGTAGTCTAGAATGATTCAACCACTTGGGGCACAAAATGAGACCCATCCTATAATTCACCCACACACCCAACATGTTGGCATAGTCTGTTCGTGAGGAGAGTGGATGTATTCTTGCAAAATGCTTCAGTTTCTTGTAGTGGAAAGGTGCAAGGAGTAAAATTTTGCATCTTGCACCTTATGGGACCCAATGGACTACAATATATTAGGATGGGTGGGTGAATGATAGGAGGGGTCTCGTTTCATTCCCCAAGTGGCTAAATCATTCTTGACTACACGCTATCGAATATGTCTCTTAAGACCCCTATGAGATAAAACTTCCAATCTTTGATGGGGAAGCTCTTAGATTCTGTGACACCTAGGAATGTTTAATTTGACCCTACATATGCACATGGGGTCCATCCATAGTAACATCTCCTGGTTTCAAAGAACTCAACATCATTTGACCATGAGGAGAGTGGATGCATTCTTGCAAAATGCTTCAGTTTTGTATTGTGGAAAGGTGCAAAAAGTGAAATTTTGTATCCTGCACCTCATGAGGCTGAACAGACTATGCAAACACATTAGGGTGGGTGGGTGAATGCTAGAGGGGTCTCATTTTGTGCCCCAAGTGGCCAAATCATCCCAGACTACATGTTATCAACAAAGCCACTTTGTTGATAGCATGTAGTCCAGGGTTATTTGACCACTTTGGGCATGAAACGATGCCTCTCCTAGCATTTACCCACCCACCCTGATGTGTTGGCACCATTTGTTAAGCTCCACAAGGTGCAGAATAAAAAATATGGCTCCTATTTACAACATTTAGCATAACCATGCAAGGAGTGAATTTTTCCATTCTGCACCTCGTGCAGTTGAATAAACAGTGCCAACATGTCAAGGTGGGTGGATAAATGTTAAGAGAGGTCTCATTTTGTTCCCCAAGTGGTTGAATCGTCTCGAGCTACATGCTATCAACAAATTTGATTTGCTAGTAGCATGTAGTTAGGAATGTTTCACCCACTTGGGGAAAAAAGCAAGACATCTCCTTGCATTTAACGGCCCACTCAGATGTGTTGGCATTGTCCATTCAGCCGCACAAGGTGCAGAAGGAAAAATATGGCTCCTTGCACATTTACACTGCATGAAACTGACGCTATTTGGAAGAATGCATCCACTATCCTCATGGTCAAACAATGTTGAGTTCACACAAACCAAGAGATTTTATTGTGGATGTACCCAACATGCATATCCAGGTCCAAATGAAACATTCCCAGTTGCCATAGAATCCTAGAACTGTCCCATCAAAGATTGGTAGTTTTTGCCTCCTTAGGCTCTTAAGAGACATTGTCGACAACATGTAGTCCAGAATGAGTTGGCCACTTGGGGCATGAAAAAGGACCCCTCCTAGAATTCACCCACTAACCTTGGCATGTTGGTGCAGTTTGTTCAGCCCCACAAGGTGTAGAATGAAAAATATGGCTCCTTGCAACATTAGCATAGCCATGCAAGGAGTGAATATTTGCATTTTGTACCTCATGGGGCTAAACAAATAGTGCCAACACATCAGTGTGGGTGGGTAAATTCTAAGAGAGGTCACATTTTGTGCCGCAAGTGGTTGAATCATCCTATACTACACATTACCGATAAAGCCACTTTGTCAGTAGTGTGTAGTCTGGAATGATTCACCCACTTGGGGCATGAAACAAGACCTCTCTTAGCATTTTCCCACCCACCCCAACACATTAGCACTAATAGTTTGGCCCCATGATGTGTAGAATGAAAAGTATGGCTCCTTGCAACATTAGCATAGCCATTCAAGGAGTGAATATTTGCATTGTGCACCTCGTGGATGGGTAAATTCTAAGAGAGGTCACATTTTGTACCGCAAGTGGTCGAATCATCCTAGACTACACATTACCGGTAAAGCCACTTTTTTAGTAGCATGTAGTCTTGAATAATTCACCCACTTGGGACATGAAATAGGACCTCTCTTAGCATTTTCCCACCCACCCCAACACATTAGTAGTAATAGTTTGGCCTCATGAGGTGTAGAATGAAAAGTATGGCTCCTTGCACCTTTCCACTACATGAAACTGACACTTTTTGCAAGAATACATCTATTGTCCTCACGGTCAAATGATGTTGAGTTCACAGAAACTGAGAGAGGTTATTGTGGATGGACACCACATGCATCTGTACGTCCAAAAAAACATTCCCTAGTGTCACAGAATCCCAAAACTAACCTGTCAAAGATTGACAACTTTTGCCTCTCAGAGCTCTTAAGAGATATTACTGGTAGTGTGTAGCCCAGAATGATTTGGCCACTTGGGGTATGAAATGAGACCCCTCCTAGAATTCACCCACCCAAACCAACACGTTGGCACAATCTGTTCGACCCCACAAGGTGCAGGATGCAACATTTCACTCCTTGTACCTTTCCACTGCACGAAACTAAAGTATTTTGTAAGAATACATCCACTCTCCTCACAGTCAAAAGATGTTGAGTTCACAGAAAATGAGAGAGGTTATTTTGGATGGACCCCATGTGCATATGTAGGTCAAAATGAAACATTCCTAAGTTTCACAGAATCTCATCTAACTACCCCATCAAATATTGGTAGCTTATTTACCTCTGAGGGCTCTTAAGAGCCATTGCTGGTAGCATGTAGTCCAGAATGATTGAGCCACTTAGGGCACAAAATGAGACCCATCCTAGCATTCACCCATCCACCCAATGTGTTGGCATAGTCCGCTCAGCCCCACAAGGTGAGGGATGAAAAATTTCACTCCTTGCACCTTTCCACTACACGAAACTGAAGCATTTTGCAAGAATGCATCCACTCTCCTCACGGTCAAATGATGTTGAGTTTGCAAAAACTAAGATAGGTTATTTTGGATGGATCCCATGTGCATATGTAGGTCTAAACAAAACATTTCTAAGTGTCATAGAATCTGAGATCTTTCCCATCAAAGATTGACAGTTTTTACCACTCAAGGGTCTTGGTCATTGTTGATAGCATGTAGTCTAGAATGATTCAACCACCTAGAGCATGAAATGAAACCCCTCCTAGCATTCACCAATGCACCCCAATGTGTTGGCATAGTCCGTTCAGCCCCACGAGGTGCAGGATGTAAAATTTCACTTCTTACACCTTTCCACTACACGAAACTGAAGCATTTTGTAAGAATGCATCCACTCTCAGGTCAAAGTCAAATGATATTGAGTTCACAAAAATTGAGTCAAAGTCAAAGTCAAATGATATTGAGTCAAAGTCAAAGCTCTTAAGAGATATTACTGATAGTGTGTAGCCCAGAATGATTTGGCCACTTGGGGAATGAAATGATACCCCTCCTAGAATTTTCCCACCCACCTTGATGCATTGGTATAGTTTATTTAGTGCCACAAGGTGCAAGATGCAAAATTTCACTCCTTACACCTTTCCACTACATGAAACTAAAGCATTTTGCAAGAATACATCCATTATCCTCGTGATCAAACAATGTTGAGTTTGTAGAAACCAAGAGAGGTTATTGTGGATGTACTCCAAATACATATATAGGTCTAAACAAAACATTCTTAAGTTTCATAGAATCTGAGAGCTACCCTGTCAAAGTTTGATAGTTTTTCCCTCTCAAGGCTCTTAAGAGACATTACTGGTAGCATGTAGCCCGGAACGATTTGACCAATTGGGGAACAAAATGAGTCCTATCTTAGCATTTAACCACCCACCTCAACATTTTGGCATAATCCATTTGGCCCCATGAGATGCAGGATGCAAAATTTCACTCATCGCACCTTTCCATTGCATGAAATTGAAGCATTTTGCAATAATACATCCAATGTCCTCATGGTCAAATGATGTTATGTTCACAGAAACTAAGAGGTTATTATGGATGGACCTCACATGCATCTATGGATCCAAATGAAACATTCATGCATGCCATAGTTTGAGAGAACAATCAGTCTAAAGTATGGTACCTTTTTTGTCTTCGAGCTCTTAAGAGACTATCTTCATCTGATGTAGCGAGGAATGATCAAGAGGCGTAGGCACCAAAAGGACATCTCTCCTAGAATTCAATCGCCCACCTTGACATGTTGGCACTATAATTTTGAACTCATGAGATGAAGAATATAAAATATCACTATTGGTCAAAAATATAGAAGGTGAAATGAGGGTGTAAAGCCAAATTCCACAATGATTGCCTGCATCCTCTCTGCCTATGCCAAAATAGGATCTTTAGAACACGATACAAGGAAATCCATCAAAGCATAAATGATATGGGAATCTTGATAGATGTTTTAGTTGCAACTACCTTAGAAGACATGTATGTAAAAAGTGGAAGCATAAACAAGGCAAGAGAATTATTTGATAGGACACCTCAAACAAATAAGGCTTTAGAAATTAGTTGTTTCTTCATCTTCATCTCTAACTCATTCTTCTCTTTGTATAACCCAACACTAAGAATCCATGTCATAATTTAGCATAAACAAATATTGAAAAAGTATGTACTAATTTAGCAAAAATAAAAATGAAATGGTAAATATAGATTTCATATGATTGCCATTATGCTTCTTTTTTATTAATTCTTACTAATTAGGGTGTACATATAGATATATATAGTATCTCATGTATTCTTACAAAATGCATATGGGAATTTTATCAAATGTTGTAGTTGCATGGAATGATGCCTCAAAGAAATGCAATCTCATGGAAGTTTGAAAAATGTTGTAGTTACAACTGCCCTAGAAGACATGTATGCAAAATGTGGAAGCATAGACAAGGTGAGTGAACTATTTGACATGATGCCTCAAAGAAATGTGGTCTCATGGAATGTCATGATTGTAGGATATTCACAAAATGTATTTATTAATAAGTCTTTAGAAAATTTCAAGTGAAAGCAATTGGCGGGTGTAAAGCTAACATCTACAACCTTTGATTGCATCTTCTTTGCCAGTGCCAAAAAGAGATCTTTGGAACACAGTACATGGACATCCATCAACGCATAAAGGATATGGGAATTTTGTCAGATGTTATAGTTGCAACTATTGTAGAAGACATGTATGAAAAATGTGGAAGCATAGAGAAGGCAAGTTGATTGTTTGACATGATACCTCAAAGAAATGTGATCTCATGGAATGCCATGATTACATGATAAGGTTTTAGAAACTTTCAATCAAAATAAATTAGTGGGTGCAAAGCTAAAATCCACAACCTTTGATTGTATCCTCTCTACTAGTGCCAAACTGAGATCTTTGGAACATGGTACATGGACATCCATCAAAGCATAAAGGATATGGGAATTTTTTCAGATGTTGTAGTTGCAACTGCCATAGGAGACATGTACGCAAAATGTGGAAGCATAGAGAACCTGGCAAGTGGATTGTTTGACATGATGCCTCAAAGAAATTTGGTCTCATGGAATGCCATGATTGTAGGATATGTACAAAATGGATTTTTTAATGAGGCTTTAGAAACATTCAAGAAAAATCAATTGGTGGGTGTAAACCTAAAATCCACAACCTTTGACTACATCCTCTCAGCTAGTGCCAAACTAAGATCTTTGGAACACAGTACATGGGCATCTATCAAAGCATAAAGGATATGGGAATTTTGTCAGATGTTGTAGTTAAAAATGTCATAAGAGACATGTATGAAAAATGTGGAAGCATAGAGAAGGCAATTGGATTGTTTGACATGATGCCTCAAAGAAATGTAATCTCATGGAATGTCATGATTGTAGGATATGCACAAAATGATTTTGTTGATAAGGCTTTAGAAACTTTCAATCAAAAGCAATTGGCTGGTGTAAAGCCAAATTCCACAACCTTTGACTGAATCCTCTCTACCTATACCAAAGTGGGATCTTTGGAACATGGTACATGGACTTCCATCAAAGCATAAAGGATATGGGAATTTTAATAGATTTTGTAGTTGCAACTTCCCTAGAAGACATGTATGCAAAATCTAGAAGCATACACAAGGCAAGTGAACTATTTGACATGACACCTCATGGAATGCAATGGTTGCAAGACATGTACAAAATGGGAATGTTGATAAGTCTTTAGAAACTAGGAGAAATTAGGGTATGCTAGACCTACATACGGTGTAATGAGGATATGATATTGAAACATGGAGTATATGATATTGAAACATACTTCCATTTAAGTTGTACACCTATTTACATTTCCAAATGCAATGTTAGGTGAATTTGGGTTGTGGATGATAGTTTTTTGCATAAAATAGATAAAAAATAGGTAAAAACACAAACATGTCTTTGCTCATTAATACAAAAATAACTATCTTTGATTTAATGAAAAACATCATACCTTTTGTCATTTTAACATGTATCTTGCATGTTTAATATGTAAGATGAGAAATTATCTATGATTATTATTATCACCTAGTTTTGCACCCTTGCATACAGTTGTGAAACCTCTGCAAACTGGAATAACATGGGAATGATCTCTAATTGTGGGACTTTGCTAAATGAGATCAGACCTCCGGAGAAGGCCGGCTTCCTTGTCTAGCTATCACCTAAAACTACTAAATTTTAAGGGGAAAAGGGAGAGAGAAAGCTTGTAATGGAAATGAAATAAAAGCTTGAAAAATAAAGGGTGATGCACCAGACAGACTAAAAGAGACTTCCACAACACTGAGAAAATGCACAGTATAATCAGATGCAGCAAGTAAGCATACACAGATTATATGACCCTAGCAGAGGTAAGGAGCAATATGGTTGAGAGGAATAGAATGTTCACAGACAACCTCATGCAGATTCACATAGAACTAGAAAATTCAACAAAAGAGGTAAAATAACTTGCATATATCTGATGAAAAGGCAAGGTTACAGTACATGAAAACTCAGTTTGGAAACAGAAAAGCCTTAATGCCAAAAAATTTCCAACCCTATTTACAACATTTGAATGCATATATATAGCATTCCAAAACTATTCTAAGTCAGTTACAAAAATCCACTCAAAGAGCTGTCATTGAAAATATCTCCCTCGATGACTGTCCAGCTACAACAGTTATGGCGTCAAAATCTGGAACTAGGCGGATATGGGATATTTTGGAGTCTTGAATGCAGGCAGCTTACTCATCGATCTGCAGTAGAGAAGATGAAAATATTTGGAAGAGGAAGGTGGGGAGATATTTCTAACCATCAATGCTAGCTGTATCATCTTTGGGCAGCAATGAATGCCCCAAAATATCTTCATCTACTGAAAGTCGTCGCTGAAACGTTTAGTCGCCCAAAATATGCATCCTCAGATCTAAAAATTGAAAATTGGAAAATTCCCCCAAAAACCTGCTCAAATGAAAGAGGAAGCAAAAACATGCACTTTTGCCTCTTACAACATGTCAAAATTTGCTGAAATGGGGAAGATACAGGCAGTCAAAAATTTGGTCAACTGCCTGTATATACTGCATCTGCATCTGTGTGTATATTGCATGCATCTTGGCGCCTGAAACAACATTTAAAAATGCATTCTGCAACTCCTTTGCATATGCATGGCGCCTTGTATATCGGGCTCTGTATATGCCTTGTATGTTTGAAATTGTATATACATACAATTTCCCCTTGTATATACGGGCCCCAACTCTTTGAAATCGCCCAGCATATAACTTTGTATCTGCACGTTTGTATGTCTGAATATACAAGCTGTGGACCTCAAAACACCACTAAGCTGTATTTCATTGTTATGCCAGGTCCGGCTAGCATATTCCTATTTGTACATTTCTTTGTATATGCAAATATACAAACACTTATTCATACAAAACGGACTCCAAACTCTTATGTGCCGAAACTGATCCTTGATTCAAATCTGCCTTTGTTTATCGCAATGCATCTTTGACTTGTATATCATAATATACAAGCGCCATATATATACAAATCAGACCCCAAAAGACCTTTAAGTGTATTTGATTACTTGTTGGGTCCAGCTTGTATCACTTCCTTTTGTATATCTCTTTGCATATCCGCGATATACAAGTGGTCTCATACATACAAAATGGACCCGAAGCCTGAATGAGGCAGAAATGATATCCATTTGAAATCCAGTTTGCATATCAGCTTTTTTGTATGTCAAGACATACAAACACCTTTTATACAAGGCGGACCCGAGAACAACATAGAATAGATTGAAACTTCTATTCGGGTCCAGATTGTATATGTTTCATTGTATATCGGCTTGTATGTGTGATGTCAAGACATACAAATACCTTTTATACAAGGCAGACCCGAGAACAACATAGAATAGATTGAAACTTCTATTCGGGTCTGGATTGTATATGTTTCATTGTATATCGGCTTGTATGTGTGAACATACAAGTCGATATACATTCCACTGTAGCATTTAAACCTTTGTATATATATGATATACAAACTCCTTTGTATATTTCCCCCTGGCACTTCTTGCATGCAATTTCATTTGTAAACTTGTGGGCCCCACCTTTTGTATGTATGTCGGCACTGTAGAAAATGTACATCTGCACCCTTGTATATGCAAATATACAAACTCAAATATACAAACTCCCATATATACAAGGAGGGAATCTTCGAGGAATATCCCCACAATGTATCTTTTCCTTGCATATTTCCTCTTGTATATTGCTAACATACAATGCAATATACAAGCTTGCTGACATACAACTGCAGAATATTCTAGGGAATATGCCACAAATGTACATTTGCCTTTGTACATTTAGCGAATGTATATTTGTTTGTATGTGCAAACATACAAGGCAAATATACAAGCGCTAAACATACAAATAGAGAATCTTCGAGGAATATGCCATGAATGCATATTTATACATTGTATGTTTCTCTTGTATCTTTCCTTGCATATCGCCGATATACAAATGGGGAATATTCCTAAGGACTTGTGGAAGATTCCCTGAATGTATATGCATTTCCCTAGCCTGATATACATTCAAAATGCATAAAACTTAATTTTTTCAACATTTCCTAAGGCCGATAGAGATTTTCAAGCCTGCCAAATGCATGTTTGAACTGTAAGTTTGACCAAAACTTTGACCATCAATAACTTCTTTATTTGACCGAATTTCAGGGTGATGTAAAAAGCAAACCTGCCTATTTTTTCAAGCTCTTTCCAATGGTAAGGTTTCTTAGGCAATTTGGCACTTTTCATTTTTAGGCAACATTTTCCAAAGGCTTTTCAAGGAAAATACCAGGTTAACTGTTTGGCTCTGGTTAGAGGAAAAAATGGGTCAACAATTATCATATCAAATCTAGTAGTTTCAATATCATGATTGTTATGATATGTATACAAAAAGATTCTAGTACAACAAATATGTATGCAAACTACAGAAGCATATGGGAATTTTATCAAATATTGTAGTTGCATGGAATGATGCCTCAAATAAATGTGGTCTCATGGAATGCCATGATTGTAGGATATGCACAAAATGGATTTGTTGATAAGGCTTTAGAAACTTTCAAGAAAAAGCAATTGGCAGGTGTAAAGCCAAATTCCACAACCTTTAATTGCATCCTCTCTTCCTATGCCAAACTGAGATCTTTGGAACACGGTACATGGACATCCATCAAAGCATAAAGGCTATGGGAATTTTGATAGATCTGTTGTAGTTTCAATTGCCCTAGAAGACATGTATGCAAAGTGTGGAAGCATAGACAAGTTAAGTGAACTATTTGACATGATGCCTCAAAGAAATGTGGTCTCATGGAATGCCATGATTGCAGGATATGCATAAAATGGATTTTTTATAAGGCTTTAGAAACTTTAAAGAAAAAGCAATTGGTGGGTGTAAATGCCAAAATGGGATCTTTGGAATAGGTTATCAACATCCATAAAAGCATAATGGATATGGGAATTTTTTGAGATGTAGTTTCAAATGCCCATGGAGACATGTATGCAAAATATGGAAGCATAGACAAGGTGCATGAGTTGTTTGACATGAGGCCTCAAAGAAATGTGGTCTCATGGAATGCCATGATTGTAAGATATACACAAAATTTATTTTGCAAGGATGCTCTCAAAAAAATTAATTAATCAAACACTCTAAAACATATATTAAAATTGATTGAACATAATATCATTTCATGGAAACATTGAAGAACACATATGCAATATCAAAACTTTTAAGCATGATACATTATCTATCATGTACCATAATTGATCATCATATAATGTAAAGTTTCATATACACAATGTCATGAAAATAACATATAGTGTATATAAATACATACATGCATGCCCAAACAAAGCCATATAGGCATATACACAACGATATGCATCAGAAAAATCAAAAAGTAAGTTTACAACTCACCATATAGGCATACAACAAAAAGCCCCAAAATCAAATATTCTATGGAGGGCTATGAAATAATCAACGATCCTTTCTTATCCATGAAGAAGGAGAATGAGTCAATGAATCATCCTCTCTTGTTCGTCGACTAGACCTCCTAGATAGAGATTTTTGAAGCTCCACCTGTTTTATGGAAATGTGAACAATAGCAATAATGAACTAAAATCCAATAACACAATAAAAAATGAGACAAATGCAAATAAGCAAAAGACAATACCTTTGCAACCTGATTTACCTCTCTGCTTCCATTGTTCACCTATCTGTTCTTGATCTTGATTGTAATGAAGCCCTCAGAAGCATATACTCCCTTGCTTGTTGAAGATGACAAGAATAGAATGGTTGTGATATGAATGTGCTATGAAGATGAGCTTCAAAGCAATGGGGTGCCAAAGGTGCGCTAGTAATTCGACAGAGTAATTCTACTTAAAGCTTGGATTATAGAAATGGAAGAATAAGGTTCCATTTATAGACTCAAAAGAGAAGAGATCAATGGTTGAGAAGAAAGAAGATCAACGATTGAGAATGGTTAAGGAATGTGCGCAAATAGAAAGAGGACAAGTGTCCAAGCTCCTCCATGCAACAGGGGAGTTAACTAAATAGATTGAAGAGTTAACAAAATTGATTGAGGAGTTGACTAAATAGATTAAGGAGTTAACTCAATGGACTAATCAGTTAACTGGGTTGATTGGGGAGTTGACTGAATTGATTGATTAGTTAACTAGGTTGATTGAGGAGTCAACAGAATAGATTGACCAGTGAACTCAAATGACTAATTAGTTAACAGATTTGATTGATGAGTTAACTAATTTTGACTGGAGGATAAATAGGACATGTGGGTGAGGGAATATTAGCTAATTAAATATTTAGAATATTTAATTACATGTGCAACATGGTGAGGTGGAAAGGTGAGGTGGATTTATGGAATTAGGACTTAGGATAGAGGAATTTATGATTAATTAAATAATGTAGGATTATTTAATTATGTGAGACATTAGAAGAATTTAGGGAATTTAATTAAATAAATTGATTTTATTTAATTATGGGATAATGAACCAATCAAATAAACTTAGAATATTTATTTAATTGATAGAAGAAATAAGAATTAAGATAAATATTAAAATATTTACTCGATTCGACATGAGCCAATTTTAGGTGTATACATTTTTCCCCTCTTTGAAGCAATGTGTTTTGTCACGTTGTTTCAAAGAATAAATTTCTGACAATGATACATGCCCCAGTTTGCCCCTGGTACAAGTTTGATGACAGGATGCCCCCTCAGGAGATTGGATGGGGAGAAGGCAGAAGGCGTGAGATGGATAATCTCATGATGAAGAAGGTTAGGTTTGAAGAAAATGGGTGAAGAAAGAGCCAAATGATATGCGATGCAAGAGAAAATGATAACACACACAAGTAAGCGAGTGAGTATGCACAAATGATATGAGAACAAACAAGGTATCGCCCCTGTCAAGCTGTAACCCAACTGATTAATTGATAATGATATACGATAGTGTTGTCATGGCGGGGAATGGTATATCCCTAGAGAAACATGAAGGATAATGTCTGGTTTCAGGAAATGAAACATGTCATGTAAGATGCGTGTATTGGTCTGATTTTGACAATGCAACATCCTGTATAAGACAATTGATTTATAATTGATTGAGTTGATTTATGACCAGACAAGGATCAAGACCACTGATTGTGATTGGATCATTTGACAAGATTGAATTGACTTGATCAATATGGATTAAGGATAGACTTGCATTTGGATCATTGCTTGGATTGACAGATAGAACTGTTGATGAGAGATATGATGATAGATAGAAAGTTGATTGATAGAAGAATGACTCACAAGATTTGTTTGTAAACATTGATACTCTGCATAGAATCGTTATTGCATGGGATATGGATACAAATTTGAAATACAATTAGATACGGTATGGGTATGGATACATAATGTAATTGGATATGTTATGGATATGGAATACAAATGGATTTTTGCCATCTTGATTTTGCAAGTATTTGAAGTGCTTATTTCATCATTGGGCAATTTAAAATGTTGTAAGAAAATACAAGCATCTAGGTATAATTGAACCGAGATGACCTGAGTATTACTTACATGGATTTTGATTAAGAAAGTTAATACAAGCATCTAGTCAAAGTTGAATCTAGATGACCTGAGTATTTCTTGCGTTTCAACAAACAAGGATTGCTCCCGTTCATGTTAGACCTTTGATGTCCTCGATGATCTTTTGTCGATCATGTCTTTAGACAAGGCGTCACATTACTAAAGTTTAATCCACAAACAACAAACAAAGAAAATGATCATGCCCCCATCATAGCATCTCTAGCTTTTGGCATCCTTGAGTAGCATAGAAAGACATAATAACAAAAATCAAGACTTTAAGATGCAACTAATCGAAACAAAACATTCTTGCATTAAATGTATCTTTCTTGTCATAATTTAGATAGAATCATGTGGATCAATTTTCTCATGTACTTGCTTTGCTTTGGATAGGTTGATGTCTTGCATCAAAACTTCTGCTTGGAAATAGGCTCTGATTTGCACTTGCTCGGCCTTGCCTACATGACAACGTAGAGGCTATGTAGTTCGGGACTTGGACTATGGATGGACTAGAGGATAGACAACAAGCTATGGGATGGACAGGAAGGCAGAGCCTTAACGCTAGATACTCATGACAAGGAAACACCACGGATAGGAAGATGGATGGGTGATAGTAGATACAGATGGTTAGGTAGAAGGAAAGAAGGATGTGATCTCCAAGGACTATGTTGCATAGGAATAACATGCCCCATTGTAGGTAGAATACTTAGGATTTTTCCATGATAATGCTTAGGATGATAGGAAGATGAGAGCATAACTGAGGATTTGTGGGATGCTCTAGGGAGAAGGTATGTCAAGAAACATCTAAAACATTTGTTAATATTGTGCCCCCAATCTTTATAAAGATCAAAAAATAGAGGAATGGAGGATTAGGATGGAAGGACTCAACAGTATAGGTATGTAATGGATAGAGGGATAGGATAGGAAATGGTATGGAAGAACACTAATGGGAGAGGAGTGATAGGCCGATGAGACAAGGTGCCCCCAAGTATAGGTGACATAGAAGATCAACTTACACATGATGCCTGTTTGCCAAGTTTTCATCATGGTACTTATCCAAGGCACCTGTTTGCCAAGTTTTCACCATTGGACATAGGGATTTTTCTTTACTTTTTTTTTAATAGATAGGAGAAGGTGGATGGATGCTATCACATGGACTATGTCAAGTGTTCTCATAGATGTTCGTAGGGGATTTCATGAAAGTGATATGGTGTAGGTAGATAATGGATTATGATGCAGAATATGGAGGGAAGGCTTATGCAAAAGCATGGACCATAGGAATAGGATGAGGAAGATATGCAGGATAATAGTGGAAGGAAAGGGGAGATGGAGGTATTTGAAAATGCTGTGGAATGGAAGGGAATCATGACCAACGGTTGCACATACCATGATAAACATAGAAGCTAGCAATGGGAAAGTAGTGTAGGAAGCAACGAAGACTTTTGCTTGTGGATGAATGACGTAGGCATGTAGGGATCCACATAGACTGAGTATTGTCCTAATTTTTGTTCCTCATGTGGAATGGAAGAATTTGAGACTTATGGCTGGAATGAGAGAAAGTAGATGGTTGAGATTCTTGAGAGATGGATGCCTCATGTAACTTGAGGGCTTTTTTCTTAGGTACCCAAACCATATTGCTTTTAGATAGTACTTGTGGAGGTATGGGCTTGGGTGTATGCAGCTTTTGTGCAGCTTTAGAGGTAATTATTTGTTGGATGTGGACCCACACCATTTTTAGTTTGGCATATAGGTGTGTGGGTGTATGCAGCTCTGGAGAAGGATGTTTCTTTGATTCTTGGCTTTTGTATCCCAGGTCATGAGGACTCTTAGGATTTTTGATTTGATAGGTAGAGGTATCCAAATGTTTGTCATTGAAATCTTTTGGGATGGTGGAAATAGAGTTGGTGGAAGTTCTTTGCTCAGACAACATGTGCATCTGCTAGTCATGATTTAGATTCTTAGAGAATTCATAGATGGAAGGATACGGTGTTGGAAGAAGTGGTGGTAAAATGCATGGAGGGATGTTAGGAGTTGGAAGTAGCGGAGGTAGATTGGATGGTGGAAGGTGTATGGTCACATGCTTTTGGGATGTGTAAGATAAGGGAGGTGGGATGGCGACATATGTTTTGGGGATATGATGGTTTTTGCGATGGAAAGTGGGGGATTTAGGAGGCATGGAGGAAATACCAACATCTTGAGTTTGTTCACCTTGGGGTACGTATCCAAGGCCATATGAAGGAAGAGGAAAATTGACAAGGATGGGCTCCAAAATACCTTGTTCATGAAGGCCTAAGCCTTTACCTTGATAGTTCATATTTTGGAGCATGTGGTGGATAGCGGGATTATGTATAAGCAGAACACTAGACATAAGTTCCTTATGGGATGGAGAAGGTGAGATAGAGGATAATGGTTGTTGGTGTTCTAAGGAGGAACACTCATGAATGAAGGCGGAAATACCAAGGATATACAGTGGGGGATTTGCAACATGGTCGATAATGGATGATGGAGGAGTATTATTGGTTTGATCTTCTATGCTTGCTTGGGAGGCAAGTGTCTCATCAAGGGAAGTGGAAGTTGTTGGATCTTGGATAAGACTAGATGGACTTATAAGCTTAGGACCATGGAATACATAAAGTGGGCTAAGAGGATCATCATGGTCTACTTGATCATAGATAGGCTCTTGATCATAGATGGGATCTTGATCATAGATAGGATTAAGCATGATGGAATTAAGGTGCTCTTGTATAGGTTTGTCATCAACGATAATATCCTGATCACAGAAAGGATAGAGGTTATGGAGGGGCCGAAATCGGATCTCTAGCTCATGTATAGGATCAAGTTGGTCATGGATAGCTTCTTCATCAAAGGTAGTATCTTGATCATGGAAAAGATATAGGTTATGAATGGTTTGAAATTGGACTTCTTACTCATGTATAGGTATAGGATCATCAAAAAGATAAAGGTTATGCATGGGTCAGATGGGGGTGCTTTGATCTTGATTTAGACAAGGGGTTGATGTTTCCACATGCTTTAAAGTGTGTTCTTGACATAACACTTGAGGTACTTGAATGGAAGTGGAGATAGAGGTCTCTTGGATAGGATCTTGGTCAACAATATGAAGATGCGATGGACCTTGAATTTGGTTCATGGTAGGAGGTTTTTCAACATGCGCGAGTGGTTGCCGATTACATGACGAGGTTGTAGGAATTGACATAGCATTGGAAGAATCTTTGGTAAGGTCCAGGACCAGAATTTGGGGACATGGTTCACTTTCTGCTAGTAGCCCTTGGATCACATCATTGGTAGGTGTATGAGTAGGTGAATGAGGTAATGGATGAGTGGATTTGGAGTTCTCCATAGCTTTTCTTTTGTTGTATAAATTTGGAAAAACTCTTTTCCATAATGCATTCGAGGATTGTTTGGTTGTCGGTTTAGAGCTTGGGCAACTCGATGGTGGTGTTGGTGTAGGATTGGTATGCTTTGGGATATGTGTCTTAGAAGATGGTGAAGGAGGACTAGTAGACAAAGTGGTATACGATTTACAACTTGAGGTGGTGTTTGCCTTGCCATGAGCATCATTAATACAGGAAAAGGATGTATGAGTTTGGGGCGAGGCATAGGTAGTACTGATCTGTTTAGCTTGCAAGATTGCCATTTCTTATTGTAAGACTTGGAGCTCTTGAGCAATTGCTATTCAATCTTGGGGCGAGGGACCTAAGGTTATTTGCAATTGTAGGTATTGGAGTTTCTGAGCAAGTTCTTCTAATTGGTTTGTCATCTTTATAGAAACTGATAGAAGGCTGAAAAAGCTTACTATTTTAGATGCGTAGCTTCAGATGCACAGTTTCAGAATGTAAATGCACAGCAAGCCAAGGTAAATGTGCAATTCTAGTAGAGGATAAATGCACAGCTCTGGTTTCTTCGAAAGATTTTGCAAGTTTTTTGACATGTTTTTCAGTGTGTTTTGGTTTCTTGGTTGCAAGGCGGTCTTTTGAGCTAATTTTTCTCAATTATGGCAAGAAGACATATCAAACACAAAGAATGTTTTCATGGTTTTTGATTTTTTTTACCCTTTTTGACTAAAAGAAAGCAAGTACAAATCCTATGTTGGATGGGACAATATAAACTGAATTCTCACTATTTCTAGTTGAGGCATCTTTGGGAGGTGATAATTGCCCTTCCTTGCACTGGCTTATAGGGGTTTTTGGCTACTAAAACAGGGATGATTAGTAAGTGCAACAGTTCAAGTGGTTATACATGCGACAGCACTACTCTCCATTATGGAGTCTCCCAGCCTGCAAGGGTTGCGCCTTGGAGGGTTTTGGGGGAGGTTGGCTGTCAGTATAACACAACTTCACTCACTAAATATATTAAATAATTTTACAAATAATTAAATACAATAAATCTGAAATGAATGTTTTATGGAAATGTGAACAACAACAATAATGAACTAAAATCCAATAACACAATAGAAAATGAGACAAATGCAAATAAGCAAAAGATAATACCTTTGCAACCTGATTTATCTCTCTGCTTCTATTATTCACCTATCTATTCTTGATCTTGATTGTAATGAAGCCCTTAGAAGCGTCTACTCCCTTGCTTGTTGAAGATGACAAGAATAGAATGGCTGTGATATGAATGTGCTATGAAGATGAGCTTCAAAGCAATGGGGTGATCTCAAGCAAATGGATAGTAATGGGGTGCCAAACGTGCGCTAGTAATTCGACAGAGTAATTCTACTTAAATCTTGGATTATAGAAATGGAAGAATAAGGTTCCATTTATAGACTCAGAAGAGAAGAGATCAATGGTTGAGAAGAAATAAGAAGATCAACGGTTGAGAATGGTTGAGGAATGTGCGCGAATAGAAAGAGGACAAGTGTCCAAGCTCCTCCATGCAACAGGGGAGTTAACTGAATAGATTGAAGAGTTAACAGAATTGATTGAGGAGTTGATTGAATAGATTGAGGAGTTAACTCAATGGACTAATTAGTTAACTGGGTTGATTAGGGAGTTGACTGAATTGATTGATCAGTTAACTGGGTTGATTGAGGAGTCAATAGAATAGATTGACCAGTGAACTTAAATGACCAATTAGTTAACAGATTTGATTGATGAGTTAACTAATTTTGACTGGAGGATAAATAGGACATGTGGGTGAGGGAATATTAGCTAATTAAATATTTAGAATATTTAATTACATGTGCAACATGGTGAGGTGGAAAGGTGAGGTGGATTTATGGAATTAGGACTTAGGATAGAGGAATTTATGATTAATTAAATAATGTAGGATTATTTAATTATGTGAGACATTAGAAGAATTTAGGGAATTTAATTAAATAAATTGATTTTATTTAATTATGCGATAATGAACCAATCAAATAAACTTAGAATATTTATTTAATTGATAGAAGAAATAAGAATTAAGATAAATATTAAAATATTTACTCGATTCGACATGAGCCAATTTTAGGTGTATACACCACCTATTAATACAATCAAACAATACTCACATTAATATATAAAAAATGAAACTATAAACAACATGACATAAGTAATCAATAACTTACCACAAGCTGGTGATCCCTCTTGATCATTTGTTGTCTCTCTTCATCGGTAGCTACATGGGTTGGACCTCTAACCTCCTTTAGAAGCATGAGGAAGTAAAAATGAGTAAACATAAATACTATTTATGCACATTAAATGACATGATATAAAACAAGAGCCACATAATGACATCTACATGTTACTAGCTCTTACCTCAATCAAAGGATTTGCAAATGAAACAGCTACAACAATGCCCATATCCATTGACTGACGAATATGAGGAGGCTCAAGCCCTATCATCAAATGAAAATAGAGCTCAATGTTATTTGACCAAAATATACAAAACATTATTTAAATTCATAATGATTAGAAATGGTAAAATTTTCCTTAGTGAAATTGCATCTATATTTGGCCCAGCTAACTCCTCCTTAGGGTGAAGCTCTGACATCCACCTATTCATCATCAAATCATCACTAAATAAGATTACCATTGATATATGAAAAAAAGTTTACATGTAATATATTTTCTATTTTGTTAAGTAAATTGCATACCTATCGACTTGACCTCCTCTCGTAACCTTGCAGTGGATGGTTGATAGATGTAGGATGAGTACTTTGACCCTGGAGTTTCATAATGCATATAATTAACTATATTAATTTTGACTTATAATATTTATTAATATATTTAATTAGAGATTTCAAATACATATATAATAAATTGCAAAACCTTCTAAAAATTTACTTGTGAATAAATACCAAATGTACTATCTAACAAGTTGTCTGTCAATAGAATATCATCCAATATGGATGTGTCATGCCCCTGCTCCTTCCCCTATGTGGCCTCTTGCCCCTATGTGGCATAGTCTTGAAAGTGTTGAGCATCTTCTCCAATGTCTATATCATGAGCATCCTATGATCCATAATCACATAATGCTCCACATGATTAGTAAAGATATGGGGATTGGCGATGCCTACTACTCTCACCCTCACTAGCCTAGAAAGTGTACTACCATGTTGTGGTAAATACTGAGTGAGGGAGCTCAAAGAATGTAGTGTCTCCACCTCAACACTCTCCTTCAAAGATAGAGGGAGTGAGATATGTTGTGGCCTCCCTAGGGGTCTAGCACAATGGTTTTGATCATGTTGTGCCCCCACTCTATCATGTGCAGAGCTGCCACCTCTGCCTTGAAAATCTCGTATGTCAAAGTAGTTTGGAATCTTGTTGAGGAAAAACTCACAATAGTGTTTCCTCAAAAAGTATTGTAGGACCTCAAGTTTGTTAAATGGTAGCTCATCAAACACCATCCTAGAAGTTTTTGGATATTCCTTCAAGCACACACCAGTGAATGGGGAATATTTTACAACTACCATGTAATAATTGATTTGTTCTAGGATTTAAAAAATATGCACATAGATCAGATTTCAAATTTTTTTGGTCTTTAGCTTTAATGTATGATAATTTGTCTACATAAAATTGTCAGTAACTCTCCCTATAGTCTTCCCATAGCTTGATTTGGTTCGTGACTATATCAATGTGGGAAATAATGGAATCTAAGGAAGTGGTAAGGGATCTTTGATGATCATTTCTTCCATTTGGTTGTTTTAATTATTGAACTAAGTTTTCAAGTTGTTTTTTTATTGTTTTCAATTTCCCCTATATAATTTTGTTGTATGTCACGAGGGTAGCAAGGAAATGAAGGAAAAGTTTAGGGAGGGCTTTGAGCCTCCTCTTAAATTGGATTCTCATCTATTGGATTAATCCTTTGAGGTGATTTATTGTCTGAAATGTTTAAAGTAGAAATTCAATCTAAAAATTTAAAAACAAATTCAATTCATTTTCAAATTTACAAAAATATTCAAACCCTACCTTCTTGAGTTTTCTGACTCTGTTGAGCTTATACACAATGAGAATGTAAAGGTGGAATTGTGTTTTGGTGTGCTTTATTCTTCAAATTCCTCTAAACATGATTTTACAATAACCATAAGCACTTTTTGGCTCTCAAACTAAAAATGAGGTGAAAATTGTGACTCTCGACTGCACTTTTTTATATTTAGTAGTCCAAAATGTGATCATGTTATAATTCTATAGGACCAAAAAGTTGTTTGGACACTTTTTGGTCCCCCATCTTCTTGCACTTACCCAAGTATAACTCTACAAAAACTTAACCCATTTTAAGTGCCTTTGATTTAACTTTCCTTGAATGTCAAGGTACTACAAACCCTGATGATTAGCGTATATTACAAACTCTTTTGGCAGTAAATAATGTCTCCATCTCTTCAAAGCCTCAACTATAGCATAAAACTCCTAATCATAAAGAGAATACTTTTTCTTGGCATCATTAAGCTTCTCACTGAAATAGGCAATGGGCTTACCTTCTTGACTCAAAAGAACTCCTATATGTCCTAAAACAACTGAGAAGGGGGGATGAATCAGTTGTCCTAAAACTTTTAACCAATTTCAATCATCAACTTATCAATTACTTATGTTCAGATATAACCATGAAAACATATAATAAGAAGCTCAACACAAATGCATAATCAACACAAGAGACACCAGATTTTTACGTGGAAAACCCTAAAAGGGAAAAACCACGGTGGGTGTTAGCCCACAAAAATGTATAAGTTATATTAATACTGAAAATCAGAGGCTCATTGCCTACAGGGATCACTACCCAAAGGGTCTTTCACTGCCAAAAGAAGGCTCACTACCAAAGGGTTGAACTGAGATAACATCATCTACTTCATGCCAAGGTTCAGTTCCATTGAAGCACAAACACCTCTGCTCTACTCTGCTACTTTTCTTCACCTTATCTTCGCATCTTTGCTCAAGGATGTATTTTCACAACTTAATTACAAGTACTTATACACTACATCAACCTTAGAATGATCATCAAGGTCAGCATTAAACAATTATCAACTGTTGGAACAATCTCCAAGGTCAGCATTACAAATATTTACAAAATAGGTCTTGACCTAATACAAAATTATGCTAAGGAAATGTAGTAAATATGTATACAAATCATGCCATGCCTTAGTTGGGAGTCAAACACGATCTTCCACACCACAACACACTTCTACAATCTTCAAGAGATCTCCGTCAATCACTGGAATTAACCAAGTTGGCTAAGATTGGTTACATGCTACGTTATCTGGGAATAATCTTCAATCACAATCTCAATTTCTTAACGTGGACCAATGTAAAGGTAGGAACATGATCAAGAGGCATCCACAGTCACATTGTAATCACCAGGAGCAAACACACAAAATCTAACCACTTTATCCATGAGTTTCTTCACACCGGAGCACATGAACTTCACTGTCTTCAACTGTCATAAAAGAAAGATAGCTTGCAGACCACCAAATCATGAACCATTGTAGTTGTAGGCACTTATCATCATCCTAGACTTCCCTCTAGAACCACAAAGCAAAATAGTTCGATGCGGAGGAATGTGGAGCAAAGTACTTTCTCCTTGTCACCAGTGAATAATGAGAAAAAAGAGGTTTTACTCTAGTGAATGTAACTCACTCAATTATTCACACCAGAGGCTCAAACTCAAGATTTAGCATCTTTAGACATGCCTCTAAATAACTTCCAAACAAAAGACCAGGATCTTCAATATACAAGAAATACAAAGCAATCTTATGGACTATTCTTCAGTATGCAACTCACTGTCTTCACTGTAATTCACTGTTTCCTTTTTGATTTTCTGGAGGGGCTAATTTTCTTAATGTCCTCAACATATAAGGATTCTAATCAATCAAAAGATAAGAATACAGTTGACACAAATGACAACACAGATATGTTGACATCAATGACAACACCGATTAGGCACATACTTGCAACAATCTCCCCCTTTGTCATTGATGGCAACATATGATGTGAAAAATTGTAACTACCATCAAGACAAGATCTCCCCCTTACTCTTTACACATCTACATTCCTTCCTCTCTAAGTTTTTCACATGATTTCTCTCCCCTTTGACATCAATGGCAAAGGGCACATGCTTGCATTCTATTGCTCTAGACCAAACTCTCTTCTAAACTCTCTCCATCTGACTACTCCCCCTAAGAAGTAGTCCATACAAACATCAATCTGGATCTGGAGGTGGAACTCTAAGCACCACCAGACTGATGCACTCTTATGCATCTTAATTTAGAGCAGGAGGGGTGATAACCCCTAACTTTTCTCTGAGATACTCAAAAGTATCTTTAGGCAGAGGCTTAGTGAAAATGTCTGCAATCTAATCCTTTGTGGACACATATTCCAACTTTACTTCATTCACTGTCACCTTCTCTCTCAAAAAGTGATACCTTATCGATATGTGCTTTGTTCTTGAGTGCATCACTAGATTCTTTGAAATGTTTATAGCACTTGTATTGTCACAAAAGATTACAATTGGATCTTCATACACAACTCTGATGTCCTTTAAAGTCTGTTTCATCCATAATACTTGAGTACAACAACATGCTACTACAATATACTCTACTTCTGCAGTTGACAAAGATATTGAATCTTATTTCTTGCTCAACAATGAGACCAATCTATTACCCAACAAGAACGAGCCTCCACTTGTACTCTTTCTGTCATCAACATCTCTGGCCCAATCTACATCTGTATAAGAACTGAGAGTGAAATCATTATCCTTTAGATACCATAAGCCATAATCTGGAGTACCTTTCAAATACCTTAGGATTCTCTTGACTGCCATCACATGTGATTCTCTTGGATCAGATTGAAACCTTGCAACAAGAAAAACTGCATGCATAATATTAGGTCTGGTTTGTGTTAGATAAAGTAATCCTCCACTCATGGATCTATATTTTTTCTAATCAACCTTAGAAGATTCATCAACTTTGTTCAACTTGCAACCAGTCACCATGGGAGTACATACTGGTTTAGAGTCTTCCATCCCAAACTTCTTCAACAACTCTTTCACATACTTAGACTGAGATATGAAGATTCCTTTATCTAATTGATTAATTTGTAAACCCAAAAAGAAATTCATTTCACCAAACATGGACATTTCAAATTCACTTTTCATCTCACCAGAAAATCTTATGCACATACCTTCATTTCCTCTAAAGATAATGTCATCAACAAATACTTCAACTATCAAGATCTAATCATTATTGATTTTGAAGTACAGATTGCTATCTGCAGTGCCTTTACTAAATCCCAATTGTAATAAATACCTATCTAGCCTTGCATACCAGGTTGTAGGAGCTTGTTTGAGTCCATACAGTGCTTTTTTCAACCTGCATACCATATCACTTTGATCTAACAATTGGAATCCCTCCGGTTGCTCAATGTATACTTCTTCTTCTAATTCACCATTCAGGAAGGAAGATTTCACATCCATCTTATATACCTTAAAATATTTATGAGTTGCAAATGCTAGAAACATTCTGATTGCTTCAACTTGAGCTACTGGGGCAAAGGTTTCTTCAAAATCTATTCCTTGAATTTGAGAATATCCTTTGCATACAAGTCTTGCTTTATTCCTTACAACTTCTCCATTTTCATTCAGCTTGTTCCTGAAGACCCATTTAGTTCCAATAATTTTTTTGTCACCAGGTCTAGGAAATAATTCCCAAGTTTTATTCTTCTCTATCTACAACAGTTCTTCTTCCATTGCCTTTACCCAATTTTCATCATTGCATGCTTGATTCACATTTTTTGGTTCAATCTTTGACAACAAACAGTAATTAACTTGTTCCTCTGCAACTCTTCTTCTTGTTAGCACACCTTTTTTCTTGTCACCTATAATCTGATCTTTAGAATGATTGATCCTTACATACCTGGGAGTCTTGACAGCACTTTCCGGAGCCTCTTCTCCATCCTGACTGTCTGCTTGCTCATCTTTTTCTTCAATTTCTATAGTCACAGGTCATCTAATTCATAACAACTCAGGTCTGATATTCTTTCTTTGCCTTCATCTACCTTCACATTTGCACTCTCAACAATCTTTTTGAGCCTTTTGTTGTAGCACTGGTAAGCCTTACTCTTAGTAGAGTATCCAAGAAAGATTCCTTCATCACATCTTGCATCAAACTTTCCTAGATCTTCATCTCTCCTGATATAACATTTGCTTCCAAAGATTTTGAAATATTTTACTGTGGGAATTCTTCCATACCACAATTCATAGGGAGTTTTAGTACCATTACCTTTCATTTGAACTCTATTTTGAATGTAGACAACAGTGTGAATAGCTTCTTTCCAAAAGACTTCTAGCAAACCCTCTTCCATCATCATTGTCCTAGCAGCCTCCTAAACTCTCCTATTCTTTCTTTCCACAACTCTATTCTGCTGAGGAGTCCTAGGTGTAGACAACTATCTCTTTATCCCATGCTCTTCACAGAAAATGTTGAATTCGTTTGATGTGAACTCACCTCCTCTATCAGACCTCAAGCATTTGATCTTCAAATCTATTTCCTTCTCAACCATTGCCTTGAAAGATTTGAACTTCTCTAGGGCTTCTGATTTATCTCTTAGAAAAGTAACCCAAGTCATTCTAGAATAATCATCAATAAGCAACATGAAGTACCTGTCACCTTGTAGACTTATCACCCTTGTAGGACCATAGAGATCTGTATGCACTAGATCTAGCAAACCAGTAGAAAATTGTTCTTTGCTCTTGAAACTTGTCCTTATCTACTTTCCCAACTGACATTCCTTACAAATTGAGTTGGAAGGTTTCACAAGTTTTGGTAAATCTCTCACAGCCTGACTTGAACTTATCTTTACCAGACTATCAAAGTTTATATGACACATCCTTCTATGCCACAACCAACTTTCATCTACCTGAACCAATAAACAATAATCATTAGTTCCTTTCAATTGATAGATGTTACCTTTTGTCTTCTTACCGGTAGCAATCATAGTTCCAGAGCTTTCCATGATCTTGCACCCATTTTCTTTCAATCTTACATCATATCCTTTGTCACACATCTGACCCACACTCAAAAGATTATGCTTCAAACCCTTCACATACAGAACATTGTCAATATTATGCTTTCCATCAAATGAAATAGATCCTTCTCCACAAATCTTACCAGCTGCATTATCTCCAAACCTAACTAGTCCTCTGTCATACTTTTCCAAACTTACAAACTTACTTTTGTCACCAATCATATGATGTGAGCATCCACTATCAATAATCCATTCATCCTTATCTTTCTTAACCTGAACAGCCAAGGCACTTTCTTGTACTAGTTTTTCATCCTTCAAACAGCTAGCAGAATTAGTAGACACGGGATCTTCTTTAATAGCAATAAAAAAAATTCATTTGCACTAGTACTAGCATCATTAGATTCATCATCAGTCACACCTTCATCATCAAAATCTCTGACGTAGTAGCATTTCTTTGGAACTCTAGGTCTGCTCTCATATCTTTTCTTATTTCTTTCAATTCTTTTAGGACATCTAGAAGCATAATGACCTACCTTACCACAAGAGAAACATTTGAAAGGTAGTTTACCTTTGAACTTACCGGAACCTCTTTGCATCCTGTCAACAAAGTTAGCTTTAATTTCATCAAAGTCATCATCTACTTAATATTTCTCAGCTCTAGAAATCTTTTTTGAAGTACTGGCTTTGAAAGCTAATTCAACTTTTGGAAGAGCATCACCAAATTCTCTCATCTCAAAGGCTGTAAGCTTTCCAAGTAACTGATCTCTGTCAATAGTTTTCATAGTCATGAATTCTTCAATAGCAGCCACCTTGTTGCTATAGGATTTTGGTTGTGATCTAAGAATTTTCATCACAACTTCCTTATTAGTGAGAGTTCCTCCCATACCTTTTATTCTAGTAACAAGTTCATCAACTCTCTGCATAAAGGTTATTATGTTTTCATCTTCATTCATCTTCAAACCCTCATATCTTACTTTCAGGCTTTGTAGCTTGGCTTCTCTGACAAAATCATCTCCTTCATACAAAATTTTTAGCTTCTCCCATACGTCATTTGCAGATTCAAGATCCATAACTTTTGTCAATATTGAGTCACTTAAGGAACTTAACAAAGCATCCTTTCCTTTGATATCATCTTCAGTTGTCAAACCACCTTCAGGCATGACAAATTGTGATAGTGTAGCTAGCCATACTTTATAACCAAGACAAAGGAGATGGCTTTTCATTCGTGCCTTCCTAAGAGTATAATTTGTCCCATCAAAATGTGGAGCTTCCTTCTTATAAGACATCCTGGATCTTCCTCAAGCTATTAGGCTTTCTTCAGAGGAACCTTGCTCTGATACCAATTGTTGAACTGCACAGAACAATTGAGAGGGGGGTGAATCAATTGTCCTAAAACTTTTAACCAATTTTAATAATCAAATTATTAATTACTTATGTTTAGATATAACCATGAAAACAATAATAAGAAGCCCAACACAAATGCATAATCAACACAGAAGGCACCAAATTTTTACATGGAAAACCCTAAAAGGGAAAAACCACAGTGGGTGTTAGCCCACAGAAATGTATAAGTTATATCAATACCAAAAATCAAAGGCTCACTGCCTACAAGGCTTACTACCCAAAGGGTGGCTCACTGCCAAAGGGTTGAACTGAGATAACAACATCTACTTCATGCCAAGGTTTAGTTCCATTGAGGTACAAACACCTCTTCTATGCTCTGCTACTTTTCTTCACCTTATCTTTGCATCTTTGCTCAAGGATGTATTTTTATGACTCAATTACAAGTACTTATATAGTACATCAACCTTGGAATGATCATCAAGGTCAACATTACAATTATCAACCGTTGGAACAATCTCCAAGGTCGACATTACAAATATTTACAAAATAGGTCTTGACATAATACAAAATTATGCTAAGGAAATGTAGTAAATATGTATACAGATCACACCATGCCTTAGCTAGGATTCAAACACAATCTTCCATGCCACAACACGCTTCTACAATCTTCAAGAGATCTCTGTAATCACTAGAATTAACCAATTTGGCTAAGACTGGTTACACGCTACGTTATCTGGGAGTAATCTTCAATCATGATCTCAATTTCTTAATGCAGACCAATTTAAAGGTAGGAACATGATCAAGAGGCATCCACAGGTATATTGTAATCACCAAGAGCAACCACACAAATTCTAACCACTTTATCCATGAGATTCTTCACATCGGAGCACATGAACTTCATTGTCTTCAACTGTCATAAAATAAAGATAGCTTGCGGACTGCCAAATCATGAACCATTGTAGTTGTAGGCACTTATCATCATCCCATACTTCCCTCTAGAACTGCAGAGCAAAATACTTCAACGCGGAGGAATGCGGAGCAAAGTACTTTCTCCTTGTCACTAGTGAATAATCAGTAAAAGGAGGTTTTACTCTAGTGAATGTAACTCACCCAATTGTTCACACTGGAGGCTCAAACTCAAGATTTAGCATCTTCAAACATGCCTCTAAATAACTTCCAAACCGCAAACCAGGATCTTCAATAGACAAGAAATACAGAGCAATCTTCTGGACTATTCTTCAGTATGCAACTCACTATCTTCACTGTAATTCACTGTTTCCTTTTTTATTCTTCCAGAGGGGCTAATTTTCTCAATGTCCTCAACATATAAGGCTTCTAATCAATCAAAAGATAAGAATACAGTTGACATCAATGACAACACCGATTAGGCACATACTTGCAACACTATAGCACTGCCACTAGCATCACAATCTACGTAAAATACTTTATTAAACTCTGGAAGTGCCAAAATAGGTTGCTCTGTGACTTTCTTCTTTTGTGTATAAAAAGTCTTGACTTCTCCTGTAGTCCATTTAAACTCCTCTTTATCCCCTCTCATTGTCTCAATTAGGGGTGCACAAATGCTACTAAAATTCCTGATAAATTTTCTATAAAAACTTGTTAAACATGAAATGATCGTACCTCTATAATACTCCTTGGGGTAGGCCATTCAATGATAGACCTCACCTTCTCTGGATCCATTTTAAGACCCTCAACTGAGATAAGATATCCTAGGTATACCAACTCTTTCTTCATGAAACTAAATTTCTTTAGATTAATCAACAACTTTTCTTCCCCACCTTCTCAAAAACTTTTCAAACATGCATCAAGTGCTCCTTCAAATTATTACTAAAAATCAAAATATCATCTAAACAAACAATGAAAAATTTACCCAAAAACTCTTTTAGTACCTTGTTCATGATCCGCCTAAATGTGTTCAGTGCTCTGGTTAGCCCAAACAACATGACTAACCATTTGTAAAAGTCCTCCTTAGTCTTGAAGGTTGTCTTCCATTCATATCCTTCTCTGATTTTGATCTGGTGATATCCACTCTTTAGATCAATCTTCATAAATAACTTGACTCCACTTAGACAATCCATTATGTCATCCATTCTAGGCAATGGAAATATGTACTTGATGATGATCTTGTTGATGGCTCAAGAATTTGTACACATTCTCCACTGTCCATCTTTCTATGGTGCTAGTACTACATGTACCACACATGGACTTAGGCTCTCCCTTATCAGTTCTTTCCTTAAAAGCTTGTGAACTTATCTATTCAGCTCTTCATTCTCTGTAAGAGTCATTCTATGGGCTACCTTATTCAAAAAACTATCTCATGGTATCAAATCAATTTGGTGACTTATCTTCCTCATCAATGGTAAAACTTCTAGTACATTATTAGAGACAATGTCTTTAAATTCTTCCAATAGATCTGAGACTTCTACTGGTACATCTTCATATTTATCTTGCCTAATCTTAGAAAACAATGCAAAGAAATGATGCTCATGCTTCATACCATCCAAAAATTTCTTGCCATCTATCAAGCAAATTCTAGCAGTACTACATATCTTTTCTTCTACCTCCTTCAATTGATTCAACTTATGACAAACTCCATCCTTTTTCAAGGAATAGATGTTTGTATGGCCATCATGGATAGTGCACCTATCGTACTGCCACAACCTTCCCAAAAGCATATGACATGCATCCTTTGGTATGAGGTCACACAACACCTCATCATGGTAGTCTCCAATCTTGAACTTGACTAACCATTGCTCATTGACCAAAGCTCTATGGTCCTTCTACAACCATGCAATTAGATATGGATGTGGATGCCTTCTCCTTGTCAACTTCAACTTGTTAACCATCACCTTTGAGACAAGATTATTAGTGCTTCCACTGTCAATAATAATATAACAAACCTTACCTTCACACTTGCACCTTCTGCAAAATAAACTCTTCCTCTTATCTAGTTCTTTCTCATTTAACAATGTTCTTCTCAAAACTAGGGTTTCTTCCCTTTCAACATCTTCAAAATGCCTGAACTATGCATCGTCATCTACATGTGTAATTCATGCATTACCTTCAAGTCTTCTATATGTCCTTCCTTAATGTTAGGGACACTTGTAGGCTTGATGTCCTTCTCCACATTAGAAACAGGTTCCTCTGAAACCTCCTCTTCCAGGTCCTTGCCCAGGTCTTCCTCTTCCTCTTCTTCTCTTATCACCATTATTTTGGTCATGAGGGCAGTAGGCATTATCTCCTTTCTAATTTTGACTAGTGCCTGCTTCTTTACTTTTCTTTTGATCTTCATTTCAGTCTCCATAAGATCTTCCACCCGTCCTTCCACCATGACCTCTTCCTCTCTACATGCTTTCAAATGTTTTATTTAGCTTCTCTTCCACCTCAAAGCAAATTGGTATGCATCTTCTATGGTGGTCATTCTGACTAGGATTAGCTCCTCTTGAATACTTGGCCTCAATCCATTAATGTAACTAGCTACCTTCTCCTTCTTGGCCTTTGCATGGCCTTTCTGATAATAATCTTAAAATACTCTTTTATATACTCCTTAATAGACTTGTTACCTTGCTTCAATCCTTGTAGTTTCTTCAACAACTCCAACTCATAGTCCATAGGAATGAATTGCTTCTTTAGTTTGTCCACCATATGATCCCATCTAGTAATCTTTCATTTTCCTCTTATATTTCTCTCTAACTAGACCTCTTTCCACCAAATATTTGCATCACCCTTCAACTTAACTTTTACAAACTTGACCTGTTCTGGATCCTCCACTTCTTCATACTTGAAATATTTCTCCATATCCTTTATCCAATAAATAATCTCTTCCAGATTCAAATCCCTAAATAGTTACAAACTTCAATCCTAGGCATCTTTCTAATCTTTGAAATGGCCCTCAAAAACCTAACTTATGCAAGATCTCTTGCAACATCTTGTTCTTCCTCAGATAGTTCTTCTTTAGCTTCATCTTCACTTTCTTGTCTTATTCTTGGCTCAAACCCTCTTCACAACTCCTCTTGCAATGTGTCGATTTCCTTTGCAGGGTTCTAAAACCCTCTTCTATCAAATCATTTCTCCCAGCATTACCATGGTTCCTTCGTGAAGGCATTTTTTGAGTTCTACAGAAAACTGACAACCTCAGTTGATTTCTATAGAAAACTCACAACCTCACGTCTTTGTGCAAATTGAATTAGAGTCGTTGATCTATCTACACACCCAGAAACTATTGCTCTAATACCACTTGATGAGGGGGTCAAAACTAGAATACACAATGAGACAAATTACACATAGAAAAAAGGAATATTCTTTTATTGATTTGAACACATTACCTTACAAACACTGGAATCAAATCAGAGGATGAAATCTCAATAGGCTACACCACATTATAGCTTCCTTCCTCTAGATTCCAGAACCTTCTACTTTATGTAGCATCAAATCTGCTAAAGTTTCTAATTTCCCTCCTTTTTCTTGACTCTTCACTTTCCTCCCTTTCTCTACTTCCCTAAAAGATTCCCAAAAATAGTCACAAATAGCCCATTTTGGCACCTTCTTGCCAAAATTCTAAAATTTGTAAGTCCCTCCAAAAATAGGTCAACTTTTGGGAGCCACAACTTTTGATCAGGTTGTCTGATTGATGAACCGTTTGATGTGTTGGAAAAGCTTGTGAAGTTCTCTAAGCCCTTAGAATTCACTCTGTTGATTCCGCCTATTTTTCAGGGTTTTACATGGCCTCTAAATGCCTCATATTTAACTTTGAAACTTTTTTTAGGGGTTTTAAAAGAAATAAAAACTTTAATATATTCAAGCCCATAAGTAATCTTTGGCCAATTACTTCACCAAAGGTTATATTTTTCCATTCTGAAGCTTTGAGTAATTTTTTTCTTCCATAGGTGTTCAAATGCAAACTTTCTAAAAATAACATCTTGCTATTTTTAGTAGGCTAGAAATCTGAATGTTCTACATCATTATGAAATCAATTGGGTATCTGAAAACACCAAAATTGAAAAGAATGGAAAACAAAATCATCACTTTTTTTGGGTGATGCAAGATTTCTCTTACACCACTGGATGCTCTTGCATCACTTTAAAATAGGACATAATCAAAAGAATAAAATTAGTCGATAGGCTTCTATGTGGGAGCTTTTGGTCCCCATAAATTTGTCTTCTTGCTTGTCTACTCTTCCCTAAAAATTCTGCCATTTTTCCTTCCTCCTGACTGCTTTTTTCCTTAGGCCACAAACAACAAAACTTGTATTTCATGTTGTTCCTTCATCAGTGTATAAAAAACTTTGTTTGTTTTGGCCATCGCTACTATGGCTAGGTCGTGGGCCATCAAAAGCTAATTCTGAATGCTTTTAAAATGTAAACATGGGTATTTCAGAAAAGTTTTCCACCATCGTAATAATAGATAGCAATAGAATATATAAATTTATTTAAAGTTAGAATTATACAAGAAGGAAAGATATTTAGTTTAATAATTAAACTTCTCACCATTCTACATGGTTATTGTGTTTACATGTTTTTTGAAAATAAAAATACTATAGTAAAAAGTTGTGTCAAAGAGAAGATTTACACAGATAACGAGAAATAATTTGTTGACACCACATTTATTTCAAATTTCATGTTGTTGTTTACTTTTTAGAGATGCAAAGGTAAATAAATTAAATTACAAATTCCAAGCTGTGACTAAATTCCATAAAATCGAAGGCGGTGAATGGTAAATTTGGCTATTTCCTCAGTTGCCCACGTAGCTTACTTTCCTGTGGTCACTGTATGTTTTGGGCAGCTGTCTTCTAGGAGTGGTTAGAAGGTGGTGCCTTAGAGTGGTAAAAAAATGGCCTATTCTTTCTAATTTTTTCCACAGTGAAATTCCTACTTCCATCTACCTTTCTGGCTATGTAGGTAATATTTATATTGTTTACTTATGCACTTTTGATTACTTCCATTTTCATGTAATCATCTTACATTATTTTATTTTATGTTGCTATTGAAAAGGACACCTCTTGACATTATCTTTGTTTCTTCCCATTTTATTAAATATTTGGTGAGATTTTTTCACACCATTTCAAAATTTTGATGTATGAATGGTGATTCTGGTTCAACCTCAGGAGGTTCCTTTTCCTATGGTTCTTCACGGAGGATAAGGAAGATGATATTGATATAAAAAATACAATCATCTGTGTAAACTTCTCATCAGTTCTCACGGGAAGCGTTCGTCTTGATTCCAAAATTTTAGTGAAGGGAAAGGAGGTATGGAAGTCCAAAATGGGACTTTGCATTTGTTTTTTCACCCTTATCTCCTGATGAGTATGTGTTGGGCATCTGGTATGCAACCATTCTGGGCAATAGGACTCTTGTTTGGATGGCTGACAGAGACCAACTGGTCTAGGTGAAAGTGGATTTCTCACTTTTAGCCAAGATGGAAATCTTCAGCTAGGAGATAACATATCATCAATTTGGATGGCTGAAACCACTGGATTGAATTTTGAGTCAGGACAGATGCAAGAATCAAGCAATTTTGTTCTTTACAACACCAATGGGAACATTGTTTGGCAAAGTTTGCATCTCCAATAGATACATTGTTACTAGGATAATAATTGACAGAAACTCTAAACCTCATAAGCTGGACTTCTTCTATAGATGTATCCACAGGTCAGTATTCGCTCCAAATGGTACAAAAATTGGACTCTCTGCAGCTAACATTGAATTACAATATCCCTTATGACTCCAACTATTCATATTGGTATGGGCCCGAGATATTTGATGGGGCGGGTACTATGGTTATTTCCTTAGATAATTTAGGTAGCTTTAGCATGGGTTATGACAATTCCTCAAATGCATCGGTATATATTTATCGAAACAACACTCTCACTCACAAAATAAGTGCTACTATGATTGAATCAATGTGTCGCTATTAAAGAAGATGCAGTCAAAATCAATGACGCCAAACATATGATGGTAGGCCTGCAGGGTCTTATGAACCAATGTGGTAAGTTTTATTTCAGATGACATAGCCAGCATATAGAGAATGAAGGCATAACATTGTCACTAGCAAATTAAGCAAGGCATCAGCCATAAAAGATTGAAGGATACAAAGCCCACGGTTGATTCTGATAAGTCAGCAACCATGAAGAGGAGATTCAGCATCTAATCAAAGGTGAGCTAATGGAATCAAGTACCAAGGGAGATATTGCACAACCATGTGAATAATGGCATTCATGACTCAACCTATAAACAAATGATGTATCAATAAACATCAAAAGGGACAATGTCTATCTTTAGAGGTAATGAGGCCTGCAACAAGATAATGTACTGCTATAATAGCTATAGTCACTGAGATTCTAGAAATAAAGGATTGGTTTCCAATAGAAAGGGTGACATCATCTCATGATGTGGTCTAATTAAAAGCATAGGAGCGATGGCCTCCATCCTTTGGTTGTAGCATTTTTTAATGTAAATCACAATCTTAAAAGATAGTGGCATTGTCACGCATTCACAACTTAAGCAAATCAAGGCCTAGCCTCAGCAGATCACAAAAGTGATGGAACAACCTGCAAAGAAGAGTGGCTATTGCAGAAATGCAAAGAAGAGGCATAGTGAATGAATTAAATCCTAATGTGGCTATTATATAGTGCTTCCCTTAAAGCTTCAGCAGGTCACTAGACTCAAGACTCGGCTCTTCAAACATATGATATGGAACACATCATGAAATCCCAAGGTGTTGCCATCATAATGGTTTGACCATATGTAGAAGGCGTGTTTCTAAATGATGTGAGTCGAAGTATGGCACAACCATTGATGGCACAGGCCATAAACATAAGGGTGCAACCTCAAACTCAAGACATCTCATGGCACAGGGAATCAACACAAGAATCAACCTTAGCAATAAAGAGTGGCTTGGCCCATATGAGAATAGGTGCAGGTCCCACATCAAGGCGTCACCATACACAGGGTTACCAAAACAAGTCTCATCAACCAAATCAAAAGTAAGAAGCATGGTGCTGCCAGAGAAGAATGGCGTTGTCCTAAATAGAAGACTCAACTTGGTATTAAAGACACAACCAGAGACAAATGGGCAAGCATTGTGAATTGACTTTACCATCACATGGTGTAGCCTTAATGAGGAGTCTCATCCATGATCAAAACACAGGCATATGTAACACAATGCAGCCCAAGATGATCATAAATACTCAGTCACCGTTGATGTGAAATGATCCAACACCTGGTGGGTGTTTGAAAATATGCAAGGAGAGAGCAGCTCAGAAGAAAGAACTAGAGGATGCCACTTGGCAACACCATAGGTGTTTGCAATGCAGAGAAGAAATTTGAGTCTCAAACAAGTGCCAGTGCACCACATGGCTGAAGTGGAGGGCAGGAGAATGATTATTTTGTTTTTTCATAAAACTCACCCAAGGTAAAGTCACATGAATTTGGGCAAGATGAATTATTAAAGTAATATTGAGTTTCAAGTGGTGGGCCCCCTCCAAATGTTTTAAACTAAAATAAAGGAGTCTCTTTTAGCTAAGAGCCACGAGGGGTTTGGAATAAGTTTAAATAAATAGTGGAGTCTTATTAATTTCTGAGTCTATTATTAAAACTGGTGGGTCCCTCAAAGCCATAAAGTTGAAGCTTTATTAAAATATATGACTCGTGACTCTTATTTGACTCTTTGACTCTTTCACGGGAGATGAAATATATGCAGCCCTAAATAAAGCTTTGCTTTATTTTTCACGAGAAACTTCTACGGTAGCCATGGAAAGAAGAAATGAGCGAGAGTTTGAGTCTTCACATAGGTCAAGTATGGAAGTTACAACCATGGAGGAAAACAGAAGACCCAGTTTAACTGGGAGTTATAGTTACTAGATCTAGATTTTTTGGGATTGGCAGTTGCAGATATTTTTAGGGGCAGTTGCAAAGGGATTCTTTATTTCTGGGTTATAAATACATGGATTTGGGACAAAGACAAATAGAACTACATGGAGACCACAGAGATTTTTAGTAGTAGAAGATACATTTTATTTTGCCTTAGCAATTGCCTCTCATGAGGGATGTAACATTTTATTTCTTACTACAAGCAATTTTGACTTTGTATTTTTGTTCTCCTGTCAAGCAATGAAGAGTGGTGGTATTTTTGTGCAAATCTAAATTTGTCTCTATTTCTTGTGTCTTTCTTTCTGTTCTTAGCCTTTGATAGATCTGCAATATACTGGGTTATTAATCATGCATCTGTTCTTTAATTTTTCCAGTAAATTATTTAGGGTTTGATCATTGTGCCATTGGGTAGGAAATGAATCCAGCGCATCACCTTAGGAATTTAGGTATTTTGTTTAATCTTGTTTTTTTCTTCCCCTTTCCCCACAACCCAGAGAGAAGAACTAGTTTCTTTAAAGTATGGAGGTTATTTCAGGAGCCAATCCCACATTCCTGAAATTTCCCATGTTGGTGATGTATTAACCCACAAATTTTAGCATCAATAGTTTTTGGTACGCCTCGTGAGACTAGAATCAAAGACTTGGGTCTTTGTTTTCATTGAATCTTTGCCCTATATTTTGTGGTTTTGGTGGAAAATCACAAAAATATCTACTCATGGGAGTATGAATCTTCCACCTGGTGAGTCTACTGGTGAATCTTTCTCAAGTATTTTCTTTTGTCGACCATGGCAGCCCCATGTATCTATGTGCATCTGAATATTCCTACAAGAAATCTACCTTTTGTGACTTGGGATTCAAGTCCTCTTGTTCTTCAGCAATAGGGTCAGGTTCTTGATGCATCTTGGAAGGCATTACCTCATTTTCTTGGGGATGGATCAGTTTCTCCAGTAGACCACATTCAAGATGTTGCAGATTTATGCACCATTCACAATATCACAATTGAGAATGAATCTCTTCTATTGCTGGCATCTTCCCTCAAAGGCAAAGCAAGGGAATGGTATAGAAGTTTGTAGCCTAGTTCAGTCACTAGATGGGATCAACTAGGAGGGTTCATTTACAAGCAATTCTAAGAAAGAACAGATGTCAGCACCCTCACCTAGAATCTCATCACAATCAAGAGGCACCCTATGGAGAACATGTGTGATTTCAATTCAATATTTGACAAGGTATGGAAAACATTTTCAATAGATTTCAGGCCTTCTCTAGTTTTTGCATTTATGTATTATTTAAAGGCTTTAGACCTTGAAATATCTATCATGATTCAAGACCTAGGAGGTGAAACCCAACCCCAATCATATAATCTTGCTATTAGAGCTGAAAATAACCTCATAGAGGTTGGTAAATTGTCTCCTCTGCCCTTAAAACCATTAATAGCTCATACAAATAACCTATCTCAGGCTCTTTCTTGTAACTAAATGCATATAAGTTGTAGTCCACCCACCCTTCCTACTGATTCATCAAATCATAAGGAGATGTTGGAGGTAAAAGAACTTATAAAAACCCTCAACCATGAGCTCAATGAGCTAAAAGATCAAGCCCTGTATCAAGCTGATTCAATTTTCATACCTCAAAGCCCTCATGTACAGCCATATCAAGGTAGTCATTTTGTGGAAGAAATCCTCCCTCGGTCACAAAAGAGACCCAATTATTTTGAGATTTGTGTTTTAAAGGCCTCTATGACTACAAATCAGCCAATAGAAGTCACAGAGCATGCATTTTTTCACTTTGAGATCAAAGAAAACTGTAATTCACATCCAAGAAAGGAGGTAGCTCCTGTCCATTCAATCTGTCCTTTTGATCCTAAGCATCATGCATACATGGAAAAATATGATTCAAATATTTTTTCAAGTCATGAAGAAGATTTAGATGGTGATGATGAATTGACTCTTCTAGAAGCTAAAAAGTACTTGAAGAGGGGCTTTGAAGCTAAAAAGTACTGGGTGAAAGAAGATGCCACATCTATAACTCATCTTCAGGAAGAGGTTGCAAAAGACATTTCTACAAAGACTACAAAGAATGACTACTTTTATTTTTATCATGAGTTTTCACATCTTGAAGAAGATAGCACAGAGATGCATGAGCAGCAATTGGAACAACAGAATGAGGATTTATTCTCAGTTTTTCAACAAAGATATCAAATTCTGGATGGAGAGGATCCCACCATTGAGCAAGTGAATGGCTATTTTGCAAAGCCCCGTGTAGTAGATTATGAGGAAAATTTTGAAGAAGAGGTGTGTGCAGGCATTGATCTATTTTCTATTTTTGAAAATGGGTATTCTCTTTTTCTTGATGAAGACCCATAGATGCAAGGAAAGATTCCTGATAATGAGACCTTAAAAGATATTGCTAGCAATGAAGAATTGCATAAAAAGTTGGATCATACGCCATTCTTTTTGCAAGAGGAAATCCCAATTAGATTCAAGACCATTATGGGAAGCTTAGTCACCTGCACACCTGATTTCGATGCTATCTTGAGTCATGAACTTGTGGAAGAGCATGAAAAAGAGATCACTGATGAAGTCTTGTTAATAGAAGCTTTCATTTGCAAGAAAAGAAATAAGGTCCAATGCTTGATTTTCCCTTCCCACCCTCTGCTGAAGTAAGAGCAGTGTGCAGACCAGCCTGATTGGTGATTGTATGCCAAAGAAGAGTTTCCAGAAAGAAGAAAGGCAAAAAGGTACAAGTTCCTAATATTTTTCTTCATGCATTTCAGTTGGTCAATTATCAGTTCACTATGGATCCATTAGGGAAAAATGATTAGATCTAGGAGTTATTTCTCCATCCCTATGAATGGGCATGTTCCTATGCATCTCACATGTAAGTAATTTAGTCTCAGAGGCTCAATAAGTAGTTGCAGCTGCAATATTAGTTAGTTTTCATATTTTTAGTTGTTTGTTTTCAATAAGTCTTGATTGCTGCAATAAAGGATGAAAGGTCAGTTTTGTGCTTTAGCCATGGTCAATTTCAGTGTTCATATCAGTTGTGGTTTACAGTATCTTTTTGGTTCAACAGTGTTTTAGTTTCAGATTCATGCATCTTCAGGGTAGTTGTGCATCCATTGGTTGCAAAGGTTCAGGGTGCTAGTTTATTTCAGTATATTTGACTCTATTGCCCAATAGATAATGCCTATTTTCTAGGTTCGCAATAAGCAGACTCATTTTCCCAGTTAGTCACCAAGAACTGGTGAGAATTTTTCACACCATTTCAAAATTTTGATGTATGAATGGTGATTTTGGTTCAACATCAGGAGGTTCCTTTTCCCATGGTTCTTCACGGAGGATAAGGCACATGATATTGATATCAAAAATACAATCATCTAGGCAATCTTCTCATCGGTTCTCATGGGAAGCATTCATCTTGATTCCAAAATTTCAATGAAGGGAAAGGAGGTCTGGAAGTCCAAAATGGGACCTTTGCATTTGTTTTTTCACTTGTGTCTCCTGATGAGTATGTGCTAGGCATCTGGTATGCAACCATTCTGGGCAATAGGACTCTTGTTTGGATGGCTAACAGAGACCAATTGGTCGAGGTGAAAGTGGATTTCTCACTTTTAGCCAAGATGGAAATCTTTAGCTGGGAGATAACATATCATCAATTTGGATGGCTGAAACCATTGGATTGAATGTTGAGTTAGGACAGATGCAAGAATTAGGCAATTTTGTTCTTTACAACACCAATGGGAACATTGTTTGGCAAAGTTTGCATCTCCAATAGATACATTGTTACTAGGACAACAATTGACAGAAACTCTAAACCTCATAAGATGGAATTCTTCTACAGATGTATCCACAGGTTAGTATTCTCTCCAAATGGTACAAAAACTAGATTGTCTACAGCTAACATTGAATTATAATATCCCTTGTGACTCCTTCAACTGTTCATATTGGTATGGGCCTGAGATATTTGATGGGGCGGGTACTATGGTTATTTCCTTAGATAATTTAGGTAGCTTTATCATGGGTTATGGAAATTCCTCAAATGTATCAGTATATATTTATCAGAACAACACTCTCACTCCAGAAATAAGTACTACTATCATCGAATCAATGTGCCGCTATTAAAGTCAAAATCAATGATGCCAAACATATGATGGTAGGCCCGTGGGGTCTTATGAGCCAATGTGGTAAGTTTCATTTTAGATGACACAACCATCATATAGAGAATGAAGGCATAACATTGTCACTAGCAAATTAAGTAAGGCATCGGCCATAAAAGATTGAAGGATACAAAGCCCACAGTTGATTTTGATAAGTTACCAGCCATGAAGAGGAGATTCAACATCTAATCAAAGGGGAGCCAATGGAATCAAGCACCAAGGGAGATACTGCACAACCATGTGAATAATGGCATTCATGACTCAGCCTATAAACAAATGATGCATCAATAAAAATCAAAAGGGACAATGTCTATCTTTAGAGGTAATGAGGCCTACAACAAGATGATGCGTTGCTATAATAGCTATAGTCACTGAGATTCTAGCAATAAAGGATTGGTTTCCAATATAAAGGGTGACATCATCTCATGATGGGGTCCAATTAAAAGCATAGGAGCGATGGCCTCCATCCTTTGGTTGTAGCATTTTTGAATGCAAATCGCAATCTTAAAAGACAGTGGCATTGTCACGCATTCACAGCCTAACCAAATCAAGGCATAGCCTTAGCAGATTACAAAAGTGATGGAACGGCCTACAAAGAAGAGTGGTTGTTGCAAAAATCAAAGAAGAGGCACAGTGAATGAATTGAATTGTGATGTGGCTATTATATATTGCTTCCCTCAAAGATTCAGCAGGTCACTAGACTCAAGACTCGGCTCTTCAAACATATGATATGGCGCACATCATGAAAGCCTAAGGCGCTGCCATCATAATGGTTTGACCATATGTAGAAGGCATGTTTCTGAATGATGTGAGTCGAAGAATGGCGTAGCCATTGATGGTGCAGGCCATAAACATAAGGGCAAAACCTCAAACTCAAGACATCTCATAGCACATATGATATGGTGCGAGGAATCAAAGTAGGAATCAACCTTAGCAATAAAGAGTGGCTCGACCCATATAAGAATAGGCGCAAGTCACACATGAAGGTGTCACCATACACAGGGTCACCAAAACAAGTCTCATCAACCAAATCAAAAGTAAGAAGCATGGTGTTGCAGAGAAGAATGGCATTGTCCTAAATAGAAGACTCAACCTAGTATTAAAGATGCAACTAGAGACAAATGGGCAAGCATTGTGAAGTGACGCTACCATCACATGGTGTAACCTTAATGAGAAGTCTCATCCATGATCAAAACATAGGCGTATGTAACACAATGCAGCCCAAGATGATCATAAATACTCAATCACCATCGATATGAAATGATCCAACAACTGTTGGGTGTTTGAAAATACGCAAGGAGAGAGCAGCTCAAAAGAAAGCACTGGAGGATGCCACTTGGCAGCACCGCGGGTGTTTGCAATGTAGAGAAGAAATTTGAGTCTCAAACAAGTGCCAGTGCAACGTGGCTGAAATAGAGGGCATGAAAATGATTATTTTGTTTTTTCATAAAACTCACACAAGGTAAAGTCATGTGAAGTTGGGTAAGCTGAATTATTAAAGTAATATTGAGTTTCAAGTGTGGGCCCCGTCCAAATGTTTTAAACTAAAATAAAGGAGTCTCTTTCAACAAAGAGCCATGGGGGGTTTGGAATAAGTTTAAATAAATAGTGGAGTCTTATTAATTGCTGAGTCTATTATTAAAATTGGTGGGTCCCTCAAAGTCATAAAGTTGAAGCTTGATTAAAATATATGACTCATGACTCCTATTTGACTCTTTGACTCTTTCATAGGAGATGAAATATATGCAGCCCTAAATATAGCTTTGCTTTATTTTTCATAGGAAACTTCTATGGCAGCCATGGAAAGAGGAAATGAATGAGAGTTTGAGTCTTCACGCAGGTCAAGTATGGAAGTTACAGCCATGGAGGAAAACAGAAGACCCAGTTTAACTAGGAGTTACAATTACTAGATTTGGATTTTATGGGATTGGTAGTTGCAGATATTTTTGGGGATAGTTGCAAAGGGATTCTTTATTTTTGGGTTATAAATACATGGATCTGGGACTTAGACAAATAGAACTACATGGAGACCACAGAGATTTTTAGCAGTAGTAGATACATTTTCTTTTGCCTCAGTAATTGCCTCTCATGAGGGATGTAACATTTTATTTTGTGTTGCAAGAAATTTTAACTCTATATTTTTGTTCTCCTATCAAGCAATAAAGAGTGGTGGTGCTTTTGTGCAAATCTGAATTTGTCTATGTTTCTTGCTTCTTTCTTTCTATTCTTAGCCTTTGATAGATCTACAATATACTGGGTTATTAATCATGCATCTGCTCTTTAATTTTTCTAGTAAATCATTTAGGGTTTGATCATTGTGACATTGGTTAGGAAATGAATCCAATGCATCGCCTTAGCAATTTAGGTATTTTGTTTAATCTTGTTTGTTTCTTCCCTTTTCCCCACAACCCAGAGAGAAGAACCAACTTCTTTGAAATATGGAGGTTATTTCAGGAGCCAATCCCACATTCTTGAAATTTCCCATGTTGGTGATGGATTAACCCACAAATTTTAGCATCAACAATATTATTGTAATTCTGATGAAAGATATGGGTGATTAAGAGACATGTGTTTGTAAAGTTTGAATGCATGGTGTGGCAAATGATAGGACTTCTACTATTTAGTTGCTTTCAAAATGCAATTCTTCGAATGCAGTTTTTTTATTGTTTTGTTTGTAGTTTCAGCATTGCACCAAATTAGATTTCACTACTGCATGTGTTCATACCTACTTTTTGGACAAGATTTTTAGGTGTGAATTTTCCCAATTTTTTTCCTAAAATTCAACCAATATTTCTTCTCTAGAATTGTAATTCATCCCTAGCTTAAGCATATGCAGAAATACAAAGTCCTCATTCTCAAACTTCTATGTGCAATGTAAATTGATACTGTTGTTTGCAACTACTGCTCCTAATCACATCTACCTTTTAGGCTATATTTTCAGGTATGTGACCTTTCTAGTGGTTGTTTCTAAAATTCAACCAATATTTGTTCTTTAGAAATTTTCACGTTGATGCTAGCAATTTTTTTTTTTATCTCTCATATCATTTGCTTAAGTGAAAGAGCATTATAAACAACGTTTCCATATTTTGTATTTTTTCCTCTTTCATAAATGAGTTCATTTTTGTTTCATTTTGTTCCCATGTTATATTTTTTTAACATGGGTAAAATGAGTTATTTATTTGAGTAAATAAAATAATAGACAAAATTATTTAAAAATAAAACAACATTTACTTACCATGTTAATTATCTTATTAATTTTTAACTGATAGTTAGCCAATAGATATTCTCAATCGTTCTGGATCTATCATAATAGTGCTAAAAATTATTATTAAAACTGCACAAATTTTTAAATGTGAGCATTCTTTAATATGTCATTCATTATTCTATTTTATTTTTATTTTTAAATCGAGGAGGCTTTTGTAAATAAAAACAAATAATAGTTTTTACATATGTTTGTGTTCCATGAAATAATTTTATTCCTTGGATTTGTAAGTAGAAAGAAAATTTTTATTTCTTTTTCTTTTTTTTGTTGGTGGCCAATATTTACAAATAATTATTTATATTAAAACTATACTACTATTGCTGCCTACAGATACTACTAGCCTATCCATAGCTACTTTTTAAACTATATTTTCAGGTTTTTCAAATTATATATAGTTTTCAAGATTTTAAAGATCAAGGAACTCTTTGTTTTATGGATGTATGATTATGTTATATGGTGTGTTGTTAAAGAAATCAAGGTTCCTCATATTGATAAATTAGTAATCCAAACATTAATTGCGTACACTTCCTCATTTGGTTGGATTCAATTTTTTCATAATGTGATTGAAACCGGGAAACATTGGAAAACCTCTTCGTGTAATGTTTGAATGGCAATCAAACTCAATCCTTGTGCAATTCAATCTATCAATGTTAGAGACACAATAACATCTCCATCATTTCAAATTGAAATTCAAGTGAATGGTATAAGGTTGTATTTTCTAATGGCTTACATATGCAAATAGACATTTTTCCTAAAAATTTAATATGCACTTTTCATCCCAGATATTGAAGGTAGGATCTATAGTGCATTTGACACATTACATATGTTGTTCCACTGGAGATTCAAGGTAGGATTGCATATTTTCCAACATTCTTTTTTACTCATTCATGGCCATATATACATTTGTTCCATGGTATTTACACCATTTTTTTTGCTCAATTCTTATAGGACAATAATAATAGTTTAAATAGATGTCACCTCCATAGACTTCTAGTTAATTGGAAACCCAAATTCTTGTTTAAACAATAAGAACAACAAATGCATCTAGACATGGAAATCTCTCTAGGTAGCTCTTCAAGTAATTGAAATGTGATGCTTTAGTATAAACATGACTCTTGGGCAACAAAACATACCTAAAAATATAAGTCCAATAAAATTCTTGAACCCCTGTCACGGAAGATAGACAATTAAAGGTTGTATAACAACTAAAAAAATATGCACCAATTTAAGACCCCCAGAAACAGTGGATAGGTTTTTAGTTTTGACATGATATCTATAATGAAGGAATTGAAATTCAGATGACTTGCTTCAATGATATATCAGAGATGTATTATGAATAATTACAAGTGGGCGTACTGTAGACACTTTCAAAAGGCTCAATAAAGGAAGCAAATAGGAACTAAAACAAGATAAACGACCATCTTGAAATCACTTTAGAACAGGATTCAATCTTGCGGCAGTGTGAAGATGACCCCTTAGTGACAAGACATCATTTCAAGTTCACATCCATTAACAAAATCGTAGACATGAACAATAATAGTCTCGATGATATTATTGGAATTATCATTGCTATCAGTGATACATCAACTACAAGACATCAAGATGGAACTGAAGTGTTGAGGAGAAGTTTAGAGTTATAGAATACATAACTTTCCTCCATTCAGGTAAATTTATGGGGTCCTCTTTCAGAGAAAGAGGGTATGGAACTCAAAAGAATGGAAAATTCTCAAGAAACTACTATAGTTTCTATTAAGATTGGATGTGCAACTAAATTTAATTGTAAGGTTGTCAACACTACTACCTCTACAGTGCTAGCTATAAACCTTGCAATACCTGAAGTATAGGACCTGAGGCATTGGAAGGATAGAGATGATACAAATATACAGTCATTGTCATCTAGTTCAACATTGTCAACTACATCACATATACATATGCCTATTGTATCTCTTTTAGAACAGTCTAAAGCAAGGTCTCAACCTTTCTACACCATTGTGGAAGTGACAATCAAGTTTGTCAAAACAGATGGCTTCTACTACCCAGCTTGTCCGTTAATGGTGAGTGGTAAAGATTGCAAGAAAAAGTTCATCCAAGATAATGACAATAAATGGTGTTGGATGAGATGTAGAGTTCTCCTTGAAGATTGTAATTACAAATACCTATTACACATGATTAAAATTCAATACCACACTGGGAATACTTAGATTGTAGCCTTTGATGATGGTGCAATCACAATTAGGAGGGTCCTCAAAGAGAATAGTCCAAACCGTGCAGCTAGACTAAAGATAATGGAAACAACTGAAAGATATGCAACAAATGCAGATTCAGTCATTTAGTTTATCATAGAATTCAATTATAGTTCGGCTGGAAATATGTAGGCTTACAATTAGGGCTCACAGGCCTAGTTACAAAATATCAAAATATGCACAAGATATAGCTTTGAATCTCCTTCACACAAATTTAAACTATTAGACTATCACTATGTGAATCACTACTTTCCTAGGGATCTATTACATCATTATATATCATATCCGAGACATAAGATTCCTCCATGTCGGCCAAGGAAGATCACAAACTCTGATGAAGAGCTGTAGCATGTGTACACAGATAGGTCAGACCTAAAGGAATAGAACTCCTCTGCAATTGAATGGAATGATGTGAGGATCTCGAGGAAGGTCAAAAATGAACCATAGATCATTGAATGATGTGTCATTAGGCTTCAAAGGATGTGAAATGCTCCACAAGTCTTCTCCTTTAGCCGATTGTCAGGGACTGTCAGGATGCTCTGTTATGAGAGAACAATCGATCTTCTGGTAGCGATAACTTTCTGGTACTTGATCCAAATGTTCTAAAATGTAGATATGTTGTGCATGAATATGTCTAGGTACTAAGTCTAGCTTTGCAAGGTATGAAATGATGTTAAAATCTGTAAAATAGATTATAACCCAGAATCAATTGAAAGAGTTAGAAACATAAACTGTAAATGCAAAAAAACAATAACAGCGATACCATGAGATTGATGTGAAATGCTCGAATAGAAAAATAGCATCAGATAACTATCTCCAATATCAAATGAAAATACAAGCTAGGTAGCATGCTTATATAGACCAGAGAGAGGGAGGAGGTGGCAACACCGACCAATGAGGAGCAACCATCTATTGGACTAAAGATAGCAAAGTATCTTCCCAAGATAGCTAATGGATGCTCACATGTAGGAAGGTGACACCTTGCAACCACTCACATAATAAGACATGCTTTATTAACCTAAGCAAGCTTAAATAAATGTGTAGGAAAAACCTTATAATAAGGAATAGAAAACCTACACTAACAAATGATACTGCGACAGAATGCTGACCAAAATATAGAAACTGCTATTGACTGAACTACCTAAACTGAACTAGAAAATGAAAAAAGACAAACTAAAATGCAAATGTTTTTGGTTGATACAAGATTGCTCTTGAACTAGGGATGCTCTTGGATCAGACATTCAGGGTTATTGAAAAAGTGAGTCCATCACTTTGTTGGGGCTAGAGGGAAACCAAGATGGTCCACTTCAGCTTGAGAAATCCATGATGAATCTTCTTCCAGTCTTCCTTTCCACTTCACAAGGTATTCTTTGTATTGTCTTCCTCTAGTGCTACGTGTAATTCTGCTATCCAAAATGTCTTCAATCTGCTCCAGTGGTTGCTGTGGTAACTGTTTGTTCAAGTCTTCTTCAATGTTGTCACTGAACTCTGCTTCATGATATTGATATAGGTCTGCAATGTTGAAAATACGTGATATACCCAATATCTCTGGTAACTCCACTTCATATGCATTTCCTAAATCAAATTTTCTGAGTATCTTACAAGGTCCAAACTTCTTCATCTTCAACTTGTATGTTCCAACTGGAAATATTTCTTTTCTCAGATATACCATCACTTCATCTCCAACTTCAAATTTCTTATGTCTTCTCTTCTCATCTACCTTTTCCTTATACTTACAATTCATCTCCTCCAAATGCTTCTTTACTTGATTATGCACTGTCTCCATGTATCCTGCAAATTCTTCTGCTTCTGCACTTCCATGCTGATATCTCTCAACTTTGCCACTCCTCTAGGGTTTACTCTGGTAACAATATCAAAAGGTGTTCTTCTAGTACTCCTGTTCACTGAATTATTATATGCAAACTCTACTTGTGAGAGAATCAAATCCCAACTTCCTACCTTCTCTCCAACCAAACATCTCAACTAGTTTCCCAAACTCCTATTCACTACCTTTGTCTATCCATCAGTCTGTGGATGAAATGTTGAACTAAATTTCAAATCCATCTTCATCTTCTTCCAAAGTGTCTTCCAAAATTATCTAAGAAATCTAGTGTCCTTGTCTGAAATTATGCTCTTAGGTAATCCATGCAATCTCACAATCTCCTTGAAAAATAGGTTAGCTACATGCACTGCATAAGTTGTCTTCTTACAAGGTATGAAATGTGCCATCTTTAAAAATCTGTCCACCACTAAAAATATTGAATCATGTCCTCTATGTGTCTTAGGTAATCCCATTACAAAATCCATGCTGATGTCCTCCCAAGATCTCCCCGGTACTATCAAAGGTTTATACAATCCAGTGTTCTGACTACTCCCTTTTACAACTTGACAAACTCTGCAACTCTACACAAATTTTCCTAACATCCTTATGTATCTGAGGCCAAAAGTAGTTTTCACTTAGCAAATCCATTGTTTTATCAATGCCAAAATGTCTTGCCAATCCACCACTATGTTTCTCTTTGATCAAATTATCTCTCATTGAACTTCTAGGTATGCATAATTGATTTCGTCTGAACAACATATCTTCTTGAATGAAATAGTCCAACCACTTACTCCTATCTATCACAATAGGTTATTTACATGCTTTCTAAGGTTCTCCAAAATCAAGATCTTCCTCATACATGTTCTTTAATTCATCAAATCCCAACACTTCAACTCTAATCTCTGTCAACAAATTCCTTCTCCTGTTCAATGCATCTGCAACTTTGTTTGATTTTCCACTCCTATGCTTCAACACAAAAGTATAACTCTACATGAACTCTACCCATCTCATATGTCTCTGATTCAACTTTCCTTGACTATTCAAGTATTGCAAAGCTTGATGATTTGTATACAACACAAACTCCTTAGGTAACAAGTAATATCTACACTTTTTCAAGGCTTGAATTATGGCATAGAACTCTTGATCATAAACTGAATATCTTCCATTTACATCATTTAACTTCTCACTGAAATATGCTACAGGTCTACCTTCTTGACTTAATGCTTCTCCAATTGCATTCCCACTTACATCACAATCCACTTGAAATACCTTATTGAAATCCGGTAATGCCAAAACAGGTTGCTCTATCACTTTCTGCTTCAACAACTCGAAACTTTTATTTGCTCCTGATGTCCACTTGAAGTCTTTTCTGTCACCTCTCATTGTCTTTGTCATAGGGTTACATACTGAACTAATTTTTTTGATGAACTTCTGGTAGAAACTAACCAATCCATGAAATGATCTAACTTCTCCAATGCTCTCTGGTGTAGGCCATTCAACAATTGCTCTCACTTTCTCAAGGTCCATCTTCAATCCTTCCATAAAAATCACAAATCCCAAGTATACCAATTCTTCCTTCATGAAACTACATTTATTGATGTTTATCAACAATTTCTCTTCTCTCAGTCTCTGCAATACTTTGTCTAAGGTGCTGCAAATGTTCTTCTTTTGTCTTACTAAAAATCAGAATGTCATCCAAATTCATCAACCTCATGAAAGTACTCAATGCATTTGTCAATCCAAAAGGCATCACTAACCACTCATACAATCCCTCGTTTGTCTTAAAAGTAGTCTTCCATTCATCTCCTTCTCTGATTTTGATTTGATGGTATCCACTCTTCAAATCTATCTTTGTGAAATATTTTGCTCCACTCAAACAATCCATGATATCATCCATCCTAGGTAAAGGAAATCTATACTTAACTATGATCTTGTTTATTGCTCTAGAGTCTGTACACATTCTCCATTCTCCATCTCTCTTTGGTGCTAACATTGCAGGTACTGCACAAGGACTCAAACTTTCTCTAATCAAACCTTTCCTCTTGACAACTCTTGTATCTATTTATTCAGTTCTTTATTTTCTACTGGTGTCATTATGTGTGCTGCTTTGTTAAGAAAACTAGCTCCAAGTATAAGATCCATGTGATGACTGATACTCTTGATTGGTGGTAACCCTTCAGGTACATTGTCTGATATGATGTCTTCATACTTTGTCAGCAATTCTTTTATCTCCTATGTTTGTGATTCTTCATTCTCCTTCTTCAATGTTTCAAACTTCTTAGGAATCAAAGCATAACACATATTCTCATGTCTCAAACCATCTAAAAATTTCCTTCCATATACCAAACAAATTCTAGCATTTTTCACATACTTCATTTTTAGGATCATCTTCTAAAGGAATCAAAGTAATTCTCTTTCCATTTGATGTTATAGTGTAGGTATTCTTTCTCCCATCATGTATATCTTTTCTATCATACTGCCAAGGTCTACCCAACAAGATATGACAAACATCCATAGGCATAACATCACACAATACTTCATCATGATAAGATCCAATATGAAATTTCACCAAACATTGTTCACTCACCAGTACCTTATGATCATCCTGAATCCATGCTATCTAATAGGGCTTAGGGTGTTTCAATCTTTCCATTTTCAACTTAGTCACCATCTCCTCTGAAACTAGGTTATCTGAACTACCACTATCAATTACAACTTTACAACATTTACCTCTTGATTTGCATCTTGTTTTGAAGAAAATTTTCCTTTGCAGTGGTTCCTCATTTGCCTCTGCTTCAAATAGTGCTCTCCTCATCACAAGTGATTCTCCTTTCTTAGGTTTACCAACTAAACTTGGTGATCCAACAGGTTCTTCAACATAGGGTGCTCTTCCACTATTCTCTGTCCTGTTGCTTGTACTCCCTTGATTACATTCAAATGCTCTATGTCCTTCACCTCCACACTTGAAACAAGTTCCTCTAAATGTTCTGCTATCAGGTCCTCTTCCTTCTCTTCTATATCCTTCACTCCGGTATGGACTAGGTTTTCCTCTATGGTAGAAATTTATGTCATCTCTCCCATATGCATTGTTATCTCTGTCTTCCTTCTTGAATGTGTTCTTTGATCTATTCTGCTCTGTAAATGACCTATCTCCTCCAAAAAACATTCTACCTTTCTAAAATTTACCTCCTTTGCCTCTCTATTTTTTATCATGCCTCTTATTCATCTTTTCTTCAACCTTCAGGGAAAACTAATATGCTTTTCCCAGTGTTGTCATCCTTACCAAACTTAGTTCCTCTGGAATGTTCAATTTCAATCCATTGATGTATCTAGCCACTTTCTCCTTGCTTGCTTCACTATGTCCCATTCTTATGATCATCTTATGAAATTCTTCAATGTACTCCTTCACAAATTTCTCCTTTTGTCTCAAGTTCTGCAATCTTTTCAACAGCTCCAACTCATAGTCAGTAGGTATAAACTGATTCTGCAACTTTGACACCATTCTATCCCATTTTGTAATCTTTTATTTTCCTCTTCTATTTGTATCCAACTAAACTTCTTTCCACAATATAGCAACATATCCTTTCAACTTTGTCTTTGTAAATTTCACCCTCTCCGAATCTTCAACTTCTTCATATTCAAAGTACTCTTCCATGTCATTTATCCGGCCAATCAATTCTTCAGGGTTTAAATTGCCAGTGTAATTCAGTACATCAACTCAAGGTTTTTTCCCAATCTTTGAAATAGCTCGCAACATCTTGACTTGGTCTAATTCTTCTTCTTCATTAACTCCTAGGGTTTCACCAATTTGATCAACAGATTGAAATTCATCTTCATCATCACTTTCAACATTAGGTCTAGGTGTCAATCCTCTTCGCCTATCTTCCTTGACAACATCCAATCAAATTCTCATTGTTTTCATCATTTCCATCATCTCATCCATCCTACCAACCATTGTTCCAACAGCAGGGACTCTCCTCGATGGCATCTTCCTAGGATCAAGTGCAAACTACCTCAAGTTTGGCGATCGGGCTACAAGGTGACAACTGCCTCACAATCGGTGATCAATTGCGACACAAGTCACCTACCTCAAATTCGACGATCTGTTCACAACAAGATCTAATGGAATTCCTTTGCCAACTTTTCTCAATTCACTCCCAAAGATTCAAACTTTCACTCTGATACCACTTGGTGCAATCACTGTTAGGAGGGTCCTCAAAGAGAACAATCCAAACTGTACAGCTAGAGTAAACACAATGAAAACAACTCAAAGATATGCAACAAATGCAGATTCAGTCATTCAATTTATCATAGAATTCAAATATAGTTCAACTGATAATATGTGGGCTTACAATCAGGGCTCACAGGCATGGTTACAGAATATCAGAATATGCACAAGATATAGCTTTGAAGCTCCTTCTAACAAATTCAAACTATTAGACTATCACTATGTGAATCACTATTTTCCTAGGGATCTATTACATCATTATATGTCATATCCGGAACGTAAGATTCCTCCGCGTTGGCCAAGGAAGATCACAAACTCCAATGAAGAGCTGTAACATGTGTATACTGATAGGTTGGACCTAAATGAAAAGAACTCTGCAATTGAATGGAATGATGTGCGGATCTCAAGGAAGGTCAGCCATGAACCATAGATCATTGAATGACATGTCATCAGGCTTTGAAGGATGTGAAATGCTCTGCAGGTCTTCTCCTTTAGCCGATTGTCAGGGACTGTCAGGGTGCTCTGTTATGAGAAAACAGTCAATCTTATGGTAGCGATAACTTTCTGGTACTTGATCCAAATGCTCTAAGATTCAGATTTTGTACATGAATATGTCTAGGTGCTAAGTCCAGCTCCGCAAGGTATGAAATGATACTATGGCAGAATGTGGACCAAAATATAGAAACAGCTACTGATTGAACTATTGATTGTCAGGAACACTAAGAGGGGGGGTGAATCAGTGTTCTATAAACTTTTTCTTGCACTTTTACTTTTAACCATTTAAAGGATTAATCAAATAGAAGCATAATATACAAATGAATGGCATCCACAAAAGCATGACACATAACACCAAGATTTTACATGGAAAACCCAAAATGGGAAAAACCACAGAGAGGATTAGCTCTCATAAATATATTGCAATCTTTACAAAATGATGTTCAGGCTTGGTCATTCCACAGACCTAGAAGATGCTGGCTCACTGCCATGATGTATAACTAAGTTTAGCAGGCTCACTGCCTCAACCCTAAACCTAGCAAGATTACAACAAGGGTTGTTAAACCCTGGGGGCTGTTAAACCCTGTTGAAGACTCACTACCTTGAAGATGAACACTTGCTTCCAATCTGATTGCACAAGAGAACTGAGTACTGCTTAAGCATCTGCCACTATGCCAGGGTGCATTCATTTAACAACTGTATTCTGAATCCCAAGTCTTCATCACTGCTGATCTTCTAACTCTGCTCCACTATTTGCATCCTCGCATCACACACATATTCTTCCACACCACACAACCAAAGATCATCGCTCTTATATATATATGCCTCATGATTTAATCCATAATCAGGTCAGCATCCAAGAAGTGAAATGTGTACATAAAAAGATGTACCTTGTCGCTCAATCTAATGCACTATGTGTTACACAAACCCAAATCTTATCCCAAGCATGTTCATATAGGTCGGCTCTAATCATTAAATTACTTACATAAATCCTCCAAACATCAACTCTTCTCTGCACAATGATTTATATACTTGTCGGCCTCTTCCTTAAGAGTATGCTTAACAACTTCATTTGTTGACTTACAACTTTTATTGATGATCTCAAAACAACTTCCAAATCATATCAAGGACTCTTTACACACTCCCAATCTTACCCTTAGAACCACAAGGCATCATATCATCTTGCGGAGAAATGCAGACCATCAGAATTCAGACTCTATCTCTGTCAAACTTTGTCAAACACTGTGTCGATACTTAACAGCTTGTAACTATCCTTCCGGTGAACTTTAGATCTCCTAACTCTAGAATAAGATACTTCATACAAGTGTTTACAACACCTTATAGCCACATAACAAAATACTTATCTGCAGAGGAATGTGGACCTCTGCACTATGCCCTGTTCACTGTTCCAGCTATACCTTTGCTTATCCAAACTTAGGCATTTCTCCAAGATGACTTCTGGAGGAAGTTAGGACATAGTCTCTGAGGCATAACATTGTCAAACAATTGAGAACATCATACCTGAAACACATTACCGTATCATCATCTGCGGAGGCATATTGCCCAGCTTACTGTCCTCTATTTTCTATACTTTCCATACTTAGCCGTTTTTTGTCAACTAGACCTGGAATCTAATATATTCTTCTGGAGATATCTCTTCCTGTCATGGTGATAGGATCTCTAAGCCTTGTTGCCATAAATGACAACATATAAGTCAATACTAGAGTAGTGTCTCTTGCCAACAATCTCCCCCTTTGGCATTGATGGCAACACTTAGTGAAAAATGCTTGAATGCTTGACTACTCCCCCTTACTCTATACACTTTATTTTCTTTCTTCCCCTGAGATGATTATCCATTTTTCACTGATCTACTTCTCCCCCTTTGATATCAATGGTAAAGGGTGTTGATCCGGAACCAAAAACTTTTCAAGATCCTGAAAATTGATGTACTCAACCGCATATTTACAGGTGCAATCTACCTCCTTGTATTACATGTATTTGAGAATGTCATTGAATAAGTTCTTGATCTGTGCCCACTCATTATCCCAACCTTTCTAAGCATTATCCAAAATTTGAATGTGTCCACTGTAGAGAAAATCTAAAGCTTCTGTCTTATTGAGATCAGAAGGTGTTTCTGTTTGTACAACTACCCTAGCCTCAGCAGTAAGATTTGACATTGAGTTTAGTTTAGGGCAGACCAGTCTCCTTAGTTGTCCCATTTTACTTTTTATTTGATATTTTTGATTTAATAACTCAGTTAGATCATTGTGGATGTGGATGACTTCTGCTTCCTTATTTCTAACTGATTATGTTACTGGATCAATTTTGTTAGAGATGTCCATCATTCTCTGTTCTAGCTCTTTGATCTTTTCTTCAATCTCCTGAGTAGCTTTTGGCCAGGATAGGCAAAGTTTGTACACATCTCTAGCTTCTTTCACAGCTCTTTGAATGTTGGATATTGAATTATCTAATGAAATCTTATCCTTGGCTATCATTGTCTTTAATTCTTCCATTCTTTTTCCTTCAAATTCTTGCCTTACTTTTGTTTCTGTAGATTTCTCAAAAGATTCAAACTGATTACTTACTGAATTTATTATTCCCTTCAAATGATTTGTTGGGGGCATGGATGAATCCGTCTTGTGGGTAGGCAGCAGTTTTTCCAAAATCCCAGATGCTTCATCAATCAATTTACTATCCTCAGTGATTTCAACAACTCTTCTTCAGCCTTTGCTTGAACAATTGAAGCCCACTTGAATTTGTATTCCGGAGACATTGTGTCTAGATTTATTTGGTCTTGTAGTAAATCTGGTTCATCCAAATCTTGTTTCTCTTTCTCTAGCATTTCTTTTACTGAACCTGCAGTGTCTCTTGTCACCTTTTCTTCACAAAGTGAGACTTTCTTTTTCTTTACTCCTTCAATTGTGGCTTCTGTAATAGATGAGATCCTTATTCTCTTTCTGGGACTAGATGCTGGTCTCTCCTCTTCAGATCTCTTATCTTTCCTTTCTGGAGTGTTTGATACCCATTCTACTGGAGTACTTGTGAATTCAGATCCTCCTGATTTGGTTTCTTCCTTACTTAACTGTTCATCTAATGTTCTCTCTGACTGCTCAGGTTCCATCAACATTCTGGAAGATAATACTAAGAATGTCCCGAATCTGTCCTCTTTGGGATCATTAGGTTTACTTAGCAGTGTATTAGCTAATTCAGTTAATACATATTCTGTAACTTCATAGCCTAGTACATGGACCCATATAGTTCTTGGTTCCACAGCTTCCATAAAGCATTTATCTTTATCCACCATGAATACAATGTCCTTTTCATACTTTATCACTACTTCTTCAAGTGTCTGGAACCTTACCATTTTCTGTTGAAAATCTCTAAAATATTTCCACATGATTTCACTTTGCATATCTACATTACCCAAACTCTGTAAATGATTTCTTATTTGAGCAGCTATAGGAATGTGATCGAGCCAGATAACATTTCCTAGACCAGGTAGCTCTTTTAGGAAGTAAAAGAGTAAACATGTAATCAATGTTCCATATTTGAAAGGATGATTAGTTTCTTTTGCCCTTTTCAAGTTCTCCATAAGTTCATTCCAGAGCAATTCATAAAGATCATAATCCGTATTGTTTTGGATCATGTCATACACTATGTATATAGCTGATGCAGATACATAATTTTCTTTGTTGGAGAAATATATTTTGTATCCGATAATCATTGATGCAAATCTGATAGCTGGATCCCTGATATCATTCACTGTAAGGCCATTCTTTTCAAATTTGGCTATTGTTAGCTGCATTACCACATTGTTCTTCATTTTCTTTATGCCTAGAACCCTTCTGGAGGAGCTCATACCGGTTACTGCTTTAATGGCTTCTTTAGTTATCAAATAGGGTTCATCAAGCCATAGAAATTCATCATGAATTCTGCTTAGAATAAGCTTGACCCATGCATCAATCAGAATTGCGAGAAAGTCCAACCAGGTGTCAAATTTCTTTTCTCCTAGAACTTTGTAATCATCTTTTAGTACAATGTCCATAGTAGTCAGTTCGTCCAAATATAGTTTGCCTAACTTCATATGATCATATTCTTCTAAACTAATATGAATGTATGCCTCGATATCTCCCACATGCATGACCCCCCGTGGAGTAATTGAGAATGCCCCTAACAAATCATTTTTTGGCAATTTGAAGAATTGTTTCTTAAACTTGGGGCGAGACATTTTTACTATCTTGATTACATGAGGAGTAAACATTTTTCCAGAGCAATTTAATTTTCATAGTAGGGTTTCAAGTTGCAAATACCTCTTTCGTTGGAATAGGGTTTCCTTGATCTCGATTTGAACTTCTTTGGAGAGTATTGTAATTGTTTTGATTTTTCTTTGGTTCACCTTAGTCACTTGTATGTAGGGTGATTTTGAAATGAAACAAGTCTCCTTTATCCTCCGCAAGGCTTGACCTAGTCGTCATTAAATGCTTATTTTTAAAAGCTGTCAAAACCCTTCACTGTAGAACACAGTCAATCAAAATTGCTCCGTAATATGCCGCATTGACCCTTTTTCTTCCAGTTTTTCTTCTAAAAGTTGTGTCACATCAGATTTCATTATACATATTTGTGCCTGATTCTGGCACCCACATTTTGGCTAGGGGATTGAATTTTCAACACTGCTCCCCTTGAGCCAGAGCTCTCGGTTCACTTCTCAGAGGAAGTATTTGCACCAGATAGTGGTGCGGATTGATCCTTAACTTCTATTGCTTCTTTCTTGATCCATACCTTGTTCATTTCTTTCTTGGTTTCAATTGGATCAGCTCTTTATTTTCCTTTATCATTCCTCTGTTCTGTTTCCCTTTCTTCAGAATAGTGATTTCTCTTCACATTCCTGCTTCTGCAAAACCTTGCAATGTGTCTAGATTTATTGTAGTTGAAACATACCACATTCTTTTGACCTTGATTCCTTCCATTGATTGAATTTGATTTGCATTGATTAGCCATATGTCCAAATCTATTGCATACGAAACATCTTTTATTGAATGACTGATTGTTCCTTGTATTTTGAAAATTAGTTCTTCTTGAACTTCTGCATTTATTTGATCTATGTCCCATTTTATAGCATGCATTACACCTAATAGATTTCTAATTTACTTTACTTCTACATACAACAGCTCTATGACCAAATTTATTGCAAGTGAAACATTTACCTTTGAAGGATTGTTTATTTCTCTGGTTGTTGTAACTTTTCCTGATCAGATTTCTACATTCATTTTCTCTATGACCAATTTTCTTGCAATTGAAACACTGACTAGAGAATAATGGAAACTTTTGATTAATTCTACTCCTACACTAAGTAGCCCTATGACCAAACTTATTGCATGAATTACAATAACCATTGAAAGATGGGTACCTTTGAGCATTTGGTTGTCTGATCGAAGGTCTTCTAGGTCTTCTTCTTTGATTTCTAAGCTGATATCCTTTGTTTTCCCTTGACTCCATGCTCATTTGTCCAGAGTTTGAACTTTCCCCTTTCTCAAATCCTAAACCATGTTTGTCATCAACATTCCTCTGGTTAGCAATCATTTCGTCAAGCTTTGTAGTACTTATCCTAAATTTTTCTTCAAAACTTTTGGCCTTTTCCAGATCTGTTTTCAAACTTATAATTTTTTTTCCAAGTTTTGCACAATCTTTTGATCTATTTTTCATAATCAAGTTTAGATCATCTTCTGCTTTTGTTTTTTCTATAACTTCTGCTTCCAAATCATTTAGGGCTTCATTTGCTGATAGAAATTGGCCATTGACTTCTTTGTATCTGTCTTTGAATTTCTTGACTTGCTCCTTCAGCTTTAAGATGCATTCATCAGCTTGCTTCATATTCTCCTTCAGATCTCTGACCTCTACTTCAGAATTTTCAAGATCCATAAGAGCTACTTCTAGTTGGTTGTATCTCTCATAATTTTCATACCTTCTTGCTGCCATGATCACACTATCCCAGATCTTCCTTAAGCTGTTAAACTTTTTCCAAGGAACCTTGCTCTGATACCAATTGTTGATTGTTAGGAACACTGAGAGGGGGGATGAATTAGTGTTCTATAAACTTTTTCTTGCACTTTTACTTTTAACCATTTTAAAGGATTAATCAAATAGAAGCATAATATACAGATGAAAAGCATCCACAAAAGCATGACACAAAACACCAAGATTTTACGTGGAAAACCCAAAATGGGAAAAACCATGGAGAGGATTAACTCTCATAAATATATTGCAATCTTTACAAAAGGATGTTCATGCTTGGTCAGTCCATGGGCCTAGAACATGCTGGTTCACTGCCATGATGTATAACTAAGTTTAGTAGGCTCACTGCCTCAACCCTAAACCTAGCAAGATAACAACAAGGGTTGTTAAACCCTGAGGACTATTAAACCTTGTTGAAGGCTCACTAACTTGAAGATGAACACTTGCTTCCAATCTGATTGCACAAGAGAACTGAGCACTGCTTAAGCATCTGCCACTATGCCAGGGTGTAGTCATTTAACAACTATATTTTGAATCCCAAGTCTTCATTGCTGTTGATCTTCTAACTCTACTCCACTATTCGAATCCTCACATCACACACATATTCTTCCACACCACACTGTTGAAGATCATCACTCTTATATATATTTACCTCATGATTTAATCCATAATCAGGTCAGCATCTAAGAAGTGAAACATGTACATAAAAATATGTACCTTGTCACTCAATCCAACACACTATGTGTTGCACAGACCCAAATCTTCTCCCAAGCATGTTCATATAGGTTGGCTCTAATCATTAAATTACTTACATAAATCCTCCAAACATTAACTCTTCTCCATACAATGATTTATATACTTGTCGGCCTCTTTCTTAAGAGTATGCTTAACAACTTCATCTGTTGACTTACAACGTTTACTAAGGATCTCAAAAAAAATTCCAAATCATATCAAGGACTATTTACACACTCCCAATCTTACCCTTAGAACTACAAGGCATCATATCATCTTGTAGAGAAATACGGACCATCAGATCTCAGACTTTGTCTCTGTCAAACTCTGTCAAACATTGTGTCGATACTTAACAGCTTGTAACTATCCTTCTGGTGAACTTCAAATCTCCTAAATCTAGAATAAGTACTTCATACAAGTGTTTACAGCATCTTACAACTGCATAAAAAAATACTTATCTGCGGAGGAATGTGGACCCTGCAATATGCCCTGTTCACTGTTCCAGCTATACCTTTGCTTATCCGGACTTAGACATTTCTCCAAGATGACTTCTGGAGGAAGTCAAGACATAGTCTCTGAGGCATAACATTGTCAAACAATTGAGAACATCATACCTAAACTGTATTACCGGATCATCATATATGGAGGCATACTGCCCAGCTTACTGTCCTCTATTTTGTATACTTTCCATACTTAGCCATTTTCTATCAACCGGACTTGGAATCTAATATATTCTTCCAGAGATATCTCTTCCTATCATGGTGATAGGATCTCTAAGCCTTGTTGCCATCAATGACAACATACAAGTAAATACCAAAGCAGTGTCTCTTACCAACAATCTACCTAAACTGAACTGGAAAATGAAAAGCGACAAACTGAAATGCAAATGTTTTTGGTTGATGCAAGATTGATCTTGAACCAAGGATGTTCCTGTGTTAGATGAGGTGGCTGGAGATTTGTTGTAGATATCTACAAAATAAATTTACATGTAGTATGAAGTCTATGCTGAAAGGAATCCTCAATCTATAATCAATGATGTCTTTTTCAAACAATTCCTCTTCACCATCTCAGCTAGGACTGAGATTTACAACTCTGAATCAAGACTGAAAGAAACCATTACCAAAGCTACAAGATTAGAATTTGAGAATGAGTGTAACTACTTGTTTTCCTAGATTTTAGAAATGTCTACCTCTATATAATTGACATTATATATATAACTTCAAATGTAACATTCTTTAGTGATAGCTATGTATATTGATTGTACTCTTATTTTTTTTTCCTAAATGAGATGTACAGTTTACAATTACATGTTATTCTTTCCTCTTTCTCACTTAAGAAAGTTGTTTACTTTGCTTCCCTTTTACTCTCCTCAGTGTCATTCTTTATTTCCTTGTTACTTAAGCAACAAATATATTTTAGGCTTCCTAAGAACTAATATATTTTAGAATTCCTTAGTCTTATCTATTTCTTTTGTTCGAAGAAAAAAATACATGGACTTTAAGGTTCCCTAGATTCTTCTATTGGTTTATTGACAATATTTACTAGTAACTTATTTGATTTCTTGTTATATTTCCTAGTAATTCTCCATAATGTCTTCAACAAGTAGCAATAGTGTTGAAAGCACCATCTCGTACAAGCATCCCAAGAGGGATCCATCAAATGTTGACAATGAACTAGTGATGGAAAAGGAAAGTGACATTATGAGAGAATCTTATAACTTAAATAGAATGTCTTGTGAACTTGATAGAATCAAACTCATTGTCTCATCACAATTTATCAAAGGAGAAATGTACATAGTCAAGAATGTTAAAGATAAGTTTCAGGAGGTAATTGATAGCTTGATTTTCACAAAAGAAGGCTTGGAGGAAAAATGTCACCTGCTTAGAGACAGGCTCTACTTCCAATACTATAGGCCAAACATAAACAACAACACAAGTGATTGGATGACATATAGAGCATTTCCCAATTAAAAATAACTTGTACATATTTATCCATGTGAAAACATCAAACAAATGTAAAGTGTATACATTGTTCAAATGAAATTTTAGTTTTGTAAATGTGAAATGTATTAGTGTGCACAAAGTTGCCAAACTACAAATTTCTCACTCAAAGTTTACAAAGTTAATGTAATAATTATTAATAGTTTTTCCTACATATCTAGGTTCAACAAGTTTTGGCTTTACTTGTCTAATTCTTAAAATTTAAAATTGTACTTGTTAGTTCAGTTTTTTTAGTGGCCATTTAAAAAAAATATTATGTACTTTGCTTTTATAAAAGAAATTCCACAATAAAATAATAAAATAAATTGATATCATCTCAGGGCTTGACACAAGGAGACCCTATTTCTCCATTCTTATTCATCCTAATGGAAGAAACTCTAAGTAGGAGTATAGTGACAAAATATAATAAAGATTCTTGGTCAAGTATAAAAGTTTTAGATAATATTTCACCAATTACACACTCTTTATTTTATGATGATACTCTTCTGTTTGGTTTGTCAAATTTAAAGGAAGCTTTAGTGGTGAGTTTAGTTTTGGGAAATCATTGCCAAGTTTCAGGACAAGCTGTGAATAAGGAGAAATCAAAAGTGTTTTTCTATAACACCCCTACTGTTATTTCAAAAAGAATCAAGAATTTACTTGGATTTAGAAAGGATACTCTCCCTTGCACTTATCTGGGAATCTCTCTTTTTTCAGGCAAAAAGCAAATTTGTTTTTTGGGATAAATTGTTGTCCTTATTTCATTCAAAGTTATGTTCTTGGAAAAGTAAATGAATTACTCTTGTAGGAAGAATTCTACTTATAAAATTAGTTCTTTTAGAAATACCTACATATTTGATGTCTCATTTAATTATGCCATCAAAAGTAGTTTCATGGATTACTAAGCTTATGAGATCCTTTCTCTAGAATGGTAAAGGTGATAAGCATAAAATAACCCTTTTAGCATGTGAAAGGGTCTACAAAACCTAAACATTTAGGGGGGTGCATGAATTAGAGATCTGGTTATTCAAAACTATGCTTTGGGTGTAAAGTTAGCTTGGAAAATGTATTCATCTAGAGATTCTAAGTGGTGAAAAATTATGCAAAGTAAGTATCTTGATACTGATGAGAGTACTCAAATTTTTACAATTATGAATCCTCCACTAGGTTCTTGTATGTGGGATATTATCACTAAATGCAAAGGAATTATCATTTTAAATTTGTCTTGGGTCATTCATAATGGGAAAAAGGCATTGTTTTGGAAAGGCTCTTGGAATGGTCATAATGTTCTTGATAATAGGGAGGACTTTATTCAAGACAAAACCTTCCTTACTCATTCTTGGGGAGAAAAAGTTGAAGATTACATAGATATAAAGTGGACAAATAATACATCCTTTGCTACTTGGAAAGACTTTTCTTCTCTCCCATTCCTAGAGAATCAAAAAGGAATATTAAGAGGTATTCTTGTTAAGAGAAGGATTTTAATTTATCTTAAAGATGATGAGCTCTATTGTCTAGGTTCAAAAACAAGATTCTATTTAGTAAAAGAGGGATATAACAGTAAAATGAAATTGATATAGAGGAAGAACTAGAAATATGGTTTATGTTGGGATAAATATTGTCTACCTAATGTTGGATATTTTTCTTGGCTCAAGTAGTACAAGGTAGGACTCTAACAGGGGAAAGATTAAAGAAATTTGGCATCATTTCTCATCTAATGTGTCCTTTATGCAAGAATGGAAGTGAAACAATGGATCACCTCCTCTCACTTTGTCCTTTTACATTGAAATGCTAGAATTGGCTTATTAATTGCCTTCAGTGGTATAGTGGTTTTCCCAATTCCCTTTTACAATTATTTTCTAGATGGCCAATTCTCTGTCAAAAGTCTACTTTTGCTTGTATTTGGAAAGTGGTTCCCTCACTCTTTATTTGGCATATTTGGAGGGAGAGGAACTATAGGGTTTTCAGAAATGTTGAGAACTCTCAGGATCTAGTTGTTTATAAATTAGAAATTACCATCTGTGAAATTGTTTCAGAAAGAGATAGAAGCTTTTATTCATGGGATTCTCAAATTGTAAAGAATTGACCTCTTTTGAAAGTTCCCCCTCCTCTTGGATCTTTATCAGTTTCAAAATCGAATGATAGAGTCAATGCAAAATGGATTCCTCCTCCTTTAGGATTCATAAAAATGAATTTTGATGAGGCTTCAAAAGCTAACCTAGGTCCCTTACGAGATATCTATGTCTTTAGAAATCATTCCAGGAAAGTGTTAATTGCAACTTGTAAGAAACTTGTTTCAGGTACTAATAATGCAACAGAGATCCAGGCTCTCCATTTAGGCTTTGAAATAGCTTCCAAAGAAGGGTTTCTAATATCATAATAAAAGGTGATTCAATGTTAGTTATAAATGCCCTAAAGGAAAAAAGAATCCATTCTTGGATGCTTAAGAATATGATGGAATCCATTTGGTTGCAAATGTCTACCTTTGATTCCTTTGAATGCAAGCATTGCTTCAGAGAAGCCAACAAGTTGGCAGACAGGTTGTCTAACATTGCAATTGAAAATGATTATGAATATTTGGAGAGAACAAATGTAAAGGATTGGAATATAAGGCCTTTGTCTTCAATCCTAGAAGATGAATATTCTATATAACTTCACTTTTTCTTGAAGAGTTGTAAAGACAGATAGAAGTTGTGATTACTTGGCAATGGTTAAAGTTGTGATTATTTGGCTGACTGGAAGCCTAATCAGAAAGTTCACTATTATCATCATGAAGTTTCCATGTTTTCAAGGCAGATCAAGTAGGTGGGACTATCTAATTATTTTTTCCTAACATTGTTGTTTAAGCTTGTTTGTAGGTACTTTCCCTTTGAAGTTATGTGAACTGTACTCTTACTTTAGAGAGTCCACCACTTGGCCTATGTACTTCTATCTTTTGGTGCTTGAACTTGTGTTGAAGATTGCACCACATGTATTTATTTGTTATAAGAGTTGTATTCTCTTTTTTATGAAGTGGCTGAAGTACAGGTTATAATTTCTGATCATGCAAAGAGTAAACAATAATAATCGTTTAGCTTGCCAACATGAATTCTGGGTAGAATTTGGACTCCTTATATGAAGAACATTTCCTTCCTCTTTAGTATTTCAATTTTAATGGGGAATGATTGGCATATTTCCCTTCCTAGGGCCTTTTGGGAGAAGAAACATGATGCTTTTTCATTCAATAAGAAAAAGTTAAGTAAAATTTTCTTGATTCTTTATGATCTTGTTGAAAAGTCAATTAGAACAATTATTGGGGAACATTGGCTAAAGGACAATTGTGAAGTGGCATCGTTAGTTGTTGCTTCATTTTTTCTCTCACTTGATGGATATTATAGCTGACAAAAGTTTAGTGTCTTTTCTGGCTATAAATTACCTTCAACCCTTTGTTTTCTCCCTTTTAGATTTGGAGTTGGCACTTGAGAATTATAGTTTGGATAAAGGAAATTGTTCAATTGGAGGATTGTTCACAAAGTCAAACCTTAATAACCACCCATCTATTCACAAAGCATTGCACATTCTGGGGAATGGCCTCATTGAAGATAATCCAGACTCAACTTGGTCTTCTCTACTGGCGCTTAAGTCAGAATTGGGAGAGCCTTTATCTATTAAAAGTCTCAACTATTTTAATTTTGCTCATTTCCTTCTAAAACATGCACAAGATGTTGACATTCTTCACCCTCTGTCTTTGGTTGATCATGGTCCATCTATGTTGGCAAGCTTGTTTGGAAGCCATGAAAATTGATAATTCTAAACACATCTGGAAGCTGTGAAGTTTGATAATTTGTATTAATTTCTTCGACATGATTATCGACAGGGGTTTTTAGGTAGTGGCAGGTTTTTTGTAGATGTATATGTTATGAAATTGAACATATCTTTGATATGACTTCTATTGAGATACTTATGTATATCTCTTTTTGTGGTTTTGAAATAGTCATGTAAATCTCTTTGTTATCAATATAATTATAGTGACACTATGTCACTTTTTATTGAGCACAAAAAATTTAAATAAAATCATTCTAGAATACAACTGAAATCATTCTACACATACAAATTAATAAAAAATAATCTTCCTACTTCATTATATTGTTACATGCAATGGAATTAACTAGTTGGATATGAATAGATTATACCTATGCTTTTCCTCAATAGTTACAAATATTAAACTTTGTGATGTTGTATACTAGAAATGTTGTAAATATATGCCATCTATGCATATGAAAGTGCCGAAAAATGTAGTTAACACAAAGGACAATGATTAAAAATCTATAAATGGGTCATATTTCTATCTTTGTTATACATTAGACAATATGGTGGTCACGTAATACAACTATCTCTAGATCAGTTCATCTTCCTCATTTTATAACTTTCTACAAATAGTTCATTTTGCAGCCATCTCTACAACAATCTCCCTTTCATTCTTCTTAAAAGAATTTGATCTCATACTTCCAATCGTCATAAAATAATCTTCCTTTTTGTTTGTTGTTTTATCTTCTATTCTTATGATGAAATCATAAAACTTTGAATGGGTCCAACACCTACTATCAAAAATATTTGTCTCCTCAAAAAAATGAATAGTTATCAACTTTAGAATAAATGTATAATATAACTTACCATTATGAATGCATCAACCCCATCTATGGCCGCCATGAAAAAACTCCTTATCCTATAAAGCTAGTTGTTTCAATTCTCCACATAAATATTGTCTTTATTCTTATTACAATCTTTGGAGATCATATTATAGATATTCAATGACCCTCGTCATCTTACATCACTAGTCAGTACTTATAATTTGTACTGAATAATTCAAAAAATAAGAGGAAAGCCTAAAGTTACAAAAAAAATCCCTATCAAAACATGAATTGAAATTATGTACAACTTTTAATGTTTAACATTGAAGATTGAAGTAGAACTAAAAATATTGCAAGCTATGAAGATTTGATAATGAAAACTATTGTAGACACTATTAAACATACATAGATACTACAGGGGGCATCCAATTAAAACACCAAATAGAGACCCTCTTGACCATAAGTATAGAATGTAACACCCCACCATGAACACCTCAGAGAACAACATATCTATGCTATGCAAAGTAAGATAATTTTTTTTTTTAATGAAGAAGATAACAAAGTAATGTTTCACAAATCATTACGCATAATTAAACTATCAGATTGTTACTCTAAGATTTCATGGTTGCATTACTTAACAAATTAATTAACATTATCTAACATGCATCATTAACTAACATCAGTAGATCGTTCTAAATCTATTGCATTAATGAATACAAATATACATCTCCATTTCATGACATCATTTAGATAATCAACTTGATCAAGGTTACATGTACATATACAAAAGTCTATACATATGAGTACATCATTATGTAGTTTACATTATCACCATCCTGATTACATCTGAATACATACAATATGATATGACTCATACACAAGGCTAGTACATGAATATAAATCACTGCCTTCATAACTGGTACAAGATCTGATGCCTGATACACAAGATATATCCTCCTCGCACATGAATATCGGCAAGGGAAAAACCAATGGATAAAAGCTCTTCCACCTGACCATGTGGAACCCTAAGGTCCACCCCCTGAGCTAGGAGTTAACATAAGGTCCCACTACAACAATAGCCAGGTAGATAGAAGACTAAAAGAACAAAGACAACACATGACTCCAACAACACAAGTCAATATCGCAAACAACTCAACATCACTTCCAGAGGCAAACACATAACGAATGGGGAGGGCACAACTAGGGAATGCTAGGCTATAGTAGGGAGAGTGTCATCGCATGGTCCTAACATGGGTTACCCTGGCAGTCTCTCACTAGACACTGGCTCCCATCTATGGTTACCTTGGCAGTCTCTCTCTAGACACCGGCCCCATAGGGTGACACATGCGGAATCAACTTTCCTTTCGTGAGGACAAGGAAGTTGATTTTGCCAACCAAGCCTTCTCATCTCATCCTTAGTCTGAACTAGCACTACAGACATGAGTGATGAATCTAATTATCTTGTTTAGTGTGAAATCTACCCTTTCCCCCTAATTCATTTTAGGTGATCACATGTTTACCAACTTTCAATGGGTTACCCTGGCAGCCACTTTGGCACCGGCCCCGCATTGACAGCCACTCCCCTACTTGCACCTAGAAACCCTATCCATCAAACATAACAACTATCATCATGACAACAAATATACATAACAATGCAAGGCATTAATCATCTTCCAACCAATTTAATCACAAGGACAATTTTTACAAAGTATTGCCCATAGCTTCCCTGTGAAGCAAACTATACACAATATTCTCTTGCATTTATCGATGTCTCCCCATTTCCAACTCACCACAAAACTCCATACAAGACAATTACAACTAAATGGACAACAATGCATCCACAGAGAAATGTATTTATCATTCACATCATCTTTTAATCCATACATAACTAGAGACAACATGCTTCTTAAAACATCATGATCTTAAGACATCCCATTCTAAGCCTCTGGAAAACTAACCACACCAGTAGATACAAAATCAAAAAGACAATATGAACTAGTTCATGACCCACAAATTGAATTTACTAAACCTATTATTAGCAATTTACATTTTCTCAATATCAACACACTTATAATTAAATTATGCCTTCTTTACAACTAATCCACTATAGCAGATTACAAATGACATTAATAAATCTATAACTATATAATCATATCAATTTTTAATTAATCTAATTAAACAGATGCATCAGATGCAATGCAATCTATATCTACTAATTTTCTTTATTATATTCCTTTCAAACTATAGATAAATCAAATGGTCCAATCAAATAATTTTCAATAATTTAATTTAATAAAATCACTTAACTATAATATTTGATTTACAATTGTCTTTAAACGACAATCTAATACAAGATATATATATATATATATATATATATATATATATATATATATATATATATATATATATATATATATATATATATATATATATATATATATATATATATATATATATATATATATATATATATATATATATATATATATATATATATATATAACTCATTACCCTAATTAATTAACTTACTTGATGACTTAACCATTCCAACACGAAGGAATTGCAATTATCATTAACAATAAATAATAATATTATTATAAAATTTAGACATTTAACTAATCATCTTTTAGGTTTTGAATTAAAAATAATAATAATAATAATAATACTACCACAAATCATTGAATAATAATTGTTTTTCATCCACTAATAATTTACTGATACTACATGCATTTGTATCAAAAGTAATAACTTCCTGTAACAAGATGTTAATAATTTTATTACCTGGAAATCTAAATTTTGAACAGATTATATGAAGCAATTAATTTGAAAGTGAGAAATAGCCCAATACATCCTATCCATCACATCCACCTGTTCAAGCTATCTAAATACATGAATTTTAGAATTGACTAAAAAAAATTTACCAGAGAGATCTTGAGTTCTTGGTGTGACTCAGTCAAAACGGTCATGACGTATCTCCTATTTAAATGAATTTCAATTAAAATCCTCAAATATTTCTTAAGAGACCATGATGTTCTTGCCTTTTCTGTTTGGCTTCGTTGCTATTTTGGAAAATTGATGTATAGAAGAAAATGGTGCAATTCCAAATGACACTATGTGCAAGTTGGGATGTGAAAGATGTTGTTGCATGGATGCTCCTACTGCACTAATTGGACCAGCTGGGCATTGATTGTAATACCATTTTGCCTTTAATCTATTCCTCCAGAGACCTTGCTGCCTTGGATGTTGCAATGCTACAGATAATAGAATCCTTGATACTATTGCCAACATCAAACACCAATTCCTCCTCCTTCTACACCCTAATTGAATCTTGATTATATTATACTATCCCTACAAGATTCCAATTGAATCCCAATAAATGATAAGTTACCTCCACTACAACAGTTTCAGTTTCACAATCTTTTTACCAAGATAGAAGTGTTTCTTATTTAAGAGCTATTCGAAAGCTCTCAGGTATAGAAATCTTGATCTATGTGTAAAGGATTTGTTAATAGTTTCAAAGTTTTATTTGGACCCCTTATCAATATATTTGTGTTATAGTATTGGATTCTATCTTATGTCCCCATGTTTTATATAGGAAAGGATATTTAAAATGAGAAGGGTCAAATTATGAATTCTCTCTCTCACTTAAGCAATAACTTAATATGATGTTGACTTTGCCGCCCAATTCACAAGAAGGGATAGTTCACTACTTGGTTCTTTCATAGAGAGTAGTAGAACTAGCTCACCTCAACCTCACACTCCTATGCTCATAGAGTGTTAAAGCTCATTGCAGGAGGAATTAATTATAGAAATTAAACCTATAGCATACTCATGGAGTGCCAAAATTCATTTTAGGAGAAGCATACCAAGGCTCTTAAACCTAATTCCAAACTTATCACTCTTATAGGGTACAAAATTTTGCTTCAAAATGCGAGAAATAAATTAAGTCATTCAACCGAACACCATATTTATAGAGTACTAAAACTCTTGTCAAACTATCGAATGAAAGATATTTTCATAGAAAAATAAGTTAAACAAAAACTGTAATCCAATTCAATTACATACACAACCACTTATTTCAGAGTTTCCTTATTATGAAAACAAATACCTATTCTACTGATACTCCTTCACTGGATGTCAGTGTCCGTCAGACAAACAAATTAAAGGGTAAGCAGTTTGATAAGTTCTCAAATAAAATTGTTTAAACAACTTAGAATACTTCAATTAGCAGCATTTCTACTGCAACTATAACAATCATAGCCTGATATACGATGGTATCTGTAATCAAATATCAGATGGAAAGCTACAGGTGAGAGTAGCTTGACAACTTTTGTAGCAGGTTGGTTAACTAATTATACAATGTTAGTTCTTGTGGTGCTAGAGGTAGTTGTATATAAGATGACACATCTTAAGAAGGATATTTATTTCTCTCTGAGATTCAACTCTATATATGCGATTATGTAAACATTGCAAAGCATTGATTCTGTTTAAGCAACAACTATACAGTGGTGAAGAAGAATCCATTTAGCTGTCGGGTAAATCTATTCTAAATTGTTGGAAAGAATGAAAGAGTAGAAATAATTAATGGACATCCCTCAAGCCTACACACGCGGCCATACAAGTTTAGTGACTGAGAGCTATGCATACTTAAATCACATTTATATACCTTATTGAATTGCACCTATTGTGGATCATTATGTGTGCATGACTGACCATCCTGCCCGCGCTGGCTCCCTAGAGGACACCCTAACTTTGTCTTAAAATGCCAATAACACCTGTGATGGTGGTGTTGATGTGCTTTTTGGATTGTAGATCACATATGAATATAGGTTTAAGGTATTTCCAGCTATGTTGCTCCTTGATTTGGATCCTAAAAATATCCCACAAAATCTATGCTTCCCTTAGAGATCGTTGCAAAAGTGGCAGGTAAAGAAAACCAGATTGCAACTGTCACCGGCATCCTGCCAGCCTGAACGAATGGGGTTTTGGTACACAGGTATGAGCATCCGTCTAAACATGCGGGATAGATGGATTCATTAGATATTGTAGTTGCCATTGGACTGATCCAGCGATGGGACTGTCCTGACAGACACGTTTGCAATCTGTAGATACATAGACAATGCATGTACATTGTTTAACAAGATACTTCAATGACATGACACTTCACGGAATGCCATGATCACAGGATTGCAAAATGTGATGTTTAACTTACATGATTGATTAGCAAAGATCTAGCATCACATTTGATTAAACTGACATTATAGATTTGTAATTATGTTGAAGGGCATCTAGAAGGAAACCCTAAAATGATGGAATTAAACGTACTACATAGAGATCTCCAGATACACCATATTCGGTAACCCTATGAAAAGAAAAATTGAAGTCTTTAAGCATATCAATTGACAAGAGAAGATCTTTCTGCACTTCCTTGCAATCAAAGTAAAGAAGAATGGGGAAGTGTGCAGAGGCCATAAAAGCATTGTAACAGGCTCTAGAATGAAGTAGAACAGTGTCGTTGGAGATCATAGATGATTTGAATGCCAAAATGTTGAAGGCCCAAGCAGAATAAAACACATAGCATAGAAAGAGCAATGTTTATCTATCTAAAAACCATTTACATATACAAGCAGAAAGAGACGGATCGAAGGATAATGGAACCTGGACTGCTGACGGATTGTTGTTTCTTTCGAACCCCAGCTTGCAACTTCAGCCTCCTCCCAAAACTCCTTCCCATCCATTCTCCCCCTTCCTCTTTAAAAAGAGATCCCTAAATTCTCTAGAACCTTCTTCCTCCACCATTTTAGGAACCAAACACATGATACAAAGTGACAACCCTAATTTTAACCTTAAAATATTATCTTTATTACTATAAATTTATTTTATCAAAATTTATAATTGTTTATTCATCTTTATTTATGTATTTTGTTTTCTTTTTAATTTTATTCGTTTACAACTTGTAATTTATTATTTCATTTAATCATTTATCAAATTTATTTATTTATTTACTATTTTCATGTTAATTTTACTAATTATCAAACAATTAAATCATTTATAATTAATAAACAACACATAATTTCCCTAGCAAATGTTTATTTAACTGTAGCTTAAATTTAACCTTATTTTAATGAAGTACTAACCAGGCTTAAATCAACACTTTAAATTGGATAAACCCAACTTACTGGATGATACCTGACCCCATGTAAAGCCATAGGACATGATGACAAAATAACGACAAACAGTCCAACTGACAGTGACGACAGGATACAATAGTGAGAAATCATCCTCTTTGAGGATGTTGACTGAGTAGGGAACCTTATGCTAACTCCAATCAACAACTCCATTGGCTAGGGTACACTTAGACCTGGTAGTTCAGGTGGAGTCAATGCCTGGTACCTGCATCCTGCAACAAACAACAAGGTTGTACATAAATATATAAACATGTAGTCATAGACACAATGAACGGAAGTCACAGTGTGGCAGGGTACTCGGACATGAGTAATGCGACACTGTTCCATTCATGTAAATACATCATTAAATAACTACATCCATTACTAGTAATGCATCATAATCATGATCGAATAACACATTAAACTCAGAATAACATTAATCTATAATCATCAAATATGTCCATCAAACTGTGAAAGCATAAAGTACCAGTAATCAAGCATCATCCTAACATAGATCCATAATCAGCTAGCATAATAACAAAGTGTCCATCATCCAATAGAGTGTCATAATGTCTTATCCTACTAGGGAAACCATCAGTCTGACAGAAGACAAGGTGAGGGGCACTACATAGAAAATCAATATAGAGATAAAATATGTTGAACGCCTTGTAGTAGAATAGAGCAGAATAGAACCAATGAATAACATTTTATTTAATTCATTTGTTATGTTGTCAACCTGTGAATTCAACCAAAGAGATAAAGGGGGTTACTTTTTCTCATTGGATAAAAAATTATTAACAAATATTCAACACCGTTTTCACCTTATATATTTTTTAACTCTAAAATATAAACAACCTAAAAATTATGCAAAGCATTTGCCTCGAAAACCCTTTTTTTCAAGACACAAGCTTTTCTAAATAAAATAGTGTTCAGAGCTCAGTGATGAAGGTACTTTAAGCACCTATGTAATTATGGGTCTTATCTCCCTCAAATTGGTCCTAGGATTTTCATTTATAGGGTTAACACAAATTTTTTCATTGAAATCGTGTAAGCCTAGATTTTTGATAGTTGACCTAGTAACAATGTATTTAAATGTTCATAGATATGCACACGTACAAGATTGATAGGCCTTTCCACATCACAAATGCTTACAATAATATACAATTGTAACCAAATATAATGTATACAAAATTATGGAAACAAATAATTAGCAATCTTCCGTCAAACAAAAGTGGTGTGAAAGTTGGATGCAATGGCACTAATATCGCTCATATACTTTGCATTATTTTGAACTTCAATTTTGTTGTTTTCTACTTGAATCTCAATTTCTTACTAAAGAGATCTTCTATCATCTATTTTGTTGATCTCAAAACACAAAGCAATGCTCTCACCTTAAAAATTTATGGAATTGTAATAAAAAAGTGTTGGGGCCTTATCCTTCCTAAAGGGTCATGCTTATCTCACACACTCTTCCTACATGGGTCATGTGCCTCTCTTACTATATTCCATTAGATTCTTTTCCTCATAACATTTTTGTTTATAATATATCAATCAACTTAATCATAACTTCCCAACCCATTTCCCCCATAGTTACATCTAAATTGTTTAATTTAAATCTCGTTGCCTTCCACTGTCACCATTACTATGATGGTTAAGTTTTAATTTTAATTTTTTAATGTATACCTCTCACCATTCTAAAATTTTTAATTGCTCCAAGGGTAGTGAGAACCAACAGTGTCTATGCTCACATAGTCTCTCCACCAATTCCATTTCAACTCCATGATTAATAATAGATGATGAACAAAAAAAGCCCACCATCTAGAGTTGTGCCTATAGAAAAATAAAATAAAATAACCAAAAACTAGGCCTATCTAAATTACATAATGCTAGACCATGACATTACATAAAGCTACATTAATAAATTTAGGCATCCATTTTGTGCATATCTTGTAATGACCATGGCATTCCATGAAGCTTCATTTCTTTTAGGAATTTTGTCAAACAATTCTAAATGCCTCAACATTTTTCTCACATTTTTGTAAGGCATTTTGTCAAACTGTTCATGTGCCTTGTCTATACTTCCACATTTGAATACATGTCTTCTAGGTTGCATCTACAACATTTGACAAAATTCCTTAAACATGTATGCTTTGATGGATGTCCATACCCCATTCCTTGCAAAATATGTCTATACCCTATTCCTTGTAGAATATGTCTCTTACCAAGGTTTCTTCTAGAGTGCTAATCAACAAGAAGGAAGGAAATTCCACTCACAAACAAATGATAGATTCAAAAATTCTAAGAGCAATAATAATCATGTATAAAAAAATAGAAAACAAATGATAGCATTACAAATTCTAAGAGAAATAATAATCATGTCTCCATTCTGGTGGTAATCATTATTTATTGATTAGTCACACCTGTTGAACAAGCACATGAAATATTAATATTCTAAGCATAGGAAATATTCATATTCCAATTTAATTATAACCTAAAGAAAACCAAAAAAAGTTTCCTCCTTAATATTATTGCACCTTCAAAAAACTATATTCACTACACATACTACCAACCAATATAGAGTTTGTTAAATTTGCATTGCAAATGTCCCTAAAATTAGAATCATGCTTTCATATGCTAGCTCTGAGTTGGTTATCCTCACATATAATGAGCATTAAAATGTTGTGTTAAAATTTTAGACATCTAGTAAATGGTGTTGGAATATAAAAGAAAACATTGAATGTTAAATAGAAGGTTGGAATCACCTTCTAGTACGAACATGGACTTGAAATGAACATCCACTTGATTACATAGGAATTTCACTTATAATATTGTTACATGCTAGTTTACTATGTATACACCTTTGAATGGAATTTGAAACACCTATTTTATAATATTGACATGCAACAAAAACATAAATCCATGTGCTTGATATGCTATAACTTCTTGAAAGCCCTAATAATTGAACTTTCTTTTTCTATTCATAGCCTATGTTCTCTTCAATAATATTTCTTAACCTCCCTTTTATCATAATTTGTTATGATAGTTGTAATGTTTCCTCTATGTAAATCATTGCTTGCATTTGAGTGAATTATACTAAAAATTTTTAAAAGCATCTTTTTTCTTTTTTTCAAGAGAATGGATACCCAAAGCCCAATTAGAGACATTGAAAGATGGAGGAAAATGAAAAATGAAAGGAACATATTATATTACAGCCAACATAGGGAGCAAATCTATGCTCGTCGTCGCTTGTAAAGGCTATAGAAGAACACACCAACTTTTACAAAAATGTCATCACAACATAGAGAATTACCAACATTTACAAAAACATCACCAACAAGTGGAGAGGTGGTTACAGGTACAAACAATACAATAGAGCTAAAATCCAACCCATTGCAAAACTTTACTCACTTAGGCAAGTGTTTTTCACAGTCTAAAACAACTGTAGAAAGGGAGAAACAAATATTAGATGATCTCAACAATACAAATGAAATTATGATAGATGAGATTTTGTGTTCCATCCCTAGCCACATTTCAATAGGTAGAGAACTTTTCCCACAAAAATACTTTGAAGTAATGAAACATTTTAGGCAACTAATTGATGCATTGTAAAACTTAAGAACATATAGTATATGTAAAGATACTTATAGTGGCATCTGTAATCACATGTTTTGTGTAGGTACAATGTTTACTAGATGTTACATATAAAAATGGGTTCATTGCTTCTCTACATCATACAACTTAGACCTAGGAAAGCAACCACTAGTATTAGAAGTTCTTACACAAGTGGAGGAGATTCTTATATCCCATGTGACAAAAATTTTACAAGTAACCCATGCTCGAGGAGGCCAATACAAATATAGCGGACACACTACAAGCTTCCCTCAAGATATTAGAATGCTCACAAAAGCCTTGCCACGGAACATAGATGACCTTGAAGTTCTCATAGTTAGATGAACCAACAATGAAGGAAAGTACTTCTGACTATTATGTAAGTAAAACATATGTTATGTATGCTCTTAAATTTTAAGATTTGGCTATGGAGATAGCCACCCAAGATCTAGAGGCCTAATGGAAAGCACAAAGAAAAAAGATCAATACGATAAGAATAAACACTATTCCTATCAAAGAATGCAAATACAACAATATGATACAATACTATCACCATACAACATTCTATGACATACCTTGCTTATAAAGGCAACATTGAGATGTAGGATGAAGTAGGATAATTACAAGTGTCTTACTCATTTAACATGTGACAACTAAAGGATAAGATGCCAACTATAGGATAAGATCACATGACAACTAGAAACATCTAGACATCTTTCTAAGTCAACTTAACATGTGAGTATGTGTGAATAGGTTCTAACTAATAGCTAGTTAGACAATATCTAGGTTTTAACTAACTAATAGGCTCTAACTAATAACATGTACCTTATTCATACAATATCGATTCTACCTTTTTCTTACAACACTACTCACTTTCAACAATTTTGATTCTTTATATATATCCTCCACAAGCTTCAAAAATATTTCTCCTTGGGCAGCCAGAATGAACTGTGTAGCATGTAACATGTAGTGGCCATATCAGTTGGCTCCCAAACATGTGTGGTAAGTAAAATTCCAATGCGGTTCAAGAACAAGGCTAGGAACCCTTTCTTTGATACCACTTGATGAGGGGGGTCGATCCTATAACACACAATAACACAAATTGAACACAAAAAATAGGAATATTCTTTTATTTATTTGGACAACACATTACTTTATAGAAACATAAATCAGATCACAGGATGAATCCTCAATAGGCTACAACACACTACAACTTCATTTCCCTAGATTCAGGAACCTTCTACCTGAATTGTAGCTTCAAATAAACTAGGGTTTCTATTTTCCTACCTTTTCTTGACTCTCCAATTTCCCCCTTTTCTCTACTAGCCCAAAGATCCCCCCAAAAAGGTCATAAATAGCCCTTTTTGGCACCCTCTAGCCAAAATTTTAAAATTTGTAACTCCCTCCAAATATAGGTCAACTTTTGGGAGTCATAACTTTGATCCAAGTGTCCAATTGAGGAACCGTTTGATGTGTTGGAAAGATCGCGGAGTTCTCTACATGCTAATAATTGGTTTTGTTTATTCTACTAATTTTTGAGGCTGTACGGGACCTATAAGTGCCTCAAATCTGACTTTGAGACTTTTTAGATTTTTTAATGAAATGGAAACTTTAATATCTTTTATCTCACAAGTGATCATTGTCCAATTCCTTCACCAAAGGTCATATTTTTTAATTATGAACCTTTCAGTAAATTTTTGCTTGCATACGTGCTCAAATGCAAACTTTCTGAAAATAACAGTTAGCTAATTTTAGCAAGTTGGAAAAACTAAAGGTTCTACATCATTATTCAAGCAATTGGATTTCCAAAAATACAATTTTAAAAGAACAAAAAATAAAATCATCATTTTTCTTTGGGTGATGCAAGATTTCCCTTGTTGCATATATTGTCATTGATGTCAAAGGAGTAGTGATAAGAGGTGTTGTGATGTGGAAGGTATATTGTTGCATATGTTGTCAAAGGAGTGATGATCACAAGAGGTGTGATGTGAAAGATATGGTGATGAAATAGATGTACACAGTTGTACCTTATCTTCTGAAGTTCATAGATAGGTGAAAGTTGTCAAGTTGAAGGGTATGTTGACATGAAGAAGTTGCAACTTCTTGATTTTGGTGAAAAGAGTTATGATTGTTGCTTATGGTGTTGTGAATGTTGCATTTCACTCTTCTTGATGAAAAGCATTGCATTGGATTTGAAGGAAAGTGTTTAAGTGATCAAAACTGTTAGAGTGATGCAGGAGCATCCCAGGTTGCCAAGCAATCTTCCATCAACCAAAAACATTTGCATTCTTCTTTTCTTTCATTTTCAGTTCAGTTTAGGCATTTGTAGTTTTAGCATTTTGTACCGCATTTTACTGCATCTTCATATTAGAGCATGCAGAGCAGGACTTACAATCTACATATCATCATCTTCATCATATTCAAATTTTAGGTCATTATGATTTGTCTGCTAAGAGTTATCGCTATTAGAAGATCGTTAGTTTTCACATAATAGAGCTTCGAGACAGTCAGTTTAAGGAGAATCTTTGCAGAGCACTTTTGTGCCTTATGGAGCATATTGGGACATCATACATGATAAATATGGATCAAATAGACATTCCTTGAGGTCTGTACCAAGTTTCATGTATTTGTAGAGCAATACCACATGTTGTAGGCTGACCTACTTGTTTCTACACTCTACATCCTTCATTGGAGTCTGTAACCTCTTGTGGCCACTGCAAAGGATTCCTGGAGCTTGAAGATGATATATATAGATATCTTACATGCATTAGAAAGCAAGTAGTTCTATGATATGATTTATATGGTTTTAGAAGTTTGATTATTTTCAAGAAGGCACTTCAATGCCATATCTTGCATATCTATTGTAACCTAGAAAGCAGGCATGTGAGCCCTTTGATTGTAGGTTGCATGTTGCCACCATATAAGCATTTTGATTATCTAATATAATGAGCAATTGAATCTTCCATTACATTCTATGATTGTGTTGTTTCCTTTGTGTTTACTCTAGCTGTATGGTTTGGACAGTTCATTCTGTGAACCCTCCAGCCATAACTGCACCAAGTGGTATTAGAGAGAAGTTTTGAATCATTTGGAAGTGAAGGCATTCCATAAGATCTTTTGTTGAACCAATCACCAACCTAATGAAGTTTACTTGTGTTTGTCAATAGAACGCTGATTGTTAGGTAGTTGCTACCTTGTAGTCAGATCGCTGAATTGAGGTAGTTGCACCAGATCCTAGGAAGAGATGCAGCCAAGGAGGATGCCTACTATGGCCAATGTTTCTGGAAGAATAGAAGAAATGATCGAGACGATGAGGACAATGAAATTTAGATTGTATGTTGTAGAAGAAGATAGAAGTAGAGGACTAAACCCTAGACATGATGCTGAAAGTGATGATGAAGAATTTCAATCTGCTGAACAAAATGAAGAAGCCCTAGAAGAAGAAGAATCAGACCAGGTGAAGGTGTTGAAATATATTTTGAAGATTGGTAAGAGACCTAGAGTAGATCTATCAAACTACACTAGAAATTTGAATCCGGAGGAATTGATTGACTAGATAAATGACTTGGAGGAATACTTTGAATATGAAGAAATTGAAGATCCAGAGAGAGTGAGATTTGTAAAAACTATGTTGAAAGGACATGCTGCTATTTGGTGGAAAGTAGTTCAGTTGGATAGGAATAGGAGAGTAAAGGAAAAGTTCATAAAATGAGATAGGCTGGTGACAAAATTGAAGAATCAATTCATACCTACTGACTATGAGTTGGAATTGTTGAAGAGACTACAAAACCTAAGGCAAAAGGAGAAATCTATGAAGGAGTATACTAAAGAATTTCATAAGATAATCATAAGGATTGGACATAGTGAAGAAAGCAAGGAGAAAGTGGCAAGATACATAAATGGATTGAGGATGAATATTCAAGAAGAACTGAGTCTGGTAAGGATGACAATGATAGAAGAAGCATATCAGTTTACCCTGAAAGTTGAAGGCAACTTGAATAAGAAGCATGAGCAAAGACAAAGAGGTAGAGGAGGCAAATTTCAAAGAGGTAGAACATATTCAAGAGGAGAAAGACCTTATGTGGAGAAAAACAAAGAAAGTAGCCCATACCAGAAGGAAGAAAAGAACAATGATTCATATTACAGAGGGAGAGATGACATAAATTTCTACCATAACATTAGAGGGAATCATAATTCTTACTGCAATGAGGGATATGGGAGAGAGAAAAGAGGATTTTATAAGAGATAATTCAGAGGAGCTTCTTTTAAGTGTGGAGATGAAGGGCACAGAGCATTTGAATGTCATCAGGGAAGTACAAGCAAGAAGACAAAGAACAGTGCAAGAGTAGCTTATGCGGAGGAAGAACCTATTGGATCACCTAGTTTAGTTGGAAAGCCCAAGAAAGGAGAATCATTAGTCATGAGGAGAGCCTTATTTCAAGTAGAGACAACTGAGGAACCATCACAGAGCCAAAGTTTGTTTTGGACCATATGCAAATCAGGAGGTAAATGTTGTAAGGTTATAATTGATAGTGGCAGTATTGATAATTTGGTTCTAGAGGAGATGGTGACTAAGATGAACCTGGAGAGATTGATAAGCCCTACAAGATAGCATGGATTCAGGATGAACACAAGGTACTGGTGAGTGAACAATGTTTGGTCAAATTCTATATAGGATCTTATAATGATGAAGTATTGTGTGATATTATGTCGATGGATGTTGGAACCTAAAATTGCATACCAATTTTTGCAAAAAAATTTAGGTTTCCATGTGAAAAAATCAACTATAACTCTCAGAAATACACTTGTACAATCTACCCGAGGAGACCACTTTGGAGAACCATAATTTTAAGCCTGCTCAGTTTTATGCAAAATCACTTTGCAAGCATACTTTCCTATGATATGTGAGTGCACATGTCTGATTTCATCTTTTCATAATGAGATTTGACTAAGTTTTGAGAAGTCAAGTTGAAGGGTTTTGGCAAAGTTTTGTTGTTTGCACAGTGTAAAATCAATCCAGGAGGCCAACTTGGGAGGTTAGTATCTTGTAGATGAATAATGTTCATGATGAACCAATTGGTGTTCCTGATTCACCTTATCAAAACCTACTTCTATGGCTAGTTTCAAGGCTCTACCTCATCGGTTGCTATTTTTTCAAAATGAAAAGCAAGTGCACTTAGCCCTTATTTCACAAGTTTCACCTCCAGAGAGGTCAACTTTGGCCCTAAATATTTTGTGATCAGAGATGATTGGTGAGAAAATATCTTGCACACATGCTCATCAATCCTAAATGAACTAAACCCTCCAGTTACAACTTCCCAGGAAGAGATTTAATAGTTTTTCAAAATTACAAGTTGGTGAGCTCTAATCAGGTTGTGACAGGTGCAGTTTTCAAGAAGGTTACTTTGGAGGCTAATATCTAACAGTTGGGTGATGTTCATAACAAATCAATTGATGTCCTGGATTCTTCCCATATTAATGTGCTTTCATGCTAATTCTCAAAATCCCAACACTTCAGTTGATATTTTTTCAAAATCAAAACCAAATGGATTTTACACAGTTTTGTAACTGCATTCCCAGGTAGCTTCAAAAAGGTCAAATTTGATACATGATATCTTATGAAGGAAGAGGGATGATAAAAAATCCTTTTTCACACATGTTCATTTGACCTAAATGAACTAATCTCCAGAATGGTAGCTCCTTAAAAACAACTTTGATATTTTTACAAAGAGGCAAGATGAGAGGTTTCAGTTGAGTTTAAATAGGTGCAAAACATGCTGAATGAACTAATTTGATTGCAAGGAGATTTTAATCCTAATAACTTCATGCTAATCTGTCTGACAACCATACTCCCCTATCATAACTCAACATGTTGGTGCATTTTCGTGGCTCCGGGAGAAGTTTTGATTAGTTTTCCAAGGTAATTTTGGAGGCCATTTATCTTGTTTTGCCCACAATCCAAAATGCTAACGCAAATTTTGATGACAACCCATATCAAATTTTTACTTCAAAAGAAGATTGGAATGGTCCCAAATAAATTCATGACAGAAAACTTGTTTCAAAACAAAAAAATTTTAGCCGGGCGCACAAGGGGACCTGCCATGCTTCACACAATTATGGAATCATAAGGTTTTCAGTACAACATAAGATGTTGAAAGTCTAATGATGTTGTTAACAATTCTAACAAACACATGAATAGGAATAATCACTAGTGTACTTAATCACTCACATGATGATTGCATAATCCTATCAAATTTGAAGTTGAAAGCAACTCTCAGAGTTAAGGTTGTAGTGAAGGATGAATGAGTTTTACCATTTGATGTGATTCCCAACACAAAATGTGATTTGTAATAATTTGCCAAGGTCTTGGTTTTAGGAGATGGGGGGCTTGGATGTGAGTTGCTAAAAGATCTTGCCTTGTCTGGATTTAAGAACATTGAAGTGATAGATATGGATACTATTGAAGTATCCAATCTCAATCGACAGATCCTCTTCAAGATTCAAGATGTGGGGAAGTCAAAAGCAGAAGTAGCTACAAAACAAGTCATGGAGTGAGTTAGTGGGGCAAACATTATAACCCATTTCTGTCAGATTGAGGAGAAAGATACTGACTTCTATAGCGAGTTTAATATAATTACACTTGGTCTTGATTCAATTGAGGCTCGAAGTTATATTAATGCAGTGGCTTTTAGCTTTCTTGAATATGATTCTGATGATGAACCATGTCCAGAAACAATTAAACCTATGGTTGATGGGGGTATTGAAGGATTCAAAGGCAATGCAAGAGTGATCTTACCAAGAGTCACACCTTGCTTCGAAGTGTACCGTATATCTTTTCCCACCTCAGATTAAATTTCCTTTATGTACTCTTGCAGAGACTCCTCAGTCAGCTGCTCACTGCATTGAGTATGCTCATCTAATCCAATGGGACCAGGCACATTATGGAAAACCTTTTGATGCAAACAATCTAGAGCACATGCAATGAGTTTATTCACAGGCAGTTGAAAGAGCGAAAACATTTGGTATAAGTGGAGTCATCTATTCAGGGTGTTGTTAAAAATATCATACTAGCCATCGCATCAACAAATGCCATCATATCATCTGCATATGCACTGGAGGCATTGAAAATTGCAACAGAATGAAGCAAATCATTGTCAAATTATTTAACGTATAACGGGGTTGGAGGTTTTCACACAAATGTAACCAAATTTACAAAAGATGATGATTGTTTGGTCTGTGGCCCTAGAGTGTTGATGGAACTAGATTCCTCTGTGAATTCGCAAAAGTTCATTGATCTTGTTCGAGAACATCCAAGGCTTCAGTTGGAAATCCATGAAGAGAAACACTGTTGGAGAAACCCTAAAAAAAACCACGCAAAAAAAATCACTAATCAAAAACTCATCGGTAAGAGTAACCTAGTCAGAGTAAGATTTTCAAATCATACCGAGCTCTTGTGTTATGCCGATGGATATCCTTTAGGCAAGAGACAAACATAATTTCACTAATAAGTTAAATTCAATTGCATCAGGAAGAAATATATGATCGGGAGAGATCACAGAAATCTCTCCAATAGCATAGTTCACTCCGATGAGGAAGAAAAAACCATCAAAGGAAAACGTATAAAGTGCCAACAAAAAGATTAATAAAATATGACTATGATAAAATTGAAGATTTCACATTTTTGAAGGTCATAAAATAGGGACATTACTAAAGGGAAACTAAAATCTCAACAAGAGAGTAAATAAAAAGTTGATGAAATGAGTTCTGCATTTTCATTGAAGGAATTATGAAGTTGAGATTATTTTTTTAAAAGTGAAATATTTTTCTAGAAGAGTCAATAAGATTTTGTGAAAATGTGTATGATGGCCTGTGAAAATATTTTCACCCAAAGAAATATGAAGTGGAACATTGTATGAGTAAAATCACATAAAAGATTACTTGAAGAGATTAATATTTTGGTAAAGTCATTTCCCATGGAGAAATTATTACAAGGCAAGGATTTATTTAATTAATGTGAGGGTGGGGAAAATATCACCCATTGAAAAATATTTTGAGCATAGAAGAATTTTAATTTATTTGAAAGAAGACATTTCAAAGGGAAAAATATTATTTGAGAATGAAAACAAGTTTTCATTAATGGAAAAGTAAAATAATTTCATGAAAGGAGTTATTAAATTATTTTACCTAATAAGGATATACTTCATCAGGTAGAGAAGAGTACATTGGTGAAACAAAAGATAGCCCCTCGTGAAATCTCGAGAAGCATGAAATGATGAAAACAAATTTGTATTAAAATAGGTTGAACACTTTTAATCTATGGAATAAAGTATTTAAAGGTAAGTGATTATTTTGAATCAACTGGCTGAGTGAAACATAATAATTATAGGCAAGTATTTTCACTTGGGGATAAAATTTCTCGGGAAGAATTAACCAAGGCAGTTATCGATGAAATGCTTCTATGAGAAGTAAATATGAAAATGAAAGTTGCCATCAAAAGGAAAATAATTATTATTATCACCATCACCGAGATATAAAAATGAAGGATAAAATTAATATTTTACTCTTGCCAAAGAGAATTAATTAAATGGAAGGTTACATTGAACGGATGTGAAGAGCCATAACCCTAGGAGATATCATGTATATATGCCAGATGAAATCAAAAGGGAATGATCATTAGGAGTAGGTTAGGAAATCATCAATAATGGAAAAGGTTGACCAATTGCCTCAACAGAACCTCATGATATGTATTGCAAAATCTTGTGAAATTATGTAATGGAGAAGAATGCATAAATTAATGATCCAACACTGGTGTCAATTGCTTGTTGTTTATATCTGATTATTTGGCTGTCTCCAGATTGATGCTTTCATATTATTTAAATTGAAGTGTTGAAACTCAATTTATCAAAACACATTTGTTGTTCTTATGTGGTTTCATTAATTGGTTTCTTTCAACGAATTAAATATCCTTTTAATAGATCACAATAATTTGGAGGTATCACTTGGATAGTTAAAGAAGATCCCTATAATCGATAAAAGTATCATACTGTCTCCAGTTTGATTCCATTTTGTTGTTCAAATTAGAAGCATATTTGATTTGTCAGGGCATACTTGCTTCTTCTGTGTGATTCAGTTAACTGGTTCCTTCAAAGAGGGATTAAACTTTCCTATTAATTAATCACAGTAACCTGGTGAGGATCATTTGGATCAATAAGAAGAGTCTAATAGTTACATTCTTGCATGTTTGTACAAGGTGCAAACAGTCACAAGTGCCAAGCAATTCAAATTGTAGCCAGTAAGTAAATCATATATCTCTCACCTCTTGACTCTATTAGCCCAACATAAGTAGGCATTGGTCATACCCATTCCATTTTAGAATTTTATAAAGTCTTATCCATACATTCACATTTCAAACTACAGTAGGAGTAGTTAGTAAGCCTTCATCTATTTCACTTCATGCCACTATGGATAGATCCATAAATTCAACCAAGTCATACAACTCTTAATCTATTTTAGCTATTAAGGTCCACCCGCCTAGGTTTAGCAGAACCTGAAGTGCAGGGAGTCATCAACCATATAGGTTAACTTGCAAGCACCTTGTGTAAAGAATGTCATATTGGGAAGCATACAAGGACAAGGTTCAAGACCAAGGAGTATTCTTCTAAAAATCCATTGGAATTGATTCATACTTATTTGTTTGGTCCTACCAAAACAAGGAGTCTCCAAGGTGAGAGGTATTTTATGTTGCATATTGATGATTACTCTACGATGACATGGGTTACATTTTTTAAAGAGAAATCAGAAGCTTTCAGTAGGCCTAAGATTTTCAAGTCTATGGTTAAAAATGAAATAAATTCTAGAATCAAGTGCTTAAGGTCTGATAGAGGTGGTGAATTTACATCAAATGAGTTTTAGAAATACTGTGAAGAACATGGCATAAGGAGGCACCTATCTGTTGCAAGAACTCCTTAGCAAAATGGAGTAGTGGAAAGGAAGAATAGAACAATCCAAAAGATGGCAGGAACAATGTTTAATGAAGCCAAGCTGCCTGATGTATATTGGAAAGAATTAGCAATCCATACTATTGTCTATATCCTTAACAGAGGTCAACTAAGAGTGAACAACACTAAGACACCATATGAGCTATGGAAAGAAAGACCTTCTTCTGTCAAGTATTTCAAAATTTTTGGAAGCAAATGCTATATCATAAGAGATGAAGAAAATTTGGGGAAGTTTGACTCAAGATCTAATGAAGAAATTTTTCTTGGGTACTCAACTAGAAGAAAATCTTACAGATGCTACAATAAAAAAATGAGGAAAATAGTTAAGAGTTGAAATGTTAGGGTTGATGAAGAGTCACATCCATCCACACATGAGCAAGAAAACTACAATTCAGATGTTTTAGCTTGCATAGAGGAAGAGGATGAAGTTGAAGAAAAAGAAGAAGAAACAAAAGAGAAGGCCACAAAAACTCCTACTAAGTATGTTTAGAAGAACCACCCAGAAGATCAGATAATTGGAGACAAGAATGAAGGAGTACAGACTAGAAGAAGATTTACAAGAGCAAATGAATAGGTAAACTTCTCTTTTCTATCTAAGATGGAACCTAAAACCTTTAATGATGCCAACAAGGATGAAGGATGTATCTAGGTAATGGAAGAAGAACTCAATCAAATAGAGAAAAATTAGACTTGGGAATTGGTGCCAAGACCTGTGGACAAAAATGTGATAGGCACAAAATGTGTTTTTCAGAAATAAGTTGAATGAAGATGGAGAAGTGGTTAGAAACAAAGCAAGGTTAGTCTACAAGGGTTATTCACAAGTGGAAGGAATTGACTTTGAGGAGATATTTTCTCATGTGGCAAGAATGGAAGCAATCAGGATGTTTCTTGCATTTGCAATTCACAAGGACTTCAAGGTATATCAAATGCATGTCAAATCTACCTTCTTGAATGATGACTTAGAAGAAGTTTACATAGAGAAACCTAAAGGATTCCATCTATCAGAAGATTAGAATATGGCATGCAGAATTAAAAAGGCTTTATATGGTCTGAAACAAGCCCCTAGGGCTTGATATGCAAGGTTGGATAAGTATCTACTCCAGCAAGGCTTCACGAAAGGTACAACAAATAGTAATCTATATATCAAATTTGAAAATGAGCACATATTAATTGTAGTAGTATATGTTTATGATATTATCTTTGGTGGCAATGATGAAATGTGTAAGAAGTTTGTAGAAGAGATGCAAAAGGAATTTGAAATGTCTATGATGGGTGAGCTGTTATTCTTTCTTGGACTTCAGATCACTTGATCAAATGAAGGTATTTTCATTTCACAAGAAAAGTATGTCAAGGAGATGTTGAAAAAATTTGGTATGGAAGATTGCAAACCAGTGAGTACACCTATGGTAACAGGCTATCATCTAAGTAAAGATGATGAGTCACCTTAGGATGATCAGACTCTATATAGTCTATGATTGGGGGACTATTGTACTTAACAACATCAAGGCCCAACATTATCCAAGTTGTTTGTATGGTTGCAAGGTTTCAAGCTGATCCAAAAGAAACACATGTGAAGGCAATCAAAAGAATTGTCAGATATTTGAAGAGCACTTCAAATTTTGGACTATGGTATAAAAAAGGTAATGACTTTTCCCTAAGTGCATATACTAATGTAGATTGGGCTGTCACTATTGATGATAGGAAAAGTACCAGTGGTGGAGCTTTCTTTTTGGGAGATAGATTGGTCTCATGGTTTAGTAAACAACAAGATTCAGTTTCTCTATCAATAGCAGAAGTAGAGTATATAGTTGTATCTTATTGCACTCAGTTATATTGTGGATAAAGAAAACATTGAAGGATATCAAGATAATGTATGATGATCTCATTCCTATCCTATGTGACAAAACAAGTGCCATCAATTCAAAGAATCCAGTGATGCATTCTAGAACAAAGCACATATCCTTCAAATACCACTTTTTAAGAGAAAAGGTTGCAAATCAAGAAGTAAAATTAGAATATGTACCTACAAAGGATCACGTTGCAGTCATATTTACAAAAGCACTTTCTAAGAACACATTTAAATATATCGGGTAGAAGTTAGGGGTTGTTTCCCCTCCTTCTAACTAGATGCATAGATGATGCATCTATCTAGGGGAGCAATTCAAGGTATATTTATTATCGTTGGATTGATGGTGGCTACCTCTCAGGAGGAGCAAGTAGATAAGAGACTAAAGAGGATGAAAAGGATTGTACAGATAGGGGGAGCTTGTATGTGTTTCCAATGTAGAGGAAGACCACTGACCCTTCACTCTTTATGTCAAAGGGGGAGAAATTTTTTTATATTAGGTTAGTGTTGTCATCAATGACAAAGGGGGAGATTGTTGCATATGTTGTCATTTATGTAAAATGAGTAGTGATAAGAGGCATTGTGATGTGGAAGGCATATTGTTTTATATGTTGTCAAAGGAGTGATGATTAGAGGAGGTGTGATGTGAAAGATATGGTGATGAAAGACATGTACATATTTGTACCTTATCTTCTAAAGTTCATGGACAACTGAAATTTGTCAAGTTGAAGGGTATGCTCACATGAAAAAGTTGTGACTTCTTGCTTTTGGTGAAAAGAGTTATGATTGTTGCTTATGGGTTGTGAATGTTGCATTTAGCACCTCTTGATGAAAAGCATTGGATGGGATTTGAAGGAAAGTGTTTTAAGTGATCAAAACTATCAGAGGCATAAGGAATTGTACTGTAGAAGATTAGGAAATTGTACCACATTCTATCATAGATGAAGATGTAGCCTTGCGACTTAGAGTTTAGACAGAGACAACTATGAGGTATGCATGATCCAAGTTTCAGAGCACAAGAGTTACTGCAAGGACATCTAGAGTGAGCAGACTAAAAAGTAAGGATATCACTATGTAAGGTGATCAAGTATGAAACTCAAAGTTTCCACATTTCACTGCATTTTCATGTATGACTTTAGGGTTTGGAGCTTAGGTAAAGAAAAGATACAAGAATGATATACTCAAGTTTTAAAGGATACAATGTACCCCAGAGTTTTATAGAGTTAAGCAGAGTAAGAACAAGTCATGTTGATGTGTAAGGTTATTAGAGATAGAATAGAAAGCCACTGCATTTCACTGCACTTTGATGTTTGGATTTACTTTTTGAAAGATAAGTTTAGATGGTTAGTATGTATGCTCAGTTCAAGTTTCAAGTGTTTGTGGTCACCGCAAATGTGTTTTTCAATGTTCTATGTCAAGATAGGGTGACTAGACTATGTAAGGGTTTTGGTATCATTATTTGATTCCTTGCATCAAGAAACATAAGTATGAACTAGAGAAAGGAATGCATGAGAGGGTTTTGCAAGTCATATAGTGTTCGTGGCATGAACTGCATGATGATATCTCTCTTCTCTAATACCGTATAGGGTCTTAAGCTAATGTATGAAAGGATAAGTGTTTATAGTGCTGACATCGTGTGCTTGAGTCATTGCACCAAGTGTATGGAAGCATGTGCCAATAAGAAAGGTTGGGATAAGGTAAATTGGGTCTAGTAGACCCCTTGGTATGAACTGCATAGTGAGATTTCACTCCTACTTTACCACAAATGATTTAGGAGCCAACAAGCAAGGTTGTTACATGTTTCTTGAAGGCCGACAAAGATGATGTTTTGAATGCTTGTAGAGCATTTAAATGCAAATTCAAGATTGTTGCAAAAAGTGTGTGTGTGTAGAATTTGTTAACTATGTTAATGTGTGGATAAGATCATTTCAGAACTAGTATGATGATGAAGTGTGGAAAAGATCAATTCAGTTAAAGTCAATGTAGAAGTGATGTTGCTGTAGAAGTATTTGAAGAAGTTGTGATGTTGTGATATTGCAGAGGTACTTGAAGGAATTTTAATTTTTGCAGAGGTTGGTGTAGCACATTGTAGAAGTGTTTTGAGTTTGGAAGATAGTAGAGATGATTAAGAAGAGGTGTTGAAGTCATTAGAATAAGTCAATGTCAAAGTGTTAATGAAGATGATGTTGCAAAGGATATTTGAGGTATTAGAATCAGACAAATGATTATGATGATATCAGATAAGGATAGTGTGGAAGTTTTAAGTCATTGAGAGTATGTGAAGGATGTCAAAGGTTTTATGGAATTTATGTTGTGGAGGAAATTGAAGTAGCATAATTAGTTGAATGTATCAAAATAGAGGTCAAAGCCTTATTGTGTAAGAGTTGTAGCTCTACAGGGAGTTGGTGCTTCCTTTGGGTTGGTGCCCATAAAATTCATATTGTAAGTGTTGTAGCACTTTAGGGAGTTGGTGCTTTCTTTGGGTTGGAGCCCATAAAACATTCTATCAGGGAGTTGTGATTCCTTTTGGTTGGTGACCATAAAACTAAGTGTAATACTTCATTTTATTTGTGAGGTTGGATTTGGATAGTAGATTCAAGCAACTTGCTCACTATGGTTTTTCCCATCTTGGGTTTCCACATAAATTTGGTGTCATGTGTGTATGTGATTTTATGATTCATTTGGTTTAAATGTTCATTTTGGATTGAATGCATTTAAAAGGAAAGAATTTGATAAAGTACTGATTCACCCCCTCTCAATACTTCTATGTCTTCAACAACCCTTATACCACTAGATGCTCCTGCGTCATTATTCTTGTGTTTATTTGTTCAATCCTATGAACATTATCTCACAAATGCTCTCCCCTTGTCAATAGTGTTTCTTCCTCTCTAGGAGGCCTGTTAAGGGATTTCATCACCCTTAAGGACGACCTCAACCATGTGTTCTAGTGGGGTATATAAAGGGGGAGAGTGAAAGTTGTACCTCAATTTAGTCATGTAGTTATTGGCACAGCCTTAGGGCCCTGGGTGATTCCAAACACAAGGTGAAGTGATGTTTTCTTAATCTCTTATATCACATGCCTTCAATAGACTAGTGTTCACAGACTTGGACCCCATCATACCTAGTGTATATCGAGGGCTCCCTAGAGACCTTGTTATCCTAGATAAGATCTTTCGACCATCATATCCTATGGTGTATTTCTGCCATAGGAGGAAAAGAGCTCATGCTATTATTACCACCATTGTTTGAGATAGAGTCTACTTTGGGCACGATGAAAGTCTCCAAGGTAAGGGGTTTAAGGTGCGACATGACCTTGAATTCCCTATCTATCCATAACAAGTTAAATGGTATCAAGGGGGTTGACATCACCATTATCTAATAGTGGGGATTGAGACTGCACCTGAGTGAGTCTGCGGGATATGACACTCGTGATTGAATAATTTTAGGCTTGTTCATGATCTTGGCATGTCTTCCTTGTACAAAACTAGTATAATTGATGCAAGAGCATCCCTAGTTCAAGAGCAATCTTGCATGAACCAAAAACATTTTGCATTTAGTTTGTTTCCTTTCACTTTCTAGTTCAGTACAGTTAGTTCAGTCAATAGCAGTTTCTATATTTTGGTCTGTATTCTACCGTAGTTGCATCTTAGACCTTCCAAACCTAGATTTAGCATCTAGACACATTCATGTACATCATATCAAAATCTCAAATCATTTGGATCAAGTACCGATAAGATATCATTATTAGAAGATCGATTGTTTTCTTAGAACAGAGCATCCTGACAGTCTCAAACAATCAGCTAATGGAGAAGACTTGCGGAGCATTTCATGACTTGTAGAGATAAATGACACATCATTTAATGTTATTTGGTTTGTGGCTGACCTTTCCTGAGATTTGCACACCATTCCATTCATTTGCGGAGGAGTTCTACATGATTAGGTACGACCTATCCGTGTACACATGTTACAGCTCTTCATTTGAGTTTGTGATCTTCCTTGGCCAACGCAGAGGAATCTTATGTTCTAGAGATGATATATATCGATGTAATAGATGCCTAGGAAAGTAGTTGATCATTATTTCATGGTTTATAGTTTGAATTTCTCATGAAGGAGCTTCAAAGATAAATCTTGTGCATATTAAATGACTATGAAATCAGGCCTGTGAGCCCTAATTGTAAGCATGCATGTTGCTAGCCAATTTGTATTTGAATTCTATGATATACTGAATGACTAAATTAGCTTTTACTTTATATCTTTGAGTTGTCTCCATTGTTTTTACTCTAGCTACACGGCCTGGACAGTTCACTTTGTGGACCCTCCTAACCATGACTGCACCAAGTGGTATTAGAGTGAAAGTTTGAATCTTTGGGAGTGAATTGAGCTAAGTTGGCGAAGGAATTCCAAAAGATCTTGCTCGTTGAATCTGAGGTAGGTTGCTTGTGTTGCAACCAATCTCTGATTGTGAGGCAGTTGTCACCTTGTAGCCCAATCACCAAATTTGAGGCAGTTACACTTGATCCGAGGAAGAATGCCATCGAGGAGAATCCCTGCTATTGAAACAATGGCTAGAAGAATGGATGAGATGATGGAGATGATGAAAATAATGTGTGTTCACTTGGATGTTATTGAAGAAGATTAGAGAAGAGGACTAACACCTCAACCTAATGTTGAAAGTGATGATGATGAAGAATTTCAATCCACTAATCAAAATGAAGTAACCCTAGGAGATGAAGAAGAAGAATCAAATCATGTCAAGATGTTGCAAGCTATTTCAAAGATTGGGAAAAGACCTAGAGTTGATGTACCGAATTACATTGGCAATTTGAATCCTGAAGAGTTGATTGACTAGATAAATGACCTAGAAGAATACTTTGAGTATGAAGAAATTAAAAATCTAGAGAAGGTGAAATTTGCAAAGACAAAGTTGAAAGGACATGCTGCTATATGGTGGAAGGAAATTTAGTTGGATAGAAATAGAAGAGGAAACGAAAAGATTACAAAGTGGGATAGAATGGTGACAAAATTGAAGAATCGGTTTATACCTGTTGACTATGAGTTGGAACTATTGAAGAGATTGCAAAACCTAAGACAAAAGGAGAAATCTGTGAAGGAGTACACTAAAGAATTTCATAAGATGATCATAAGGATAGGGCATAGTGAAGAAAGCAAGGAGAAAGTGGATAGACACATTAATGGACTGAGATTGAACATTCAGAAGAACTGAGTTTGGTGAGGATGACAACATTGGAAGAAGCATATTAGTTTGCCCTGAAGGTTGAAGAAATGTTGAATAAGAGGCATGATCAGAGATAAAGAGGCAAAGGAGGTAAATTTTAGAGAGGTAGAACATTTTCTGGAGGAGAAAGATCATATGTGGAGCAGAACAAACAAGAAAACGCTTTCAAGAAGGAGGACAGAGATAACAATGCTTACCGGAGAGATGATAAAACTTTCTACCATAGAGGAAACCCTAGTCCATATCGGAGTGAGGGATACATAAGAGAAGGAAGAGGACCTGATAGGAGAAGATTTAGAGGAACCTATGTCAAGTGTGTAGGTGAAGGACGTAGAACATTTGAATGTAATCAAGGGAGTACAAGAAAGAGGACAGAGAATAGTGGAAGAGTAGCCTCTGTAGAAGAAGAACCTTTAGATCACCTAGGTCAGTTGGTAAACCTGAGAAAGGAGAATCACTTATCATGAGGAGACCACCATTTCAAGAAGAGACAAATGAAGAACCACCACAAAGGAAAAGTTTGTTCAGAACCATATGTAAATCAGGAGGCAAATGTTGTAAGGTTGTAATTGATAGTGGTAGTTTAGATAATTTAGTTTCAGAGGAGATGGTGACTAAGCTAAAGTTGGAAAGATTGAAACACCCTAATCCATATCAAATAGCATGGATTTAGGATGATCATAATGTACTAGAGAGTGAACAATGTTTGGTGAAATTTCATATTGGACCTTATCATGATGAAGTATTGTGTGATATTATGCCTATGGATGTATGTCATATTTTGTTGGGTAGACCATGGCATTATGATAGAAAAGCTATACATGATGGGAGTAAGAATACATGCACTATAACATCAAATGGAAAGAGAATTACTTTGATTCCTTTGGAAGATGATCCTAAGAGTGAAATATGTGGGAATGCTAGAATCTGTTTGGTAGATGGGAGGATATTTCTGGATGGTTTGAGACATGAGAATATGTGTTATGCTTTGATCCCTAAGAAACCTAAAAATCTAAAGACTAACGAATCACAACCAGAGGAGATAACGGAGTTGATAATAGAGTATGAAGACATCACATCAGAAAATGTACCTGAAGGATTGCCACCATCAGGAGTATCGGTCATCACATGGATCTTATACCTGGAGAAAGTTTGCCTAAAAAGTAGCACACAGAATGACACTAGTAGAGAATGAAGAACTGAATAGAAAGATACATGAGTTGTTGAGGAAAGGTTTGATTAGAGAAGGTTTGAGTTCTTGTGCAGTACCTGTAGTGTTAGCACCAAAGAAGGATGGAGAATGGAGAATGTGTACAAACTCTAGAACAATCAACAAGATCACATTTAAGTATAGATTTCCTTTACATAGGATGGATGATATCATGGATTGTTTGAATGGGGCAAAATATTTCACAAAGATAGACTTGAAGAGTGGATACCGTCATATCAGAATCAGAGAAGGAGATTAATGGAAGACTACTTTTAAGACAAATGAGGGATTGTATAAGTGGTTAGTGATGTCTTTTGGATTGACAAATGTACCGAGTACTTTCATGAGATTGATGAATGAATTTTTGAAGAAATACTTGGGTAAGTTTGTTATTGTATATTTGGATGACATTTTGATTTTTAGTAAGACAAAAGAAGAACACCTATGGCACCTGAGACAAGTATTGTAGAGACTGAGAGAAGAGAAATTGTTGATAAACATCAAGAAGTGTAGTTTCATGAAGGAAGAATTGGTATATTTGGGATTTATAATTTTTATAGAAGGATTGAAGATGGACCCTGAGAAAGTTAGAGCAATTGTTGAGTGGCCTACACTGGAGAGCATTGGAGAAGTCAGATCATTTCATGGATAGGCTAGTTTCTACAAGAAATATATTAGAAATTTTAGTTCAATATGTAACCCTATGATAGAGACAATGAGAGGTGATAGAAAAGACTTTAAGTGGACATCAGGAGTAGATAGAAGTTTTGAATTGTTGAAGTAGAAAGTGACAGAGCAACCTATTTTGGCATTACCAGATTTTAATAAGGTATTTGAAGTAGATTGTGCTAAAAGTGAGAATGTAAACAGAGTAGTGTTAAGTCAAGAAGGTAGACCTATATCATATTTTAGTGAGAAGTTGAATGATGCAAGGAGAAGATATTTAGTTTATGATTAGGAGTCCTATGCCATAATTCAAGCCTTGAAGAAGTGGAGACATTATTTGTTGCCTAAGGAGTTTTTGTTGTATACAGATCATCAAGCTTTGTAGTATTTGAATAGTCAAGGAAAGTTGAATCAGAGACATATGAGATGGGTAGAGTTCATGCAAAGTTACACTTTTGTGTTGAAGCATATGAGTGGAAAATCAAACAAAGTTGAAGATGCACTGAGTAGGAGAAGGAACTTGCTGATAGAGATGATAGTTGAAGAGTTAGGATTTGATGAATTGAAGAACATGTATGAAGAAGACCTTGATTTTGCAGAACCTTGGAAAGCATGTAAGGAACCTATTGTGATAGATAGAAGTAATTGGATGGACTATTTCATTCAGGAAGATATGTTGTTAAGAGGAAATCAGTTGTGCATACCTAGGAGTTCAATGAGAGACAATTTGATCAAGGAGAAACACAGTGGTGAATTGGTAGGACATTTTGGCATTGATAAGATAGTGGCTTTGGTGAGTAAAAACTACTTTTGGCCTCAGATAAATAAGGATCTTAGGAAATTTGTGTAGAATTGTAGAGTTTATCAAGTTGCAAAAGGGAGTAGTCAGAATACTAGATTGTATAATCCTTTGACAGTACCAAAGAGACCTTGGGAAGACATAAGAATGGATTTCAAAATGGGATTGCCAAAGACACAGAGGGGACATGATTCAATATTTGTAGTGGTGGACAGATTTTAAAAGATGACACGTTTCATACCTTGTAAGAAGACAACTGATGCAGTGCATATGGCTTACCTATTTTTCAAGGAGATTATGAGATTGCATGGGTTACTTAAGAGCATAATTTTAGATAGAGATATAATATTTCTTGGATACATTTGGAAAACACTTTGGAAGAAGATGAAGACAGATTTGAAGTTCAGTTCAACATTTCATCCACAAACTAATGGACAGACAGAGATAGTGAATAGGAGTTTGGGAAACTTGTTGAGATGTTTGGTTGGAGAGAAGGTAGGAAATTGGGATTTGATTATTTCACAAGCAGAGTTTGCATATAATAATTTTGTAAATAGAAATACCAGAAGGACACCATTTGAGATTGTGATAGAAACTAACCCTAGAGGAGTTTCATAATTGAGAGATATCAACATGGAGGACAAAAGGAGTACAGAAGCAGAAGAATTTGCAGGACACATGGAGACAGTGCATAATTAGGTTAAGAAGCATTTGGAGGAAATGAATAGCAAGTATAAAAAGAAAGCAGATGAGAAGAGAAGACACAAAAAAATTTTGGTGGGAGATGAAGTGATGGTGTACTTGAGAAAAGAAATATTTTCAATTGGAAGTTGAAGATGAAGAAGTTTGGACCATGTAGGACACTCAAGAAGTTTGATTCAGGCAACACATATGAAGTAGAGCTACCAGAGACATTGAGAATATCACCTATTTTCAACATTGCATACCTACATCAGTATCATGAAGCAGAGTTCAGTGGCACCATTGAAGAAGACTTGAATCTTGAACCAGTTACCACAACAAGCACCAGAGCAGATTAAAGGCATTTTGGATAGCAGAGTTGGATGCAACACGAGAGGAAGATAGTACAAAGAATATCTTGTGAAGTGGAAAGGTAGACCAGAAGAAGATTCATCATGGATTTCTCAGGTTGAGGTGGACCATCTTTGTTTTCCTCCAGTCCCAGCAAAGTGAGGGACTCAATTTTTTTAATAACCCTAGATGTCTGATGTAGGAGCATCCCTTGTTCAAAAGCAATCTTGCATCAACCAAAAACATTTTGCATTTAGTTTGTTTCCTTTCACTTTCCACTTCAGTACAGGCAGTTCAGTTAATAGTAGTTTCTGTATTTTGGTCTGCATTCTACTGTAGTTACATCTTAGACCTTGCGGAGCTAGATTTAGCATCTAGACACATTCATGCACATCATATCCAAATCTTAGATCATTTGAATTAGGTAACGGTAAGATATTGCTATCAGAAGATTGACTGTTTTCTCATAATAGAGCATCCTGACAATCTCAAACAATTAGCTAAAGGAGAAGACTTGTGGAGCTAAATGACACATCATTTAATGTTGTTTGGTTCATGGCCAACCTTCCCTAAGATCTGCACACCATTCCATTCATTTGTGGAGGAATTCTACATGATTAGGTCTGACCTATCTATGTACACACGTTATAGCTCTTTATTGGAGTTTGTGATCTTCCTTGGTCGATGTAATAGATGCCTAGGAAAGTGGTTGATCATTAGTTCATGGGTGATAGTTTGAATTTCTCAAGAAGGAGCTTCAAAGCTAAATCTTGTGCATATTCAGTGATTGTGAAATCAAGCCTGTGAGCCCTAATTGTAAGCTCGCATGTTGCCAAACAATTTGTATTTGAATTCTATGATATACTGAATGACTAAATCAGCCTTTGCTTTATATCTTTGAGTTGTTTCCATTGTGTTTACTCTAGTTTCATGACCTGGACAGTTCACTTAATGGACCCTCCTAACCATGACTACACCAATAATCCATTTTATCCGTGAAGCAATTCACACAAATCTCCTTGTTAAGTCAAGTCTGCCATTGTTTTTTTGTGTTTGTGTTTCATGCAAAAAATCCCAAAATCCAAAATCATCAATCTTCAAACCAAATCTTGTATCCATCCTGATAATTCCCTCGCATCATAATAACCCATCTAGTTAACTTATCCCAATCATCATTTTCATCCAATCCAATCAATTTTATCCTAATCATCCATATGGCACTCAAAGATCCTTATGACATCCAAAGAATGTTTGAAGAACTCAAAACATTATATAGAAAGTGCCCAATCACTCCTACATCATCATCATCATCCCTACCTCCCATGAACAACCAATCCAACTTATCCATACCCAAAACTTATCCAACATCCACCTTACTCCAAACCTCACAAGTCCAAATTCCTAAACATGCTTCATCTTTACACATACCAATTGCCACTATCTCACAACTCCAAAAAACACATCCAATAAAAAAAAATCCTAGACTAACAACTCCTAGCCCAACAACTCCTCATCCAACTCATCCTATAGATTAGGGAAAATTAGGAAACAAGACTGAATCATAAAATAGCAACCAAAAACTATCAGATTCAAGCTAACATTCCCTAATCCAATAATGGAGTACAAAATAAACACAGAAATCAAATGATAAAAGCAACCATATCTAAATTTCTATGCTAAACTTGGTTTTGAGCCTTTGCTCTTCTCCATTTTGCTCTAAATTGCTCTCAGATTTGCAACATGCAAGGGAGACAATTAGCCCAATGAGAATGATACAACAAAATCTTGAAGACTTTGATTGTGGTTTCTTTGAAATGAAGGTGAAAGCTTGCTTTTATAGAAGACTTGGATTTGAATGAAGGGTGAGGATTGAAAGTTGAATTGTGTTCAATGTGGATGGCTAAGATTAAAAGTAAGCCCCTTTCATTTAATGAAAGGTGGTGGAATGACAAGTGTGTGGATAAGAATAGAGTTGACCTAATTTAAATAATAAATTTATTTAAATTAGTTGGTAGTGTGACAAAGTATTAAATGAAAGTTGTAGTATTACACATAATTCAAATACAAACTTATTTAAATTATGAGAGAGGGACAAGTGTTGTAATGAGAATAAGGGTGAGGACTAATTTAAATATTTTATTAAAATTAGTTAGAAAATGGAAGAAAAATAGATAATGACTAATTAAATAATTAAAAATAATTATTTAATTATAGAAGAAAATAGAGCAAATAGATATGAATAAATAAATAAATAAATAAATAAATAATTTAATTGTAGATTAGAAAATAGGAAATGTGAATTAATTAAATAATTAAAGATTATTTAATTAATAGAGGAATGTGACATTAGGGAATAATTAGTGTAAAAATGTTGTTCACAAGCTTAGGACATTTTTTAGTGTCTACATTTTTCCCCTCTTTGATACAATGTCAATCTAGATGTTGTGTCAAAGAATAATTCAAAAAATTCTACTTTGGACTTGCCCTAGCATGCCTCGGACAAGGTGGGATAGCATGATGCCCCCTCGGGAAATTTGACAAATTTTTGAAAAATTCTAAAAAGAATTGGGAAATGTCTCGAAAAGTTATTTTGATAGGCGAAACTATATTGGCGATGAAAAACTAGGCCTGTAGGAGATTTACACATGAAAAACAGAAGCTGACGTAGCTAAATTAGGAGAGAAAGGGTCATCTTAGGTCAAAAAGGTTTATAAATAAGCCCTAGGGAGTAAAAATGGGTCATTTGTGCACATTGTCTTTAGAAGTCTTAGAAGTCTTAGAGCTCTGAGCTAGGAGTCTATCGTGGAGGAGTTTGCAGAGATGGCACTGATTCGAGTTGATCATCACCGTGGATATCAAGTCAGGACATATGGATGGCCAATAGGTGTAGGACCAATAGTGAATACTCAAACCCTATTTTGTAATTTTGTCAATTTTGGGTAGATTTTAGGGCTTGAAGAAGAGCAATAGATGTGGTGCAAGATTCTATACCGTAACTATCATCATGAGTGACATAGGTGTCACATCCTATGTTGGAACTAAAATTGTGTAATGCAATCATTTTCTTATGATGCAAGTGACAGTTTTTGTGATGCAATCGTCCTGGCCTACATGCAAGTGTAAAAGGTGACACAATGAAGTGTTTGTGTGATGCAAGTGTCATTTTGTGATGCAAGCATGGAATGTTGTGACATATTTGTAAAAATGTCATGCATCTGTCGATTTCTATGGCGCAAGCATCAAAGTATGATGCACTTGAATGACAATGTGACACAATTAATTGTTGGAAAAATCTACCTAGGGTTTTGACCAAATTTTGATAGAATCTGAGTCTGAATCTGAATTTGATAATATTTTACTGACATGACATGGTGTTTTGCGAATGCAGGTTAGATTTTCACTGATCTACACATGAGAGAGCTGACCATCCTACTACAAGCTGTGGGACCACCTGAGCTGGGAGGAGAGAGACACATTGCATGCTGTGGGGTTATATCATGTGACATTCATGCCCATAAGGAGGGCTAATCGAGGACTGTTGATAGCATTGGTAGAGCGATGGAACTCAGAGACTAGTTCTTTTCACTTGCTGACTGGGGAGGCCATCATGACACTTGAAGACGTCTTGTGTATTATACAACTTCCTATTCATAGGGATCGTGTTATATATGATCTAGAGCAGGGATTGGTTGCCATCCGATGGTGCTTTGAGACCAATAGTCTTCTAGAGCTGGGTATGGAGGATTACGAGATTCGATGGGACACCTTGGCAGATAGATATGACAGGTTGATTATAGTGATTTGCACTGTGATTGGTAGCATGGTGATTCCTGATTGGTGAGGCCATGGATTTCCTGTGGGGTGGGGTAAGATTCTTAAGGGGATGATGGATCAGGCTACCATGTATGCTTGGGGACCATGCTTTCTTGGAATTCTCTACTTTCAGTTGCACGATGTCACATATAGAGATGGTCAGTCAATCAGTTGTGGCACCACACTACTTATGGTTTGGACATGGGAGCATATTTGTATGTTTAGGCCTCCTACATATAGGGATCTAGCTGAGGAGCTGCCATATATTTATATCTATGGAGGGGCAGTTGTATAGGTGCAGATCGGTGATGTTGGCTTCTGGCAGCATGGGATCGATCACTTGGATGCTTTTATTTGGAGGCCCTATAAAGCTTGTAGACCCTAGGGTGAGGATGGAGACCACCTTCCATATTGTTGGTAGACTAGGTATTTGATTGGTCGCATCATTCAAACTCAGCACATAATTGAGCGACATTTACCAGAGTAGGTCTTAAGGCAGTTTAGTGAGAGGTAGGATGTTCCTGTCAAGATTTTAGAGTTCACTTGGTCAGCCCGAGAGGTTCATGACTGGGGGCTAGTGATCAGTGTTTAGGTGGCTATTCAAGAGATAATAGCCTTGTAGCTTGTGTAATGAGGAGCAACATCTAATGTGGCAGATGCGAGCACTCTATCTGAGTATAATTCATGGTGGGTGTGCAGCATAGGCCCACACCATTTTTGGATCTGGATGAGCCTGCACCTATGGAGAGACTAGGGAGAGGGCCGCAAGGTAGATTGCGAGATAGAGGCCCTAGGAGAGATGGAGGCCAGGGCAGTGATGGTGGTGACAGTAATGATGGTGATGATGGGGGGAGAAGAGATAGAGGGCGGGGGAGAGATGGAAGAGGCAAGGGTGGTTAGAGGTTGTCTCTGATTCGAGAGGAGGGTGATGCGGCTGTTGGCCAGATGGAGGCTGAGCTGGAGGAGATCCGAGTGGAGGAGGTAGAGAAGGACATAGCTAAGGAGGAGCTAAGAGTGGAGGGGATAGATGAGGAGATGGATGCCAAGGAGAGAGTCTGAGAGGAGGCTTTCTAGGACATCCCTATTAGGGAGGAAATTTTAGGAGAGGAGGAGGATGCTGAGGACAAAGGGGATGAATCCTAGGCACAAATCCAAGCATTACAAGCTCAAGTGCAGGGTTTATAGGGGCAGATAGCATAGCTCATAGCAGAGCGTGATCTTTCTATCATAAGAGAATAGAGGTCTGAGTTGCGAGCATAGACTTCATGGCTACTGTTAGTGGTCCTATAGTGGACTTAACATATGTATTGTATCAAGCAGGCTAGGAGTGACAGTACTACAGAAGTCTATACGAGGGTATTATAGCTGTAGCTTAGAGGGCATCTAGCTTTCAGAGCTGGAGCTAGAGAAGGACTCATTTGAGGAGGTCACAGAGTAGCGACGAGGTTTCTCAGCCTAGGAGGTCAACTCCTTACGACAGGTCATCTAGATCTAGAGCAGTAGGGTCAGAGCACAGGGGATCCCCTTCAAGTCATGCACCTTCTAGAGGTAGAGATAGCAGAGGTTAGGCCTATTTTTGTAGACATTATGTATTGTTTTGATCAAACCTGTGAGCTCCATTTTTTTACAATCATTTTGATATTGTACTATGACACATTTTTCTGTTACAAGTATGTGCCTAACTAGTGTTGTCATTGATATCAATATATCAGTGTTGTCATTGGTGTCAACTATGCTCTTGTTTTGATGCTTGTTTGTAATGAGTTAGATGTTTTATATTCACCTATATAAGTGTTGGAGATCCTGATATTGAGGATATTGAGAAAAATTGCTCCTCCGATAGAAATAATATCTTGCGGAGTATCTTTGTCTACAAAAGAACAGTCCAACAGATTGCTCCACATTTCTTGTAGAATGAATATCTTTAATATGCAGATTGGAAGTTATTTAGATACATGTCTGAAGAAGCTATGTTCCAAGTTTGAGCCTCCGATATGAAGATCTGAGTTAGTTATGTTCACCAGAGTGAAAATTGCTTTTTCTGTATATTTGGTGGTGACAGGGAGAATGTATTATGCTCCGCATTCCTCCGCAATTAAGCATTTCAGTGTGCGGTTCTGGAATCAAGTTGGTAATTATGATAAGTGCCTTCAACTCCAATGGTTTGTGATTTGGTGGTCCATAAGCAATCTTTTCTTTATGATAGTGGATGATAGTGTTGTTTAAATGCTCTGGTTTGAAGAATCCTTTTAACAAATTGGTTAGAGGTTGTGCGGATGTTCTTGCAATTACAATGTGCTTGTAGATGTCTCTTGATCATGTTCCTACCTTTGAATTGGTTTGCAAAGAGAAATTCAGATCATGGATGAAGATTGTTCTTAGAAGACTTAGTGTTAACACCAGTCTTGGCCGACTTGGTTGTTTTCATTACTTGTGGAGATACATCAAAGTTTTTGGAAGTGTGTTGTGGCATGGAAGATTGCATTTGAGTCCTAGCTAAGGTATAACATGATCTGCATACATCTTTTCCTTAGCTAGTTTTGTTTAGGTCCAGACCTATTTCTATATATGATTGTAATGCCAACCTTAGAGATTGTTCCAATGGTTGATGAATGTAATGCCGACCTTGATGTACATTCCAAGGTTGAAGAATTGTATAAAAGCATGTAATGTGGTTGCAAAAAAGTGTGTGTATGTGAAATGGAAAGATAGTGCGAAGGTGTAAGAAGAATGGAGCAGAGGTGTTATATTGTGCTTCAATGGAACTGTACTTAGGCATGAAGTAGATGCTATCAAATTAGTTCACAAATCTTTGGTAGTGAGCCACCCCTTGGCAGTGAGCCTCTAATTTTTGGTATTGCTATAACTCATTTATTTCTATGGGCTAACACCCACCATGGTTTTTCCCTTATAGGGTTTTCCACGTAAAAATTGTGGTGTCTTATGTGTTACTGTGTTGAGCTTCTTGTTTCATTCTTTCATGATTAATCTTAATAATAGTGATTAAGAATTTAATGTGTTGATGTTCATAAATGGTTAAAGTTTTGTGACAACTAATAACCCCCCCTCTTAGTTGTCCTATACATTTCAACAATTGGTATCAGAGCAAGGTTCCTCTGAGGTAAGCTTAATAGCTTGAGGTAGATCCACTATGTCTTACAAGATGGAGGCTTCGTAGTTTAATGGAATGGATTATGTGACCTAGAAGATACACATGAAAATCCATCTGCTTTGTATTGGTTATAAAGTATTGAAAGCGAGAGAGACTATATATACCATGCCTCAGAATGGTCTGACAACTGAAGATGAAATCAAAGAATATGAATTAAATATAAAAGCTACATATGCTCTGTTAAGTGCATTGACTGACATTGACTTGATAAAGGTCATGGATTATGAATCTGCTCATGAAGTCTGAGAAAAGATGGAAAATCTGTATGAAGGAGATTAATCCATCAAGAGTGCCAAATTACGTGGACTAAAAGATAAATATGAAGGTTTAAAGATGGGCAAAGATGAAAACATAACATCCTACATGCAAAAGGTTGATGAACTTGTCACTGGAATCAAAGGTATGGGAGGAACTATTGATGAAACTAAAGTTGTAATGAAAATTCTTAGGTCATTACCTAAATCCTATGCTCACAAGGTAGCTACAATTGAAGAAATAATAATTGTGAAAAAGATTACTAAGGATCAGTTGCTTGGAACTCTTACTGCTTTTGAAATGAGAGAGTTTGGTGATGCCCTACCCAAAATAGAGACTGCTTTCAAATCTAGTACTTCATAGAAAATCTCCAGAGCAGAGAAATACAAGGTGGAACTTGATGATGAGCTTGATGAAATTGAAGCCAACTTTGTTGACAGACTGTAAAGAGGTTCTGGTAAGTTCAAAGGTAAATTACATGTCAAATGTTTTACATGTGGTAAGGTTGGTCATTATGCTTCTAGGTGTTTGGAGAGAATTGAAAGGAATAGAAAAAGATTTGAAAACAGACCTAGGATCCCAAAGAAATGCTATTACATTAGAGATCTTGATGATGAAGGTGTGACAGATGATGAATCTGATGATGCTAGTACTAGTGCAAATGAATCCTTATTTATTGCTATTAAAGAAGAACCCGTGTCTACTAATCTTGCTAGCTGTGTGAAGGAAGCAAAACTAGTGGAAGAAAGTGCTTTGGCTGTTCAGGTTAAGAAAGATAAGGATGAATGGGTTATTGATAGTGGATACTCACATCACACGACTAGTGACAAAAGTAAGTTTATAAGTTTGGAAAAATATGATGGTGGACTAGTTAGGTTTGGAGATGATACAACTGGTAAGATTTGTGGAAAAGGATCTATTTCTTTTGATGGAAAGCACAATACTGACGATGTTCTGTATGTGAAGGGTTTAAAGCACAATCTTTTGAGTGTTGGTCAAATGTGTAACAAAGGTTATGAACTAAGATTCAAATACAATGGATGCAAGATCATGGAAAGCTCCAGAACTATGATTGCTACTGGTAAAAAGACCAGAGGTAATGTTTATCATTTGAAATGAACTAATAATTATTGTTTATTGGCTCAGACTAATGAGAGTTGGCTGTGGCATAGAAGGATTTGTCATATAAATTTTGACAACTTGGTAAAGATAAGTTTTGTTTAGGCTATAAGAGATCTACCTAAGCTTGTGAAGCCTGCTAACACCATTTGCAAAGAATGTCAATTTGGGAAACAAACAAGAACAAGTTTCAAAAGAAAAGAACAATTCTCTACTGGATTGTTGGAGCTAGTTTATATAGATATATGTGGTCCCACAAGAACAAGAAGTCTACAAGGAGATAGGTATTTTATGTTGCTTATTGATGATTACTCCAGGATGATTTGGGTCACTTTTCTAAAAGATAAATCAAAAACCCTAGACAAGTTGAGGATCAAATGCTTGAGGTCTAATAGAGGAGGTGAGTTCACATCAAATGAATTCAATACTTTCTGTGAAGAATAAGGGATAAAAAGACAATTATTTGTACCTAGAACTCCTTAGTAGAATGGAGTTGTTGAAAGGAAAAACAAGACAGTTCAAGAGGCTACTAGGACTATGTTGATGGAAGCCAACCTACCAAAAATGTACTGGAGAGAAGACATACATACTGCTATGTACATCCTAAACAGAGTTCAAGTTAAAGGTAACAGTACTAAAACTCCTTATGAGTTGTGGTATGGAAGAGCTCCCACAGTGAGATATTTCAAAATTTTTGGTAGCAAATGTTATATCAGAAGAGAAGAAGATCTAGGCAAGTTTGATACTAAAAAATCTTCCTTGGATACTCTACCAAGAGTAAGGCCTACCGGTGCTACAATAAGAGATTGAAGAAGATCATTGAGAGTGCTAATGTGAAGGTTGTTGAAAACAAGGAAAGAATATCAGATCTAAGTGGTTATGAATCAGATCAACTTGTTGCTATAACAAATGAAGAAAAAGTTAAACAAGAAGATAGTCAAGATGGAGAAGAAAAGGCTCTAGAAAGTGCTACTAAGACTCCCAGGTATGTAAGAATTAATCATTTTGAAGATCAGATTATAAGGGACAAAAGAAAAGGGGTATTGACAAGGAAAAGAGCTGCTAAAGAACAAGTGAATTATTGTTTACTTTCAAAAGTTGAACCTAAAACTGTGAATGAAGCTTGTAATGATGAAAATTGGGTAAAAGATATGGAAGAGGAGCTGATGCAGATAGAAAAGAATCAAACTTGGAAACTGGTTCCTAGACCTGCTAATAAGAATGTGATTGGCACCAAATGGGTTTTCAGAAATAAGATGAATGAAAATGGAGAAGTAGTAAGGAACAAAGCAAGATTGGTATGCAAAGGATACTCTCAAGTTGAAGGAATAGATTTTGAGGACACCTATGCTCCTGTGGCAAGAATTGAAGCAATTAGAATGTTTTTGACATTTGTAACATTTGACTTCAAAGTGTATCAGATGGATGTTAAGTCTACAATCTTGAATGGTGAGTTGGAAGAAGAGGTCTACATTGAGCAACCGGAAGGATGTCAATTATCAAAACAGGGTGATATGGTGTGCAGATTAAAGAAAGCCTTGTATGGATTGAAGAAAACCCCCAGAGCCTGGTATGCAAGGCTAGACAAGTATTTATTGCAATTAGGATTCAGTAAAGGTACTGCTGACAGCAATTTGTATTTTAAAATCAATGATAATCAGATCCTGATTGTTGTAGTCTTTGTTGATGACATTATCTTTGGAGGAAAAGAAGGTATGTGCATGAAGTTTGTAGGTGAAATGTGTGTGTAGGAAAAATTAAGAGATTGAATGATAAGATCACAAAAGTAATGATAATAACAACTCAATTACCCATAACATCAAAAGATCTATCTAAGCAATAACCAAATCAATAAATAAATCAAATTACGAACAAAGAAGCTATCACCTAAATTGTTTAGATCTCTTAGTCGAATGTAGATTGCTCTTCAAATTGCGAAACCATGTTTGTAACAAGAAGATGTATATTGTGTTTGTGCTCAAAAGATAGAAGTGTGTTCAACGATGTGATGTATGTTCAATGCGCTGTAAAGGATGCCTAAGAATAAGTGATTGAAGAGTGCTCAATAGCTAAATGATCGAAGAGATCAAAACGCTGAATGATCGAAGAGGGTTTGTTATGGAGATGAGGCGGGTTTATATAGATTTCAATAAAGATCAATCAACAGTCCAAAAAATTCAATAGAATCAATAGATGAGATAAATCTAAAATTCATGATGAATGTGCACCTGACATGTGTCACACAAAAAGATATTTTTGTTTGAGTTAATTACTTTTTGATAAAGATGGGATTTGATTTCATAAATTAGAATATTTTTTTTTTCTAATTTAAGAGTTGGTGATAAAAACAAGATTGATTAAGTTAATTAACTCAACTTGTAATTTATTTTTTGCATAATTTGAGATAAATTAAATAATAAATTATTTAATTTTGTGTGCATGATGAACACGATTTATTTTTAGAGGAATTGGAAGATTTTTGAGGAAATTAAATAAATAAATTTATTTGATTGTTTGTGAATGATTAGAGGAATAAATAAAATATTTGATTATATTTTATTTTTAGAGATTGAGACAATTTAAATAAATTTGAATGATTTATTTAAATTTACAAGAACAATTGATTTAATTAAATAATTAAAAATTATTTAATTGTAGATAAGAGGATTTTAAAAGATAAATTAATTAAATAATTTATTTATTTAATTGATGTGGATTTGAATTTTGAAAGAAGATAATGATTTAATTAAATAATCAAAATTATTTAATTTTGGAAGAATAAAGTTGATTTTGATTTAATTAATTATATAGATAGAATTTATTCAATTAATGTTGAATTTAGGAGATTTGGAAGAATTTGATGACTTTGATGAAATTAATTAAATAATTAGTTTATTTAATTAATGTTAAATGCAGGTGATTAGACAAAAATGCAAGTGATGCGAAGACATGGTCATTATAGGGTGTCTACATTTTGCCCATCTTTGATGCAAAGCAGTTTACAACGTTGCTTCAGAGAAAAATGATTATTGAAGACATGATACAATTTTGATGCCTCAGTGTAGCTAGCATAGGATGCCCCCTCAAGAGGAAAGACAATGAAGTGGTAGAAGGACTGGGTTGACACTCGACTAGAAGATTGTGTTTGAGATAGACGAGGTTGGATAGAAGAAGGTTGAGATAGAAGAGAATATGATAGAAAAGACTGTTGATCAATCTTGGCTTGAAAGACTATATAATGACATGGATAAATGGATGGGTAAATGGATGAGCTTGTTGCAACGATTTCACAAATGTTTATAAAGAGCAATCCTTAGTTTGATATAGCACATGGATAGTTTGCCACCAAGGTATAAATGACCAAGGTGTTGTGATATCCGAGTGCATGGACGTTGACTCTGCAAGCAAGCAGTTTGAACTTAGATCTCTTAGACATAATATAACCTTGTTGGATATGTGAATGAGCCACAGTCTTGAACATAAATAAACTTCAATACATAAATGCAAGAAGTATATTAATATGTAAGATGCTAGGTTGTAACACTCACACAAGATAAATATGCTGCTAAGAAAGATACTAAAGATCATTCCTCAAACACGGCACACAAAAGCAATGACTATGCCCCCAATCTGCACTGCATCGTAACATACCAAGATATAGATAAATCAAGGTAGTCTTGAATAAGTAATGAGAAAGGGACAAAAAGATAAACCAAAAAGCATATTGACTAACTTACAAAGTAAACATACAGTCAACTTATTCTCTTGCCAAAGAGGTTGCTTAGGATAGATTGGATTGGTTCGGATAGATAATAGCCTTATCGTAGGAATGATGTGTCCATTAAAGGGTGTTATCTATTGAAAGGATAATGTCTGGTTTTAGGAAATGCAACATGTCGTATAAGATGCCTAGTCTAGTTTCAATCATGGAACATCCTGTATAAGACAAGTGTGTTGATTTGTTGCTTGGTTGAGATTGATTTAGCTAATGTTGGCAATCGATATGTAGGATAGTATATGGCTCTGTAAGTAGGTTTCTTTGCTTCAGGTTTGTTAAGGACTTTTGCTTTGCAAGGATGTGTTTGTTTGTTGTTTTGCTGCTTGAGTTAGTCAAGTTGAGGTGAATGGATTTTGATAAATGAAAGACTAGAAAGATGACATGTCAATGGATTAAAATGGGTGAAGAATGATGAATCGTATGTGCCTGAGTACTAAATACTTCCTTTATATGCCAGATTGCCTACATACCATGTATCCACGGGATCAAGGCACATTACGATGAAAGATGAAAATGATAATATGTAGTTCTAGGTAGAGTGATGAGTGGGTCAATGTGTTTGAGCTTGGGTAGGTGAAATGATGATATCTTATGTACCTGAGTACTGGAAACTTCCTTTGTATGCCAAACTGCCTACATACCCATATCCATGGGATCAAGGTACCTTAAGATTGAAATGAGATGATATGTAGTTCTGACTTGTGTTTGATGATGTAGGATAGTGTTGTCATTGTGGGGAACTATATATCCCTAGATCAACACAAGGATGAAGGTGTCTAGTTTCAGAAATGAAACATCTCGTATAAGACGTCTGGTCTAGTTTCAAGAGTGTGACAATCTGTATAAGACAGTTGATTATTTGATTGGTTTGGTTCGGTGTGTTTGTGTTGTCATGTATTTGTTTTTGTTCTTGTTTGTGCTTTTCTTTGAAGGATGAAGTGTTTGAAGTGTTTATGTTTTTGAAGTGTTGGAAGTTATTGAAGTATTTGTGTTTATGTGAACCATGAAACAAGGATCCATTTCTAGACCTAGGAGAAGGAAAGGGTTGCCCCCATGCAGGTAGCAATGTTACAATGGATAACTGACATAGGATAACTGATGATGGAGAAGACATAGAAAGTTTGACATAGGACAAGACAGTGATAACTATTGACATAGATCAAGACGTCGGATGACGACGATGGACATTGACAAATTTCCAAGCTATTCTAGATAGAGAGATGGAAATGGAAACAAGGTCAATGGTTTTATTATGGATGGATAGATGAAGTTTGTTGTGAAATGGACATGGAATGAACAAGATGTGATAGATGATGGATGTTGACTCTACACATAGTGCTTGTTTGCCAAGTTTTCACTATGGTACATATCTAAGGCACCTGTTTACTAGGTTTTCACTAGAGGATGGATTATTTGTGTTGTTTTTTTTTTAATACTCTGAGGATCAGGCATAGAACTTCTTGAGATGAACACTGTTGAGTGGCTCATCTAGAGGAATGTCTTCAGGTGTAGCTAAAGTATAAGCTCCTGATCCATATGTTGTTGTGACAATAAAGGGCCCTAACCAATTAGGCTCAAACTTGCCCTTCTTTTCTCGATCTGCTTGATTTCTCTGATTTTCTTTTAAGACAAGATCACCAACTTGAAACCATCTTTCTTTAATATTCTTGTTATAATTATGTCGGAGGTGGTTTTGATAGACATGGAGATGATTAAGCGCTGCAAGGCACCTCTCATCTAGTAGTTCTAGCTCAGCTAATCTGGAAGTGCGATACTCCTTTCCATCAATCAGGTGCTACATGGATACTCTGAGGGATGGGATCGCGACCTCTATAGGTAGAATGGCTTCAGAGCCATAGACCAAGGCATAGTGTGTGGCACCAGTTGGTGTTCTAATACTAGTGTGGTAGGGCCATAGGGCAGGATTGAGTTGCAAGTGCCAATCACGACTAGCTTTATTGACTGTTTTCTTAAGGATTTTGAGAATGGTTTTGTTGGAAGCCTTAGCTTGGCCGTTACTTTGCAGATAGTAGGGAGTGGAGAAGCGATTCTGGATATTGTATTAGGTGCACAAGGCACATACATCTTGATTCTTGAATGGTCTTCCATTATTAGTGACAATGGCTTGGGGGATACCATACTGACAAATGAGATAGTCATGGGAATGGCTTCGACCCACTTCGTAAAGTACTCAGTGGTGGTAATGATGAATTTGTGGCCATTGGATGAGGATGGGTGGATTTGTCCTATGAGGTCAAGACCCCATTGTGAAAAAGGCCATGGAGTTGTCACAGGTTATAATTCATGAGCTAGTACGTGAATCAAATCTCCATGGTGCTAGCATTGTAGACACTTCTTAGCAAACTATAAAGCATCTTGCTCTATTGTAGGCCAGTAATAACCTATTCTGAGTATCTTCTTAGAGAGGTTAGGACCAGTAGAATGTGCACCATAGACACCCTCATGTATGTCTCGTAAGGTAGCTTCGACTTCTTCCACGTTAAGACATCGTAAGAGGATACCATCGAGACTTTGGTGATATAGTGTATCACCCAGAATAGTGTAACAGGAGGATCGACAGATAAAGGTTTTGCATTGGGTGGCAGATAGCTCGAAGGGAAAGGTACTGTGTTTAAGGTATTCATAGATATCTTCGTACCATGGGGAATTGGGATCAACACGTTCGCAGATGATTTCAATAGTTGGAACATCAACAGTTGGTATCAACAATTGTTTGATCAAGAATTCACATTTCTGTGTGTTTGCTGGCATGTCTATAAGTGACCCCACATAAGCCATAGAATCTGCAGCTTTGTTATGCTCTCTTGGAATTTGCTCAAAAGTGATGCTAGAAAATTGTGGTTTGTAGGCATCCACTAATTTTCTTGTAGGGGACCAACTTTTCATCTTTTGTTTGGTACTCATCAGTGACTTGTTGAATGACTAGTTGTGAGTCTCCATATACCTATAGTTCTTTGATGTCCCATTGAACTGCTATGTTGAGACCTATGAGGAGTGCTTCATACTCGACTATGTTGTCAGTGCAAGGAAATGCAAGCCGATATGACTTTTGGATATAGTCATTTTGTGGTGTGATAAAAAGGATGCCGCCCCTTGAACCATGTTGTGTATAAGAACCATCAAAATACAACTTCCACATTACTGAGGTAGAAAGAGTGAAGAGATTCTCATCTAGAAAGTCAGAGACCATAGGATGTACATCTGTCATGGGTGCTTCTGCTAGTTGATCTATTAGGGCTTGTCCCTTGATTAATTTATGATCCACATGCTCAATGTCAAACTCACTAAGGATCATGACCCATTTAGCTAGTCTGCCTATGAGAGCTGCTTTTGCTAGTAGATACTTTAATGGATCAATTTTTGCTATGTGATTAGTGTGTTGGTTTAGCATGTAATGCCACAACTTTTGGGAAGCGAACACTACGGCTAAACAAGCTCTTTCCATAGGTGAATAATTGAGTTCATAACCCACCAAGGTTCTACTGATATAATAGATTGCATGCTCTTTTCCTAACTCATCATGTTGTGCTAGAAGAGCCCCTAGGGCTGCAGTTGTAGTTGAGATGTACAAGATCAAAGGCCTATCGGCGACTGGTGGTACCAAGACAGGAGGTGTAGCTAGATATTCTTTGAGCTGATCAAATTTTGCTTGACACTTATCATCCCATTGAAATGAGACATCCTTTCAGAGAAAGTGTTGAAATGGTTGACATTTATCTACTAGTTATGAGATGAAACGCCTAATAGACTATAACCTTCCTTGAAGGCTCCTTAGTGCTTTCAGATTCTTTGGTGGAGATATTTCTACTATAGCCTTGACTTTTGCTAGATCTACTTCAATGCCTTTGCGAGATATAATGTATCCCAACAGTTTTCTTGAGGTTACCCCGAAGACACACTTCTTTGGATTGATTCTTACTTGATATTTTTTGAGTTTGTCAAAGATTTGTCCTAGAACCTATATGTGATCTACCCTAGAAGATTTTGCTAGTATATCATCAACATAGTCCTCCATGATGTGATGAAAGAGATCATGGAATATAACTATCATTGCTCTTTGATAGGTTGCCCCTGCATTTTTAAGACCAAATGGCATGACGCACCAACAATAGGTACCACAAGGGCAAGTAAAAGTTGTTTTATGTTGATCTTCTTCTGCTATCATTATCTGATTATAGCCAGAGAATCCATCCATTCGAGAAAGCATTTCATGACCAGCAGTAAAGTCTACTATGAGGTCAATATTTGGTAGTGGGAAGTCATCTTTGGGACATGCTTTGTTAAGATCTCTGAAGTCATAACACATGCAGATGCCCCCATTGGGTTTAGCCATAGTACAATGTTTGAGACCCATTCTGGATAATTAATAGGCTTGATAAACTTTGCATCTAACAGTTTTTGTATTTCCACTTTCACCAAGAGAGCAATCTGTTGATGCATTTTCCTTATCTTTTGCTTGATTGGTTTAGCTTTTGGATCAACCGTGAGATAGTGAACTACTAATGAAGGGTCTAGCCCTGGCATATCAGCATAGGTCCACACAAAGTTGATGGTTCTTTGTAAGAAGAAGTTGGTAAGATTCATGTTCTCTTGTTCTGATAATGATGCTACAAGGAATGTTGTCTTTGGATTTTTCTCTATGCCGAGGTTTATTTCTATAGAATCTTCCACTAGGAGAGTTGATTTCTCTTGATACTTAGATGGTAGGGGAAGGTCAAATCCTCCATCCTCAGGTGCCACAGTTGGGTTTTCACCTTTGGATACATCCTTTATTTTTATTATTTTCTAATTAGGAGGTGCCACAGTGTGGTTTTCACCTAGAGATCTTTCTTTTTTTTTGCGATTGAAGGATTTGGCATTCTCACCAAAATAAGCAGTTTTCTCTAGTTCCATTACAAAACCAGCTTTTTGATTGTCAAGAGGGATACCATCCTGTAGTCCCATGAACTTGGCAATAGCTTTGTCATTCTGAAATACATCTAGAATGAGGGCCCCTTGTTGGTCCCAATCGATAAATTCGGGGTAGACAAGTGTTACAATCTGGGTGTTGTTGGTGGATGTTAAGGATACAGATGATAGCATAAATATGGAGGATTCAATGAATAGGTAAGTCATATGGAGGTAAGAGTCATCAATGATATCCTCATTAGATGTCGAATCGGTAGGAAAAGTTTGTGCCACCTTATCGAGAATACCCTCGATGTCCAAGGCACGTGGTACCTTCCTACCAAATGTAATGCCCCACCATGCAACCCTAGAGAAAAGTTAACTAAGCAACATAAAAGGTGCAAATCTTTTTTTTATTATTATTTAGAGAATTAACGGTACAAATTATAACATGGTCTGTTACAACAAGTTAACTAACATCTCTAGGGGCAACATGACTGCATTATTGAAAACAATATTCCTCCATGCACAAAGCACATTGAATTTAATCACATGACTACATTACAAATTTCTACATGATCTCACCCACAACCATGGTTGTTCTAAGTCCAAACGCACCAAAAGAAGACACACATCCACACAATAATGAACTCAACAGGATGATAGGATATCAAATTACATAATTTATCTTAGTAAACCAACGTTCATCAAAATGAAATGTAAAATGCAACGTTACAATAAGCTTATACACATTTTACACTTTTACCAATACCATCGGATAGTCATCAGTTCGCCAAGTGGGAAAGTACCTCCTTAGCTCCAAAAACCTACATGGATATAGATCTCATCTGCACATCTACTTGAAATATTAGTCCGTTATAATTACAAATATCAATTGTATGAAATGACTCGCCTAAGGCCCTAAGGGGCTGACCTAGTGTCTCAGGGGCTCATATTGGCCTTGCCTACGTACACATAGCGCAGAGACTTCGTAGTTTGAGACACTGACCTTGCAACCAAGATGGTACCCAAGTAAATCTAAACCTCTAAGGTGATATCCACATCTTCTCAAACATAGATACAGTAGACTATAATCAGCAAAACCTTGATCCAATATTATAATCCTAATCAAAGGTTCAAATTCATAATTATACCTCATGTTAGAAAGAGACATAAAATAGATCTGACTACTACATTTCAAAATCATAAGAATCCCATCTTCATTATAATTTATAATCCTTATAAAACATTGAAACGTCTTGACCATATTTGTAAGCACAAGATATTCCTAGCAATTCAAATATTCTAGTAAGAATAATGAGACAACGATTATTAATCATCCAGGCACCATTCAATTTACACTAGTGATTAAAGTTCATACCTTTAAACATGAGAATACAACCATCCCAATTTTATATCCTAGTTAACACTATCTTGAGTTCTATTACAAAGGATACGACTATAAAATTCCAAACGAATTCTCATTTGAACAACTAAATTTTGAATAAATCAATACCACTAGGAATGATATTTACATAAACCAAGACTTAAACCACTACATCACTACCTTACTTTTAATTAGAAAACCCCTAATGTATGTCATGACCTACCAACTATTCCGTTACATAAAACTAAGTCAAACAAGCTGCTAACCATTATTTATCAAGAGTAGCAATCACAATACTTCATGATATAAAATAGACAAATAAAGAATAATATTGGATATGAGTAAATCTTCTAAATGTGATCAACTTCCGGTAGGGTAATCAATATATTCTCAAGATGGACAAAATTATATCTCCAACATAATAAAATCAATGAACCATCATTAAATTGACTTCTTTCATTATACCATTCTTACACAATTAAATGGAGTTACTTAAGATAACTCATAAACTTAAGAAGGTCATTAAAGGAATTAAATTTTTGTAAAAGAAAATTGAAATTTGAAAGTAAATAATTAAATGAATTATGGGTTAAATAAATGGAAAACATAAAACATTTAACAATGACAACACACTATTCAGCAGTAAAAGAAAATTCATATCTTTCTTGTTTCTAAATGAAATTTGGCAAACAATAATGCATTAAAAAGCTAAATTATAGAAGAATAAAACCCAAAAGGGGTTTGAAGAGGTTGTTATTTATGCAAAATCTGTTCACATGGGAAATCAGACCAAAAAAACACTTCAAAACATGGGGGAATATCTAAATTTATTGCTGTGACTCAACCAAAACATCTAACTTGTTATTGCCAATATACTATAAGTTAATTTATCTTTTCTAAACATTTAACAATCCTTTTTGTTGAAAGAATTACTTATTCAATATTTTGACGGCTCAAATAACAACTTAAGGAATAGCAACATAAATCAACTCATACTCGGTGGATATCAGACTTAGAATATGTTAGACTTTGGTGAATCAGGAATGGAATATCTATCCTAAGTAAAAATCAACCCTTGTTCAACCTCCAACCTACTTGGGACATTTGTATTTTCTATCTAGTATTTCTTGAAGTTAGAACTTGAACTTACAACACTTGTTGTGGTAGTCTTTACCTAAAGAGTAACAAATTCACAAGTAATTAGCTATATGAATGAATCCGATTGGTTTTTGTTTTCTACCAAAATATGGATTGGTTGATCTTGTTCCTTTTTTCAAGTCATCTTCTCTACTTATGTTATTCTAAACTCTTTGCTTACTTACAAGATGTACAGGTGATCTGGATCCCTGGGGAAATCCAAGGGGCAACACACTATAATTATAGAATAGGGCATTACAATAAGTAAATAAGTAAATAAATAAATAAAATGACATGGCCCTAATTCCATTGACCATATGGCCGTAAACAATAGAATGTGATATCCAATTCTATGTAGATATGCAGAACACAGAAATTAGATAAGGATTCAATACATCATGAACAAATGTATATGTTACTATATGCTGCTACAGCACCCCACTTGCCATCCAAAATAAGTTATAATGATATACATTTAAGATGCCTGTTCAGTACAAGTTAAATACACCATTATGGTTTATAGGAATCACAGTAGGTCTTCAGGGGCAGTTTTATGCGGTGCAAAAAAAATCAATGCAAGGTGCAGAGACAATAAAGCAGCCCATGCATTGTGTGTGCTTTGTGTTCATTGCATGCAAAACCTACTCATGCGACAGATGCCATCACATTTACATTTGGCTAGTAATTGCATGCCCTCCCCTGTCAATTGACAGCAGTTTTGCAGATTCAATGGGAGGATGGAGAAATGCTACTGATGGAAACAGCTTGAAAGAAGACTGATTTTGGGTTTTAATTTTTCCTAATCAATGTTCTGATAAAAGCTGTATTAGAGAAGAATGATTTTGGATTTTAATTTTTCCAGTCACTGGGCTTTGTCAGGCCTACATCATTTCTATTTATAGAGTGCATGAATATAAGGATATTTGTTGAAGTTTTTAGTATATTATATTTTTATTTATTGGTTATGTAAAGAATTTTAGGACGTACTCTCAACCTTGTAGTTATCAGAAGGAAAAATTGTTTAAGCCTCATTGTAAATGTTATATTCAGTGCTATAGATTTCTATTTGGTGTTTGGATTTCACTGTTATTTGGTTTTCAGAGAATGAAGGTAAATACAAGAATTAGTTTGGTGCCTAGGAAGAAAAAATTAATCAGCTTGTGAAAATTGTTTAATCAGGCTGGCTACTATAGAGAAAATACTTCTATCCACTCAGGGTTGGGATTCTATATTACAAAAATTTAGAGAAATCGCATATTCCTGCTTTTATCATTGATTATCCTGTGAAATCCCTAGGTTCGCTGATGCATTTCATTTGTACATTGCCTGCAAGCCCTAAATTATGTTCGCCTTACAAGGACTGTCCATATTTAGTTGTCTTTTGGATGAGAATTTCTCTACTCTTAGATTTTGTGATTGGTGGATTTATAACTGATGATGATTGTTTGTAGGTACATGCAAATGCTTTCATTTGTATATATTCATTAGCCTAAATGGGTTTCATTATGTGGGAGCTCTTGAGAGTCAACAAAAATTAACCTACTTGAAATAGAAGGCTTGATTTTCAAATAGGAATTTCTTTGGTAAAAAAATGCAACATTATCCTATTTGTATATATTCATTAGCCTAAATGGGTTTCATTGTGTGGGAGCTCTTGAGAGTAAACAGAAGCTAACCTACTTGAAATAGAAGGCTTGATTTTCAAATAGGCATTTCTTTGGTAAAAAAAAATGCAGCACTATCTTGTAGGAACTCTTGCTCTAATTAATATTTTGTTGATGCAAAAACTCTAGCCATTACCCAGCTTGTAAAAGCATTCACCAATTATAAATTATAAGCATTGTAAAAAGCTTCTAAGCAAAAGAAGCGAAGGAACTTTTAATATTTGGGTGAATAGTAAACCTCAAATGAATCTTATTGGCACTCAACCCAGCACCATTCTAATGTACGATATATTTTCTACAATGTAAAACTTAAATAGGAAATTTGTTTTATAATCATAGAAAATTTCATGGAGAACAAGTTGTCTGTGTTAACAGCACAGTTAATTTTTGGATTACTGATGTGAGAGCATCTCCTCAAGATTGTTGCTCACACACAGGAATATGATGTACCCATTCCTATACATTGAGAAAATACTTTCCAAAGAAGGTGAGAGCATATGTTTCACATAAGTTTAACTCTGGTTGGAAAATGGTGTAGATCCAAGTCAATAGGGGCCATTCCAAGCAGATTAGAGCAAATAACCCTAAAACTTGAGTCTCATATCTGCCAATACCTAAACAAAGGATGATGAATAAAATGGATATGTTGAGAAAGCTTAAGAAACTATCCAGCAAATGCAATCAGTAAGCATGAAGCCAAATAGCTTGTGATAGGTAGAGCTACGGATATAGTTACCATTTACAATTTCATTGCAGAAGCAAAACATGAAAGAGAATTCCCAAAAACAAAATCGTAGAGAAACTTCAATAAGTGACTTACCTCTTCCCCTCTAAAATGTGCTGCATCCATCATGAAAAATGGGGCAAAATGCACCCCTCTCCTCTCCATTCGCAATCCCTTCCCTCTTTCATGAAATCCCCCCCGGAATCTAATTTTTCTGACTTACCATTTCACAGACAGAGATTTTTTGTGCTTAAAACACATGAAATTTAGCTTAGTATGGGATTGCAATATTCACCACGGAAGCACCTTCTTTCCCGTGAGCTCCATTAGGATATAAAAAAATAATCGCCATTCATTCTTTTCTCTATATTCCTCATCTGTCATATCCCACTTTTTCCTAAACAAGGATAGGCAATTGAATATGACAAAAGAAACCCAACAAGAACATTGTTCGATTAAATATAGATACTCTAGTACTATGTACTAATAAGGAAACAATAAATTAAATCTTAAAATCTTGTGATGGGCTGCCATGTGATTAATAGTTCAGAAAAGATTCCATTGTCATATTCGTTGGCTACCAAGTTTTGTTTGCCACTCAACACCTCAAATAATAATAGAAATATATTTATTTATTAACTTAACTACTATTATATCTACACATTCAATGAACTAAATTTATATAAAAGCATTTATATTTATTTAATTATTAGAAATGTCTTTATGACTAATAACATTATTTAATGCCATGATTAACTAAAACATCCAATAAACAATCCAAACTACATAACCAAATGCCAAACTTACCTGACACATCCAGAGTGAAAGTGGAGGGGCACTACACCAAATCCTAACCCCTTCTTGTCTAGTTTCTTCTTCACAATAATGGGTTCCATTGTTCCTTGATTCTATTTTCCAAGGCCACCTTTTCCTTTATAGCCCATGTTTTTGACTATCCTTAAGCCATTTCCATATTGCTTAATTGGTATTGTGACTGGTTCTTTCTCCTTGTAGAGCCAAGAAGAGATGTCTTTAATAGTTTCCTCTACCAATAATTTTCCCTCTTGGAATTGAGTTAGGGATGCTGGGGGAGGAATAGTTGCTTTCTTAGTTGCTTTGGCTATGGGTGGTTGGCCATAGGATTTAGGATATAGGGGCATCCTCCCTACACAACAAGATTTTGAGATATCATATTCTCCAAAGCCTATATCATGGATGTGAGCTTTGATTTCAGGAATAGGATGAGGAGTAGTTTCACTTGCAGAGGATTTTGTCAGAGTTTCAGAATCGACATATAATGGGGATTCATGGGCTTTGTCATTATTGGGCACTTAGTTGCAATTCTTATAACTGCCTTGCAAGACACTGCAGAATTCGAAGGGATTAGGATCTCCAGGGATAGTTATCTCTGTACCATTAAATGGGAACTTGAGAGACTGATGGTATGTGGAGGGAACAAATTTAATGGCATGGATCCATGGGCCTCCTAAGATAATGTTGTAAGGTAGCTCAATGTCCAAGACTTGGCATCTAGTTTCAAGCATGACAGGGCCTACCTGTATAGGCAAGTGGATAATACCTTCTGACCAGTGTTCAACATCATCATACCCATTGATTTTAATACTTTGATCAATGTTGACATGATCGTTAGAGTATCCCAATTGTTTGAGTAACTTTAGAGAATAGATGTTGAGACCAGCACCACCATCTATGAGTATGCGTTTGATCTTACATTATGGATGAAGACTTCAATGTGGAGGGCATCGTTGTGACAAGGATCATGAGATGGGAGGTCTCTTTTAGAAAAGACCACATTATAGGGTGAGGCAATGTTACCTATAATATCTTGGAAATCTATGACCGCTATGTCATTAGGAACTGAAGACTCTTGTAAGGCTTTTTCGAGCACAACTTTATGTGCAGGTGAAGACCGTAGAAGGTCCAAGATAGAGATCTATGCAAGGGTTTTCCCTAGATGTTTGACAAGATTGTAATCAGATTGAGTTGGGAGATTTGGTGTAGGAACACGTAGGGTGACATGACCATGACGGGTTGTAACTACATAATCCATAGATTTGCCTTTGATAGTGAGGGTAGACACCCGACTCTCTTCAAAACGACCCACAATAAAGTCATAGGAAGTTGAAGCTTTGTTAAGACCTTTACCTTTGTCAGGATTTTTACCTTGACCATGGTTAGGGAATGGCTCCTTGTACATGTTGAGGTCTTTATTGGTGTTTTGAGTTGGTGGTTCATCAACAAAAGTGATTTGTTTTTTGTTGATAAGGTTTTGGATCAGGTGTTTGAGTTTCATGCATGCTATGGTTTTGTGTCCTTTGTGTTGGCAAGAGACACTGTGTGGCTTCGTGAGTGTTTTCATTGATGGCAACAAAGTCTATCCCACACATCTGCAGTACATAGTATGCCTATACTGGAAGTCAGATTGAAGATTGTTTTGGTCCGGTGAACAAGAATAGAGTATGTAACAAGGTTCGACAATTAGGTCTGGATCTTTCAGATGATGTAACTCAATAAGTTGCAGACTTGGGAAAGTCAAGATGGGTATCATGACTACCTTTCTCCAGAGATTTATCCTCTGGTGATAAAGAGAAGAAAAGATATGAGGATTTGAGTGTTGGGTTCCAGTCAGGGAAAGCAGACAGAGGAAGAACTAACTGGTAGAGTATCAGACTTCAATCTGGATGAGTAAATGGTATTGATCAAACAATTTGTGGGATCATACATTGTTGCCTGACATGATTAATGACTTCTATGTCTATGTTTTTGATACGCATCACAAATCAAGCATGGATTCAGCTGACAGAGTAATTACTTGTAGTGTTCTTGATGCTGACTAGCAAGTTGATAAAAATCCTTGATGCGGATATATATACCAAATAGATTTCAGCATGTGAGAAGATAAGTAATAAAGTTGTGAAGAAAAGTGTAAAGAAAAGAAAAGATAAGTGTGGGAACAGTAATCTGAGCCCAGTATGTAATAGAACAACAACATTAAGCAGAGGAAGGATGAAGTGCATCAGATATGTATATTGTGCGTAAACTGGAACTGAACTCTTGCATTTGTAGATGCTTCTCATCAGTTCAAACACTTAATTATCTTCTGTAAGTTCTGTAGACAGTGAGTCTCTTGTAGGCAGTGTGCCTCTTGTGAGCAGTGTGCTCAAGTAGTGAGCCCTAATTGGCAAGTGCCATTTTGTACTCCTTTATTCTTTTAACAAAGAATACAATCTCGGGTTAGTCAACCCGTGGTTTTTCCCTTAACAGGGTTTTCCACGTAAAAATCCTTGTGTTATGTGTGTTGATTTTATTTTTGTTCCTATGATCACATATGCTTATATGCTTTGATGCTGCACTAATTATTAAAGAAGAAAAGAAAGTTAAAGTAATTTGAGATAACTGATTCACCCCCCTTCTCAGTTATTTGCCTTGTTTCCAACACTTTGGTCCTATGGTACTCACAATATTCATTATCTTTGTACTGTGTGGTTTTGTAAATAGGCTCACCATATGGGGGAGCATCTGGTAAGGTGATGAGTCCATTGTGTATAAGTTTATGTAGAACAGACTCTATAGGCTCTCCCAAGGGAGTGAATTGATGTTGCAGAGGGTAATCTTGTTGTTGCTCTTGTTGTCGTTGTTGTTGGTTTTGGTTTGGTTGTCTTTGTTGTTGTTGGTTTTGTTGAGGCAAAGATTGACTTGGTTTTGATGCAAGATGAAGGGGTGTTTGCAGGGTTTAGACATGTTTGGAATCTACCACACCATCATTGACCACATTTTTATTTTTGTTCCAAAATTTTGGTTTGTCATTTGTTTGTTGCTGAGGAGCATTGTCTTTAGTTTCTTTGAAGATTTTTACCATGCCTTTAGCGATGAGGGCCTTTTCAATGTTGATGCCCTTGTAGATAATTTTGTTGAAGGTTGTAGCACTAAGGATTTGTAAATGGAAAACCCAATTCTTGGTTAAGGTTCTACACAAATATGCTAACAAGCTGCTTTTCAGGCATTTTGAATAGGAATTTGCTAGAAATTTGTCTCCATCTTTGAAGGAGGAGATGAAAATTTCCCCATTTTTTTATTTATTATTGCATAGGTCAGTCATAGAGACCTCATGTTCTGTGTTGTATGAGAAATGGGTGGCTAATTTCTCTGCAAGCTCGTTAAAAGATTTGATACTAGTGGGTAGGTGTGAGAACCATTCTATAGCTTGACCTCCAAGACTGTGAGGGAAGAGGCGCATAAGATATGTGTCATTATGTGAGACCTCGAAGCAAGCAAGATAGAATTCTCTAAGATGGTCTTTTGGGTCTCCTTTTCCTTTGTATTTATCAAATTTGGGAATAGTGAAGTTATGAGGAAAAGGGATCATGGGTAATGACCGATCAAATGGATAAGGACAAACTTCTTCCAAAGAGAAGGTTTTCTTGGTGTGGCCAAATGTAAGATCAGATAGTTGTTATTGAACCTCTGCAAGTTTTAGATCCATAGTTGTGGGAGGGTTTGGAAACATCTCCTATTGTCCTAGAGGTGGTTGTTGTTTCCCATATGGAAGATTGTAGTGGAAGCCATGGGCATTGATGTTATAAGGGTTGTATGATTGTTTAGGGTCATATGTGTTGTATGTTGGGTTTGGATTGGGTTGGTTTTGGGTGTTTTGATTTTGGGGAGGTGGGGGTGGTGCTAGGTAAGAATGTAGGCTTTGTGATGGTTGTAGATAAGAGTTCTGTCGTTGGTATTGTGGAGGTGGTGTGAAGAAATAATTCTATGGAGGAAAGCTAAAGTTTGTTGGGTTTGGTTGTGACAGTGGAGTATAGCCATAGGAAGTTTGGTTTTGAGAGTTTTGAGGGTTGAGATAGGTGTGGGTTAGGTTGAGAGTGGAAGATCGTTGCGGTGGAGGGACATAGGTAGATGGGTTTTGTGATGGTTGGGGTTGATTGAGATATGTGTTGAAAATGTTTAGTGTAGATGATTGTTGTGGTGAAGGGACATAGGTAGATGGGTTTTGTGATGGTTGGGGTTGACTAAGATGGGGATATGTATGATTGAGTGTAGAATAATGTTGTGGTGGAGGGACATATGTCATGTTGACGTTTTGTGATGGTTGGGGTTGCATGACATTGTTTGGGTTAATGATACGGAGGGTTGATGATGTTGGGGGTGGTGTTTGTTGAGACCCTTGTTGCATGGCTACATAAGTGTTTCCCAGATTATAATTTGGTGGGAAACCTTCTCGTGATGGGTTAGCCAATATTCCACTTGCGATTGGTGTGGGCATTTTACGAGATTGTTGTGTGTTTGAGTGAGCTAAACTAGCTTGTTTGGCTAGTTCTACTTGATGTTGGAGAGTCTCTTGTTGGTGTTTGTAGATCTCCATAGGAGTCATAAGTGGTGATATGGGTCTCTCTACTACTAGATTTTGATAAAGACGATTCTCATATTGAGCGGCAAAAGGTGCAGGTACTCTCCCTGGTGAGCTTTGTTTAGGTATGGGAGTAGTCACGGTTGACATAGTTTGGACTACTGTTATAACATCATGGGTTTTGTTTGGCTCCTTGAGATTGGATAGATCAAAATCTTGAGGTAATTTGGCTCCTTGTCCAGCAAGTAAGTGGAACAAATGATCTTGGTTTTCACTAAGGATTTTATCAAAGGCGGCTATGGTTCTAGGATCTTGCATGATTTCATCAAGGTCATGTCTATCTTCTTGAGAGGATTGACCTTCTTCAAAGTGTCACTCTTCTTGAGATGGGACTTGAATCGTGGTATAACTGGGTGTAGCAGAATCATGAGGTATGCTAGTAGTGAATTGAGTTACATCTACCAAAGGAACATTACCTTCTTGAGGATTGGTTGGTTGGTCATGTTGCAGCCTGTTTTGAGAGTTAGTTGGTATTTCTATTGGTTTTTTTGGAGTACCCTTTGGAGTCATGTTGGATTGGCTTGGTTGAGGTGTATTAGGAGGCGATTTGTGCTTCCTTAGGGTAACTTGTTTAGCCTTCATAGTTTGCTGGAGTCTAGTGGTTACCATGGATACACTAAGATAATATGTTTGAGATTTTGCTGGGATTTTGCTGAGGTAGTTTAACAAACAGTTTTCTGGACCAAAGGCGCTGGACTGTTATACCAAAGAAGCGGGACTGCTATACCAAAAGCGTTGGACTGTGCTGCCATAGGTGCTGAACTATTATGCCAAAGGCATTGGACTGCTCTACCAACTACAAGCTACTATTATACCAAAGGTGAGCTAATGTTATACCAAAGGCACTGAAGTAGTGTCAGTGATGTTTATAAGGCAAATTTTGATTGATTTGGGTTTGATTTTGATTGGATTTTCTTTGGCAAGAGAAAACACATCAAACAAAGTGGCAAAAAGACTGACACAACAGATAGTGTATGTTGAGGCTCATGAAAAAGCCCAATGTTTCCATGGGTATAAGACAATTCAAACAATATCAAGTACTTTTTATCCCTAGAGACAAAGGTTCATTGTGGTAGTTCAGCTCACAACTTAATTCTCCATCGACCAAATGTCATTCCATATAGGTGTCGTACATTTGTATCTTTGCAAGAGACAATAGGTAGGGATATCTCACCCTCCCCTCAGAAAGATCAAGTAGGTCACAAGAGCTTTATGGCCGAGGGAATACTATCTCTTCTCAAGGGAGGCAATGGTGAGTATCTTGGGGGCTTGAATCGATTCCCCTTATACTCATGATTACCGCAATATTCGGAGGTGAAATGGGTAGTCACTATCTAGATTGGTTCTTAGTAGCTTTGAGGGACCAACGCCTTACAAGCAATGTGACAAGCTACTAAAAGTATCAAACACTTCGCACAATGTGAAATCACTTTCACAAAGAGCTAGTACACCTCTTTTTGATTTGGCACCACAAGGTAAGGCTAACGCTGGTTAGGACTTGGTTTTCGCCTTATCCCTCGTATATAGTGGTTCAAAGGAAAACTCCGCTTAGGGTCATCCCTTTTGGATGAAGTGCAATCCAAAAGCAAGCCCTTCTAAAGGAAAGACTGAAAGTAAGATCAAGCACCTCAAACAAAGATTCAATTGTCTTGTTATAAGAAAAATAAGGTGCAACTAGATTAGGCACACACACAATTGTAGTTGTCAATTGTTCCTTATGAAATTGAAGTGTTTGTCATTCATGTCCATTGTCCCTTAGAAAATTGAAGTCTTTTTGCATTCATGTCCATTGTCCCTCAAGAAAGAAATATGTTCCTAAGACTTAGATTGCAAAAAGATGATTGTTCAATTGTCCCTTAAGAAAGCAATTTATTCCTAAGACTTAGATTGCAAAATATGAGTGTTCAATTGTCCCTTAAGAAAGCAATATGTTCCTAAGACATAGATTGCAAAGATGATTTGTTCAATTGTTCCTTAAGAAAGCAATATATTTCTAAGACTTAGTGTGATAAGTTTTCAATTCTTCAATGCTCGTCCTGCATGAACATGTTAGGAAAACCCATTTGTTTTGTTTGAGTAATAAGAGACTACAAAAAGTTGATTAGTTCCACCAAAGACTCAAAAGTTAGTCAAAAATAATAAATCAATTGACCAAAAGCCCTTAACTTGTTAGGTGAAAAATGAGCAATCTAGAAAAAATATGATAATAATAATTAGCTATAGTAGATTATATACTATGATTAGATTCTATGTGAAATTCTATGCAATTTCAAAACAAATCATAAAAATTGAATAAATTTTGCACAAGTTATGACCGTTTGAAGTTTGCAAAGAAGGGTTGACTTTTACTGAGTGTACCTAACAAATCTAATAAGAATTACCTAAAAATTATTTCACCATAGAAAATTTGGGAGAACTAACTTTCCAATGCCACTGGTTTCACAAAAATCTGACTCTAGATGCAAAAGATATGCCCAATTTCGCGAAACTGCTCTGAAAAAAAAAAAAAACATGGGCTAAAAATAGGGACACGGATTGGGATTTATTTTTTTGAAATCCATGCACTTCCTACAAAAAGTAAGAGATACCTAGATAGGACTTTGATGCTTTCAACAAAACCTAGAAATCTTTTTGGCTAAGGTTACACTGTTTGAATGCTCAACGCATGTTCTCTCAAACTAGTGAATAAGGACCTTCAAATTTTCTGCATTGTGATTGCGCTTTTCTGTACCTAGCTTCAAAAAATTAACTTTTTTTAGAAAAAGTAAGATTAGTCGGTCCCACCGGGCATGCCAAAATGTGTATGAGGAAAAATCGAGAGGTTGAATGATAAGATCACAAAGCAATGATAATAACAACTCAATTACCCATAACATAAAGAGATCAATCTAAGTAAAATTAAATATCAATGAATAAATCAATTTAAAACAAGAAAGCCTATCACCTAGATTGTTTGGATCTCTTGGTCGAATGTAGATTGCTCTTCAAATTGCGAAACCATGTTTGCAACAAGCGGATGTAGATTGTGTTTGTGCTCAAAAGATAGAAGTGTGCTCAACGATGCGATGTATGCTCAATGTGCTATAAAGGATGCCTGACAATAAGTGATCGAAGAGTGCTCAATAACTAAATGATCGAAGAGGTCAAAAGGCTGAATGATCGAAGAGGATTCGTTATGGAGATGAGGGGAGTTTATATAGATTTCAATAAAGATCGATCAACAGTCCAAAAAATTCAATAGAATCAATGGATGGGATAAATCTAAAATTCATGATGAATGTGCACCTGACATGTGTCACACAAAAAGATATTTTTGTTTAAGTTAATTGCTTTTTGATAAAGATAGGATTTGATTTCATAAATTAGAATATTTTTTTTTCTAATTTAAGAGTTGGTGATAAAAATAAGATTGAATAAGTCAATTAACTCAACTTGTAATTTGTTTTTTGCATAATTTGAGATAAATTAAATAATAAATTATTTAATTTTGTGCGCATGATGAACAAGATTTATTTTTAGAGGAATTGGAAGATTTTTGAGGAAATTAAATAAATAAATTTATTTAATTGTTTGTGCATGATTAGAGGAATAAATAACATATTTGATTATATTTTATTTTTAGAGATTGAGATAATTTAAATAAATTTGAATTATTTATTTAAATTTACAAGAACAATTGATTTAATTAAATAATCAAAATTATTTAATTTTGGAAGAATAAAGTTGATTTTGATTTAATTAATTAATAGATAGAATTTATTCAATTAATGTTGAATTTAGGAGATTTGGAAGAATTTGATGACTTTGATGAAATTAATTAAATAATTAGTTTATTTAATTAACATTAAATGTAGGCGATTAGACAAAAATGCATGTGATGCGAAGACATGGTCATTTTAGGGTGTCTACAAAATGCAAAATGAGTTTGAGATGTCTATGTTTGGTGAAATGAATTTCTTTTTGGGTCTACAAATTAATCAATCAGATTAAGGAATCTTCATATCTCAGTCCAAGTATGTGAAAGAGTTGTTGAAGAAATTTAGGATAGAAGAATCTAAACCGGTATGTACTCTCATGGTAACTAGTTACAATTTGAGCAAAACTGATGAATCACCCAAGACTGATCAGAAAAGCTACAAATCCATGATTGGAGGATTGCTTTATCTAACTCAAACCAGACCTAATATAATGCATGCAGTTTGTGTTGTTGCAAGATTTCAAGAAGATCCAAGAGAGCCACATGTGATGGCAGTTAAGAGAATCTTGAGGTATTTAAAAGGCACACCAGATCATGGCTTACGGTATCTAAAGGATAATGATTTCACTCTCAGTGCTTACACAGATGCAGATTGGGCCGGAGATGTTGATGACAGAAAAAAGTACAAGTGGAGGCACTTTCTTTTTGGATAATAGATTGGTTTCATGGGTAAGCAGTAAACAAGATTCAATATCTTTGTCAATTACAGAAGCAGAGTATATTGTAGTAGCATGTTGTTGTACTCAAGTGTTTTGGATGAAGCAGACTTTGAAGGACATAAGAGTTGTGTATGAAGATCTAGTTGCAATCTTTTGTGAAAATACAAGTGCTATAAATATTTCAAAGAATCCAGTGATGCACTCAAGAACAAAACATATATCTATAAGGTATCACTTTCTAAGAGAAAAGGTGACAGAGAATGAAGTAAAGATGGAATATGTGTCCACAAAGGATCAGATTGTAGATATTTTCACTAAGCCTTTGCCTAAGGATACTTTTGAGTATCTCAAAGAAAAGTTAGGGGTCATTACCCCTCTTAATCTGAACTAAGATGCATAGGAATGCATCAGTCCAGTAGTGCTCAAAGTCTCATTCCTTGATCTAGACTGATGTTTTGAGGGTCACCTCTTAGGGGGAGTAGCTAGATGTTCCTGATAAAGAAAATGTTGATAACAAAGAAAAGTTTAGTTGGATCAGAGCAGTAGTGTGCAAGTATGTGCCTTTTGCCATTGATGTCAAAGGGGGAGAGAAATCATGTGAAAAACTCAAATAAGAAAGAGTGCATATGTGTAAAGAAAAAGGGGGAGAATCTTGTCTTGATGGTCTTTACAATTTTTCACATCATATGTTGCCATCAATGACAAAGGGGGAGATTGTTGCAAGTATGTGCCTAACTGGTGTTGTCATTGATGTTAACATATCAATAGTTTCATTGGTGTCAACTGTGCTCTTGTTTTGATGCTTGTTTGTAATGAGTTAGATGTTTTATATTCACCTATATAAGTGTTGGAGATCCTGATATTGAGGATATTGAGAAAATTTGCTCCTCTGGTAGAAACAGTCTGTTACAGAGTATCTTTGTCTACAGAAGAACAATCCAACAGATTGCTCCATATTTCTTGTGGAATGAATATCTTTATTTGCGGATTGGAAGTTATTTAGATACATGTCTGAAGAAGTTATGTTCCAAGTTTGAGCCTCCAGTATGAAGATCTGAATTAGTTATGTTCACCAGAGTGAAAACTACTTTTTCTGTATATTTGGTGGTGACAGGGAGAATGTATTATGCTTTGCATTCCTCCATAGTTAAGCATTTCAGTGTGCGGTTCTGGAATCAAGTTGGTAATGATGATAAGTGCCTTCAACTCCAATAGTTCATGATTTGGTGGTTCACAAGCAATCTTTTCTTTATGACAGTGGCTGACAGTGTTGTTTAAGTGCTCCGGTTTGAAGAATCCTTTTCACAAATTGGTTAGAAGTTGTGTGGATGTTCTTGGTGATTACAATGTGCTTGTGGATGTCTCCTAATCGTGTTCCTACCTTTGAATTGGTCCACAAAGAGAAATTTAGATCGTGGATGAAGACTGTTCTTAGAAGACTTAGTGTTAACACCAGTCTTGGCCGACTTGGTTGTTTTCACTACTTGCAGAGATGCATCGAAGTTTGTGGAAGTGTGCCATGGCATGGAAGATTGTATTTGAGTCCCAACTAAGCCATAACATGATCAACATACATCTTTTCCTTAGCTAGTTTTGTTCAAGTCCAGACCTATTTCTATATATATTTGTAATGTTGACCTTGGAGATTGTTCAATGGTTGATGAATGTAATGCCAACCTTGATGTACATTCCAAGGTTGATGAATTGTATAAAAGCATGTAATGTGTTTGTGAAAAAGTGTGTGTGTATGTGAAATGGAAAGATAGTGCGAAGGTGTAAGAAGAGCAGAGTAGAGGTGTTATATTGTGATTCAATAGAACTGTACTTAGGCATGAAGTAGATGCTATCAAATCAGTTCACAAATCTTTGACAGTGAGCCACCCCTTGGGAGTGAGCCCTAACATTTGCAATGAGTATTTTTGGGCAGTGAGCCTCTAATTTTAAGTATTGCTATAACTTATTTATTTCTGTGAGCTAACACCCACCGTGGTTTTTCCTTTATAGTGTTTTCCACATAAAAATTGTGGTGTCTTATGTGTTACTGTGTTGAGCTTCTTGCTTCATGCTTTCATGATTAATCTTAATAACAATGATTAAGAATTTAATGTGTTGATGTTTAAAAATGGTTAAAATTTTGTGACAACTGATTCACCCCCCTCTTAGTTGTCCTGTACATTTCAACATTTTTGAGATATATATATGAGATGCATTATTTTGCGATGACTACATGATGTGTTATGGTCTATATGCATGTTATAAAATGGACTTACATGATATGATGGATTTATGTTATGCGTTATGGATTCATGTTATGTTCTATATGATATGCATTATGGGTTTATGATATATTTTTTATGTTTTATGATGTTATGATGTATGGATGCACATTATATTATGGCATGGTACTATATGTTCATGACATGCTTATATGATGCGTATGCAAATGATGTTCTATATGATGTGATGCTATCTAAGTTTTTGTGTTTTCTTTATGCAATATGGATGACCTAACATGTATATGATGATGCCTATATGTTGTTCTAACCTATTTATGTATGCAGGATGATGAAACTAATGTATTTATTTTTGTGTCATAGAATGCCATCAAGATGACTATAGGGATGGACAGAAGAAGTGGAAATGCGAAAGAAAAGAAATGAAGACTGATTGGATAAGTGAAATGAGAATGAGCTTTTACTTGATATATTTTGAGCTTCTAGTTTCATTGCATGATTATCATCATAGAGATTTATTATGGCAATGGATGACAAACACCACGGCATGACATAGGCCAAGATGCAAAATGTGATCCCTTGTGAAATAGGCACATGAGAGACAAGGAATGCCATGACGCAAACTAGTAACAATCGAACCTTGTCAAAATATGTGAGGCAATAACCATGAAGCATGTTAGTACTAGTACAAGGAAGCATTAGATGATCCTTCACCTGCACAGGATATTTCGATTATGCCAAATGGAATCCCAATCACACACAAGGAATTTAGTTGCCTCAGTCATTTTGTCAAGACAAACCACAAATAAAAATCAAAGAGAAAAAGGTCATGATCCACCATCGCTCCTCTTGTCACTCGTAGACTTCCTCAAGGGGATAGGAACAAGACCAAAGATCAATAAAAAAAGAAAAACTAGACCAACAGAGTCAACAACCATTTTGATCTTCTTGCCAAGTAATGAGTGTTTTTTTAATATGATTACTGAATAACACCTAGTTTCAGGGAAAGAAGCATGTTGTATAAGACGCCTTGTCTAGGTTCAATGATGCAACCACTTGTATAAGGCAAATGAGATGAGTGAGTCTGGTTTCAGAAATGAGATACCTCGTATAAGATGCCTGGTCTAGTTTTGGGAGTGCAACAATTTGTATAAGATAATTGATATGATTGATTATGTGAAATGATAATGTCTATTTTTAGGAAATGAAGCATGATGTATAAGACGTAGAGTCTGGTTTCGATAATGCAACATTCTGTATAAGACAACTGATATGATTGATAAATCTATTTGATAGTGACAAATAGTCATGACTAGGCAATTGATATCTTATGATTGAAGACGTGATGGGTAGTTTGTCTGTTGTTTCGAGATTGGTTAAGCTCTATTCTCTTGTGGGAGATGTTGGTTCCCAAATTTTCATGCATCAAATCCTAAATAATTGCCACTTCTTATACTCAGATTCAATGAGAGACTCGGCCAACAGAGTGGGAGATTATCTCCTATCTCCCCTGAACTTTAGGTTCTACCACACCTAGGGGGCTATTCCCTTATTCACAATAAATAAATATAGCTTTTCCATACCAAGCAAAATGTTCTCATGTACATAAATCAAGATGTGTAAGACTAAAATCAAACTAGAAATACTCTTGATTTATCTTCACATCTTAAATTGGAGAACATGCAAGACCTAAACTAAAACAAAACAAAACATAAAGTGGTTCAAATGACTTGTCTTTAAACTCTTTAGTTTCTTAGACCTTTTGGGCAAGAAAATCCTCAGATTTGTGCCTTTATCAGGGCAATAGAGTCAGACCCATCAATGTAAATATTTCCTCATGACAACAAAAACTTCATATCCAGAGGAACCAAAATAATAGTATTACTACCTTATAGTAACAAGTCTAGGAAAAAGTATTATATGTGACTCTTCTTTAATAATCCCTTGATACAACACATTTCCCCCTATATCTGACCTAAAGCAATTTAATCCATTCCTTGAACAGATGCAACAAATCAGACATATTACATAGCAAATGTACATGAATGAGTTTAGAAACCCTTAGCATCTTCACTCAAAAGAAAAATGCTCATACCCAAGGAGACAATCACATATAACACACACATCAAGTGTTTTTCATATAACTTCAATCTGGACAAAATAGTGTCATTCAGAACTTTATTCATTTACAAAACATAAAATATCTCTACACCTAGACAAATGAACCTAGTCTGCAATAGAAATTACTCCCCAAAGTGTGGATACATTGTATCCAAAGTCCAAAATCCCTTTTTTCTCTATCTCTCCCTTCCTATGAAAAAGACCAGTCCCTTTTATAGAATAGAAGAGCTATGTCGTATTACATCTTAGTTGGTTACATTTTCATTTTACATTAAAGATTAGGGGCCACTAGCACCCATTACAATGAAAATTCCTCATGAAGATAACATTCTGTCATTGTAACCACTTGGGAGTTCATTTTGCTTAAGCCAGCTCCTTCAATTTACTTGCCTCAAACAACCTAGGATCTGATTTTGAAAAAATGCTCACCATTTTCCTTCCCGATGCTCGAAGGGAATGTCTGCAACTAAAAAAAATTTCAATTTTGAATGTAGACCATCGATTGGACAAGAACGACACCTTGGAATGCTTTGAAAATCTACTTGACACCGTTGAAAAGTCCATTGCCAATAAAATCGCTCCAATCGGGCTGTATCAAAAGTCAAATCACATACTAGTACCAAAAACTGCCATGTGTCATGAAATCACAGTCGTGCAGTAGGGTGTGGGCCATCTCTTTTTGGTCCTGTGGTAGTATGCTAAACCCTCCATGTGGCTCCCCTTATGCAAACCTTTACTCTTTCTTTGAAATCTAACCACATGCTACAATCTTGCGACCATGTGGTGAATCTTCCCTTGTCACAAGATTCCTCTACACCTCTACCCTACCATTAGATCTTACATTTCCTGTGGCTCACTTTTCTACCTGACACCTATCAGCGCTTCCTTCATTGATTCAGAATCCTTGATCCTATGGTTGTAAGCCCAAGTGTGCTTGCTAGTTGTCTACTTTTCATAGCCCCATGATAGGAATAAGACATCACCTTAGATGTTGTGCGGGCTCACAATAGTCTACCATGTGGCACTTTCGGGCCCTACAAAGACTCAAGACTTAGAATTTATGACATGATGGGTTACAAACGGTAGCATTAGGTAAAAAGGGGTGGGTCAATTCATGACATATAAGGCTTAAGGTTGTAACTTAAGTGATTGGTAACCTAGGACAAATAGTCAATGGGAAATTATAACATAAAGTAAAACATGACTGTAATACTTAGGGCTTTAAGGAAATAAAGAAAGCGTTTATGAACTTGACTAAAACCCTAAAACTTAGGTAGGTACCACCAAGAGATAAGTTGTTTGTGTCTGATCAAAGTGTCAACCTTAGTAAGGGATGACTTATTATGAGATGTAAATAATCAAGACTTGACTCAATGGGTCCTAAGGGACTAACCTAATGTCTCAGGGGCTCATTGATGATGGCCTTTCCTACGTAAAGCATAGAGACAACATAGTTTGACCATGTGGACCTAAGACCTAGGGGACTGAAGCTTCGGGGGCTCATCAAAGATGGCCTTGCCTACATGAAGTTGCAGAGGCAATGTAGTTCAACAAGGTGGACTAACACTGTTTATTGCTTAGGTTTTTGGTTGACTATTTAATTTTTTTGTGTTTTTGGGAATTTTAATTTTTTTGGATTTTTGAATGTTTTGATTTCTTTGGTTTTTTGAATGTTTTTGATTTTTTTGGGATTTTTGAATATTTTGAAGGGTGTCCTTGAATACCAAGTCTAGGATCCCATATGAAAACCTAAGTCTAGGATTTGCCCCCAGTCATGTACAAGATAAAGTTATTAGGCAGGCAAAGGGGGGGATGGATATGGAAACTGTCGTCAGGGTAAAAATTAGGTTTAAAACTAAAACAACAAAATATCAAACCCTCACTAGCACAATAGAGCATAAGCAAGCCTGAAAATTAAAATAAAAAATGAATGCAAACCCAAATCCACACTAAACTCAATTTATCTACATTGCTCTTCTCAAACTCGCATAAGAATGCAAGATTTTGAAGGATGATCGATGGAGGAATGTTGGTCGCTCACCATTGCAGCAGCATAACAATACTCAAGAGATAGATATTGAAAATTAATGAGCATGAGGCTACTCGAAAACTAGATCCTCAAATGACTTATGAGAGGGTTGATTTATAGGAAAGGCTGATTTTAATGAACGTTTGTGATTGCAAGTTGATTTGTGCTATGTGGACAGTTGAGATCGACTAGGGTTTCCCTCCACTACAAGATAAGAGGGAATTATAAATTTGAGGATATGATGAGGTGTAAAATCAAATAAACGTGCCCAATTTATTTGATTTATTGAGATAAGAAAAGGGGCTTTTTCCCTTAAGTGAGCAGTTGTGACATGTGTAGGATAAGTCTAATTTAAATAATGTTTTATTTAAATTACTTGTGCATGTGAAGAGTTGTGAGGGAATAATTCAAATTATTTTATTTGAATTATTTGAGACATGTGAAAGGGGGAATTAATTAAATAAATAAGATTTATTTAATTAATTGGTTAGGTGATTAAGTTGGATTATAAGTGGGATTATGCAATGACCTAGGGTAAAATGTTACAAGGTGTCTCACAAGGTGATGTCACAAGACATGTACAAATTTAAGTGTCTACATTTTGTCCCTCTTTGAGATGATGTTGCGACCAAGTGACATCATTTCAAAGAAGCTAAGGAAATGGGATGAGGATGAAAGATAGGGTGATGATGCCCCCTCGAGAGGATAGGCAAGTTGGACAAAAATGGGTAGGCTCTTGAAATAAAGGGGATTGGTCAAAGGTGAAAGGTAAGGGCATGGATAGAAGAAAGGGAAGGATGCATTATGCTGTAATGAAGGTGAACAACCATGATGTTTGATATAGCACCAGATGTTATGCACCAAGGTATAAAGACCAAGGTGATGATGTGTCTCATGCCCCAGCGTAATACAACCTTGTCTAGATACAAGATATGAATATTAGCTGGGAATGATTTAGATTTGATACAAATGCAAGAAAAAATGATAACACACACAAGCAAGCATGCACAAATTATTCAAAAACAAACAAGGTATTTCCCCTGTCAAGATGTAAACCGATGATTAAGTGATTGATTGACTGATTGATGATGGTGTCTAGTTTCAAGAATGAAACATGCCGTATAAGATGCCTGGTATGGTTTCGACAATGTAACATACGGTATAAGACAATGGATATGATTGATTGACACTAGTGTTATTGGCCATGCGAGCAACACCAAGGTTTGATTGATGATTGATTTGGTTTATGTCAAGATTAGGATCAAGACCATTGATGCAATTGCATAACTTGACTTGTTCGATTGACTTGATTGGTATGGATTAAAGATTATTTGCATTTGATTTTATTGCTTGGATTTTTGGAAATATTTGATTTTTTTGGATTTTTTTTGAATGTTTTGTTTATTTTCGTATTTTTGAATTGTTTTGATTTTTTTGTATTTTTGAATGTTTTGATTTTTTTGGATTTTTGATATGTTTTGATTTTTTTTGAATTTTTGATATGTTTTAATTTTTTTTGTATTTTGAAATGTTTTGATTTTTTTGTATTTTTGATATGTTTTGATTTTTTTGGATTTTTGATATGTTTTGATTTTTTTGGAATATCTGATTTTTTGGGTTTTTGAAAATGTTTTGGGATGTCAATGGATTACAATTTGAATAGCCTTTGTGCTAGATACCAATCACATGGTAGAATTAAGTCTAGGTGCTAGGAAGTAGGTGGGATTGGATGGATAAAAGGATGGGCGATAAGGGATGGAATGGATGTACGCGTAAGAGAGCAAGGATGTGATCTCCAAAGACTATGTCGCATAGGAATAACTTGCCCCATTCTAGGTGTAAGGCTTGGGATTTGACATGACAAAGCTTATGACGAAGGATGATGATATGATTGGTTTGAAAGGGATGAGATATGTCAAGAGATATCCAAAACATTTGTCAAAATTGTGCCCCCAATCTTTATCAAGATCAAAAGGAGGAAAATAGGATGAATGGATCTACAATATGATAGGTATATGTAGGTGTAATGGATAAGTATGGTATGGAAATGGTATGATAGATAGTTTGGAATGGATGAGACAATATGCCCCCAAGTGTAAGTGACATAGAAGATCAACCTACACATGACATGTATTTGCCAAGTTTTCATCATGGTACTTATCCAAGGCACCACCAAGGGTGGTTTTCACCATTGGATGAAGGGATTTCTCTTTACTTTTTTTTGAATGGGAGAAGGGGAATATGGATAGAATGGACTCAAGTGTCTAGTTCTATGAAAGGTGATAGTCCCATTAGAGATGGATGTCGTCCCCTGGACCATGTCATTATGCTCCTCAATGTTGGTAAAGGATTGCACGAGGGGGAGATGGATTAGGTAGATAGTGGATTACGAAATGTTTATGCAATGATGCATAGTGGATTATGATGTGGATTATGTAGGACTTATGAAAAATATGGATGGAAGGCTTATGCAAAAGCATGCACCATGGGAATAGGATGGGTGACATATGGAGGATAATGGGTGAAGGATGGGGAGATGGAAGTATGTGGAAATTTTTCATAATGGAATGGAACAATGACCAACGGTTGCACACACCATGATAAACATTGGATATTTTGATTTGATGGAGGTGTGGGAAGAAATGGAGATGTTTGCTTAGTGAATGGTCGATTTAGGCATTTAGGGACCCATATAGACTTTGTATTTTTATGATTTTTTCTTTTGATGTGGGATGAAGGAATTTGAGATTTTTGAGTGGAATGGGATTTTTTAATGGAAGAGGATGCTTGGGATTTTTGAGATATGGATGCCTTATTTGACTTGATTTCTTCTTTTTGCTTAGGTACCCAAACCATTTTAGTTTTGACCTTTTCTTGTGAAGGTATGGGCTTGGGTAGCTTTTTTAATGTACTTTGCTTTGACTTTTTGCCTCGATGTCCTAAGGCATGAGGATCCTTAGGATGTTTAGCTTTATAGGTAGAAGCATCCAAATGTTTATTTTTGAATCCCATGCGGTGGGTGGAAGATTTATGTTTAGACGATATGTGCATTTGTTGATCATGATTAGGAGTGTGAGTGTACTTATGGATGATAGGGATATTAGGTGTTGGGAGGAGTGGAGGTAAAGTGGATGGAGGGATTTTAGGAGTTGGAATTAGTGGAAGGTGTATGGTCTCATGCTTTTGACATTTTTAGGTCGATGGAGGTGGAATGGTAACATATGTTTTGGGGGTATGATGAGATTTGCGATGGAAAGTTGTGGACTTAGGATGAATGGAGGAAGTACCAACATCTTTATATTGTTTACCTTGGGGTGTATATTGAAGGCCATATGAGCATGGAGGGACATTGACATGGATGAGGCTCCAAAATACCTTGTTCATGAAGGCCTAATCCTTTACCTTGATAGTTCATATTATGGAGTATGTGATGGACAATGGGAATGTGTGTTGCTTGGACAATAGACTTGATCTCATTATTGGATGGAGATGGTGAAGTGGATAATGGTGGTTTTTTTCTTAAGGATGAACACTCATGGATGAAGGTGGATAGGTCAATAGGATATCATGGTGGACTTGAAATGGGATCGATAGTGGATGTGGAGGGATCATTATTGGTTTGATCTTCTATGTTTTCTTGGGAGGCATATGTCTCATAATGATAAGTGGATAATGTGGGATCATGAATAGGACTAGGTAGGGGGTGGATAGGAGAAATGGAGGTTTCTTTCTCATGGATAGGTGAAGTGATAGGGTCTTGACCATTGAATGCATAGAGTTGTCTAAGAGGATCATCATGGCCTTCTTTATCATAGGTAGGATCTAGATCATAGATGGGAGCTTGATCATGAATAGGACCAAGTGTGCTATGAGTGGGATCAATGGAAGGAGTTTGATCTTGAATTGAATGAGGGGTTAATGTTTCCTCATGCATAGGATTATGCTCTTTATATAGATCTTGACTTTGAGTGGAAATGGAAGGCTCTAGAAGAGGCTTGGTATGTTCTAGATTATTGATGACATAAGGGTGTGATGGCTCTTGACTTGGACACATAGGATAAGACTCTTCAGTAGGTGTGATGGTTAGTGAACCACATGGTGGGGTTGAAGAATTGGACATGGTGTTTAATGACTCTTTGATGGGTGCCAATATAGGTGTTTGACATGGGGATAAGTTGTTCCTTGCTAGTAACCAATGGATCACATCCTTTCTAAGGGTATGGGTGAATGGAAAATATAGTGGATGAATAATTAAGGTAGATGATGTGCACTTGTGATTAGCATTAGGAAGAGCAGAAAGTTCCCATTGTGGAGGGATAAGAGGGATGGATGGTGTTGTAGGATTAGGGTTCAGACTTTGATTAGGTGGAGTGTCAAAGGGATTGAATGGATTGGTGGATATGGACAACCCCTTAGGCTTTCTTTTGTAATGTTTTATTCTAGGATATGAAGTTGATGTAGGATTAGAGTGTGGTGGTTGATGTACTTATAAGATGGATGAGGTAGACTTATGTTCCCCTTGTCAGAGGTAGATGGATAATTTAAAGGCACTTTGTCTTATTGCCAAGGTGGACTTGGATAACTTGCGAAGAGGCTTGGGGTGTTGGAACCTTGTTCTCTAGGATTGTCATGGAATGACACATGTCTTCATATCATTATATGTCATCTTGTGTCTCAAGGCATGCAATATGTGTCTTGTCATCATTGGAATTTAGAGGAGGGGCCCATCGAAGGACAAGTTTAGGTGTTGGTTTGTTCTCATCATTAGGACTAGGAGAAGGGGCTCCTTAAAGTATGATCTTGGTCTTTGGTTTGTCTTTTTTATTAGGACTAGAGGGAGGGCCTCCTCTAAGTATAAGCTTAGGCTTTGGTTTGTCTTCATGATTGGGATCAGGAGGAGGGGCTCCTCTAAGGATAAGCTTGGGCTTGTGACTAGGATTGTTAAGGACAAGGACCATTGTGACAAGTGTTTGATTAGGATTAGGATGATGGTTTGGAATGATTAGGATAGTGATTAGGAGAATGATAAGGATGATTAGGGTTTAATTAAGATATGATTAGGATATGAGATGACTTGGAATGAATGTGATGATTAGGATGACTTGTCTTGGAATGAATGTGTTGAAAAGAATGTTAAGACACATCAAACATAGAAGACACTTGGCAATCAGATTGGTTGTTTCAATGGTCAAGATTTTGGTAAGCTTATCTGTATTTCCAAGGGCTTTCCAACCCCAAATTTCCATGGGTTTAGCACAATACAAAAACACTTGAAGACAATGCTTGTAGACAAGAAAATTTGGACAAAATGAAAGATAAAATAATTAAGTGCAATACCTTGATCCAAACCTTTCGAATACCTCGGATTGATGATGCATGCATGATTGTTTTGCTTGATTTATTGAATGTTGATTGCTCCGATCTGCAGCATAACGTTGGATTGAGATTGATGGAGGAAGATATATGAAAATAGATGATGAAAGATGAGAAGAAGATGAATGATGCAAAGGTTTCAATGTGATTTCGACAGTGTAAGGGTATTAAACTCAATGCATTCCAAATGGCTTATGAGAGGCCATATTTATAGGCAAGGGCTAATTTTTGATCAACGGAGGAGGATAAAAGGAAAGATCAATGGATGAGGATAAATGAGAGACATGGATGAATGCACAAGCACCATGTGTCCATAAAAGGCATTTTATTTAGAAAGCTTAGGTGGGTTGTTAATGAAGATAAAATTCCTTCTCAAGATAGAATACTTTTTCTATTTTGAGATTTAAGTGATAAGGATATTTAATTTTTTTCTAATTTATGAAATCTTCCCACATTTTGATTTTTACTATTTTATGGACAAAGGGGCCCACTTGCATGTTTGGAGGAATAAGATAAGAATAGAAGATAATATAAATTAAATAAATTAAAAATTTGTTTAATTTATGGGCATGGTGAATAAATAAAATAAATTATTTTATTTATTTACTAGAAGAAAATACACAATAATTAAATAATATAAAATTATTTAATCATTTGATGGTAGATGGAAGAATAATAAAAATTAATTAAATAAATAAAATTTATTTAATTAATTAAGAATATGAGGAGGAAAATGAAATATAAGTGATGACATGGGTACCTAGGGCAAAACATGCTATAAGATGCCTATATGAGTTTAATGCATAAATAATGAAATGGGTCAATTTTAGGTGTCTACATTTTGCCCCTCTTTGAGATGATGTTCGAGATGATGAAATTTGTGTCAAGTAACATCATTTCAAAGAAGCTAAGGTACAGGTGGAGGAAAAGATGTTGGAAGCTAGATGATAGGATAATGATGCCCCTTCGAGAGGATAGGTGGGTTGGACAAACACGGGTATGCTCTCGAAATGAGATGAAATGATAAAGGAGGGATAAGATGAATGATGCAAGATAAGAAGTGGAGAAAAGAGATGAAAGATACGTTATGCTACAATGAAAGTGAGTAATCATATGTTTGATATAGCACAAGATGTTATGCACCAGGGTATGAGGTCCAAGGTGACGATGTGTCTCGTGCCCCAGTGTAATACAACGTTGTCTAGGTACAAGATATGAATATTAGCTGGAATGATGTAGATGTGATACAAATGAAAGAGAAAAATATAACACACACAAGCAAGCAAGCAAGCATGCACAAATGATTCAAAAACAAACAAGGTATTGCCCCTGTCAAGCTGCAAACCAATGATTAATTGTTGATTGATTGATTGATGATGATGATAGTGTTGTCATGGCGGGGAATGATATATTCCTAGAGCAACACAAGGATGATTGATGGAGTGATTAATTGATTGATTGAGTGGGTTTACAACAAGGCTAGGATCAAGACTATTGATTGAGATTGGATAATTTGGCAAGATTGATTAACTTGATTGGTATGGATAAAAGGATGACTTGCATTTAAGTTTATTAGAAGGATGATTGATGATGAGATTGATTGGAAGAAGTGATTGAAGAATTGATTAATGGAAGAATCATTTTAAAAGTTGGATGAATTGATAGAGATAGATGATAGAAGAAGATGAGAGATGGAATAAAGAGGAATATCACATGTGCCTAAATCTGGGCACTTCCTTCGTACTCTAGACTACCTACATACCCTATATCCATGAGATCAAGAAACTTAACAATAGAGATGTGATGTAGTTCTAATTGAGTTTTATTGATGATGATGATGATGATGGGAGTAGATGGATTGATCGGGTTATGAATTGATTGGGATTGGTTGGATGTTTGATGTGATTTTGATTGATTAAATTGGATTAATGTGATAGATTTTGATTGGGTGATTTGGAAGAATGATGATGATGAATTGATTTGATTTTGATTGATTGGATTTGAGATTGATTATAGAAGAAATGATAGATAGATGAAGATTAGAAGAATGGTGAAAGATGGAATAGGTGTATCGCTGTGTGCTTGAATCTGAGTACTTCTTTCATACACTAGACTGCCTACATACTCGTATCCATTGGATCAAGGCACTTAATGATAGAGATGAGATGTAGTTCTGATTTATGTTTTATTAATGATGAGGATGATGAAAATGGATGGATTGATTTGATGATTAATGAAGATTGATTGGAAGAATTTATGAGATTGATTTGATTGGAATGATGGGATGAGTCCACTCAATCTAAGCACAAGCAAGTGTTCCTAGTATGCTCAAATGATGCAAAAACAAACAAGGTATTGCCCTTGTCAAGTCATAAACCAATGATTAATTGTTTGATTGATGATGATAGTGATGATAGTTTTGTCATTGCAGGGAATGATATATCCCTAGATCAACACAAGGAAGTGGGAATGATGTATCCCATTGATGATGATGATGATTGATTTAGTTTACGATAAGATTAGCATCAAGACCATTGATGTGATTGGATAATGGACTCGATTGATTAGCTTGCTTGATATGGATTAGTGTGACTTGCATTTGAGATCATTGGTTATATTGATTTGATTGATATGATTGCATGAAGTAATTGAAGAATTGATTTGATTAGATGATTGATGAAGAAATGATTTGATGAGTGAGTGTGATTGATTGGAACTATGATTGGATTTGATTAAAGAATGTGATTTGATTTATGATTGGATCAATTGGTTTGATGGATTGAGTGATTGGTTTTGATTGAATTAGAAGAATTGATTTGATGATGGGATTGGATTGGATAGATGACTAGAATGAAAGAATCAAAATGATGATTGGATTGGAAGAACTGAGTGGAATGCTTTATTGGAATGATTTGAAGAATTGGATGATGAGGATGGGTTTTTATTGCTTGGATTTTTGATTGGATATTTGCTTTGTTTGTCTTTTTTTTGGAAATATTCAATTTTTTTGTATTTCTTCAGGACTTTTTATGATTTTTTTTTTGTAATTTTTTCAGGACAGTTTATGATTTTTTTGGATTTTTTTAGGATATTTTGTATTTTTAAATGTTTTCGGGTGTCGAGGGGTTTACAATTTGTGCAGCCTTGGTGTTAGATACCAGTGACAAGGGAGAAAACCAAGTCTAGGTGTAGGGATGATGGAGGTAGGATAAGATGAATGGATGGGCGATAGAATGGAAAGCTTATGATAGATGGATGGGTACAAGGATAAGCTATAGTGGATGGATGTATGCATATGTGAAAGGATGTGATCTCAAAGGCTATGTTGCATAGGAATAACATGCCCCATTCTAGATAGTATGCTTAGGATTTTTCATGGCAACGCTTATCACAATAGGACTTATGATAGGATTAGGCTTATGACAATGGGATGATGATAGGATGATAGGATGGATTGGAAAGGATGAGGTATACTAAGATTTTTTTTCCAAGGCATGTTTCAATATTTTGCCCCCAATCTTTTTCAGGATCAAGATGAGGAAGGGAGGATGAATGGATGCAATGGGATATGTATATGTAGGTGGGTGTAATGGATAAGGATATGGTAAGAGAGGATATGATAGAATGGAAAATGATAAGTTGGAACATGATAGGAGGATGAGACAAGGTGCCCCCAAGTGTAGGTGACATAGAAGATCAATTTACATATGATGCCTATTTGCCAGGTTTTCATCATGGTACTTATCTAGGGCACCTGTTTAGTAGGTTTTCACCGTTGGATGGAGGGATTTCTTTACCTTTTTTATTTCATTTTTTTTTTTTGACTTTTTATTTTTGGATGAGATAGATGGATATGGATGGGAGGGACTCTAGTGTCTAGCTCCATGAAAGGTGACAGTCCTGCTAGATGGATGTCGTTGCATGGACCATGTCAAGTGTTTTCATAGATGTTGGTAAGGGAGATTGCATGAAAGTGAGATGGAGTAGGTAGATAGAGGATTATGGAAGGTGCGATAGTGGATTATGATGTGGATTATGATGTAGATTATGATGTGGATTATGTAAGACTTATGTAAGGATATGGAAAAGGATGGATGAAAGGCTTATGCAAAAGCATGGACCATAGGGATATGATGAGGAAGATATGTAGGATAGTGGAAAAAGGATGGGGAGATGGGGGTATGTGGAAATGTTGTAGAATGGAAGGGAATCATGACCAACAGTTGCACACACCATGATAAACATTGAAGCTTTTGGGTGGATGGTGGTGTAGGAAGCAATGGTGTTGTTCGCTTAGGAGATGGGTGACGAAGTGCTTTAGCAACCCACATGGACTTAGTATTTTTATAATTTTTGCTTTTCATGTGGGATGGAGGAATTTGAGATTTTTGAATGGAATGGATGGAAGAAGATGGTTGGGATTTTTGAGAGGTGGATGCCTCATTTGACTTGCTTTCTTTTTGATTTATAGGATTTTTAAGTTTATGAGTGTAGGCATCCAAACTTTTATTCTTGAATCCTATAGGGTGAATGGAATGAGTGGAAGATTTATGTTTAAATGATGCATGCTTTTGTTGGTCACGATTAGGATTTTTAGAGGATTTATGGATGGGTGGATAAGGTGTTGGAAGTAGTGGAGGTAGATTCGATGGGGGGATATTAGGAGTTGGAAGTAACGGAGGTAAAGTAGATGGTGGAAGGTGTACAGTCACATGCTTTTGACATTTATAAGAAGATGGAGGTGGAATGGCAACATATGTTTTGGGTGTATGATGGGATTTGTGATAGGAAGTTGTGGACTTAGGAGGGATGGAGGAAGTACTAACATCTTTAGATTGTTGTCCTTGGGGTGTGTATCCAAGGCCAAATGAGCGTGGAGGGACCTTGACATGGATGGGCTCCAAAATTCCTTGTTCAAGAGGGCCTAAGCCTTTACCTTGATAGTTCATGTTTTGGAGTATGCGGTGGACAATGGGACTAGGTGTGGTTTGGGAACTAGACACGAGTTCCTTATTGGGTGGAGACGATGAGGTGGAGGACAAAGGTTGTTGTTGTCCTAAGGAAGAACATTCATCGATGAGAGTGGTAATACCAAGTGGATATGATGGCTTTGAAATGGATTCGATGGTGGATGTGAAAGGGATATTAGGATCTTGCTTATGCTCCTTATGATCCAAGGTATTTATTTGATCTCCTATGCTTATGTCTTCTTGGGAGGCACATGTCTCATCATGGGAAGTGGGAGTTTGCACATTAGGGTTAGTTGGAGGATGGATTTGAGCAATTTGGATATCTTGCTCATAGATGGATAAGGGATTATGGATAGGATCAAGCTACTCATGGGTAGCTTCTTCATAGATAATTTCATCTTGATCATGGAAGAGGTAAATGTTGTGGATGGGTTGCATGGAAAAGATTTGATCTTGACTTAGACAAGAGGTCGATGTTTCCACATGCTTAGGATCATACTGTTGATATAACTCTTGGTTTTGGATGGAAGGGGATGGTTCTTGGATTAGTTTGATGGGTTCTTGATATTCATCCATAAGAGAGTATGATGAACTTTGACTTGGGCTCATGATGGGAGGCTCTTTAATAAGTTCGATGGCTTGTGGATCACATGATGATCTTAGAAGACTAGACATGTTAATAGAGGGCTCGTTGCTAGGTGCTAGGATAGGTGTTTGACATAGGGATAAGTTGTTCCTAGCTAGTAGCCAATGGATCACATCCTTCGCAAGGGTATGGGTGTATGGGCAATATAGTGGATGGATGATAAGAGTAGATGGTGTGGTAGGTTTAGGATTAGGAATAGGATTGGAGGGAAGGATAATGGGATTAGATGGGTTAAGACTTGGGCTAGATGGAAGGATAAGGGGATTAGATGGATTGGGATTTGGATTGGATGAAGGGATAGTAAGGTTGGATTGATTAGGGTTTGGATCACATGGTGGTGCCAAGATAGGACTAGTAGGCTCATGTGTTGGCATGTGATTGGATTGTGATGGAGGATGTTCATAGGATGCAGTGACTAGATTTGTATCTCCCTCGTCAAAGGAAATTAAGTCTTGCTACAGAGGTGAACTTAAGGACACTTGACTTATGTACAAGGGGCCACTTGGAGTAGGATTAGGAGACACATACGTATCTTCCTCGTCAAATGATATTAGATTTTGCTCCACAAGTGGACTTAAGGACACTTGATTTATGTACAAGGGGCCACTTGGAGTAGGATTAGGAGACACATACATATCTCCCTTGTCAAAGGATATTAGATCTTGCTCCAAAAGTGGACTTAAAGATATTTGATATATGTACAAAAGGTTATTTGGGTTTGCATGTACCTCTTGTGAAAACACCTTTTGGACTTGTGAATGGGTTAGGTGATGAGATGGCACATAGGATTGTAGTTGAATGTGTTGGAAGTTGTGATAGGGTTGTGGTGGAGGGATTGTATAGGATAATGATTGTTGAGATATATATTGATATGGATAATGATTAGGATTAGAAGAAATAGGATAAGGTTTTATGGGGGTAACATGATAGGTGGATGGATAGGTTTGATGTGATGATATAGGTGGCATATAGGATTAATTTAGCATTGGTTGAGTATGTGCCTATTGGATTTGACAAGTGGCCAAGAGGTATTGTGTGTGTGCTAAGAGGTGTTGTACTTGAGGGGATTGGTTTGTTTGGAGATTTTGAATTATGTCATGGATGTCTTGAATCATTTGCGGGTCTAGAGGTTTTGGAGTTTTGTGAAGCAAATGAATGAGCCTTTGTGCTAGGTGTTCGAATGTTGTCATGGTGTCAAGTGTTTGATTAGGATGATGATGATGGTTTAGAATGATTAGATGAAATTGAAGGTGATTATAATTTGGATTAAGGAGAAGATGGGTTGTCTTAGGTTTGACTTGGGCAAAATCAAACACAAAATTTCACATGTAAATGTATGAATCACACACACCAAAGATAATGTTCAAATTTCCTTCCAAGATTAGTTGTTATAATTAAGCAAACACTTATAAACACAACAACAAACCTTAATGATTAATCAGGTAGGGTATCGCTAATAAGTCTTAAGCTAGGTTGCACAAGTGTTAACTAAGGGTGTCCCCAATAGACACAAGGTACGAGGGGCCCAAATTTGTGAATACTAGCCCATTGAAGGGATGTGGCATAAGTGTAAGCAAATACCACTTCACCTTGTGTCTAGAATCACCCGGGGCCACAAGGTTGTCCCAATGACTACGTAGCTAGATTGAGGTACATCTTTTGCTCACCCCACTTTGATATACCCCGCCAAAACATGTGGTTGAGGTAGTCCCTAGGGGTGATGAAATCCCCTAGTAGGCCTCCTAGATAGGGTTTGACAAAAGTGAATCAAGTGTGGTGTTTTTGATCTCCAAGATCACCTTGTAGTGCGAGGAGAGAGCATACACACATGCACATGATTCACACTTGCGGTTGTTAATTGACCTTTAAGAAATGAAAAGTGTGATAAGAAGACAATGCGGGCACTTGTTCGTTTTAAGACCCAAATCAAGATGTGATGAAGATAATGGTTAATTTTAGACCTAATTTTTGATGTGTGATTTGAAGACAAGATTCATTTTAAGCCCCAAATTGAAGTGTTTTGACAAGCAATGTTTAGAGATATGAAATGGATTGATTGCACCTGGTTTATTTTTGTCCTTAAATCTACTATGTATGTTGATGCCCCTATTGTTCCAGCTCCTTAGATGCCCCTAAAAGTCACCAAGATAAGTAGAAAACTGCAACAACCAAACTAAAAAAGATAAAAAAAGACACACAACATGCAAATGTTCATTTTAAACTCCAAGCCTAAATATGCCTAATTTTAGTGAGAAAATAAGATTTTTCTTTGACCGATCAAACTTGCAGAAGATAAATCAATAGTTTTCATGTCCTCCATTCTTTGACAAGCGTATGTGACAAGTTACACAAGAAATCATTAATATCTAAAAACCCTAGATTTAAACATGTAGAACCAAATGCGATTCAATGATATTCAACTACGATTAGGGTGTTACCAAAGGTGATTACCTGTCCTTCAAAGGTGATTTGCTACTGTGCAAAGGTAATCTGCTGCTGGTAAAAGGTGATCGACTATCATGTAAATGCGCTTAGCTATTTCCATCCTACAGAAAATAGTAAAAACCCTAATACAACCAAATGCGACTAGATACAGCCAAAGGTGACTTGCTATTGTTCAAATGCATCTTGATATGCCAAATGCAATTTGCTATTGTTCAAATGTGACTGGATATGCCAAAGGTGATTTTCTATTGTTCAAATGCGTATGATACTACCAAAGGCGATTTTCTGCAGACTGAACACTATTTTCTTCGCCAAATGCACGTTTCTCCATGAAAACTAGGCATATTTATACTCATTTTTCATGGAAACAGCCCCCCGGACGCAATGGTGAGGTTAGTTTGAGCCTAGGAGGTCATATTTAATAGATAAAATGCAAAACTTGCAATATGAGAGTTAGAAAACATGCAAATGTTTACTAGAAAAACCTGCAAAAATGATCAAGCAAAGTGGGTCCCACCGAGCGTGCCATAATGTAGACGAGAAAATTTGGACAAACAAAAGATAAAATAATTAAGTGCAATACCTTGATCCAAACCTTTCGAATACCTCAGATTGATGATGCATGCATGATTGTTTTGATCGATTTATTGAATGTTGATTGCTCTAATCTGCAGCATAACATTGGATTGAGATTGATGGAGGAAGATAGATGAAAATATATGATGAAAGATGAGAAGAAGATGAATGATGTAAAGGTTCCAATGTGATTTTGACAGCGTAAGGGTATTAAACTCAATGCATTCCAAATGGCTTATGAGAGGCCATATTTATAGGCAAGGGTTGATTTTTGATCAACGGAGGAGGATAAAAGGAAAGATCAATGGTTGAGGATAAATGAGAGATATGGATGAACGTGCAAGTGCCATGTGTCCATCAAAGGCATTTTATTTGGAAATCTTAGGTGGGTTGTTAATGAAGATAAGATTCCTTCTGAAGATAGAATACTTTTTCTATTTTGAGATTTAAGTGATAAAGATATTTGACTTTTTTCTAATTTATGAAATCTTCCCTCATTTTGATTTTTACTATTTTATGGACAAAGGGGCCCACTTGCATGTTTGAAGGAATAAGATAAGAATAAAAGATAATATAAATTAAATAAATTAAAAATTTATTTAATTTATGGGCATGGTGAATAAATAAAATAAATGATTTTATTTATTTACTAGAAGAAAATACACTAATTAAATAATATAAAATTATTTAATCATTTGATGGTAGATGGAAGAATAATGAAAATTAATTAAATAAATAAAATTTATTTAATTAATTAAGGATATGAAGAGGAAAATGAAATATAAGTGATGACATGGGTACCTGGGGCAAAACATGCTATAAGATGCCTATATGAGTTTAATGCATAAATAATGAAATGAGTCAATTTTAGGTGTCTACAATGCTTATTCTACCTAAGGTCAACGTGAATGGCGACTTGTCAATCCCACAACTTGGAATCTCTGACTCAAATGCAAACACACTGATTTATGAGTGTGTCCATTATAATGTCTTCTCGAAAGAGGATGGATAGGGGCCTCCTGCATTGGAAGGATGACACAATCACCCTTTCCCTGGAAAGCTATGTATAGTTTATTCTAAGATGAGGATTCCCATCTCATCTCAAGGGAGCCATATGGTGAGAATCTTGAGAGGATTATTTGTCCTCTTGCCTTGAACAAATTGCCACAAGGTCAAAAAGGGTAGGCTTCTAACCAAAGGTGTTTAGTGGGGGATATTCGAGGGACTAGCATGTTACAAGCATCCAACAAGCCACTTAAGTCTTTAACTAGTCATACTAGGAGTCTCATGTATACACAAGGTACGCCTCCATTCAAACTAGCACTGTACCTGGTAAGCACTAATACTGGTTAGACTTGGGTTTCACCTTATCCTTTTTTATATTGCAGGCCGAATAAAATTACAGCTTAGGGTTGTCCCTTGGGGTGATTACCTCTTTTCCCACCAAGGTAGGCCCTTTCTAAAAAAATTAAAAAGAAGAGAATACAACCATTTCTCTTCACCCAAGATCCTTATGAAGGTGAGGGGAGAGGATACTTTGATTCTATCCCTTGGGATCTACTTGACAAAGTGTGCAAGTGCACCAAACATGTCAAACAATCTAAGTTCTCAAATCAAAATGTTCCTAAGTTTGTGCAAACAAGTTCATTTTAGATGCACCAAATCGAAGTGTTCTTATGATAGTAAATTACACACACATGAAAGGAGGAAAGCCTGCACCAAATTCATTAGTAGTTTCAACTTGAATTCTTTTCCCTGAAAGTGCCACAAAGCTGCAAATCAGATATCAGTAGCAAAAAAGTCTCTATGAAAGTGTGAAAAACATGAAACATCAAGTAAATACCCCCTTTTGCAAGCCACTAAGACCAAAGAGCCAAGAAAGAGAATCTAGAAAATATCTAAAAAATTTGATCAGTCACAGAGAAAAAAAAACTATAGCATCAAAAAGTAGAAAAAATTCTAAGCACTTTGAAAAAAAGTGTCACGAAAATCAGACGAAAAATGTGAAAGGTATGTGCATTTCACGTTTAAATATAGTGTTGAATTTGACCAAAAATTTACCTAATAAAATGTGTTGCTACCTGACGAAACCTATACCATTCTGAAGTTCACTGAATCAACTTTCTGATGAGCCCTTGTTTGTGAATTTTTTATGTCGTATGCAAACGTTATGGCAAAAAGAAAAAAACTGCCCTATTAAGGCATAAGGAAGAAGGGGGTCAAGGTTGATAGTTTAAATAAATTGCTAGCGGTTTGCTAGTTATGGTCACATGCACAGTTAACTTTAGGTGGTTTGTGTTTAAAACAGGCGGTTAAGGGTTAAAACTAGCCCATAGTCGATCATATGATCAGGGGCTGCAAAGCTACAAAACAAATAAAAGGGGGATGTTAGCTCCCCGCCCTTCCCTGCTAGTAAGCCCTACCAACCGTCATGTGATTACGGCTTAGCCAACTGTCACTTATGGAAAGCCCTAACTGCAACAGACAGGTGAATAGGGATAGGAAGGTTGTGGTTAGGGTTCAGGTTTTAGAGGGATGGTGTGAGGGTGACAACCTCGCAGACAGTGGTGGACTTAAGGCCGCGACAAGGCAACAACTACAGAGGACGGGGCAGAAACCTAACATGCGAGAGGGGACGCTGTTCAATGTAGAGGTGACCAAGAGTTTGGCCTCCACCAAGGGTGGCGATAGACAGAGGAGAGGGTCCCGGGTGGCGGAAACCCTAGGAAATGGCGGTCAGGAAGTCTTAGGGTTAGGTCGACAACGACCAATGTTCGGACAAGCGGTGACTATGGTTTAAGAAGGTAGTAGCAAGGATGAAGGATAAGATACGACAACTTAGAATCAGTTGCAATAGGGAGTTTATAGGTGGCGATGGAGCCAAGGGCAGGCAGCGCCTGTAGTATGGTGGGGGTGTCGACACAGCAATAGGAGTAGCCGACTAGAAGCTAGGGTTTTAATCCTCAAAACAAAATGTTGAATCAACAAAGAAAACCCTAAACATAGTCAACCCTGCATGCAAATAAACATGAAACTATTATCAGTATTCGTAGATGGGTCTATGAGTCCATACGGTATGGATCCATACTATATGGATTTGTAGACCTAAAAAAAATTCAAAAAATTGCAAAATTTTTTTAGAAGCGAAACCAAGTGAATTTATGTCATTTTTCACCTGCAAGGCCTCCTCGATGCAATGACAAGGTCTTTTTTAGGCTAGGAGGTCACCTACAAAACCTAACTTTCAGAAATCATAAAAAATTGTTAGATTTACAAGTGTTCACGTCGAGTTCACCAAATGTCGTCAAGGTAAAAATCAGGTTTAAAACTAGAACAACAAAATATCAAACCCTAACTAGTACAATAGAGCACAAGCAAGCATGAAAATCAAAATAATAAATAAATGCAAACCCAAATCCACTCTAAACTTGATTTGTCTCCATTGCTCTTCTCAAACTCACATAAGAATGCAAGATTTCGAAGGATGATCAATGGAGGAATGTTGGTTGCTCATTGTTGCAATAGCATAATAGTACTCAAGAGATAGCTATTGAAAATTCAAGAGCATGAGGCTACTCAAAAATTGGATCCTCAAATGACTTGTGAGAGGGTTGATTTATAGGAAAGGCTGATTTGAATGAACGGTTGTGATTGCAAGTTGATTTGTGCTATGTGGACGGTTAAGATCGGCTAGGGTTTCCCTCCACTACAAGATAAGAGGGAATTTTAATTTGAGGATATGATGAGGTGTAAAATCAGATAAACTTGCCTAATTTATTTGATTTATTGAGATAAGAAGAGGGGCTTTTTCCCTTAAGTGAGGGGTTGTGACGTGTAGGATAAGTCTAATTTAAATAATGTTTTATTTAAATTAGTTGTGCATGTGAAGAGTTGTGAGGGAATAATTCAAATTATTTGAGACATGTGAAAGGGGGAATTAATTAAATAAATAAGATTTATTTAATTAATTGGTTAGGTGATTAAGTTGGATTTATATGTGGGATTATGCAATGACCTAGGACAAAATGTTACAAGGTGTCTCATAAGGTGATGTCACAAGACATGTACAAATTTAAGTGTCTACAGAAACCGAAGGATGCAAAATGTCAACTATTCTTAGGCCATGAGAAGGACAACATCTTATTTTGGATTATTAGTTGGATTATGTTGTGGATTAGTGTATGAAGGGTAAAGCAAAAGACCAGATAAAATGATGGTAGATGATGGAGCAAAGACTGACTACACATGGCGCCTGTTTGCCAGGTTTTCACCATGGTACTTATCCTAAGTGCCACTGAAGTGGTTTTCACTATTAGACAAAATTATTTCTCTTTACTATTTTTTTGTCATCTAAAGCGCCATTGAAGTGGTTTTCACTTTTGGATGTTTTTGTTTTCCCTTTTTGATTTTTTGAATTTTCTGATGACCATGTGTAGTACTTGTGAAGGTGCATACTATTGATTGGCTCTGGTAGTGGTTCACCTTCAGAAGTGGCAAGTTGACAGGTGCCAGATCCATATGCTGTTATTATTATATAGGGACCCAACTAGTTAGGTTCAAACTTTCCCATCTTCTCTCTCTCTAACCGATTCTTAGGATTCTCCTTTAAGACCAAGTCCCCAATATTGAACTACTAAACCTTGACTTTCTTGTTGTAGCTATGATGAAGATGATTTTGATATGCTTGCAAGTGGACCAATGCATTCTATCTTGTTTCATCTAGCAACTCTAGCTCATGAAATCTAAATACATGATATTCTTCATCATCAATGAATTGTTGCATAGAGACTCTCAAGGAGGGTAACTTGACCTCAATGGGCAAGATAGCTTCAGAACTAAAGACAAGGGAATATGGAGTGGCTCCAGTGGGCGTACGGATGCTAGTTTAGTAAGACCATAAGGCTGGGTTGAGTTGGATATGCCAGTCATGGCCAGCATCATTGATAGTCTTTTTTAGGATCTTGATGATGGTTTTGTTGGACGCCTCAACTTGACCATTGCCTTGGGGGTAGTATGGAGTGGCAAAATGATGTTAGATGTGGAATCTCTCGCATAGTTCACAAACATCCTAGTTTTTGAAAGGATGACCATTATTTGTGACGATGGATTAGGGAACACCATACCGGAATATGATGTAATTGAGGATAAACTTAGCTATTTACTTTCCAATAATGTGAGTCATAAGAATGGCCTCGATCCACTTTGTGAAGTATTCTGTTGTAGTGATAATGAACTTAAAGCCATTAGCAGAGGTAGGATGGATTTTTCCCACATGATCAAGTCCCCACTGAGAGAAAGGCCATAGTGATGTGATTGGTTGAAGGTCCTATGCAAGTGCATGTACAAGATATCTATGTATTTGACATTACCAACATTTCTTCACAAAATTGTATGCATCTTGTTCCATTGTAGGCCAGTAGTATCCAGTTTGCATGATCTTCTTGGCTAAGGTAGGACCACTAGAGTGAGCTCCACATATACCGTCATGTACTTCATGTAAATCCATTTGCACTTCTTTAGAATCAAGAGATCTTAGGAGGGTACTATCTAGGCTATGATGGTAAATGTTGGTAGGTGGTGACTGGATCAGGAAAGTACTGTACACTAGCCATGTATCCTCGCTGGGGTTCGGGGGCGGTAGCCCCCGAGAAAAAATTTTTTAGGGCCGACTTAAAAAATCCTATTTTTTTATGACCGACATAAGAAAACCCTAATTTTTTGTAACCGACAAAAAGGCTTGATAAAAAGCGGCCAAGGGTTAGGGTTTGGGTATTTTTTTGTATTGTAGCATTTGCAGCGGTATTGAGTTGCAGGGATTGCTGATTGTAATCGGTTTGATTTACTGGATAATAATATTGGACTCTCTGTTTGGTGGATGTAGCCCGAGTTTGGGTGAACCACGTTAAATCTTGTCTCTCGCTGTTATTAATTCTGTGTATTTCCATTTCTCTATTTAATCTTTATTTGCATTTAATTGATATCTTCTACCGGCTAACCCTAACAAGTGGTATCAGAGCGGGTTGTGTTCGATTATCATCTACAGGAAAGTCTCACGGTTGAGGGTAAAATGAAGGTTGATAAATTCAATGGGCAGAACTATCAGTTATGGAAGATGCAGATGGAAGATTACCTCTATCAAAAGGATTTATGGAGGCCGTTGGAAGGAGTAGCCAAGAAACCGGCAACAATGTTTGATGAGGATTGGAATCTTCTTGACAGAAAGGCACTGGGAACCATTTGGTTGTGCCTGGCACCGTCGGTGGCATTCAATATAACGGAAGCGAAGACAACAGATGGTCTGATGAAAGCTTTGGCTAAATTGTATGAAAAACCCTCAGCCTCAAATAAGGTATTTCTCATGAAGCAGTTGTTTAATTTGAAAATGGTTGAAGGTGGATCTGTGACAGGTCATTTAAATGAATTTAATATGATTGTCAGTCAATTGACTTCTGTAAATGTAAAATTTGATGAAGAAGTTAGAGCTCTCTTGATATTATGTTCATTGCCTGAAAGCTGGGATAGTTTGGTAATGGCAGTTAGTAACTCTGTTTCTGGTTCAAATACCCTAAAATTTGATGATGTTGTTGGTGTTATTCTGAGTGAGGAACTTTGTAAGAAAAGCTCAGGTGGATCCAAATCAGGCAGTGTTTTAAACGCAGAAAGCAGGGGTAGATCAAAGGAGAGAGGAAAAGGTTCTGGAGGTCATGGGAAGTCACGAGGAAAATCAAAGGACAAAAGATCCCAAACCAAAGGACAGAAGGATTGCTGGTACTGTGGAAAACCAGGTCATCTGAAGAAAGATTGCTGGTCTCAGAAAAATAAAGAAGGAGACAAACAAGAAGGCAATAAGGAAGCAAATGTGGTAAGCAATAAGTCTAAAGATGATGCTTTGATTCTTTCCCTAGATAATGGTGATGATTCATGGGTTTTAGATTCAGGGGCCTCATTTCATGCTACGCCCCATAGAAGTTATTTCCTTGATTATGTCCAAGGGGATTTTGGGCTGGTTTATTTGGGAGATAATGAACCCTGTCAGATTGTTGGAAAGGGAAGAATCAAGATTAAGTTGCAGAATGGGAATCATTGGCTACTACAAGAGGTGAGGCATGTTCCAAGGCTCAGTAGGAATTTAATTTCAGCAGGGCAGCTAACTGAACAAGGTTGCACTGTTACATTTACTGATAAAAATTGGAAGGTTTTAAAAGGTGCCTTAGTAGTAGCAAAAGGTGTAAAAGTACGCACCTTATATCTTTGTACAGGTCATACTATTTCTTCTACTTTAGATTTTATAGAGGAAAAACAAACAGGTTTAGGAACAGTTGCTGCAGGTTTGCAGGAAGAGACTAAAAAAGTTGCTGCAGGTTCTGAAACAACACTATGGCATAACAGACTTGGGCATATGAGTGAAAAAGGTATGAAGGTACTTCATTCTAAGAAAGTTTTACCAGGTCTGAAATGTATTAATATGGATTTATGTGAAAGTTGTGTGTATGGAAAACAAAAGAGAGTCAGTTTTCTCAGAGATGGGAAGCAAAAGAAAAATGAAAAGTTGGAGCTTGTGCATACAGATGTATGGGGACCAGCTCAGGTATCTTCTTTTGGTGGCTCTCGGTATTATGTTACATTCATAGATGATGCAACTAGGAAGGTCTGGATTTATTTCCTTAGACAGAAATCTGATGTATTTGAAACATTTAAGAAATGGAAAAGCTTGGTTGAAAATGAGACAGGTAAAAGATTAAAATGTCTCAGATCTGATAATGGCGGTGAGTATTGCAGCAAAGAATTTGAAGACTATTATTCCTTTAATGGAATTCGTAGGCAGAAAACGGTTCCAGGGACTCCACAGGAAAATGGAGTGGCTGAACGCATGAATAGGACAATAATGGAGTGTGCAAGGACCATGAGATTGCATGCTGGACTACCTTTAAACATGTGGGCAGAGGCTGTCAACACTGCTGTATATTTAATTAACAGAGGTCCTTCAGTTCCTTTGGGCTGTGGTATTCCAGAGGAAGCATGGACTGGCAAGAAGGTGAGTTATTCTTTTATGAAAACCATTGGCTGTGAAGCATTTGCACATATAGATTCTGAAAATAGAACCAAGCTGGATGCGAAATCAAAAAAATGTACCTTCGTTGGATATGGCATTGATGAATTTGGTTATAGGCTTTGGGATTTTGAAAATCAAAAAATTGTGAGAAGCAGGGATGTTATATTCAATGAGAAGGTGTTGTACAAAGATCAGTTACAGCAGCATGAGAAGAAAGAAAAGGATTATGTGGTGCTGGATGATACTCCAAATAGTGATGTTTCAGTGGCTCCTCATGCTCCGCAACAGCAACCACAAATACCATAAACTCCAGTGAATGTTAGACAGTCAACAAGGATAAGTAGACCTCCTGAAAGGTTTTCTCCCTCTTTGTATTCTATTTTGTTAACAGATGCTGGTGAACTAGAAGGGTATGATGAAGCTATGAAGGTGAATACACAAGTTCAGTGGGAGCTTGCCATGCAAGAAGAAATGGACTCCTTGCTGAAAAATCAGACTTGGGAATTATGTAAGTTACCTGTAGGTAAAAAGGCTTTACCAAACAAATGGGTTTACAGGCTGAAAGAGGAAGATGGAGGTAAGAAACGATTTAAGGCCAGGTTAGTTGTAAAAGGATTTGCACAGAAATAGGACATTGATTTTGATGAGATATTTTCTCCGGTTGTCAAGATGACTTCTATTCGTACTGTTTTAAGTATTGTGGCTGCTGAAGATTTGCATTTGGAACAGCTAGATGTGAAAACTGCCTTTCTCCATGGTGATTTGGAGGAGGAGATATACATGGCACAACCATAGGGATTTGAGGTCAAAGGTAAGGAGAAACAAGTGTGCAGATTGAAGAAAAGCTTGTATGGCCTGAAACAAGCACCTTGGCAATGGTATTTGAAATTTGATAGTTTTATGGCTGAGCAAGGCTACAGTAGGTGTAATTCTGACCATTGTGTTTATTTTAAGAGGTTAGATAATGACAGCTACATCATTTTATGTTTATATGTTGATGACATGCTTGTAGCTGGGTCTAACATGGATCACATCAGAGAGTTAAAACATCAGTTATCACAGTCATTTGATATGAAGGATTTGGGGGCAGCAAAACAAATCCTTGGTATGAAAATTTGCAGAGATAGGAAACACAGAAAATTGACTCTATCTCAGGCTGCTTATGTTGAAAAGGTGTTGCAGAGATTCCATATGGAGAATGCCAAAGCTGTCAGTACACCTTTGCCTAGTCATTTGAAATTGACTAAGGAGATGTGTCCAAAGACACAAGAGGAGGAAGAGAAAATGTCCAAGATACCCTATGCTTTAGCTGTAGGAAGTTTAATGTATGCCATAGTATGCACAAGACCGGATATTGCACATGCTATCGGAGTCGTTAGTAGGTATATGAGTCATCCCGGATTTGAGCATTGGAATGCGGTCAAATGGATTCTCAGATATTTGAGAGGTACATCTAATAAACACTTATGTTTTGGGGGCTCTAATACTGATTTAGCAGGTTATGTAGACTCAGATTTGGCAGGGGATATTGATACCAGGCAAAGTACTACAGGTTATGTCTTTACTATAGGTGGAACATCAGTGAGTTGGATTTCTAGGTTGTAAAAGGTGGTTGCTTTATCCACCACATAGGCAGAATATGTAGCTACAACAGAGGCAAGCAAGGAGATGATATGGCTACAATCTTTCATGGAAGAATTGGGTAAACCACAGGCTAACAGTTCTTTGTATACAAACAGTCAGAGTGCCATACATCTTGCAAAGAATTCTGCCTTGCATTCAAAGACCAAACACATATAGTTGAGGTATCACTTTATTCGGTCGGTGTTGGATAATGGACAGTTAAGGCTGGAAAAGATACATACAGATGAAAATCCAGCGGATATGTTTACAAAGGCAGTAACAAGGGAGAAGCTGAGCTCCTCTTCAGCTTCGATTGGTCTTTTAGACTAAAAACAATAAAAATTAAATAGTAGAGTCCAGGGAGCTTATTTCCAGTGGGAGCTGCATGCGCAGCGGTGTCGTCTAGGATCAGTCTCCAAGTGGGAGATTGTTGGTAGGTGGCGACTGATCAGGAAAGTACTGTACACTAGCCATGTATCCTCACCGGGTTCGGGGCCGACTTAAAATTTTTTTTTAGGGCCGACTTAAAAAATCCTATTTTTTATGACCGACATAAGAAAACCCTAATTTTTTGTAACCGACAAAAAGGCTTGATAAAAAGCGGCCAAGGGTTAGGGTTTGGGTATTTTTTTTTGTATTGTAGCATTTGCAGTGGTATTGAGTTGCAGGGATTGCTGATTGTAATCGGTTTGATTTACTGGATAATAATATTAGACTCTCTGTTTGGTGGATGTAGCCCGAGTTTGGGTGAACCACGTTAAATCTTGTCTCTCGTTGTTATTAATTCTGTGTATTTCCATTTCTCTGTTTAATCTTTATTTGCATTTAATTGATATCTTCTGCCAGCTAACCCTAACAGTAAAGGCTATCACCGATGATGACATATTTGGCATTTTGACGGATAAAGACTTTTCATCGGTTAGAGGACAGGTCTGAGGGGATGGTATGGTCATGGAGGTAATTGTAAATGTATTTGTACCAAGGGGAATCAGGACCAACAATCTCGCACACAAGCTCTGATTTAGGGATATTGAAAGTGGGGATCATCAGTTGGTCCACCAAAAATTCATACTAAGATGCATTGTTTGGTATGTCTAAGAGAGATTCCATTGTAGCCATTGTGTCGAATGCTTTGTTTTGAATTCTAGGAATTTGATTGAAGACAATGCTATAAAAATAGAGTTTGAAACTATCAACCATCCTCTTGTAGGGCATCAGCTTTTCATCTTTTGTATTGTAGTCATCATTGACCTGTCTAATAACCAGCTATGAGTAGCCATAGACTTGTAGATTCTTAATTTTCCATTTGATTTCCATGCGTAGTCCTGTAAGTAATGCTTCATACTTAGCTATGTTGTTGGTACAAGAAAATGCTATTCTAAATGATTTGGGTATTGTGTCTCCTTGAGGTGTGACGAAGAGGACTCTGGCCCCTAAACCATGATTTGTACAAGACCCATCAAAGTATAGCTTCCATGTGTTTGAAACTTCTGCTACGAAGATTGACTCAATGGGAAAATATGAAATTAATATATGATTTGTTGTGATTGGTGCATCTGCAAGTTGATCAGCTATTACTTGTCCTTTTATGGCATTTTGATCAACATATTCTTTGCCAAACTCACTGAGAATCATGACCCATTTAGCCAGTCATCCTATCAAGCTGCCTTATTTAGTAGGTACTTCAATGGATCAATTTTTTCTACAAGTGTGGTTTGATCATTTAGAATGTAGTGTCAGATATTTTGAGTGGCAAAGACCACTACAAGGCATGCACATTCAATAGGACTATAGTTAAGCTCATACCCTACAAGTGTTCTACTGATGTAGTAGATATCTCTTTCCTTTCCTTCTTCGTCATTCTATGCCAAAAGGGCTCCCAATGCTGATGATGTAGCTAAAATATACAATATGAGAGGTTTTCCATCAATTGGTGGCATAAGAACTGGGAGAGACAATAGATAATCCTTGATTTGTTGAAAAGCTTCTTGACATCAGTCAGACCATATGAATGGAACTCTCTTATGAAGCAAATGTTGAAACGGATGACATTTATCAACCAGTTGAGCTATGAATCTTTGGATTAATTGTAGCTTCCCTTATAAACTATGTAATTGTTTGAGGTTTGTCGGTGGAGGCATATCCATGATAGCTTTTACCTTGGTAGGACCAACTTCAATTCCTCTACAGGAGACAATGTAGCCCAACAATTTGCCTGATGTAACTCCAAAAACATATTTCTTTAGATTTAGTCTAACATTGTACTCTTCAAGTCTTGGGAAAACTTTGCCCAATATATCCAAATGACTATCTCTTGTGACAGACTTTGTTAGCAAGTCATCAACATAATCCTCCATAAGTGTGTGCATGTAGTCATGAAAGATTGTTTTCGTGGGTCTTTGATATGTCGCTCTGACATTTTTAAGGCCGAAGGGCATGATGTTCCAACAATAAGTACCCCAAAGACAAGTGAAAGTTGTCTTGTGTTGATCTTTAGGGGCTATTCTGATCTGATTGTATTCTGAAAAACCATCCATGAGTGAAAGCATTTCATATCCCATTGTTAGGTCGACTATGATATCCATATTTGGCAATGGGAAGTCATCTTTAGGGAAATCCTTGTTCAAATCTCTGAAATCTTCACAAATTCTAATTCCTCCATTTGGTTTAGTGACTAGTACAAGATTGGAGACCCATTCTAGATAATCTATAGGTCGAATGAAATCCACATCGAGCAACTTCTTTAACTCTGCCTTGACCAAGAGTACAATTTGCGGGTGCATCTTCCTTAACTTTTGTTTGACTAGATTTGCATTTGGGAGTAGTGGAAAATGATATAGAACCAACTGAGGATCGAATCCAAGCATGTTAGCATATGACCAAGTGAAATTGATTTCCCTTACTGAGAAGAAAGTTGTGAACATTGGTTTCTCTTATTTTGTCAAGGACTCTGCAAAGTGAACAATCATGGGATTGTTGTCAGTGCCAATATTTATTTCTACTGATTTCCCCACCAAAAATAGTGATCTTTCTTGAGTCATAGGGAGCATGTCCAACCCTCCATCCTTAGGTGCCTCAAAGAGATTTTCACCCTCGGATACGTCCTTTATTTTTACTATTTTTGCAGTCAAAAGGTGCCTTTCGATTTTCACCTAGAGGCTTGTTTTTATTTTTTTCATTTTCACTTTTGCAACTGGAGGGTGGAGTGGATAGTAGGTTGTATTGTCAAGATCCATGATGTATCTAACTTTTTGATCCTCGCTAGGTATACCTTCTCGGAGTCCCATAAACTCAACAATTGCTTCATTGTTTTCAAATAAATCCAAGCTTGGAGGTGCCTGTTGGCCCCAGTCTATTAATTAGGGGTGGACTAAGGGTAAGTCATAATCGGTGCTTGTATCACTTAAGGATAGGGGGGTTATGGTGCATAATGAGCTATCATCAGGTTCCTAGAAGATGTCAATCCAGGCAAAGCCATCAGATTGTGTGGTTTGAGAGGAGTCAGTCTCAGTATTTTCCTTTCATGTGTCGATGTCTTTAGAAACACTAGCGTCCTTACCCAATAGAATCTTAGTATGAGGAGTGTTCCCTCCTAATGATGCATACTCTAACCCTTTGTTATTAGGTAGCCTACTTGGTTATATGGGTTCCGTCCTTCCATTCTTATTCAGACCATGTCCACCATGTCTATCATAACCTTGTTGCTTTACCAATTCATAACCTTTCCCATACTACTCAACTGGTGGTTGCACAGGTTCTACCTCTTCTTCATCCCTATAGAGTCATGTAGAGACAGCATCATCTATGTCTTCCTTGCTTACTTTGCCCCACTTAGTGAAAGTGGTGGGGGCAGCACAAATAGTATCTTTAGGTTTGATTGGGCTTGGTTTTCCATGAGACTTGGCAACATTGGTAGCTTACCAATGCAATATGAACTCTCCATGTTGTATTCTCCACATCTCGCATCAAGGATTTGAACCTTAGATTTGAAAGGTGGAATGAATGTAATGGTGGATTTTGATAGTGTGGAAGGATCAATATAATGAGATGAAACAGAAGCTAAAATTCCCTTGTTAACATGCACTTGATGTTTAAGTGTTTTTCTTAAGTAGCTACAATATTTAAAAGCATCAGGATCACCTGCTATGGTATTTTTGTGCTGTTATAGGGAAATTTGTGTAGCACATTTCACAGTTGAGTATATTGTCTTTTCATTGATGACAAAATGATGGTGGTTTTCATTGATGCCAAAATGTTTTCATCAGTGACATAGTGATTTCAGTGATATGGTTTTCAGTTCAGTGATATGGTCTACATCAGTGACAATGGTTGTTAGATCTCTCAGTTTTGATAAAAGTTACAATGGTAATGACATCAGTGACATCAATGTTGATCTTGTGTGAAGTTGTTCTGTGACTTAGTCATTTCAGTGGTTCTTCATGATAATGACATCAATGACATCAGTGTTGATCTTGTGTGAAGTTGTTTTGACTTAGTCATTTCAGTGGATGACATTCAGTGCATATTATCAGGGCAAGGGCTTGTGTCATTTGATAAAAGTTAATATGCATCATATTAACTTCCTTTAACTTGCATCATATTAACTTCATGACAGTGGCAGATCAGTTGAAGTTTGGTTTACAATGTTGAGGTTTAAATATGTGTTGAGGTGTTTACATATGTTGAGGTTTAGAAAAATGGAAGTGGCAAATATGTTTTTCTTAACACTTAACAAGTCATAAACTTTGTGTTCAACACTTATTCTTCATTACCTTATTGCCCGTCATAACTCTATGCACTTAATGTTATAAACTCAAACTGACCGGTAAAAGAGGTCATCGGGCTTTAAGTTATAATGTAAGGGTATAAGACTCGTGAATCTTACCGGCCCCGTTGCCTAGGGTGCCCGGTAACCAGTCAAGGTGTTGGTTGCTCCGCGGGAAACGCCAAATCAATGACTGTCGTTGAATCTTCTTTTGGCGGGCTGCGCAAATCGGAGGGATAAGGTTTAAAATGTGAATTGCCTCCAACGGTTAGCAACTGTGGTTAAATTTGACAACCACTTTGTTTAAAAAGGAAATAAAACTTGCTATTTTCATGGCCTTTCACCGAAGATGAAGAGGCACTTAATTGGAGTTTTTTTGGTGAGAGAAAGAATATTATTTAGAATGTTTCTAAATGTGAAGAATATGAAAAAGGTTGTTTTCTTCATAGATGTTTTATTTTTTTTGTTTGTTTTTTTGAAGAGAAGATGTAATGATTGAGATAACATTTGATGGTGGAAGTTGAACAATTTTTTTGATATTATTGTTTTGATTGAAATTTTTTTGTATATAGAGATTTTTTGCATGGCAGATATAGAGAGTTGCAGATGAGAGATAATTGGTGAGAATTTTTGAAGAAGTTTTTGGAGAATGGAATTGTTGTTTTGAAATGTAATTTTTGCAGGAATGGAGAATCATTTTTCAGGGATTTATGTTGAGAGTTTGAAAGAATGTTGATTCAAAATGAATGGAATTCTTCAATGATCATGATGGATTAATGTTTGTTCAGAGAAAGTGAAGGTGTCAGAGAAAGTGAAGGTGATTAAAGACTATAATTTTTTAGAGAAGATAAATTGTTCAGTTTTGCAGAGAGAGAAAGCTCAAAAATGGTGAATTAGTTTGAGATTGTTTTTGCAGAGGTATGAAATATATTGAAGATCAAAATTGATTGACTGTAGGTGTTGAAGACAGTTAAAGGTTGATTGCAAAGAATTTATTTTGTTTGTCTTAAAAGGGAGAAATAAGGTTTTGTTTTATTGAAACAAGGAAATCCCCTGAGTTATAATTTTTCATTGAATGTTGATGATGTCAGTGAGACATGCAGAGAGATAAAATTTGCCAGTGAGGCAGAATTGTAATGTCAGTGAGACAATTGTAATCTGAATTTTGTGTTAAGCCAGTGAGGCAGTTGAGTGGTTTTTATACCCCAGGAGGGTTTTCCACTCGGGAAATTTCTTGTGTCAAATCTGTGTGTTGATACTCTGCATATTTACTTTGTTCCTTCTGAAGAATTCTAAATTGTGAAATTAGATTAATCAAAAGTAGTAAAAAGTGTTAAAATTGTTAACAACACTGATTCACCCCCCCTCTCAGTGTTGTGTGTATTCCTACAATTGGTATCAGAGCCTGGTACCCTGTCAAAGCTTAATCAGCTTGGGTAGATCATATTTCTGGAATACTTATCATGGCAAGTCAAGAAGGTTACTCAAATTATAAGGCACCTATGTTTGATGGCTCTAACTATGCTTTTTGGAAATTCAGGATGGAGTCATATTTGTCATCTCTGGGGTATGATGTGTATGCTGCTATTGTTACTGGATATACTGCTACAAATCCTCCTAGCACAGCTGATGAGAAAAGGGCATATGAAAATAATGCTAAGGCTAAAAATGCATTATGTTGTGGTCTTACAAATGACATACTTGTAAAAATCATGGAGTGTAAAACAACCAAGGAAATATGGGACAAATTGTCTAATATCTATCAAGGAGATGATAAAATCAAAGAAGCAAAACTGCAATCCTACAGAGCAAAATTTGAAAGTCTCAGAATGAGTGATGATGAGAAAGTGGCAGAATATCTTCTAAGGGTCCAAGAAATTGTAAATGCTATCAGAGGACTTGGTGATACACTGGAAGAGAAGACAGTTGTTACAAAAGTCTTAAGGACTTTAAATCCTAAATATGAATCCAAAGTGTCTGCAGTAGAAGAAAGAGACTTAAGCAAAGTTACCTTTGATGAACTTCATGGTACTTTCACAGCCTATGAGATGAGAATTAGCAATGACATACCTTCAAGCAAAGAAGCTGCTTTCAAATCAGTCAGAAAAGAAAAGGAGATTTCTGATTTAGATGATTTGGATGATGATCAAGAAATATCTCTTGCAAGCAAGTTGAAGAAGGGATCTGTTGGTAAGTACAAAGGTAAGCTTCCATTCAAATGTTTTGAATGTGGAAAGATTGGACACTATGCAGCTCAGTGTCCTTACAAAGACCTAGATAGTGATGAAGATGAAAATAAGAAGCAATTTAAAAAGAAACAGTTTGTTTCTAGAAGGAAAAATAATTTCAGAAAGAAGAGAAGTTTATTCACAAAAAATGTTGATATGTCTGAAAGTGATTCAGATGATTTTATTGATGAAAATGCATAGACTTTATTTATGGCTATTCTAAATGAAGTTCAAAATGAAAAGTGTGAGGAACAATCAAACAGTTGTGAAGCTGTTGTTGATTTTGAAGGAGAATTGATGTGTGCATTAAGTCAAGTCAAGAAACTTAAGAAGGAAATCATTGCACAAAGAAGTCAGTTTCAAAAAGAAAATGATATCATGAATAACAAGTTAACTTGTTATGAGAAACAAATTACTGATCTAATTCTTTCTCTTGAAGAAAGTAAGAAAATTATTGTTGATAAAGATAAAGAGTTGAATAACAAGGACAAGGAATGTCATACACTTGAAGCTGAAATTGTTGATCTGAGAAGAAGACTTGATATGTGCAGAAGCAGTGATAAACTAGATGATCTTCTTGATAAACAAAAAGGATTCAAGGATAAATCAGGTCTTGGATTTGAAGAGGGACAATGTTCACAAAAGGCTAGTACAAATGGCAAATCAATCATAAGGACAACAAACTACAACAGAAGTGATACTTTCAGGTATAATGCTCACTTTACTCGATATTGTTTTTGTTGCAACAGGTTTGGACATAAAGCCAGTGAATGCAGATTTGGAGTCAGAAGAGAAATGCATTTATTTCAAAGGAATCCATTCATGTTTTTAAGAAGTTTGAAGTGTCACAATTGTAAAAATTTTGGGCATATTGCCAAATTTTGTAGACCTTCTTTGCAAATGCAGCAAGCTATAAGGAATACTGTTACAGGTTTGTCTTCTTCAAGTTCTGAAAAGAAGTTGCTTGTTTGGAAACCTAAGGTAATCAATAAGAGCATTAATGTTATGATTGCACACGCTGCTTTTCATGCCAGAAAGAAGGAACAGTGGGTGATTGACAGTGGCTGTTCCAATCACATGACAGGAGACAAAGAAAAATTTGTTAAGTTTGAAGACATTAATGAAGGTTCTGTTATGTTTGGAAATAATGATTGCATTATGATCAAAGGTAAAGGTACAATTCTTCTTGATGAAGAAACACCACTACATGATGTGTATTTTGTAGAAGGACTAAAGCACAACTTGTTAAGTGTCAGTCAAATATGTGACAATGGTTTTAATGTGGTTTTTGATGCACATGGATGTGAGATTAAAAAGAAATCAGGTAAAGTTATTGCAGCAAGTCTAAGGACTAGTGGTAACATCTACAATCTTCATAACTCAAAAACTAAAAGTGTTGATAGTCATATCTGTTTCATGGGTCAAATTGAGGAAAGCTGGTTATGGCACAGAAGACTTGGTCATGTGAATTTTGACAATCTTGTGAGAATTAGCAAGAATCACAATGTCAGAAATATGCCTCATATTTCAAAACCAAGTAATACTATATGCAAAGAGTGTCAGCTGGGTAAGCAAACCAAAGTTAGTTTCAAGCCTAAGGAGTATTTTACTTCAAAACCTCTGCAGCTGGTACATTCAGATTTGTGTGGTCCTACAAGGACTAAAGCTCTGGGAGGAGAAAAGTATTTTATGCTTTTCATTGATGACTTTTCAAGAATGACATGGGTAACATTCTTAAGGCATAAATTAGAGGCATTTGATAGATTCAAAATCTTCAAGAAGATGGTTGAAAAGGAATCTGATTTCAAGCTAAAATGTCTAAGGTCAGACAATGGAGGAGAGTACACTTCAAAGGAATTTGAGGAGTATTGTGAAAAAAATGGGATAAGAAGGCAATTCTCCACTCCTAGAACTCCACAGCAAAATGGAGTAGCTGAAAGGAAAAACAGGACTGTAAAAGAAATGGCAAGAACTTTACTACATGATGCAAATCTGCCTAATGTCTATTGGAGAGAAGCTGTTCATACAGCTGTATATACTCTGAACAGAGTTCAATTAAGGGTAAAGTCAAATTATACTCCTTATGAATTGTGGTATGGTAAGTCAGCTAATGTTGGGTATTTCAAAATTTTTGGAAGTGTTACATCAAGAAAGATAATGATAGCTTATGTGGTTTTGAGTCTAGATGTGATGAAGGCATTTTTCTTGGTTATTCTACACATAGCAAGGCATATAAATGTTTTAACAATAGGCTCAAAAGAATAATTGAAAGTACTAATGTTAAGGTGCATGAGGATTTGCAGCCCTGTATGCAGTTGATTCATGACATTGAAGTTGATCATCATTCACAAAAGGAAGAAGAAATTCAGGAAGAGGAAGAAGATCCTGAAAAATCTGTTGATGTTAAGACAAAGACTCTTTCAAAGGCATTTCAAAGAGATCATCCTCATGAGTTGATCATTGGGGATAAGGACAGTGGTGTGTTAACAAGAAGAGGAAAGCAAGCTGCTGCACATAATCAAGCACATGTGTGTTTGATATCTGAAATGGAACCAAAGAATTATGTTGAGGCCAGCAAAGATGAAGCATGGGTTAATGCCATGGAAGAGGAGTTAAGCCAAATAGAAAAGAACAAAACATGGGAACTTGTTCCAAGACCAGAAGGTAAGAATGTCATTGGATCAAAATGGGTGTTTAGGAATAAGCTTGATGATAAAGGTAAAGTTGTTAGAAACAAAGCCAGACTGGTTTGCAAAGGGTATTCACAAATTGAAGCTATTGACTTTGAAGAAACATTTGCTCCTGTTGCTAGATTAGAAGCTATAAGGATTTTTTTAGCTTTTTCAGTTTATAAAAATTTCAAAGTTTACCAAATGGATGTAAAATCAGCATTTCTAAATGGAGATCTTGAAGAAGAAGTCTACATGGAACAACCAGAAGGTTTTGTGAATAAAGATAATTCAGATCATGTTTACAGGTTGAAAAAGGATTTATATGGTTTAAAGCAAGCTCCAAGGGCTTGGTATTATAGACTGGATAAGTTTCTGCAGGAACAGGGGTTCACAAAAGGAGGTGTGGATAGTAATTTATACTATTTAATCAAAGGTGAGGATATTCTGGTTGTTGAAATTTATGTAGATGATATCATTTTTGGTAGTAACAATGATGATATGAGTCATTCATTTCCTAACATCATGAAATCAGAATTTGAAATGTCTATGTTGGGAGAATTGTCTTTCTTTCTTGGTCTTCAAGTATCTCAGCTTGAAAAGGGAATATTCATCTCACAAAATAAATATGCCAAAGAGATGTTAAAGAGGTTTCAAATGGATGATTGCAAACTTTTGGGTACTCCTATGGAGACAGGGCATAAGATAAGTAAAAATGATGAATCACCTGAAGTGGAACAGTCTCTGTATAGATCTATGATTGGGAGTCTTTTATATCTCACTGTTTCTAGGCCTGATATTATGCAGGCTGTTTGTTTGGTTGCAAGATTTCAAGCTTGTCCTAAACAATCACATTTGAATGCTGTTAAAAGAATCTTTAGATATATTAAGGGTACACTTGATTTTGGTTTATGGTATCCTAGACACAATGATTTTACACTTCTTGCCTATACAGATGCAGATTGGGCAGGGTGTCCTGATGATAGAAAAAGCACAAGTGGGGCAGCTTTCTTTCTGGGTGGCAGATTGGTTGCATGGCATAGTAAGAAACAAGATTGTGTTTCTCTATCTACAGCTGAAGCTGAGTACATTGCTGCTTCATCATGTTGTACACAGGTACTTTGGATGGTACAATCACTTCTTGATATTAAGGTTGAGGTTAAAAAGCCTGTGTCTATTCTTTGTGATAACACAAGTTCTATCAATATGTCAAAGAATCCTACAATGCATTCAAGAACTAAACACATTGCTATCAGGTATCATTTTCTAAGGGAAAAGGTGATTGGAAATGAAGTTGCTTTGGAATATGTGCATACTAGTGATCAATTGGCTGATATCTTCACAAAGCCTTTGCCAAAGGAGACATTTGAAACTCTGAGACAGAGACTGGGAGTTCTGTCTCTTGTCTCTCTTCAGTAAGTTACAGAGATATTAGATTCAGGGGGAGTTGTTTTCTAGATTATTTTAATGTCCTGAATCTCATTTGTACATAGCCTGTATATAGTTTTTGTACATATTTTTGTTGCAAGTATGAGGTTATCCAGTGCTGTCATTGATGTCAACATACTCATATTGCATTGACAAGAAGGATTTGATGAGCTGTGTGCTGAGGATATTGAGAAAATTAGTCTCAGTCAGGAACAGTGAAGAACAGTGATGAGAAGAAGGTAAATGTACTGTATAGGATGAGAACCGGAGGATGCGGATTAAAGGGTTAGTAGATATGAGTCTTGAGATGCTACAGTTAAGATTTCAAAGGTCCGCATGAAGATCTGAAGGAGTTATGGCTGCCGGTATAGAACCGGGTCCGGCAAGTATCCGGAGGTGACAGAGGATCACAAAAAGGTCCGGTGAGGTCCGGAATTGTATTATCATAATCTACGGATTGGAAGGAGTGTTTGAGATGTCCTTGTGATGTGTCATCCTGATTTGTGTGTGATTTGGAGGTCCGGAAGTACCTCTTGCATTATGACAGTGGCGACAGACTGTGTTCTTGAAGTTCCGGATGAGGAAGACAAGAGATCCCAGTAAGCAGAGGAAGTGCGGATGTATCCGGACATTCAGACAGGCTTGTGAAGGTTCTTGGATCATGTTTAGGTTGTGTTGTTGGTCCGCATTGATGGTAGAGCCCGGAATTGAAGTTATTCTTCCGGATGAAGTTCTTGCTCTGTGTAGCCGACCGGATGAGCTGTTCATCCTGCGAATGTTCTTGTGATGGCCGACCGGATGTGTTATTCATCTTGCGGATACTCCTATGGTTGTTTGCCGACTTAGATGCTTGTTCCTAAGTCGATGTCTTGTATAAATAATGATTTGTGAGTTCATTTCAGTGTGTGGAGTGAGGATGAGTATGGTATAGCGAAGAAACGTGCGAAAGGCAGAGCAGAGATTGTTGTGCTTAATTGGAACTGATCCGGACATGGTAGAGATGTCATTCTCCAGTTCAAGACTGTGATTTTCATCACTTTGTAGACAGTGTGTCTCCTTGTAGGCAGTGGGCCTCTTTGTGAGTAGTGTGCTCGGGCAGTGAGCCCTTATTGGCATGTGCCATTCATTTTTCCTTATTCTTCTAACAGAGAATAATTCTTGGGTTAATCACCCCGTGGTTTTTCCCTTAACCGGGTTTTCCACGTCAAAATCTTGGTGTTCAATGTGTTGATGCTTATCTGCTCTTGTGTTTATGTATTATGCTTCCATGGATGATTATTTGATATGCTGCTAACTAACAACAGTGAGTTAAGTGTTTGAATGTGAAGAAGTTTTATACAACTGATTCACCCCCCCCCTCTCAGTTGTATGCCCTAGATCCAACAATTGGTATCAGAGCCAAGTTCCTCTGACAAGAGCTTAACCGCTTGAGGAGATCCAGGATGTCGTCATACAAGAAGGATAGTCCAAAGTTCGATGGAACCAACTTCACTCTCTGGAAAGGTCGCATGAAGTGTCACTTGGAATGCATGGGAAAAGCATACCTGGGTATGATTTCAAAACCATATGTACCTCCACAAGGTGGTCCGACTACTCTGAATGAAATCACAGAAGCTGAAAACAATCTGCGGACCAAGGAAGCTCTTCTAAGCGCATTGAATGACTCAGATCTCTCGAATGTCATTGACCTACCCACTGCATATGAGATCCTAACTAAACTGGAACTTCTGTATGAAGGAGATGAGTTTGTCAAAAGTGCAAGATTGCAAAGTCTGAAAGGGAAATTTGAAAGATTGAAAATGAGAGATGATGAAAACATCACTACCTTTATGCCAAGAGTAAATGAGCTGGTATGTGGAATCAGAAATGCTGGTGGAACTTTAGATGAAAATGAGATTGTCTGCAAAATCCTAAGATCCCTTCCTGCTGCCTACAAAATCAAAGTTGCTGCCATTGATGAATTCAGAGCCCACACAACTGTCACAAGAGAACAACTGGCTGGCAAACTAGCTGCATTTGAAATGACCGAGTTTGGAGATGATCCTCCCAAGACTGAATCTGCTTTCAAAGCCAGTGCCTATGTGAAAGGCAAACAGAGATTTGATCCGGGTGAAAACTCATCAAGGAAAATGTCATGGTATGATCAAGCAAGAAGAGACATGGAAGAAGAAGAAGCAGAAACAGCTCAACTTGAAGCCCTCATTGCAAAAAGACTGCCAAGAGGATCCGGTAAGTATGAAGGAAAACTACCCTTTAAGTGTTTCAACTGCAATAAGATTGGTCATTTTGCCTCAAGATGTCCGGAGAGATCTGCAAGATCTAATACTCACAGACAAAGGTTTCAAAAGAATTGCTATTATGTTCATGAAGAAGATGACAATGAAGGAGTAACAGATGATGAATCAGAACCAGGAGGCAAATCCGGAAATGAGTGGGTGTTTATAGCCATCAAGGAAGAAGATTCCTTGCTCTCCGAATCTGTCAATCACAAAGTTGTTGAAAAAGCCTTGGCTGCTCAAGTGGAAGAAAAGGATGATTGGGTTATTGACAGTGGATGTTCTCACCATATGACTGGTGACAAGAATAAGTTCTTAGACTTGGAAAGATATGAAGGAGGAATGGTAAAGTTTGGTGACAATTCTGCTGGCAGAATCAGAGGTAGGGGAACTATTTCCTTTGATGGTAAGAGCAAAACAGGAAATGTACTGTATGTTGAAGGATTGAAGCACAATCTTCTCAGTGTTGGTCAGTTAGTGGACAAAGGCTATGATCTCCGGTTCAAGAATGGAAAATGCAGAATCTTTACAAGCTCCGGAACTGAAATTGCATCCGGTACTCAGACAAGAGGTAACATCTTTCATCTGGTTGGTTCAAATAAAAGTTGTTTATTTGTTCAAATTGATCAGAGTTGGTTATGGCATAGAAGAATGTGTCATGTAAATTTTGATAACATTATCAAAATAAGCAATACTCAGGCTGTGAGAGATCTTCCAAAATTGATAAAACCTACAAATAGTGTGTGTAAAGAATGTCAGTTAGGCAAACAAAGCAGAGTCTCTTTTAAAAGCAAAGATCAGTCTTCTACCGGATTATTGGAATTAGTACATACTGATCTATGTGGTCCGACAAGAATCAAGAGTCTGCAAGGTGATAGATATTTCATGTTATTAATTGATGATCATTCCCGGATGATGTGGGTCACCTTTCTAAAAGAAAAATCAGAAGCTTTTGAGAAGTTCAAAATCTTCAAAGCTATGGTGGAGAATCAAACCGGATTGAAACTAAAGTGTCTAAGGTCTGATAGAGGTGGAGAATTTACATCTGGTGAATTCATTGACTTTTGTGAGAAACAGGGTATAAGGAGACAGTTGTCTGCTCCTAAGACTCCACAGCAGAATGGAGTAGTTGAGAGAAAGAACCGGACCATCCAGGAAGCTGCTAGGATAATGATGTTGGAAGCAAATGTTCCTCAAATGTTTTGGAAAGAAGCTATCAGCACTGCAGTCTACACTCTCAATCGAGTTCAAATCAGAAACAACACCGGTAAGACCCCCTATGAACTCTGGTTTGGCATCACTCCTACTGTGAAATATTTCAGAGTATCTGGTAGCAAGTGTTATATTAAAAGAGATGAAGATCTAGGAAAGTTTGATGCTAGAAGTGATGAAGGAATTTTCTTGGGCTACTCCACTCAAAGCAAAGCATACCGGTGTTACAATAAGAGATTGAGGAAGATGATAGAAAGCACCAATGTGAAGGTTGATGAAGGAATTGAGAAGCCTTCAAGATTTTATGAGTTTGATGAAGATGACCAAGACAGTGTTCAAGGACCTCAATCCTCTCCGGTGAGACAGAGTCAGCCTGATCCGGTAAATCAGGAAGAAGAGTTAGATTTGAATGAGGCTGATCAAGAAACAGCAGTGCTGGATACTCCCAAAATTCCTAGGTATGTAAGACTGAATCACTCTGAAGATCAGATCATAGGTGACAGAAGCAAAGGTGTACAAACTAGAAGGAATATTGCTCAAGATCAGAATGAATGTTGTCTGATTTCAAAGATTGAACCTAAAACAATAAATGAAGCCTGCAATGATGAAAACTGGACCAAAGCAATGGAAGATGAACTGATGCAAATTGAGAAAAATCATACTTGGGATCTTGTTCCCAGACCTAGAGACAGGAATGTAATTGGAACCAAGTGGGTCTTCCGGAACAAACTAAATGAAGCTGGTGAAGTAATCAGAAACAAAGCTAGATTGGTCTGCAAAGGCTACTCTCAAATAGAAGGAATTGACTTTGAAGAGACTTTTGCTCCGGTAGCAAGAATTGAAGCAGTCAGATTACTTCTTGCATTTGCTGCCTTCAAAGACTTCAAGGTATATCAGATGGATGTCAAGTCTGCCTTCCTAAATGGTGATCTGGAAGAAGAAGTCTACATTGAACAACCGGATGGATTTCAATTGTCTGATAATAATGATATGGTTTGCAAGTTGAAGAAAGCTTTGTATGGATTGAAGCAAGCCCCAAGAGCATGGTATGAAAGGTTGGATAAGCATCTTGTGCAGATTGGATTCAACAAAGGTACTGCTGACAGCAACTTATATTTCAAAATTGATCATGAGAACATTCTGATTGTTGAAGTGTTTGTGGATGATATCATTTTTGGAGGAAGAGATAGTATGTGTAAAACTTTTGCAAATCAGATGAAAAGTGAGTTTGAAATGTCTATGCTTGGTGAAATGAATTTCTTCTTGGGTCTGCAAATTACTCAAACAAAAGAAGGGATCTTCATTTCTCAGACCAAATATGCGAAAGAATTGTTAAAGAAATTTGGTATGGAAGACTCAAAGCCTATGAACACTCCTATGGCAACCGGATGTAAGTTAAGCAAAGATGATGATTCTCCAAAGGCAGATCAGACAAAGTATAGATCAATGATTGGTGGATTGTTGTATCTCACTCAAACTAGACCAGATATAATGCAAGCTGTTGGTCTTGTGGCAAGATTCCAGGCTGATCCTAGAGAATCTCATGTTATGGCAATCAAAAGAATTTTTAGATACTTGAAAGGGACAGTTGAGTATGGTCTATGGTATCCTAGAGGTCCGGATTTCTCTCTTCATGCTTACACAGATGCAGATTGGGCAGGAGATGTGGATGACCGGAAGAGCACTAGTGGCGGAGCATTCTTTTTGGGGAAGAGATTGGTTTCTTGGCTAAGCAAGAAACAAGATGCAATATCTCTGTCTACAACTGAAGCAGAATACATTGCAGCAGCAGGTAGTTGTACTCAAATCCTATGGATGAAGCAGATGCTAAGAGACATCAAAGTTGAATATGAGGAGCCTATCACAATTTTCTGTGATAATTCAAGTGCAATTAATATTTCCAAGAATCCGGTATTGCATTCTAAGACTAAGCACATATCTATCAAATTTCACTTCTTGAGAGAACAAGTAAACAAGGAAGAAGTCAGATTGGAGTATGTTCCCTCCAAGGATCAGATTGCAGATATCTTTACAAAATCTCTTCCCAAGGACTCTTTTGAATATCTCCGGGAGAAGTTAGGGGTCATGGCCCCTCCGGTAATGAACTAAGATGCACTGTTGTGCATCAGTCCGGTGGCTATCACAGTCATATCTTGTGATCCGGACGAATGGGGAGCTGCAACTAAGGGGGAGCAGCTGGTATGATTCTGATGTATGAGAATTGCAAGTATGAGCCCTTTGCCATTGATGTCAAAGGGGGAGAGAAGACATGTGAAAAACAAATGGTTGATGATCAAAGGGGGAGCAGTAAAGGAAGAGAAGACATATGAAAAGATGAAGTTCTTGTCTTAATGGTTTTTCACATCATATGTTGCCATCAATGACAAAGGGGGAGATTGTTGCAAGTATGAGGTTATCCAGTGTTGTCATTGATGTCAACATACTCATATTGCATTGACAAGAAGGATTTGATGAGCTGTGTGCTGAGGATATTGAGAAAATTAGTCTCAGTCAGGAACAGTGAAGAACAGTGATGAGAAGAAGGTAAATGTACTGTATAGGATGAGAACCGGAGGATGCGGATTAAAGGGTTAGTAGATATGAGTCTTGAGATGCTACAGTTAAGATTTCAGAGGTCCGCATGAAGATCTGAAGGAGTTATGGCTGCCGGTATAGAACCGGGTCCGGCAAGTATCCGGAGGTGACAGAGGATCACAAAAAGGTCCGGTGAGGTCCGGAATTGTATTATCATAATCTGCGGATTGGAAGGAGTGTTTGAGATGTCCTTGTGATGTGTCATCCTGATTTGTGTGTGATTTGGAGGTCCGGAAGTACCTCTTGCATTATGACAGTGGCGACAGACTGTGTTCTTGAAGTTCCGGATGAGGAAGACAAGAGATCCCAGTAAGCAGAGGAAGTGCGGATGTATCCGGACATTCAGACAGGCTTGTGAAGGTTCTTGGATCATGTTTAGGTTGTGTTGTTGGTCCGCATTGATGGTAGAGCCCGGAATTGAAGTTATTCTTCCGGATGAAGTTCTTGCTCTGTGTAGCCGACCGGATGAGCTGTTCATCCTGCGAATGTTCTTGTGATGGCCGACCGGATGTGTTATTCATCTTGCGGATACTCCTATGGTTGTTTGCCAACTTAGATGCTTGTTCCTAAGTCGATGTCTTGTATAAATAATGATTTGTGAGTTCATTTCAGTGTGTGGAGTGAGGATGAGTATGGTATAGCGAAGAAACGTGCGAAAGGCAGAGCAGAGATTGTTGCGCTTAATTGGAACTGATCCGGACATGGTAGAGATGTCATTCTCCAGTTCAAGACTGTGATTTTCATCACTTTGTAGACAGTGTGTCTCCTTGTAGGCAGTGGGCCTCTTTGTGAGCAGTGTGCTCGGGCAGTGAGCCCTTATTGGCATGTGCCATTCATTTTTCCTTATTCTTCTAACAGAGAATAATTCTTGGGTTAATCACCCCGTGGTTTTTCCCTTAACCGGGTTTTCCACGTCAAAATCTTGGTGTTCAATGTGTTGATGCTTATCTGCTCTTGTGTTTATGTATTATGCTTCCATGGATGATTATTTGATATGCTGCTAACTAACAACAGTGAGTTAAGTGTTTGAATGTGAAGAAGTTTTGTACAACTGATTCACCCCCCCCCTCTCAGTTGTATGCCCTAGATCCAACAATTTTTGTGGTTGGTAGTGTTATAGTATTGTACATTTGATCAGTTTGAAGTAAAGTGTTGGTTTTGACAAATTTTTTCAGAGGATTGTATTTACAAGAACAGGAATCTATTGATTGTGGTGTTATTTTTTTGCCTTTGACATTTTTATGTCAAAAAGGGGGAGAAATCAGTTATGGTTTTGCCATCAATGTCAAAGACAAAGGGGGAGTTTTGTAGCACATTTCACAGTTGAGTATATTGTCTTTTCATTGATGACAAAATGATGGTGGTTTTCATTGATGCCAAAATGTTTTCATCAGTGACATAGTGATTTCAGTGATATGGTTTTCAGTTCAGTAATATGGTTTTCAGTTCAGTGATATGGTCTACATCAGTGACAATGGTTGTTAGATCTCTCAGTTTTGATAAAAGTTACAATGGTAATGGCATCAGTGACATCAATGTTGATCTTGTGTGAAGTTGTTCTGTGACTTAGTCATTTCAGTGGTTCTTCATGATAATGACATCAATGACATCAGTGTTGATCTTGTGTGAAGTTGTTTTGACTTAGTCATTTCAGTGGATGACATTCAGTGCATATTATCAGGGCAAGGGCTTGTGTCATTTGATAAAAGTTAATATGCATCATATTAACTTCATTTAACTTGCATCATATTAACTTCATGACAGTGGCAGATCAGTTGAAGTTTGGTTTACAATGTTGAGGTTTAAATATGTGTTGAGGTGTTTACATATGTTGAGGTTTAGAAAAATGGAAGTGGCAAATATGTTTTTCTTAACACTTAACAAGTCATAAACTTTGTGTTCAACACTTATTCTTCATTACCTTATTGCCCATCATAACTCTATGCACTTTATGTTATAAACTCAAACTGACCGGTAAAAGAGGTCATCAGGCTTTAAGTTATAATGTAAGGGTATAAGACTTGTGAATCTTACCGGCCCCGTTGCCTAGGGTGCCCGGTAACCAGTCAAGGTGTTGGTTGCTCTGTGGGAAACGCCAAATCAACGACTGTCGTTGAATCTTCTTTTGGCGGGCCGCGCAAATCAGAGGGATAAGGTTTAAAATGTGAATTGCCTCCAACGGTTAGCAACTGTGGTTAAATTTGACAACCACTTTGTTTAAAAAGGAAATAAAACTTGCTATTTTCATGGCCTTTCACCGAAGATGAAGAGGCACTTAATTGGAGTTTTTTTGGTGAGAGAAAGAATATTATTTAGAATGTTTCTAAATGTGAAGAATATGAAAAAGGCTGTTTTCTTCGTAGATGTTTTATTTTTTTTGTTGTTTGTTTTTTTGAAGAGAAGATGTAATGATTGAGATAACATTTGATGGTGGAAGTTGAACAATTTTTTTGATATTATTGTTTTGATTGAAATTTTTTTGTATATAGAGATTTTTTGCATGGCAGATATAGAGAGTTGCAGATGAGAGATAATTGGTGAGAATTTTTGAAGAAGTTTTTGGAGAATGGAATTGTTGTTTTGAAATGTAATTTTTGCAGGAATGGAGAATCATTTTTCAGGGATTTATGTTGAGAGTTTGAAAGAATGTTGATTCAAAATGAATGGAATTCTTCAATGATCATGATGGATTAATGTTTGTTCAGAGAAAGTGAAGGTGTCAGAGAAAGTGAAGGTGATTAAAGACTATAATTTTTCAGAGAAGATAAATTGTTCAGTTTTGCAGAGAGAGAAAGCTCAAAAATGGTGAATTAGTTTGAGATTGTTTTTGCAGAGGTATGAAATATATTGAAGATCAAAATTGATTGACTGTAGGTGTTGAAGACAGTTAAAGGTTGATTGCAAAGAATTTATTTTGTTTGTCTTAAAAGGGAGAAATAAGGTTTTGTTTTATTGAAACAGGGAAATCCCCTGAGTTATAATTGTTCATTGAATGTTGATGATGTCAGTGAGACATGCAGAGAGATAAAATTTGCCAGTGAGGCAGAATTGTAATGTCAGTGAGACAATTGTAATCTGAATTTTGTGTTAAGCCAGTGAGGCAGTTGAGTGGTTTTTATACCCCAGGAGGGTTTTCCACTCGGGAAATTTCTTGTGTCAAATCTGTGTGTTGATACTCTGCATATTTACTTTGTTCCTTCTGAAGAATTCTAAATTGTGAAATTAGATTAATCAAAAGTAGTAAAAAGTGTTAAAATTGTTAACAACACTGATTCACCCCCCCTCTCAGTGTTGTGTGTATTCCTACAATTTGATGCATTGATGGTACGGACTTCATGTCATGAATCCATGGGGGACTGATGATGAGGTTATAAGGGAGGTCTAGATCCAAGACTTGAAATATGATATCCAGAGTAGCAAGCCCAACTCTCACCGGAAGTGAGATTACACCCTTAAAAGAGAATTTTGCATAATCATAGGCCTTTATAACAATTTTATTAAATGGATCTACACAGGCCTCAGAGTATCCCAGTGTCATGACCAATTTCAAAGGACATATGTTCAATCTAGCTCCACTATCTACCAAGACTCATCTGATCTTATGCTTATTGATGAAAACTTCAAGGTGCAAGGGATCATTATGGTTGGGTCTATGTGAAGGTAGGTCATGCTCAAGGAACATAACATGATTGGTGGTGGCTAAGTGTCCTACCATGGCCTAAAATTGATTAACATTGAGGTCCGTGGGGACATATGATTCTAGAAAAACTTTATCCAATATGGCCTTGTGCTTAGGGGATAGACGAAGTAACTCAAAGATAGATATCTATGCAGGGGTCTTCTTTAGATGGTCTAAGAGATTGTATTCAAACTTTGGTTGAGGATCGTGTTGGTGCTTGCTATAACTTTGGGTTTTGAGTAGTTGAATTCGCAGGCCTTTCATGAAAAATCCAAAAACTTTCTAAGTCCCTTAGCCTCCAGATGTATGCATGTATCTTTGTGTGTACTATTGTCATATTTTTGCCTGGCCCCAAAATTTTCTTGTTTCCCTCCTATCAAAGAAATCTGATCAGAGAAAGCCTGAATAGAAGGAGAGAAAGATTAAATCTTTCAATTACCCATGCTCTGCCTTGCCAAAAAGTCCCAAAATCTCATCTTGAGAATCCTTGCCAAAAACCCAAAAAAACCCAGAAATCTTTTAGCTTCAAATATTTTCATCGCAAGGATTTCTCAGTTTCATCCTTTGTATTTGTGTATGCATTTTTTAATGTATATTCGCATATACATTCGCCACTGTATGTTTGCATGTGCAAAGGCGATATGCAAAGGAAAATATACAAGGGACCATATACAAAGTGAAATATACAAAGGAAAGTGGGGTCCGCTTTCATACAAAGGCGATTGTATCTCATATACAAGTCACACATGAAAGGAAACATGTCAAAAAAGATACAAGGCCCGGACCCGAAGTGAATATGTAGTCTAGTTGATAAAGGCATAAGTGTTTGTTTTCATCTTTGTTTGTATGTCCGCGTTGTATGTTTGCACATACAAGGGTCATATACAAAGGTAACATACAAAGGTCGGACGCGTGTTTGCAATGTACAAAGTGCGATTGTATATAGTTTTGCTTGTATGTTCGCATTGTATATGCGATATACAAAGCTGATATACAAAGGGAAAACATACAATCCAAACCTAACTGGAGAATCAAATGCAGCGAATAATAATTTTGAGGTCCATAGGTTGTATGTTGCTCATTGTATGTATAATATACAATGTGAGATGTAAAGATGCCGATACAATGCCGGATTTGAAATTTATTCCAAACTGCCTCATATGTGTGATGGAATCTGCATTGTATGTATATTGCATTTGTATGTGCAATATACAAAAGAGATATACAAGCAAGCAGATGCAGAGCGGACATGGCCAGTGAATTAACTATATTTGTGAGATGGGTGAAGTCCGCCATTGTATATTGGGGTTGTATGTTCCCAATATACAATCAGATAGACAAAGGGCAGATACAAAGAAATATACAATTGGGTATGGTCAAAGTCAATAGTTCAAAAGCATGGTGGGGCCCGTGCAGTTGTATGTCCTAGGGTTGTATGTACATGCGGATATACAAAAGATGATACAAAGGCGCATATACAACTCAGACACAAAAGGAAAATGTGTTTTGGTGGATTTCAGGCTGGGATCCGCAGGTTGTATATAGCGCATTGTATATGCGATATACAATGTGAGATACAATGAGGTAGATACAAGCCGGACCTGAATGCGATTTCAATTTGTTTCATAAAAATTTGGGGTCCACCACTTGTATACATTGTGATTGTTTGTATATGCAATTGCACATACAAATGCGATATACAAAGGTTGATTCAATGGTCCGATAGTAAGAATGGATACATTGGCTCGTCGGTAGGACAATGCCTATCGGTGGACACTTCCAAGGTCTTTCTGATGGCTTATGGAGATGCATTTACACAGGTGGTGATCCAATCAGCGGTTGCCACGTGTCTAAAAGCAAATGTATATACAACTGCATATACAAGGATTTAGGGGGTGAAAAGGCAAAATGTATGTCATGATGTGAAAAGTCAAAGAAGCAAAAGCCACCTGTGTGGCATGATCTCATTGGCCGATGAATTTTTAGCACAATTTGGAGCTACAGATCTCAGCGGGAAGAAGGAAATCAATGCCCCTGTTTTCAATGCCCGAAGAAGGAATTTATGTGTGTTCGTTGCATCTTCTCTAGGTGGGAAAAAACTTCAAGAACACATGAACCACTGCTGCATTTCAAAATAGGTAGGTTGGCCATTAATGGTAGGTTTGCAAGAGGTATGGGTTGAAATGGCAGACCAGCTACCATATTCAAGGGAAAAATTCTTCAGGCGGCTGCACGTCTACTGAGTTCAACTGCTCCTTCCCTCTTCTTCTCCCTGCTGCATTGAATGTTTTAGGTGCCATTATGATGGTGCACTGTATCTAGCGAAATTTTGAAGTGACCATGTAATTAATGCTGATTACACGTTCTAGGTAAATCAGAACTGTGTTACTCATTTTTCTGGTGGTTGAAGAATTGGGTAATTTTTTTTGGAAAGATAACGAGAAACAAAGCATTTCTTGTTCTATCTCTTTTGGAGTTTATGTGTTGCATTTGAATGCATGTTGCACACCTATTCAGTTTCATGTTATTTTTATATGAAGAATGCTTTGTTGCATGTGTTTAGCTTATTGTCTCCATTTGTTGTATGCATCCCTTCTTTTGAATCTAGTTGCTAAGGGTTACTAAGATTCTAGGATACAGATTTGTTGTATTGCATGCTTGATATCTAACTTCCATTCAAGGAGTGGATTAAACTGTTTTAGGTTAAGTATGAGGAAGAATGTATGGCAACATGGATGTTGGTAAGTAGAGATAGCTAAATACTCACTCTTGGGTGGTGTTTGTAAGGCAAATACCAGTTCTAACCCCTTGAAACTTGAATGCCAGTGCAAATCATTCATTTGTATACGTCTAGTTGACTCCTTGCCCTAAGATAGGCACTGGTCTGCCCTTGTGTAGTAGTTATGATCGAAAACCCCCTATCTTGCATCCAAAACATTAAACTGAATCCTTTCATAATCCCAATCTATTAATTGTAGGAGTAGAAATAGGACCCCTACATACTCTTATTCCTAACCAGTCATATATGTCCAAGAACATTGACAACCTTGTGATTTATCACACAAATCTTGGTCTAGACATGAGAGTATTCTACCTGTTGTTGTAAAGCTAAATCTTTTTGTCATTGGGCAAGTCAAGGTTAAATCTTTAGCTATAGGGATACCCCCCTTGGTGTGGCAGAACCATAAGTGAAGGGGAGGTAGCTCACGCAACCTCCTGTATTTGTTGGCCAAATCTGCCTGTGAATTGGAACTGGCAAACCCTCTGCCGATTCGGAGAGAAAGAACTAACAAAATGGTGACTCTGCTGGGGATGTGATTTAAAAGTACTCTTTTTGCCCATCCAAGTTACCAACAAAAGTGGTAACTCCGCTGGGGAGAGAGTCAAATAATTTAAAAGCTGGAAAATCTAGTTTCCAGTGAAGTTGTTGTAGCAAGACTAAAGAACAACCATGTGGTGCTCTACTGGCGTGATGAATCCAAAAAATGAAAGTGACTTGTTGATATTATGTCCTCTCTATGAGTGGTGGCGACTCTGTTGATTGAACCTATTCAAAGCTGTAACATACTTCTAGGTATTCCATCTTTTCACTCAAAATGTTTCAAATAGAGCAACAGTCCTGGTTGTGCTCTCAAAGAAGACCATTTTTTATTGAAAGATATAAAGCTTTGAATTTTATAGGAATAAGTGGTTACCTAAATGTTATTCCCAATAAGATTAGAAAATGTTTTCCAAAATATAGTGGATCAAATTCTGAGTCTGCAAACAAACATCTGCAAAATTTTTGTAATTTAATAGAAGATTATGAGGTAGAGGCTGAAGATGTAGTAATGAGACTCTTTGTTCAGTCATTAGAGGATGATGCTAGGGTCTGGTTTTTAGACCTACCTGTGTGTTCAGTTTCTTCATGGGTAGATTTAGAAGTGGCATTCCTAGAGCAGTTTGGTGAAAGATTTGATTTGGCCTCATTGATCATACATTTTATGAATATCCAAAAGGAAGATGAGGAATTGGTTCCAGCATTTAATCTTAGATTTATTAAGTTTCTCAAGCAGATTCCTGAATATATGAGACCCAATGATGCATTGTGCTTAGCAATAAATTTGGTTGCATTTGATGAAGAAATGAGTTATTTATTGAGAGATAAAGAACCAGCTACACTTCACCAGGCCTACAAATTTGCTATGGATATTGAAAATAATTAGAAATATGGAATGCCAGTAGGTTTCATGGCTGCAAGTTTTCAAAATAGTTTTCAAAGTGAATATATTTCAGCTTTCCCAATGTGTTCATTAAGAGATGATTTTGCAAAGGGGAATGTATTTCAGAACAATGGGTGCAGTCATGATGTGATGCATAAACATGAAGAAGATGTTGTAGAAAATGTAGGCACATCCTATAACGATGAAGACAAAGATTGTTATCAGCCTCTAGAAGAGAAGCCTGCAGATACAAAATACATTTCAGATGATGAAATAAAAGATATACATGAGGTTGTGTCTTGTAGTAATGGGCATATCCCAGTTATTCATGATTATTTGAACAAGGCGGATATGTAGAGTTTCACTCTGAATATAGAAGATGCAGATTCAAGGGACGACTGTGGATATGTTAGTGATTGTCAGCATTCAGATGCATATGTGAGCCTTTCAGATGATGAAATATATATGGATGCTGAGTATGAGTGCTTCCTTGAAGATTATGACCACATCTACAATGCAGAAGTTGAAACTTTTGTAGTTGATCATCAGTGCATTGGTGAAGAGAAAAAATAGGGTCACTATCTAGATGTGAATAGACGAATTGCAGATGTTCATGCTAATACAGATGGGGATAGTGTTGGTTGTAGGGGTGACTATGAAGCTTTTAGTGTAGGGTTGCACTTTGAGCTATTTATGCCTTCTCTTGAGACATTCTAGGTGGACATTAATGATAAAATTGTTGAAAGCAATGATGATGAATATCTGAATGTTTATTAAAATGAATATGATTATGAGATGTTGCTTTTGCCTAAATATTGCATTTTTGATACAGAGGAGCTCTTATTTTATATAGGGCAAAATTCTGGTGTGGATTCATTTGTTTCATATGAGTTTGTTATTTTTCCAAGCAACATTGGTGACTAATATGATAATGACATTCTAAAGCTGATGATAATGCATGCTGATGAAGCTTGTTGTAGATTTGTTAAAGAAAGAGAAATGGGCAGCCGCACAACCAATTGCAAAGTAGGGTGCTGCAGATAGCCAAGTGTTTTTCTGCTTCATTTGAAGAAATCAAAAGAAAATTAGATATTTGACAAAGGAAAATTTTGGTTTTTCCTTTTTGGTGGCCCTGGGCCACCAAGTAAATTTTAAAAAGGGTGTGATTTGTGATGTAGGTTGGTGTAGCTTTGACTCTATGCCCAATGGATAAGGCACTCGGTCTGCATCCCAGAGATCTACAGTTCTTGCCATGCTTGCAAGAGGCATGCGTCCCCAAATAGAGCCAATGTTGGTGCCTACTACAACTTTGGGTTTTGAGTAGTTGAATTCGCAAGCCTTTCATGAAAAATCCAAAAAATTTCTAAGTCCCTCGGCCTTTAGATGTATCCATGTATCTTTATGTGTATTGTTGTCATATTTTTTCCTGGCCCCAAAAGTTTCCTATTTCCCTCCTTCTATCAAAGAAATCCAATCAGAGAAAGCCTAAATAGAAGGAGAGAAAGCTTAAATCTTTCAATTACCCATGCTTTGCCTTGCCAAAAAGTCCCAAAATCTCACCTTGGGAATCTTTGCCAAAAACCCAAAAAAACCCAGAAATCTTTTAGCTTCAAATATTTTCATCGCAGGGATTTCTCAGTTTCATCCTTTGTATTTGTGTATGCATTTTTGAATTTATATTCACATATACATTCGCCATTGTATGTTTACATATGCAAAGGTGATATGAAAAGGAAAATATACAAGGGACCATATACAAAGCAAAATATACAAAGGAAAGTGGGGTCCGCTTTCATACAAAGGCGATTGTATCTCATATACAAGTCACACATGCAAGGAAACATGTCAGAAAAGATACAAGGCCCGGACCCGAAGTGAATATGCAGTCTAGTTGATAAAGGCATAAGTGTTTGTTTGCATCTTTTTTTGTATGTTCATGTTGTATGTTTGCACATACAAGGGTCATATACAAAGGTCGAACGCATGTTTGCAATGTACAAAGTGCGATTGTATATAGTTTTGCTTGTATGTTTGCATTGTATATGCGATATACAAAGCCGATATACAAAGGGAAAACATACAATCTGGACCCGACTAGAGAATCAAATGCAACAAATAATCATTTTGAGGTCTACGGGTTGTATGTTGCTCATTGTATGTATAATATACAATGTGAGATGCAAATATGTCGATACAATGCCGGATTCAAAATTTATTCCAAACTGCCTCATATGTGTGATGGAATTTGCATTGTATGTATATTGCATTTGTATGTGCAATATACAAAGGAGATATACAAGCAGGCAGATGCAGAGCGGACATGGCCAGTGAATTAACCGTATTTGTGAGATGGGTGAAGTCTGCCATTGTATATTGGGGTTGTATGTTCCCAATAAACAATCAGATATACAAAGGGCAGATACAAAGAAATATACAAGCGGGTATGGTCAAAGTCAACAGTTCAAAAGCATAGTGGGGCTCGCGCAGTTGTATGCCTCAGTGTTGTATGTACATGCGCATATACAAAAGATATACAAAGGCGCATATACAACCCGGACGTGAAAGTAAAATATGTTTTGGCAGATTTCAGGCTGGGATCCGTAGGTTGTGTATAGCACATTGTATATGCAATTTACAACGTGAGATACAATGAGGTAGATACAAGCCAGACCCAAATGCGATTTCAATTTGTTTCATAAAAATTTGGGGTTCGCCGCTTATATACATTGTGATTGTTTGTATATGCAATTGCATATACAAATGCAAGATACAAAGGTTGATTCAATGGTCCGATAGCAAGAATGGATACATTGGCTCTTCGGTAGGACAATGCCTATCGGTGGACACTTCCAAGGTCTTTCCGACGGCCGATGGAGATGCATTTACATAGGTGGTAATCCAATCAGCGGCTGCCACGTGTCTAAAAGAAAATGTATATACAACTACATATACAAGGATTTGGGGGGCGAAAATGCAAAATGTATGTCACGATGTGAAAAGTCGAAGAAGTAAAAGCCGCCTGCGTGGCATGATCTCAGTGGCTGATGACTTTTCAGAGTGATTTGGAGCTGCAGATCTTAGCGGGAAGAAGGAAATCAATGGCCCTATTTTCAATGCCCGAGGAAGGAATTTCTGTGTGTTCGTTGCATCTTCTCCAAGCGAGAAAAAACTTCAAGAACACGCGAACCACTGCTGTATTTCAAAATAGGTAGGTTGGCCATTAATGACAGGTTTGCAAGAGGTATGGGTCAAAATGACAGACCAGCTACCATATTTAAGGGCAAAAATCTTCAGGTGGCTGCATGTCTCCCGAGTTCAACTTCTCCTTCCCTCTTCTTCTCCCTGTTGCATTGAATGTTTTAGGCTCCATTCTGATGGTGCACTGTATCTGGCAAAATTTTGAAGTGACCATGTGATTAATGCTGAGTACACATTCTGGGTATATCAGAACTGTTTTACTCATTTTTCTGGTGGTTGAAGACTTGGGCAATTATTTTTGGAAAGATAATGAAAAATAGAGCATTTCTTGGCTGTTCTATCTCTTTTGGAGTTTATGTGTTGCCTTTGAATGCACATTGCACACCTATTCAGTTTCATGTTATTTTTATATGAAGAATGCTTTGCTGCATGTGTTTAGTTGTTTGTCTCCATTTGTTATATGCATCCCTTCTTTTGAATCTGGTTGCTAAGGGTTACTAAGATTCTAGGATACAAATTTGTTGTATTGCATGCTTGATCTCTAAATTCCATTCAAGGAGTGGATTAAACTGTTTTAGGTTAAGTATGAGGAAGAATGTATGGCAGCATGGATGTTGGTAAGTAGAGATAGCTAAATACTCACTCTTGGGTGGTGTTTGTAAGGAAAATACAGTTCTAACCCCTTGAAACTTGAATGTGAGTGCAAATCATTCATTTGTATATGTCTAGTTGACTCCTTGCCCTGAGATAGGCACTGGTCTACCCTTGTGTAGTAGTTATGATCCAAAACCCCCTATCTTGCATCTAAAACATTAAACTGAATCCTTTCATAATCCCAATCTGTTAGTTGTAGGAGTAGAAATAGGACCCCTGCATACTCTTATTCCTAACCAGTTAGATATGTCCAAGAACACTGCCAACCTTGTGATTTATCACACAAATCTTGGTCCAGACATGAGAATTTTCTACATGTTGTTGTAAAGCTAAATCTTTATGTCATTGGGCGAGTCAAGGTTAAATCTTTAGCTAGAGGGATACTCCCCTTGGTGCGGCAAAACCAGAAGTGAAGTGGAGGTAGCTCATGCAACCTCCTGTATTTGTTGGCTAAATCTACTTGTGCATTGGAACTAGCAAACCCTCTACCGATTCAGAGAGAAAGAACCAACAGATCAGATGGAATACTTTGCAAGGTTAACTTAGGTCTTCAGGTGGTTGTTGTCAATTAGAATTGCACCCTGCTTGGAGAGAGTCCAAGCATTCTAATGACACAATGGGAATGATCTCAAAGTGTGGGACCTTGTGAACTGAGATCAGACCTCCAGAGAAGGCTGGCTTCCTAGCTGGTTATCACCTAAAATCTACTGGATTTGCAGAGGAAAAGGGAGAAGGAAATACTTTAAAAATGAAAGATAAAACAGGAAAACTTGAAAATAAGGGTGATTCACCATGTTGAATAAATGAACTCTCACAAAACTGAGAAAATGCACAAAATGACTAGATACAACCAATAAACATACACAAATCAAATTGATTTTAACAGAGGTAAGGAGCAAGAGATGACTAGAATGAATTAAAAATTCACAAACACATCATCCTTAGATCACACAGAGTCAAAATAGCATGAAGAGGTAAAATAACCAGCATGTATTTAATCAGAAGGCAAGGTTATAGTAGAGGAATGCTCTGTTTGGAATCGGAAGCAAAGATTACTAAATCTTCCAACTTCCAACCTTTTTTTACATCTCATTTTTATGCATATATAGCATTTTCCATTTGACCTAAGTCGGTTACAATCCATTCACCCCATGGGCTCTGTCAGAAAATATCTACGTCTAAAAGGACGTACCGACCTACAAGAATTCATGGCATAAAATATCTGGAACAGGGCAAGTGGAAGATATTTTGGGTCTTCAGTGTGAGCTGCTGAATCATCGACCTGCACCAATGAATGCAACAAATATCTACATTGAAGGACCTCTACAAAACTTAATTCAGTCGCTGAGATATCCTGTTGCCAAACACATGAAGATCTGCCAGCAAGACACAGAGTACACACAAAGCTCACCAACTAGAGTTACTTTGAAAATATCAGCCTCTGCACACGCCAAAATGGTCGCTGAAATGTCTAGTCAACTGAGCATGCAAATTCAGATCATATTTTGAAAGTGAGAAAATTCCCCTCAAAAGCCCGCCAGATGAAAGAGGAGACAAAAACAAGCACTTTTGCCTTTTGAAGTATTTTGAAATTCGTCAGAATGAGGGAGATATCCACAGTCAAAGTTGCGGTCAACTGCACCCTGCACTTGTATATCGCTTTGCATATGCAATTGAATATGCAGTTTACACTGCTAGGTTCACTTTATACATTTATGTAATTTCTTTCCTTTCGCCTTTTGCATATTCAACTTTTGTATATCTTTGAATCTCTCCTTGTATATACTTTTGTATGTGCAATTGTATATACAATACAATGGCCAACATACAAAAGCGGGCCTTTACCTTTTGCACCACCTTTTGCATCTTCCACCATTGGTTGCTGAACAATTGCATCTTCCTTATTGGTCGTCAGAAAGACCACAAACTGAGCCACCGATACATATTATCTCGCCGAAAATCCATTGTATGTGACCTTTTGTATAGCTAATTGTATATGAGATACAATCACATGTACATACAATGCGGAACTTAGAGGATTATCAACCAGAATGAAACTTTGAAACAAGTCCAGCCTTGTATATTTTCTTTTTTGCATATTGGCATATACATGCACTTCAACATACAACTGCGGAACTCACCGTTGAGTTTGCCAAATTTAATTTCTCAGTCGGATCCGCATTGTATATCCTTGTTGTATCTAACCTTTTGTATATCACATATGTATATAGGATTGTATATGGGATGATACAATTGCATATACATATAATAGGCGGACCCCAATATTTTATAAAGCAAATTAAAATTAACATTGGGTCCAGCCTATGTATCTTACCCTTTTGTATGTTGCTCCTTTTGACCTTGTACATGCGATATATAGCCGCGGACCCCAATTGATTATCCACCACATTTGATTCTTTATTCGCGTCCAGATTGTATGTAGCTCCCTTTGTATCTCCTTTTGTATAGCGCATATATAATGTGAATGTATATGTGAATATACATACAAAGATGCATACAACCGCATCTGTGTTTCCAAAACCAAAATGCATATTCTTTTATGTTCGGGAAAGTATCTCATACTTGTATAACCTCTTGTATATTGCATTGTATATGCAATTGTATGCGCAATATACAAGGGAGCTGCATACAACATAACCTACAATGACCCCGATGCATAGTAATATTGTACATGACCAAGATACAAGGAAAATTGTATCTAAGATACAATCGACCAAATGACAGAAAAACCCAAAACAAGGTTGACGTCATCATCATTATACATGAAAAATGGCTAAGTATAAAACTGAGAAATCTTTGCGATAGAAAATAATTGGAGACAAAAGATTTCTGGGTTTTTTTGGGTTTTTGGCAAGGATTCTCCAAGTCAGATTTTGGGATTTTTGTAAGGTAGAGCATGGGTTTTTTAAAGAATTTAAGCTTTGTAGGGTCATTTTCTAAAGGATATTCAAGGAATATACAAGGTGAACTATTTAACTCTGGATAGAGAAAAATAGGTCAACATTTTGGTGACTTCTATGGGATGTTTCCCTGTAAAACATCAGACCAGGTGCCTAGACCCTATCCATTGGGCATAGAGTCACATAGAGACTTAAAAACTCTTTTGACAATCAATCCTGACCTCAATAACTCAGCATATCAGCAATGAAGAACACTTGGAAGACCAAAACCAAAACAAAATGCTGAAAGCAACTCATCTAACTATGCTAGATAGCACTTAGGGAAAACAAAAAGTCATCTAAACTATTGTGCAGCAACACTTATTGAAAGTAAGAAACCTAATCTATTGTTTTACAAGGCAACTCATACCTCAAAACACCTCTTCAGGTGTATCCCATTGACTGGGATAGGTAAATTTTCTCCATCCATGTTTGATAACTGAAATGCATTGTGCCTTTTGCATTCAGTAATGATAAATGGGCCACTCCACATGCTGTCAAACTTGAAGTGCCTCCCTAGCCTATTTTTCAACTCATCCCATTTGAGTACCATATCACCCTCCCTAAAAATTCTAGGAGTGGCTTTCTTATCAAAAACTCTTTTTGTTTGAAGCTGATGACACTCCATAGCTTTCATAGATTTATCTCTAATCTCTTCAAGCTCCATAAGTTGAGCATATCTGATAGCCATGGGATCTTTTTCTTCAAACATCTCCAGTTGATTCATGATATCAAGTGCTGGCAGCTCCATAGATACAGGCAGTCTTACCTCTTATCCATAAACTAACATATATGGGGAGTTTCCAATAGACCTCGTGGGAGTTATTCTATCTACCCATAATGCAGATTTCAGATTGGTGTGCCAGGTCCTCTGGTTATCCTCCATTGATCTTTTGATAATCCTTATGAGATTCTTATTTGTGGATTCAGCCAAACCGTTACCCTGTGGGTAATAATTTGATGAAGTGTTCAAATAGATTCCATTCTTCATAGCCCAGTCAATTATCTTCAATCCAACAAAGGCTAAAGCATTGTCTGAGATAATTGACTTGGGTACTCCAAATCTAGATACCAAATCATAATGAGAGTTCAAAACAACATTCTCATTGGCTTCCTTCAAAGCCACTGCTTCAGTCCACCTTGTGAAATAGTCTATTGCTGTAAGTACCCACCTATGACCTGCACTTGATGGTGGGTTAATGGGACCTATAAAATTAATACCCCATCTCATAAAGGGTTGTTCTACTTGAATCGGCTGCAAAGGTAAAGCTAGTAGCCTTTCTTTACTTGCAAAAATGGCACATTTTACACACTTTCTGGCCCATGCATGGGCATCCTTGAATAAGCTAGGCCAGTAATAACCAACTCTCATTATCTTCCAAGTAGTAGTTCTTGGGGCAAAATGCCCTCCTATTGTTCCATCATGAAACTCATGCAACACCTTGTCATTCTGATCATTATCAATGCATCTTAACAACACACCATTAAAATCCTTTCTGAAAAGGATATCATTAATTAAAACATATGGAATAGACTGCAGTCTAAAATATCTTCTCTTGGTTCTATCTAAACCTGCTGGACATTCACCAGTTTGTAAAAAATGAGTCATGTCATTAACCCAACCTGTTTAATTGCTGTTGTATTATTCTGATGTTCATCTTCAATGGTTAGAAGCACTTCTTCTTTCTTTTCTGTTTCATTTTCAAACCTAGTAGCAAGCTGCTCACTGAGTCCTCTACCTCTGATGAGCTTGGTTATCTTGATCTCTATGTCATATTCCATGACTTTGGTAATCCAACCAGCCCTTTTCTCATTAACATCCTTACCTAACAGAAACTCTTTAACACCAGGGTGAGCAACAATCAAATGTACCTTATTGTTAGAAATAAGATGCCTAAAATTCTTGAGACTCTTTACCACTGCAAGGACATGTTTTTTAATGAAACTATACCTCTATTCATACTCCTCTAGTCCTTGACTAAAGAAGGTGATTAGCTGCTCAAAGCCTTCACTTTGTTACTGTATTAGAATTGCAGAAATTGTATCTAAACTGCCATAAGCATACAAAATAAAATCTTTTGAGAAATCAGGATTTACTAGAGTTGGTGCAGCCAACAAAGCTTCTTTTATGGACTCAAAGATGAGTTTGGCCTCTTTTGTCCAATTGAAAACTACATTTTTCTTTAACATAGAGGTCAATGGCTTCAATAAATTTGCAATGTCAAGTATAAATCTTCGCAGAAAATTAATTCTGCCAATAAAACTTTGCAGTCCTTTCTTGTGACAAGGTAAAGGTAGCTCCAAAATAGATCTTATTCTTTCTGTATCAATGGTAACTCCCTCCTTTGACACAATGTGTCCTAAAAGCTTTCCTTCATGCACATCAAAAATACATTTCTTGGGATTGAGAGATATCCCAAACTCTTTACACCTCTCAAATACTTGTTTTAGGTGAGATAAATGTTCAGCTGCATCTTTAGAGAAAATTGTGATGTCATCAAGGTACACAAGTACCAATTTATAAAGCAAACCTTTAAAAGCCATACCCATAGCTCTCTGAAAAGTAGAGCCAGCATTTGACAGACCAAAAGGCATCCTTTTGTAGGCCATGGTGCCCCATTTTGTGGTAAAAGCAGTTTTAAATTGATCTTCTTCCTTGACTAATACTTGATTATAATCGGAATATCCATCAAGTAATGAGAATCTTTCTAAAACAGCTACTACTTGCAGAATTTGCTCCATTGAGGGTAGTGGGTAGTGATCCTTTAGGGAGGCTCTATTAAGGTCTGTAAAATCAACACACAGCCTAATCTCTCCATTCTTCTTCCTCACAGGAACAAGATTGGAGACCCAAGAAGTATGCTTGATCAGAAAAATGATGTTTCCCTCGTTCAACTTGGTTAATTCCTTAATCATCAGAGGCTCAAGTTTTGGATTTAAAGGTCTTTGTTTCTACCTCACAGGTTTCGCACCTGGCTCTAACTCTATAGTATGCTGGGCAATATGAGGGTCAAACCCTTTTAAGTTTGAGTATTCCCAAGCAAACATAGTCTCAAATTCTTGACAAAGAGCAATAAAAGCTTTCCTATCCTCAGGTAAACAAATTTTACCAATTTTGAGAAGCTTACCTTTGAAAGTTTTCAGCTCTTCATAATGTTCCTCTTTGACCTGCATGCTGGTTTTGCTCTTTTTCAGCTGATCATCAGTACCAAAAATGGATTCTAAGGTTACCAACCCTCTGGGCAGCTTGTTAGTCCTTAACTGAACAACTTGATGATCACCATATTGCTATTTGAGTTTGTTCTGGTTCATCATAGAGAACTCATCCTCTTCTAACAGGAAACGCAGAACCTGCTCATCACTCTCAAAAACCTGCCAATGAATGTTATTGTTAGGGATAGATGGCCTATGCACTATCTTCCCATGAGGTTGTATCTTTTCTCTTTGAATATCACTGGGGATATCAAATTGAGCCCTAATTGCAGCTAACCTATCTGCATGATTGTTCTGATTTCTCATAATAGAGATTAGATTGAAAGCATCAAACTCCTTAATCATATCACATACCCTATGTTTATAGCATTTCAAAACATCATTCTTTGTAACATACAGTCCCCTCACTTGATTCACAATAAGTTTGCTGTCCCCATATGCCTACAAAATACCAATTTTCCTTTTGCTTGCCCACTGCAGACCTTGAATCAATCCTTCATCCTTAGCAGTGTTATTTGTACATAAAAAAGCAAAATGGAAGGCAGAATAATATCTGTCACCTTGTGGAGACACAAGCATTACACCACCACCAGATCCATTCCTATTCCTAGAGCCATCAAAGTACATTTTCCATACCTCATCTTGTTGTTCTATCTGCTATTCTACACTCTTTACAAGGTTTGGAATTACTGTTTCAGGTTCATGAAGTATGTAAACCCCCATACCAGTTTCTTGAATGTGTCCTTCAGGATCATCTACAATATTTTCTAAGGCCCACTTTTTTAACAGCACTTCTGGTATACTTTCAACTTGTAGTTCTTGAGCAGTAACAAGCTCAGGATCATCACAAATAATGCAATTTGCGTTAACAACACTTGGGACATAAGGCTCTATCTGATATTTGGCAAGCAATTTAGATTTTAGGGTCACTTTTGTGCCATATCAGGTCCTAAAAAACATGTGGGACCAGTCCAAGAATAAATATCCTCCTATCTTGGCTGTGAACTCTCTTGACAAACACATGGCAAAATAAGGAGGTAGATCTATGATGAACACCTCTTGAGAAATGGAAACGTTTGGACAGGTATGCAAAGTGAGAACTAGATCTTTTATCACACCTACAGTGTTAACAGCTATGCCATCTAGCTAGAGTACACCCTTTGTAAGGGGCTGGTATTTTAATCCTAATTGGTCTGCAATCTATTTTGGCATTATAGAACTACTTGTACCACTATCCACTATGCAGTTATGTACTAACTTGTCTCCTATTATTAATTACACATAACATGGAAGTGGTTTAGCACTCTCGTTTGGCTGTTTCTATTGTCCTGGGATGAATTGGTAAGAACATCCCTAGCTGGGTCAACAGTTGCATCATTTGACACTTTTAAATTAGACAAAGCAAATTGTAACATGTCCTTTTGACCTGGGATGGCTAAGGAATCCCACATAGATATTATCACATTCATTTTCTTCATGTTTTCAATGATATTGAAAGGTGAAGTAATGTTTACCTTCTGATGTGACTTTGCAGCAGCAATATCAGCCTGCAAATGAGGTTGTTCCCTGGTAGTTGCTTGAGTATTCCTTTGCAAAATATGGGGAATTTGGGATGTAGAAGGATTAGCAGGTCCTTTTTCTTTGTTTACTACTTGATCTATCTCATAACCCCTCTTTTTAGCTCTCGTATTTGCTTCAACTGAATTATCATCTCTATTTACGCCACAAAACTCATCTTTCTGCCAGTTTAGGAAGGCAGTATCATTTTGAGGTTGTTCTTGCTGCTGTACAGTCCCATCATTAAGTGTGTTTGGCTATGCAACTGCAACATTTTGCACCATTACAGCCAGATTTATCCCTCCATTTGAATAGGTTGCCTGACTGTGTGGTTGATTACATGGAAGACACCATTCATACTCAGCTACAAGGTTGTTCTGAATAGGGACAAGGTCGCTAACTGCATTAATGGGTGCAGGATTGTAAGGCTGGAAAGGCCTCTGGTTCACATTCTGCCTAGCACCCTAGTAATTGCTTTGATATGGAGGCCTATTGGCTTGGTAGAGCTGGTTTTGCCCCTGGTAAGGCTAATTTTGGCCTTGGCTGAGTGGCTAATAAGGCTGTCTATTTTGGGACTGCTATTTTTTGATACTCACCAGCTCATTCCCAAAAGTTTGCAAAATATTCTCTATTTTATGTTGGCTATTTTTTATCTCTCTTAACTCTTGTGATGAGCTAGAAACAATAGTCTTAGGATTGGTAGTACTTGGCAATGCTGCTGCAATAGGTAAAGGGGCAAAAGACGAGATTGACAAAGGCATTGAAGCTTGAATCTCAGGAAAAATGGGCATTGGTGGTCTAGGTGCTATTTTCCCAGCTTGAATCAGGTTGTTTTCTACTCTAATGGCTATTTCATATGCATCAGGTAAATTTGTACCTCCTATTGATTGTATCATTACTGAAATGTCACTATTAAGAGCTTTCAAAAAATACAGAAATGCATATTCTGATGAAGGCCTTACTGTGGTAGGAATTTTGTTCCATGTCTTCTAAAACCAGAAGTTGAAATCCATCATTTGCTCTTGGGGAGCTCTCTTTATCGTAGTCAATTGTTCAACCAGTGATAAGTTATCAGACTTATCTTGAAATTGTTTATTCAACTTATCACCCAGATCATCCCAAGTTCCAATGGTTTACACTGGTAAACTCCTGAACCACTGTAATATTTTTCTTTTAAACAAGGCAACCAGCAACCTGATGGCTACATTTTCTTGAGTTACATGATGAACACCACATAGAGAAGCTACATCTCTAATGTGTTTGATTGGGGTAGTTTGATCCTCCCCAGTGAAATAGGGCAGGCTCTTCAAAGCTGCCATGGGTATATTATCGTGCACTATCAAATTCAATGGACTATCCCCATCAAAAGCCACAAATGGCTGATTTCTTGCCACTGGAATAGCTGGAGGTGGGTTTGCTTGAACCGGTGCAGGAACTATAGGTAATACTGACCTAAAACTTGGTGGGGTTGATTGTATTATTTTTGAAACCAGAGTTTTTACCACAACTCTACTGTGTCTTCTAGGTGGAGACAACTGCAAATAATCAAAGGAACTCAAACTCTGAGTTTGTATTTTTCTCATAAAATGTGTGACAGCACTGATCTACTTGTCCTTTCTTAGTATGAGTCACTAGATATGCTCAACTGCCTCTTAAAGGCCTAATCATGCTGGTAGCATATCAAAACTAGCAATATGATTGTAAAGTAGCATATGTTCGGACTCAAACAGATTGGTCCCACCGGGCATGCCAAAAATTGTTGTCACTTAGAATTGCACCCTTCTTGGAGAGAGTCCAAGCATTCTAATGACACAATGTGAATGATCTCGAAGTGTGGGACCTTGCGAACTAATATCAGACCTCCAAAGAAGGCCGGCTTCCTAGCTGGTTATCACCTAAAATCTACTGGATTTGCAGAGGAAAAGGGAGAAGGAAATGCTTTAAAAATGAAAGATAAAATAAGAGACCTTGAAAATAAGGGTGATTCACCAGGTTGAATAAAACAACTCTCATAGAACTGAGAAAATGCACAAAATAACTAGATACAACCAATAAACATACACATATCAAACTGATTTTAACAGAGGTAAGGAGCAAGAGATGACTAGAAGGAATTAAAAATTCACAAACACATCATCCTTAGATCACATAGAGTTAAAATATAATGAAGAGGTAAAATAACCAACATGTATTTAATCAGAAGGCAAGGTTACAGTAGAGGAATGCTATGTTTGGAATTAGAAGCATAGATTACTAAATCTTCCAACTTCCAACCTTTTTTTACATCTCATTTTTTATGCATATATAGCATTTTGCATTTGACCTAAGTCGGTTACAATCAATTCGCCCCATGGGCTCTCTCAAAAAATATCTGTGTCTGAAAGGACGTACCGACCTACAAGAATTCATGGCATAAAATTTCTAGAACAGGGCAGGTGGAAGATATTTTGGGTCTTCAGTGTGAGCTGCTGAATCATCGACCTGCACTAATGAATGCAACAAATATCTACATTGAAGGACCTCTACAAAACTTAATTCAGTCGCTGAGATGTCCTGTCGCCAAACACATGAAGATTTTCCAGCAAGACACAGAGCCCATACGTATTGAAGAGTTTGACCATCTGCAATGAATGCACCCACAAAGCTCACCAACTAGATTTACTGTGAAAATATCAGCCTCTGCACACACCAAAATGGTCGCTGAAACGTCAGTCGGTCGAGCATGCAAATCTAGATCATATTTTGAAAGTGAGGAAATTCCCCTCAAAAGCCTGCCAGATGAAAGAGGAGACAAAAACAAGCACTTTTGCCTTTTGAAGCATGTTGAAATTTGCCAGAATGAGGGAGATATCCATGGTCAAAGTTGTAGTCAACTGCACCCTACACTTGTATATCGCTTTGCATATGCAATTGAATATGCAGTTTACACTGCTAGGTTCACTTTATACATTTATGCAATTTCTTTCCTTTCGCCTTTTGCATATTCAACTTTTGTATATCTTTGAATCTCCCCTTGTATATGCTTTTGTATGTGCAATTGTATATACAATACAATGGCAAACATACAAAAGCGAGCCTTTACCTTTTTTACCACCTTTTGCATCTTTCGCCATTGGTTGTTGAACAATTGCATCTTCCTTATTGGTCATCGGAAAGACCACAAACTGGGCCACCGATACATATTATCTCGCCAAAAATCCATTGTATGTGACCTTTTGTAGATCTGATTGTATATGAGATACAATCGCATGTACATACAATGCAGAACTCAGAGGATTATCAACTAGAATGAAACTTTGAAACAGGTCCGGCCTTGTATCTTTTCTTTTTTGCATATTGGCATATAAATGCACTTCAACATACAACTGCAGAACTCACCGTTGAGTTTGCCAAATTTAATTTCCCAGTCGGATCCACATTGTATATCCTTGTTGTATCTAACCTTTTGTATATCGCATATGTATATAGGATTGTATATGGGATGATACAATCGCATATACATACAATAGGCGGACCCCAACATTTTATAAAGCAAATTGAAATTAACATGGGGTCTGGCCTATGTATCTTACCCTCTTGTATGTTGCTCCTTTTGACCTTATACATGTGATATACAACCACGAACCCCAATTGATTATCCACCACATTTAATTCTTCATTCGCATCTAGATTGTATGTAGCTCCTTTTGTATCACCTTTTGTATATCGCATATATAATGTGAATGTATATGCGAATATACATACAAAGATGCATACAACCACATCTGCCTTTTCAAAATCAAAATGCATATTCTTTTATGTCCGGGAAAGTATCTCATACTTGTATAACCTCTTGTATATTGCATTGTATATGCAATTGTATGCGCAATATACAAGGGAGCTACATACAACATAACCTACAACAAACCCAATGCATAGTAACATTGTACATGACCAAGATACAAGGAAAATTGTATCTGAGATACAATCGACCAAATGACAGAAAAACCCAAAACAAGGATGACGTCATCATCATTATACATGAAAAATGGCTAAGTATAAAACTAAGAAATCTTTGCGATAGAAAACAATTGGAGACAAAAGATTTCTGGGTTTTTTTGGGGTTTTGGCAAGGATTCTCTAGGTCAGATTTTAGGATTTTTGTAAGGTAGAGCATGGGTTTTTTAAAGAATTTAAGCTTTGTAGGGTCATTTTCTAAAGGATATTCAAGGAATATACAAGGTGAACTATTTAACTCTAGACAGAGAAAAATAGGTCAACAGTGGTAACAACACACTCAAGACGAGATTTGATGGTAATCATGGAGACATTATTGTCATATGCTGAGATATTATTGACAGTGTATTCATGGGCAACATGGTTGTAATTGGATGGGTCATTTGTCTTAGTCCCAGAACTAGAGGCTTTTCCCGACCCGTGGTCTTGTATGGGATTTTTGAAAATGGTATGATTGGCATTGGAGGACCCTTATGGGCTATCTAGTACTATGTCACCTTGTTCAATAAGGTCTTGGGTTGTGTTTTTTGATTTGTAATAGTTTGATGTCTTGTGTCCTTTTATCTGATGGTATTCACAAAAGTCATTGCCATTCTATAAAGGAGGTTTGAAGACTAGATCATATTGTTTGACTTCCAAAAGTTGGATAAGGTTGGATTGCAATAGCTTCTTCAGAATTGATTCAATGGGTTCTGGTAATGTTGTGTAATTCTATCTTGGGGGATTGTTTCTCAGGGGAGCTCATCATTGGTTGTTTTGGATAGCATTGGTTGCTTATTTTCGAATAGGTGGTGGATTAATTGCTATAGTTGGTGTCTTGAGAGTGAGAATAGGACCAACCTTGTTTATTTCTTTCATGTCAACTACCTCATCGTTTGTGACATTCTTGTTCCTAGACAAAAAATTATTCTTGTCATGGGAGCTATTTTGATTGTTTTGATTCTTGTAGGAAATTTTAATCGTTCCCTTGGTGATAAGAGCGTTCTCAATGGAAATCTCCTTTTCAACAACATCCCCAAAGGTAGTGCAACAATGAATTTGCAATTGGTGCATTAGTTTCGTGCTTAGATTTTCCACAAAGATTGGGACCAATTGATTTCCAGGTATGTGACATGGACATTTGCTAGCCATGCTCCTCCATCTTTGGAAGAAAGAGAGGAATGCTTCTCCATCGTCTTGTTTTATATGGAATAACATTGCCACATTCACATCAATCTCAATGTTATAGGAGAAGTGAGTTATGAATTTGTCTACTAATTCAGTCCAAGTCCTTATCCCTAGGGGAAGATGTACAAACCACTTAAGTGCTTGACATGCGAGGCTTTGTGGGAACAATCTCATTAGATATGTTTGATCGAATGCAAGTTCTAGACATGCGGTATGGAATTCTCACACATGTTCTATGGGACTCCCTTTTCCTATGTACTTGTTGAAGTTTGGCACATTGTAGTTTTGGGGAAAAGGAGGCATATAGATACTCCTATCAAAAGGATATGGGCATAAATCTTCCATGGAGTAAGACTTCTTTGTAGTGGATACTTGCATGTTGGAGAATTATTGTTCTAATGAGTGCATTTTGTGTGCTAGAATTTCCATAGAGGATATTGATGTGTCTGCAGCGTTTGTAAGCGTGTTGTGATATGGATTACCCATAGTTTGAATTCATGTTTTGAAATCCCATGTTTGCAACAAGAGGGTTGGTGTTTGTGTTAAGGTAACTATGTGATGAAGACAAGTTTTGATTTTGGATGTTTGGTATGTAAGTGGTATTTGAATTTGCATTGGTGTATTGAAAATGAGATGGGATACTTGTATTGTTTTGGTATTGAAGTGGGCGAGGGTTTGGTTCAACTTGTTGTTGCATGGGATTTGAATGGGTATTTTGATAAGATGAACTAGCACCTTGGTTAGTGTTTTGATGAGACACATTATTGTTTTGATAAAGTGAGTCTATGTTTTGATGATTCGAGTTGTTGTTTGGTTGAGACCCAAAATTCATGTTTGTATTTGGTATGGTATTAGTCCCTTTTGATTGTATTCGTGGAGTCACTATATGTATCCTTCGTGCTCTTTTTGACCCATGTGAATTCATGTTTTGACCTATGGGGATTGTATTGGTTGATGGGATAGTGGTTTGAAATGGCATTAAAGAAAATGGATTTGCAAAGTTCATTGGTTGAGACATGGGATTTGTATTACTTGTCCCAAATGGTGGAGGTATACTGACAGTTGTTGTGTGATGTGAAGTTTCCCCAAATGGTATGTTAGTGTTCTCTTGTCTTGGATTGGTGTGTCTAGTTGAAGATGTCACATGACTTTGACATTGTGTCTCATTGTTTGAAGATAATCCTACAATCATGTTGTTGGAAACAACGCAGATAACTAAGAGGGGGGGTGAATCAGTTATCTCAAAATTTTTCTTGTTTTTGCTTTCTTTTCTTATCTTAATATTCAATGACATATCAAAACATGAAAGCATAAGCAACCATAAGAACTGAAGTGAAATTAACACATAACACAAGGATTTTTACGTGGAAACCATGTTAAGGGAAAAACCACGGGGTGACTAACCCAAGATTGTATTCTCTATTAAAAGAATAAAGAAGTACAAAATGGCACTTGCCAATTAGGGATCACTACCTACTAGAAACTTACAGATGATAACAATGAGTTTGAACTGATGAACAACATCCACATATGCAAGAGTTCAATTCTGGTTAGGCTTAGTATACTGATCTAGCACATTTCATTCTTCCTTTGCTTAGTATCACTCCCTTGTCACATTCCGGGCTTGGATTACTCCCTTCACACTTCTCTCTGCTTTTCTTCGCACTTAATCCATACACACATCTTGCACACATACTTACAAGATTGAAAACATCAGGTATATATATCCGCATCAAGGATTTCAAACAACTTTCTAGTCGGTAACAAGAACACTTAGGATATTTGCAAGATACTGTTCTGTCGTCTGAAATCATACTTGATAGATGATGCGCACCAAGATCTTAGGCATAGAAGTCATTACCTAAGTTGGCCAAAATCATATAACACCTCAAGTTACTTGATCAACACCTTCTGTACATCCGGATTGAGTTATGTTACCTTGTTGCTCAGGTCTTCCTCTGTTTATAATGTCTTACTGGAGTCTGATACTCAGATGCTTACATCTTTCACAAGATTTGTCACCAGAGGTTAAATATCTAGAATACAGTAGTTTAGATACTCCTTATCACCCATCCAGATCCGCAACATGCTATGTTTCACCATCAAAGAGTTCCGAAGCCAGCTGCCGGACCTTACCATATGCTCTGTTCTTTGACTACCAGACCAACCTATCTTCAATCTGACTTCCGGTATGAGTAATTTATGTACTATGGATATGCAGGATATACTTTGTTGCCATCAATAACAACACTTATGAATCCTAGCAGTGTCTCTTGCCAACAATCTCCCCCTTTGGCATTGATGGCAACACTTAGTGAAAAATGACTAAGTGTCGCAGTAACTCCCCCTTTGCTTGTGCTCCATTTTTCATACTGCTTACAGGTACTCTCTTAATGCAGGATTCCTCATTTTTCACTACTCTTTACTCCCCCTTTGACATCAATGGCAAAGGGTGGGATCCGCAAAACAAAATTGTGCAAAAAGATTACTATATAAAGCCGCATATGTACATACAATCCATAAGAAAAACTTACATATACTTAAGTATATCTGCAAATGTAGTCTTCAACTGTACAAGTTATGTGGCCCAACTTCTCTTTATCCTATCCAAAATGGAGATATGTCCACTCAACAAAAAAGCATATGCTTCTGCCCTCTTCAAATCTATTGGATCACTAGTCTGAGCTATACTTAGAGCATCTCCCAAGGCATCATGTATTGCCTCTAACTTAGGGATGATTATCCCTCGGAGTTCACCCATTCTATCCATTATATTCTTCATCTCCTTAACCAATTTCTTTATTTCATTTATTATAACAACAGCTTGGCATTCTTTATTTACCAGGGAGGTAGTGAGGGGATCAAAATTCTGAGATAGACTTGACAATTTTCCTTCTTGTTCTTTCATTTTCTTCTCAATGTCTTCTGCCACTTTAGGCCAAGACAAACAAAATTTGTATATGTCCCTGCCATCCTTAAGAGCATTTTCAATGCTCTTTATGCCAAAATCTAGGTTCTTTCTATCATTAGCAATTAATCCTTGTACCTCAGTGAATCTTTTTCCTAAGAACTCCTTCCGGACCTTAGTTTCTACTGATTTTTCTAAAGACTCAAAATGAGTATTAACAGAATTGACTAGGTTCTTCAGATTACCGAATGGAGAGGCAAATGGGTCCTTTTGAAAAGTGGGCAAGATCTTCTCCAGCACTCTAGAAGCAATATTTAGCAACTCACTATCCTCCATGTGAGATTTTAGAAGTTTTTCTTTGGCTTTGGCCTAAGCAAAAGATGCTATCTTCATTATCTGAACCAGGGAGAGAGTATCTAGATTCAATGGCCCTTGAATCAATTCAGGTTCATCCAACTCCCCAACTTCCTTGTCCAAGAAACTTTGTACTGCTTCTGTAGTGTCTTGTAGTTTCAACTACCCTTTCTTTGGGGGCATCCAGACTACTTTTCTTATTGTCATTAGTGGTGTTTGTCTCTTCTTGTTGTCCTTCCTCTTCTAGAACTGAGGAGTCTAATGCCTCATATGGCTCTTCATTAATTTTCTTTAATCCTTCGACATACTTGTCAAATAATTCTTCATTGATTTCTTTTAATCCTTCAACATCCATGGTAGAAGGCTCTTCATCTACTTCTTCTACAATGGGAAGATTAAACCTTTTCAAGGCTTTCTAGAGAATTTCTTTTCTTTCATCAGCTACTTGGTCAGTTTCTCCAAGCATGAGCTTATTCATTCTGGACTTGCTCCAGAATTCATCTTTGGTATCATTGAAAAACATGTCCATTTGTTTTTGAGTGATAGAAGGACATAAATGTATCACTATCTGTTCTCAGATATCCAAGTCTTTTTCTTTTGCATTTTCTTTTCTTGAATCCAAAACTTCTTCTGAGCTCTTAGGAATCAAGGAAATTATTTCAATGAAAGCTTTGTTATAAATGTTTAGGTACCTTACTATTGCTTACTCAATAATTGTCTTGTCTGCATCATTGTACTCATCAAAGAATTCTATTACCGGATGCAAGTTTCCATCCACAGTGATTGCCTTAATGATGTCTTCAATTGAGAGAGTGGGTTTCTCAACAAACTCTTCTGTCTTCTGCTCCTCATCATTCTTTTCATCCTTGGAGGGTTTGTTCTTGGCTTTCTTTAATTCTCTGACCTCCACATCTAATTCTGTCTCTTCATCATCCTTGAGGCTCACATATGTTCTTGTGGCCTTAGTCTTCTTTCTCTTTTCACCTTTCTCAGATGGTTTGGTTACCGGTTTTGTAGTCTTTGAGCTTTTAGGAGAAACAGGGGCAAAAATCCTAGTAGATCTTGTCTGGGTAGAGGCTTCTACTGGAACACTTCCTTCTTTGTGTCTTCCCTCTCCCTTTCAATTTTCTCTATTCTTTCTCTATTAGCATCTACTACCTCCTTTGTTAAGCCAAACCTTATAGCAATTTCTTCAACCTTCTTCCTCACTTTTCTTTTTGACTTAGGATTACTTAATTCAACATGTATTTTTATGGTTAGCTCATCAAAGGTGCCAAACCTCTTTGCCTCAGTGTCCTTGGGTTGGCTTAGCAAGTGTTGAATATGAGTCTCTAATAGGTTTTCATCTACTTCATAACCCATGGGAATCACCCATATAGTCCTTGGCTCAACTACCTCCATTAGGCATTGATCTATATCAACCATGAAGCAGACCGTGTTTGTGTATTTATCAACTATTGATTTTGGTATTCTCTCGCTTGCATGCATTATGCCTTGGAAATTCTTGAAGTAACCCTAGAGAGATGCCTTCTAGGCTTGTGCATCACCAAGTCCATATAGATAATCCATGATTTGAATGGCAACTGGTTTATCATTTGTCCAAATCAGACCTCTTAATCTAGGTAGCTCATTCATGAAGTAGAAGAATAAACACAATATTAGACTCCCATATTTGAAGGTATTTTTCTTGTCTTTCTTGATCTTCTCCATATTTTCCATTAGTTGATTCAATAGAAGCTCACACATATCATAATCTATATTTTCTCTCAACATTTGATATGCAGCATAGATTGTTGTGCCGGATACAAAATTCTCCTTGCTTGAGTGGTAAATTTTGTAGCCAATTATGATTGATGCAAACTTGACATCCAGATCAATGATATCATTTATAGTCATTGCCCTCTTGTCATATTTTGATCCGGTGGCTTCTGTTACCATTTGATTATTCACAGCTTTGAGTTCAGGTAATCCACCAGTTGAGTGTAATCTGGTTACAGCCTTGATGGCATCTTTGGTTATCTTAAATGGACTCATTAACCACATAAAGTTATCATGTATCCTACTCAAGACATACCGGACCCATTCGTCTTCTCTGAATGACAGAAAGTGTATGCAATGTGCAAAGTGCTTATCGTTTAGGCCCTTGAATTTTGTCTTGAGTTCAAAGTTCTCATTACTTAGTTGTTTGTGATACAATTCTACCAATTCTTGGTCTCCCAGTTCCTTAAGGTTTGTATGAATGTAAACCCTAACATCTTCTACATGCAGAACACCATGCGGGATATGGGAAAATGCACCCAAGGGACCAACTTCTAGAGATTTGAAGGGGTGTTTCTTAAATTTTGGTCTTACCCTCTCAACGACATTCACAACCATGGGAATAGCCATTTTAGTAATGAAATCTAGAGAGAATTTGTAGAAGGAAAATACCTTTTTACGCCTTAGGGTTTGTAGAAAATGCTGGAGCAAATTTCTACTTGATTTTGATCTTTAGCTTGAGCTTGAGTAGTCCGTAGGATCTCTTCTCAGAGCTCTTCTTTCTTCTTAGTGAGTGCAAAGTGTTGTAAATGATGAGTGAAAAAGTCTTTTATCCTTGCACAAAACCTAATTCCCTTTTGTAATAAATGCATATTTTAAAGTCATCTGGTAACCCTATTTTGAGTGAATTTCTCATGAATCACTATGTGGATCTTCAATTCATCATCCAAGTGAGTTGGAAACATACATTTAGCTTTCCAAAACATGTCTCCAAATCTATAGATCATAAGCTTGGATTTTCAGATCATACCAGATTTGTTTGTGTAGTTTTGCTTTTACTGGATGGCTACCGGAGCAAGATCTACTCATAACTTCTTTAAATATTTATGCAGAATACTTCAACTTTCTACTGAATTATTTTTGATGAACCTTCAAGACCCTTTTAATCCGCAACCTCTAACTCTTATCCATTGTGCCGAATTTAGGCACTTACCAATTGGCTGGGGGAATTTGATTTCCTCTGTAGCTCCCCCTGAGCCAAAGCTCATCTTTTAATTTTTGAAAGAGTTACCAACACCAGATTCTGGTGTGGACTCATCACCAATGTCCATTACACTCTTCTTTACCCAAGTCTAACTCATCTCCTTTTGAATCTCATCCGTATTCACTTTACCTTTGCCTTTGTCTTGTTTCTAATCATGTTTCACTGGACCTTTTCCATCATAATTTCTGCTCCTACAGAATCTAGCTATATGACTGGATTTATTGCAATTGTAACACACAACATTTCCTTGCTTATTTGATTGATATCCTCTTGATCTACACTGATTAGCCATATGCCCCATTCTATTGCATGTAAAGCATCTGCCATTGAAAGAATTGTTCATTTGCATATTTCTGCATTCCTGAGATTTGTGACCATACCTTTTGCAGTTAAAAATCGACCAGAGAAGGATGGATTGATCTGATTCATTCTATTCCTACACTGAGTTGCTTTATGACCAAATTTGTTGCAATTGAACCAGTTTCCATTGAAAGATGGATATCTTTGAGCATTCGGTTGCCTTATCAGAGGTCTTCTAGGCTTGTTTCTTTGTCTTCCTGATCCAAAGTTCTTTTGACTAGATCCAGAGTTTTCACCTTTCTCATATCCCAAGCCATGCTTATCATCTACCCTCTTTTGACTTTCAAGAAGAAATTCAAGTTGGGCTGAGCTTATCTTGAATTTTTTTTTGTATTCATTTGCAGATTGAAGATCTTGTTTAAGAGTGTCAATCTGGCTCTCAAGTTGTTCTTCATTGTATCTAGCTTCTTCAAGATCAGATTCAAGATGTCTTATTATTCTGTCCATTTTGTGGTAGTCCTTTGTTTTCTCCTTGAGGGATTGTTTTAAGTTATCTTCAGTCTTTCTCTTCTCTTCAATTTCTTGGGTAAATTTCATGACCCCTGATTCCATTTCATGTCTTATCATAATAACTTATTTTGACAGCTTCTCACATAGCTTAGTTTTCTCATTCAAATCCTCATCAGTATTATTGGCTTCATTCTGAGTGACTTCTGAACTAGTTCTTTTCTCTTTTTCATAGAATTATTGAGTTTTTCTTTTAGCTCATTGATGAAATCATCAACTTCCTTGAGTCACTCTCTCAAATTATTGACCTCAGACTGGGATTGTTCAAGATCATCTAGGGTAGACTGAAGTTGTTCTTTCATACCATATGCATCCATTGAGATTCCCAGATCTTCCTCAAGCTGTTAGGCTTTTTTTTGAGGAACTTAGCTCTTACACCAATTGTTGGAAACAAGGCAGATAACTGAGAGGGGGGGTGACTCAGTTATCTCAAAAATTTTCTTGTTTTTACTTTCTTTTCTTATCTTAATATTTAGTGATATATCAAAACATGAAATCATAAGCAACCATAAGAACTGAAGTGAAATTAACACACATAACACAAGGATTTTTACGTGGAAACCCTGTTAAGGGAAAAACCACTGGGTGACTAACCCAAGATTGTATTCTCTATTAAAAGAATAAAGAAGTACAAAATGGCACTTGCCAGTTAGGGCTCACTACCCGAGCACACTGCTCACAAGAGGCTCACTACCTACTAGAAACTTACAGATGATAACAATGAGTTTGAACTAATGAACAACATCCACATATGCAAGAGTTCAGTTCTAGTTAGGCTCAGTATACTGATCTAGCACATTTCATTCTTCCTCTGCTTAGTATCACTCCCTTGTCACATTCCAGGCTTGGATTACTCCCTTCACACTTTTCTCTACTTTTCTTCGTACTTAATCCATACACACATCTTACACACACACTTACAAGCTTGTATACATCAGGTATATATATCCGCATCAAGGATTTCAAACAACTTTCTTGTTGGCAACAAGAACACTTAGGATGTTTGCAAGATACTATTCTGTCGACTGAAATCATACTTGATAGATGATGTGCACCAAGATCTTAGGCATAGAATTCATTACCTAAGTTGGCCAAAATCATATAAAACCTTAAGTTACTTGATCAACACCTTCTGCACATCCAGATTGAGTTCTGTTACCCTATTGCTCAGTTCTTCCTTTGTCTATACTGTCTTGCTGGAGTCTGATACTCAGATGCTTATATCTTTCACAAGCTTTGTCACCAGAGGTTAAATCTCTAGAATACATTAGTTTAGATACTCCTTATCACCCATCCAGATCCACAACATGCTATGTTTCACCATCAGAGAGTTCCAGACCCAGCTACCAGACCTCACCATATGCTTTGTTTTTTGACTACCAGACCAACCTGTCTTGAATCTAACTTCTAGTATGAGTAATTTATGTACTGCAGATATGTGGGATATACTTTGTTTCCATCAATGATAACATTTATGAATCCTAAAAGTGTCTCTTTCCAACACATGTCTATGCCAAGACCTAGAGGGAGTTTGGTTCCATTTTGTAAAAGTCGCATGAGATAGGTTTGTGGGTCTGCAACTATCATTTCATCTAGAATACACAATAGCCTAGGATCTTGGGTGGCTTCATCTATTTCTTGTTGTGTCACTCCTTGGTCTACCTCATGTAAAATAAGATTTTCAAAAGGATTTGCTACATGAGAGTGTGACTCAGGTATTTCATTGGAAGATGATCCAAACCTCATTATGCTAGTGGGATTGTTGTTGAGGTGATTTGAGAAATCCACTTCCTTACATTTTCTTTGGGACTTTGTTTCAACCATATAAGACTTGTAAGTTTTGGGAATGGACATAAACTAGGGATGACAATGCAAGATTAATATGCAACTACACTAGGTTTTGGGGATTTTTGGGTTATAAGGATGACAAATGCAACTATGACCAAAGGTGTGGGAGATGGTCAGTAATAATGAAGCTATGACAATGCTTGAAGCTTTTGGATACACAACTTTGAAAGAGGATACTATGGAAAACTATGATATACCAAAGTGACTAATTGGAATGTCAAGACCTTACAAGGATAGTGCTAAAGGAATGATGATTGATTGAAGTGATCCTAAACTAGACACATGAGTTGGAGACTCAACTTGCTGATTGATTGAGGAAAGTGAACCTAAACTAGACACATGAGTTTGAGGTCCAACTTGTTGATTGATTGTTGATAGAGAATGAGAAGGTCTTAGACAATCCAAGTTTGTGACAAAGGTATGATCAAGTATGACAAGTATCCTATTTTCAAGTCTTAGAGGGGAATGAAACTAAGGATGATCTAGAATGGAAAAGACTATCTTATACAATGCAAGGTAAGCTAAGCAAATGCAATGGATTGAGCAAGGTTAACTAGGCAATGCAAGCTAGACTAAGCAAATGCAATGGATGGGATGAAAAAAAATGACAAGTCTCATGTATCAATATATGGTCACTATAGAAATCAGGTAAGGAATGTGGATACTAAGACACTCCTGTAAAAAAATTTGTTTCTATCAGATGTGTTGCTACATGCTTCAATTGTAGTGTTAAAAGCTATAGATGCATTGCAGGATTTGAGAGTTGTGACTCAAGATGCTACAATTGTAGTGTTCTGTTTAACGGATGCATTGCAGAATGTACCAATTGTGTTACACGATGCTATAGTTGTGTTTCAGGACCTTACAGTTGCAGTGTCCTATTGTCTGTGACCTAAAATTAAGGTTTCTAAGTGATTTTTCTATTTTGAGTAGTTTGTTTTGTTAATCAGACAACACAGCAAACACTTGGCATACAAATTTTGGTTGTTTTATTGACTCTTGACTTTTAGTCCAGGTATGGTATTTTGCAAGTTTTCTTCCACAAAACTCTCCTAGCCTTGCTTCAAAAACATTTAACCAAGCACAACCTAGCTAGTAGTAAGGGTTGTCTACTATAGTGGGCTTATCTCACCTTTCGATGATTTCAGATAGGAGTAAATCAAGTGGGTAACTAGAGTATGCCATGATCCTGGACCATCTTGACACCTCTTGCCTTGAAAGGATGAGTCCAAGCAAGGAACCGGGTCACCTCAACTAAGAATCCTACGTGGTAAGTAACTTTAGGGTATCATTCGCATTCCTTGAACCACTATAGTAAATGGATAATAGGTCTTAGGCTTCTACAAGAATGGTTTGTAGTGGGGGAACTCCTATGAAAACCATGGCATAGTTGCGATAGGAAATTGAAATCTCTAACCCACATCTGAAATCACCTGGGACTACAAGGTCCACCCCCTATGGCGCAAGAGGATTGAGTTCACCTTTCAATTTTTGCCCCTTTATATAGCCCGTTGGAGATACGTGCTTGTGGTTGAACCCTAGGGTGAACTCCCAGGTAGGCCACCTACTAAAAAAAAGAAAATCTTGTGTATTGCTCTTTCTCTTCACCCAAGATCGCACGTAGCGCAAGGGGAGAGGGTACTCAAAACAATACTGTGCTGCTATATTCTCTTGGACCCAAGATCGTAGCACAAGGGAAGTACTCAAGACAACATGGTGTTGCTATTTCTCATCATCCAAGATCACATGTAGAGCGGGGAGAGGATACTCAAGACAACACAATGTTCTATTTTCATTACCCCAGACTCATATACAAGGGAAGAGGAAACTATAGATGGACACGCTTTCTGTAGACTGACTCACATATGTGCAAGTGCACTGTTCTTTTTAGAGCACCAAATCCAAATGTTCCTACTTTAAAAATTGTAAACACACAAATGGAACCCTATAACAAATGGATTAGTAGTTTGACTCAATGTCTTCACCCAACAATTGCCACATGGCTACAGATCAAATATCAGTAATAGATTTAATAGATTTAAAACCCCCTTTTTGTTTGATAGTCATATGCAATGTAGGAAGGCTCAAATGCATCACAGCAACTTGCATATGCGTCACACTATCAGAAAAATGTGGTCCTAAATGTTGTGACTGCGGTGTAGAAAATGGTGACTATGTCACAGGATCTAGCAACTGCGATGCAAGATTTATTGAATATGTCGTACTGTACCCTAGAAATCAAAAATACATGAAGTATATCAAATAGTAGCCTAGACATGAAACCCTAATGATAAGCATGAAACCCTAATCATGTGCAGTCACTATCAGGATGCTAGAAAAACAAATAGAACACTGCAAACTAATCAAAAAACAATGAAACCCCTACAAACAAGATTAAATAGAAAATTTCTCGAAAGATTAGAAATGGTAAATCAACAGTCAAATGTGTTGCCAAAAGATGTAAATGCATCACTGAACATGACGATTGTGGTGTAGAATCAAACGAATGCATCACACTGTTCCCTGGACATCAAAACACATGAAACCTGATAAAAACTAGTCTAGGCCTAAAACCATAATCATGAGCATAAAACCTTAATGTTGTAAAATCATTGTCAGGGTATCATAGAAATAGAAATGACACTAGAAACTGATCAGAAAAATAAACAAAACCCTGCAAACAAGCTAAAACAACAATGATCCAAGGGTTCAAATCCATCAAACAACAGACAAATGCGACGTCGTAAGAAACAGATGCGGTTGTCTGCAGAATCAATGCATCTCAAGAGGCTTCATATGTGGCGTAATAGTCAACAATTGCAGTGTAGGAGATGACGATTGCAGTGCAAGATTCAACAGATGCATCACACTATCTGCAAAACCCTAAATTTATCAAATCTATGCAAAATATGATTAGTTCACATCAAGTTCACCAAATGTAGATCAGGAAAAATTGGGAAACAAGCCTGAACCATAATATAGAAACTACAAACTATCAAATTCAAGCTAAAAGGCCCTAATACAATAATGGAGCAAAAAATAAACATAGAAATCAAATGATAACAGCAGCCATATCTAAATTTCTATGCTAAGCTTGGCTCTCCTCCATTGCTTTTCTACATTTTTCTCTAAATTGCTCTCAGATTTGCAACATGCAAGGGATATGACTAGCTCAATGAGAATGATATAGAAAAATCTTGAAGACTCTGATTGTGGATTTTTTGAAATGATGGTGAAAGCTTGCTTTTATACAAGACTTGGATTTGAATCAAGGGTGATGATTGAAAGTTGAATTGTGTGATGTGGACAACTAAGATTAAAAGTAAGCCCCTTTCATTTAATGAATGGTGGTGGAATGACAAGTATGCAGATAAGAATAGAGTTGACCTAATTTAAAAAATGAATTTATTTAAATTAGTTGGTTGTGTGACAAAGCATTAAATGAAAGTTGTAGTATGACACATAATTCAAATAAAAAATTACTTAAAATATGAGAGAGGGCAAGTGTTGTAAAGATAATAAGGGTGAGGACTAATTTAAATATTTTATTTAAATTAGTTGGAAAATGGGAGGAAAATGGATAATGACTAATTAAATAATTAAAAATAATTATTTAATTATAGAAGAAAATAGAGGAAATAGATATGAATAATTAAATAAATAAAAAATTATTTAATTATAGATTAGAAAATAGGAAATGTGAATTAATTAAATAATTAAATATTATTTAGTTAATAGAGGAATGCGACATTAGGGAATAGTTGGTGTGAAAATGTTGTTCATAGGCTTAGGACATTTTTTAGTGTCTACACATCCAACAACAAAAAGTCCAAACACAACAACCACAACCACAACCTTCATCTAACACATCATCCACTATACCTTTATCCATACAACTTCAACAAATTACACCTCAATCCCATGTTGCACCTCCATCATCATACCAACCTAGTCCATCCACATATCACATCAATTCCACATCAACCTATCATATGTATATTCAACAACATCCACCACAAAATCCCCTACAACATGAGCATGCTAGCACTAGCTACCCCTTGCACCAAGATTAAGTGTCCTTAAGTCCTCCTCATGCTACCTTTGACAATGGAAACACCACTCCTACTTATGCATCCTATGTGTATCCATCATCATCAAACTAAATTCTTATCCAAGAACCTCAAATTCCAAGTCCTTCCACCCCACCAATCCCTCCAATTATTCCATCACAATATCCTCCCACCTCACAAAACCCTTCAATCCCTTCATCACCTTGTTCCTCCAACCCTCCACTAAAGGATCCCATGGAGATAATCGTATAATAATTTGTCCAAGAAAATTTGATTGAGCTACAACCAATAAAACCATTTGGAGAAAATCAAATTAAACCCCATTTGTAAAATAAAAATGATTATTGTGCATACCTAGGGTTAAGGTCCATACAACATTCAATTGTTCCACACTCAAGAGATAGATCAAAAACCTCATAAATTGCAGTAAAGTTTTTCCTACATCCCCTCCCATTATCCATCCACCATGCAATCCCAATCCTAATCCATCCCCTCCTATTATCCATCTAGCAAATCCTAATCATAAACCTACAGCATCCACCCTTGTTATCCATCCATTATATTGTCCATACACCCATACACTTATGAAGTATGTGATCCAATGGCTATTAGTGCAATTGGTTTTTGGATATCTATTGTACATCTTTTGTCGTAATTGAATCTTTGTAGGACTAGGGTTTTGTGCATCATTGACCTAGGTTTTGATAAAAAGGCTTGATTAAATCAGATCATTCCATAACACTCCTAAGTATAAAATTTGTAGCTAAGTCCACCTCCATTTGGTAGTGATTTGGCTTGGTTTTGTCCTTGAATGTTATTGTGGAAGAGGGTTTGATCTAGTGTCCATGCTAGTCTTCTTCATTCTCTTTTTTATACATAACATTTTGGTGAACCCATAGCTTCGAGCATTTGCATCTTGCTGATAGTTAAATTTAGATCTTGCATTGATTTCATTGCATATTTATAAATATTCATTTGAAAATCTTACACGCTCTTACAAAAAAGCACATATTTAGGTCTTATAATGCTTGCATTTTGTTTAAATTTTACATTAGGGTTTCAAAAATGCTCTTGCAATATTATATTGGTTGCATTAAAAAGTCATCAAATCTATTTTGGTATAATGTTCTTGCATCATTACATATTTTTGACCTATTTTCCTCTACCTAGAGTCCAATAGTTCACATTGAAAATCTCCTTGAAATGCTTTGGAATATAGCCCTATAGGCCCTAAATCCTTCAAATCCTAGTGCTCTTCCTTCCAAAAATATCTAAAAATCCATATGAAAAATCCATACAAAAAACCTAGAAATCTTTAGCCTTCAATGTATGCTTTTGCAGAGTTTTTTCCATCTTCATACTTAGTTGTTTCTAGGTATAGACATGTGTTCTTTGAATATCCAGATATTTTCCAAGTATCTAGACCTTAGTTAACATCCATACATTATTTTAATATTTGGACCTTACCTAAGATCCAGACCTTATCCGATATCCAGATCTTCGTTAACATCTGAATATTATCTTAATAACCGAACCTTAACTAAGATCCTGATATTCCCCGAGTATCCAAAACTTAGCTGATATCTAGACCTTTCCCAACATCTAGATATCTCCTAATGTCTAGGTCCTTAAGGAGAATGTCTTCATGATGTCATCCGGATCCTTTCTAAAGAAGCGTCTTATGTTGATGACATCATCAGGACATTCCGGCATGGATATTTGGCAAGCCTTAATATACTGACGCTCCCAATATGCAGTGACGTCATCAGGATATAGATGTCAGTTTCACGGTGGGCATAAAGAAGCATCCAGATATTAAGTTAATATCTAGATATCAAGTTTGTTGCAAGTATGAGGTGAACCAGTGTTGTCATTGATGTCAACTTAGTCATATAGCATTAGTAAGAAGGTTTGGATGAGTTGTGTGCTGTTGTTATTGAGGAAATCAGTCTCCATCCGGAACAGTGAAGAACAGTGATGAGAAGAAGGCAAATGTACTGTATAGGTTAAGAACCAGAGGATGTGGATTAAAGGGTTTGTAGATATGAGTCTTGAGATGCTTCAGCTAAGATTTCAGAGGTCCGCATGAAGATCTGAAGAAGTTGTGGTTGTCTGTGTGGAACCGGTTCCGGCAAGTGTTCAGAGGTGACAGAGGATCACAGAAAGGTCCGGTGAGGTCTGGAATTGTATTATCCTAATCTACGGATTGGAAGGAGTGTTTGGGATGTCCTTTTGATGTGTCATCTCAAGTTGTGTATGATTTTGAGGTCCAAAAGTACCTTTTGCATTGTGACAGTAGCAACAGACTGTGTTCTTGAAGTACCGGATGATGAAGAGAAGAATTCTGGTAAGCTGATGAAGTGCGGATGTTTTTGATGATTCAGGGAAGGTTATGATGATCATTGGATCACATCTAGTTCATGTTGGCGGTCCGCATTGAAGTTAGAGTTGGATTTGATGTTATGGCTAACAGTTGTTGGTGTTCTTTCTGTAACAGGCTAACCAGATGTTCTACACACCTTGCGAATGTTATTGTGATGTTCGCCGACTTAGATGATTGTTCCTAAGTCGATGTCTTGTATAAATAAGTGTTTGAGAATTCATTTTGAGGTGTGGATTATGTGGATGAGTGTGGCATAGCGAAGAGAAGTGCGAAAGGCAGAGCAAGGGTTTTTGGGCTTAAATGGAACTGATCCAGACATGGTAGAGATGTCATTCTCCAGTTCAAGATTGTGATTCTTATCACTTTGTAGACAGTGTGTCTCCTTGTAGGTAGTGTGCCTCTTTGTGAGCAATGTGCTCGGGTAGTGAGCCCTAATTGGCACGTGCCATTCATTTTTCTTATTCTTCTAACAGAGAATAATCCTTGGGTTAATCACCCCGTGGTTTTTCCCTTAACCGAGTTTTCCATGTCAAAATCTTGGTGTTCAATGTGTTGATGTTTATCTGCTCTTGTGTTTATGCATTATGCTTTCATGGTTGGTTAATTGATATGATGTTAACTAACAAAGAAGAATCAAGTGTTTGAAGTAAGAGTAAATTTTTATACAACTGATTCACCCCCCCTTCTCAGTTGTATGCCCTAGATCCAACATTTGGTATTAGAGCCAGGTTCCTCTGAAAGGAGCTTAACCGCTTGAGGAGATCCAGGATGTCATCATACAAGAAGGATAGTCCGAAGTTCAATGGAACCAACTTCACTCTCTAGAAAGGTCGCATGAAATGTCACTTGGAGTGTATGGGAAAAGCATACTTGGCCATGGTCTCAAAACCATATGTACCTCCACAGGGTGGTCCGACAACTCTGAATGAAATCACAGATGCTAAAAACAATCTGTGAACCAAGGAAGCTCTTCTAAGTGTATTGAATGACTCAGATCTCTCAAATGTTATCGACCTACCAACTACATATGAGATCTTGACTAAACTGGAACTTCTGTATGAAGGAGATGAGTTTGTCAAGGGTGCAAGGTTGCAAAGTCTGAAAGGGAAATTTGAAAGATTGAAGATGAGAGAAGATGAAAACATCACTACATTTATGCCAAGAGTGAATGAGCTAGTATGTGGAATTAGAAATGCTGGTGGAACTCTGGATGAAAATGAGATTGTTTGCAAAATTCTCAGATCCCTTCCTGCTGCCTACAAAATCAAGGTTGCTGCCATTGATGAATTCAGAGCCCACACAACTGTCACAAGAGAACAATTGGCTGGCAAACTAGCTGCATTTGAAATGACCGAGTTTGGAGATGATCCTCCCAAGACTAAATCTACTTTCAAAGCTAGTGTCTATGTGAAAGGCAAACAGAGATTTGATCTGGGAGAAAACTCTTCAAGGAAGATGTCATGGTATGATCAAGCAAGAAGAGACATGGAAGAAGAGGAAGCAGAAATAGCTCAACTTGAAGCCCTCATTGCAAAGAGACTGCCAAGAGGATCCAGTAAGTATGAAGGAAAACTACCCTTTAAGTGTTTCAACTGCAATAAGATTGGTCAGTTTGCTTCAAGATGTCCGGAAAGATCTGCAAGGTCTAATACTAACAGACAAAGGTTTCAAAAGAACTACTATTATGTTCATGAAGAAGATGACAATGAAGGAGTAACAGATGATGAATCAGAACTAGGAAGCAAATCTAGAAATGAATGGGTGTTTATTGCCATCAAGGAAGAAGATTCAATATCCTTTGAATCTGTCAATCATAAGGTTGTGGAAAGAGCTTTGGCTACTCAAGTGGAAGAAAAGGATGATTGGGTTATTGACAGTGGATGCTCTCACCATATGACTGGTGACAAGAATAAGTTCTTAGATTTGGAAAGGTATGAAGGAGGAATGGTAAAGTTTGGTGACAATTTTGCTGGCAGAATCAAAGGTAGGGGGACTATTTCCTTTGATGGAAAGAGCAAAACAGGTAATGTACTATATGTTAAGGATTGAAGCACAATCTTCTTAGTGTTGGTCAGTTAGTGGACAAAGGCTATGATCTCCGGTTCAAGAATGGAAAATGCAGAATCTTTACAAGCTCCGGAACTGAAATTGCATCCGGTGCTCAAACAAAAGGTAATATCTTTCATCTGGTTGGTTCAAATAAAAGTTGCCTATTTGTTCAAGTTGATCAGAGTTGGTTATGGCATGAATGTGTCATGTAAATTTTGATAACATCATCAAGATAAGCAATATTCAGGCTGTAAGAGATCTTCCAAAATTGGTGAAACCTACAAATAGTTTGTGCAAAGAATGTTAGCTAGGTAAATAGAGCAGAGTCTCTTTCAAAAGCAAAGATCAGTCCTCTACCGGATTGTTGGAATTAGTACATACTGATCTCTGTGGTCTGACAAGAATCAAGAGTCTGCAAGGTGATAGATATTTCATGTTGCTAATTGATGACCATTCCTGGATGATGTGGGTTACCTTTCTAAAAGAGAAATTAGAAGCCCTTGACAAGTTCAAAATCTTCAAAGCTATGGTAGAGAATCAAACCGGATTGAAACTGAAATGTCTAAGGTCTGATAGAGGTGGTGAATTTACATCCGGTGAGTTCATTGACTTTTGTGAGAAGCAGGGTATAAAGAGATAGTTGTTTGCTCCTAGGACTCCACAGCAGAATGGAGTAGTTGAGAGAAAGAACCAAACCATTCAGGAAGCTGCCAGGACAATGATGTTGGAAGAAAATGTTCCTCAGATGTTTTGGAAAGAAGCTATCAGCACTGCAGTCTACACTCTCAATAGAGTTCAAATCAGAAACAATACCGGTAAGACCCCCTATGAACTTTGGTTTGGCATCACTCCTACTGTGAGATATTTCAAAGTATTTGGTAGCAAGTGTTATATTAAAAGAGATGAAGATCTAGGAAAGTTTGATGCCAGAAATGATGAAGGAATTTTCTTGGGTTACTCCACTCAAAGCAAAGCATACCGGTGTTACAATAAGAGACTGAGGAAGATGATATAAAGCACTAATGTGAAAGTTGATGAAGGAATTGAGAAGCCCTCAAGGTTCTATGAATGTGATGAAGATGATCAGAATGATCCTCTGGTGTAAGAAGCTCATTCCTCCTCTGAAATTCAGATCCAGACTGATCCAGTAAATCAGGAAGAAGAAGTTTGTCTGAATGAGCCTGATCAAGAATTAGTAGTGCAAGAAACTCCCAAAGTTCCAAGGTATGTAACTCTAAATCACTTTCAAGATCATATCATAGGTGACAAAAGTAAAGGGGTACAAACAAGAAGAAGAATTGCTCAAGATTCAAATGAATATTGTTTGATTTCAAAGATTGAACCTAAGACAGTAAATGAAGCTTGCAATGATGAAAACTAGACCAAAGCAATGGAGGAAGAATTGATGCAAATTGAGAAAAATCGTACTTGGGATCTTGTTCCCAAACCTAGGGATAGGAATGTGATTGGAACCAAATGGGTCTACCAGAACAAACTGAATGAAGCTGGTGAAGTAATCAAAAACAAAGCTAGATTTGTCTGCAAAGGCTACTCTCAAATAGAAGGAATTGATTTTGAAGAGACCTTTGCTCCTGTGGCAAGAATTGAAGCAGTCAGATTATTTCTTGCATTTGCTGCCTTCAAAGACTTCAAGGTATATCAGATGGATGTCAAGTCTGCCTTCCTAAATGGTGATATGGAAGAAGAAGTTTACATTGAACAACCGGATGGATTTCAATTGTCTGATAATGATGATATGGTCTGCAAGTTGAAGAAAGCATTGTATGGATTGAAGCAAGCCCCAAGAGCATGGTATGAAAGGTTGGATAAGCATCTTATGCAGATTGGATTCAACAAAGGCACTGCTGACAGTAACTTATATTTCAAAATTGATCATGAAAACATTTTGATTGTTGAAGTGTTTGTGGATGATATCATTTTTGAAGGAAGAGATAGTATGTGCAAAACTTTTGCAAATCAAATGAAAAGTGAGTTTGAAATGTCTATGCTTGGTGAAATGAATTTCTTCTTGGGCCTGCAAATTACTCAAACAAAGAAAGGGATCTTCATTTCTCAGACCAAATATGTGAAAGAATTGTTGAGGAAATTTGGTATGGAAGATTCAAAGCCAATGAACACTCCTATGGCAACCGGATGTAAGTTGAGCAAAGATGATGACTCTCCAAAGGTAGATCAGACAAAGTATAGATCAATGATTGGTGGATTGTTGTATCTCACTCAGACTAGACCAGATATAATGCAGGCTGTTGGTCTTGTGGCAAGATTCCAGGCTGATCCTAGAGAATCTCATGTTATGGCAATCAAAAGAATTTTTAGGTACTTGAAAGGAACAGTTGAGTATGGTCTATGGTACCCTAGAGATCCGGATTTCTCTCTTCATGCATATATAGATGCAGATTGGGCAAGAGATATGGATGACCGAAAGAGCACCAGTGGTGGAGCATTCTTTTTGGGGAAGAGATTGGTTTCTTGGCTAAGCAAGAAGCAAGATGCAATATCTCTGTCTACAACTAAAGTAGAATACATTGTAGCAGCAGGTAGTTGCACTCAAATCTTATGGATGAAGTAGATGCTAAGAGACATTAAAGTTGACTATGAGGAGCCTATCACAATTTTCTATGATAATTCAAGTGCAATTAATATTTCTAAGAATCCGGTATTGCATTCTAAGACTAAGCACATATCTATCAAGTTTCACTTTATGAGAGAACAAGTGAACAAGGAAGAAGTCAGACTGGAGTATGTTCCCTCCAAGGATCAGATTGCAGATATCTTTACTAAACCTCTTCAAAAGGACTCTTTCGAATATCTCTGGGAGAAGTTAGGGGTCATGGTCCCTCCGGTGATGAACTAGGATGCACTGATGTGCATCAGTCCAGTGGATATCACAGTCATATCTTGTGATCCGGATTGATGATGGGGAGCTACTACTAAGGGGGAGCAGCTGGTATGATTCTGATGTATTAGAATTGCAAGTATGAGCCCTTTGCCATTGATGTCAAAGGGGGAGAGAAGACATGTGAAAAACAAGTGGTTGATGATCAAAGGGGGAGCAGTAAAGGAAGAGAAGACATGTGAAAAGTTGTTGTTGATAGGGGGAGCTGTGACAGAAAGGAGAAGTTTTTGTCTTGATGGTTTTTCACATCATATGTTGCCATCAATGACAAAGGGGGAGATTGTTGCAAGTATGAGGTGAACCAGTGTTGTCATTGATGTCAACTTACTCATATTGCATTAGTAAGAAGGTTTGGATGAGTTGTGTGCTGTTGTTATTGAGGAAATCAGTCTCCATCCGGAACAGTGAAGAACAGTGATGAGAAGAAGGCAAATGTACTGTATAGGTTAAGAACCAGAGGATGTGGATTAAAGGGTTTGTAGATATGAGTCTTGAGATGCTTCAGCTAAGATTGCAGAGGTTCGTATGAAGATCTGAAGAAGTTGTGGCTGTCTGTGTGGAACCGGTTCCGGTAAGTGTTCAAAGGTGACAGAGGATCACAGAAAGGTCTAGTGATGTCTAGAATTGTATTATCCTAATCTACGGATTGGAAGGAGTGTTTGGGATGTCCTTGTGATGTGTCATCTCGAATTGTGTATGATTTTGAGGTATGGAAGTACCTTTTGCATTGTGACAGTGGCGACAGACTGTGTTCATGAAGTACCGAATGATGAAGAGAAGAATTCTGGTAAGCTGATGAAGTGCGGATGTTTTTGATGATTCAGGGAAGGTTATGATGATCATTGGATCACATCTAGTTCATGTTGGTGGTCTGCATTGAAGTTAGAGTTGGATTTGATGTTATGGCTACCAGTTGTTGGTGTTCTTTCTGTAACAGGCCGACCAGATGTTCTACACGCCTTGCAAATGTTATTGTGATGTTTGTCGACTTAGATGATTGTTCCTAAGTCGATGTCTTGTATAAATAAGTGTTTGAGAATTCATTTTGAGGTGTGGATTATGTGGATGAGTGTGGCATAGCGAAGAGAAGTGTGAAAGGTAGAGCAAGGGTTTTTGGGCTTAAATGGAACTGATCCAGACATGGTAGAGATGTCATTCTCCAATTCAAGATTGTGATTCTTATCACTTTGTAGACAGTGTGTCTCCTTGTAGGTAGTGTGCCTCTTTGTGAGCAGTGTGCTCGGGTAGTAAGCCCTAATTGGCATATGCCATTCATTTTTCTTATTCTTCTAACAGAGAATAATCCTTGGGTTAATCACCCCATGGTTTTTCCCTTAACTGGGTTTTCCACGTCAAAATCTTGGTGTTCAATGTGTTGATGTTTATCTGCTCTTGTGTTTATGCATTATGCTTTCGTGGATGGTTAATTGATATGTTGTTAACTAACAAAGAAGAATCAAGTGTTTGAAGTAAGAGCAAGTTTTTATACAACTGATTCACCCCCCCTTCTCAGTTGTATGCCCTAGATCCAACAAAGTTAACATCCAAACATCGGGTATCCATGCAGATGACAGCTCGAATACCCGTTGAGGTAAATTTGAAGGGTGCATCTAGATATCAGGATATTGAAACTCTTATGTTCAACCTAGTTATATCATTTGGATATTTGTAAATATGCAGACCTTGAAGATATTAATGGATATCCATATGACTACTGACCGCAACTTTGACCACAAATATCTCTTCCATCCAAAGGAATTTACACATGATCCAAAAGACAAAATTACTTAGAATCTCCTCCTCTTTCATTTGGCGGGCTTTTTAGGGGATATCTGTACCTTCAAAATTATTATTCAGAATTCATGATCTGAATATGGATGTGCATATTTGGATATCAGGATAAGTTGCTGACTGAAGGCAAATGTGCACACTAAGCTGACAAGACATATTAGAGGCTGACTTAAAGTGTTGTAAAAGCTTCAAAGGTAGATATCTTGCATTGATGGTTGTAGATGTATGATTCAGCGGTTGTATTAATGTCACAAATATCTTCCAGCTACTAGATCGATCCAGATATTTCCTACATTGAATTCTTGCAGGTAGACGTCCATTTTGGCAAGGAAATATCTCTGATAGGCCCATGGGCACATTCATTACAATAGGTAATGGTGCTCCATTTGTAAATTCTATATAAATCATGAAATGTAATGTATTGTGGTTGGCATTTAGTCTAAAAATAATATCTCTTGCAATTGTACCATGCCTCTTAGAGAATAGACATCAAATTTTTACCTTCACGTGAATTGTTCTTTGCTCTATGTATCTTGTTGACTCCCAAAATAAATACAACCCTAAACCCTAAAACATTCCTAAATCATTTGGGCCAGGGATAGTCGTTCTAGATGACTGGAAGAGGTTTATCAACAAGTTCAAGGTGATTTTGGGTAACCTATAGGAGTGGATTAACTCCTTTGCACTTTAGGCTCAGCTTAAGCTGAAGAGGGATATTCCAAGGGGTATACCTGAATAAATATCAAGTTTAAACTAGATAAACAACTAAAAATAATAGGACAACCAAACCCAAACTACCTTTTAGGCCCCAAAGACTGTCACTAGACCTAAAACAATTGGTTGTCATTAATAACCCCTATATAGCTGATAAAAGGGCACTCCCCTTGACAATGAATGGTGCAGATATGCTTGTTTGCAAGACATACAAACTAATTACTTTCTTCACACATGATAAATTTGTTCTAATTTTTAAGAGTGTGGGTGATCATGGAAACCTTCAGACCAGTGCCTTATATATTAGGTTGCGGAGTCCACAATTCAATAGAAGGAAGAAAACAACAAGAGAAATGAAACATGCACTTTCTAGATATTTAGATGCAAGAAAAATAACAATCAGTGGAGAATATGCCTAGTGATCCTTCATCAATATACAATCAATAATCTATAACCATAAAAGAGATCATCACATAGCATGTAATTTTTTAAGAATCTGTTCCTTCATCTGATCAATGGTTACAGTCATACCACAGAGTGTGATAAGAGGGAATCCTAAAAGAAATTTAGAATTTCCTTGAGAGATTACATAAGAAGAAGGAGAAGTTCATACACTGATAGTTGTAATCAATATGATAAACCTTTCATAACTTGTGTCTTCACTACTAGAGAACTAGAACTTTTCTACTATTTGAAACCCTAGAGAACTCTACATTTGACTACCTAAAAAATACCCAAAAGACCAACCACTTTTATATCTTACATTCATGCATATATATCATCTGATTCTCATTGACCTAATTAGGTTACAACAAATTTCCCCCTAAGGGCCATGTTAGAAAATATCTCAGCTAGAAGGGATGTTTATCTTCCAAAAATAACTGCAAAATATCTAGGGTTTGGAAGCATATGGAAGATATTTTGTGCCTTAATGCACACAACCAGTTTACTAATCTACAACCATAAATGCAACAATTATCTGAGAAGGAAGGGGTACATGAAAGGCATAGCACCTGCATTGGTGGCGTATGAGACAAATCCCTTTAAAATCACCAAGCAAAGATTTTACAACACTTTAAATTCAAACCCCTGAGTCACTGTGTCCTCATCGGCTCTGAATCGTTTGAAAAATCAGCCCCTGCAATGCCATCTGGCTGAGTTTACACATCTTCCCACCTTTGGGTTATCTGAAAGTCCCATTTGAATACAAATCATGGATGAGTTTGCCTTCAAGATCAATGCTTTGGAATGCTTTGAAAATCCATTTGACTCTATTGAAAAGTCCATTTCCAATAAAAGCATGCCAATCAGGTAGTCTCAACAATCAAAACACATATTGGTACCGAAGACTGCCATGTGTCATGAATTTGTAGTTGTACAGTAGGAAGTGAGCCACCTCTTTTTGGCTTTGTGTGAGTGCGCTAAGCCCTCCACATGGATATTTATTACTCAAGACCTTTTCTTTCTCAGTGAACAAGCCACACGTCATGATTTCATGGTAGCACAGAGGATATTTCCCTCTGCCAAGATTCTTCTACAGGCTTGCGCTACCATCAGATCTTGCAATAGCTACAGCTTACTTCTTCACCTGACACCTGGCATCTCTTGTTTCATTGATTTGGAATCCTTGATCATATGGCTATAAGCCCAAGCTTCCTCAACATCTGTCATCTTTTTGCAGCCCCACAGTAGGAATATGACATCACCTTAGATGTTGTGCAAGCTTGCGACATTTCACCATGTTTCACCTCTGAACCCTGCAAAGGATTTAGACTTAGACAATATGATGCAACGGGCTATAGATAGTAACATTAGGTAAAAGGGGGCTAGTCACTCATGACTTAAAAGACTCAAGGTTATAACTTAATTAACCGGTGACCTAGGATAGACAGTCAACGACATAAAGTAAAGTATGACCGTGGGAATTAAGGTTTTAAGGGGAACTAGGGAAAAACACTAGTGAAACTTAGGACTCTGCCAATTTCTTTGGATTTTTCACCTTGCATTTAAAATGGGAAAGACATGAAAACCTATGAAATATGTCTCTGATCAATTATAAGCTATAGGTTCAAGTGGGAATATGAATGAGACATGGGGGTAAAATAGGCCATTTTGGGGATTGATTTTTTAGGTGTCAACATTGGTTGTGGTTGGGAATGTGTGCCAAGTAGTGGCACAACAAGAATCCAGATCTCTTGGTAGACCAAAAAATAATACACAGGAACCAAAACAAAACACCATCAAGACCAGCAATGGTCACGACACTCAAGCTAAAAAAAATAGATATAACAAGACTTCACCACAAAATTTAAAGGAAAATCATTACCTATGAGAAGTAATGTTTCAAATGTTGCCCATGAATAGGTATCTCCAACAATTCTCCTTCCATGTTTGTAACATAAAATGTGTCCTAGCCAACTTTCTCATCAATTTGATAAGGGCCTAACCAAAGTGGTTCAAATTTACCATGTTTGCCCTTGTCTTCTAATTTGGCATTCCAGAGAAGAACCAAATCACTAGTTTGAAAACACCTCTTAACTACTCTCTTGTTGAACATATGTTCCACTTATTGCTGCCTTAGCAAGTTGTTGTCATGTGCCATCCTTCTGACTTCATCCAACTTTGCTAACTCATGCATTCTCAATGTCATAGCATCATCTCCATCTTCTCCTATTTGTTGCAACAATTGATACATAGGCAACACCAATGACATTGGCATTTTGGCCTCTTTCCCATATACCAATTCAAAAGGACTCTTTCCTATAGTACATTTATAGGTGATCCTATTATCCCAGAATGCATATTTTAGCTTGCCATCCCAGTTTTTCTTGTTCTCATCTAAAGTCCTCTTTAAAATTTTCATGAGGCTCTTATTGCTGGACTCAACTTGTCCATTACTTTGTGGATGATATGGTGATGAATGAATCAAGCTTATCCCATACTTGGAACACATATTTGTAATGTCCTAAGATCTAAAACACATAGCATTGTCTTCAACAATTTTGGATGGCACACCAAATCTAGTTATCATATTATTCAACAAGAACTCAATTACTACCTTGAACGTGGCATTACAAGTTGGAATAGCCTCAACCCACTTAGTAAAGTAATCAATTGCCACCAATATCCACCTATACCCATTTTTTGATCTCTCTTGGATCTCCCCTATGAAATCAATGCCCCATTGCTGAAAGGGTACTTCAATGGTAATATTCATAAGGGGAAGGGCACCTTGGAACTTCAACTTACCTGCAAATATTTGACAAGAATCACACTTTCTAATTTGTTTTACAACATCTTTGAAGAGACTGAGCCACCAAAGGCCTTCCCTAATGATCTTATGTGCCGTGGTTTTAGCATAAAAATGCCCACCACAAACTCCTCAATGATATTCATCAATGACTTGGTCAGATTGTTACTGATTTAGACACTTTAATAACAATCCCTCATGATTTCTCGACATTAAAATACCTTGGATCGAGACATACCTTTGGGATTGGAGTTTAAGTGTCCTTTGCTGAGTTACACTTATGCCTTGGGGGCAATACATGTTGACAAGATAAAAGATAATATCCCTATACCATGGGTCATTTGTCAAAACACACACATCAACAACTTGAGAAGCATTTACCTCATTTATCTCAGCTGCTTCTAAGTTGGAATTTGCCAGCAATTTAGCTAAACCCTGGCCTCTAACCAGTTTGGTGATCTATATGTCCATGTCGTATTCCTAGATCATGTTGATCCATCTGCATCTCCTACCTGGAGCTTCCTATTGTATGAAGATATCCTTCACAGCTGTGTGTGGCACATATGCTATAATCTTGGCACCCATGAGGTAAGATCTAAAAATCTTTATGGCCTTAACCAATGCATAGGCATGCTTCTCCATTATGGATTAATTCAATTCAGCAGCCTGTAAAGATTTTCTATAGAACCCAATAGGTTGTTCAAATCTATCTTCATTCTTTTGAAGAAGAACAACATCAATAGTATAAAAAGAAGCAAAGGAAAACAAATGAAGAGGTTTTGAATAATCTAGACTTATTAATACAGGTCCCTCCTTGATAGCTTCCTTAATATCCTAGAATGCTTTAGATGGTTCTTTCTCCCATACAATAGATTTCCCTTTCTTAAGCATTTTAGAAATGGCCTTTTAGCCCTTTCAGAAAAATTAGGAACAAATCTCCTAACAAAGTTGATTTGCCTAAAAAAATATTGTATTCCTTTAACTAATTTGGGTTGTGGAATGAGATCAATAGCCTTGACTCATTCTAGATCTATCCTTATTCCATCTTTTGACACAATGTGCCCAAGTAACTTTCCCTCTTCATCTCCGCACTGACATTTTTTAGGATTCAAAGAAATCCTATATTCTAAGTACATCTGGAAAATTACTTCAAGATGCTTGCAGTGCTCGCCTCTTTCTTTTGAGAATGTTGTCAGGTCATCTTGATAAACTACCATGATCTCATCAATGAGACCAGCAAAAGCTACATCCATAACTTGCTGAAATGTTGACCAAACATTCTTCAAACCAAATGGCATTCTAAGGTATACATGAGTCCCCCAAGGAGTAGTGAATGTTGTTTTGTGTTGTTCAGACTCTTTGACCAGCACCTAGTTGTATCTAGAGAATCCATCCATCATTGACATCAACACTGAACCAATAACCCTTTGTAAAAAATGGTCCATGAATGGGAGAGGGTAGTTATCTTTAAGGGATTTGATATTCAAATTTCTAAAATTGACACACAACCTGATTTACCCACTCTTCTTTCTCACCGGGACAAGGTTAGATACCCACTCAGAATGTTTGATAGGTTTTATAATGCCTCCCTCTTTCATATTTAACAATTCCTTTTGCATCTTCGGAGCAATGGAAGGATTTATAAGCCTTTGTTCTTGCCTAAATAGTTTTGCATCAGGTTCAAGGGGAATGGTATACTTAAACAAATCCTCCCTATAATCCTTAAGCTCATCATAGGACCATGCAAAACATTTCTTGAATCTTCTGAGTAGAGAAATCAGCATTTACGTCTCATGAGGCTTCAATCTCTTCCCAATGTAAACCATTCTAGGTGCCTCCCTAGTTCCAAGGTTTACACCCTCAACATTATCCTCTATAACAGGTTTACTTTTACTCTTCCACCGGTCTGAATTGTCAAATACTTTTTCTAATGCTACTAGCCATTTTGGAATAGTATTAGTCTTTAATTGCCCAACCTCACTACCAAACAGCGTTTCCGTACCATCTGTCATTTCCATCATTAGCTGCAAATGAATCAACTGATTTTTAAATTCATCCATGCAATTCATAAAACTGAAAAATTTGATTGGTGTCATTGAAAACCTACCAACTATAAATATTATCAGGAATTATTGGCCTTGTGAGTACCTCCACAACATATTAGCCATGGGGAAAATTCATTTGAGGGTCAAAATTTGAACCAATGACAGCAAGAGAATCAACTCCTTCATTTTTTTGTTCTTTCAATCCATTCAATGCTAATGGAATCAAACAATTCCATTGTGTCCCAGAGTACATTTCGGTACCCTCTAAGTCTTTTTTCTTTGGCAGCAAATATCTTTCTAATCTGTTGCACAATCAATTCTGAATCACCAAGTATTCTCAGACATGTGATTCCATGTTTATGGGCAATATTTAAGCCCAACAATAGTGCATCGTATTTAGCCACATTGTTGGTGCACTAAAAATCAAGTCTAAAAGACTTGCCAAACTGATCACCATTAGGTGCTATTAGGACAATACCAACACCTGAAACTTCCCTTGAATATGCACCATCAAAATATAGAGTCCACAAATTAGTTGTATCATAAACAAGAGTAATAAGGTTAGAAGGTAAAGCCTCCAAATTAGGACTATCATCACTACTATATTCCATGAAATGGTCTATGTCAGTGTCAAAGAAATTCACTTGATCATCCTTTGTTTTGTATCTATCTTCTATGTGTTCATCTTCTACCTTCTGTTCCCTATACAACTTCACATCTACACCTTGTACTGGAATAGTGGCATATGTGAGATTCATTTGGATACTTCCACCCATAACGACTGCCCATTTTCTTGATAGCAGCATATCCCATTTAGCAGGGCAATCCACAATAATTATGTCCATTAAAAATGACTTGTCAGGATAGGTAGCCAAGTTGACCTCAACATCCTTGACAAGACCAATCACATTTACCTCTCTAGAGTCCATATCAAAACACTTGCCAAAAGACTTGGACACTTTCAATCCCAATTTATTCATTATAGACAAGGGCATAACATTACTAGAAGCACCAGAGTCAAGCATGCAGTTGTGTAACAACCATCCATTTATGATTAATATGGTGAAAAGGGGGCCAACTCCCATCTTACTTTTGACAACAGTTGATCCCAAATATACTTCTATGGTCTCATCATTACTGGGTTCAACAATAGGTTGTTTTTGTGCTTCTATGGCAATAATAAGAGACCCTGCTCTATTCCTATGCTTAGGGATCCTAAGGAGTTCCACTATTGGTATAGAAATTCTAATTTGGCTAAATACTTGAGCCATGTCAATAGGGAGATAATTTGGCAAAGGAGTATTAGACGAAATAGTTACATCATTTGTAAAAGGAATATAAGGTATTACTTGAGAGGATGAAATATCCTTACCTACTTCCTTTGTCTTCTCTTTCTTCTTTTCTGATTCCTTTTGAACTTGAGGCTGATCATGCTTATTGTAATCTTTCAGATAATGGACCCCTAGAATAGGTGAGGTAACTAGTTGCACCTTTGATGTTGGGTTCTTTTATACATATTTTTGTTTTGTTGCTATAGGCTGCACTGGAAGCTTCTTCTTTTCATGTATAGTCTTCTTTGGAGCAATATTGCTCTTTTGTCCCACATCCTCCTTCTATCTCCTCTTGTCATCATCTAATGTATCCTATTTTGCCTTAGCAACAAGAGAGTTCTGCATAGGCACTTGCTTGTTTCTCAACTGATAGCCCCCTTGAAATTGCATGATAGCAGCATCAGTGAGAGATTTCACATCCTTCTCAGAAGGTCTAGATTGTTTGTACTTACTTTGCATGAGATCCCTCAAGTGGCCAAAATCATGAGTGGACAAGTGAAATCTCTTTTGATATTCATCATGATCATATTGGAAAATATGATCATCATCCTCATAGTTGTCATAATTTATATCATGACCGATATGCTCAAACCCCTGGGTGTCAAATTGATTAATCTCCTCCTCATAATATTCAGGTCATGGGGTAAGAAACACACTTAGAACCAAAGGCTATCATCCTAAAAATTTGCTTCATCCTTACTTAATGGATCAGGGGTATCCCTCTTAGGTTGTTTGAAGCTAACATGCCTAGGAGCAGCTTATCTATTATTCTGTTGTGGTCTCTTAGACCAATCTGTATTATAGTATGTTATGTAGTCTTTGACCTTCATTGAAATGTGTTGAAGCACCTTGACATGGTAGCCCTTTGTCATTTCAAGCAACTTTGTAGGATAAATCTTTCATGACCCCCATAAGCTTATCCAACTTGTCTTCAATAGTGAGGGGCTTGCTAGAAGCTGCCCTATCTAGTTGAGAAATCTTTACATCAGATCTCTTTGTTAGACTTAGGGCATACAACTGAGAGGGGGGGTGAATCAATTGTATAAAACTTTCTCTTATAAAACACTTAAATCTTCTTAGTGATTAGCAGATATTAATAAAGAACCATGATGCATTTAAATCAAGAGCAGAAACACATCAACACATAAGACACCAAGATTTTGACGTGGAAAACCTGGTTAAGGGAAAAACCATGGGGTGATTAACCCAAGATTATATTCTCTGTTAGAAGAATAGAAAGAACAAATGGCACATGCCAATTAGGGCTCACTACCTGAGCACACTGCTCACAAGAGGCCCACTACCTACAAGAGACACACTGTCTACAAAGAAATAAATATCACATACATGAACTAGAGAATATCATCTTCACCATGCTTGAAACAGTTCCATTTAAGCCCAATACTTCTGCTCTACCTTTCGCTCTCTTCCTCGCTACAATACACTCATCACCACAAGACACCCTTTGGAAAGACTTCACAATCCCTTATTTATACAAGGCATTGACTTAGGAATAATCATCTAAGTTGGCAAACATCTACTAGAACATCCACAAGACATGTAATACATCTAGTCGGCCAGTCTCAGGAAGAACACCATCATCTGGTGGTTATTCTTCAAATGCATACTCTAACTTCAATCTGGTCCACCAATATGAACTAGACCTGATCCAAAGATCACCACAACCTTTCCAGAATCACCAAGAGCATCCATACTTCATCTACTTGCTGGAATTCTTCTCTCCTTCATCCAGAGCTTTAAGAACACAGTCTATCATTACTGTCACAAAGGAATAGGCACTTCTGGACCTTCAAACCATGAACCAATAGAGTTGACACTTCAAAAGGATGTCCTCAACACTCCCTCAAATCTATAGAATGGGATATTGCATTTTCAGATGTCACTGGACCTATCTGTGTCACTCTGTCACCTCTGAACACCTGCCAGAGCCGGTTCTACTTGAGCGGCCATAACTTCTTCAGATCTTCATGCAGACCTCTGAAAACTTGACTGGATCATCTCAAGACTCATATCTACAAACACTTTGAACCGTAACCTCTGATCTACATCTTAGCTAGGATCTCCACTTCACTATCTCCATTGCTCCTCTCTATTCATCCAATCTTTCTCATCAATGCAACATGAGTATGTTGACATCAATGACAACACCGGTTAGACCCATACTTGCAACAATCTCCCCCTTTGTCATTGATGGCAACATATGATGTGAAAAACCATCAAGACAAGAACTTCTCCTTACTATCACAACTCCCCCTATCAGCAACAACCATTCACATGTCTTCTCTTTCTTTACTGCTCCCCCTTTGATCATCAACCACTTGTTTTTCACATGTCTTCTCTCCCCCTTTGACATCAATGGCAAAGGGCTCATACTTGCAATTCCAACACTTTAGAGTCATACCTATTGCTCCCCCTGAGTAGTAGCTCCCATCAATCCAGATCACAAGATATGATTGTGATATCCACCAGACTGATGCACCTTAGTTCATCACCAGAGGGGCAATAACCCCTATATTCTCCTTGAGATACTCAAAAGAGTCCTTAGGTAGAGGTTTAGTAAAAATATCTACAATCTGATCCTTGGAGGGCACAAACTCCAATCTGACTTCATTCTTGTTCACTTGCTCTCTCAAAAAGTGAAACTTGATAGATATATGCTTAGTCTTAGAATGCAACACCGGATTCTTAGATATATTTATTGCACTTGAATTATCACAGAAGATTGTGATAGGCTCCTCATACTCTACTTTAATATCTCTTAGCATCTGCTTCATCCACAAAACTTGAGTGCAACTACCTGCTGCTGCAATGTATTATACTTCAGTTGTAGACAGGGATATTGCCTCTTGTTTCTTGCTTAGCCAAGAAACCAATCTCTTTCCCAAAAAGAATGCTCCACCACTGGTACTCTTCCGGTCATCCACATCTCCTACCCAATCTGCATCTGTATATACATGAAGAGAGAAATCATGATCTCTAGGATACCACAAACCATACTCAACTATTCCTTTTAGATATCTAAAAATCCTCTTGATTGCCATGACATGAGATTCTCTAGGATCATCCTGGAACCTAGCAACAAGACCAACAGCCTACATTATATCTGGTCTAGTTTGAGTGAGATACAACAATCCTCCAATCATTGATCTGTACTTTGTATGGTCTACCTTAGGAGAGTCATCATCTTTGCTCAACTTACATCCGGTTGCCATGGGAGTATTCATTGGCTTTGAATCTTCCATCCAAAATTTCTTCAACAATTCTTTCACATATTTGGTCTAAGAAATGAAGATTCCTTTCTTTGTTTGAGTAATTTGCAGACCCAAGAAGAAATTCATTTCACCAAGCATAGACATCTCAAACTCACTTTTCATTTGATTTGCAAAAGTTTTACACATACTATCTCTTCCTCCAAAGATGATATCATCAACAAATACTTCAACAATCAAGATGTTTTCATGATCAATTTTGAAATATAAGTTACTATCAGCAGTACCTTTGTTGAAACCAATCTTCAAAAGATGCTTATCCAATCTTTCATACCAAGCTCTTGGGGCTTGCTTCAATCCATACAGTGTCTCCTTCAACTTGCAGACCATATCACCATGATCAGATAATTGGAATCTATCTGGTTGCTCTATATACACTTCTTCTTCCAAGTCACCATTTAGAAAGGCAAACTTGACATCCATCTGATATACCTTGAAATCCTTGAAGGCAGCAAAGGTAAGAAATAATCTGACTGCTTCAATTCTTGCCACCGGAGCAAAAGTTTCTTCAAAATCAATTCCTTCTATTTGAGAGTAGCCTTTGCAGACCAATCTGGCTTTATTTCTGATTACTTCACCAACTTCATTTAGTTTGTTCCAGAAGACCCATTTGGTTCCAATCACATTCTTGTTTCTAGGTCTGGGAACAAGATCCCAAGTGTGATTTTTTTCTATTTGCACCAGCTCTTCCTCCATTGCTTTAGTCCAGTTTTCATCATCACAGGCTTCATTCACTATTTTAGGTTCAATCTTTGAAATCAAACAATACTCTTCTGAATCTTAAGCAATTCTGCTTCTTGTTAGTACTCCTTTACTTTTATCACCTATGATCTAATCTTTAGAGTGGTTCAGTCTTACATACTTGGGAATTTCTTGTACTTTTGATACTTGATCAGGCTCATTGAAACTCATTTCTTCTTCCTGGTTTACCGGATTAGCTTGAATTTGACTAACAGATGAGGCTTGGGCTTCTTGAGTCAGAACACCATTCTAATCATCTTCATCATATTCATAAAACCTTGAGGGTATCTCAATTCCCTCATCAACCTTCACATTTGTACTTTCTATCATCTTTCTCAGTCTTTTGTTATAACACCGGTATGCTTTGCTTTGAGTAGAGTAACCCAAGAATATTCCTTCATCACTTCTAGCATCAAACCTTCCTAGATCTTCATCTCTTTTAATGTAACATTTGCTACCAAAAACTCTGAAATACCTCACAATAGGAGTGATGCCAAACCAAAGCTCATAAGGAGTCTTACCAGTATTGCTTCTGATTTGGACTTGATTGAGAGTATAGACTGCAGTGCTAACAGCTTCTCTCCAATAGATGTGAGGAACATTTTCTTCCATCATCATGGTTCTAGATGCTACCTATATGGTCCAGTTATTTCTTTCCGCTACTCCATTCTGCTATGGAGTCCTAGGAGCAGACAACTGTCTCTTTATTCCATGTTTCTCACAGAACTCTATGAACTCACCGGATGTGAATTCTCCACCTCTATCAGACCTCAGACATTTCAATTTCAATCCAGTTTCATTTTCTACCATAGCCTTAAATATTTTGAATTTCTCAAAGGCTTCTAATTTCTCTTTCAGAAAAGTTACCCACATCATCTGGGAATAGTCATCAATTAGTAACATGAAGTATCTATCACCTTGCATACTCCTGATTCTTGTCGGGCACAAAGGTTAGTATGAACTAAGTCCAATAATCTGGTAGAAGACAGTTCCTTACTCTTGAATGTGATTCTACTCAGCTTACCCAACTGACATTCTTTGCACAAGCTATTAGTAGATTTCACCAATTTTGGAAGATCTCTTACAGCCTGAGTATTACTTATCTTGATGATATTATCAAAATTCACATGACACATTCTCCTATGCCATAACCAACTCTGATCAACTTGAACAAATAAGCAACTTTTACTAGTGCCAACCAAGTGGAAGATATTACCTTTAGTTTGGGTAACGGATGCAATCTCTATTCCTGAGCTTTCAAAGATCTTACATTTTCCATTCTTGAACCAGAGATCATAGCCTTTGTCCACCAACTGCCCAACACTGAGAAGATTGTGCTTCAAGCCTTCAACATATAGAACATTACCGATTTTGTTCCTTCCATCAAAAGAAATAGTTCCTCTTCCTCTGATTCTACCAGTAGAATTATCACCGAACTTCAACACTCCTCCTTCATACCTTTCCAAATCTATGAACTTGTTTTTGTCACCTCTCATATGGTGAGAACAACCACTGTCAATGACCCAATCATCCTTTTCTTCAACTTGGGCAGCCAGAGCTCTTTCTACAACTTTATGATTACTAGAAACAGAGGATATTCTTCCTTGATGGCAATAAACACCCATTCACTTCTGGATTTGTTTCCTGTCTCTAATTCATCTGTTACTCCTTCATTATCATCTTCTTCATGAACATAGTAACAATTCTTTTGGAACCTTGATCTGTTAGGATTTTGCCTTGAAAATCTTTCCAGACATTTTGAGGCAAAATAACCAATCTTATTGCAGTTAAAACACTTGAAAGGCAATTTTCCTTCATACTTACCGGATCCTCTTGGAAGTCTCTTTACAATGAAGGCTTCAAGTTGAGCAGTTTCTACTTCTTCTTCTTCCAGGTCTTTTCTTTCTTTTTCATACCATGACAGTTTCCTTGATGAGTTCTCTCCTGGATCAAACCTTTGTTTACCTTTTACAGAGGCATTGGCTTTGAATGCAGATTCAGTCTTGGGGGGATCATCTCCAAACTCAGTCATTTCAAATGTAGCCAATTTGCCAGCCAATTGATCTCTTGTGACAGTTGTATGGGCTCTAAATTCATCAATGGCAGCAACCTTGATTTTGTAAGAAGCAGGAAGGGATCTAAGAATTTTGCCAACAATCTCATTTTCATCCAAGACTCCACCAGCATTTCTAATTCCACAAACAAGATCATTTACTCTTGGCATAAAAGTAGTAATATTTTCATCATCTCTCATCTTCAGGTTTTCAAATTTCCCTTTCAGACTCTGTAACCTTGCACATTTAACATACTGGTCTCCTTCATGTAAAAGTTCCATTTTTTTCCAAATCTCAAAAGCAGTTGGTAGGTCAATAACATTTGAGAGCTTTGAATCAAATAATGCGCTTAGAAGAGCTTCTATAGTCCGCAGATTGTTTTCAGCATCTGTGATTTCATTTGCAGCTTTTGGACCACCTTGTGGAGGTACATACTGTGTTGTAACCATGGTCCAGTATGCCATACCCATGCATTGCAAGTGACACTTCATGCAACCTTTCCATAGATTAAAATTTGTTCGATCAAACTTCGGGCTATCCTTCTTGTAGGATGACATCCTAGATCTCCTCAAGCGGTTAAGCTCTTTTAGAGGAACTTATCTCTGATACCAATTGTTAGACTTAGGGCATACAACTGAGAGGGGGGGTGAATTAGTTGTATAAAACTTTCTCTTATAAAACACTTAAATCTTCTTAGTGATTAGCAGTATATTAATAAAGAACCATGATGCATTTAAATCAAGAGCAGAAACACATCAACACATAAGACACCAAGATTTTGACGTGGAAAACCTAGTTAAGGGAAAAACCACGGGGTGATTAACCCAAGATTGTATTCTCTATTAAAAGAATAGAAAGAACAAATGGCACATGCCAATTAGGGCTCACTGCCTGAGCACATTGCTCACAAGAGGCTCACTGCCTACAAGAGACACACTGTCTACAAAGAAATAAATATCACATACATGAACTGGAGAATAGCATCTTCACCATGCTTGAAACAGTTCCATTTAAGCCCAATACTTCTGCTCTGCCTTTCGCTCTCTTCCTCGATACAACACACTCATCACCACAAGACACCCTTTGGAAAGACTTCACAATCCCTTATTTATACAAGGCATTGACTTAGGAATAATCATCTAAGTCGGAAAACATATACTAGAACATCTGCAAGATGTGTAATACATCCGGTCAGCCAGTCTCAGGAAGAACACCATCATCTGGTGGTTATTCTTCAAATGCACACTCTAACTTCAATGTGGACCACCAATATGAACTGGACCCGATCCAAAGATCATGACAACCTTTCTAGAATTACCAAGAGCATCCATACTTCATCTACTTGCTAGAATTCTTCTCTCCTTCATCCAGAGCTTTAAGAACACAGTTTGTCATTACTGTCACAAAGGAATAGGCACTTTCAGACCTTCAAACCATGAACCAATAGAGTTGACACTTCAAAAGGACGTCCTCAACACTCCCTCAAATCCGCAGAATGGGATAATGCATTTTCAGATCTCACCGGACCTATCTGTGTCACTCTGTCACCTCTGAAGACTTGCCAGAGCTGGTTCTATTTGAGCGGCCATAACTTCTTCAGATCTTCATGCGGACCTATGAAAACTTGACTGGATCATCTCAAGACTCATATCTACAAACCCTTTGAACCGCAACCTCTGATCTACATCTTAGCTGGGATCTCCACTTCACTATCTCCATTGCTCCTCTCTGCTCATCCAATCCTTCTCATCAATGCAACATGAGTATGTTGACATCAATGACAACACCGGTTAGACCCATACTTGCAACACTCTTAACATGTTTACCTGAGGCCCTCATGTTACTTTCAATATTTATGGCCACAAAATAGGCTTCCCTCAGTGTTTGAGGACTCTTATCCCTTAAACAATAACCAATCTTAGAATCAAAGGCACCACTATATAAAACTAAACACATGGATTCATTAGGTCTCATCTGAGATGGCACTTTTCTCATTGTCATAATGAATCTACCATTGAAGTCAACAATAGTTTCATTGATTCCCTTCTTGATTGTTGTGAGCTCATGGATAGAAAATTTATGGTCAATCCTATCCCCATACTACAATCTAAATGCTCTCATGAACTCTTCCCATAAGTCAATGCTATTATTAGTACCATTCTTTGGCACTTTCTTCTACTGAATGTACAAATAGCCTCATCGTCACATCTTCATCCCCAATCTCATACTCATCTATGACATTGATGAAATGTCTCAAGTGTTCCTCACCAATGATTGCATTATTACCTTGAAACCTAGGAATTTTCCCTCTAATCTTGGTTGGAATGGGATTAGGAAAATTAGGTATGCAAATAAAGTCAAGTTTTTTATACCTTTCATCCCCTAATGGTTGCCACTATGGAAGAAACCTTTGTGCTTACCTTTTGAATGGAGGTCTAACATTCTAAATATTGCCATGCTGCTAATTCATTTAATTTTGCAGGGGCTGATTTTGCATACCTTGAGCATGGGCATTATTCACACCTTGTTGTCCCATTTGTTGTTGTCTAGGAATACCCTAAAAGTTAGGGTCCTACTGATTATGTTGCTGATGCTATTGTCTTTGTTGCTATTGTTGAGGTATATGGCCTTGGTGCTGAATATTTTGGTCTACCTAGGTCTACTGAGCAAGTTGAGCCTGTTGTTTTTGAAGTAAGGCCTGCACCTCTCTTCCTATTCCTGATATGATCAAGCAAATCTAGCTCATCCTGGATTCTCCTTTCTCTTTCCTCATCATCAGGTTGTTGCTTCTGATCACCCTCATTTGGGACAGTATCATGCTGGCTTTCAACTATCCTTGTGGGAGAAGTAGGATACCTGACATTTTGATATGCTTGTTCATTATCACAGGGCATCCCAAACATCCTCAAGTAGGGCTCATTAGATCTATCCGTGCTCCCTCTGCCAATAACATTTTCATTTCTTTGGACATCATATCCATCAATATTCATTCTCCTACTCGTTCTAAGTATATTATCAGTAGAGTCCTCATAAGTATACTGATATTGACTTCTGAGGCCAACAAATGCATTATCTTGGGTATTCCTTGAGGGTACCATACCAGGTCTTCTTTTCCTGTATCTACCCCTTCTATTTCCTGTACTGCTAGAGGATTCCCCATGTCCAGGCTATCCCTGGTTTCTTCCTCTATCCATTTCAATACTCTTGAAAATTGATTTTTTGGGTTTCTTACTTGATGGAGTCGCCACTTCCCTAATGGGAAGAACTTCCTTTTAGTGACTATTGCAAAGATTTTCAAATCCTTTAATTCATTCCCTGGCAATAGCGCCAAAAAGGGTGTTGACTCCGAAAATAACTACAACCCTAAACCCTAAATCATTCCTAAATCATCTGGGCCAAGCATAGTCATTCTAGATGACTAGAAGAGGTTTATCAACAAGTCCAAGGTGATTTTGGGCAACCTATAGGAGTGGGTTAACTCCTCTACACTTTAGGCTCAGCTTAAGCCTAGGAGGGATATTCCAAGGGGTATACCTAAACAGATATCAGGTTCAAACTAGATGAACAACTAAAAATAATAGGACAACCAAACCCAAACTACCATTTAGGCCCCAAATACTGCCCCTGGACCTAAAACAACTGGTTGTCATTAAGAACCCCTATATAGCTGATAAAAGGGCATTCCCATTGACAATGGAAGGTGTAGATATGCTTTTTTGCAAGACATACAAACTAATTACTTTCTTCACACATGATAAATTTGTTTTGATTTTTAAGTTTGTGGGTGATCATGGAAACCTTCAGACTGGTGCCTTATATATTGGGTTGCAGAGTCCATAATTCAATAGAAGGAAGAAAACAACAAGAGAAATGAAACATGCACTTTCTAGATATTCAGATGCAAGAAAAACAACTATCAGTGGAGAATATGCTTGGTGATCCTTCATCAATATACAATCAATCATCTATAACCATAAAAGAGATCATCACATAGCATGTAATGTTTTAAGAATTTGGTCATTCATCTGATCAATGGTTATAGTCATACCATAGAGTGTGGCAAGAGGGAATCCTAACAGAAATCTAGAATTTCCTTGAGAGATTACATAAGAAGGAGAAGTTCATACATTGATAGCTATAATCAATATGATAAACCTTTCATAACCTGTGTCTTCACTGTTGGAGAATTGGAATTTTTCTACTATTTGAAACCCAAGAGAGCTATACACTTGACTGCCTAAAAAATACCCAAAAGACCAAACTCTTTTACATCTTACATACATGCATATATAGCATCTAATTCTCATTGACCTAATTAGGTTACAACAAAATTTTCCCCTAAGGGCCATGTCAGAAAATATCTCGGCCAGAAGGGATGTTTATCTACCAAAAATAACTATAAAATATCTAGGGTCTAGAGGCATATGGAAGATATTTTGTGCCTTAATGCACACAACCAGTTTGCTGATCTGCAACCATAAATGCAACAAATATCTGCGAAGGAAGGGGTAGCTAAAAGGCATAGCACCTGCATTGATGGTGTATGAGACAAATCCCTTTAAAATCACCAAGAAAAGATTTTACAACACTTTAAATTTGAACCCCTGAGTCACTGTGTCCTCATCGGCTCTGAATCCTTTGAAAATTAGCCCCTGTAATGCCGCCTGGCCGAGTTTACACATCTTCTCGCCTTCAGGTTGTCTGAAAGTCCCATTTGAATACCAACTATGGATGAGTTTGCCTTTAAGATTGATGCTTTGGAATGCTTTGAAAATCCATTTGACTCTGTTGAAAAGTCCACTGGAAATAAAAGAATGCGAATCGGGCAGTCTCAACAATCAAAATGCATATTGGTACCGAAGACTGCCACGTGTCATGAAAAGGCAGTCGCATAGTAGGAAGTGGGTCACCTCTTTTTGGCTCTACACGAGTGCGCTAAGCCCTCCACATGGATCTTTATTACTCAAGACCTTTTCTTTCTCAAGGAACAAACCATGTATCACGATTTTGTAGCAATGCAGAGGATCTTTCCGTTTTCCAAGATTCTTCTACGGGCTTGCGCTACCGTCGGATCTTGCAATACCTATAGCTCACTTCTTCACTCGACACCTGGCATCACTTGCTTCATTGATTCAGAATCCTTGATCATATGGCTGTAAGCCCAAGCTTCCTTGACAGTTGTCATCTTTTTGCAGCCCCACAGTAGGAATATGACATCACCTTAGATGTTGTGCAGGCTTGCGACATTTCACCATGTGGCACCTCCGGACTCTACAAAGGCTTTAGACTTAGACAATATGATGCGATGGGCTACAGATGGTAACATTAGGTAAAAGGGGGTAGGTCACTCATGAATTAAAAGACTCAAGGTTATAACTTAAATAATCGACGACCTAGGATAGACAGTCAATGACATAAAGTAAAGTATGACCGTAGGAATTAAGGTTTTAAGGGAAACTAGGGAAAAACACTTGTGAAACTTAGGACTTTGCCAATTTCTTTGGATTTTTCACCTTGCATTTCAAATGGCAAAGACATGAAAACCTATTAAATGTCTTTGATTTGTTATAAGATATAGGTTAAAATGGGAATATGAATGAGACATGGGGGCAAAATAGGCCATTTTGGGGACTGATTTTTTAGGTGTTGACATATCTTTCTATTTGATCTCCAATCTATGAGTGCATCTTTCCTCTTGGATTTCATCCAGTTTCCCTTACCTTGACAAGTAGTTCATAATTTGTGTATGTTGATCTATTGGATATTGTTATTATGTGCATACATGGTTGTTTGAGGGCCTTCCCATATTCAAACCTGATGTATCACATCCATTTAATTTTAGTTTCATCCCTCTTACTCTTTTCATAAATAGGTGGATAGATTAGATTTAGTCTTAGGATTGGTGAATCTCTTATTCAACAAAGGAACTACCCTCTCTCTAGAGATTTGGCATCCCTGTAGGGTCGCACATCTAGAGGTCATCTCAATGTTTCACTAGATTGTTGGAGCCCTAAAAGCCTTCAACACTAGGTGCAAATCTGTGTGACAATAGTTTCTAGTATGCCCAGTGGCACTCTAAGTATAAATAATCAAAAAATCAAGCTAAGAATTTGGTGTTTTTCTCAGTGCTCCGCATCTTGGTAGATGTTGTTATGTACCTGGTGACTCTACATGCATTTTGTTCTGATCAGCGCCATCTTTCATGCTTGTGTAAACCAAGGCATCTTCAAGAGGTAATTTGCAGTTCACTGAATTATCTGGTGCTGCTTTAAGGAGAAGGTCCAAGTTATCTAGGTCTCCTACAAGAAGGAATGATAACCTTACCTTACCTCATTCAAGGGCTCAATCCACACTGTCTATTGTTTGGTTTCAATACAATAGAAGAAGCTTGCATATTCCTAGAGTGAGTTTGAATATCCCTAGGATGGTAAGGAATTTTCCTTTTGTGGCCTTCCATGGAGGTAGTCCTTTAGACTTGGCTAAATACAATGATATACCTATTGTAGCCCTGAAAAGTGTTTCAACCTTAACAAGTGATGGTTCTATTTGTTGATAACTGAGAGGGGGGCTGAATCAGTTATCTTAATTTATTCAACTTCCTGTTCTTCTTTAATAATTAGTGCAGCATCAAAGCAAACTAGCATGAAAGTAGAAATAAAGTCAATACACATAACACAATGATTTTGATGTGGAAAACCCTGTTAAGGGAAAAATCATGGGGTGACTAACCCAAGAATGTATTCTCTGTTAGAAGAATAGAAGTACAAAAAGGCACTTACCAATTAGGGCTCACTGCCCGAGCACACTGCTCACAAGAGGCTCATTGCCTATAAGTTATAAAGAGAGTAACAAGATACTTGAACTGATGAGAAGCATCCACATATGCTGGAGTTCAGTTCCGGTTAGGCTCAGTATACTGATCTACTGCACTTCATCCTTTCTCTTCTTTAGTGCTATTGTCCTTTCACATACCGGACCTTCCTTACTGCTTCCACACTGATCTTCTACTTTTTCGCACTTTACAATTACACACACACACCTTCTCATCGAAATCCATTTGGTATATATATCTGCACAAAGGATTTCATCCTCTTTCTAGTCGGCATCCGGAATAGTCAGTGTTTCCCAAACTCTAGTCTGTCAGCTGAATCCTTTCTTACCAAGTGATGTGGATCAAATCGATACTTATAAAAGTCATCTAACAAGTTAGCCAATCATGAATGATACCTTAAGAATCTTGATCACCATCAACATCTCATCCGGAATAATGTCTGAAGCTCTACCGGTAAGTTCTTCCTCTGTCTGCTCTGCCAAATAGGACCTCAATACTGTTGTGATGTTCACAACATGCCCCATTATGCTCCTTAGCAAAATGGGGACCCCTGCTAATGTTTTGCTTTTTGCTTCTGCTTGTGTTTTTCTGCTTTCTAGCGGTTTGGTAAAAATGAAGGTCAGGTGCATCATCATCATGATATTGGATGAGGTTGGTCATCATCATGAGGTCAGTTTGTCAAAGTTCATATTTTATTTCTGTGACCACATATTTAAAAAGAGCTTGAAATTCCATGCAGGTTTGCCTTTTACTTCACTTGAAAATTCGTCCATATGTGGAAGTTATGCACAGTCAAAGTTTTGGTCAAACCTGATAATCACAAGTGATCATCATATTTTGTCATGTTGTCAAGGTCATCATGATCTTGGTCTATCACCCGATAAAAATCATGCAGTCGCAATATCCGGATGTCAATTTTAGGTGGTAGTGTCCTTTACCCGTCAAAAGGCCTTATGCGCATCGTGAGCATCATGATTTTTTAGGAAGGTCATATTTTATAACTCGGTTTTGCTGTATGAAGAGCAACATCATCATCATATTTGAAACGCCCCCCCTGATAATATCCTGAGGTTCAAATATCATGATGATGTCATCTTTAAGTCACGGTAAGTTTCCCCCGTCGAGCGGTCTTTGTATCGCGAGCATCATCATGATATTTTTGCATCGCCTAATCTTATAATATCATGCTGATAATATAAGATCACCCTGACTTAGAAAATCCACCTTCGGCATATTTGCATGCGCATGTTTAAAATTCTATCGGAGGATCATCATCATGATATTTGCTGAAGTTCGAAATATGATGATGACGACTTCATATCCTCCTGATCTCCTTTTGCATGATCCTGATCATCATCTTGATCTTTCACGGGTCATTCGCTGAAATTCGCTAAGTGATGGAGACATCATCATCATAATTCGATGAAGAGGATCATCATATTCATATTCTCCTGATCGCCTTTTTTGCAATATCATGATGATCACCCTATCTTTTGAAGGGGAAGTCGATATTGCATTCCTCAACAGCATGATCATATTTTACAACATCACCCTAGCGCAATTATCATGATGACCTCAACTCATCCTTGTGCTCCGAAGACGAAATATGATGATGACGTCATCATGATAGTTCGATAAGGAGGATCATCATCATATTTTTTTTATCCTGTCCTGTTGTCAAGATCATCATGATCTTGTTTGTTCACCCGACATTTCGTGAAGTCCTCCTGCCGAGAAGAACGACCTTTTGCTAATATCCTGATGATGATGATGATCATCATCACATTTTCCCTTCGGTAGGATATTTTCTAAAACATGATCCGGTTGGCGAAATATCATGATGACGTCATGTTCTAAATTTAACGAAAAGCCCCAAATATCATGATGACGTCATCCCGATCTGATAAACGAAGAAGCTAATATCCTGATGATCATCATCATCACTTTTCCCTTCGGCAGGATGTTTTCCAAAACATGATCCGGTTAGCGAAATATCATGATGACGTCTTATTCTAAGTTCGACAAAAGCAAATATCCTGATGATCATCATCATCCTGATCTTCTGAGAGGGTTACCTTGGCCGCAAAAAGGGTCATATTACATTCATCATCCTGATCATGCTCCTTAGGTGACCCGATATTGTAATTATCCCCCTGATCTTAACTGAACATGATGATGACGTCATTTTTTGCACTTTAATGAAGCCCGAATATGACGATGACGTCACCATCATCTTCCTTTCCTCAGCAGCAGGATTATATTCATATCCTCCTATTCTTCTTCAACATGATGATGATGATGATGTTGTTCTTTTCTCCAATATGCAGAAGCGAAATATCTTGATGATGAAGTGAATATCGACCAACATGTTTTTTTGACGCGCCGATAGCGATAGTCATGCCGATGGGCGGGAAATGAAGCGGTGGAATTTTTAAAGTGTTTTTTTTGGCGCCTATGGCATTTTCCCGGTCAGCGATAGTTGACCCGATGAATTTTGAGCAGTCTAAGCGCATTTTGGACACGTTTTGAGAGTATTCTGGATCCGATTTGCACAATCTTGCGCAGTCACCTGGGTTTAAACGGTTATTTTAATTTCATGCTGTTTATGTGATAAATGAAATACTTATTGCTTGTCTTGTCTTGCAGGCTTGCAGTTGAGGAAGCAGCTGGAAAGTCAACACAGTGACCTCATGGAGGAGGGAAATCTGATCTCAGGAGCAAGAAGATAAGGATGAAGTGCGAAAAGTCAAGGCCATTCAAGTAAAGAACAAGGTTGCAGCTGGAGGTATTACTGCAACAGACAAACAGAAGTTATTACCCAGCTGCCGGAACTTCTCAGAAGGGGCAATATTTCACCCAGATTTGACACTGCTCAGAGATATTTTTTGAGAACTGGTTCACCTGTATTTATTGCTGTAACCAAGGGTTTGAACTAGGGGTTTGGTTAGGTTTTTGCTGTAGTGAGGACCATCAGAATGTCTTTATATTGTGCCTCTCTACACTGTAATATGACACACAGGGATTTTAGGATTTTGCCAGAATTGTAGAGCCTTTCTGGGCATAGTTTAGAGGTAGAAGAAGGAGGTCACCTGTTTGTCTGCAGTAAGGTGCGCGTGGAATGTCTGGCTGCCTTACTGTATCTGTAAAGCTTGTAAGTTCTCTGTAGTATGATCAATGAAACTAAGAGTCATTCCTACATTGTAAATCATGTATGACTATTCGTTTCTGATACAATAGAATCTGGAGTTCTGCATCTATCTTCTGAGTGTTCTCCTGCTCTTCTTTGTGTTTTGAAATATTTTCTTTGAGAGCTTGCAATTTTAAATGTATGTTTGTGAAAATGCTCAGAACTTACATTTAAGGTTTTTACTGTGGATTTGATCAAATTACTGTGGTATTTACATAGTGCATAACAGAAACAATTAGATCCTTCGGTAGATTAAATGAAGTATAGATTAGATCTTTCTAACTTTTCCCAACCCATCTGAAATATTTAGCTGAAAACGTAGAAATCTAAAGGAAATTGTCTCAAATTTGAAGAAGCATGCACAACAGAGCTATAAGTAGACAGTTTTCATAAACAAATAAAGAAGAAAGCTGCAAAAATTCAAGAAAACCCTCTGAAACTTGTAGCACAGTATCACTTTTATGCAAATGAACAGAATACTTGTTGAAATCTATGACCTCTTTGCATATTCTTAGTCTAGTAAGCCATCAAACAAACCTAAACTACGTAAGGCCCCTTGAACATTACAGCTTCACATTGACCAACTGAACTTGACCAACCGAACCATTGTAGACTTGGGATTAGTTGAATCTCAAATGATTCCTTCTTATCTTTCAAGTATAGTTTCAGTTCATTATATGTGAATTTTAACTTATTGTTATGATTGCATCAAAACAGTCATCAACAGTTTTCTGGCGCTAGAAGGAGGGCCTGATTTGGTTTAGGGTTAAAATTTTGAGTTTTAAATGTTATATTCTGAGATATGTTAGATCTCATAAAATTTCAAAGGCCTAAAAAGTTGAAAGAGGGTCCCATTTCTTAATGGACTCATATAGGGATAGTTTTCAAGTTGACATTCCTTCATTTCAGAAAGCTTTGAATAACCAGCTTTATCCTAAAAATCTATATAGTTATGGCTTATTTGGAAGGTGTAGGATACATAAGTTCGCAGAGCATGGTGAGCTTAATTGTCTATCTTTTCTTACAAGATTAGATTTATATTTGAAAGGACTAATCTCTCTCTCAGATGTGTATAAGGCTGAAAGTTGGCAGGGAAATGAGGAGATTATTGAGTGACAGAAGGATGCAGCATCAACGGTCATTAAATGTGCAGAGGATACAAAGATGGAACCAATGCTAAGAATAAAGGATAATAAGATCTCTTGGCAGGAATCATGTGATGGTAAAAAAAAAATCTGTCTTTTTGTCAGGATCTGGATGTGATTAAAGTTAGTGAAAAGTATAAATACCCTAAAAAATGCAGAGAAGAAATCACAGCTCATGTCCCTTTTCTAGATAATAAACAAAAAGGATTTAATGAAAAGGAAAAGGAAAGTGAGGTTTATCTTGATACATTTAATAAATATATAGAACTACTAAGGAATATTTGTCAAGAAGAAGCCTCTGGGTCTGACCTGAAAAGTTTTAACGAACATGATTTGGCAAAGAAATGTAAACAAGCATTGGCAGAATTAAAATGCACTAAAACTGATAAGATCCCTACTGTAGAAACTAGTGAAGTCATAGAAAAGAAAGTAAATCCTAGTGTTACAACTGACTTCTTTGAATTAAATGATCAAAATCAAGATTGTTGCAGGTCAATAAGATTAGACTCTTCACTAAATGACAAATGTGAGTCATCTGATGAACAATTCTTTAAAAAAAGGGATACAGAGGATCATGGAGCTGCTGTACACAATCAGACATCACCCCCATGCTATGTTGAAAACAAAACAGGGGAGTACTCCTGTCAATCAAAAGATGTTGTCCCACCTTTACTCTCAAGTGATTTAGAAATGAATAATTTTTGTATGTCAGATTATGATGATGAAGATACTTACTTAAGTGCTGATGTGCAGGAAACTAATGAGAACATTGATAGGTGTGCTAAATTTGAGGATAAACTGAACATCCAGGATGAAGGAACAAAGCTGGATGAAGATGAAGAAATGATACATCTAGAGTCATTTCTCTTTCAACTTGAAAAAGGACTAGACATAGAGCTGGGCACTGAAAATGCAGAGTTAAATGAAGAGCCAGCTATCAATAAACAAGTGTGTTCCACAGAGCTAAAGGCACATCAGGTTGTCTCTTTCTTTTCCTTAGTAAATAATGATAAATGCTATTTTGATTATGGAAATTCAAGAGATAGGACATGCTTATGGATTAATCATAACCCTGATGAGCTGCCACAGTTATTAGTCATTAAGAGCTATTCTAATAAACACAATGAATCTAGAATACCAGATTTTTTTTCAGAATTCAAAGATAAATCTGCTATGATGAGGACCATAACTAGTACCCTGTTACTCCTGCACAACCTAAAGAAATATGCAAGTAGGGGTGTTTTTGGGTCTTTTTCCCGGGTTTCTAATTGCCTTGTAGAGGCTTGTATATAGTCTACTAGGGGGTAGTTGTTTTTGTTTTTGTGTTCTTCTTTTGCTGTTTTCTTTTTAGGTTGGTTGTTTGTATAGCTTGTCTTCTGTTGGTTTTTGCTTTTTGTTTCTTTCTGTTTGTACAGTTTTTTCTTTTGTTGTTGTGTTGTTTGTACAGCTTGTTTGTTTGGTTTGTTTGCTGTCTCCTCAGCAGGGATCTTTATTTTACTGTAGAGTATTAAGGAGCAAAACTAGCAACCATTCAAAACAGTATATAATTTAGGATATTCAGGTTAACCATTTGCAATTTACACATAATTTGTCACTGTCATGAATGTAGAGAGTTGTTCATCTTCTGAAGTTTTGTATTCAATAAATGTGATTGAGAATTCGAAGCAGGTTTCTCACGATGACACACCTAAAATCCTTGGGTTTGTTGAACATACCAGTGTAGATATTAGGTGAAAAATCAGAGGTCACCCTTGCTACCATTACAATTCTCAGCTTAATTTCAGCAAGTGCCCACTCCTTGCATCATGAAGTTACAAATTGCTATATCTTATGAAATCTTTCAAAATTAGAAAACAAAAAAATAAATAAATAAATAAATAAAGTGGATTATACTGAAAATCTAGATTAAGCCATCTAAGTAACTCTACCGGGGCTATAGACGCTCGCTGGCAGTAGGGCTCTACTTAGGAGAATTGTAACGATAACCTTGCCGGGGCTATAGACGCTCGCTGGCAGCAAGGCTCTATCCGGTCGGCTATGAGGGAATATCCTCACCTACGTAGGCTAATGTCAGTCACTGGTTTGTTCAACCGATCTTCAAGATGAGGATAATTAATCACATGCACACAACTAAACTAAAAATGGAAGTTCATGCATCTTTATTGAATACTTTGAGTCTCAAGCTGAATAGTAATTTGCAGGAAAGATAGTTGGAAGTTATGAGTTCATTTCATCTAGTTTCCTTGAACACTTTGAATTTAATTGTTTTGTTTTGGTTGCTAGTTGTTGTGATGTTCACAACACGCCCCATTATGCTCCTTAGCAAAATGGGGACCCCTGCTGATGTTTTGCTTTTTGCTTCTGCTTGTGTTTTTCTGCTTTCTGGCGGTTTGGTAAAAATGAAGGTCAGGTGCATCATCATCATGATATTGGATGAGGTTGGTCATCATCATGAGGTCAGTTTGTCAAAGTTCATATTTTATTTTTGTGACCACATATTTAAAAAGAGCTTGAAATTCCATGCAGGTTTGCCTTTTACTTCACTTGAAAATTCGTCCATATGTGGAAGTTATGCACAGTCAAAGTTTTGGTCAAACCTGATAATCGCAAGTGATCATCATATTTTGTCATGTTGTCAAGGTCATCATGATCTTGGTCTATCACCCGATAAAAATCATGCAGTCGCAATATCCGGACGTCAATTTTAGGTGGTAGTGTCCTTTACCCGTCAAAAGGCCTTATGCGCATCGTGAGCATCATGATTTTTTAGGAAGGTCATATTTTATAACTCGGTTTTGCTGTATGAAGAGCAACATCATCATCATATTTGAAACGCCCCCCCCCCCCCCCCGATAATATCCTGAGGTTCAAATATCATGATGACGTCATCTTTAAGTCACGGTAAGTTTCCCCCGTCGAGCAGTCTTTGTATCGCAAGCATCATCATGATATTTTTGCATCGCCTAATCTTATAATATCATGCTGATAATATAAGATCACCCTGACTTAGAAAATCCACCTTCGGCATATTTGCATGCGCATGTTTAAAATTCTATCGGAGGATCATCATCATGATATTTGCTGAAGTTCGAAATATGATGATGACGACTTCATATCCTCCTGATCTCCTTTTGCATGATCCTGATCATCATCTTGATCTTTCACGGGTCATTCGCTGAAATTCGCTAAGTGATGGAGACATCATCATCATAATTCGATGAAGAGGATCATCATATTCATATTCTCCTGATCGCCTTTTTTGCAATATCATGATGATCACCCTATCTTTTGAAGGGGAAGTCGATATTGCATTCCTCAACAGCATGATCATATTTTACAACATCACCCTAGCGCAATTATCATGATGACTTCAACTCATCCTTGTGCTCCGAAGACGAAATATGATGATGACATCATCATGATAGTTCGATAAGGAGGATCATCATCATATTTTTTTATCCTGTCCTGTTGTCAAGATCATCATGATCTTGTTTGTTCACCCAACATTTCGTGAAGTCCTCCTGCCGAGAAGAACGACCTTTTGCTAATATCCTGATGATGATCATCATCATCATCACATTTTCCCTTCGGCAGGATATTTTCTAAAACATGATCCGGTTGGCGAAATATGATGATGACGTCATGTTCTAAATTTAACGAAAAGCCCCAAATATCATGATGACGTCATCCCGATCTGATAAACGAAGAAGCTAATATCCTGATGATCATCATCATCACTTTTCCCTTCAGCAGGATGTTTTCCAAAACATGATCCGGTTAGCGAAATATCATGATGACGTCTTATTCTAAGTTCGACAAAAGCAAATATCCTGATGATCATCATCATCCTGATCTTCCGAGAGGGTTACCTTGGCCGCAAAAAGGGTCATATTACATTCATCATCCTGATCATGCTCCTTAGGTGACCCGATATTGTAATTATCCCCCTGATCTTAACTGAACATGATGATGACGTCATTTTTTGCACTTTAATGAAGCCCGAATATGACGATGACGTCACCATCATCTTCCTTTCCTCAGCAGCAGGATTATATTCATATCCTCCTATTCTTCTTCAACATGATGATGATGATGATGTTGTTCTTTTCTCCAATATGCAGAAGCGAAATATCTTGATGATGAAGTGAATATCGACCAACATGTTTTTTTGACGCGCCGATAGCGATAGTCATGCCGATGGGTGGGAAATGAAGCGGTGGAATTTTTAAAGTGTTTTTTTTGGCGCCTGTGGCATTTTCCCGGTCAGCGATAGTTGACCCGATGAATTTTGAGCAGTCTGAGCGCATTTTGGACGCGTTTTGAGAGTATTCTGGATCCGATTTGCACAATCTTGCGCAGTCACCTGGGTTTAAACGGTTATTTTAATTTCATGCTGTTTATGTGATAAATGAAATACTTATTGCTTGTCTTGTCTTGCAGGCTTGCAGTTGAGGAAGCAGCTGGAAAGTCAACACAGTGACCTCATGGAGGAGGGAAATCTGATCTCAGGAGCAAGAAGATAAGGATGAAGTGCGAAAAGTCAAGGCCATTCAAGTAAAGAACAAGGTTGCAGCTGGAGGTATTACTGCAACAGACAAACAAAAGTTATTACCCAGCTGCCGGAACTTCTCAGAAGGTGCAATATTTCACCCAGATTTGACACTGCTCAGAGATATTTTTTGAGAACTGGTTCACCTGTATTTATTGCTGTAACCAAGGGTTTGAACCAGGGGTTTGGTTAGGTTTTTGTTGTAGTGAGGACCATCAGAATGTCTTTATATTGTGCCTCTCTACACTGTAATATGACACACAGGGATTTTAGGATTTTGCCAGAATTGTAGAGCCTTTCTGGGCATAGTTTAGAGGTAGAAGAAGGAGGTCGCCTGTTTGTCTGTAGTAAGGTGCGCGTGGAATGTCTGGCTGCCTTACTGTATCTGTAAAGCTTGTAAGTTCTCTGTAGTATGATCAATGAAACTAAGAGTCATTCCTACATTGTAAATCATGTATGACTATTCGTTTCTGATACAATAGAATCTGGAGTTCTGCATCTATCTTCTGAGTGTTCTCCTGCTCTTCTTTGTGTTTTGAAATATTTTCTTTGAGAGCTTGCAATTTTAAATGTATGTTTGTGAAAATGCTCAGAACTTACATTTAAGGTTTTTACTTTGGATTTGATCAAATTACTGTGGTATTTACATAGTGCATAACAGAAACAATTAGATCCTTCGGTAGATTAAATGAGGTATAGATTAGATCTTTCTAACTTTTCCCAACCCATCTGAAATATTTAGCTGAAAACGTAGAAATCTAAAGGAAATTGTCTCAAATTTGAAGAAGCATGCACAACAGAGCTATAAGTAGACAGTTTTCATAAACAGATAAAGAAGAAAGCTGCAAAAATTCAAGAAAACCCTCTGAAACTTGCAGCACAGTATCACTTTTATGCAAATGAACAGAATACTTGTTGAAATCTATGACCTCTTTGCATATTCTTAGTCTAGTAAGCCATCAAACAAACCTAAACTACGTAAGACCCCTTGAACATTACAGCTTCACATTGACCAACTGAACTTGACCAACCGAACCATTGTAGACTTGGGATTAGTTGAATCTCAAATGATTCCTTCTTATCTTTCAAGTATAGTTTCAGTTCATTATATGTGAATTTTAACTTATTGTTATGATTGCATCAAAACAGTCATCAACAAATACTTGAATGCTCATATCTCTTTACTCTTTCATCACTGGACACTCAATTCCTAGAATCTATCAGTCAAGGTACTCCTCTTGACTTCCCTAAGTCCATACTTTCCAAAGATACTTCCTCTGAGAGATCCGGACCTGACTGTCTAACCTTTCCACATCCTCTATTCTTACTTACTGGACCACAACATTCTTCAATCTGACTTCCGATATAGGCACACCATGTCCTGCGGATGTGTGGGATGAACTTTGTTGCCATCAATGACAACAATCATGAAGCTCCAATGTGTCTCTTGCCAACACTATTACCCCTATTGAGCATATCAAAGATATATCCAACGTATACTCAGTCCATCATATACAACATGAAGATGTTATTGTCTAGCTCATGGTCTCATCCTTTAAACGGAGAGCTCTTCAATGGTTTACAAGCCTGACCCCTACATCCATACATACCTAGGACGAGCTAGGAGAAGCCCTCTACAAGTAGGTTGGAGAGAGGGCAGACAATGTTTCATTGCTTGAACAATTGACAACTATCAAAAGAGCTCCAAGTGAGATGCTGGCAGACTTTAACTTCAGATTCCAGAGGACATGGGAGAGAATTCTAGCTACCCTCATGCCATCTCCATGAGGTGCTTTCTTGTATTTTTTAATAGCTTTAAATTCTAACATTGCGGTGATGATGCAATCAATGGGTGCTGAGACTCTACCAGTTGGCTATAAGATAGCTCTGAAAGTTGAAAATTGCTTAATACAAGCTGGTAAAATTGCTCCCAGACCTCCTGTTCCACTTTTTCCAGAGCTGTCATCCTCATTCTAGTAGCCTATTATTGCTCCCATTCCAGAGCCTAAAGCTTCAACATCCTCTCTTTCCTAAGAAGAGAGTGATCTTAAGACCCCAATGGCTAATTTGACCAACAAAGTGAATAGTATAGCTATTCAAACTACTCCCAAGCCTCATCAAATTTAGAGTCAGGGGCAGTCATCTAATTCAAATTGGAACCAAGGGTATAATCCTAATAGAAATTAGAATTGGAATCAGGGTTACCAACAAAATAGATACCAAAATCCTAACCCTGCACAACCTTTAGAAACAGTTAGACCTATCCAACAAATACTAGCTGTGAATCCAGTTAGGGCCTTAGTCCTTACTCAGAATAATCTAGCCCAAGAGGTAGATTGGTGCTATCCCTGCAACCAACCTCATAATCAATCCACTTGTGCTTTTGGAGCACAAGAAAGAGCTTTAATGGTGCATAACTTGCATACCCAACATGCATCATTGTTAGAGGTAGTCAATAACATCCCTGAACTATCAAATGAGGCTGCTTTTGATGCCAGTATGATGCTATAGACTGCAAAAGATTTTTGCGTTGTTAACCAGTCCATGGATAGTGTTGTTATGCCCATTGCAGACAACATCAAGTCAAAGAAGAGGTAGTTGGAGGCTAGCCCTATGCCTATTGTATTATAAAAAGATCATGTTCCAAAGGCAAAAGTGGCCAGTGCCACAGTTCCAATTCAGAGTAGTAGACCTGTTGTTATAAAAGAAATTCCATCAAGCTTAAAAGTGCTTCAACAAGTTGTAGAACAATTAAAAAGAGGAACATGGATTCCCTCAATGCACAAGGTAGCCACTGCTGTACTAAATATTGTGGAACAGATGAAGAAGACAAATATCAATGTCTCTATGTGGGAAGTAATGTCCATACCCTCCTAGAAGGACATTTTGCAAAAAGCCTTAAGGAAATTCCCATCAGCTGAGTTAGCAACGTTAGACTCACCATCAAAACAGAAAGAGAAGACTCCTGTCAGTCTTGTGTAACCAAGTGAAGGAAAAGTAAGTACAATCAAGAAACCATCTCCTTTCTACTTGTCTTTAATCATTGGCAAGTTTTTAGTGCACAACTGCATGATTGACTATGGGGCTAGTGTTTCAGTCATGCCCAAGAAGATAGAGAATGCATTAGACATCAAGTATACCCCTGTGTCATTAGGAGTATAACAATTGGATGGCACCTCTATGAATACTATAGGAGTGATCAAGGGACTGGACTTGACTCTACATGTATTTCCAAACCTAACCTTCAAATAGGACATCTCAATCATTGATCTTCCTCCTTTCTTCGCCATTTGTCTATCAAGAGACTTCACAGCAAAGGTAGGAGGCTACCTTTCTTCTGACTGGTCTCACATGCTACTGAGGACTAGATATGACACACGGTTCACCATCAGGGCTGAACCAATTTCAAAGTATCATGTGGAGAATTATGACCACAACAAGGTGAACCCACATGTTATGATTTAAGGTGAGGAAGTGCATGAACCAGAGCATATTGATCTATTTCTTGATTAGTGGGCAAGGGATCATGAAAATTTTAACCCTTATGATACTACTAAGGCAACTAACTTGGGCACCTACATGATCCATGAAGGGGATTCTTCAGTCCCTTCTATATTTAAGACATATGATGACTCTAACGGCCCATGGAAGATTTTTTTTTGATGGTGCAAAGAGCAAAAATGGAGGAGGTGTAGGCATTTTGCTAGTCTCCCCAACTAGTAAGAAGTTGCATTTTTCTCATAGATTGCATTTTTTTTGCACGAATAATGTAGCAGAGTATGAGGCATTGGTCCATGGCTTGTTCATTGTTTTTGATAATATAAGGTAGCTAACAAGGGGCCGAACCCATACAAAAAGCAAAAGAGCCACAGAGGCAGCCAGCATAAAAGTGCCTCAAAACAGATACATCAAACTCTGTTTTCCCAACATAAACAGCAACTACAGATTAAGATAGTTAATATGGAGTAGTAGAGTATCATCAATATAGAAGCAAAAACTAAGGAGGAAGATTCTCTCCTTACTTAACGATGGATTTAATAAGATCATCCAATTTTGTAGAGTTCTCATCATTGTCAGCAGTAACAGTAGCCCCAAGGTTCTGTAGCACAGAAATATTGAGTAAGATAGAACTCCTGAGCACAGTGGAAAGATTATGTTCTAGCTTCTCAATGCGGCCCCTTAGAACTGTAATTTCAGACCCAAAGCCAACACTGATTTCCCTTTCATCATCAGCTTCTTCCACGAACATCTGTCCCACTTTGCCAGCATTTCCCGCAGAATCCTTAGCAGTAGCCCCCATCTCTTTATACTCTTGCTTACCATCAGTATCCTCAAAGATATCTTGAACATCCATATCCTTAGCCTCATCACCCTGGGTAGACTCGTCAGAAGCACTCTCAAAATAATCAATAAGTTTGGCCTTGAGAGTAGGTTTGCCAGCAATTTGCCTAGACCATCTAACTCCTGAGGAGAAGCCCTCCTTAATATTCTTTGCAGATAGATGAGACTTGCTATCTTGTCCCACGGGGGTCCTACAGGGATTTTTAGGGGTCCCCACAACAGCCCCCACAGTGCCAGCTTCACCAACTTGTGTCTTCCTTTTCTTGCACTTCGTACTAACAGTAGAGCCCGGGGTATCTATGGGAATCTCCTCAGGAGTAGAAAAAGAAACTTCTTTAGTCTTAGTAGAAGCAGGGGAAGGGCATGGTTTTTCAACAACAGCAGTATCATCAGGGTTTGAAGATATTTCCCCACTATTAGTCTGAATTTCCTTAGAAGGCTCTAGGGCAAGATGGAAGTTGTAAAGACAGAGGATGAGGCCCTGATGAAGGGGGATGGGTTTCTTAGCAGGTTTCTTGGCCAGTTTAGCTCTAACCCTAATAACAAAATACTCAAGGGAAGATAAAAGATAAAAAGGAAAGCTAATATGAGCATTGCATCTAAAGTGATTTAGAAGGAGAGGATGATAGTTATAGAACCTGGTGAAGCGCCCCTCCAAAGTGAAATACTTCATAAGGAGAAAACACACACCGTCCCAAGGCTCAGGCAGCTTGGCTCTATCAAATCCCCCCTGATAGGGAATGAGTGCTTCACCGTCTCCAAGAAAGAGCTTCTGGCTTGAATGGTCCACAATTTTGGTTTTCCTTTGTAGTTTAATCACCTGAGTAGACATGCCAGTTGCCATAGCAATAACACTTTCTAAAATCTCGAAACTAATTCCCCCCACAGAGACACGCCGGTTTTGCCAAGACCTAGCAAACTGTTCAGATAAGTTTTCATCATACCCATTGAGCCGTTCCAAATAGGGACTGATCCCACCCTCTTTACAATAATGCCAGACCACTGGGTTATCTTTGAACTCGCAACAAGAAACGGGTTCCGTTCGGATTCTATCACCACCCATGTTGGACTTACAGAGCAAATCACGAAAACCCCAAATTTCCACAGAGTTCATATGCAAGGTAACATTAAACCCTTGATCAATAATAATGATAATGGTAATGAAACAACACGCATTATCATTAATAAGGAATGCCTTACAAAGATGACGCTTACTCTTCCCATGCTCAATCATAATTTCATTCAAGATGCACGTCAGCATCCTCCAATAGAACTGACGAAGAGATCTGTCTTTCCAATAAATCTAACTCATCCTTGACACGTCACTTCCTTTTGAATAAGATCCCTAATGTTGAAAGGGATGTAGTCGATTTGGTGCCAACATCACCAATTTGAATACTATTGGCCAAGCTCGGCACAGGCATCTGCAACCCCATTACCCTCTTGATAAATATGAGAGATGTCCACCGTGGGAATTTTCTGTAGGAAGATCTAAATATCCATAATAATATCTTTCAACTTAATACCAACGGTCGACACGTTGTTCACCGCATCAATGACCATTTTGGAGTCCCCCTGAATATACATATTTCTAATACCAAGGGAGATAGCCAATTTAATCCCCCATAGGAGAGCAATCGCTTCAGCATAATTATTGCTTTGACAGCCTAACCTACCAGCATAGACAGCAACCATCCACCCTTTGTCATCCCTTATAATCCCTCCACCACTAGCTTTGCCATCCACCTTAGAAGCCCCATCAAAGTTTAGTTTTAGCTAGTTAGGCTTCGGGGAACTCCATCTAGTGCTAAGCCTCTGCAACCTTTTGGAACTATTATGAACAGGAATATGATTTAGGATCTTCCAATTAGCCGCAATTTGCTCCTCTTCATGGGTTAGAGGTTTCTCTACAATACAGATATGGGCATTAGTGACACTTTCCATTAGAGTCTTAACAAAAGAGTGAAGAACCTGAGAGGCATATCTAGCAGTATCCCTAAAAATTCTGTGATTACGTTCTTTCCATAAAGTCTAGCCCAAACAGGGCAGAGTTTTGTTACATAACTCAATAAGCCAAGGATGAGAAAAGGTAGGATACCAACTGGTAATGACTTCCTGTCATGCCCACATTTCACAAGCGGTCACAACACGCAAACATGCATGTCATGTCCACATGCGACATGTGTCATGATACGAACTGTCAAAATTTTTCCTTTACTACTTTGAATTTCCTCCTCGCACGTGTAAGCGTGTTCGGTGGTGTATGTTTATGTCATCTATGATACTATGGTTAACGGAATAATCTACTCACAGGTACATTCTTTATTTTCATATTGATCACTACGTTTACGTCGGTTTCATTTTCAGCGTTTAGGTTTTCCTTGATAGGTGGTTGACCGTTAATCGGTTTTCTCAGTTTTTTTCAATATTAACAGGTATCTACTTCTTTGTTATACTTGTTTATGTATTCATTAAATTATTTATTTAAATATTATTTAATATGTTTAAATTCATCAGAATTCCATGAAGGCATTTAATAACTCCGAAATTAACATTTCATAATCCAGAGCGAACTATTTTAAATATATAATGGATCGTTGATAAAAATGTTCTTTGATTTCTTTCGTCATGTAGAAATAATATAGAATTTTCTTTTCTTAGTATTCACAACCTTCCTTCCATATTTGATTTAAATTAGTGCACGTTCAAATTAAATAAAATTCTTATTAAAAGAAATTACATTATATATTTTTCATTATATATATATAGAACTATATATTTATAAATAATTTAATTTCTTCTATTGTAAGTGAATTCCTCAACTAAATACAACTAGTACTCTAACTATATATATATATATATATATATATATATATATATATATATATATATATATATATATATATATATATATATATATATATATATATATATATATATATATATATATATATATATATATATATATATATAATCACTTAATTATTTCCCTTGTGAGTGGAATCCACAGCTATCCACAACTAGCTCAACTAAATATAAATATATATTTTTTAGATTAAATACCCTGTCCATAGAATCAAATGTTTATTATAAAACATCTTATAACATTTAGGGTTATCTAACCCTAACCTTATGGTTGTTTTGTTTGACCTTTTGGATGCAGGCATTGGAGAAGCGGTGGCGGCAAAGGAGGTCGTGAATCCGGCGTAGGGCGAAGGTTTGGAGGTGGCTGCAGTGGAGGCCGAAGCGGATGGGCAGAGAGGAGTGGGGGCTATGGAGTGGACAGTGTGGGCATCGCAGTGAGCAGCGAAGGGGGGAATCAGCGCTGGTGGTAGAGAGGGGACCGATGGTGGTAAAGGCGACACAGGCGACGAGGGAAGAGGGAACCGGCAGAGCTAGGCGCGAAGGCGTAGAGGGAACTGCGGAGAGCTCAGCTGAGGGTTCAGAGTATGGTAGGAGTGGGGTGGGATGTCCCCGACGGCGGTGGTGGGTTAGCCCGTGGCTTGGTGTGAACGGGGGTGTGGGTGGGGCTCCACCCCTCCCCACACCACTACGCATATTTTTCGGTGGGGGTTAAAACCCCCACCATTGTATATAATTTTATTTTTTAAAATATTTTTATTATATATTTTTTTTTGTCTCCAACAATATTATAATTAATAGAATTTAATTCCCAATGTAACTTTTAAAAATATATGTTTATATATTAACCACTTCATTAAAATTAATCTCTCTCTCTCTCTCTCTCTCTCTCTCTCTCTCTCTATATATATATATATATATATATATATATATATTGAAACCAATAGATGGAATTTATTTTTTGTCAATTAAAATATAGGGCAGAATTAAAGAGTTTGAATTTATAATGAGATCTCTTGTAAAATCTATATTCAAAAGCAACACAAATTATAAATGTAAATATAAAGTTTAGAGTATTACACAAAAGTATTCAAGTGAAATTTCCTTTCATTTTACTCTTCAATTTCCAATTCAAATTAGATCCATTAAATAGAAATTTCCTTATAAGTCCAAAATTGCAAATTCAATTGTTTTCTTGTAAATACAGAAGCATTTAATATGGACAGGAAATAAGGCTAAATTAACTTGCATCCCTTTACAATATTCAAATGCATGATTATAATACAAAAATAAATTCATCTAATTCTGTATTAACAAAACTGCAACATCAAGTCACCCACTAAATTAGATCATTTCCACAAGACTTGAAATGAAGCATTTGGTACAAATTTATTTAAATCTAACAACTATTTCTCAACTTAACAGATAAGGACTACAAGGAATTTAAGCAATTCTAACAGTTTTTCCTTCTTGCTTTTCTCACAAATAGTAAGGGAAATATACAACAAAAATTTCTTATCTACCATCACATTTAAGGGAGAACTGACTCTCTTCTCCCATTTACAATTCTTACAACACAAAGAGAGAATAACTCTCCTCTAGAACATTTACCCAGGATGGAACTTAAGAGAACAAGCTCTCTTTACAAGCAAGGGAAATGGACATTTTCTCTCAACAAGATAAACTCCTCCAATCTTTACTACATGCTCCAAAAGAAACCTGCATAACAAACAAGGAAAAATACACCAACCAGCTTTCCTCCCTACCGTAGACCCACAAGAGGGTCACCCCCGAGCTAGGGAGATCATCCACACACCCAGGGTAGAATAGACCAGTACACTTCACAACATTGAATAACAACATTCAAACTCCCATGGTTTACACACAATACAAAGACTCAACTAAGGTGAGTTCAAAGAGGGTAGGGAAGTAGACTCTCTCAACTCAAGGTGTAATTCTTCTCAACATTTTATCATAGTTTTTCTCATGGCCTCAAGCCAACAAAATTTACTTTCTCATGGCCTCAACCCATCCAAATAATAAAAATCACAGGGATATCCCAAATAGGCTATCAACGCGTTATAGCCCTCTAGGCTCAAAATTACCAACATACCCTCAAGGCTTTCATATACCAAAACAAGATTACACCTGAGGAGGTTCACACCTTCCCTTCCCTATACATGATGAACATTGCCTTCCAATTGGAAGGAGCTCTTTCAACACCCAACACAAACCCCAAAATAACAGAAAAACACATAGACAACATTTGCAATCCTCATTCATCAATCAAGAACAAAACATACATAACAAGTAACAGATCATACAAGGTGAGTAGTCTTGTTCACTAACCTCCACAAGCCCTATTATGGATGTAATTTGAAGAAGAGCTCCACTCTTAGCCTCCTCCTCCAAGTTCTCCTTCTTTCCACAATAATCCAACCCCCTTAATCTCCTCCTCCCCTCTCTTTAAAAAACTAATTCCCTCTATTTTCCTTATTTCCCAAGTGGCATTAAAAAAACTAAACCCACTCCTCATCCATTATCCTAGTGGACTTAAAACAATTAACCCCACTCAAGAGGTCCCCCACTATAGTCCTTTTACCACACATGGAGAAATAAAATACAATAAGTAAAATAAAAATAAAAAGAGAGTGGATGACACACCACCCTTATTAAGGGGAACCCCACCAAAAGAGAGGCACAAAGAGACAAGCACTCCATTATTAGGGGATCATGGGGTTATTCCATGACTTGGAAGTGGGCCTGAGTGTGGATTCCACTCATCCCATTATCCCCATGCTTCCAAATTCGTCACTTGACTTCACTGTGAAGTTAGAGTGACCATATGGAGGTTATCCCAAGGTTATCCTAGTCAGAAGGGTCCCTAGACCTATGGGGTATAACCCAGGGTTGATTTTTACCTAGTTTGGACTCCTAGAGTCAAATAAAAACACAAGAAGAGGGTCTAAAAGAAATAAGGTTTAAACAAGATTCAAAACAACATTTCTTACAACTCATATCACAATAAAAGTAAATCAGAAGATAGCCCTAATTCCCTTGACCTCATGCAACATTTCAACATTACACATTACAACATTTTACCAAGCACGAGGTTGATCTTAGTTCCTTGTGGAACTAGATCAGCTCACAAGGGATACAACATAGGGTATGGAATGATCTCCTGTATTTGTGGTTTCGTTAGTAATACCTGTACGCTCAAACTCAAAGTTAATAACTCATAAAGATATCATAGCCGAAGCAATTTAAATACATGCATACCTAAACATTCTACCATATAATCATACTGAAATCACATAAAAGTTCCATTTCTAATATTATCCATTCATCATTTTCTTAAAAGCAACATCTAATTACCATTTCACAATTATTTTCTTAAAAATCAATTAGGTTTAATAAACAAGATTCTAGGATCAGTAGTTTCCCAACATAAAAGTAATAGCAATAGTACTGCAAATAGTCTCATGAAAAGAAGTGAAAAAGGTAGGCCTCACATCCTCCCCCCCTAAAACTGTACTTCCTCCTGGAAGTCGTCAAAGAGGTGAGGGTAACAGGGTCTTCAGTCTCGTTGCATCTTCCCATGTTGCAATGAACTCGTCATACAAGTCCTACTAGACCCTATTCTAGTCTAGCTCTCGTACTTGAAGGCCCAGCGCTTGAAGTTTTAACTATTGATTATTTCATTTGGATGGAGATACTAATCATGTATCTAGATTTACAGGTATCATGTAGACATCGGTTATTAGAACCAACTGGAAATGTTCATGATGAGGCACAGTAATGAAAAGGATTATGGTGTACTCATTATCTATCTTAATTATTTAAGGTTGGTGCAATTCTTAGAGATAGATCTTATGGATGTATGTGAGGGAAATCATAGGTTTAGTTAATAGTTCTAAAGTGGCCAATGTTATATTCCACCTTATCTTCCATGTTACTCTGGAATGGTATATATTAAGTGTTGATTTGAGGAGTCAAAGTAGTTCAGTTTGATGTGAAACAAATGTGAAGTCTGATTAATTAGATTCATAGTCGTTTTCATCTTGGTAAAGTAGATATTGTATGATAGGTGTCCCAAATCGACATTTTAAATATGCCCTAACCTATGAGAGGAAGGATTAGGGAAAAACTGTCCAAAGTTATATAGGGTTATGATTTACTTATACTAAGATATGTCATAGTATTTAAAGACTCCAATGACTAGATAATTATCAAAAAGTGAATATGCTTGTCAATCAAGGTCGACTGACAAATTCAAGCCCGATAAGCTACCCGTTGCCACACCCCAAGGTAATCAACGAAAATCACATTATGATTAGATCGTTCATCCTTTACAAGGAAAAGTTAAACTTGAATTATAAATTGCATGATAATGAAGCTTTTCAATTGTAAAAGAAGCACTAATTGTTTCTAATACCAAAAGAATATCCATCTTTTCTATTCCTAGGTTGTAACAATTTTTCTTAGTTAGAAAGTAAATAAGTAACTTGCAATAAGCTTTATTTCGATCCTACTATAATTGTTTGAAATCTATCTCATAGCAAGGTGGAGAATAATTTTCCATGCATTCTTTCTAAACGAGTCAAATGCTTAGAATCTATATATCTAACTATATCCACATCAATGACTAACTTTTAACCCAGGAGCAATTTGAGAATGCAACCACTAACATGCACAGAAATGCACTACTAAATGTTGAGATCTCTCCTTGCATATGTTATAGCCTTTAAAACAGTAAAGCACCCCTTCATATGACACGACCTTTAATAAATCTCAGGATCAAATTTGACTGTTGGCTTTGCTTATCAAACAATTTTTCTTACAGCAGATGTTCTGTATGTGGTGCCAGTAAAATACTATAGCAGGTTTTGATATTTAAGTAAGTTTTGTTGCACCAGACAAAGTAAGTACAAAAGTTACATATACAATAAGGGACTCATCAAATTATAAAGTAAGATAACTAAATGTCATCAAGGCATAAGTCTATTCACCAAAACACCCTGTATTGTTTAAAATCAACATAAGAAAATTCATGTTTATTTATCACACATGCATAAAGAATTCACACATCGCACAACCTGTTTATATAGAACATCAACTCAATACATCAATTACAGATCTTACATCTAAGCACATATTTTCATTCATCCACGTTACAGGTATTAACTTCACAAGGCTCACATAAAGGTTTAGGGAATGTCATAGTCTCATCTTAAAACCAAGTAACCAATAACCAGTGCCAAGTAACCAAAGATCCAAGAACTAGGTAGAATGATGATCTCAGGGCCACGTGCCTGGGGGCCTCGCCATACATTCCCAAAATAGCCTACCTCTTGTTTGTATAAGGGGTTTAACCTCCAAGAGATAGCCAATCATGAGAACAAGATCACTAGGAAGGTAAGTGGATAATAACCAGCGCATACTAGTCCACACCTACCCCCATCCTCATAAGTTTCTGATGTCTGCTTCCTTATATACACTCTACCAGAGGTCACTCCATTGACATGGCGAGAAGAACATCACAACACATGACCAACACTTGCAAACAAAATAATCTAGCTTAGCCACCACAAATAACAGATATACCAAAAGAAAGGAGTTCCAAAATCCAATAGTAAAATATATAAATGGGTGCCATTCCAACAATAAATCAACCATAACCACAAGGGTTACTTGAAAAATGGACAATCAAAGATTTGTGGCTAAGCTACTTTCAAACAAGATTAAATAACATGGTTGGTCCACACAGGCAAGATGCAAAAAGGTCATCAGACAACCAAAAGAAAATGATCGTAATCCACGAAAGTGCACATCACATCACTACGTGACTAACATTAAGTCACCAATAAGGAAGGAGGAGGAAAACACGGTCGCTACACATGTTATACAAACACAACCAATGCAATAACATCATGTAGGTAAGTATTATTAATGCGCCTTCATGTACTCTTACGTGGAATCATGCCCTTCTCAAAGGTAGCACGTCATTAGTATAGAACATCATGCCCTCTCAAAGGTACATGTCGTCATAATGTAAATGTCTCTAGGATGCTATGCATCCACTCAAATAAGATACCAAGGGTAAGATTATATCTGCACCAAGTAGCATGGCCTCGAGCAATTCACATGCCCATACCAAACCATAATCAAGATCCCAAGTCAAATATAAATAGTACCATCAAGGAAATATAGCATAATAGGATAGCACGATGGGCCTCTCAAAAGTCCATTCACTAAGGAGAAGTAGGGGGTACTCTGGCATAAGAAGGTATGGTTGGTTGGGTAATCCCAAACTAATGCCACAACATGTCGCCATAGCTTCCTAAGTTCTTCCTCTCCACTACTTAACTCCACATATGGAAGGTCTCCAACTCCAAGATTGGACCTTACAGGGTATACATACAAACAACCACACAAGCATGAGTCCATCATACTTGTAGTTATACACTCAACCCATGGATGGATACCCAGTATCACAAGCTCATGAGTACACTAGGCATGTACGGGATAATCACAACACATAGCATTCACGCTCTTCTGGTACTCACATCCACAAGGTAGCACATAACACAATTTTCCTCTACCATGCGTTACTTATTGACGATAAATCAACTTTCATTCACAAGGTCACATAATTATTTACCATAATGATTTATAAGGAATCTACCCAACGTCATTTAAAATTCACCTTTATGAGGCCTAAAAAGAATCTAACCATAACTACGCATTTAAGACAAGGCAATACACCCCAAACAAGTATACCAACATACTAGCATTTGCATAATAAGTCATAATTGAATCAAAGCAACATTATTTCAACTCAGGAGATGGTGTCTCACAACACCTCACGCATCATGGAGTTTTTAAAAAAACATAAAATACTACATATGAAATATGAACCATACATATACTTATTTAACAACAAGCTTGTAAAGAGAATGTATATCATAAGGAGAATCTAATTAAAAGCTTAAATCGTTAATTTAGTATTTTACCAGAAGATGCCAAACATTATCCCCACACAAGGTATGTGCACTTGTTATCTATGTTACACAAGGAAAATTTATAAAATGCAAATTTCTCATTAAGGAAGTACTTTACAATGTTCAACAAGCACACCATTTACCCTTGTATCTTCTCGAGAACATGATTTATTTCATAACAATTCTAAGTATAGGTCACATTTACTCCTATTTCTTTCATAACCTTTTACACTCAAAGGCGATGTAAACATCACTCAATGTCTTGCACTCACGGGATTCAAAGTAGATACATTTCATACAAGTATTTCTAGTTACCCAGCCCAAGGTAGACAATGCCAAATCCCACTTGATAACTAGGGTTAAGAGTCAGGAAGATCTTCTACTCAAACATCAAGATAAACACACGCAAGGTATACAAGGCAAGAACAATCAAATAAGTCATTAAGTCTACATTATTCATTCAAAGAACCCAAGCATAACAATGCACCATCATCTCTTTCACATCCAAATTCATAACATAAATCAAGGCGCAACACAAGACTATCTGGTCCCATGATGCTAACCTCTAAACCAACCCACACATAGTGCATACTAGAGAACAACACCACTCTTTACAAAAAGAACACAAGGATGAGGAAGGGCCCAATACAACCTTCTCATACAAGACCAACCTGCTCAAGAGGAGGGTCGACAAGAGGAACACAACTATACCCAAAACACAAGCGGAAGACTTCAATAATCATGTGACAAGGCCATCACGATGACAACACAAGAGGATGGGTATTCCCCCAAGGTGAAGGTTAGTCACCAAACCACAACCTCGCTCTCTCGCAGCTACATGGAGTAGGACCAGGGTCAAACCATACTCAACCCACTCCATGTCGGCCCAAGCAACACGCAAACCCTAGAGTTCCCAATGTTGAAACTTGGGCTCTGATACCAAATGTCATGCCCACATTTCATAGGTGGTCACAACACGCAAACACACGTGTCATGTCCACATGTGACATGTGTCATGATACGAACTGTCAAAAATTTTCCTTTACTACTATGAATTTCCTGCTCGCACGCATAAGCATGTTCAGTGGCGTATGTTTATATCATCTATGATACTATGGTTAACGGAATAATCTACTCACGGGTACATTCTTTATTTTGATATCGATCACTACGTTTACATCGGTTTCATTTTTAGCGTTTAGGTTTTCCTTGATAGGTGGTTGACCATTAATCGGTTTTCTCAGTTTTTTTTCAATATTAACAAGTATCTACTTCTTTGTTATACTTGTTTATGTATTCATTAAATTATTTATTTAAATATTATTTAATATGTTTAAATTCATTGGAATTCCATGAAGGCATTTAATAACTCCGAAATTAACATTTCATAATACAGAGCAAACTATTTTAAATATATAATGGATCATTGATCAAAATGTTCTTTGATTTCTTTTGTCGTGTAGAAATAATATAGAATTTTCTTTTTTTAGTATTCACAACCTTCCTTGCATATTTGATTTAAATTAGTGCACGTTCAAATTAAATAAAATTCTTATTAAAAGAAATTACATTATATATTTTTCATTATATATATATATATATGTAGAACTATATATTTATAAATAATTTAATTTCTTCTATTGTAAGTGAATTCCTCAACTAAATACAAATAGTACTCTAACTATATATATATGTATGTATATAATCACTTAATTATTTCCCTTGTGAGTGGAATCCATAGCTATCCACAACTAGCTCAACTAAATATAAATATATATTTTTTTAGATTAAATACCCCACCCATAGAATCAAATTTTTATTATAAAACATCTTATAAAATTTAGGGTTATCTAACCCTAACCTTATGGTTGTTTTGTTTGAGCTTTTGGATGAAGGCATTAGAGAAGTGGTGGCGGCAAAGGAGGTCGCAAATCCGGCGTAGGGCAAAGGTTTGGAGGTGGCCGCAGTGGAGGCCGAAGTGGATGGGCGGAGAGGAGTGGGGGCTATGGAGCGGATGGTGTGGGCGCCGCAGTGAGTGGTAGAGGGGGGAATCGGTGCTGGCGGCGGAGAGGGGACTGGCGGTGGTAAAGGCGACGCAGGCCAGGAGGGAAGAGGGAACTAGTGGAGCTAGGCGCGAAGGCGTAGAGGGAACCATGGAGACCTCAGCTGAGGGTTTGAAGTATGGCAGAAGTGGGGTGGGATGTCCCCGACGGCGGTGGTGGGTTAGCCCGCGGCTTGGTGTGAATGGGGGTGTGGGTGGGGCTCTGCCCCTCCCCACACCACTACGCATATTTTTCGGTGGGGGTTAAAACCCCCACCATTGTATATAATTTTTTTTTAAAATATTTTTATTATATATTTTTTTTGTCTCCAACAATATTATAATTTAATAGAATTTAATTCCCAATGTAACTTTTAAAAATATATGTTTATATATTAACCACTTCATTAAAATTAATATCTCTCTCTCTCTCTCTCTATATATATATATATATATATATATTGAAACCAATAGATGGAATATATATATATATATTGAAACCAATAGATGGAATTTATTTTTTGTCAATTAAAAGATATGGCAGAATTAAAGAGTTTGAATTTATAATGAGATCTCTTGTAAAATCTATATTCAAAAGCAACACAAATTATAAATGTAAATATAAAGTTTAGAGTATTACACAAAAGTATTCAAGTGAAATTTCCTTTCATTTTACTCTTCAATTTCCAATTCAAATTAGATCCATTAAATAGAAATTTCCTTATAAGTCCAAAATTGCAAATTCAATTGTTTTCTTGTAAATACAGAAGCATTTAACATGGAAAGGAAATAGGGCTAAATTAACTTGCATCCCTTTACAATATTCAAATGCATGATTATAATACAAAAATAAATTTATCTAATTCTGTATTAACAAAACTGCAACATCAAGTCACCCACTAAATTAGATCATTTCCACAAGACTTGAAATGAAGCATTTGGTACAAATTTATTTAAATCTAACAACTATTTCTCAACTTAACAGATAAGGACTACAAGGAATTTAAGCAATTCTAACAGTTTTTCCTTCTTGCTTTTCTCACAAATAGTAAGGGAAATATACAACAGAAATTTCTTATCTACCATCACATTTAAGGGAGATCTAACTCTCTTCTCCCATTTACAATTCTTACAACACAAAGAGAGAATAACTCTCCTCTAGAACATTTACCCAGGATGGAACTTAAGAGAACAAGCTCTCTTTACAAGCAAGGGAAATGGACATTTTCTCTCAACAAGATAAACTCCTCCAATCTTTACTACATGCTCCAAAAGAAATCTGCATAACAAACAAGGAAGAATACACCAACCAACTAGCTCTCCTCCCTACCATAGACCCACAAGAGGGTCACCCCTGAGCTAGGGAGATCATCCACACACCCAGGGTAGAATAGACCAGTACACTTCACAAAATTGAATAACAACAATCAAAGCAAACAACATTCAAACTCCCATGGTTTACACACAATACAAAGACTCAGCTGAGGTGAGTTCAAAGAGGGTAGGGAAGTAGACTCTCTCAACTCAAGGTGTAATTCTTCTCAACATTTTATCACAGTTTTTCTCATGGCCTCAAGCCAACAAAATTTACTTTCTCATGGCCTCAAGCCATCCAAATAATAAAAATCACAGGGATATCCCAAATAGGCTCTCAAAGCCTTATAGCCCTCTAGGCTCAAAATTACCAACATGTCCTCAAGGCTTTCATATACCAAAACAAGATTACACCTGAGGAGGTTCACATCTTCCCTTCCCTATACATGATGAACATTGCCTTCCAACTGGAAGGAGCTCTTTCAACACCCAACACAAACCCCAAAATAACAGAAAAACACATAGACAACATTTGCAATCCTTATTCATCAATCAAGAACAAAACATACATAACAAGTAACAGATCATACAAGGTGAGTAGTCTTGTTCACTAACCTTCACAAGCCCTATTATGGATGTAATTTGAAGAAGAGCTCCACTCTTAGCCTCCTCCTCCAAGTTCTCCTTCTTTCCACAATAATCCAACCCCCTTAGTCTCCTCCTCCCCTCTCTTTAAAAAACTAATTCCCTCTATTTTCCTTATTTCCCAAGTGGCATTAAAAAAACTAAACCCACTCCTCATCCATTATCCTAGTGGACTTAAAACAATTAACCCCACTCAAGAGGTCCCCCACTATAGTCCTTTTACCACACATGGAGAAATAAAATACAATAAGTAAAATAAAAATAAAAAGGGAGTGGATGACACACCACCCTTATTAAGGGGAACCCCACTAAAAGAGAGGCACAAAAAGACAAGCACTCCATTATTAGGGGATCATGGGGTTATTACATGACTTGGAAGTGGGCCTGAGTGTGGATTCCACTCATCCCATTATCCCCATGCTTCCAAATTCGTCACTTGACTTCACTGTGAAGTTAGAGTGACCATATGGAGGTTATCCCAAGGTTATCCTAGTCAGAAGGGTCCCTAGACCCATGGGGTATAACCCAGGGTTGATTTTTACCTAGTTTGGACTCCCAGATTCAAATAAAAACACAAGAAGAGGGTCTAAAAGAAATAAGGTTTAAACAAGATTCAAAACAACATTTCTTACAACTCATATCACAATAAAAGTAAATCAAAAGATAGCCCTAATTCCCTTGACCTCATGCAACATTTCAACATTACACATTACAACATTTTACCAAACACGAGGTTGATCTTAGTTCCTCGTGGAACTAGATCGGCTCACAAGGGATACAACATAGGGTATGGAATGATCTCCTATATTTGTGGTTTCGTTAGTAATACCTGCACGCTCAAACTCGAAGTTAATAACTCATAAAGATATCATAGCTGAAGCAATTTAAATACATGCATACCTAATCATTCTACCATATAATCATACTGAAATCACATAAAAGTTCCATTTCTAATATTATCCATTCATCATTTTCTTAAAAGCAACATCTAATTACCATTTCACAATTATTTTCTTAAAAATCAATTAGATTTAATAAACAAGATTCCAGGATCAATAGTTTCCCAACATAAAAGTAATAGCAATAGTACTGCAAATAGTCTCATGAATAGAAGTGAAAAAGGTAGGCCTCACACTTCCTTAATATTAGAATTACAGACCCATTGAATGCCAAAATTTCCTAAGATTATGTTCCAGATTTCCCTGGCAAAATCACAGTGTATGAATAGATGAGAAACAGTTTCCTCCTTTACACAGCATAGACAGCATCTATTGACCAAAGTAAACCCTCTCTTCTGTAAGTTGTCTTGGGTTAGAATTTTGTTATGAACAGATGCCCACCAAAACACATTGATTTCTGGTAAAAGTTTATGATTCCAAACTTTTCTCCATATCTCCTTTCTATGAACCTTAGGAACAAACAGATGGTAAGCAGACTTGATAGAGAAGCATCCATTCTTATCCAGCCACCAATACTGCTCATCCTCATGAGGGAAGAGAGGGATTCCGATCCCCTGAATCAAGTGTTGAACAGCCCGAACTCTAGGAGTGAAATCAAGGCGATGGGCACAACAATCCAATAAGTTTTTCCAGCTTCTATTTCCATTATTATTAACCATGTAATTGCAGACTTTATCCCCAAAAAACTGAGTAGCAATGCTAGCAATAGCTCCATAATCCCCCTGAGTAATAAGAGCCTTTTCTTTTATCCAAATATCATTCCAGAAATTAATAGACATACCATTTCTCAATTTCCATCTAACCCCTTACTTAAGAAGGCTTCTGGATTTCAGCATTTTATTCCAGATAATAGATCCCTGGGGTAACCCTTCCTGTTGGAGAAAGCTAGGCCAATCAGTGACATGAAGATATTTTTCTTGCATGATTTCCCCCCAATCCTTGTGGTTATGAATCAGGTTCCAGTTGATTTTGGAAAGGAGGGCTTTATTCATGTTTCGGATGGATCTAATATTGAGACCACTATGGGATTTAGGAAGACACACTTTTTCCTAGCTGACCAAAGACATTCTCTGTTTGTCTTCCACCCCCGTCCATAAAAAATTTTGTTTGAATCTGTTCCAATTTGTCAGAAAAAGAACTAGGTATCTTAAAAAGAGATAGGATGGCTTGTTGATTGTTGAAAAGGAAAATATCGAGCATTTGGAGGTCTTTGGTGATACTAAATTGATAGTCAACCAATTTAGAGAGAGATGTGCAACAAAAAACTAGCTTCTAAGAGCATACAAACATAGAGTTTGGGACTTGTTGGAGAGTTTTGATGCTCTCAACCTACAAATAATCCCAAGAAAACTAAATGTTGATGCCAATCAATTGTCAATGGTGGGGGCTCAATTTTCTCCACCTACATACTTATTTCAAGGTCCCGATCAGCGTGTGAGGGTTTTTCTCAGACCATCTATTCCTAATAATGATGTCCATTGGTAGGTCTTTGACACCAATGAGTAGATTGTGAGCTTCATCTAGAATGAAGCGGTGTTTTCCTCCATAGTGCAGCCTAGGTTGCAGGAATTCTATGGTGATCAAATCATCCAACTTAAATCAAACAAGATGCCCAAGGGTCTAGTCACCCTTAAGGGCATCTTTAGCCATGATTATCAGTTCAGGGGTGAAAAGAATAACATGACCTACAAAAAGGAAGATTACCAGAAGGTAACTATCACCCAGGACAAGGAGTTACTGTTGGGAAAAGTGTATGGTGATGCAAAGGAGCAAGAGTTCATAAAGCTTACCCAAAAGTACAATGACATCCTGGCATGGACGTATGAGGATCTTAAAGGATTCAATCCAAATGTGGCTCAACATGCCATTGATCTGGATCCTAATTATAGGCCAATTCATCAAAAGCAGTGGCCCATTAATCCAAAGATCGAACCTTTGATGAGAAAAGAGCTTGCCAAGCTCATACAAGCAAGGACTATCTTCCCCATCAAGTATTCTAGTTGGGTTTCTAACCTAGTGCCTATGAGAAAGAAAAAAGGAGAGATCAGGCTCTGTGTGAACTTCAGGGACCTGAATCATGCTTCTCTAAAAGATCACTACCCTCTACCCTCTATGGATCAAATTTTGCAAACTATTGCAGGGGTAGAAAGGTTTTCATTATTAGATGGATTCTCTAGCTATAATTAGATTTTTGTCAGAGAGGAGGATAGATTTAAGACAACATTCACAACCAAATAGGGAACCATGGCATATGTAAAGATGTTGTTTGGTTTGTCTAATGCTAGTGCTACATTTTAGAGGGCAATGGATATTGCCTTCAAAGAATTTATAAACAAGTTCATCCTGATTTATCTGGATGACATCACAGTCTTCTCTAAGAAATATGGAGCATCTGGAGAAGATCTTCCAGAGATGCAGAGAGTTTGTGGTGTCTCTGAACCCTAAGAAATGTATTTTTGTTGTTGCCTAGGGTAAGCTTTTTGGTCACATAGTGTTTGAGGATAGGATATCCATAGACCTTGATAGAGCATCTACTCTACTTTCTCTTCCCCTACCTGTTCACAAAAAAGATTTCTAATCATTCTTAGGGTGGATCAACTTTGTTAGGAAGTTCATTCATAATTGTTCTGGCTTGGTGAAGCCTCTAACCCTTATTCTCAAGAAGGATGCAGTCTTCAGATGGACTAACCAAGGGAAGGATGGTTTTGAGAAGATCAAGGAAGAGATTACCCAGGAACCTACTCTCATGAATCTAAATTATGAGAAGGATTGTGTCCTTTATGCACATGGAGGAGAGAACATTATTGCTACTGTCTTGATGCAACAGAATGAACAAGAAACTTTGAAGGACTATGAGGTTAGATATAGCCCCATCGACAAATAGATGTTTGCCATTGTTAGAGCTTTAAAGAAATTTAGATATATGCTGGCAAATAATCATAATAAAGTTTTAGTTTCTCATCTTAGTGTGAGAGATTACATAATGGGGATTGAGATTAGTGAAAAGAGAGCCAGTTGGGTCACTAAGATCCTGGAATATGATTTGATTATCAAGGCCACTAAGCTGGTTAGAGGTAGAGGATTGTGTGAATAGCTAGCTTAGACATCAATAGATGAAGTGAATTCATCTTACTACCTAAATGAGGAGGAACCTACAACTGATCCATCAGTTGTGAGTTCTTGGACAATAGATATGGCTATGTTCCTATCCATTGGTGAGTATCCCTATGGACCAAATAGAACTAAAAGAAGACATTTTAGACTACAGTCTATCCCTTATGCATTGGTAGATGGTGTTCTCTTCAAGAGGAAATTTGATGGAGTCTTAATGAGATGCATAGAAGAAGACTAGGTTGATAGACTCCTTGGTGAGTTTCATGCTAGCCCAGTTGGTGGCCATTTCTCTGCTAGAGCTATAGCAATGCAATTAATGAGGGCAGGCTACTTTTTGCCCACATTATTCAATGATGCCCATGTGTGGGTAATAAAATCCAAAGAGTGTGCTCTCTTTGTTGGAAAGAAGAGATTGGTAGCACTTCCACTCCACCCTATTCAGACTGATCACCCCTTTTCCTAGTGGGGATTAGATTTCATTGGCATGATAAACCCATCTTCCAGTGCTGATCACAAATGGGTTTTGACTGCAATAGACTACTTCACCAGGTGGGTTGAAGCAATCCCACTCAAGGAACCCACTGAGTCATCTATCATGGATTTCTTGGAGGAAATCATGATAAGGTTTGGATCTCCTCATACTATTATTTCTGATAATACAAAAGCATTCACTGGTTTTAGGATTGCTGGTTGGGCTCTTAAGTACAATGTGTTCTTAAAGACTTCATCCAATTATTACCCCCAAGGTAATGGGATGGTTGAATCCACCAATAAGAACCTGATAAGGATTTTGAAGAGGACCATGGGGAAAAACTAGAGGCAATGGCACAAAAAGATCAAATTAGCTCTTTGGGCTGATAGGATCACATATAAGAGAGCCATTGGGAACTCTCCTTTTGTTTTGGTGTATGGAAGAGAGGCTAGATTGCCTATATATTTATCTAGCTCCCTACATTAGAATTGGGTCAACAATTGGAGTTGGAAGGAGAAAATGCAAGGTCTGTTAGGATGGCCAAATTGACTAAACTAGAAGAAAAGAGACAGTCAACCATGATCATAATAGAAAAGAATCAAAGGCAGACCAAGCGGTATTTTGATAGGAAGGCCAAGGTCCAAACCTTCAAAGAAGGTGATCTTGTTCTGAAATGGGATTCTAACCAAGCCAAACTTGGAAGCCACACCAAGTTTTATGCACTTTGGAGTGGGCCTTATGTCATCATCAGTAGCAAGCAAGCAAGCAAATGCATTCATTCTTTCAAGGCTAGATGGTGAAGTTCTACCCATCTCAATGAATGGGATCAATCTCAAACCTTAACATTAAGGTTGGTTTGAGGTCTTGTGCATATTGTTTTAGTTTATTTTCTTCTTTAGGTTTCCCTTTCCCTAAGTGCTTTTGCATAGGCTGCATTATCATTAGGAGAATGCATGACTTCTTCTTTTTGTGTTTTGGGAGGCAAGTTTCAGTTGTCTTAATCTTTTAAACTTCCTCTTTTGAACTCCATGCCCAATGGATGCTTAAGGCCACTGATCTATTTGTTTAGTAGGCAAACATCCCTGAGAGATCACCAAAATGTTGACCTATTTTCCTTTTCCCAGAGTCCAATAGTTCACCTTTAAAATCTCCTTGAAATGCTTTAGAATATAGCCCTACAGGCCCTAAATCCTTCAAATCCTAGTTCTCTACCTTGCAAAAATCTCTAAAAATCCATCTGGAGAATCCTTACAAAAAACCCAGAAAAACCTAGAAATCTTTAGCCTTTAATGTATGTCTTTGCAAAGTTTTGTCCATCTTCATACTTAGTTGTTTATAGGTATGGATATTTGTTGTTTGAATATCTAGATATTTTTCAAGTATCTGAACCTTAGTTAACATCTAGATATTATTCTAATATTCAAACCTTACCTAAGATCCAAACCTTATCTGATATCCAGATCTTAGTTAACATCCAGATATTACCTTAATATCTGGACCTTAACTAAGATCCTGATTTTCCCCAAGTATCCAGACCTTAGTCGATATCCAAACCTTTCCCAACATCAGGATATCTCCTAATGTCTAGATCCTTAAGGTGAATGTCCTGATGACATCATCTAGATCCTTTCCAAAGAAGTGCCTTATGCCGATGTGTTGCAAATATGTGCCTAAGTCATGTTGTCATTGATGTCAACATATTCTTGTTGCCATTGGTGTCAATTGTATCCTATTTTGCTGCCTGTATAGAAGACTGGATTGGTGTGGATATTGAGAAAATTAATGAGGATCAATGTATACAGACCATATGGTTGAGTAGAGGATTGTCTGAAGAAGCTCCAGATAAGTTTTGAAGAGTTTGTGTGAAGATTTGAAGAAGCTATGGCCATCTAAGTAGAACCAGTTTTGTAGTGTTCAGAAGAGACAGAGTGATAGGAAAGAGGTCTGGATTGTTCCGGATATGTCAAATGATGATCTGCGGATCTAGAGGCATGTTTGGGAAGTCAGTGTGTATCATCCATTCAAGTGGTTCGTGGTTTGGAGGTCTGAAAGCAATCTTTCTAATGCGACAGTATCGACAGACAGTGTTCTTGAGGTTCCGGAGGAAGATGCAAGTGATTCTGATGATTTGGAGGAGTGCGGATGTTTTTGTTGAATTCAATGTGCTTGTGGAGGTCTCTGAATTATGTGACTGCTATGGTGGAGGTCTGCATTGAAGTTTAAGCTTGTCAAAGAAGATTTCCTTCTTGTGGTTGTTGTTCTTCCCAGTCCTGGCCCACCGGATGATTCAAGCGTGTTGCAGATGATCTAAGAGAAATTCTATGAAGTGTGGCATGTTGATCAAGGAAGATTTGAGTCCCAGTTATGTTTGGCTAACAACTTAATGATTCACATTAAGTCAAATGTTTGTAGTGCCGACCTTGATGTTCATTCCAAGGTTGATGAAGTGTATAAATACCTGTTGATGAGTTGTGGAAAATTATCCTTGTGTAAAACAGATAAAATTTGAACAAATGATCAAGAGCAAAGCAGAGAAGAATAGGAGCGAGAGCAGTATAGAGTGTGAAGAAGAATTTGGGGCAAATCAAAATTTCTTGAGCATTCACTAAAACTGAATCAGCCATGAAGTAGATGCTATTTCTCAGTTAATTCTTTCTAAATATATTCTATAGGCAGTGAGCCTCTCCTTTGAGCAGTGAGCTCTAGGCAGTGTGCCTGAAGGCATGTGCCTTCTATTTTAATAAAGTACTTTTAATAGGGTACGCATTTTTGTGGTTCAAACCCCACCATGGTTTTTCCCTTAACCGGGTTTCCACGTCAAAATCTTGGTGTCAAATGTGTTGATTATGTTTCTGCTCTTATGTTATTGATCTATGCTTTAAATGTTTACATCATTAATCTTGTAGTCAGATAATAAAGAATGTTAAAAGCAGAAAAAGTATTTATTGTGGGACAACTGATTCACCCCCCTTCTTAGTTGTCTGGTCTAATTCCAAAAATTGGTATCAGAGCCAAATCCTCTTCTAAAAGCCTGACCGCTTGAGGAGATCCAGGATGTCGACCTACAAGAAGGATAGTCTGAGATTCGATGGAACAAATTATTCTATTTGGAAGAATCACATGGAGTGTCATTTGCAATGTATGGGTGATTCCTATTGGGCGATAACCAGTGTTGAGTATAAACCTCTGGAAAAGGGTCCTTCAACTCCAAATCAAATCAAAGATGCTGAAAATAATCCATAAGCTAAAGAAGCCTTGTTGAGTGCCCTGACTAATTCAGAAATGACAAATGTGTTTGGTCTAAAAACTGCTTATGAAATCTGGAAAAAGTTGGAGTTTCTGTATGAACATGATAAATATGTCAAATGTGACAAATTGCAAAGTCTGAGAGGAAAATTTGAAACTATGAGAATGAGCGAAGATGAAAACATCACAATCTACATACGAAAGATAAATGAACTTGTGTGTGATATCAGGTGTGCTAGTGGAACTTTGGAAGAATCAGAGATTGTATCAAAAGTGTTCAGATCTTTACCTGATTCATACAAACATAAGCTTGCAGCTATAGAAGAGATCAGGACTGTTTCAGATGTTACAAGAGATCATCTAGTTGGTAAAATTTCAGCTTTTGAATTAAGTGAGTTTGGTGATTCTCTTCCCAAGTCTAAATCTACATTTAAGGCCAGTATATATGGAAAACAAAGATATGATCCGGGTGAAAGATCTTCTACAAAATCAAATAGATTCATGAAGACAAGGAAGGATCTTGAAGATGTTGAAATTGAAACTGCAAATCTTGAAGCTCTTCTTGCCAAAGATTGCCAAGAGGATCTGGTAAGTATGAAGGAAAATTGCCACTCAAATGTTTTGCTTGTAATAAGATTGGTCATTTTGCCTCAAGATGACCGGAGAGGTTTTCAAAACCAAACCCTAATATATTCATAAATCAGAACAAATGTTACTATGTCCAAGGAACTGGAGAAGAAGGAGTCACAGATGATGAATCTGATCATGGAGGTTCCCATGAAAATGATTGGGTGTTCATTGCCATCAGAGAAGAAGATCCAGTGTCTACTGAATCTGCTAGCTATGCAAATATGGAAAGTGCCTTGGTGGCTCAAGTTATTGAGAAAGATGAATGGGTGATTGATAGTGGATGTTCTCATCATATGACTGGAGACAAGAGTAAGTTTGTGAATTTTAAAAATTATGAAGGTGGGCTTGTGAAATTTGGAGATAACTCAGCTGGTAGAATCCGTGGTAGAGGATCCATCTCTTTTGATGGTAAGAATAGCACCAATGATGTTTTGTATGTGGAAGGACTGAAACATAATCTTCTCAATGTTGGACAGTTGGTTGATAAAGGTTATGATCTTCGATTCAATGATGGAAAGTGCAGAATCTTGGAAAGTTTTGGAACTGAAATTGCATCCGGTACTCAAACTAGAGGTAATATTTTTTATTTAAGTAGCTCTAGAAAAAGTTGTTTGATTGCTCAGATAGATCAAAGTTGGTTCTGGCATAAAAGGATGTGTCATGTGAATTTTGATAACATTATCAAAATAAGTACCACTTAGGCTGTAAGAGATCCTCCAAAACTTGTGAAACCTAATAGCATGTGTAGAGAATGTCAATTGGGGAAACAGAGCAAAATTTCATTCAAAAGTAAGGAACAAGTTTCACATGGATGATTGGAACTGGTACATACTGATCTCTGTGGTCCTGCTAGAATTAGAAGTGTACAAGGAGATAGATATTTCATGTTGCCGATTGATGACTACTCCAAGATGATGTGGGTAACTTTCCTAAAAGAAAAATCCTTGATAAATTTAAGGTGTTTAAAGTGATGGTGGAAAATAAAATTGATGAAAAATTGAAATGTCTGAGATCCAATAGAGGTGGAGAATTTACTTCTCACGAGTTTGATACTTTCTGTGAAAAGCATGGCATAAAAAGATAGTTATCTGGTCCTAGGACTCCCCAACAAAATGGTGTTGTGGAAAGAAAGAACCGAACCATTCAAGAAGCTGTCAAGACCATGATGATGGAAACAAATGTTCCTCAAGTTTATTGGAGAGAAGTTGTAAGTACTATTGTCTACACTCTTAACCGGGTGTAGATCAAAGGCAATTCTGGTAAGACCCCTTATGAACTATGGTTTGGTCATCCTCCTACTATGAGATATTTCAGAGTTTTTGGTAATATATGCTATATCAAAAGAGATGAGGATTTAGGCAAGTTTGATACAAGAAGTGATGAGAGAATATTTTTGGGATACTCTACTCAAAGTAAGGCTTACCGGTGCTTTAACAAGAGGTTGAAAAAGATTGTTGAAAGTGCTAATGTTAGAGTTGATGAGAGAAAGGAAGGACATTCCAGGTTCTGTGGATATGATTTTGATGATCAAAATAAAAGTCAAAATCAAGGAAGACTAGTTCAAACTCTGACTCAGTTACAGATTGATCCGGAAACTCTAGAGACTTAAGGAATTAATACAGATGTTGAGGAACAAGCTCAAGAAATAGAAGCCCAAGCAATTCCCAAAACCCCCAGGTATGTAAGAATGAATCATTCTGAAGACCAAATCATAGGAGATAAAAATAGAGGTGTTCGAACTAGGAGAAGAGTTGTTGAAGATCAAGAAGAGATTTGTTTGATTTCAAAGATTGAACCTAAATCAGTAAGTGAAGCTTGCAATGATGAAAACTGGGCTAAGGCAATGGAAGAAGAATTGATGCAAATTAAAAAGAATCACACTTGGGATATTGTTCCCAGACCTGAGGACAAAAATGTGATTGGAACCAAATCGGTCTTCCAGAACAAACTAAATGAAGATGGTGAGGTTGTAAGAAACAAGGCAAGGTTGGTATGTAAAGGCTATTCTCAAGTAGAAGGAATTGATTTTGAAGAAACTTTTGCTTCGGTGGCAAGGATAAAGGCAGTTAGATTATTTCTTGCATTTGTTACTTTCAAAGATTTTAAAGTTTATCAGATGGATATCAAATTAGCGTTTCTAAATGGAGATTTGGAGGAAGAAGTTTACATTGAACAACTGAAAGTATTTCAGTTGTCTAATTAGGGAGATATAGTTTGTAGACCAAGAAAAGCCTTGTATGGACTCAAGCAAGCTCCAAGAGCCTGGTATGCCAGATTGGATAAACATTTGCTTAAGCTAGGATTTAGCAAAGGTACTACTGATAGTAATCTATACTTCAAGATAAATCATGAGGACATTCTAATTGTTGAAGTCTTTGTTGATGATATCATTTTTGGTGGATATGAATGCATGTGTAAAGCATTTGCTGATCAGATGAAAAGCGAGTTTGAAATGTCAATGTTTGGTGAGATGAATTTCTTCCTAGGTCTGCAAATTGTTCAGTTAGATAAAGGTATCTTCATATCTTAGTCCAAGTATGTGAAAGAATTGTTGAAGAAGTTTGAAATGGAATATTCAAAGCCAGTAGGTACTCCTATGGTAACCGGATGTAAGCTAAGAAAAGATGATGACTCCCTAAAGGCAAATCAGAAAAGGTATAGATCAATGATTGGAGTACTGTTTTATCTGACTCAGACCAGACCTGACATCATGAATGCAGTTGGACTTGTTGCCAGATTTCAAGCTGATCCAAAAGAATCCCATGTTGTGGCAGTCAAAAGAATTTTTAGATATCTCAAGGGGACAATTGATTATGGACTATGGTACCCAAAGGACAATGACTTCACTCTTCATACATATACAGATGCTGATTGGATAGGAGATGTGGATGATAGAAAAAGTACTAGTGGTGGTGCCTTCTTCTTGGGGAAAAGATTGGTCTCTTGGATAAGCAAAAAGCAAGAGGCAATATCTCTGTCTACTGCAGAGGCAGAGTATATAGCAGCAACAAATAATTGTACTCAGGTTTTGTGTTTGAAGCAAATGTTGAAGGACATCAGAATTGTGTTTAAGGAGCTTGTCACAATTTTCTATGATAATTCAAGTACTATAAGCATTTCAAAGAATCTGGTATTACATTAAAAAACAAAGCATATATCTATCAAGTTTCATTTCTTGCAAGAGAAAGTAAATGAGAATGAAGTCAAGTTGAAATTTGTGCCTTCCAAGGATCAGATTGTAGATATCTTCACTAAGCCTCTTCCCAGGGATACTTTTGAGTATCTCAGAGAGAAGTTAGGGGTTATTACCCCTCCTAATCAGAACTAAGATGCACTAAGGTGCATCAGCTCGGTGGAACTCACATTCATATCTTGTGATCCGGATTGATGTTAAGAAGGTACTACCCAAAGGGGGAGTAGTTAGTATGCAAATATGTGCCCTTTGCCATTGATGTCAAAGGGGGAGAGAAGTCATGTGAAAAACTAATTGCTGATGTAAGGGGGAGCAATAAAGAAATTAGTTGCAGAAGTAAGAAGAGTAAGGGGGAGAAGTTTTTGTCTTGATGGTTAAATTCAATTTTTTACATCATATGTTGCCATCAATGACAAAGGGGGAGATTGTTGCAAATATGTTCCTAATTCATGTTTTCATTGATGTCAACATATTCTTGTTGCCATTGGTGTCAATTGTATCCTATTTTGTTGCCTATATAGAAGACTAGATTGGTAAGGATATTGAGAAAATTAATGAGGATCAATGTATGTAGACCATATGGCTGAGTAGAGGATTGTCTGAAGAAGCTCCAGATAAGTTTTGAAGGGTTCGCATGAAGATTTGAAGAAGCTATGGCCGTTTAAGTAGAACCAATTTTGCAGTGTTCAGAAGAGATAGAGTGACAGGAAAGAGGTCCAGATTATTTTGGACATGTCAAATGATGATCTGTGAATCGAGAGACATGTTTGGGAAGTCAGTGTGTATCATCCATTCAAGTGGTTCATGGTTTGGAGGTCCACAAGCAATCTTTCTAATGTGACAGTATCAGCAGACAGTGTTATTGAGGTTTCAGAGGAAGATGCAAGTGATTCTGATGATTTGGAGGAGTGTGGATGTTTTTGTTGAATTCAATGTGCTTGTGGAGGTCTCTAGATTATGTGACTACTATGGGGGAGGTCTGCATTGAAGTTTGAGCTTGTCAAAGAATATTTCCTTCTTGTGGTTGTTGTTCTTCCTAGTCCTAGCTAACCAGATGATTCAAGCGTGTTGCGGATGATCTAAGAGCAATTCCATGAAGTGTGGCATGTTGATCAAGGAATATTTGAGTCCCAGTTATGTTTGACTGATAGCTTAATGATTTGCATTAAGTCAGATGTTTGTAGTGCCAACCTTGATGTTCATTCCAAGGTTGATGAAGCATATAAATACCTGTTGATGAGTTGTGGAAAATTATCCTTGTGCAAAACAAATAAAATCTAAATAAAGGATTAGGAGCATAGCAGAGAAGAATAGGAGTGAGAATAGTACAGAGTGTGAAGAAGAATTTAGGCCAAAGAAAAAGTTCTTGAGCATTCACTACAACTAAATTAGACATGAAGTAGATGTTATTTCTTAGTTAATTCTTTCTAAATATATTATGTAGGCAGTGAACCTCTCCTTTGAGCAGTGAGCTCTGGGCAGTGTGCCCGAAGGCATGTGCCTTCTATTTTATTAAAGTACTTTTAATAGGGTACGCATTTTTGTAGGTTAACCCCCACCGTGGTTTTTCCCTTAACCGGATTTCCACATCAAAATCTTGGTGTCAAATGTGTTGATTATGTTTCTGCTCTTATGTTATTGATCTATGCTTTAAATGTTTACATCATTAATCTTGTAGTCAGATAATAAAGAAGGTTAAAAGGAGAAAAAGTATTTATTGTGGGACAACTGATTCACCCCCCCTCTCAGTTGTCTGGTCTAATTCCAACACGATGACATCATCTGGACATTTCGGCATGGATATTTGGCAAGCCTTAATATTCTGACCCTCCCAATATGCAATGAGGTCATCAGGATATAGACGTCAGTTTCAAGGTGGACATAAAGAAGCATCTGAATATTAAGTTAATATCCAGATATCAAGTTGACATTTAGGCATTAGGTATCCATGCGGATGACGACCTGAATAACCATTGAGGTAAATTTGACGGGTGCATCTAAATTTCAGGATATTGAAACTCTTATGTTCAGCCCAGCTATATCACCTGGATATTTGCAAATATGCAGACCTTGAAGATATTCATGGATATCCATATGACCATTGACCGCAACTTTGACCACGAATATCTCTTCCATCCAAAGGAATTTCTACATGATCCAAAAGACAAAATTACTTACAATCTCCTACTCTTTCATTTGGCAAGCTTTCTGGGGGATATCCACACCTTCAAAATTATGATCCAAAATTCATGATTGAGATATGGATGTGCATGTCTAGATATCAGGATAAGTTGATGATTAAAGGCGAATTTGCAAACTTGGCCGATAAGACATATAAGAGGCTGACTTAAAGTGTTGTAAAAGCTTCAAAGGTAGATATCTTGCATTGATGGTTGTAGATGTATGGTTCAATGGTGTTATTAATGGCACAAATATCTTCCAGCTGCTTGATGGATTCAGATATTTCCTACATTGAATTCTTGCAAGTAGACGTCTATTTTGGCAAGGAAATATCTCTGATAGGCCCATGGGCGCATTCATTATAGTAGGTAATGGCGCTCCATTTGTAAATGCTATATAAAGCACGAAATGTAATGTATTGTGGTTGGCATTTGGTCTAAAAAACCATATCTCTTGCAATTGTAACTATGCCTCTTGGATAATAGACATCAGATTTTTATCTTCTCATGAATTGTTCTTTGCTCATGAAAATCAGATATATAACAAAGAAGCTATCAAAATCACATATATGATATTGACAGTTCTATGTGTTCTACATATGAAATTCTTTGTTATATATCTAATTTTGATAGCTTCATAACCCTGATGGGTATATATCCTTCAATATTAGAAGATATCACTAAATTCATGAATAATCATGAAGAAGATGATAGTAATGATTCTTCTTTTACTTCTACTACATTTCATGATGATATCATGGATATCATCTCTAAGACATATGAGGTTGACCTATCTTTGTCTATCTCATCCCATCCCTCTCCCAAAATGGTCCCCACTTGTGAGGATATTTTGGTGCAAGAGGATGAAATCATTAATACATTCCTTAACAACACTTTACCCTCTCTTCATTCCTGATGCAGGAGCATCTAGTGGTGTAAGGGCAATCTTGCATCACCCAAAAAGAAGTTAATTCAAAATCATTTTAGTTGTTTTCATTTCTTTCCATAATTAGTGTTTCTGGTTCCATAATATCTAGAATAATGATGTAGGACTTTTAGTTTTTCCAAAACTGCTAAAAATAGCAAACTGCCAGTTTTAGAAAGTTTACCTGCCATTTTAGGAAAGTTTGCATTTGGGCACGGATTGAGGTGAAAAGTTATAGAAAGCTTCATAACAGAAATATAATACCTTTGGCAAAGGAATCAAGCAAAGATCATTTGTGAGCTGAAAGATATGAAAGTTTTTGTTTTCTGAAAAGCCCCTGAAAATTTTTGAAACATGATATGAGGCACTAAAACATCCCATAACATCCTAAAAAGTTGATAGAAATCCATTTACAGATTTCTAGCGTCATAGTTCACATCGCGAGCTTTCCGGCGCTTAAAAGGGTTCGTCAATTGGACACCCAGATCAAAAGTTATGCTTCCCGGAAGTTGACCTACTTTTGGAGGGAGTTGCAAATTTCAAAATTTAGCTGGAGGCTGCCAAAAAGTGCTATTTATGACTATTTTGGGAACCCTGGGCAATATTAGAGTTAAGGGGGAAAGTGTAGAGTCAAGAATAGGTGGGAAAATAGAAGCCCTAGCTAATTTGGGGTTACAGAAGGCAGAAGATTTCAGAGCCTGGTGAGGTGTAGCTGTAGTGTGTTGCAACCTATGGAGGATTGATTCCTCTTATTGTAATTAAGCTTCTGTAATGTAATGAGTTGCCCAGATCAATAAAGAAATATTTTATTTTCTATGTTCCATTTATGTTGTTGTGTGTTTTATGATTTACCCCCTTCATTAAGTGGTATCAGAGCAAGGGTTCTTAAGTGTGTAGACAGATCGCCAACCGTGAGGCAATTTGCACCAGGACTTGAGGTTGTGGGTTTGCTGTGGAGATCAAGATGCCTCCATGAAGAAATCATATTGGGAGGAATACTTTGATGGAAGAGGGTTTTAGAGCCCTACAAAGGCAAATCGATGCATTACAAGAGGAGCTATGAAGAGGGTTTGAACTGAGAACAAGAGAAGAAAGTGAAGATGAAGTTGAAGAAGAGCTATCTGAGGAAGAACAAGAAGCTATAGGAGATCCTGTAGAAGTTAGGTTGTTGAGCGCCATTTCAAAGATTGGAAAGAGGCCCAGGATCAAAGTTTCTACATATTCTAGAGATTTGAATCCGGAACAACTTATTGATTGGATCAATGACATGGAGGAGTATTTCGAGTATGAAGATGTGGAGGACCCAGATCGGATCAAGTTTACAAAAACAAAGTTGAAGGGCCACGCTAGTATTTGGTGGAAGAAGGTCTAGTTAGAGAGGAACAGAAGAGGAAAAGGAAATATCACCAGATGGGATCGGATGGTGGAGAAATTGAAGAAGCAGTTCATTCCTATGGACTATGAGATGGAGTTGTTGAAGAAGCTGCAAGGACTAAAGCAAGGTAACAAGTCTATTAAGGAGTATACAGAAGAGTTTTATAAGATTACTATTAGGACAGGCCATGCAGAGGCCAACAAAGAGAAGGTAGCCTGTTACATTAATGGGTTGAGGCCAAGTATTCAAGAGGAGTTGAGTCTGGTTAGAATGACCACCATAGAAGATGCATACCAGTTTTCCCTGAAGGTGTAAAAGATTTGACAGCAAGCAAAGGAGAAGAGGTCAAGGTGGAAGGACTGGTGGAAGACCCTATGGGGGCCGAAATGAAGATTCAAAGAAAAGTGAAGAAGCCGGCACTAGTCGAAATCAAAGAGGGGAAAATGCCTGCTGCTTTCATGAACAGAACAATGGTGAGCAAAGAGGAAGAGGAAGAGGCGAACTGGGCAAGGACCCGGAAGAGGAGGTTTTAGAGGAACTTGTTTCCAATGTGGAGAAGAAGGGCATCAAGCATACGAGTGTCCGCAACATCAAGGAAGGATAAATAGAAGACCTAAAGGTAATGCACGAGTTGCACATGTAGATGAAAATGTGCAATCTAAGTGTTCTGAAGATGTTGAAAGGGGAGAAACCCTAGTTCCCAAAAGAATTTTGTTGAATGAGGAGAAAGGACCCAATCAGAGGAAGAGTTTATTCCACACAAGATGTAAATGTGAAGGTAAGTGTTGTGATATTATTATTGATAGTGGAAGCACTGATAATCTTGTTTCAGAGGAGATGGTTGACAAGTTGAAGTTGACAAGAAGAAAGCATCTGCATCCATAACGGATTGCTTGGTTGTAGAAGGACCATAGAGCTTTGGTCAATGAGCAGTGTTTAGTGAAGTTCAAGATTGGGGACCACCATGATGAGGTGCTGTGTGATATCATACCAATGGATGCATGTCATAGTTGTTAGGTAGGTCGTGGCAGTATGATAGGAGCGCTATCCATGATGGTCGTGCAAACACATATTCCCTAACAAAGGATGGAGTTCGTCATAACTTGAAGCCCTTGAAGGAGATGGAAGAAAAGGTATGTAGTACTGTCAGAATTTGATTGGTAGATGGTAGAAAATTTTTGGAGGGTATGAAGCATGGGCATCATTGCTTTGCATCGATTCCTAAGATCAGTCAAGAGAAATGTGAAGATGTACCAGGAAAAGTTTCAGATATGTTGGAAGAATTTTAGGACATTATCTCTGATAATGTACCAGAAGGTTTACCACCAGTGAGGAAGATAAGTCACCAAATGGATTTGATACTAGGAGCTAGTTTTCCAAATAAGGCAGCCCACATAATGACTCCTGCAGAGAGTGAAGAGCTGAACAGACAAGTTCAAGAGCTGTTAAGGAAGGGATTGATAAGGGAGATCCTAAGTCCATGTGCGGTACGTACAATACTAGCACCAAAGAAAGATGGAGAATGGAGAATGTGTACAGATTCTTGGGCCATCAATAAGATCACGATCAAGTATAGGTTTCCATTACCAAGAATGGATGACATAATGGACTGTTTGAGTGGAGCCAAGTACTTCACAAAAATTGACCTAAAGAGTGGGTATCACCAAATCTGTATCAGGGAAGGAGATGAATGGAAGACAACCTTCAAGCCAAAGGAAGGTTTGTATGAGTGGTTAGTCATGCCATTTGGGCTAACCAATGCACTGAGAACATTCATGCGGCTCATGAACGAGGTACTGAAAGAATTTTTGGGAAGTTTTGTTATTGTTTATTTGGATGATATTTTAATTTTTAGTAAGACTTGGGATGACCATCTGATGCATATCAGAAGAGTTTTAGAGAATCTAAGGGAGGAGAAGTTGTTGATTAATCTAAAGAAATGTAGTTTTCCAACGAACGAGTTGGTATACCTGGGATTTGTTGTCTCAGAGGAAGGTCTTAAGATGGACCTAGAGAAGGTGAGGGCTATCATTGAATGGCCTACGCCAAGGAGTGCTTCCGAGGTAAGATATTTTCATGGTTTGGCAAGTTTTTATAGAAAGTTTATCAGGAATTTTAGTAGCATTTGTGCACCCCTAACGGAGACAATGAGAGGGGATAGAAAAGAGTTTAGATGGACTAAAGGAGCAGACAAAAGATTTGATACATTAAAGCAGAAAGTTACAGAGTAACATGTTTTGGCGCTTCCAGATTTCAATAAGGTATTTTAGGTAGATTGTGATGCTAGTGGTAGTGCTATAGGAGCTGTTTTGAGCCAAGAAGGTAAGCCCATTACCTATTTTAGTGAGAAGCTTAATGATGCCAAGAAAAAGTATTCTATTTATGATCAAGAATTTTATGCAATAGTTCAAGCCTTGAAGAAATGGAGACATTATTTGTTGCCAAAGGAGTTTGTTTTATATACTGATCATCAAGCTTTGCAGTATCTTAATAGTCAAGGAAAGTTGAACCAAAGGCAATTAAAATGGGTTGCATTTTTGCAGAGTTATACTTTTGTTTTGAAGCACAGGAGTGGGAAGTCCAACAGAGTTGCAGATGCCTTGAGCAGAAGGCAAAATTTGTTGATAGAAATGAAAATAGAGGTTGTTGGGTTTGATGAGCTCAAAGGTTTGTACCCTAAAGATCCAGATTTTGCAGAGGCTTGGAAAGCTTGTTTGGAACCTGTTACTTTGGATAGGACAAAATGGTTGGATTTCATAATCCAAGATGGTATGTTGTTTAGAGGAAGCCAGTTATGCATTCCGAGGAGTTCCATGAGAGAAAACCTAACTTAGAAGAAGCATAGTGGAGGATTGGCTGGACACTTTGGTCTAGATAAGACCATTGCTATTAGAAGTCATTAGTTTTCCACAGTCCATAATGTTGAAATTGTATGCTTCTGGATATGACTGTGTTAGAAATTATTTCCTCAACATTTCAAATCACACTCAATGAACCATCATCAAGAGAAAGAGAGCAAGAGAAGAGAACACATTCTCTTCTCTTGCTCTCTTTCTCTTGATGATGGTTCACTGAGTGTGATCTAAAACGTTGAGGAAATAATTTCTAAGTTCTCTTCTCTTGCTCTCTTTCTCTTGATGATGGTTCATTGAGTGTGATCTGAAATGTTGAGGAAATAATTTCTAACACAGTCATAGCCAGAAGCATGCAATTTCACCATTGCTATTGTCGGTGAAAATTATTATTGGCCACAGTTGTAGCAGGATGTGAGGAAATTTGTGTAGAGTTGCAGAGTATGTCAGATGGTGAAAGGAGTAAGTCAGAATACAAGCCTATATCAGCCACTACCTATACCAGAGAAGCCATGGGATGATATTAGTATGGATTTTGTTCTTGGTTTACCAAGGACATAGAGAGGACATGATTCCATTTTTGTGGTGGTGGATAGATTCTCAAAGATGGCATATTTTATTCATTGCAAGAAGTCTAATGATGCTGTTCATATTGCAGAGTTATTTTTCAGGGAGGTGGTGAGATTACATGGTCTATCAAAGAGAATAGTTTCAGACCGGGATAGCAAGTTTGTTGGTTATTTCTGGAGGACAATGTGGAAGAAGTTGAAAATAGATTTGAAGTTCAATTCTACACACCATCCACAAACTGGTGGATAGACAGAAGTGGTGAATAGGAGTTTGGACAACCTGCTATGATGCTTAGTAGGAGATAAGCCCAAGGGATGGGATTTGATTTTACCACAGGCAGAATTTGCTTACAACAATTCTGTCAATGGGAGTACTGGTAAATAACCATTCCAGATTGTATATGGCAATAACTTGAGAAATGCTTCTGAGTTAAGGAAGCTGGACAAAGGAGAAAAGATAAGTGCTGAAGCCAAAGACTTTGCAGAACATCTAAAAAATTTGCATGAAGATGTGAGAAAGCACATTGATAAGATGAATATTTAGTACAAGGCTAAGGCAGATTAGAAGAGGAGGAATAAGGAGTTCTAGGTAGGAGATGAAGTCACGGTTCACTTGAGAAAAGAAAGGTTCCCAATTGGAACATAAAATAAGTTGAAAATGAAGAAATTTGGACTGTGCAGAATCATGAAGAAACATGATTCAGGAAATGCATATGAGTTAGAGCTACCAAGAGGGATCAATATTTCCCCCGTGTTCAACATTTCTAATTTAATAGAATATCATGGGGTGGCACATAGGATGGAACAATAGAAGAACAGTGGAGTATTCCAGCATCTACTTCAATGGAGGAGATAGAAGAGATCTTGGATAGCCATGTGGGAAGAAGTACTCAGAATAGGCAATATGAAGAGTATCTGGTGAAATGGAAATGAAGGCATGTTGAAGATTCTTCTTGGTTGTCTAAGGCAGAGGTTGACCGTTTGGGTTTTCCTCACACAAACATCTGAGATGTGGCAGGGTCACTTCTCAAACTACCCTGGGTGTCTAATGCAGGAGCATCCAATGGTGTAAGGGCAATCTTGCATCATCCAAAAAGAAGTTAAATCAAAATCATTATAGTTGTTTTCATTTCTTTCTATAATTAGTGTTTCTAGTTCCATAATATCCAGAATAATGATGTAGGACTTTTAGTTTTCTAAAACTGCTAAAAATAGCAAACTGCTAGTTTTGGAAAGTTTACTTGTCATTTTAGGGAAGTTTGCATTTGGGCACGGATTGAGGTGAAAAGTTACATAAAGCTTCATAATAGAAATATAAGACCTTTGGCAAAGGAATCAGGCAAAGGTCACTTGTAAACTAAAATATATTAAAGTTTTTGTTTTCTAAAAAGCCCCTAAAAATTTCTAAAATGAGATATGAGGCACTAAAACATCCCATAACATCCTAAAAAGTTGACAGGAATCCATTTATAGATTTCTGGTGTGATAGTACACATCATGAGCTTTCTGGTGCTTAAAACAATTCATCAATCAGATAGCCAGATCAAAAGTTATGCTTCTCGAAAGTTGACCTACCTTTGGAGGGAGTTGCAAATTTTGAAATTTAGCTAGAGGCTACCAAAAAGTGCTATTTATGACTATTTTGGGAACCCTGGGCAGTAGTAGAGTTAAGGGGGAAAGTGTAGAGTCAAGAATAGGCAGGAAAACAAAAGCCCTAGCTGAGTTGGGGTTACAGAAGGTAGAAGATTCTAGAGCCTAGTGAGGTGTAGCTGTAGTGTGTTGCAGCCTATGGAGGATTGATTCCTCTTATTGTAATTGAGCTTCTGTAATGTAATGAGTTACCCAGATCAATAAAGAAATATTACATTTTCTATGTTCCATTTATGTTGTTGTGTGTTTTATGATTTACCCCCTTCATCAATTCCAATGCTCTACCTTTTAAAAATGGAGAATCAGAGAATGAAGAGTTTCCTCTCAAAATGACTCCTCAATCGGTCAATAATGGGTGTTCATCTACTAATCTTAAAACACTTCTCAACAACATAATACATGATGTTCCTATAACTCACCCTATGGATCTCCTACCTTTTCTTGAATATTTAAGTACCTTGGATATCTCTAAGGCTACGGAGACAATAAATAATTATCCTTTGGTTGCATGCTCAACACCCCTGGGCATTACTAAAGATGCGATGACAAATAACCCTCTTAACAACATTCTACCTTCCCTTAATTCCAATGCTCTCCCTACAGAAGATGAAGCATTGGTGGATGAAGAAACATCTCTCACATTAAATCCTTTAGGGATGGATGTTGAGCTTAATCAAAAATAAAACAACATAGCTAAGGTTCAAGGTGCTCCAACACCACCTCAACCAAAAGGAAAAGGAATTTTCAGGGTTCCCCCTCCACCATCCTTACATGAATTGGGAGAAAATCTTCAAGAGAAAAGCTATCCATTACAAAATCATAAGATTACTTCTCTACCATCTCCCTCCTCACAAATACTAGAAAGTGCGGAGAATCATGAACCCTTGATGGTTGACAAAGAAACTCCCTTGGAAAATACAACTAACGAGACTAGAAGGGAAAGATGAAGAAAGCACCAAGACTTAACATTACATATAAAGATCAAGATTAAAGATGACCATTAGCAAGTAAGTATTTCATATCTATTTAGCCACCTTTGATGTAGCACCTATTTGAGTTGCTCTCATGGGTGGCCTCCTCTTATGTGTTGTGTTGTGTTCCCCCATGTTGTGTTAAATGTTGTTTAGGTCTCCTTGGATGACCCTTGATACTCTTGTAAGGTTAAGGATACAAGGAGACTACCTTTGTTGTGATATGTCTTCTATTTGTTTCTCTATTATTTTAATCTCCTCTCTCTTATTGTAATTGTTGTGTGTGGTGCCTTGGGGGCATAACATTGTGGAGAATGTCTTGGGGGCATTTTCCCATGTTGCGTACCTAAGTCACTTTTGTTTCCTCTCACATTTTTTATGTTTTCATTCTTCCATGGCTCTACTAGTTGGTGGATGATGATAACAAATAAATATTGATAAGGATCGTGTGTCCCTACAACAAGAATAAAAATGGACCTAGTCCATATATGAAGATGGGGTTAATATGTTACTAACGCTTGACTAGTAGAATCACTTTTTTTTATGTGATTGTGTATCGTATTGTGAAATTATTGTAACAAGCCTTTGCAATACTTTAAATATACCTCTAGGCACTTTGGAATGTTTTGTATCTCACCTTGTTGCTACACTCGGTTCTAAGATACCTAAAGTATAACCTAACGGCTATACTCGGTTCCGAACCCATAAGTGTGGCCTTGGTTTGTTTATGTGGTATGTTAGCTTATTTCTATGCATGAATATTATTGATGATCTTAGAGTTTGATACTAATGTGTGTGATTGTTGGGAAGATTCGGTGATTGTTAGCACATGTCACTTTGGGGCATGGGCTTTGCGAAAGCTCTTGTTCCCTTTTTCAACTCTACCTTAAATGTGTTTGATACCGACAAGTGAGATATTGTGGTAAATTCTTGGATATTTTTAGATATTGTTGATAAAGCATGTTTGCGTATACTTCCTTTTCACCGTAAGGCATCTCCATGATGTAGGTGGGGTTGTGTACTTTGTTTTGTTGTGTATACCTCCATTTCATTGTAAGGTGTCTCTACAATGCATGTGGGGTTGTATACTTTGAGCACATGCTTCCTTTTCATAGTAAGGCATCTACAGATGTAGGTGAGGTTACATTTTAAAATCCCTTCTACGAAAGGTGGGATTGTGTCTTCCCTTGAGCAATTGCACATCCTTTTAAAAAAGTCCTCTATGGAGGTAGGGTTAGATCTTGAGTTATTCACCCTTAAGCATGTCTTTGGCGGTTGGGATAGTGTAGCTCAACTGTTAGGTGTTTTTGGCATGTCATAGATGGTGGAGTGTAGTGATGAGCTCCTTCGTATCACCCATGTTTGTTGTGTATAAGATCTATAGTGTGTCAACAACATACTCTATGGTGCTCATGTATTCTATGTGTTTTCCATGTGTCTTCCTCATGTGTCTTATGTGTTTTTCATGTGTCTTGCATATTTTTGTGCTGGAATGTAGTGATGAGATCCCCCCATGCTATGTGTTTTATGTTCTTTTGATGGTGGCACGTAGCAATGAGCTCCCCCCATCACCTAGTTATGGTAGTATACTTGTTTAATCATGTTTTCTCTTTGTGTACGCCTTGTGTATTGCATGATTGTGTTCATGTCTTCTCCATGTATTGCATGCTTCCTTATTGTATTCATTGTGTTTTGTGTGACTGTCAAGTGTTTTCTTATGTTTGCCTAAGCTTGGGGGCTAGAAATGGTTCCTTCAAACTTAGGATGTGTCTTCACTCTAGTTTTTGATGTGTTTGACATGCTTTGACCATACTTTAATGCATGTATTGATCATAAGGTTGTACACACATTAAAGTGGGGACTAAATGTTATGGAGTAAAAAGTTGACACATGTCTTTTTACCTCCTTGTTTAGTTCCTAGGTCCTCATGATTACATTATACACTCTAAATACTCATCTTGATGCAAAATCGTCCAAAGCCAATATAAATTGGGAACAAGGGGCCCATATTCTATCTTACCTCAGACCAAAAAGGAGCCTTGGGACTTGGGTGCCCATGCCCAAGTCCTCCCTGATCGATTGGGGCAACTGTAAATGAATATCAACATAAGACCTTTAAAAGGGTTTCTCCTTGTGGGTTCTTTTGGTTAATTTAACAAATATTAGCAAGAAAGCATATATAAGTGTGTCTTTTGAATTCATTATGAACCTAGATAGAGATAGCAAACTTGAAGAATTGGAGTAAAGAGTGTTCAAAGCATTCATTATGATTCTAGAGTAGATTTATATTGTCATTATGTGTGTTTTTACAGGTTTGAAGTTATCATCTATCTCTCCTTATGAGTTGAAGAGCATTCATCCTCCTAAGCATTTCATCACATAGGTGATATCATTTTTGTTCATAATCATTTGATTTCATCTCATTGATTTGTGTTTAGCCTCTATCCTACAAGGGCACACTCTCTTTATCAATGGTGTTGAGAAGATTTAAGGCTATCTCAAGATTTGACTAAGGCAAGTCCCTAAACACCATAACCCCCAAACCCCTTCTCTCCTTCTTGTGTGTAGGTTACAGGTGTGGGATTCAGGAAATGAAGGTACAAGAAGACTAAAGAAGAATCAAGGTTTCAGGATTCGATAGTATTTTGGGAATATTCCTCCATAGAGGACTTACCCATGTTTGAAATAGTCCTTCTGCCTTAACAAACTTTAGATCTGGCCTTGGGATAGCCTCTGTAGCATTTCTCCATTTTGTAATTTCTAAAGATTCCAATTTCCAAGACTTGGGTGCCCTCAAAATAGTCCTTCGACATTCCAACTTTTGGGACATGGGTTTTGGTATTCTCCTAATCACTCTTGTGCAATTGGTTTATTGATATCTATTGTACATCTTATGTTATAATAAGACCTTTGTAGGAGTAGGATTTTGTGCATCATTGACCTAGGGTTTGATAAAAAAGGCTTGATTAAATTAGATCTTTCCATAGTACTCCTGAGTACAAAATATTTAGCTAAGTCCACCTCCATTTGATATTTATTTGGCTCATTTTTGTCCTTGAATTTTATTGTGGAAGAGGGTTTGATCTAGTGTGCATGCTAGTATTCTTCATTCTCTTTTTCATACATAATAATCAGAAATCTCTAATTCATTTTTTCTTCTAAGTCTTGACGGAAGTGTTTTTGTTCAAAGTAATCATGTAGTTCCACATGAAGTAGAAATTGCCAATGACTTAACACTTGTAGCTAGTTCCAAGTGAATTGGAAAAGCCTGACCATCACGCAGTTCCTAATCTCTTGGAAAACTCCAACAAAGTTTCTTGCAAAAGCAATTATAGAAATGGAGGGTTCCTTGAACATTAGAAAAGTTTGATGAGTTCCTTTTACATCATCAATCCCTGATGAATTTCTTATTGGTGTTAAGTCTTTCAAAGTGACTCTTTTAAGGTGATCGGGTTGTTCTTAACGAGGTGGAAATTCCTGACCGATTGGAACACTAGACTTTTAGGGTAGATTAGTTAGTTCCAAAATAACTAGAAAGTGCAAGTAATATTCCTATTAGGTTTTAAATCTATGATATGATATTGATGCCTTTTCCCAGTCATATGACATGTGTCAAAACTTTGTTTAATATATGTGACGTTATGGTTTCTTAATTATATTATTTAGAAGTGGTTAAACTGTTGATGTTTGTGTTTGTCATTGATGTCAAAAACTGGAGGTTGTTATGTTGTTTGATTTGATGTTTGTCATTGATGTCAATATGGTGTTCATGATATGGTGTTCATGCTTCAGGAGTTGCTTAGGAGTTGCTTCAGACCAATGTCATTATTGATACTCTTCTCTCTGTTAGTTGTTGATGTCAAAGGAGGTGTGTCTTTAATGTTAAAGATGATTATGATTCTTCATGACAGTTTGTATCATGCTAATGTCAAAGATGATTATGATTCTTCATGACAGTTTGTATCATGCAGGAGATCTCAGTTAGGTAGAGTTATGGACATGTCATCATCAGTGAAAGAATGTTCTGTGAATATTGATCTATTTCACATCAGCAAGCAAGCCATGTCAATGATCAAACTTGCTTGTACAAGGTGTACATGATAGACATGACAATTTGTATGTTTGTTCTTCATCTCAGTTGAATTTGGAAAGACCTCAACTCTTGTAGTTGGACACCAGTGCAATTTGGAATGACCAAAGGTCATTCATGTTAGTGTTGAAGGGATTTGGAGTGACCAAAGATCTTGTATGTGTTGTTGTTGTTGCAGTGGTGGCTTGGTGCTCCCAAAGACAATAGTTCTTGTTCTTTTCAGTTTACAATGCATTTCATAGTGATGATGGTTTCATATTGATGCAAAAGTGTCAAAGGTGGTTCATAGTTCATGTTGTTGATGTAAAAGTGATTCAAGAATGATTTGTCATAGTTGTCAAAGATGACAGAGGTGCAGATACTTGTTCATTCCCTTCATGGTGATGATGCAAAATGATGTTGCTTATTGGTGTTGTTGGCAAGAGACACCACTTCGCATTGACAAGTGTTGTCATTGATGGAAACTAAGATCATCCCAATCATCCGCATAACATAATTTGTTGATACCGGAAGTCAGAATCAGAATTTGTCTAAGTCTGAGCAGTTAGGAATAGAGCAGTAACAGGGTCCAGTATCTTGGTCTGGATCTCTCCGATGGAAAGACATGGTTTGCTGCAGATCTAAGGTAGTTGAAAGCATTGTCAAGACACTCTAAATCTAGAGTTTTGTCCTCCGGTGATGAAGGACTCAAAATATATTAGCTTCTAAGTATCAAGTTTCAGTTTGACATAACAGACAATAGAAGAACAGGCCGACCTTATGAATGATCTTCATTCCGGATTTATAAAAGTTGTTTATTGGGAAATTGGTGGTTATTAGTGATGGTAGCCAACATGATTGATGATTTGTGAGTGAAAGTTTTGGTCCACATTTCATATTATATATGGATCTAGCTAATAGAGCAGAGTACTCAACAAAGTTCTAAATGTTCTTGAAGCTGACTGACAAAATGATTGAAGATCGTGTTGCAGATATAAATAGCCGATGGAATTGGATGATTTAAGAGGTGTGGTGTGTGTGAATAAGGTGTATGTGAGAAGAGTAGAAATCCAAGGTGTGAATGAAGGTAGAGTAGTAAGAAGAGCAGAGCAAAGATGAAATGTGTAAGACTAGTTTTTGTACTTAACTAGAACTGAAACTCTTGCATGGGTAGATGCTATTCATCAGTTCAAAATCTCTATTATTTTCTTGTAATATTTCTATAGGCAGTGAGCCTCCATTTGAGCAATGAGCTCTGGGCAGTGAGCCTGAATGTATGTGCATTCCCATTTGTAAAATATTTTTAACAAGGTATTAATTTTTGTGAGTTAACCCCCACCGTGGTTTTTCCCTTAACCGGGTTTCCACGTCAAAAATCTTGGTGTCAAATGTGTTGATTATTTTTCTACTTCTGTGTTAATATCATATGCTTTAATGTTTGCATTATTAATCAAATTGACAATAGTGAAAGAAGTTTAAAAGAAAGGAAAAGATTATTTTTGGAGACAACTGATTCACCCCCTCTCTTAGTTGTCTGGGTTAATTCCAACAATTGGTATTAGACCAAGGTTCCTTTGGGAAGCCTAACAGCTTGAGGAAAAGATCTTGGAAGAAGTTTTGAGTGGGTTCACTCAAAGATCAACTTTAGCTGGCCCTGGAAGAGCTTGTTCAGTCTAAAGTAGAAATTAGTAATCTAAGAGGTGAACTTAAAGATGTTGATGATACCATTGAAATGTTAAAAGATAAATTAAAGAAATATCTACAAAGGAAAAAGGAGCTACTTCTGCAGCTATCCAGTTTACTTGAAGAAAATGGCATGAATGAAGCTTTGGAAGAAAAGAAAAAGGAATGTGACAAGCTATCAAAAGAAGTCGTTGTTCTGAAAATTGAAATGGAATCTAGGGTGATAAGGCAAACCAAAGAAAGTGAAGATAGGAAGAAAATTGAAGAAGATCTGAAACAAAACTAAAAGAAAGAACTGAAGAATGTTGCAAATTGGATGGAATAGCTGGTCATCTAGAGTCTAATCTACAATAATGTAGGGACAATGAGAGAGAACTTGAAAGGCAAATTTTCATTCTCAGACATAACCTAGATGTTGCAAATGAATATAAGGAGAAGTTCAAGATAAGCACAGCAAAACTTGAAGCACTGCTTGAAGGACACAAAAAGGTTGATGACAAGCATGGTCTTGGATATGAGAAAGGTGAAAGTTCTAGATCCGGAAAGAAAAATTTTCAACCTAGGAATGGACGAAACAGAACTAGAAAACCTCCGGTAAGGCAGCCTAATGCTCAAAGATATCTATCATTCAATGGAAATTGTTTCAATTGCAACAAATTTGGTCATAGAGCTACTCAGTGCAGAAGTAGAGTAAATCAAAATGGTCCATCCTTCTCTGGTCAATGCTTCAAGTGTAAGAGGTATGGTCATAGATCAAATGAATGTAGAAGTATGATAATGAATAATGCTAACAAAAGAAGAATTAGCACTTCTTTCAATGGTTACTGCTTTTCTTGCAATGGGTTTGGACACATGGCTAATCAATGCAGATCAAGAGAAAATCAAGTTTATAAGAAAAGAAATGTTGTGTGCTTTAACTACAATAAATCTAGTCATATTACAAGATTCTACAGAAGTAGGAATAAAGGAAGAAGTGGTCTGGTAAACAAAAAACTGGATGAATAGAGACAAGACAAAGGCAAAGAAAAAATTGATGCAAATGAGACTCAGAATGAATCAAACAAGATATGGGTCAAGAAAACAATTATGAATGACAGTAATGGATCCGCACCGAAATCCACTGCTAAAAATTCCTCTGAGAATTGATTTAGAAGCCTTGGCTCAGGGGGAACAGCAGTGTAAATCAAATTCCCCCAGCCAGTAAGAATGTGCCCAAATCTGGTATAGTGATAGAAGAGATCTTGGATTGTTTCAGATCATATGGAAGAATTTCTAGAAGAAAAAAAAGGTGGATATAGCAAATTGCGGAGTAATTTATGAGAAACTGTTCAACAAATAGAGTAACCAGATGTATTAGGGTAGAGAATTTATTATAAAGACAAATTAGGTACTGCGGAGCATAAAAAGGTCATTCATTCCTCATTTAGATCACTTTGCATCAAAAGAAAGTAAGAAGAGGAAAAGTGAACAAGTTCAAAGCTGAGAATTCTCAAGAATTGAAGTTTGAAGAGGATCTCCAAGCAAAACCCTAATCTGTGGAACAAGGTATTTCTATTTTCTATGAAACCTCTTGAATTCTAAATCTCTACAAATGGCTACACCTTTAGTTGTCGATATAACTGAAAGGCTCTGTCCTAAATTTAAGAAGCATCCTTACAAATCTGTTGAAGTCGAGCCGCTAGGTGCTTTTTCAAGTGTTCCATATGGGGTTTTACATGTTGAATACATTAGGGCATACATTCATTGCAATATAGAAGAATTTGGGAATCTAAAACTGCTGGAGTTGTTTAAGAGCCATCTAAAAGATGACAATTACCCACTAAAACTTGAATTTGAAGCCCTTGAAAGAAAACATTTTCTACAAATGATTGAATTTCCATCTTTTGATGAAAGCGAATGGGTTCGATATGTGTTGAGCCAGATACATGATGAATTTATTTGGCTACTAAAACCATTTAAGATCACTAAAGATGTTATCAGAATTGTGACTGGGCTGAATGCAACCAGTGGATTACCTACTTTGAAAGCTGTGAAGAATCAAACTGTTATTGATGAAACTGGAACAAAGTATGACAAAAGAGCAATGACAATAAATGACATCATAGAACCGGATGTCAAATTTGCTTCTATGATCATTGGCTATAAGATCTATCACTCCAGTAGGGAGAATTTAGTTTCTAGGATTGCAATATATGCAGCTTATAAGATGTTAAAGGAGAATACTGACTATGATCTATGTGAATTACTATAGAATCAGCTGATAGAGAATCTGAACAAAATCAAAAGGGACAAGAAGAATTCTTTTAAATATGGTTCTTTGGTCATATGTCTATTTTTCTATTTTATGAATGAAGTGCCTGGAGTACAAAGTGTGCACTGGACAAATGACAGGCCTGTGGCAATCTAGATAAGAGATCATTTACATAGCCTTAGAGATTCAGATACACAAAAGACTGCAATTTGGGGGTATTTCAAAAACTTTTAGAGTTTGATGCATGTAAGGGCAAGAATCCCTAATTCAGTTGTAGAAAAGTATGAGAATGACATATGTTTTATGATCGACACAGATCAATGTCTAATGGAAGTTGTAGAACCAAGAATAGTAAGGATAATTCCAATGGGTTATGAGGTGGATGAGAAAGTTCTGGACATGTATGCTCAGTATCTTTTGAGAAAACCTAAAGACACCTCTATGGAAAGGTTTAGAACTTACAAGGAACTAAGTATGAAGTTGCATATGGAATTTAGTTAGCCGGAAACAAAAAGAAAAGTGCTGAAGCAAGTAGAGATGTATGTAGAAAGCATTGGGATTACAAAAGCAGTAGTGAGAAAGAATAGAGAAAGGATTGAGGAAATGAACAGAAGATCTGATCAAGCTTCAAAAGAAAGGATAGAAAGTGGGCCAACAACCACTCTGGAAGTCCCACCTAGCTCTTTAAGGAAAACAAGAAGCTCTGCAACTGTCTCAGAACAATTCAAGTCTATTCCCACCAAGACATCAGAAGCTACACCATTCGGTGAAGGAGGAAAGAGGAAGAAAACCAAGGCCACAAGAGCCTACAAAAACACAAAAGATGATAAGGAAACAAAAATAGGTGAAGAAGTTAAAGAGATTAGATCAAAGAAAGCCAAGACTTCAAAGGCCTCTGAGAACCAACCCTCCAGAAGCAGAAAGGTGAGCAAAAAGTAAGAAATTGGTAAAGTCGCTATGACTATTGATGAAATTGTAAAAACAATCACTATTCATGGAAATTTAAAGCCTATTAGAGTTTACTATGACAATTTTGATCAAGCAAGTAAGAAAATTTTGGAAGATGCCACCATCATGTATTTGAATAAATTCAATAGAGCCTTATTGGAAATTTTACAAGAACTTCCTAAAAGTTTAAGGATAGTACTAGAAATGAGGAAAGAAGCAGCTAAGGCTAATGATCTAGAACTCAGAGAGTATGTCCTCTCCACATTATGTCCTATAATGACTAGAAGAGAAGCAGATAAAATTCTCAAAGAAGTTAAAGAAAAATTCAGAAACAAGGTCTGGATGAACAAGCTAATCCTTGGTGAAATAGAGGAAATTGCAAAAGAAACAAAGGAAATTCTGAGAAAGGATTTAGACAGATAAATAATATATTATTTCAGAGAAATAAGTTGAAGAAGACAATCCTCCAGTTCTGAAACAAGAAGCTCCAGAAGAAGAAACTGACAAGAGAATTAATGACCAAAGTATTACTCTAGATCCTCCAGAGTTAACCTATGAGGAGTCTAATGTTGGATTTGATTCAACAAATCTAAATGTTGGAGAAGTTCAGGAAGAGGAACAAGTCAATTAGGAGAACATAGAAATGATAGACAAAATAGTTGATGCAGAAGTAACTCCTCCACCTAATCATTCTGGAAAAGAAGAGGATATTGCTACTACACAGAGCCCTCCGGATCAAGTAGCATGTGATGAACAAATAGGAAAGAGTTCCTCTGCAGAGAACATAGAGAAAAGTAGAGAAGAAAAAGAGGAAGAAAAAGGAAAGAAAGACAAAGCAGAAGAAGATGGTGCAAATGTTGAAACACCTAAAGCAAATACTGAGAAATCTGATGGTTCAAAAATTGTTGCAAGAGACACTGCAGATGCAGTGAAAAGTCTTCTTGAAAAAGAGATGATTGAGATTGATGAGCCCGAACTGCTCCAAGGTTTAGCCAATCTAGATGCTCCCTCTCCAATTCAATTGATGAAAATAGCATCATTCACCCAAATAAAGGCTAGGGAAAAGATGTTAAAGTTCCACATGGAGGACAATGAGCTACTGGGGCTTACAACTGAGATTTTGGAAAAGTTAATGCCTTCCTACTAGAAGAGTCCATCTGATTCCCCCTCCAGACATCCAAAAAATCTTGTAAGTTCTGTAAATACTCATTTTGAGTCCTTTGAGAAGTCTGCTGAAACAAAAGTCAGAAATGAGGTTTTGGATAAGAAATTTAGTGAAATTAAAAGTCTGATAGGGTATGATAGGACTATACTTACTATCAGTATAAAGAGTATTCAAAATGTTCTAAGTGATGGAAGTGATGTATATAAATTTTGTCTATCCTGGCCCAAAGTAAGTGAGGACATTGAGAAGAAGATAAAGGAACAAGAACAGAACTTGTCAAATCTATCCAATAATTTTGATCCTCTAACTATGTCACCCATAAGTCAGGAATGTCGAGTAATTAGCTTGATTGAGGAGATAAAGAAACTTGTCAAAGAGAAAGGCAACATTATGAAGAGAATGTGTGAGCTCCAGGAATTGATTGCCCCTAAGTTAGAGACAATGTATAATGCCCTATCTAAAGCTCAGACTGCAATTCATACTAGGGATCCATCAGTTCTATCAAAGGCAGAGGCATATTCACTTTTGCTGAGTGGGCACATCTCAATTTTGGATGGAATGAAGAGTACTTGGGCCTCTGAACTTGTGCAAATGAAAACCAGCTTTGCAGACATTCTCAAGTTTATGTAAATAGAACTTAATGATTAGTTGTACATATGTGGCAGTATATATAGAATTTTTGGAGTATTTTGGATTGAGACCCCACCCTTTACCATTGATGTCAAAGGGGGAGTGAAGAGCAATGAAAAATGAAGAATCTAGCAAAGGGGGAGCTTTGGAACTAATAGAGAAGCACAAGTGTATAGAGTAAGGGGGAGCTACATTAGACACTTAGTTATTTTTCACTAAGTTTTGCCATCAATTCCAAAGGGAGAGATTGTTGGTAAGAGACACTGCTTTGCATTAACGAGTGTTGTCATTGATGGCAACTAAGATCATCCCAATCATCTACATAACACAATTTGTTCATACCAAAAGTCAGAATCAGAATTTGTCTAAGTCTGGGTAGTTAGGAATAGAGCAATAACAGGGTCCAGTATCTTGGTCCGGATCTCTCCGGTGGAAAGGCATGGTTTGTTGTAGATCTAAGGTAGTTGAAAGCATTGTCAAGACACTCTAAATCTAGAATTTTGTCCTTTGATGATGAAGGACTCAAAAGATATTAGCTTTTGAGTATCAGGTTTTAGTTTGACAGAATAGATAATAGAAGAACAGGCTGACCTTGTGAATGATCTTCATTCTGGATGTATTGAAGTTGGTTATTGGGCAATTGGTGATGATCAGTGATGGTAGCCGACATGATTGATGATTTGTGAGTGAAAGTTTTGGTCCGCATCTCATATTATGAGTGGATCTAGCTGACAGAGTAGAGTACTAAACAAAGTTCTAAATGTTCTTGAAGCCGGCTGACAAAATGATTGTAGATCATGTTGCAGATATATATAGGTGATGGAATTGGATGATTTAAGAGGTGTGGTGTGTGCGAATAAGGTGTATGTGAGAAGAGCATAAATCCAAGGTGTGAATGAAGGTAGAGTAGTAAGAAGAGCAGAGCAAAGATGAAATGTGTAAGATCAGTTTTTGCACTTAACCAAAATTGAAACTCTTGCATGGGTAGATGCTATTCATCAATTCAAAATCTCTGTTATTTTCTTGTAATATTTCTATAGGCAGTGAACCTCCATTTGAGCAGTGAGCTCGAATGCATGTGCATTCCCATTTGTAAAAATACTTATAACAAGGTATTAATTTTTGTGGGTTAACCCCCACCATGGTTTTTCCCTTAACCGGGTTTCCACATCAAAAATCTTGGTGTCAAATGTGTTGATTATGCTTCTACTTCTATGTTACTATCATATGCTTTAATGTTTGCATTATTAATCAAATTGGCAATAGTGAAATAAGTTTAAAAGAAAGGAAAAGATTATTTTTGGAGACAACTGATTCACCCCCCTCTCAGTTGTCTAGGTTAATTCCAATAGGTGTTGCTCATATAAAGGAGTGAACAAGATAAAAGGGGTTTTTCATTATATTTTCTTTAGTTCTCTGTAATAAAGGTGGTATAGACAGTGAGCAATAAAATTAGGGTTTGAGAAATGTCTAAAAGATCTAACCTAGTACTATCCTCTAAACCTTGGTAATCTCCTAAAGTTTAAAAAGCAAGTTATAAAGCTCCTTTAATGATGGTTGCGCCTTTTATTATGTTTAGAGGGTGACTTATTATCGAAGGTTAAGAACCACTTAAGTTACAACTAGCCCCCTTACTTAGGGCAACCGACTCAATCCGGTAAGGATTGTTTGGTTGAGCACCAACATAAGATCCACGGTGCATGTTGAATTCCATCAATGCACATAATGAAGGATTGATGGTGTTAGTTTAAAATAATTTAAACCTTAATGAATATTTTCTGAGGAGAAGTTTTTGACAGCCATTTGGCCATATCATCTATGGAAAGGAACACACAATTATGTTAATTATTTTCTCTTTCATCACAAAACCCTAATACTTGAAGGTGTTCAAGTATTTTTCTGTGAGAAATGGTTTTTGATAAAAGAAATAGTGTTTTTTTATGAAAACACAAAATATGTAGAGTGTTGTGTTTTTGATTAAAAGAAACAACAATAGAACTCTAGAAGGCTTCTATGCTATCAGATGGCATGAGAGATAATAGTGATGTTACAAAGATATCAAATGATTTAATTTGCATGTAGAAGGCACTGTGTTTTGTGAATGAAAAATGTAGAGAGGGATTGAATGATATTTGTTGATGCAGAAACTTGCAGAGGGTAGAAAAGATGGAGATTTCAGTTATAGAATGAAGGTGGGGTCTGATGATCTTAGTGTAGAGACAACATGAAATAGATACAATAAAGACCTTCATATAAGAGAGTTCAAGTGAATGAGGTCCAATGCATGTGGCAGATTACTATGATGACAGAGAAAGAGATGATGTCAAGTGTACGCTACAGACTGAGACAAAGATTGCAAAGAGTTGTTTTTGACCTTGAAGGTAAATGAATATTCATACAAATATACTGTATGTCACTTTGTTATGAAAAGCATGATGAATACTTTGTTCATGAAGATGTAGATATAATGTAGGAGATTTTACATTGATCTATGATGCCAAACATATATATTGTGTTGAATGAATGTTAGCAAGATTGTGGGATAGGAAAATGATAGATCATGCAAAGAAGAATGTTCTTAAGTATAGATGATCATGTGTAGTCTATGATGCCTTTGTAATCAGGATAGTACATTGTTTCATTTCTTTGTAAAATAAATATGCCATTGAGATGTCAATCTAGGAGAGATAAGGTGTTTGAATAAAATAGTTATAGAACTCATTTATAACCTTTGTTGTTATTGTAAATAGAGTAGTACTCTATGTATTTAGAGTAGGTGCTCCTGGTTTGTGTAGAGTTGGTGTTCTTGATGTAGAGATTGGTGTTCCCATTAGGAGGTGATCAGTGAGATCCTTTCCAGTGAGGCATGATTGTAATCAGTGAGATTTTGGTCAATGAGACCTAATAAAGAATTTGGTGAGGTTAAATAGTGGTTTTTCCCTATTTAGGGTTTTCCAATTTAAATACTTGTGTCATAGTTTCATTTGTGTGATCTTATTGTCTTCCATGTTTATGTTGGCATTAATTTCTTTTACAAGGTTAATGAATGAACTAGTTTTATTAGATCACTAATTCACCCCCCGTCTCAGTGATCCATTGTATTCCAACAATTGGTATCAGAGTTATAGGTTCCTTGGAGAAGTCTAATAGACTTGGGTTGATCCTAGAGGTGGAATACTATGGCTAAGTGTAAAATAAATAAGGGAAGAAGAAATGCCAAACAAAAAATTGTTCAACAAGTACCAATCAAATCAAGTGATGTGTTGTTGCATGAAACGCCCATGCAAATTGACACAAGATATGATGTATTTGAAAGAGAGGACAGCCTAATGATTGAAGATGATGACAAAGAAAAGAGACATTCACATGAAGAAGAAGAAGTTAAATCTGATCAAGAAAGTGATGAAGACGTGGATCTTGAAGAATAACTCTTTTATGCCTACAATGTGGTTGAAAAACTAAAAAAGGAAAACTTAAGACTAAAGGTATAGCTCTAAGAAGAAAAATAATCAAAGGCTAGAGCACTTTTAGCCCTTGAAAGAGCAGAAAAACAAGTCATGGATTTAAGGTTACAAGTTGAAGAATCAAACAAATTGATCAGTAGCCTAAAAACAGAGATTGAAGAGGCCAAAAGGATAGTAGAAATGACAAAATTTGATTTTGAAGTCAAAAAAATTGAATGCCAAAAACTAGAGGCAGAAATAGTCACTCTGAGAAAAGATTTTGAACATCTCAAGATTTAGTCAAAGAAAAATCAGAAGTTTGAAGATAGCACCAGCAAGTTGTGTGAGATGTTGGGCAAGAAAAAATGTTACAAGGATACTACTGGCTTAGATTATGAACAAGGGCAGACTTCTAAAGTCAGAGAAACTCCTAGGAAGAAGATAGATCTAAACTATCATTCTGCTGCTCCTGAGACTAAAAACAAAAAGACAAAAGAAAGAACTCCCTCACAAGTCAACAAGAACAAGTACAAAAGAACCTTTATCAAGGACAACATCAAAACACCAGGTTTGAAAACTATTTTCATGGCTATTGCTATTCATGTTATGAGTTTGGTCATAGAGCAATTGAATGTTGGATGCATGCAAGGAAAGTTGGATGGTATAAGAATTCTTATGAGTTGTCAAATAGGAGAAGTAATGTCCTATTCTATAAATGCAATCATCTAGGTCACACTGCAAGGTCTTGTAATGCACAAGTAAGAAATGATGCTTTTGGGTTGTCAAGAAGATATGTTTCTTTTGTTCCTCTAGTTGGTAACAATATCATTTGCTTTAAATGCAATAACATTGGGCATAAAGCACAACATTGTAAAAGTAAGTTGATGAAATCACCTAGAAATAACAAGGACGTAGATATCCTAACCAAGCAAAAGAAAGAACCGATGAAAGTGTGGAGAAGAAAATTAGAACAAAACAAGGAAGATCCTAAACTTGTGCATATTGCACAAGACACATCACCAATTGCATAAGATGCAGTATGAGGTTAGGGGGAGATGATCATTGCCCTATTATTTAGCCCCATTGAAAAGATTAGGAATAATGAGACCTTAAAATATTTTGAACAGAGTTGATCAGAAGTTGGAGTGGTCAAAAGATTACACACAGAGGTAAGTTTTCATGAACATACAAAGGATTGTGGGTGTCTTTTTGTTTGCTCAAAATGCATCTCTATCAATAAATTTATAGAGGAAGTCAATTGGAATTTATAAGACCTGATATTATCTTGTTGAAAAGACTTTGTCATTAATGTCCTTTCATTGATTTCGTCCTTCAAGCTTTGAATAGTAGAAGATAAGGTCTTAAGATCTACCTACATGTTTTCATACATCTGAAAGAGGCTCCAAGTATATTTGTGTTATGTGTATTAAAGATAAGACCCTTATGTCTTAGTCCTAGTTCAAGGTGAAGTTCTCAAGACATCACAAGGTATGAGAAGTCATAGCAGAGCTTGCACTGTTAGTTGCAGATGTAATGATTACAGCCCAGGTACATCCTTTGGAAATGATGTAAAGATGCTCTCAAAACAATGTTTTATCTTTTGAATACTGCATGAGTATAGGTGAAGCTATGAGCCTAGGTTTCCAGCTAACAAGTAAAGCCTTTGACAACAAGTATAACAGTGAGTTTGTATAGTCTTCTCTATCATATTGTGATCATAGTGATAGAGTGTACTAAAGTGTTGTAAGTCCATGCAGTGATTGTAGGATGCATACAAAATAAATTTGTTGAAAAGACATAACAAATATGTAGTAGGTAGGTATAAGAATAGACTTCTTTAACCTTTCTTAGCATTCTTATAGCCTCTACACATATTGGAAACTTTGGAATAGGGTATGTCATTCATCAAAGTATAAAGGTAGTTTGTTGTCAAATGGTCTAGTTGCAAATGCCCTTGTAGACATGTATGCCAAATGAAGAATAGACAAGGCACATGGACTTTGTGACAAAATACCTCAAAGTAATGTAGTCTAATGGTATGCAATTTGTTCTGGTTATGTTTAACATGGGTCTTCTAAAAGGCCATAGAAACTTCTAAGGAAGTGAAATTGGTGGGTGTAAACTCAGGCTCCTTAACCTTTGCTAGCTTAATAGAATGGGTTTTGTATCAGTATCAGACTGATTAAAGTGCATCAGTAACATTATGTCTTTGGTTAGTCTCACCTTTTTTTCTTTAGTTGTCCAAAGGAGGGGTAAGTGATTAGGGGTTTATATTTAATGGCATTCTCAGATAGGGAGAGATTTCAGACTATAGTGTTCGCATCAAGCGTAAAAATATGCTTTGTGATTTGTCATGTGCTTTTAAATTCAATAATAGTGTTCGGCACTTTACATCTTTTCTTTGTGGATCAGTCATTCATTGATCTTTATACTTTATCTTATATAATGACAGATCAGACTCCTTGTGACAAATAAGTATTTTTTTTAATTGTCTTAGACATTGTATTGACAGATGTGTTTATACTGTACAATGAATAGATGTCAAGCAGTGGCACTTTGACCTTGTTCCAATAATGTCATACTTTTATTAGGGTATATTTGCAACAATCAATTGTTTGATGATAAGAGCCTACAAAATAATTTTTTTTATATTCTCAAAGTTTTTCTCAATGCTAGTGCTATATCATAGGGCAAGTTAAATGCTCAAGGAATCAACTTTAGCTAGTGATGTTTGGTCAATATTAGAGCAATCTCAGTGTAATTGTGATCTTGATCACATTATTGATCAGTACATAATCCTTTGAAGATAGTAGGAGATTGTATAAGTACAGTGAAAGGATGTTGTAGGCAGGATGCATACATGACAGTGTGTTGGTTAGTGGTGCTATCTTTGTTATAGTTATATAATCCTTGGTTATGACATAGTTTGTGGACAGAGAATGTCAAGTAATGAGAGTATGTAGTCAAACATGGGAAGTGATGGCAAGTTGGTGCAAAATATATGAACTTATTGCATACAAGACCGGGGGAGCTTCTTTGATTAGAAGATTATCTCATGCAAAAGGTATACTCCTTTGTCCTTGATGTCAAAGGGGGGGGGGGGGGAGAGAGAGAGAGAGAGAGAGAGAGAGAGAGAGAGAGAGAGAGAGAGAGAGAGAGAGAGAGAGAGAGAGAGAGAGAGAGAGAGAGAGAGAGAGAGAGAGAGAGAGAGAGAATGGAGATCAGATTTTTTCCATCACTGACAAAGGGGGAGTTTGTTGATGTTTGTGTTTGTCATTAATGTCAAAAGTTGGAGGTTTTTGTGTTGTTTGAGTTGATGTTTGTCATTGATGTCAATATGGTGTTTATGGTATGGTGTTCATGCTTCAGGAGTTGCTTCAGACCAATGCCATTGTTGATACTCTTCTCTCTATTAGTTGTTGATGTCAAAGGAAGTGTGTCTTTAATGTCAAAGATGATTATGATTCTTTATGACAATTTGTATCATGCTAATGTCAAAGATGATTATGATTCTTCATGACAGTTTGTATCATGTGGGAGATCTTAGTTAGGTAGAGTTATGGACATGTCATCATCAGTGAGTTTGTATCATGTAGGAGATCTTAGTTAGGTAGAGTTATGGACATGTCATCATCAGTGAAAGAATGTCCTGTAAAGATTGATCTATTTCACATCAACATGCAAGTCATGTCAATGATCAAGCTTGCTTATACAAGGTGTATATGATAGACATGACAGTTTGTATGTTTGTTCTTCATCTCAGTTGGATTTATGTTTTTTCTTCATCTCAGTTAGATTTGGAAAGACCTCAGCTCTTGCAGTTGGACATCAGTGCAATTTGGAATGACCAAAGGTCATTCATGTTAGTGTTGAAGGGATTTGGAGTGACCAAAGGTTCTTGTATTTGTTGATGTTGTTGTAGTGGTGGCTTGGTGGTCTCAAAGACAAAGGTTCTTGTTCTTTTTAGTTTACAATGCATTTCACAGTGATGATGGTTTCATATTGATGCAAAAGTGTCAAAGGTGGTTCATAATTCACATTGTTTCATGTTGTTGATGTAAAAGTGATTCAAGGTTGATTTGTCATAGTTGTCAAAGATGACAAAGGTGTAGATACATGTTCATTCCCCTCATGGTGATAAAGCAAAATGATGATGCTCATTGGTGTTGCTCATATCAAGGAGTGAACAAGATAAAAGGGGTTTTTCATTATATTTTCTTTAGTTCTCTGCAATAAAGGTCGTATAGACAGTGAGCAATAAAAATTAGGGTTTGAGAAATGTCTAAAAGTCCTAACCTAGTTTTATCCTCTAAACCCTAGTAATCTCTTAAAGTTTAAAAAGAAATTTATAAAGCTCCTTTAATTACAGTTTCACCTTTTGTTATGTTTAGAGGGTGACTTACTATCAAACGTTAAGAGCCACTTAAGTTAGAAATTAAGTGTGTCATCTATGTTAGATGACCGGCCCCCTTACCTAGGGCAACTGACTCAATCTAGTAAGGATTGTTTGGTCGAGCACCAACATAAGATCCATGATACATGTTGAATTTCATTAGGACACGAAATGAAGGATCGATGGTGTCAGTTCAAAATAATTCAAACCCTAATCAATATTTTCCAAGGAGAAGTTTTTGATGGCCATTTGGCCGTATCATCTATGGAAAGGAAGACATAGTTATGTTAACTATTTTTTATTTTGTCACAAAACCTAATAGTTGAATGTGTTCAAGTATTTTTCTATGATAAATGGTTTTTGATAAAAGAAATAGTGTTTTCTCATGAAAACACAGAATATGTAGATTGTTGTGTTTTTTATTAAAAGAAACAATAGAACTCTAGAAGGATTCTATGCTATCAGATGGCATGATAGAGAACAGTGATGTTATAGAGCTATCAAATGATTTAATTTGGATGTAGAAGGCATTGTGTTTTGTGAATGAAAAATGCAGAGAGGAATTGAATGATGTTTGCTAGTGCAAAAACTTGCAGAGGGTAGAAAAGATGGAGATTTCAGTGACAGAATGAAGGTAGGGTCTGATGATCTTAGTGCAAGGACAACATTAAATAGATACAAGAAAGATCTTCATATAAGAGAGTTCAAGTGAATGAGGTCCAATGCATGTGGTAGAGTATTATGATGACAAAGAAAGAGATGATGTCAAGTGTACGTTACAGACTGAGACAAATATTGCAGAGAGTTGTTTTTGATCTTGAAGGTAAATGAATATTCATACAAATATACTATATGTCACTTTGTTATGAAAAGCATGATGAATAGTTTGTTCATAAAGATGTAGATATAATTCAGGAGATTTTACATTGATCTATGATGTCAAACATATATACTGTGTTGAATGAATGTTAGCAAGATTGTGAGACAGGAAAATGATAGATCATGCAAAGAAGAATGTTCTTGAGTATAGATGATCATGTGTAGTCTATGATGCCTTTGTTATCAGGATAGTATATTGTTTTATTTCTTTGTAAAGAAAGATGCCAGTGAGATGTAAATCTAGAGGAGAGATAAGGTGTTTGAATGAAAGAGTTATAGAACTCATCTATAACCTTTGTTGTTATTGTAAACAGAGTAGTACTCTGTATATCTTCTTGTTTTGTATTTGGAGTAGGTGCTCCTAGTTTGTGTAGAGTTGGTGTTCTTGATGTAGGGATTGGTGTTCCTATCACGAGATGATCAATGATATCCTTTCTAGTGAGGCATGATTGTAATCAGTGAGATTTTGGTCAGTGAGACCTAATAAAGAATTTGGTGAGGTTGGATAGTGGTTTTCCTTGTTTAGGGTTTTCCACTTTAAATACTTGTGTCATGGTTTCATTTGTGTGATCTTATTGTCTTCCATGTTTATGTTGGCATTAATTTCTTTTACAAGGTTGATGAATGAACTAGTTTTATTAGATCACTAATTCATGCCCCCCTCCTCTCAGTGATCCATTGTATTCCAACATAAACTTACTCAATGGGTGAAGTATAAATGCAGTTAACATGCTTAGCAGAGGGGTTGGAATGGAGGGGTCTGAGAAGAGGGTATTTTGGAGTTTGATTTCTGATCCAAAGAGAAGAGAATGTTGTAATACAATATAATTCACTTGATTGAGGTTGTGAAGATTATGCATTTCTGAAGCAAGTATAATTAGTTGAAATTATAATTTGAATAAAACATTGATTGTTTTCATTGTTTGTAAACTTGGAGTAATATTATATCATACATGTGAATAAAACACATCGAATCTTGTTGTGATTGCGAGTTTTGTCATTTGGATACAAGATTGGACTATCTGATAAGATTCCCTAATCTTGACTGCATCGGAAGCTCCTATGTATAAAAAATATCGGTATAGGTATGAATGGTAACACTAAGGTTCTATACATATACATGGATTCCCTTATCTAGAAAATGTATGAAACATGGATACACTAGATTAGGAAAATAATGTAGAATTTGATAGAGAAAAAGAACTCTTTGATAAATATGTCACTACCTAGAACCCTTGTTCTTTGTCTAAAATAAACAACATGATACACTAATCTCTAACGGATCTAAAATGCTCTCTACCAATCCCTAAAATGAATATAAAGATTTAATTAATCATTTTCAAAGACACACTAAATGCAATAAGAGGACATGTCAACATATAAAAAAATCAACAACCTGCATGGAAAGAATGAATAAACTTGACCTCATCATGTGATGAATTATGGAACAAATCTTATGAACCATCAAGAAATGATGATAGGTTAAACATCCACAACCCTAATATGCTCTTGATATGGAGAGTTAATAAATACTACCAACCTATCATCTTCTGACTACCTATTCTTAGATACATTACCATGTATGCATCTAAAGCTTAGATAAAATCAAAGGGTTGCATTAATATGTTAATAAGGATATATACAAATCAAATATTAGAAAACCAAGCTTTGATAACATATCAAAAATTTATGACAAAGATTGTGACAAAATGAGATATAGGAGCACAAGAAACATGTCATATGCTACAAAAATTACCTCTTCTAATTTTCAAAGAAAATTTAATATCATTATGTAGGTAGAAAAGTCCTTCATCACCTCAAAGGAAAAATAGATTGTAGCAAGATATAATCTAATGATTTACAATACTATATATGTAATTCCCACCTCACCTAGAAATGGTAACACTAATTGAGTTAGCAAGATCCTTCTCATATGCTACTTTTCACAAAGGGTATAAATGGAAAGAGAGTAAAGAAAAATGGATAGTGTAAGTATTTCTAGAGTTCTACAACATTCACAAAGAAGAGTTGAAATATTTTGGAACTTTTTCTTGCAGCAAGCTACTTCTATATGAACATATTTTGTCAAATAGACACACAAATAGGCCTCAACAAAGAATAAATAATCAATCATTGGAAGCACATGAATCCATAAAAAATGCAATATATAGCATATTCACTACACAAAACAAAATTGAGGCTAACCTTCAAGAGAAATAGTATTCCGATAAATAGATGGATACACTAGATACTATAGAGATGAATGGATGGGATTTATTATCTCAAATGGGATTTTGTAATAACATCAATTTAAATGAACTTCAAATGTTAGATCGATGTGATTTTGACAACAATATCAAATGGGAAAAACATAGTGTTCGTACACATTTACAAGATATTTTAATATAATGTGTAAATACAAACAAGATATCCCAACAAGACAATATTTCCCCCTTAAATTTGTACAACCATTAGTATGCATTTTCATCAAAAAAATAACTAGTAGTTACAATCATTATAAATTACTTTATAGATAATTTCATGGAAAAACCATTACATATGATCATACAAGAAATTGTAGGCACTATAAAATCCTATCTAATCAGTTACATAAGGAAAACACTTTAGAATTTTGTATCAAAAAGAGTAAACACACTCCTTATCCTTGGTCTAATAGGAATTATAACATCTAACATACATGCCTCAACTATACACACAACCCTCAAGATTCTAATTAAATAAATGCAACCATTACAAGGAAAAACATTGACAATGTTTCAAGGATACATGAAGACATACAATACATTCTCATCAATGAGATGAGCTTCATTGGCCCAAAACTACTCCTAAAAATAGATAAGAGTAGACATGAGGCAATCCCCCAACAACATCATCTCTACTTTTATGGCATTGCTATAATTATTATAGGTGACCTCGGCCAACAACCTCCTATTATGAACAAACCTATCTACACATCACATTCAAATACAAAACTTCTATTACACGAATTTAACATAATTGTTACATTACTATAAGTAATAGAAATTTGGAATATAATATTATAATAAAAGAACAATACTAAAATCTTAGTTTTAAACACCACTATAAACCTTCTAGATTGAGCATATTGAAGAAATGTGCTCAATATTATGATAGTATGTGGATGCTCAACTCAACAGCATAACATTAATAATTTTGAGTGTTAGAAATGATAGAGCCATTTTGTATTAAAATCCATGATAATCTAAATGATGAATGAAAGTCCAAGAATTTATATACTTTTGATGGGTTGATTGATAAGGATAAGATTTGAAGATAGATAAAGATAAGATTTTTTATTTGCTTCCATTTAACTAGTTGCACATGAGTTAGAAAATAGAAAGAATTTTCAAGGGATAAGATAGGATTGTGAAAGGATAATTAATGGAATTATCTAATTAATTAAATTGATTAGATGGACATGAGTTTGAAATGAAAAGAAATTGAAGGGAATATATGAATTGATAATTATCTAATTAAATAAATATTTAAATTGTTTAATTAGTGTTTGAATAAAGATGAATAATGGATTGATTAATTAATTAATTAATCATAAATTATTTAATTAAGGCCAGGAAAATGATTAGGTGATGGAAAGACATGGGAATGTGGGTGGAATTAGGTGGCGGTAGGACATGGTTAAATTTAGGTGTCTACATTTTGCTCCTTTTTGAGACAATGTTCAAGGTAACATTGTTTAAAAGAAAAGAAAAGTAGCTAAGAAAAAAAATAGAAGAAATGAAGAAAGTGATGATATACCCAGTTGGGTATAAGAAGTAATGGGACCTCTTTGAGAAAACATTGAAGTAATGTCATTTCAAAGAAGAATAAAATATAACACTTGATTGGATTAGAAGAATATTTTGATTTGGAAGTAAATGGTTGTATTAGGGATGATGCCCCAGCCACTCAAAGTACGAGTGATTAGGAGGAATAATGGTAGGGATGATGATGCCCCCTTGAGAAGGAAGGTAGGTTTGAAGAACATGGGTGTACTCTCAAAATCGATGAAGAGGTTGGTATGACAACTTAGCACGACTAATGGAAAAGAAAAATGAAGATAGAAGATTGGATGGAGAAAATGGATTAAAAGTTAAGTGATAGAAGTGATTAAAGGGGGAATGGCAAAGAGGGATATGAAAATCAAAGATGAATAATGAATGTTGAAAATGTGCAACTAGAGAATGATAGACAAACAGAGGGATGATGAAAGGATTATTTGGATTTGATAAGAGGATAGAAGGATAGAACTAATTAAGTGATAAAAGATAAATGATAATGGATAATGTGCAATTATAGTGGATGGGATGGATGGGGAGTGATAAGGTAGGTGAGGCTTGCCCCCAAGTGTAGGGTTCTTTTTTATAGCTGATTATGGATGACACCTACGAATGGGTTTTCATCATGGTACTTATCCAAGGTGCCATGAAATGGTTTTCACCATTAGATGAATGATTTACTCTTTACTATTTTGATTTGATTTGATTTTTTAATTTTTTGTGTTCCTGGTAGCAGCTCAAAGAGTTTTTTCTCTAAGAGACTTATATTTTTTATATTTTTAATTTTTTGATTTTTTTGATTTGAAGTGTTTTTTGGATTTTCTAGATTTGGGATGTTGGGATGAGAGTGGATGGATGAATGGATGGGGAATTATTTGACTCAAGTATTTATTTCCACAATGAGATGATAAGATCCCATTCTAAATAAATATTGTAAATGGACCATGTTGATTGTTGTTGTGATCATAGATGTTGGTAGAGACCTTAGTTATGGCTAAGTGGATGTTTTTGAAATGTAAACAAGGTGCCACGATAGCTTTGATGGTAGAGGATGTTGCTGAGGAAGATGGAGTTGAAGGTAGTTTGGATGGAGGATGGATGGATTATGCAAAGGCATGAATAAAAGGGGTGTGATGTTGAAGATAGGTTAGATAAGATATTTGAGGGTGATAGGATGGGGGGATGGATACATAAGGGAATGTTATGTGGTCAAGGGGAACCAGGACCAACATTTGTACATAACACATTGGAGTTGGAAGCTAGTGATGGGGAGTAATGGGGATTTGGGATTCATGAGGATGGTGTATTTTTTATCATGGGGTCAGGATGGGGGATTTTGGGATTTCCATTTTAGAGATTTGGGGACCCAAATGGACTTAGGATTTGTGGGATTTTATGATTAGGTGTGGGATGGGGAAATTTGGGATTTTTTTGGGGGGATTGGGGTCCCAAATGGACTTAGGATTTTTGGGCTTTTTTTATTAGGTGTAGGATGGGGGATAGGGATTGTGGTATTTGGGGAAGGAGTGGGACTTTGAAAAAGTGGATTAGGATGCTCCTCTTAGATTTTATGCTTCTTGTTGCTTAGAAACCCAAGTTTTTGGTTTTTTCTTTTGTATTTGTGGGCTTTTATGGCCTTCCAAAATTATTTGGATTTGAGTTTGTATATCGATGCTTTATAGTACGATAATCCTTAGGCTTTTGAGAATTTTTGGTTTATGAGTGGAGGCATCCAAATTGATAATGTGGTCTCATGGGGAAGTATTATATTTGAATCCCCTAAGGGTGGTATTATCTTCATCATTTTGGAATAGGTCCAATGATGTGTCCATTTTTTGGTCATAATTAGGGATTTTTTGGGATGGGGGATTATAAGTGGTAATTAGGATGAAGGATTTATAGATGGGTCGATTAGTGGATTCATGGGTGGAAGGATTAAGGGATTTATGGATGAAACGATTAATAGATTTGAGGATGGAAGGAGAAGGATGATGAAATGGAGGAGGGATTTTGGTAAAGTTTTTGGATTGATATGATGGAGGACAGGGCTGGTAGAAAATGTTTTGGAGGAGTGATGGGAGGCACTTATTTTTGGATGGGGATAATCTCTCTTAGGATCTATGAAGGTGTTAGAAACATGTTTGGATTGTTTTCCTTTAGATATGTAACCAAGGCTATGCAATCATGAATGGATTTTGACATGGATGGGCTCCAAGATGCCTTGGTCATGAAGGCAGGTAAGCCTTTTCCTTGATAGTTTATGTTCTAGAGCATGTGATTGGCAATGGGATGTTTATTATTTCAAAAATAAGATGCGAGTCTGGTTTGATATGAGGAAGGGTGGGTGGTGGATATAAGTTGTTCTTTTATTTCGAGAGAAGCACCACAGATGAAGGTGTTGGGACCAAGGGGATATGGTGATGGTTTGGGGATGGGATCAATAATGGATAGTAAGTGATTGGGAGAGGGATTAGATGGGATTCTTTGATCTTGATTTGGATGGAGAGATGTTATGACATGCTTTGGACTAGGCTCTTGACATGGATGGATTTGCTTGGATAATGTGATGGGGGAGTGTTTATCTTTGATTGTTTGGATATGCTCCTCTAGTTAGGTAGATGGAGGGATGGTAGATGTTTTATGTTTGAGGATTTGGGATTTAATGGGATTAGGATTATGGATAGATGGTAGGTGGGTGACAGTAAATATTTAGATAGCAAGGTGACACTCCAATTCAAATACAATTTTGTTGTACATTACATAACAAACATAATACAAAACCATAGAAACATGATTGGGAAGTGTTAATGACCTACAACCGTAGACAAATACCACTATCCATGGCATGGGAAATCACTATACACAAATCACAAGCCATATACTACATAAAGTCACAATCGATATTAGTAAAACTAAAAGACAAGTCCTCACATTTATAGACATGTCTAGAGTTAAATTTGTAGAAGGTCATCATAAAGAACATGAATTCTCTTTTCACTCACTACTCCAAAATGAAACAATGTCCTTACAACATTATTAGAAAGAAAGAAGAGACTCACCTACAACTACTCTCACTATAGTATATTCAGGTATGTGAATTTAATTGCATGCTCTCTCACATAACAATTCAAAATTGTTTTTCAATCTTTTTATCCTCTTTCAAAGGGGAAATAAAAACTAACTAATCAATTACAATGTTTATGTTATATATGTGGATAGTCAACAATAAAAAAATAAATAGAACAAAAGATTTGACCTCCTTTAGAATTATATTTATTCTTGGATTAAAAATACCTAAAAAAAATATTTACACATTATGAGTTTAGTTTGATAACATTTTATTTCAATGCATAGGAACAACAATAATTATAAAAGAGAAGCTCTTGTCAAACTCATTTTGCAAAAGCACAATACCACCTACAAAATGAAAAAGACACTCTTGGGAACTTTTTCTATGCAAGATGAATATTAATCTTAATTTCAATTTGAAGGAAAATGGAGAATTTAACAAAAATATATTCTATCATATTCTTCATAGAATAACATGTAGCTATTTAGGTTTTTGAAAGGAATGTAATGCTTGTAAAGGAAATGGAGATAATGACCAATGTTAGGAATTGCATGCAGAAGATATCAATTAAATGCAAATAAAGATTAAACAGAGGAATGAAAAATACACAGAAATAATAACAGCGAGAAACAAGTTTTAACGTAGTTCACCCAAACTTGGGCTACATCCACCAACAAAGAGCCCAATATTATTATCTAGTAAATCAAACCGATTACAACCAGCAATCCTTGCAACTCAATACCACTACAAATGCTACAATACAATCAACTGAAACCCTAACCCTTAGCTGCTTTTATCAAGCCTTATATCAGTTACAAAAATAGGGTTTTTTATGTCGGCCAATAGAAAAATAACTCCCGTTGCCCCTGGACCCCGCAAGGGGTGCTGCCCCTTGACCCCATTAAATAATTTGGGGGAAATCGCACCAATAAAAGTGTGGTAAATTTAACCTCTGAGTCTGATTATGCTCCATATAACAACAACCAAAACTTGTCATAAAAAAATCTAAATTTTTATTTTTACATATTGTAAACATTGCTATGTTCTTACATATAACAAGCATAGGAAGTTGGGACATCTTTTCATATTGAAACAAGTGCCACGTAGTGGCTAGTACCTGCCATTTGTTTGTGTATGTATATGTATTGTAGTAGGAGTGACATTTATGAATGCATTGGAACATGATATTGTAATAGAATATAGTATAAAAACATTAACCCATGATTTGTATTAGAACATCATGGTGTATTTCTTGAGTGGTTGTTGTTCCTGTTGAGGAAGGAACTTCTAGATCACCTGTTCCAACATGCCTGATTCTATATTATTATTGTTGATGTTGTGAGAAGGAGATTCAATAGCTAAGATGGAGGAGGTGTCAATGGTAGCATTCATGGTATTGTTTGTAGTACCTCTAGGAAGAGAGATAGATAGTTGGAAATTCGTTGAAGAACCTACAAGAAATTTTTAACTATTCTCTATCATTGTTTTTGAAGAGTGGAAGGCATTGTTTCTCAGTAGTTCACCAGAGTTGTACATTTTAGCATCAAGTGAGGAATGTTCAATGTTTGAATTACTGTATGTATAATCATTGCAATCATCTTGCAAGATATTGACAGGGTTAGTATAATTTGTATTGAATTTTGAATGAGAAATGAAAGCAGGAAAATGATGAATGAATTGATTAGAAATGAACTTACCTAGATTTGAAGTCATGTGAATGAAATTTGTAATTGCTTTCATTCCTCTAATTGAAATGGTTGCAATATCATAGGCATATGCAGCCTCCTCTATTGTATCAAATGTTCCAAGCCAATGATGTTGCTTGGAGTTTGGGTCCAAGATTTATGCACCGTAACAACCCCGTGGGCATTTTCTAACACCTCTATATTTAGGTACGTTGGTGGAATGTTTGTAAATGTGCTTCCATGCCTCTAAATTTTTGTATGAGAAATTAGTTTTGGCGTTAATGCCTCTTATAGGTATAGTTGCCTTATCATAAGCATACACAACATCTTTTGATGTATCAAAGGTACCTAGCCATTTACATTGGTTATAATTGTAGCCATGGATTTCTGCTCCATAATGATCATTTCCACATTTTCTAACACCTATATATTTTCCAATCTTTCTTGAATGTTTTAAGTTTGTAGGACTGATTGTCCAACCTATAGTCTAGGTTGATTATTTCTCTCATAGTCTTGATAGTTTGGTTTCTCTAGTGATTTATTTGCTATCTTATAACCCAATTTTCTTGTTGTTGTTAGTTGTAATAAATCTACGCAACCACTATTTCATATGCAATTAATTGATTATTTTGATATCCAACAAAAGTAACGTGGCAACAAATAAGCCTTCTTAACATTTGGCAAAAGGTGCAGACAACTAAAAATATTGTTACAATATATTAAGCAATTTTTACAAGTTGGAGGAAATAAAAAAAGAGTGGAGGAAATATACATTCTACCCACTTAAGAAATAGTGTGTATCATGACGTAGAGAAACTGAGAACTCCAATTACATGTATGTGGTGAATAATAGATACAAAAATAAGGAAACTATTTATTAATTGTAGAAAAAATATGCTTGAACATCTGTAAAAAAAATTATAATATTTGAGAAAAGCTACTTTGCAGATGCAAGATATTTATTAACATGACTATCATGAACCAAAAATATAGGTCGATTGGCATCTTCTCCATCAATTGCATCTGAATATTCGTATGGGTGAATAACCCTCAGACTAGTATTTAGGCTTTCTTCAGATATCAAGTACTCTTGTATGTAATCAAAAGCAAGCTTTCTTAAGAAAGTAGATTCTTGCAAGATGTTCATGGCATTGGATAAAAAGATAGTAACTACTTGAGAGAAGTATAACATCCTCGGGGGAGTCTTAACAAATTTTGCGGGTAGTGAATACTTGAAGAGTATCCTCCACTACTTGGCAATCTATTTTAAACACTTTTCCCAATAACACTCAGTCAAATTTGCCATGTTGTGGGTGTTCCCATTTCTTAATAGGAGAATAAAGTTGTTTAGGAGAGATGATATGCAATACATAGTTATTGAAATGTGGAGCAATAGAACAAGATGAGTAAGAGGCAGATGGAGAATATTACAAAATGACCAGTTCTATCAATGAAATAGATAGCTACAAGGAATATGAACAAGTCAAATATTACAATTACAAAGCTCCAAAATAGAGTTTCATTGTAAAGGGGGTCATCCATCATGTTATCTGTTGCAAATGTCAGTTACAAATGCATAAGTACAATGAGGAATAGAAAGAGCATATTTTGAAATAAGTATGAATATATTGCAATGAGCACAAAAATAGCTACCTATAGTCACCTGTTTTAGTGTAACCTTTTCATACAATGATATTTTCATATAAATTTGACATTTTTGGAAAGTAGATTCAAACAATTTTTCACCAAGTACCTGCAACATGGGCTTGAGATTAGGTATAAGGGGTAGCTAAGAATCATTGTTGATGTTAGGTTGACAATTTGAAATGCACTCATATCATTTTCAATAGTTTTTAGTGACTAACTAATATTGAATAAGATTATCGAGCATTGAGTCATCAGCAAGACATTTGGTGTGAGCACTTAGACGATCAGTCTTTGTAGTTATATGTTGCATCATTGGTTCAGCACTGAGATAGCCATTAATTCACCATTGATGAATGGAAAATATCAAACTGTGTGATGGCATATGCGTGACGAAATTCTATGAATTACAAAAATGGAAAAACTATAAAGTAGCTTTGAAATTCTAAGCAAACTTTTCTTTCTACATGACAAATATTTTAAAAGCATAAAATCTTTGTATGGTAGAGAATTCTTGCTTAAATTTTAAAATATTTGATGGACATTTTTTATATGATTTTTGGGTAACATTTGGTGAGTTGATTCAAAAGATTGTCTTTCTTAAAATCTCATTATTACCAAGAGACTATGCCAACATCTTTAAGAAACAAGACAATCAAAGACATAGGTGATATAAAAGATAATCGATTGTTTTCATCAATCTGGACAGAAACAAAAAAGTAGTAGTATACCCAGCAAATTACAACTTTAATCCATGTTGAATGGTATTTGCCTAGTAATCATGGAATCTAAACTGGAACATGACAGGAAGTACCATCAATCAAATGAAAGGAAGACTTGACAACCCACAGAATCTTTACAATTCTACAATCATCACCTCTAGCATAGAACAGATGTATTTCTTGAAGACTCGAAAGTCTAGTCTTTTGTGTTGGTTGTGATAGGAAGACTCTGTTACTTGGAGTTATATGATAATCTTGGTTTTGATAGACACAATGACATATGAAAGAAGTAGAAGTTCTTTTCCCTTTCCAATTTTTGTTTTTGTTGTAAATAGTGTAGTACAAAAGACAAAATATTTGTGATCTATTTCATACATGTAATGCTTGGCTCCCTTGGTCCTTGATGCTCATTATGTTAACATTTTTTCCTTCCACAAATAAATCATATCATATACATTGCCGAGCTTTGGACTGTAATGTTTGTTGGCACGTTGACATCACCTTCCTCTTTATTAATATATTTTGATAATCAGATGGGTCCGCCAAAAGACAATTCCTCCATTTGGAAATGATATTTTATCAAGGAAAAAGCCTGTGCATTTTGGATGCTCTGTCTATTTTTCTATGTTTGCTTGTTGGCTAATGTAATGTTATGCTTAAAATAGTATCACAAGCAAGGCATAAATTTGATGGCCATATGGCCATATTTAGGCATTTTTCCGTAAAATACAATCAATATTTTCAAAAGACGGTATCACACAAGAGGAGAGATTTCTGACAAACTGTCAAAAATTATATAAAATTGTGATTTTATATACCATAGTGTTTTAAGGGCACCTTTGAATGCATAACTGTCATAAAAAATTTGCTTGACAAACAGGGTCACCCATCGAATTTAAGCGCTCATCGCAAGAATGAAATTACAGATGTACACTCTTATCTGACACTATAAACTAGCACTTGCACCCATAGGAAGGTTGAAGGAATATGCCAATAGGAACAACCGATGAGTTTAGAAACTTTTACTGCATGAAATTTTTTACGGCGTGAGATAATTTTTCGAGCACTATAATGTTGACATATAAAAGCCTATCGGCTAATGTTTTTGAAAATTTTCCTGCATTAATTTTTGTACAGTGTGAGACAATTTTCTGAGCACTATAATGCTCACATATAAAAGCCTATCGGCTAATAAAATTGCATAAATTGACATAAAATAATAAAAAAATAAAAAAACTCCTCAAAACTAAGATTGAAGAACTGTAAATTTTATTTAGACTGTACGAGTATGTGGTGGTTGCGTTGAAGGAACAAATCTTTAAAAAATACGGTAAGGTTTCTGTAATGGCAGCAAGGAGGTGGAAAGATGGTAGAGCATAGGTTTCATACTGATTTTATGGTGACCAAACCCCCTGGATCTTGGTACCATAGCCTTAAGGGTGGGCGGCCGCACCTTTTAATAGGGTTTGTCCTGTAGAGAGTTGTGCCCTTACATACGGTGACCCTCTAAAGAAAAATGTTTCTTTGTTCAGATGAAACATTGTTTGCATTCTCTTACAAAACAAGGAATAAAATGCATCAAAATAAAAGGTACTCTAAAAAATACAATTGTCGAATAAAATGCATGAAAATAAACCTCAAACAATTGCAGGAACTGCATAAAGTCGAACAATAAAAAAACTAATTCCAAAAGAACATTGTGCCTGAAATTAGTACCAAAAATAAATATATAATTTGAGAAAGGTGCGTAGAGTCACATCTTTGATAATGAACAGAAACAACGTTAATGACCTCAATACGACAGGGTCATGGAAGGGAAAGTTGCAAAATGGATTGGAGAAGACAATTGAGAATGAATCACAAATGGTCCTCTGAACAGATAATTTTGTAACACATGAACCGTTTAATTCGTAAGAGTGCCTAATGTTCCCTTGTTATAATATGTTGGACCTACAAACACCAAATCAATTTATCAATATTAAATGAGTGTGTTGTTTGTGATAAGGTTACTTACTATTTGTCATAAATATTTATTGACTTATCTTTATGGTGGTGTTGATTTTATTTGATTTTATTATTGACTATGCCTATTCAATCTTTATGGATTATTTTATTTGATTTTGCTTGGTCCAATATCATTTCCCTATGAGGACATCCAATTGATTTGATGTTAGGTATGGGTTAAAGTCACAATTGCATTCATTGCTTGCCTCGATTCACGTGAAGGCAGCAATAAGAGGTAAAATCTAATAACCAATCATATTTTTTTGCAAAAACTACAAACTATAGTCATAACAAAAATAAAACATTATGATTCGTCAACAGTTCAAATGACTAATGCAAAGTTTTGCATATCGAATGCAAGAGTACCATACCATGGCAGGTACTAATAATGTTAAACAACATCTACTGAACATATAGATGTGTGCAAATCTATTCTACAATCATTACTTATACAAATTATATAACAGTAAATTTAGATATTACCTTAAATTTCCTATCAACACATCCCTTCCACCTTTGAAAATTGAAAATACAAATAGTAACCATCACTCTCAAGTGGGTAATAGTCATCATCAACACTAACTCTAAAATTCATTTTTATTATTATGATGTTGATTATGTACTCATCAACTACATTTTAAATGGTCGACCGACCCTTAATTGTTTTGAGGGGTCCACCAAACATTTTCCCTTTTATCGCTTCTAATAGAAAAACAATTAATTGTAATTTTGTTAAAGAGCGACCAAAAACACCGTAATGCGATCGTTAGTTTAACCGCTCCTCTCAATTACCCGACATTTTACTTAAATTAAGAATAGTTGTTGTAGCAATTATAGTTCTAAAGCACTTTTTTTAATTTTAAATTTCGTTTTGACTATCGTCACACATCTTTATTTTTAGAATACTTTTTTGACATTGTACAATGAGATGTTATAGTAATGTTTGACGTGAGGAAAGTGAAAGTAATGTTTGATGTCATAGCTTTTGAAAATGTGAACCCTAATTTGTTACTTTTTGGGGTTAGTGGACCCTACCTTGCCATAATTTCATGGAAAACAAAATATTTATGGTTATATAATAATATTGAAGGCCCAAAAGTTTAGTAATTGTAAGGACTTAAAATTTTGATTGAATTAAATAGTAATTTTTTAAAAAAAATTAGATTGAAATATATTAATTTTTAATGGAATTGAGAGTACGAAATATAATGTAGATTTGTGTGAATTGAGATTGAAATGATTGAGATGGAAGGATCTTATATTTGATTAATGGTGTGATATCAACTTTAATTGTTTTGAGTGGTTTAGATGTTGTAATTTAAAATTAGAAACTAAATTATGATATTGAAGTAGTGATTACAAATTTATGAAAGATGAATTTTGAGATTTCCAAGAGTTGGAGATAGGTCACACCCATGGTTTTATCATTAGACATATTGCTCTACAGTTATTTTGTCTGTTGTTGAATTTCATGTTTAGGATCTATAGAACCTATTCGCTTGCACTTGTACCTATATCTAAGAATTGTTGGTGTTGGAAAGTACCTTTAGGAGCTTTCTATAAATAGAGGAAGACCATTTATTTTTTGATTTGATTTAGAGCCCACCACCAATGTGGCAATATCAAAGACATGCCAAACATAGAATTCAAATGTTGATGTAATTATGATGCAGGAGCATCCCAGGGTGTCGAGGCAATCATACATCAGTCCAAAATATATTTTTTTCCATTTGTTTTTTGGTTGGTTGGTTTTGGTTGTTGGATAGTTTTAGAAGAAGTCATAGCATTTCACTGCAAGTTTGTATTTGGTTTGTAGTTTTGAGAGTATGATGTACAATGATAGATGGATGGTGTATCCATATTTGAGGAAAATTGGATCACTGAAAGGGTGTAATTTTGTTTGTAAAATACCTACTGGACTCGTAGATTTACACAGTTGTAACTTTTCCACTTGCATCAGATTATGTGGAGTTTGCACCAATAAAGGATAACATGTGAGGATCCATTGGACCCAAGAGGACATACATTGAGCACTGCATGGTTATTTCCCATTTTCTTATAACAATATGGATTAGAAATTGTCAACACTGGTTGACTATGTGTTTCATGTGGTCTAAAACTTTGTACCACCTCATAGCTGATGTGGATAATGTTTGAATTTTGGGATTGCTATGTAAACAAGGCTTGTGATGGATTGAATGACCAACAAAGAGGGAGAAAAGGAGAGAATATTGTGAATTACGAACAGGAGAGTGGGCATGAGTTTGAGAATCTAGGATGAAGTTCAAGATTGAGAATGAAGATGTTGGTAATGCGGCATGTAGGTGTATAATAGGTTTATTCTGAATAGTTTAATTTTGTATTAGTAATCAAATAGTTGTGGCCTGGCATATAGGAAGCCCATTGGAAGAAATTATGAGTATTTTATTTTTTAGTTAGTAATCAAATAACTTTGGTCTAGCATGTTGGAAGCCCATTGCGTCAAGTTATAATCCTTCAAGTGTGTGAATTTAATATAATTTATGTTACTATTCTATGAAATTCTGTTATGTTGTTGTGTTAAGAAATTTTGGTGCATGGTTAGAAAATATTTCATTGGATCCTCTACCCACGACTACATCAAGTGGTATCAGAGCGAAGGTTTAGGATATTTAGGGTTGGAGAGAGACAAGAAGGAAATTTGTTAATCAAACTAAGGTGGTTTGTAAAGGTTTTTTGGATAGAATGTTGAGTGATAGGAAAGTCACAAGGGTTTGCACTAAGTAGATCGCTAATACTTGAGACAACCCATAAGAAGCTTGTAAGTGAAGTGTCAGTTGTGAGGTAGCTTATAGGGTGATTGTGGATAGACCATCAATCCAAGGTAATTTGTATTAGATCCAAGATGATTCCAACGAGAGCGTAAGATATTGTCAATGTTGTTGGAAGAATGGAAGAGATGTATGAGATGCTAAAAGCTATGTAGAACTGAATGGATGCCTTTGAATAAGACTATAGAAGGAACCCTAAACCTTAGGGCTGAGGAGAGTGATGAAGAGCAAGAAGTAAATTATGTTGAGAATGAAAGAAAAGGAGACATGGAAGAAAGGATGCTAAGACCTATATCAGGTATTGGTAAGAGGACTAAAGTAGACATTCCAAATTATTATGGTAATTTGAATCTTGAAGAGTTGATATATTGGATAACTAATTTTGAGGAGCACTGTGAGTATAAGGATATTGCTAACCTAGACAAAGTGAAATTTGTGAAGAATAAATTGAAGGGCAATGCTACCATTTGTTGAAATGATGTTTAGTTGGAGAGGAATAGGAAAGGTAATTCAAGAATTGGAAAGTGGGACAAGATGGTCGAGAAGCTAAAGTCCAAGTTCATTCCTATAAATTATCAGTTAGAGCTATTAAAGGAGTTATAAAATATGAGGCAGAGAAACATGACTATGAAAGAATACACTAAAGAGTATTATTGGATGATAATTCAATCTAGACATCATGATGAAGGAGTTGAGAAAGTGGTGAAATACATTAATGGTTTGAGGGAATCTATTCAAGAGGAGTTGGGTATGTGGAATATCTAGACAATGCAAGAAGATTACTAGTTGGCACTAACCACAGAAAAGAAGGTAAATTAGAGGTTAGAAGAAAGGTAGAACCAATAGAAGGAGAATGAAGAAAGATGTGACAAAGGAGCATACCCAAGGGGTCAAGGGAGAGGTAGCTCACATCACAATGAAGAAATGAGCTTAAATACCCACCGCAGAGGTAGATATCTTTATAAAACCTACCACAATGGAGTGCAAGGCAACAATGCACACCATAAATGTGGATAACAATAGGGTAGAGGAGGATATGAGAGGAATAAGAGAAGATATTTTAGAGGAACCTATTTTAAGTGTGGGGAAGAAGGGCATAGAGCATTTGAGTGCTAAGGAAAGAGGGGAGAAGGTAGTGCAAGGATCACATTCATGGATCATGAGAGGTCATCTAGCTCAGAGGGGGACCCAGAACATGGAGAATCACTTGTCTTGAGGACAACATTCAGGTATGACCATGGAAGAGAACCAACACAAAGAGCTTGTTCAAGACTCGATGAAAGGGAGGTAATTATTGCAATTTTGTTGTGGATACTGATAGTACATATACCTTAGTATCTAAAGAGATGGTTGACAAGTTGACATAGTAGAGGTGGGAACATATGCATCAATATCTAGATTGGTTGGTTGTAGAAGGGAGACAAAATATAGGTGGAGGAACAATGTTTGTTGAGGTTCAAGATATGAGTATACTATGATGAGGTGTTGTGTGACATTGTGCCAATGGGTGTGTGTTATTTGTTGTTGTGAAGACCTTGGCAGTTTGATAGAAGTGTTGTGTATGATAGGATCTAACACACATAGAATTTGGAAGGATGATAAGAAACATTGGTTGATGTTGTTGAATGAGATCGATGAGTAGTTTTCTAATAATTTTGAGTTTATGTTAGGGATGAGCATTATGTGTTCATCCCAAGTATTTGTGGCACTACAAGCCTATCAAATAGTACCAAAATTGTAGAGGAGACACCATGGAAGATAGAATGTGGAGCAGAGGTCACCAAAGGGAAGTCATCTAGAGGACATGACAAATGAGGGATAGGATGAGGAGTTGTATCAAGGAGTATGTGGTAGGAAGAGAGAGAATGAAGCAGTACATAAGGGTATACATATGACAATAAAGATCTAGCCAAAAAAGGTAGATGATAGATGTAAGGAACATGTTGATGAAGATAGAAAAGGCAAGAAGATTGTAAATGAAATCAAGCTAAGGGAATGGTGCAGTCACGGTTAGGAGAGTCCTCAAAGAGAATAGTCCAGACAATGCAGCTAGAGTAAACACAACGGAAACAACTCAAGGATATGAAACAAATGTAGATTTAGTCATTCAGTATATCATAGAATTCAAATACAAATTGGCCAACAACATGTGGGCTTACAATTAGGGCTCACAGGCCTAATTACAGAATATCAAAATATGCACAAGATATGGCTTTGAAGCTCCTTTGCAAGAATTCCAACTATGAACTTATTCTAATGATCATCACCTACTTTCCTAAGCATCTATTACATCAATATATATCATTTCTTGAACCAAAGATTCCTCCGCATCGACCAAGGAAGATCACAAACTCCAATGAAAAGCTATAACGTGTGTACACAGATAGGTCAGACCTAAATGAATAGAATTCCTCCGCAAATGAATGGAATGATGTGCGGATCTCAAGGAAGGTTGGCCATGAACCAAACAACATTGAATGATGTGTCTTTGAACTTCGCAAGTCATGAAATGCTCCGCAGGTCTTCTCCTTTAGGTGATTATCTAAGACTGTCAGGATGCTCTGTTAGAAGAAAATAGTCAATCTTTTGAAAGAAATATCATTCCGGTATTTGATCCAAATGCTCTAAAAATTGGATATGATGTAGATGCATGTGTCTAGATGCTAAGTCTAGCTCCGCAAGGTCTGAGATGCAACTGCGGTAGAATGCGGACCAAAATACAGAAACTACTACTCACTGAACTGCCTGAACTAAACTTGAAAGTGAAAAGAAACAAGCTGAAATGCAAACAAATTAAAATGCAAATGTTTTTGGTTGATGCAAGATTTCTCTTGAATCAGGGATACTCCTGCATCAGACATCCAGGATTATTGAAAAAATGAGTCCCTCACTTTGCTAGGACTAGAGGAAAACCAAGACGGTCCACCTTAGCCTGAAGAATCCATGATGAATCTTCTTTCGGTCTACCTTTCCACTTCACAAGCTATTCTTTGTATTGTCTTCCTCTAGTGCTACATCTAACTTTATTGTCCAAAATGTCTTCAATTTGCTCTGGTGCTTGTTGTGGTAACTGCTTTTCCAAGTCTTCTGCCATGCTGTCACTAAACTCTGCTTAATGATACTGGTATAGGTTTGCAATGTTGAAAATAGGTGATATGCCCAATGTCTCTGGTAACTCCACTTCATATGCATTTCTTGAATCAAATTTTCTGAGTGTCCTACAAGGTCCAAATTTCTTCATCTTCAACTTGTTGTATATTCCCACTGGAAATCTTTCTTTTCTCAAGTATACCATCACTTCATCTCCAACTGCAAATTCCTTATGTCTCCTCTTCTCATCAGCCTTCTCCTTATACTTGTTGTTCATCTCCTCCAAATGCTTCCTCACCTAATTATGCACTGTCTCCATGTGTCCTACAAATTCTTCTGCTTCTGCACTTCTCTCAAGTCTTCCAAACTGATATCTCTCAATTCTGCTACTCCTCTAGGGTTTACTCTGGTAATAATCTCAAAAGGTGTTCTTCTAGTACTCCTATTCACTGAATTATTATATGCAAACTCTTCTTGTGAAAGAATCAAATCCCAACTTCCTGCCTTCTCTCCAACCAAACATCTCAACAAGTTTTCCAAACTCCTATTCACTACCTCTGTCTGTCCATCAGTCTGTGGATGAAATGTTGAACTAAATGTCAAATATGTCTTCATCTTCTTCCAAAGTGTCTTCCAAAAGTATCCCATAAATCTTGTATCTCTGTCTGAAATTATGCTCTTAGGTAATCCATGCAATCTCACAATCTCCTTGAGAAATAGGTCAGTTATATGCATTGCATCAGTTGTCTTCTTACAAGGTATGAAATGTGCCATCTTTGAAAATCTGTCCACTACTACAAATATTGAATCATGTCCTCTTTATGTCTTACTTAATCCCATTACAAAATCCATGCTTATGTCTTCCCAAGGTCTCTCCGGTACTGTCAAAGGTTTATACAATCCAGTATTTTGACTAATCCCTTTTGGAACTTGACAAACTCTACAACTCTGCACAAATTTCATAACATCCTTATGTGTCTAAGGCTAAAACTAGTTTTCACTCACCAAAGCCACTATCTTATCAATGCCAAAATGCCCTGCCAATCCACCACTATGTTTCTCCTTGATCAAATTATCTCTCATTGAACTTCTAGGTATGCATAACCGATTTCCTCTGAACAACATATCTTCCTGAATGAAATAATCCAACCACTTGCTCCTATCTATCACAATAGGTTCCTTACATGCTTTCCAAGGTTTTACAAAATCAAGATCTTCCTCATACATGTTCTTCAATTCATCAAATCCCAACAATTCAACTCTTATCTCTGTCAACAAATTTCTTCTCCTACTCAATGCATCTACAACTTTGTTTGATTTTCCACTCCTATGCTTCAACACAAAAGTATAACTTTGCATGAACTCTACCCATCTCATATGTTTATGATTCAACTTGCCTTGACTATTCAAATATTTCAAAGCTTGATGATTTGTATACAAGACAAACTCCATAGGCAACAAGTAATGTCTCCACTTCTTCAAGGCTTGAATTATGGCATAGAACTCTTGATCATATACTAAATATCTTCTTCTCCTTGCATCATTCAACTTCTCACTAAAATATGCTACAAGTCTACCTTCTTGACTTAACACTACTCCAATTGCATTCCCACTTGCAACATAATATACTTGAAATACCTTATTGAAATCCAGTAATGCCAAAACAGGTTGCTCTGTCACCTTCTACTTCAACAACTCAAAACTTTTATTGGCTCCTAATGTCCACTTGAAATATTTTTTGTCAGGTCTCTCATTGTCTCTGTCATAGGGTTACAAACTAAACTGAAATTTCTAATGAACTTTCAGTAGAAACTAGCTAATCCATAAAATGATCTAACTTCTCCAATGCTCTCTGGTGTAGGCCATTTAACAATTGCTCTCACTTTCTCAGGGCCTACCTTTGAACAATCCTTCCACAGAAATCACAAATCCCAAATATACCAATTCTTCCTTCATGAAACTACACTTCTTGATGTTTATCAGTAATTTCTCTTCTCTCAGTCTCTGTAATACTTGTTTAAGGTGCTGCAAAAGTTCTTCTTTTGTCTTACTAAAAATTAGAATGTCATCCAGATATACAATAACAAACTTACCCAAAAAAAATTTCAAGACTTCATTCATCAATCTCATGAAAGTACTCGGTGCATTTGTTAATCCAAAAGGCATCACTAACCACTCATACAATCCTTCATTTGTCTTGAAAGTAGTCTTCCATTCATCTCCTTCTCTAATTCTGATCTGATGGTATCCACTCTTCAAATCTATCTTTGTGAAATATTTTGCTCCACTCAAACAATCCATGATATCATCCATCCTAAGTAAAGGAAATCTATACTTAACTGTGATCTTGTTTATTTCTCTAGAGTCTGTACACATTCTCCATTCTCCATCTTTCTTCGGTGCTAACACTGCAGGTACTACACAAGGACTCAAACTTTATTTGATCAAACCTTTCCTCAACAACTCTTGTATCTGTCTATTCAATTCTTCATTCTCTCTTGGTGTCATTATGTGTGCTACTTTGTTAGGCAAACTTGCTCTAGGTATAAGATCCATGTGATGACTGATACTTCTGATTGGTGGTAATTCTTCAGGTACATTGTATGATATGATGTCTTCATACTCTATCAGCAACTTAGTTATCTCCTTCGGTTGTGATTCTTTAGTCTCCTTCTTCAATGTTTCAGGCTTCTTAGGAATCAAAGCATAACACATATTCTCATGTCTCAAACCATCCAAAAATTTTCTTCCATCTACCAAATAGATTCGAGAATTTCCACATACTTCACTCTTAGGATCATCTTCCAAAAGAATCAAAGTAATTCTCTTCCCATTTGATGTTATAGTGTATGTATTCTTTCTCTCATCATGTATAGCTTTCCTATCATATTGCCAAGGTCTACCCAACAAAATATGACAAACATCCATAGGCATAATATCACACAATACTTCATCATGATATGATCCAATATGAAATTTCACCAAACATTGCTCACTCACCAATACCTTATGATCATCCCGAATCCATGCTATCTAATAGGCTTAGGTGTTTCAATCTTTCCAACTTTAGCTTAGTCACCATCTCCTTTGAAACTAGGTTATCAGAACTACCACTATCAATTACAACTTTACAACATTTACCTCCTGATTTGCATCTAGTTAGATGAACAGGCTATTCCTCTGCAGTGGTTCCTAATTTGTCTCTACTTGAAATAGTGTTCTCCTCATCACAAGTGATTCTCCTTTCTCAAGTTTACCAATTGAACTTTATGATCCAACAGGTTCTTCTGAACCATATAAGCTGCTCTTCCACTATTCTCTATTCTCTTGCTTGTACTCCCTTGATTACATTCAAATGCTCTATATCCTTCACCCCCACACTTGAAACAAGTTCCTCTGAATGTTCTCCTATTAGGTCCTCTTCCTTCTATTATATATCCTTCACTCTGGTATGGACTAGGGTTTCCTCTACGGTAGAAATTTTTGTCATCTCTCCGGTATGCATTGTTATCTCTGTCATTCTTCTTGAATGTGTTCTCTTATCTGTTCTACTCCACATATGAACTTTCTCCTCCAAAAAATATTCTACCTCTCTAAAATTTACCTCCTCTACCTCTTTGTCTCTGATCATGCCTCTTATTCAACTTCTCTTCAACTTTTAGGGCAAACTAGTATGCTTCTTCCAGTGTTGTCATGTTAGATCTAGGGCACACAACTGAGGGGGGGTGAATCAGTTGTACAAAAACTTGCTTTTACTTCAAACACTTGATTCTTCTTTATTAATTAATAGCATATCAATTAACCATTCATGAAAGCATAAAGCATTAACACCGGAGCAGATAAACATCAACACATTAGACACCAAGATTTTGATGTGGAAAACCCGGTTAAGGGAAAAACCATGGGGTGATTAACCCAAGGATTATTCTCTGTTAGAAGAATAAGAAAAATGGATGGCACATGCCAATTAGGGCTCACTGCCTGAGCACACTGCTCACAAAGAGGCACACTACCTACAAGAGACACATTGTCTACAAAGTGATAAGAATCATAGACTTGAACTGGAGATTGACATCTTTACCATGTCTGGATCAGTTCCTTTTAAGCCCGAGATACTTTTGCTCTGCCCTTCGCTCTTTCGCTATACCACACTCATTCGCTCCAACACCACTTTGAAGTGAACTCACAAACTTTTATTTATACAATGCATCGACTTAGGAACAATCATCTAAGTCGGCAATCATCCACAAGAACATTCGCAGAATGAATAACTCATCTGGTTGGCTAGTCTGAACAAGAACATCTTCATCCGGAAGAATATCTTCAATTCCAGGCTCTAACACTAATGCGGACCGACAACACAACCTCAACATGATCCAAGAACCTTCACAAGCTTGCCTGAGTGACCAGGTACATTCGTACTTCCTCTACTTATTGGAATCTCTTCTCCTTCATCTGAAACTTCAAGAACATAGTCTGTCGCGATTGTCAAACTGAAACAGGTTCTTTCGGACCTCCAAACTATGTACAGACCGAGATGACACATCACAAGGACATCCCAAACACTCCTTCCAATCCGTAGAGTTTGAAAATGCACTTCCGGATGTCACCGGACCTTTTTGTAACACTTTGTCACTCCGGAGCATCTCTCGGAACCGGTTCTACTTGACCGATAACAACTTCTTCATATCTTCATATGGACCTCTGAAATCTTAACTGGATCATCTCAAGACTCATATCTACAAACCCTTTAATCTGCATCCTCTGATCCTCAACCTATTGAGTACATTTGCCTTCTTCTCATCACTGTTCTTCAATGTTCCTGATTGAGACTAATTTTCTCAATATCCTCAGCACACAACTCATCCAATCCTTCTTACCAATGCAGTATGAGTATGTTGACATCAATGACAACACTGGTTAACCTCATACTTCCAACAATCTCCCCCTTTGTCATTGATGGCAAAATATGATGTGAAAAACCATCCAGACAAGAACTTCTCCTTTCTGTCACAGCTCCCCCTATCAGCAACAACTCTTCACATGTCTTCTCTTCCTTTACTGCTCCCCCTTTGATCATCAACCACTTGTTTTTCACATGTCTTCTCTCCCCCTTTGACATCAATGGCAAAGGGCTCATACTTGCAATTCTAACACATCAGAATCATACCAGCTGCTCCCTCTTAGTAGCATCTCCCCATCATCAATCCGGATCACAAGATATGACTATGATATCCACCAAACTGATGCACATCAGTGCATCCTAGTTCATCACCGGAGGGGCCATGACCCCTAACTTCTCCCGGAGATACTCAAAAGAGTCCTTGGGAAGAGGTTTAGTAAAAATATCTGCAATCTGATCCTTGGAGGGTACATACTCCAATCTGACTTCATCCTTGTTCACTTGCTCTCTCAGAAAGTGAAACTTGATAGATATGTGCTTGGTCTTAGAATGCAACACCGGATTCTTAGAAATATTTATTGCACTTAAATTATCACAGAAAATTGTGATAGGCTCCTCATATTCTACTTTAATGTCTCTTAACATTTGCTTCATCCACAAAATTTGAGTGCAACTACCTGCTGCTGCAATGTATTCTGCTTCAGTTGTAGACAGAGATATTGCCTCTTGTTTCTTGCTTAGCCAAGAAACCAATCTTTTTCCCAAAAAGAAAGCTCCACCATTGGTGCTCTTTCGGTCATCCACATCTCCTGCCCAATCTACATCTGTATATGCATGAAGAGAGAAATCCTGATCTCTAGGATACCATAGGCCATACTCAACTGTCCCCTTTAGATATCTAAAAATCCTCCTGATTGCCATAACATGAGATTCTCTAGGATCAGCCTGGAATCTTGCCACAAGACCAACAACCTGCATTATATCTGGTCTAGTTTGAGTGAGATACAATAATCCTCCAATCATTGATCTATACTTGGTCTGATCTGTCTTAGGAGAGTCATCATCTTTGCTCAACTTACATTCGGTTGCCATAGGAGTGTTCATTGGCTTTGAATCTTCCATTCTAAATTTCCTCAATAATTTTTTCACATATTTGGTCTGAGAGATAAAGATGCCTTTCTTTGTCTGAGTAATTTGCAGACCCAAGAAGAAATTCATTTCACCAAGCATTGACATTTCAAACTCACTTTTCATTTGATTTGCAAAGGTTTTACACAAACTATCTCTTCCTCCAAAGATGATATCATCAACAAATACTTCAACAATCAAGATGTTTTCATTATCTATTTTGAAATATAGATTACTATCAGCAGTACCTTTGTTGAAACCAATCTGCACAAGATGCTTATCCAACCTTTCATACCATGCTCTTGGGGCTTGCTTCAATCCATACACTGCTTTCTTCAACTTGCAGACCATATCATCATGATCAGACAATTGAAATCCATCTAGTTGTTCAATGTATATTTCTTCTTCCAAATCACCATTTAGGAAGGCAGACTTGACATCCATCTGATATACCTTGAAGTCTTTGAAGGCAACATATGCAAGAAATAATCTGACTACTTCAATTTTTGCCACCAGAGCAAAGGTTTCTTCAAAATCAATTCCTTCTATTTCAGAGTAGCCTTTGCAGACCAATCTAGCTTTGTTTCTGATTACTTCACCAACCTCATTTAGTTTGTTCTGGAAGACCCATTTCTTTCCAATCACATTCTTGTTTCTAGGTCTGGGAACAAGATCCCAAGTGTGATTTTTCTCAATTTGCATCAACTCTTCCTCCATTACTTTGGTCCAGTTTTCATCATTGCAAGCTTCATTTATTGTCTTAGGTTCAATCTTTGAAATCAAACAGTATTCATTTGAATTTTGAGCAATTCTCCTCCTTGTTTGTACCCCTTTGCTTGTGTCACCTATGATCTGATCTTCTGAGTGGTTTAGAGTTACATACCTTGGAACTTTGGGAGTTTCTTGCACTACTATTTCTTGATCAAGCTCATTTAGACAAACCTCTTCTTCCTGATTTACCAGATCAGTTTGAATCTGACTTTCAGAGGAGGATTGAGTTCCTTGAATCAGAACATCATTTTGATCATCTTCATCATACTCATAAAACCTTGAGGGCTTCTCAATTCCTTCATCAACCTTCACATTTGTACTTTCTATCATCTTTCTCAGTCTCTTATTGTAACACTGGTATGCTTTGCTTTGAGTGGAGTATCCTAAGAAAATTCCTTCATCACTTCTAGCATCAAACTTTCCTAGATCTTCATCTCTTTTAATGTAACACTTGCTACCAAATACTCTGAAATATCTCACAGTAGGAGTGATGCCAAACCAAAGTTCATAAGGAGTCTTACCGGTATTGCTTCTGATTTGAACTCGGTTGAGAGTGTAGACTACAGTGCTGACAGCTTCTCTCCAAAACATCTAAGGAACATTTGCTTCCATCATCATTGTCCTGGAAGCTTCCTGGATGGTCCGGTTCTTTCTCTCAACTACTCCATTCTGTTGTGGAGTCCTAGGAGCAGACAACTGTCTCTTTATACCATGCTTCTCACAAAAGTCTATGAATTCACCGGATGTGAATTCACCACCTCTATTAGACCTTAGACACTTCAGTTTCAATCCAGTTTGATTCTCTACCATAGCTTTGAAGATTTTGAACTTCTTAAAGGCTTCTAATTTCTCTTTTAGAAAGGTAACCCACATCATCCGGGAATGGTCATCAATCAGTAACATGAAATATCTATCACCTTGCATACTCTTGATTCTTGTTAGACCACATAGATCAGTATGAACTAATTCCAATAATCCGGTAGAGGACTGATCCTTACTTTCAAAAGAGACTCTGCTCTATTTACCTAGCTGACATTCTTTGCACAAACTATTTGTAGGTTTCACCAAATTTAGAAGATCTCTTACAACCTGAGTATTGTTTATCTTGATGATGTTATCAAAATTTACATGACACATCCTTCTATGCCATAGCCAACTCTGATCAACTTGAACAAACAAACAACTTTTATTAGATCCAACCAGATGGAAGATATTACCTTTTGTTTGAGTACCAGATGCAATCTCAGTTCCGGAGCTTTCAAAGATCCTGCATCTTCCATTCTTGAACCAGAGGTCATAACCTTTGTCCACCAACTGACCAACACTGAGAAGATTGTGTTTCAATCCTTCAACATACAGTACATTACCAGTTTTTCTCTTTCCATCAAAAGAAATAGTTCCCCTACCTCTGATTCTGCCAGTAGAATTATCACCAAACTTTACCATTCCTCCTTCATACCTTTCCAAATCTAAGAACTTGTTCTTGTCACCTGTCATATGGTGAGAACATCCACTGTCAATAACCCAATCATTCTTTTCTTCCACTTGGGCAGCCAAAGCTCTTTCTACAACCTTATGATTGATATATTCAGGGGATATTGAACCTTCTTCCTTGATGGCAATAAACACCCATTCACTTCCGAATTTGCTTCCTATTTCTGATTCATCATCTGTTACTCCTTCATTATCATCTTCTTCATGAACATAATAACAATTCTTTTGGAACCTTTGTCTGTTAGAATTTGACCTTGCAGATCTTTTCGGACATCTTGAAGCAAAATGACCAATCTTATTGCAGTTGAAGCACTTAAAGGGTAATTTTCCTTCATACTTACCAGATCCTCTTGGTAGTCTCTTTGCAATGAGGGCTTCAAGTTGAGCTGTTGCTGCTTCTTCCTCTTCCATGTCTTTCCTTGCTTGATCATACCATGACAGCTTCCTTGAAGAGTTTTCTCCTGGATCAAATCTTTGTTTGCCTTTCACATAGGCACTGGCTTTGGATGCAGTTTCAGTCTTGGGGGGATCATCTCCAAATTCAGTCATTTCAAATGCAGCCAGTTTACCAGCCAATTGCTCTCTTGTGATAGTTGTATGGGCTCTAAATTCATCAATGGCAGCAACCTTGATCTTGTAGGTAGCAGGAAGGGATCTAAGAATTTTGCAAACAATCTCATTTTCATCCAGAACTCCACCAGCATTCCTGGTTCCACACACCAGCTCATTTACTCTTGGCATAAAGGTAGTGATATTTTCATCATCTCTCATCTTCAATCTTTCAAATTTCCCTTTGAGACTTTGCAACCTTGCACTCCTAACAAACTCATCTCCTTCATGCAGAAGTTCCAGTTTAACCCAGATCTCATATGCAGTTGGTAGGTCAATAACATTTGAGAGTTCTGAGTTAGTCAATGTGCTAAAAAGAGCTTCTTTGGTCCGCAAATTGTTTTCAGCATATGTGATTTCATTCAGAGTTGACGGACCACCCTGTGGAGGTACATATGGTTTTGTGACCATGGACAAGTATGCTTTTCCCATACACTCCAAGTGACATTTCATGCGGCCTTTCCAAAGAGAGAAGTTGGTTCCATTGAACTTCGGACTATCCTTCTTGTATGACGACATCCTGGATCTCCTCAAGCAGTTAAGCTCCTTTCAAAGGAACTTGGCTCTGATACCAATTGTTAGATCTAGGGCACACAACTGAGAGGGGGGGTGAATCAGTTGTACAAAAACTTGCTTTTACTTCAAACACTTGATTCTTCTTTGTTAGTTAATAGCATATCAATTAACCATTCATGAAAGCATAAAGCATTAACACTGGAGCAAATAAATATCAACACATTAGACACCAAGATTTTGATGTGGAAAACCTAGTTAAGGGAAAAACCACGGGGTGATTAACCCAAGGATTATTCTCTATTAGAAAAATAAGAAAAATGGATGGCACATGCCAATTAGGGCTCACTGCCTGAGCACACTACTCACAAAGAGGCACACTGCCTACAAGAGACACACTGTCTACAAAGTGATAAGAATCACAGACTTGAACTGGAGATTGACATCTTTACCATGTCTGGATCAGTTCCATTTAAGCCCGAGATACTTCTGCTCTGCCCTTCGCTCTTTCGCTATACCACACTCATTCGCTTCAACACCACTTTGAAGTGAACTCACAAACCTTTATTTATACAATGCATCGACTTAGGAACAATCATCTAAGTCGGCAATCATCCACAAGAACATTCGCAGTATGAATAACTCATCCGGTCGGCCAGTCTGAATAAGAACATCTTCATCCGGAAGAATATCTTCAATTTCGATCTCTAACACTAATGCGGACCGACAACACAACCTCAACATGATCCAAGAACCTTCACAAGCTTGCCTGAGTGACCAGGTACATCCGCACTTCCTCTACTTACTGGAATCTCTTCTCCTCTTCATCTGGAACTTCAAGAACATAGTTTGTCATGACTATCAAACTGAAACAGGTTCTTCCAGACCTCCAAACTATGTACAGACTGAGATGACACATCACAAGGACATCCCAAACACTCCTTCCAATCCGTAGAGTCTGACAATACACTTCCAGATCTCACCGGACCTTTTTGTAACACTCTGTCACTCCGGAGCATCTCCCGGAACCAGTTCTACTTGATCGATCACAACTTCTTCATATCATCATGCAGACCTCTGAAATCTTAACTGGATCATCTCAAGACTCATATCTACAAACCCTTTAATCCGCATCCTCTGATCCTCAACCTATTGAGTACATTTGCCTTCTTCTCATCACTGTTCTTCACTATTCCTGATTGAGACTAATTTTCTCAATATCCTTAGCACACAGCTCATCCAATCCTTCTTACCAATGTAGTATGAGTATGTTGACATCAATCACAACACTGGTTAACCTCATACTTGCAACATGTCATCCTCACCAAACTCAGTTTTTCTTGAATGTTCAATCTTAGTCCATTGATGTATCTAGCCACTTTCTCCTTGCTTGCTTCACTATGTCATGTCCTTATGATCATTTTGGAGATTCTTCAGTATACTCCTTCATAGATTTCTCCTTTTATCTTAGGTTTTGCAATCTTTTCAACAACTCCAACTCATAGTCAGCAGGTACAAACTGATTCTTCAATTTTATCACCATCTTGTCCCATTTTGTAATCTTGTCTTTTCCTCTTTTGTTTCTATCCAAATAAACTTCTTTCCACCATATAGTAGCATGTCCTTTCAACTTTGTTTTTACAAATTTCACCTTCTCCAAATCTTCATCTCCAGATCTTCAACTTCTTCATACTCAAAGTACTCTTCCATGTCATTTATCCAGCTAATCAACTCTTCAAGGTTCAAATTGCCAATGTAATTAGGTACATCAACTCTAGGTCTCTTTCCAATCTTAGAAATAGCTCACAACATCTTGACTTGATCTGATTCTTCTTCTTCATCACCTCCTAGGGTTTCACCAATTTGATCAATGACTTGAAATTCTTCTTCATCATTACTTTCAACATTAGGTCTCGGTGTCAGTCCTCTTCGCTTATCTTCTTTGACAACATCCAATCGAATTCTCATTATTTTCATCATTTCCATCATCTCATTCATCCTACCAGCCATTATTCCAACAACAGGGATTCTCCTCAGCAGCATCTTCCTAGGATCAAGTGTAAACTGCCTCAAGTTCAGCGATCGGGCTACAACGTGACAATTGCCTCACAATCGGTGATCAATTGTGACACAAGTAACCTGCCTCAAATTCAGAGATCTATCCACAACAAGATCTTATAGAATTCCTTTGCCAACTTCACTCAATTCTCTCCCAAAGATTCAAACTTTCACTCTGATACCACTTGGTGTAGTCACGGTTAGGAGGGTCCTCAAAGAGAATAGTCCAGACCATGCATCTAGACTAAACACTGTAACGGAAACAACTCAAGGATATGAAACAAATGTAGATTCAGTCATTTAGTATATCATACAATTCAAATACAAATTGACCTGCAACATACGGGCTTATAATTAGGGCTCACAGGATTGTACAGAATATCAGAATATGCACAAGATATGGCTTTGAAGCTCCTTCACAAGAATTCCAACTATGAAATTATTCTAATGATCATCACCTACTTTCCTAGGCATCTATTACATCAATATTTATCATCTCCGGAACCAAAGATTCCTCCGTGTCGGCCAAGGAAGATCACAAACTCCAATGAAAAGCTATAATGTGTGTACATGGATAGGTCAGACCTAAATGAATAGAATTCCTCTGCAAATGAATGAAATGATGTGTAGATCTCGAGGAAGGTCGGCCATGAACCAAACAACATTGAATGATGCATCTTTGAACTTCGTAAGTCATGAAATGCTCTGCAAGTTTTCTCCTTTAGGTGATTATCTGAGACTGTCAGGATACTTTGTTCTAAGAAAAAAGTTGATCTTCTGATAGTGATATCTTTATGATATTTGATCCAAATGCACTGAAAATTGGATGTGATGTAGATGTGTGTGTCTAGATGCTAAGTCCAGCTGCACAAGGTCTAAGATGCAAATGCAGTAGAATGCGGACCAAAATACAAAAATTGCTACTGACTAAACTACCTACACTGAATTGGAAAGTGAAAAGAAACAAACTGAAATGCAAACAAACTGAAATGTAAATATTTTTGGTTGATGCAAGATTTCTCTTGAACCACGGATGCTCCTACATCAGAGAATGTGATGCAAATGATGATTGGTGGTATAGAGTACCACAACCATAAAAGAGGAAATTTTGAGTAATGCTAGGTAATGAAGAGGCAGGTAGCAAGTAGGATAAATCACTTGAGGCATATCTAAGGAGATGGAAGGAAAGTGTTGAAGAAGAGATGTTAAAATATAATTTAGAAATAGGGGTAGACTTCCCTGAAAAATGGAGGGACTCATTCTTTAATTAACCTTGGTTGTTTGATGCAAGAGCATCCCAAGGTGTTGAGGCAATCTTGCATCAATCCAAAAAAAAAAAATTCATTCTTCTTTAGTTAGTTTGTTTGTTTTCTAGTTTTGAATTTATATAGTTTTAGAAGAAGTCACTACACTTCCCCACAACTTTGTATTTGCTTTTATAGTTTTGAGAGTATGTTATATAGTGATAGATGGCGTTGTATCCATGTTTGAGGAGAATTGGATAGAAGGGAAAATTTTTCTTATGAATACCTATAGGGCTAACAAATTTGCACAATTGTAACTTTTCCACTTGCATTGAATTATTTGGAGTTTGTATCAACAATGGATAACATGTAAGGATTCACTAGACCCAAGAGGGTGCACATTGAGCATCACATGGGGATTTTCCATTTTTTATAATTGCATGGGTTAGAATTTGTTAACATTGGTTGACTACATGTTTCATGTGGCCTAGATCTTTGTGCCACCTTATAGCTAATGGAAATCATCTTCGAGGTTTGGGATTGCTATATAAACAAGGCTTGTAATGGATTTAAGGATCAACAAAGAGGGAAAAAAGAAAAAAATACAGCTGATTAAGAATAGGGATGTTGATGAAAGAACTAGGTGAGTGTAGGATCGGGATGGGCCAAACAATACCCATAAGTGGAAATAAAAATGCTAAAACTACATAAGTAATTTCATGTCATAAATTGAATGAGTTATCTACAAAATGTGAAAATAATGTAGTAATAAAAGTTGTAGGAAACTTAATGTAGTTTATGGGCTACTATTTGTTCTTTCTAAGTTCTAAAATTATTTTTGTGAATATTGGATATTTCAATGAGTCACTAATGTTTTTAGAAAAACATAATAGGTAGGTGGATCATTCTGGCCAACCTAAGTATGAGCAAAAAATATGTTTTTCCTCAAAAATTTGGATTTAAGTAAAGGATACATGAGTGGATATGATGCATATTTTTTGACTTTTTCATAATTTTTTTACTATGAATTTTTTAAAATATTAAAAAATAATTTTCCGACCAACCTAACTTGGTTAAAAATATATGAAATTCAATTAAATTTTAGACCTATACCAAATAAATCCTAGAATGTGATACATCTTTTGGATTTTAAAAAGGATAAATAATTTTAAAGTTATGAATGTAGATCCAAATGTATATCAATAAAAAAATCAAACACAACGTATGTAGAAAATTTATAATAATTACCTATTAAAATTATAATGATGCATATATTATATTTTTAAAATCTTAGTAATTTCCTCTACAAAACCTTTTTATTTTATTAAATTTAGTTATAAAGAAGTCTGTCAAGTTCAAGGATGAAGTCATAGAAAATTTTAGGATAACACTAAATGAGTGGTTTTGTGAGTTTCTTTGGCAAGATTTAGGACTCCCACTTACCTAAATCTATGGTAATTCTAAGGCATTTTTGGAGGGAATCCATATTTGAGATAGAAATATTAACACTTTTTCCATCCAAATCTAAATATGTCTAAATTTTAGCACTATCTCATCTAGTAGGATTTTTTTAAAATTGTCACTTTTGGCCCATCATGATCTCACACTCACCCAACTAGGTAAGAATGAAGGAGGGAGGTCTAAGAATAGGAGAGACTACATAAGGTTAAGAGTCTAAGGTGAAGTTTGAGATCAAGAATGAAGATGTTGGTAATGCGACATGTAGGGGTATAATAGGTTGATTTTGAGTCTAGTTAATTTTATGTGAGTAATCAAATCATTGTTTCCTAGCATGTAGGAATATTGTTGCAACAAATTTTCACTAGTATATTTTTGAGTTAGTAGTCAAACAACAAGTCATCCTAGCATACAGGAAGGAAATTGTGGCAAGTTGTAATCATTCAAGTGTGTGATTTCAATATAATTTGTGCTACTATTCTGTGAAATTTTGTTGTTTTGTTGTGATGAGTGTTTTAGCTGCATTATTGGATGATTCTTCATTGGATCCTCTATCAATGACAACATCAAATTAAGACTAAAATTTTTTCAACTAAATGTGAATGTAAAATGCTAATATTTGATGATCTCTTGATCAATAAAATAACCTAAGATGATTTCCCTTAAAATACAAGTCCTAAACACACAACTCAAGAAGTTTTCCATAAAAGTTGATGAGTAAAGGCCATGTTTTCCTAGAAATTCAACCTAGGAAAACAAGAGACTTGAAATATAAAATTGGAGGACTAAATAGTGGGAATGATTTTGTCTAGGGGATAGAACTACATGGGGGAGATAGTCTAGGGAGGTAGAAGCATTAGGAAAAGCACAAGTGTTATTTTTAAGTGATGGATATATCATATCAGAGTGATGGTTTATAATTAGGGTTATCTAGCACAAAAAACAAGATAAATTAGGTGCTAACACTATACATTTATGATATCCACACAATGTAGCATAAAACAAAGGCATAAAAGTGCAAGATATGCGCTTTTATCCTCTACATTTTCCTCCCACTTTGATTTGTGTGCAAATCTATACAAGAATGCAAACCAAAGTTAAAATGTAAGAAATAAATAGTCACAATAGGATATAAATTTTATGGAGTCTAACTTCTAATCTACTAGAACAAATATATTTGCTCACTTTATCCTTGATATGCAATAAGTGTCCATTAGGCCTATTGTAATGTTAAATGAAAAGTGCACCAACTTGTGAAAATTGATTATAGATTGATAACATAAATAGTAAATTCATATGCCCCCTCAAAGTGTGTGTATTATGGAGTGTCCACAAATCAAGGAGGAAAGGAAAATAAAAATAAAATAAAAAAACTATGGTTGAAAGTTGAGCATGATAAATAAAATAAATTAATCATAGATTGCACATACTTGGTGCATATGTGTAGTTGTGTGTGCAATCGATGTTAAAGATACCCCCAAATTTTCCCCTAATGAGAGAAATTATGGGTACATACAACTTGCAAAAATAAATGATACCTTGCCCTCATTCTAGAAAGATTAAGTGAAAGAAATGAAAGAATACAAACATAGAATATGTAAATAAATTACTTATACTATGTAATGAAGAGTGAGTGATAGACATAGGAAAGAGACTAATTAATAACATGTTGTACTTAGACTAACAATGGGTTGGTCTCAATATGGTCAAAAAATGTGCCATAGAAATTGATTTCCTTATGGAACTATCGTTTATGATTCCATAATGCACAAGTGGAGATGGCAGCATTGTATGAACATGAAGTGTCTCTCTATGAACAGAAGTAATGTATAAAATTGACAATTTTGATGTTAAATCTTTAGATAAGCAAGATAAGATGTTGTCATCTATGCTATATGTATTTTCTTTTGAGATGTTTTTGATAAATGTTTATTTGTGATCACTCTAAAAATTTCCATGAGAATGCATAGTAAATGACAAGTATTTTCTCTCTTTTGTCATATTGATTCTCTTCATGTACATGACTGGTTCTATTGAGATATTAATTGGAGTTCTAGGATCAATCATCATTCCACCATGGTGTAGGAGCACCTAGGAAATCATGTTTTCTTTTGTAATAAGGTCTATTTGACCAATGCATTTTCACTTCAGTTTGTATCTAGGTTAATTTTGTAAGTCCCAAGTGACTTAGGGGACATTTGTCAAATTGTAATCGAATAATGCTAAAAATAGCAATAATGCCAAAAATAGGCAGTAGTGTTTCCCAGCCGCTTGATTGATCTCCCAGCCGCTTGGAGTTAGTTTGGTACTACTCAGGGTGAGTTGATAAATGCCCACAGGAATGGCCAAATGAACATCAAATGTAATCAGATTGAAGAAGGGATCGAATGTGATTGTATTGTGCTTAGGAGAAATAAAGAAATTATGTTCTGTCCATTTGATTTCCATTTTTATAACTGTGAATCGCGCAACTGTAGATTTCCATTCATTTTGCATTTTCCATTGTTGCCGTATATCGCCGTGAAGCATTCCACTGGTGAGATTTCTATTGAAATCAGTGGAATGGCTTCGATGTACCAGTATTTGTTTTGTTCTTTGTTTTGTTTTGTGTCGATAGTGCAGGCATTCTAGACTGTGGTGTGTGCACAGTAGCATGCCCTAGCATCTCTATGTGCTAGGCATAGAGTAGAGATCAGACTATGTGAGGGTCAAAAACCCTAACGACGTACCACTGTGTTGGTTCATCAGCGCATCAGCCGAAGGTTGCAAGTGTTCGCCGACAGAGCAAGTCTCGCCGAAGGAAGACAGTTATCGGTGTAAGTTGGATGACGGAGTGACTTTAAAAAGTCATCCCGATGGTGGCTGTTCGGCCAATGGAAATGTTCAGTGGCTCATATGTGAAGTTTTGCTAATTGTGAGGTAATTAGGCCTGATCTGCTGTTTCCGCTATGCGCTCCACATCATATTGGTATCAGAGCCTGAAAAAAAGATTTGGGCGGCAAATCGAATTGTGGATTTGCAAGATTGTTGGCGTTTAGGTATTGCCTGTGAATGTTTATGTCAGACAAAGAAAGCAAGACAGAGGCAGAGAGGATGCCTCCCAAAAGTATGTCGCAGGACGCCGTTAAGAAGCTGATCAAGGAGATGCTTGCATCCAAGTTGGGAGAGTTCAAGCAGTCCAAAGGCAAAGATACGGAAGATGAAAGTGAGAGTGATGAAGGTGATATGGAAGTTGTTGAAATGAGTAAAAAGATAGAGGAGATACCAGGAGACCAGAGGGCATTTTTAAATGCATTGAAGTTAGTCAATAGGGACACCATAGATGGGTTACCTATGTATAGTGGAAGTATGGAAGCTGAAGAGGTGATTGATTGGATTGAGGCATTGAACAATCATTTCAAACACAAAGAAGTCCCTGATGATAAGAGGGTTAAGTTGGCAAAGGCAAGATTGCAGGGATCTGCTCTTGCATGCTGGAATTATGAACAAGGACAGAGAGTCAAGGAAGGGAAGAATATGATAACGTCCTGGGAAAGGATGAAGACCAAACTCAAGGTACAATTCTTACCCTTGGACTATGATGTGCAGATGTATAAGCAATTGTAGAACCTCAGACAGAGAGACCTTAATGTGAATGCATACACACAAGAGTTTCATAAACTCAGTCTTAGGTCAAAGAGACAAGAAGAAGAGTTAGAGAAGGTGGCCAGGTATTTAAATGGCCTAAGGATGAACATCCAAGATGAGATCAGCATCTTAGCACCAGACACAATGAACAAGTGTTTCCAAATGGCCTTAAGGGATGAAGAGAAGATAAAGAGAAAGAGTGAGCAGAATAAAAGAGGTAGAGGTGGAAGGAATTTCAAAGGTAGAGGCAGTTTTGGAGGAAGAAGTCCTAACCAGAGGCCTAGTGGTGAGTCTAGCCAAGAAGAACAAGTTGGGGACTCCAGTAGCAGAGGAGGCTACTAAGGAAGAAGGCCTAATGGAAGAGGTGGGACAAATGGATCAGGTAGAGGATCCAAACTCTCCAATATGAGATATTATAACTGCAATCAGATAGGGCACCCAACATACAAGTGTACAGAGAAGGCCTCAACTTCTCATGGTGGTGAGAAGAGAACCACTTTGATTCAAGAAGATACAAGGAGTGTGACATCTCCTGAAGTGAATCTAGAATCAGAAATGGGAGAGAATCTGATGATTAAAAGGACGTTGCTTAAGGAACCAGTGTAGGCTAAACCATCGCAAAGAAGGGCTTTGTTTAGAATCAACTGCAAGATTTAAGGTAAGGTTTGTAAAGTCATTATTGACTCTGGTTCTACTGATAACATTATATCTTTGGAAGTAGTGAATAAGTTGAAGTTAGAAAAGATACCCCATAGCGGTCCATATAAAGTCAGTTGGTTGAACAAGGGGCAACACGTACTCATCAATGAACAAGCATGGGTAGAATTTAATATTAAGGGGTATAGAGACAAGATTTTGTGTGACATCCTTCCAATGGATGCTTGCCATCTTTTGTTAGGCAGACCATGGCAGTTTGACAGAAAGGCTCATCATGATGGAGAAAAGAATGCTTACTCATTCCAAAAGGATGGTGTGACTTATAGGATATAGTCATTGGTAGAAGAGGATTCGTAGCATGTAGGGTCTAGTGTAATGCTGGTCAGAGAAAAGGAATTCATGGATACACTGAAGGAAGGTGATGGAGTAGGTTTTGCTTAGATTGTGAAGCCTACGGGGGAAAAGAAGAAAAGTGTGAGAGAAGTAGGACCTAAGGAGGTCAGAGATTTGCTTGACAGTTATAAAGGAGTGATTGCAAAGGATATACCTGATTCCCTACCACCAATCAGAGACATTAGCCATCAGATAGATCTCATACCAAGAGTAGTACTTCCTAATAAGGCAGCATATAAAATGACCCCTCAGTAGAATGAAGAGATAGCAAAATAGATTTAAGAACTCCTAAATAAATGGATGATAAGGAAGAGTCTTAGTCCATGTGCAGTACCTACTGTTTTAGCCCCAAAGAAAGATGGAAAATTGAGACTGTGTACTAATTCTAGGGCAATAAATAGGATAACCATCGGGTATAGGTTTCCTATTCCTAGAATAGAAGATCTAATGGATTGTTTGGGAGGGGCTACTTATTTCTCCAAAATAGACTTGAAGAGTGGGTACCATCAGATAAGGATAAGAGAAGGGGACGAGTGGAAGACAACTTTCAAAACCAATGAAGGGTTGTATGAGTGGCTTATGATGCCATTCGGTCTTTCAAACGCCCCTAGCACTTTTATGAGGCTGATGAATGAGGTGTTGCAGGAATTCATAGGAAAATTTGTGGTAGTCTACCTTGATGATATTTTGTTGTTCAATAAGAGCAAGGAACAACACTTGAAACATACGGCGATAGTCTTGAAGAGGCTGCAAGATCAGAAGTTACTGATAAACTTGGAGAAGTGTGACTTCATGAAACAAGAATTGGTGTACCTAGTTTTTGTCATCTCTAAGGGTGATTTGAAAATGGATCCTTCCAAGGTGGAAGCTATTTTGAATTGGCCTACACCTAGGACAGCAGGAGAGGTCAAAAGTTTCCATGGTTTGGCCACATTTTACAGGAAATTCATTAAGAACTACAGTGACATCTGTGCACCTATGTTGGAGACCATCAAGGGTGGAGGTAAGATGAAGTTTGTGTGGATGAAAGAGGCAGATCAGAGTTTTGACAGTCTGAAATAGAAAGTTGCTAAATTCCCTATTTTAATGTTACTTGATTTCAACAAGGTTTTTACCATCGAATGTGATGCAAGTGGGTTCACCATAGGAGTAGTGTTGAGCCAAGAAGGCAGACCAGTAGCCTTCTTTAGTGAAAAGTTAAATGAAGCCAAGAGGAAATACTCCTCTTATGATTTAGAGTTGTATGCTATGGTACAAGCTCTGAAAAAATGGAGGCACTACTTGCTTCCTAAGTAATTTATTGTATACACTGACAATCATGCTCTTAGTTTTTTGAATGGACAGGAAAAGCTCAGCCATAGACACATGAAATGGGTGGAAAGTCTTCAAGCATACACCTTCATCATCAAACATAAGAAGGGAATAACCAATAAGGTTGTTGATGCTTTAAGCAGAAGGGTGTTGACAGTACAAGAAGTGCAGCTACAAAGTATGGGTGTTGAGTCACTCAAAGGATTGTATGAAGAGGACCTAGATTTTAAGGAGATTTATAGGGTATGCAGTGAGTTTGCCAATGCTTTTCACAGTGAATTTTCAGATTATACATTGCAGGATGGACTTTTGTTTAAAGGTAGTCAACTATGTATTCCTAAGTGTTCAATGAGGGATAATCTAGTGAAGTAAAAACATAGTGGTGGTTTAGGAGGACATTTTGGGCTCAATAACACCTTAGATCTTGTTAGAAGGTTTTACTTTTGGCCAAGGATGCAATTTGATATCAGAAGGTTTGTTGAGAGTTGTATGATTTGCCAGAAAGCAAAGGGAGTCTCAACCAATGCAGGACTGTACCAACCTTTGCCCATACCAAACAGACCTTGGGAAAGTTTGAGTATGGATTTTGTGATGGGATTGCCCAAGACAAGGATAGGTTATGACAGCGTGTTTGTTGTGTTAGATAGATTCAGCAAGATGGCACACTTTATTCCTTGTAAGACCACCAATGATGCTAGTTACATTGTGGGTTTGTTCTTTAAAGAAATTGTCAGGATTCATGGATTACCTTTGAGTATTATATCTGACAGAGACAACAAATTTGTGGGACATTTCTGGAGAACCTTGTGGAAAAGATTGGGTACAAATTTGTCTTTTAATTCGGCCTATCATCCTTAGACTGATGGTCAAACTGAGGTTTTCAATAGGTCATTAGGCAATCTGCTAAGATGTTTGACAAGAGAACATGGCAGTAGTTGGGATGTGGTACTCCCACAAGCAGAGTATGCCTATAATGATTCTACAAATAGAAGTACAGGTCTAAGTCCTTTTGAAGTTGTTTATGGTAGTCATCCTAGAGGAATTTTTGAATTGAGAGATATTCAAGGGTTGGACAAAAGGAGTGGACATGCTGATACATTTGTAGAGGCTATGACAGAGATCCATCAACAAGTTAGAGATACTCTACACCAGAACAATCAGAAGATCAAGGCTAGAGTGGATCAAAAAAGAAGGGAAGTGCAATATCAAATAGGAGATATGGTCATGGTTCATCTCAACAAGAATAGACTACCCACAGGAACACACAGCAAGTTGATGATGAGAAAAATTGGACCTTGTCAGATTCTAGAAAAATATGGTACTAATGTTTACAAAATTGAACTCCCTGACGATATTTCTATTTCACCTATATTCAATGTTACTGATCTAACATTATATAGGAGTCCTGATATAGGAGAAGGTACAACAGATTCTATCCAAGACAATGCAGAGTGGGTGCAGTCTTTACCACCTAAGGAACCACCGAAGATGGAGTGTATCTTGGATAGCAGGATAGCAAAGAAGACCTGAAATCAGACCTATTTTGAGCACCTCGTCAAATGGCAAGGACTTCTAGATTCAGAAGCCACATGGATGCTGGAAGAAGACATCAAGAAGCAGGGTGGTGATTTGTAGTAGTTAGTCTCTAAGAGGACTTGAGACAACTTTCACCCGGGGAGTATAGTGCAGGAGCACCTAGGAAGTCATGTTTTCTTTTGTAATAAGGTCTATTTGACCAATGCATTTTCATTTTAGTTTGTATCTAGGTTCATTTTGTAAGTCCCAAGTGACTTAGGGGACATTTGTCAAATTGTAATTGAATAATGCTAAAAATAGCAATAATGCCAAAAATAGGCAGTAGTGTTTCCCAACCGCTTGGATTGATCTCCCAGCCGCTTGGAGTTAGTTTGGTACTATGAATGGGAAAATGAGATAAATCAATTAAGATGAATTAACCCAATCAACACTAGAATGTGCGAATAACAAGAATAAACAACAGAAAGCATGAAACTTACAACCTTGTTACCCTACGGCTTCCATTGGTCGCCTATTCTTTCTCGATCTTGAATGATGCAAATGGGCCCTCAGTGAGCTTGCTTCCTTGCTTCGATTCCTTAAGATGACAAGGAGAAATGGCTATGATGATTTCTGCATTATGATGGTATGAAGAAGAGAATTGAGAAGAAGAACTCCTAGAGAAAATTGGGCATAGATTCGATGCCAGAATGAAGTCTCTCAAATGGCTTAGAAGAGGGTTCTATTTATAGATCCTCTGAAAATGCAATGGAGGGTGAGGATCAATTGATGAGATCAATGGTCCTCATTATTTGTGAATCTTTAATTCATAATGGATGAATTAAAAATTTAGAGTGGAGGATAGTGAGTTATGACAATTGAATTAAGAATCCTTGGTGGAGGATAGTGAGTTATGACAATTGGATTAAGAATCCTTGGTGGAGGATAGTGAGTTATGACAATTGGACTAAGAATCCATGGTGGAGGATAATGGGGAATAATTGAATTAAGAATTCAAGTGGTGGAGGATAATGGGGAACATTGAATTTAGAATTCAATTTGGTGGAGAATAATAGGGAACATTGAATTTAGAATTCAATTTGGTGGAGAATAATGGGGGACATTGAATTTAGAATTCAATTTGGTGGAGAATAATGGGGGACATTGAATTAAGAATTCAATTTTGGATTTTAGAGGATATTAGCTAATTAAATATTAAGAATATTTAATTATATGTGCAACATGGTGAGGTGGAAGGGATGATGTGGAAGGATGAGGTGGATTGATGAGGTGGATTTTGTGAGGTGGATTTAGGATTTGAGACATTAGAAGAATTTAGGGATTTCAATTAAATAAAATAATTTTATTTAATTTGTAGGATAATGAATCAATCGAATAAACTTTGAATATTTATTTAATTGACAGAAGAAAATAAGAATTAAGATAAATATCAGAATATTTACTTAATTCAATTTGACCCAATTTTAGGCTATTACATTTTGCCCCTCTTTGAAGCAATGTGTTTTATCACGTTGTTTCAAAGAATAAATAGTCTGATAATGATGCATGCCCTAGTTTGGCCCTGGTACAGGTTGTGATGATAGGATGCCCCCTCGGGAGATTGGACGGGGAGAAGGCGGCAGGCTTGAGACAGACAATCTCATGATAAGATATGTTGACAGGAATGAAATGGTTGAATGCAGAAGAAAGGGATGAATGATATGGAATGCAAGATAAAAAGATGACACACACAAGCAAGTAAGCAAGTATGCACAAATGATACAGGAACAAACAAGGTATTGCCCCTGTCGAGCGGTAAACCAATGATATGGATCGATGATGTCTGGTTTCAGGAATAAGATATGTCGTATAAGACTCCAGGTCTGGTTTCGACAATATAACATCCTGTCTAAGACATTTGATACGACAGTGTTGTCATGGCGGGGAACAATATATCCCTAGACCAAAACGGCAAGCGTGTTGTCATGGCGGGGAATGATGGATCCCTAGAGCAACATGAAGGATAGTGTCTGGTTTCAAGAAATGAAGCATGTCGTGTAAGATGCGTGTGTTGGTCTGATTTTGACAATGCAACATCCTGTATAAGATAATTGATGGATTAACTGATCGAGTTGGTTTACGACCGGACAAGGATCAAGACCACTGATTGTGATTGGATCATTTGACAAGATTGACTTGACTTGATTGACATGGATTAAGGATAGTCTTGCAATTGGATACGGTATGGATATGATACGTAATTGGATGTGATATGGATATGAGATGCAATTTGATGTGATATGGATATGGATATTTGTCACCTTGAGATAGCAAGTATTTTGAAGCACTTTCATCATTGGGCATTATTTTTGGTATTTTTTTTTTTTGAAATGTGGAAAGAGAATACAAGCATCTAGGTATAGTTAGACCTAGATGTCCCGAGTATCCCTTTCCTGGATTTTGATATAGCAAGTTAATACAAGCATCTAGCTAAAATTGAATCTAGATGACCTGAGTACTTCTTACATTTTTAACAGACAATGATTGCCCCTTTTCATGTTTAGACCTTGGAGTCCTCGATGATCTTTTGCCGATCATGTCATTAGACAAAAGTCATCACATTACTAAAGTTTAATCCACAAGCAGCAGACAAAGAAAATAATCATGCCCCCATCATAGCATCTCTAGCTTTTGGTATCCTCAAGTAGCATAGAAAGGCATGATAGCATAAATCAAGGCTCTTAATCTAACCAACACAAAACATTCTTGCATTAGATGTGTCTTTTTGCTATAATTGATATGAGATTTAGCTTGAGTGTTTCCGTATGGTGCTCTATTTTTCCTTGGATAGGTTGATGTTTTTTGTCAAGATTTTTGTTTGGAAGCGGACTTTGTTGCTCTTGTTTGTCTAGCAAAAGGTATCACAATCCTTATTGGTGGGATGGACGACAAGACATGGATGGACTAGAAGAAAGACAACAAGAAAGATGACAAGAAATGGGACGGATGGGGAAACGGAGCCTCGGGGGTGCATTGATAATGGCCTTGCCTATGTGACAACGTAGAGGCAGCGTAGTTCAGGGCTTGGACCATGGATGGACTAGAGGATAGACAACAAGATATGAGCTGGACAGGGAAGCGGAGCCTTGGGGGCGCATTGATAATGGCCTTGCCTACGTGATAACTCAAAGGTGACGTAGTTTGACAAGAACCCTAATGGACCTAAGATATAGATCGGATGAGACACGATATGGAACCGATATGGATCAGATAAGACATGATATGGATCAGATATGGAACAAAAAGAGACATGACATGGAATAGATATGGAACAAACAATACAGATGACAAGGAACCACCACGGATATGTAGATGGATGGAAGATAGTAGATACGGATGGTTATGAGGATGGGCAATAGTGGACAGAAGGAAACAAGGATGTGATCTCCAAGGACTATGTCACATAAGTGTAACATGCCCCATTGTGGGTAGAGTACATAGGATTGTTCATGACAATGCTAATGATGATAGGAAGATGAGAGGATAATGAATGATTTGCATGGTATGGAGGGATAAGGTATGTCAAGAGACATCTAGAACATTTGTCAACATTGTGCCCCCAATCCTTATCAAGACCAAAGAATAGAGGAAAGGAAGATTGGATGGATGGACGAGACAGGATAGGTATGCAATGGATAGAGGATAGGATAGGAAATGGTACGGAAGGAAACTGGTAGGAGAAGAGTAATATGTCGATGAGACAAAGTGCCCCTAAGTGTAGGTGACATAGAAGATCGACTTTACACATGACACCTGTTTGCCAGGTTTTCATCATGGTACTTATCCAAGGCACCTCTTTGCCTGGTTTTCACCATTGGATGAAGGGATTTTTCTTTACTTTTTTCTCTTTTTTTTTTTTTTGAATATTTAGATAGGAGAAGGTGGGTATGGAAAGACTCAAGTATATAGTTCCTTGAAAGGTGATAGTCCTGCTAGATAGATATTGTCGCATGGACCATGTCAAATGTTCTCACAGATGTTGGTAGGGGATCGTATGAAAGTGATATGGCGCAGGTAGATAGTGGATTGTGATCCAGAATATGGAGGGGTGGCTTATGCAAAAGCATGGACCATAGGAATAGGATGATATGTAGGATAGTAGTGGAAGAAAGGGGATATGGAGGTATATGAACATGTTGTGGAATGGAAGGGGATCATGACCGATGGTTGCACATACCGTGGTAAACATTGAAGCTGGTGATGGGAAAGTAGTGTAGGAAGCAATGGAGACTTTTGCTTGTGGATGCATGACGTAGGTATGTAGGGTTCCACATAGGCTGAGTATTGTCTTGATTTTTGTTCGTCATGTGAGATGGAAGAATTTGAGACTTTTGGATGGAATGGGAGAAAGTAGGTGGTTGGAATTCTTGAGAGGTGGATGCCTCATGTAACTTTAGGGCTTTTTGCTTGGGTACCCAAACCTTTTTGTTTTTAGATAGTACCTGTGAAGGTAGGGGTTTGGGTGTATGCAGCTTTTGCGTAGCTTTTGGAATAATCATTTGTTGCTTGGGGACTCAAACCTTTTTCAATTTAGCATTGAGGTGTATGGGTGTATGTAGCTTTTGATGTGGATAATGCTTTGATTCTTGGCTTTTATATCCTAGGTCATGAGGACTCTTAGGATTTTTGACTTTATAGGTAGAGGCATCCACATATTTGTCATTGAATCCCCATGGGATGGTAGAAGTGAGGTTGGTGAAAGCTCCTTGTTTAGACCATATGTGCCTTTGTCGGCCATGATTGGGATATGTAGAGGATTTATAGATGGATGGATAAGGTGTTGGAAGAAGTGGTGATAAAAAGCATGGAGGGGTGTTAGGAGTTGGAAGTAGCGGAGGGAGTTTGGATGGTGGAAGGTGTATGGTCACATGCTTTTGGGATGTGTATGATAAGGGAGGTGGGATATTAGGAGTTGGAAGTAGCAGAGGGAGTTTGGATGGTGGAAGGTGTATGGTCACATGCTTGTGGCAATTGTAGGATGTTGGAGGTGGAATGGTGACATATGTTTTGGGGATATGATAGGGTTTGCGATAGAAAGTGGTAGACTTAGGAAGAGTGGAGGAAGTACCAACATCTTGAGTTTGTGCACCTTGGGGTATGTATCCAAGGCCGTAGGAAGGAGGAGGGACATTGACATGGATGGGCTCCAAAATACCTTGTTCATGAAGGCCTAAGCCTTTACCTTGATAGTTCATATTCTGCAGTATGTGGTGGACAGTAGGATTATGTATAGGTGCACTAGCAGCGAGTGCCTTATTAGATGAGGAAGAGGTGATAGCAGATAATGGTTGCTGGTGTTCTAAGAAAGAACATTCATGCATGAAGGTAGTAAGACCAAGGATATATGGTGGAGTCTTTGTAGCATGGGCAATAACAGATGGTGAGGGATCATTAGTGGTTCGATCTTCTACACTTGCTTGGGAGGCAAGTGTCTCATCAAGGGAAGTGGAAGTTGTTGGATCACAGATGTGACTAGGTGGAATATGGATAGGAGTAATGGAGGTTTCTTGCTCATGGATGGGTATGGGATCAAGTTGTTCAAGGACATCCTCTTCATAGGGCATATCTTGATCGTAGAGTAGATAAAGGTTATGGATGGGTTGGCTGGGAATGTTTTGATCTTGGTTTAGACAAGGGGTGAATGTCTCCACATGCTCTAAGGTGTGCTCTTGACATACATCTTGGGTTGCTTGAATGGAAGTAGAAGGCTCTTGGATAGGTTCTTGGTTGGCAATATGGATGGTTGATGGACCTTGACTTTGTTTCCTGGTAGAAGGCTCTTTGATAAGCTCAAGGGGTTGTGGGTGACATGAAGGCATTGTAGGTGTTGACAAGACATTGGAAGAATCTTTGGTAAGGTCAAGGACCAGACTTTGGGGACCTGGTTGACTCTTTGCTAGTGGCTCTTGGAGCACATCCTTCATAGGTGTATGGGTAGATGAATGAGGGGATGGAGGAGTGGATTTAGAGTTCTCCCTAGCTTTCATTTTGCTGTGTAAATCTAGAAAATATTGTTCCCAAAACTTAGCGGAGGCTTCTTTGGTTGCCCATTTAAAATTGGAGGACCTGGACGGTGGTGTTGTTGTAGAACTAATCTGCTTTGGGATAGGTGTCTTAGAATATGGTGAAGGAGGACTAGTAGACGGGGTGATATATGATTTCCCTCTTGAAGTGGTGGTTGCCTTGTCAATAGTTATCATTAAGATGGGAAAAGAAGGTATGGTTTTGGGACGAGGCATAGCTAGTACTGGCCCGTTTAGCTTGCAAGCTTGTCAATTCTTGTCGTAAGGCATCCATTTGTTGAAGAATTGCTATACAATCTTGGGGCGAGGGACCTAAGTTTACTTGCATTATTAGAGATTGAAGTTTTTGATCAAGATATTCTAATTTGTTTGCCATTGACACAAGGCTAGAAAATCTTACTAGTTTGGATGTGCAAAAACAAATGCATCAGACCAGAGTGCAAATGCGTCCCAAGTCGAGACAAGTGTGCTTGGAAGAATGAGTTGAATGACTTGTCTTATGTGTTTGATGTTATAGTTTGGTTTGGCAATGATCACACATGTACAAACATGATTCACTCACACAAGACACATAAGCAACTTTGAATGTTGAATTTGAAGAATATACTGATTAGGAAACAAGCACTTGTGGAAAACACACCAACATGCCCTAATGTCTAATTTGATGTAGGGTATGGCCAATTAGGTTGGGCAATGTTTACACGAGGTTGACTAGGGATTGAAAGTGAAATCTTGTCACATAGCCAGGAGAAGGGGGTAACCCACCCTTCACCTTCACTTCCCAAAGGTAGAAAGTTCTTTGGGGCTTAGCCAAGAGTGACAAGATTCCAATTGCAATGAGGGTGTCTTTCGATTCAGCCTCGGATGAGGTCGTCTCTAGGGGTGATGAAATCCCCTAGCAGGCCTCCTAAGAAAGGTGTAAATGAAAGCAAATCCAATTGTGAATTAACCTTTAAGAAATTGAAATGTGTGTGTAAAAATTGAATGGATAAGAGGTGTTTTTGATTCTCAAGATCGCACGAAGCGCATGAGAAGAGCATACACACCCCTAATCGCATACAAATTCACCAAACAATGAATACACTAGTTCTTTTTATAGCCCAATTCCAAATTTGAATGGAAGACACTAGTTGATTTTATGCCCCATTTGATATGTGATGATCAATCAATGTTCATTTTAGAAGCCCAAGTTGAAGTGTGTTTGCAAACAAGATTGAGAGATAAAGGATTAGAATGAGTGCACCTGGATTGTTTTCGCTATCCAAAGTCTTGTATTTACTGATCTTGATGTTGTTCTAGCCTTGTATGATCACCTGCAAGTTGCCAAATCGAAAACGAAGCAACTAGACTAGCCAAGGAGATTGTTATGCGAAAATGGAAAATCTGATAAAATTGGATGAAGAATGAATGATATAGAGAAATGAAGTGTATAATCAGATTCTAGACGAAATTCCATACACTTTGAAAAAAAAATTCACTGAAAAATGATCAAATTTGCTCCCATTATGATGGTTTGAAGTTTAAAGACAAGTTTGACTTCGACTGATGAAAAAAGTGGGAAAAAGGTACCATCACCTAAAAATTTCCTCACAACTGTGTTGTTCGTCTCATTAGCTTTCCAACGAGTCCTCATTTACGCGATTTTGACATCGTATGTGAAAGTTGTGTTAGTTTGAAAAAAAGGCCCTATTAGGGCATGCGGGGAGCCCAAGAGGTTAACTGACTGTCTGAGTTGAAATAACTACTAAAGGTTTTTTGGAGCTCTGGTCACATGTTGTGGTTTCTCCCCGGTGGTTAAGTTAAATGCTAATGTATTAAACAGACCCTTGGTCCTCCATATGACCAGGGGCTGAGTGCTTTAGAAATTTTTTTTTGGTTTGTTGTTGTATTTTATTTTTGTTTATTTGTTATTTTATTGGATTTTTTTAATTGTTTTTTTTTTGGTTTGGTTTAAAAAAATGAATGGTGTTGTGTGTGTAGAGTGGTTGGGCAGCGGAGGTGGTGGTTATGTGGCGGCGGTGGTGGCGGTTGGGCGGATCTGTGGAGGTGTTGGCGGCTGGTGGCGGCAGGCGGGTGGGGATTGGGTTGGAGGTTGGCGGAGCTGTGGAGTGGTGTGGGCGGCGAGTAGCAGAGGACTCTGCAGGCGGCACAGGAGGCACAGAGGGGGCGGGGCTGGCCACGGGGAAGGGAGGTGGCCAAGCGGGGAGGGGGGTTTGGGAGAGGGAAGCAGGGAAGGGGGCACGGGGGCAAGGCTGAGGGGTGGGGCGGGGAGTAGGCGGAGCGGTGGAGGGGTGCGCAGGGCGGTGGGTAGTTGTGGAGTTGCGGGGAAGGGGAGCGGGGTTCGGGGGGTGGGGATTGATGTGGGGCAGGGGATGGGGGTAGTGGAAGCAGAGGGTGGTATGGACGCGGGGTTCGGGGGAGCGGCGCGCGGGAGGAGTTACAGGGGTGGCGCGGGGGAAGTTACAGGGGCGGCGCGGGGTTAGGGTCTGCAGGGGGACATAGGGCAGGGGGTGGGGATGGGTGGCGGGGGGGAATGGGGGGAGGACAGGAGGGAAGGGGAGGGGGAAAGGGGGTGGGGTGATTGGTGGTGGGAGGGGGGTTGTTTGTTAGTGTTTTTTTTTTTTAATTAATTATAAATTTTATTTTTGTTTTATTTTTGTTTTTTATTTTGAATATGTAGTGCGATTTACTAAAAATAAGGAACAAATAAAACCTAAGTAATTTTTTTTGTGTTTTTTTTTTTTTTTTTTCAAATCTTTGTTTTTTTTTTAATTCTTTTTAGAATGAAAATGGTAAAAGAAGATATCTTCTAATGCAATAAGTTTTGTAAAAAAAAGTTGAAAAGTAAAAAAAATTCCAAAAATTTTCAAGTAATGAAACAAGAGAAATTATATGTGATTTCGTACCTCTGAGGTCTTCTGGACTCAACGGTGAGCGCGGTTTGTGCGTAGGAGGTCATTTGTGGAAGTTGATGCTCGAATGTGCTCTGGAAAACACCTGTATCCTGCAACAAGAAAACTTGCAAAGACAAACACTCACAAGATTGTGGATTAGATCATGGTGGGCGCCAAAATGTGAATGGGAAAATGAGATAAATCAATTAAGATGAATTAACCCAATCAACAATAGAATGTACGAATAATAAGAATAAACAACAGAAAGCATGAAACTTACAACCTTGTTACCCTGCGCCTTCCATTGGTCGCCTATTCTTTCTCGATCTTGAATGATGCAAATGGGCCCTCAGTGAGCTTGCTTCCTTGCTTCAATTCCTCAAGATGACAAGGAGAAATGGCTATGATGATTTCTGCATTATGATGGTATGAAGAAGAGAATTGAGAAGAAGAACTCCTAGAGAGAATTGGGCATAGATTCGATGCCAGAATGAAGTCTCTCAAATGGCTTAGAAGAGGGTTTTATTTATAGATCCTCTGAAAATGCAATGGAGGGTGAGGATCAACTGATGAGATCAATGGTCCTCATTATTTGTGAATCTTTAATTCATAATGGATGAATTAAAAATTCAGAGTGGAGGATAGTGAGTTATGACAATTGAATTAAGAATCCTTGGTGGAGGATAGTGAGTTATGACAATTGGATTAAGAATCCTTGGTGGAGGATAGTGAGTTATGACAATTGGATTAAGAATCCATGGTGGAGGATAATGGGGAATAATTGAATTAAGAATTCAATTGGTGGAGGATAATGGGGAACATTGAATTTAGAATGCAATTTGGTGGAGAATAATGGGGGACATTGAATTTAGAATTCAATTTGGTGGAGAATAATGGGAGACATTGAATTAAGAATTCAATTTTAGATTTTGGAGGATATTAGCTAATTAAATATTAAGAATATTTAATTATATGTGCAACATGGTGAGGTGGAAGGGATGATGTGGGAGGATGAGGTGGATTGATGAGGTGGATTTTGTGAGGTGGATTTAGGATTTGAGACATTAGAAGAATTTAGGGATTTCAATTAAATAAAATAATTTTATTTAATTTGTAGGATAATGAATCAATCGAATCAACTTTGAATATTTATTTAATTGACAGAAGAAAATAAGAATTAAGATAAATATCAGAATAATTACTTAATTCAATCTGAGCCAATTTTAGGCTATTACATGTACTACTCAGGGCGAGTTGATAAATGCCCACAGGAATGGCCAAATGATCTTCAAATGTAATCAGATTAAAAAGGGATTGAATGTGATTGTATTGTGCTCAGGAGAAACAAAAAAATTATGTTCTGTCCATTTGATTTCCATTTTTATAACTACGAATCGCACAACTGTAGATTTCCATTCATTTTGTATTTTTCATTGTTGCCGTATGTCGCCGTGAAGCATTCCACTGGTGAGATTTCTGTCGAAATCAGTGGAATGGCTTCGATGTACCAGTATTTGTTTTGTTCTTTATTTTGTTTTGTGTCGACATTGCAGGCATTCCAGACTGTGGTGTGTGCACAGTAGCGTGCCCTAGCATCTCTATGTGCTAGGCGTAGAGTAGAGATCAGATTGTGTGAGGGTCGAAAACCCTAACGGCGTACCGCTATGTTGGTTCATCGACGCATCGCCCGAAGGTTGCAAGTGTTCGCCGACAGAACAAGTCTCACCGAAGGAAGATAGTTATCGGCGTAAGTCAGACGACGGAGTGACTTTAGAAAGTCATCCTGATGGTGGTTGTTCGACCAATGGAAATGTTCAGCGGTTCATATGTGAAGTTTTGCTGATTGTGAGGTAATTAGGCCCGATCTGCTGTTTCTTCTTTGCGCTCCCCATCACACCACATGATGTGTCACTGATACTCACTTACATGTATATTTTTCCTTCATTGTCATCATGTTTGAAGTCTTTAGTTGTAACATTGATGTTGTGTATATTACATGGAGTCTTTGATTTTTAACTAGAAACCAATATAATCATTATGGATATTATTGGGAGAATCCTCATCATCAATTTCTATGAGATTAGATTCATCATGTTGAGGTCATAAAGAAGGATTATCATTGTCATAAATACCTTATATTTGAAAAACATTATTGAATAAAATCTTGTATAAATTATGCTTGAGTGTTATGCACCTACCCATAGTGTGTCCATGTGTTTAATGATAATAACAAAAAGAATCAACATTAATGTAGTGTGGGATAATGTTAGATGCATTAGTTGGTCAAATGTGAGGTAGGTGATAAGTCAATCTTGTAAAAGGGTGATATCACAATAGTGTGTCCCATGTTTTGGCCTAAGTGGGACACTTAATCAACATTTTAAACCAAAACTTCACTTTATGTCACTTATAGAAAGCAAACTATTAAGAAATTGAAGATGATATGAAGTAGTGATTTTTGAGATTCCTTGTCTAGATTCAAAATATGTATTTTTAAAAAAATATAAAAATGATTTGTCTTATTTTTAAAAATTTCTTAACAACTTATTTTATATAAATAAAATAAATAAATAAATTTATAATTTCTTAAAATAAACCATTAACATTGATATCTAGGGCATTCATATTTTCTAGTAATTTTTATTTGCATATTTTATTTATTATTAATTTTTCAATCTAGATTAATTAGAATTCAGAGTACTGTTATATCATAATGCATAATTTTTTTTGTATTATCTAAGTTATTTTTTTGTTGAAGCAAGGGCATCAATATGGATGCTGAACATATTTTTAGAACATTTTTCTACATTTTTATTTTTCCACATGTTTAACATAGAGCTTTATGTTTTGTAAGAAACCTATATTCACTAGAAAATAGAAAATAAATATAATAATTAAATAAAGAATATTACAAATTATACTTTTTAGAACACTTACTTTGAAAGCTAAGATTGTGCAAAATCTCATGTCATGGTGATTCTGTTTAATAGTCCAAACCTTGCTTCAAAGCATACATTTCCTTTGAAAACCAAGCGAGTAAAAGGATGAGGACAACATAAGAACCTTCAAATAAAGGATCTTTGATTCCATCATTTTAAGGTTCCTTCTTATAGGGCTTTGAACATGATGGAACATTTTAAAATGGAGAAAGGCCTTCTATCAAATCCCCCACCTTCATTTGAACCCCCTGTTTGTTCAAACTTTATTTACACATGGCACACTTTTTACTTTCAAATAAAGAGCCTTCATTTGAAGATGTTCAATGATTTTTTACTTCCAAAACTCATTTTTGTGCCTTGTCTCACAAGTGGGACACACTATTGTGTTATGATCCAAAAGTTGTAACAATAAATGTGGACGATCCATCAATCTAGTGAAATTTCTATACTCTCTTATTTTTTGTTGAATGATGTTATTGCAAGAATCATTGACAAACACTAGTGTTGTGCTTGAATCACTCTCATTGCCTCTTTTTTTAAATTTGAATTTTCTCAAAAACTATGGTAATGAGGAGTGCTAGAGATGATATAGTGTAGAAAATTATTTTCTAACCATATAAGTTCATAATGACACACACTAGCACATAATCTAGAAAATTAAGTGTGAGTATTAAAAATCACCTTTTTGTTATAATTGGAAGGATACTATATTGATAAATAGACCTTAAAGATCGATCTCTAGTGGTTGATAAATAATGTTAGCTAGCATAATTCAAAATCTGAGCACATAATCACTGATTGTCCCATTTGGTCCTTCTTTAAATTGTGTTAATATTTTTAATGCCACATTGACCTCAATATTATGTTGGAAATGATAAACAAAAACATTGGCTAAGTCTCCAAAAGAATGAACAGGACCATGAGATAAATAATGAAATAAATTAAGGGCATAATCTCTCAATCATAATCGAAATAATTTAGCAAGTAAGCAATTATCTTAAAATTATTCTACACATATTTCTTTGAAAGACCAATGTGAGTCAATGGATTGTCTCTAGCATCATGCATTCTAAAACTAGGTGCCAGAAATCTAGTTGGGAAAGGATAAGATAATACATCACATGCTAATGGATTATGTAGTAAGTCACTTGTTTGGTCCTCTTTAGGAGACTTTTTAAAATCATTGATACATGTGTTTATATTTTGCAACTCACTTATGATGGTGGCCAAAAGGTTATGTGATGTAGGAGAAACAATTGGAATATGAGTAGATAAGGGGGAGTGGTAATAACTAAGGGTATATGAATAGATAAAGGAGTAGTGGAAGAGATGATTGGGATGTGAATAATCAAAGGACTGTATATATCTTGAGACATAAGGTTGCTATGGCTAGAAATAGGATAGCAATGGAAGAGATGGTTATGGATATGGTAGGTAAGGGTTGGACATCATCAAGGTTGGGAGAGGAATGACATAATGGTAGGGATGATAGTAGACACAATTAAGCCCAATTGATTGAAAAGTAATAATGCATATTGTGACATGCTAAGAACACAAAAGCTTTAGAAAATTCTATAATAAAGGATAGTCATGGAAGTTATGATTTCACTGAGATAAACCTTCATAAGTGATTTTAAGGATAAAATCCTAATTGGATTAAACCAACTCTACATAAATGATTTAAGGATAAAATCCTAATTGGATTAAACCAAAGATTCTTGGATAGATATTTGAGCAAATTGAGATTAAAAAAATTTGAAATGACTAAGATGAAAATAGATCTTACATTAATAATGGCAAGATGTTGACTTTGATCCCTTGGACTAGATAAGACACTAGGATAGAAAACTAAAAACAAGGATCTAGTACTAGATTAATGATCAAGGACCCGCAACTAATGGATTTTGATAGTTTTAAAGCCTAGGACTAGGTCACATCTATAGTTATGTCCTTTGACACTTTAGTCCTATAGAGTTTTGTCCACTACTAAATTTCACCTTTGACATCTACAAAATATGTTCTCTTGCACTTCTACATAAGTTTGAGAAACTAGTGGTGCTAAAAGGTATTTTTTGCAGCCTTGGTATAGACAGAGAAAAGACTATTGACTTGCTTGATAATAGTTAGACCTTGTAGTTAATGTGACAAGATTGAAAACACACCAAACAAAGAATAAAAATGTTAATGCAATTGAGACTAACCCGTGGCTATATTTTTTATGATTAAATGTAGATATGATAAAAGTTAATGATGAGCATTGAAATGAATTAGGATAATGTCTTTGAATACAAGTCTTAGGCACACAACTCAAGACCTTTAGCATGCAAATCAATAGGTACTAGTCATGCTCCTAAAATTTGGCTTAGGATTGTGGATAGAAATTCAAAACTAGAGGACAAGAGTTTACAAGTGACCTAGTCCATTGAATCATAAATATTGACATAATAATCATTGTAATGCTTAAATAAATAATAGTTCAAGATTAAAATGAACTAATATAAGTTCAAAAAAACAAATTAAATATTAAAACAATAACCTTAATCTATGAATTGGGAGAACAATAGCATGACAAAAATGAAGCTCACTTTGATTCGAATTGTAAATCTAGTTGATATGATCAATCTCAAATACATACATAATGAATACAATAGACTTAAAAAGGAAAAAAAAATTCACTCTATAAACTTTGACGTATACATTTATAACATCCAAACAATATAAACATAAATGAAAAAATAGAAGTACATATGCACTCTTTATGTTATACATGATAAAAGATAAAACATGATATAGTCCATCATACAAAACCCCTGAAAACTCCAACTATCTTTGGAGCAAGTATTGTGTGCCAAAACAACCGCTCATGGTTCATTGAGTATCACACATATTTTGGAAAGCTCCTAGGGTAGGCACGAATTGATTTTTCACTGCCACGTACCGGTGAGGAATATACCGTTTGGATCACAATCCTTTCCAACTACGCACTCGTGTAAACGACAAAAGCAATACAAGACTGTTGATAAAAGGCTGCCATTGTGACACACAATCGGCATGAACGATAAAATATCTGGCAGCTGCAACTGCACTACGTGATTTGGCTCTCCTTGACAGACGCTTGTCAATGCTCAATACCCTCCTCTGACTCATTTTGGAGACAATACCTACGCTTTAAAAAAACTCAAATTTCAAACAGAAAGCATATGCCTGGTTTTGGCACAACACGTTTATTCCATTGGAGACCATCTGGGCCGTTCTTTTATAATGGGAAACAGGTCATAATGTTGTGTTCAAAGAATGAAATATAATGCTATTATGTATGTAAAATTTTGATTTATTACATCTAACACTTCATATTATTATATTCTTTTAATTATGTTTCGTCAGAGGGAAAAAGCCATAATTTGGTTAATAAAATTTTGACTTAAACTTAATGATATTTAAATAAAGGAATAGGTTTGAACAATGATGGATGGCCTAATCAAGGAACATACAATCACCTTCATAAATTGTGCTAAACTAATTAAACTACAACCTTTTGGTACAATGATTAATATTTAATTAACTATTATAATTTATTTAATTTGTAAAAATAATTTGATAAAAAAATTAATATTATTATATTTTAATAAATATTTGTAAACATATATTAATGTACACACTTTCTATATAAAACATACATAAATGTCACATTCACTATTAAAAACAATATTATATGAGATTATAATTGAATAAAAATTTTAACATAACTTTATACAAGATATACACAACTTTTTAAGAAACATATAAAATTGCATTGAAATATTTTAATTGAAAGACATAACATAATTTAATTAAAATAGAAAGATCACATATGAGAAAGATTGTGAAATGTGAGTTAAAAAATTATTAATATTCACCACTAATAAAATTAGTTATTAAAGTGATTTAAAAACATTTTAATGTGAACAATTTATTTAAATACTTTCATTTCACTTTTTTAAATAGAGACAATTATAATTTTTTAAATATTATATATAGAAAAAATTATAATTTTTATTAAATATTAAATATTTTATATATAGAGATATTTATATTTTAAAAAAAAATTAAATATTATATATAAGAATAGTTATAATTTTTTTTAAAATTAAATATTTTATATAAGAGACAATTATAATTTTTTTAAAATTTAAAATATTTTATATAGATAGAAAATTATGTTTTTCTTAAACTATTAAATATTTGATATATGAAAGAAAATTTAAATATTAATAAAGAATATAATAGTTTTTATTTTAATATGTAGAAAATAATATTTTTAAAAAATTAAAAGATATAAAGGAAAAGAAAATTAATATTAATTAATAAATAAATTTTTATAGAGATAAAAAATATATATATTTCACATTCTTTTTCTTTATTTTGTATTTAGTTTAAGTCTTTTATGTTAAAATGAATTATGATTATTTTTAATTGTTGAAGCATTAATTTATCTTTAAGTGTATATTCTACACCCAAAATTAAGTCCACATCACTTCCGAGCAATTTCTTGTACCCATTCTTCATCATGTGCCCATCTTGAACACTAGCATGTTGCACTCATGTCCTCCCATATAATATTGCATACTAATATTCCCCTTAAATTGAAATTTTTTTATAACCACTTAAATGCCCCCCTTTTCAAAATGCCCCAACCCTTACTCACCTCTAATGGCTAAAAATGGCATAACTTTTATAAAAAGAGAAGATAAAAAGATAGGAAGGTGCATCAAGCAAAACCAAATACACTCTAGCCAAGGCATTATGGACACCCAAGAGCTATTAGACCTCCATTAAACCACCCTCTTTGACACCTCCCACACTACTTCTTCTCAAGCACATAGGAACTCACACCCAAGCATGTCCATTACCTATATTAACACATTTTAGGGATTTGATTGAGACGAATCCCCCCAACAACCATTAGGTGCCCCTTTTCCCTTAACTTGTATGCTATAGGTTTGACTCCACTAATTGTAAAGGACACAACTATAAGGAGTAGGCCACCAACATGCGACACCAAACACAACCATAAAGTTGTAGAACACAAATACATGCTAGTCACTACCAAACTTAAGCAAAATATAATATTCCAAAATCCAAATCAAGCAACTTAAAACATCCTATTAACTCCATTTTATCATCTATGTGTACTTCAACTCACAAAACAAGCATATTTAATTTTTGTCATGGTTTCAACTAAAATGAATATTCTAAACCTTTTACTTGTTAAATTTGTCATTGTTTAAAATCTAAAACATGTTATTTAAATGATTGTTAAGTCTGTCGTTTATTGTGATTACAAATAGAAAAATACACATTATTAGTACAATACTCCAACAATATAGTTTACATTAAAAAGTACAAATAAATATTCATGATTGACGCTTCACACACCAAAATAATTTGGAGGTGGTCCGCGTCATCAAAAAGCGAAAAAATAAAATAATAGTAGTGCGGATTTGATTATGATGAACTTGTCTATGGGTTCATGAACTTGTTCCTGGTTAGGCCACATCCCATGGAGGATCTTGGAATTCTCCCGACTCTGTCGATACCTTCTGCAAACATGACGCCCATTCCCATAAAGAGGTGGGCCTCCAAATGACAGTGGAATGCCCATACGCCTGGATTATCAGCTTTAAACCGGAGGGCTGTCCAGCCATAAGGAAACAAGGGCACTGTATTACGAAGGGGAGGATTCACCAAGTTGTAGTTTTTCGGATCCTTCACGGGGTCGAACACGCCTTCTCCATAGCCGAGGATCCAAAAGTCGTGGCCGTGCAGATGCCATGGATGGATCTCCGAGTTATTGACAGTAAGAGTATTTGCATTTTGCAGAATAACATCTACCACGGAGTTCATTTCGAATACGTATACTCCGTTTCCTTCGGTAGCGTTGGGGTTGGGAGGAGGAACAAAAATGTTGTGATCACGGGGAGTGTAGACATCCGTAGGCGAAGCAGTATTGTAGGCGCCATGAATTTTGTACTTCATTGCGGCCAAATAAGGAGTGGGCGGAGGAACCAGAGAAATATTGTTGATCGCCCATTTGAGAAAACCGTTGATTTTGTTCTGCGTGTTGAGTAGGATGAGCTGCCTGTGGGATTGAAGAGGGGGAATCTCTTCGTGGCCTTTGAGCATCACTATCTTTTTCGCCATAGCTTTGCTGTAGGCAAAGTCGTTCCACAGCGGGCTGGCCGGAGGCGGCGAAGTCGGAAGCATTGTGGAAGGGTTTGGAAGGTAGTTAAAGATGGCTAAACCCGTTGGGGTTTTGGGTTTCCTTCCTCTCACATTCACACCCGCCCAGTAGTTGTGGGCAGGATCTTGATTTGCTGTTACCAAGATAGAATAAGATTCGCCAGAATACACGTCTAGATTGTCTACCTCCACTGGTTCTACGTAGTGCCCGTCTGCCTCGACAACGGTCATCTTGTGTCCCTGCCAGTTGTACACACTTAACAGAAATCAGAACCACTTGGGAGAACCGCCATGAGTTTAGTGTCGTCAATTGTGAAATCATTTTACCTGGATGAGAAAATTGAGGGCGGATAATGAGGCTACGCTCGCAATGCGTAGACGGTATGTGTTGCCGCTCTTCACTGAGAGAATGTGAGGCGCGCATTGTGTGTGGGTAGCGTTGCAGGTGCTGCTACTATCTGCAGAAACAGCGGAGCAGTTGAATTTTCCTCTTCCCTCTATCAACAGCGACTGTAAACAGTCCCAAACAGATCTTGTCCGTCAATCAACAGAAAAGATATGACAAACTTTAGAAAATCTTAGATGGAAATGGTGAAAAAGTATACCTGAGGCTCCCCGACCCAGACGAAGGGATTGGAAGAGAGGCCTACGGCCTGCTCGTATGTGCTCGTGTGCCACCAGTCATTAATAATGATGCTCAACTCGCCGTCGTATGAGAAGGGCTCTTCTCCGGCAGGATCGACAATTAAAGATCCATACAATCCGGCCGATCGCTGCAGTCCGTAGTGACCATGATAAAAGTATGTTCCTGGCTGCATACACCGGCAATCTCGCCATTAATCCAGAAATTCAGAAAACGTGATCAAAATTTCAGAACAGCATATGACAATACCATCTATAATGAACATGAAGTTTTCACCGTTCATGAGATAGAGCAGAATGTCTTTTAGGAAAAAGTTGTGTACATTTTATTTTCATTAATGGTTGGGACCAGATTCCATGAAATATTTATCAGGATGAGGAGATAAAAATAATAAAGAGACTGCATATTAACTGATACCATCAATTATGAACATGAAGATCAATTATGAACAAAAAGTTTTCACAGTTTATGAGTTCAGAGTAAATTGTTTGTGAAAAACTATGTACATTTTATCTTTCATCAAAATTTCGATCACACTTCATATTCTATTATCAATGTTTCCGATCTCTGCCTGATCTATCATGAAAACAAAAGATTATTTTAAAAAACTACATATTAATTCTATAGAAACATGAGATGCCATAATACCACAATGCTCACCCTGTCTACAATGAATTTATAAATGTAAGACTCGCCAGAGTAGATGGCACACTGGGACATGGACGAGGTTCCGTCGTTCCACGGGCTTCCGATCTGCCTCCAACACACAGTCACACAGTCAATTGACGGAAAACTACTTACTTCTTAGTAGGCATGAGTTTTCCACAGTCCATGAGTTTTCCACAGTCTATGATAATAAGTGAGACAATAATGTTTCTGGATTCAACTGTATATGTTTTTGTTTCGACATTTTCCATCATACTCAATGATCCATCATCAGGAAGAGGAAAGTTGAGTATGATCCAAAATGTCGAAGCAAAAACATACACAATTGAATCGAGAAGCATTATTCTCTCCTACTTACTTCCCCTCAAAACACAATATTCAACTTGCTCAAAACACAATATTCAACTTGCAGAGCAGCAGACGGAACGGAAACATACCTGGCGAATGCCATGCCAGTGAATGACGACATTTTCCGTTGGCATTTGGTTCTCCAATTCGACCACCACCGTGTCTCCACTCTGGGCTCTGATAGTGGGACCAGGATACTGCCCATTGATGGAAATAACCGGCAGCTGCATACAATCAGGCGACCAGTTCTGATAATTGATCTTCCACTTGTGATAGTGTACTCGTCCTTGGCACATGGGTGACATCAATAATGCGGCCATACCGACAAACAGAAACCACGAGACTCTGTTCAGCCCCATCTCCATCGTTTCACAGTCGAATTTCTTGCCCAGATGAGATGATTTTAGCCTATTTTGGTTGTCTCATGCAAGCTCTGTAAATTCTACCCTGGTAAATATATCTCAACCGGGTTGTTAGATAGTAGGGCACCTTGTGACTTCTCTCATAGGCCGCTTTACATCTATGAGAAGGCCCACCGCCCCGTGCTGGTCTATACAATCCAATGATCAGGAAAGGTCCACTTTAAACGACTTTTAGAACACGAATACTTGCCTCCTTTGACAGGACATGAGCAGACGAGAGCGCATTCACAGATTTATACGGCACCACCTTTTCTCTCACCGCGGAAATGATATCGTCGTGGATTCCAATCGCCCAAATCAGAGCGAAAGCGGGATTGCATGTTTTCTACGCTGAGCCAAATTCACAGGTGTGGGGAATGACATCCTCAGTGCTTACAAATCTTGAAAACTTGTGTTCAGCATGTATTTTCCGCGTGAAACCAATCTCACCTGAAGTAGCCGTTTTTGTCCTCCATGTCCGGTCACCATTTTGTCACTTCTCGCATGGACTACACACAAATTTCAACACCAAACAAACACAACGGCATATATATTGACAGCCAAAATGGGAGTGGCAGGCGGACTGTTATTATCAACCTTTTGGCTTTACATTTGAATATAACGATATTAGTATAGGTAATGCGTCGGAACATGCTTTATAATAATCAGTTCAACTTTCCATATAATAAGAGGGTCTGGATAGATGTTGCTCTTAAATGATACGAGCACGGAATTTACAAGGCATTTTTAAAGAAAAGGCATCGATCTTTCTTTTTTTCTCGCCAGCGTCTAGGAATAATCTACTAAAGACAGGCAGTTGTGCAGCACAGCTCAGTTTTGTTGTAGCCCACTTGCCCTTAAGAACACTGGGTTAGTAGTAGCACCGTCAGAGACGGATACTGGGGGCAATTTTATGTTTCTTACACCGTTCTATGCATGGTGTTTATTTGTTTATAACGTTAGGATTTGTGATTTATTCGGAGTTCGTTGGGATTTATGACGCGTTGGGAGTGGACAGGAAAAAAGTGCCCAATTTGGAGTTGCAGGCTGGAAATAGGTTAGAAATGGCAAAGCACAAGTGTGAGTCCCGAGTATGTAAAGGTAAGGTGATGTGGGCTCACATAATTCATTAACAAGAAAGACGTTGATTATGGACCAGGCTAGGGACTCTTCTTTCTAATCAAGGTTGATTACCGAGAAAGAAAGAAAAGTCCTTTTGGTTGGAGGGGACGTGGGTTCGGTGGCGAAACTGCAAGGCAATGTAGGGGAGAAAAAAACATAATATTAAAAATTGAAGAGTGGACCGAAATAAGGATTTACGAATATAGTTGTCTCAAATAGATAGTCTTGTAAAAATTATGCAAAGTAGCACCAATCCTCATGGGCCACTACTCTCCTAGATTGAGGATTGAATTTACTTTGATCTATTTTTAGAGCTAAAGCTCAAAAGTGTGCTTCAAAGACATGAAGGTACCTCTAGGGGAAATGTTGCACTTTGATGAAAGACATCAATATTAGGTAAGCAACTAGGCTAAAAAGAAACAAAACTAAAGTCCCTTAATCAAATTAATAAGAGCTAGAAAACAAAACAAAAGAAAGTAAGGTCATGTGTAGGAAAGTAAGGTTATGTGTAGGGTAGTTAGTGTAGATTTTTATTTCCTTTTATAAAGTTTTCTTTATACTTTTATTAAGTTTGTTTAGGTTAATAAAGGGAGTTTAATTAGGTGAGTGGGTAGTTTAAGGTGTCACGATCCAACGAGGGAGTTACATTTACTATGTTTAGACCATTTGGTGGTCTCTCCGTATTGGTTAGTTTTGCCACTTTCATCTCTCTATTTACTAATCTTTTTCAATAGCTTCTTCTTTGTGAGCTCATAATGTAATTATATCATCTTGACATTTGCATATCTCTCATAATCACTGGTCTGTTTTGTATATGTACGTACACCTTTTTGTAGCTTAAAATTTCTCTTAAAAAGTTCTTGGGTTATGCATCTATTTTAGATTTCTAACATAGTATCAGAGTTTTTTTAGAGTTTTGAATTCTTTGATTCATGATTGAGAGATTGGTTTATTTTTATCAGATCTTGTAAAATATTGTATGCTCTTCTCTTGCGTTAATAACGATCTGGGGAATCAGAAAGGATTTATGAAGATCTAATAACCTCTATATTTTGCATATGTGTTTTGTGAGATCTCGGTGATTGCAGTTATTTTGGTTATACAGACAGTATTTTTGGTTGTTCCAACATATCTAGGAGGCTCAAGAAAGTTAAGATTATCCTTTCATACGATTTGGTGATCGTTTGACATAGTTGCAAATAGGAGTTTGAAGCTTAGATTTGGCAAAAAAAATTCATCTAGAACATTTGCAACCAGAAGGCCCCAAAACCCCTATTTTCCTATAAAGTTAGCCTAGTTTTGGTACTAGGTGTCTCTAGGGATTTTTTCCCAGGAAAGTCATACGACCTCCCTAGTATGCAATACGAGGTGATTTAAAAAAAATTGTAATTTCTGTGGTTTAAAAAATAATTATATACTTTGTAAATAAATTTATCATAACAAAATTATTCAAAGAATATTGTAAAACTTTGAAAAAAATATATATAAAGGGGATTTACCCCTACATAGGATTGTATAAGGTACCTGCACAAGATACCCCAAGCCACATGAGCCCTTGTGGACTTGGGCCCCATGCCCTGTACAAGGTCGTGAACCCTGCACATTGGGTTGTGGGGTGTGGCTTTGCCCCCCCTTATATCCTCTTTTGATTTGGTCTATTTGACCCTTCAATGTGCTTTGAATTTAGCCTTTTCACTTTGTAACCAGCTCCCTCGTCCTTTGTGCCACTTTTCTAGTGGTTCTGCCATCTTTGGTGGCATATTTAGCAATTCTACTAGTTTTATGATATTCTAACTTTATCTCTAGGGGTTCTCCATTTTTAGCAGTTATTCTAAACTATCTGGCAGATTCCACATTTGGTCGGTTCTCTATAATTGGAAAAAGTTCCACCACGTCTGGCAGATGAGGATTTCTTCAAACTCAGACCCCTCTTCATTAGCAAGTTGGTTTTTAGAATACAAAGTTGGCTAATTTAACCAAGGCCCAAGATCTTCATTTTTTGAGAATTTTTTTATTTGAGCTAACTTTTCATGCTCTACGTGTTTGTGCAAATAGTTTCAGATTTTGATGCATGGATTTTTTAGAATTTATAGATTCTCATAGGTGACACTGTGTAGTTCTCATTTTGGGAAGGTCAAAGGTTCATAACTTTCACATATGATCTTGGATTGAGGTGATTCTTTATTTAAAAGTGCATGAATTTTGATGTACTTTGTAGTGGTGTTATTTGTTTCACTTCGTTTTATTCTAGTATTGTACTTTTAGCATATACTCAATGATTAAGAATTTGTAAAGCATTGACATCAAGTCTATTCAACATTTTTTTCTGGTGGAAATTGTAACTGCACTAAATATAAAGTGCCAAATCACATTTTCTTGGGGGGTTCTTTGATTGACTTAAAAAAGGGGGGGGGGGGGGGGGGGGGGGGTTCTTGTGTTTTTTTTGAGTTTCTATGTTCCTTTTTCCGCACAAAAACTACAAACTATAATCTTTTTTTTTTCATAAGATGGATCAAACAATAGTTCATGTTTTAACTTCATATAACTATTTTGATTGGAAATAAAAAATGGCAATCTATCTCAAGAAGCAAGGGTTGTGTAGGGTAACAATGGGGCTTGAAACAATTTAACCAACACTAATTGTAGAAAAGCTAAAATGGTATAATAAGTGTGATGAAGCATTTGGAACCTTTTGGTTCCCCAACTTGTCATCAATAATCTCTAAGAAAGTATGAGTTCTTATGCTCAAGATTATTGCTCGGTTGGCCAACGAACATGAGAAATTAATGTATTCTTCCCTGCTTTTTACGCTCTACAAAACCAAGATGGACAGCCCTATTTGATATGTTGGTCTACACAGGCAATATATTTGCACATAACATGTAGCAAACACAATGATTCATACACTATGACAAGGATTTGTAAGATTAGAGACAATCACCATTGCATCCTATGTATCATTAACATTTTGGTATGATTGAAACCACATAATTTATAGAATTAAGCTACTTCTCATTTGAATTTCTTATGTTTGAAAGTAAATGGGTTGGGGGGATTTACAACATATAGATCGGTGCCTTCTAAGGGATCATAGAGTCCTCAACTTAGATGTCTCTCTTGTATTTCTTAACAACAACATCCCTAATGGTTTATTTGCCTATTATTTCCTTACAATAACAAAACTAACAATATATGATTTTGACAATTTAAAATTCTACTTAATAATCCACTTCAAATCTCATCTCCTATAGTTGTCAGTGAAAGATTTATATTATTCCTTGAATAAAACTAACACTAATAACAATTTAACACAACAAATGTGTGCAAAAAATCTATAACCCTCGGTTACTTCATTCAAAGAGATGTAAGAAAAGAAACAAGAGATGATATGATTTAGAAACATTCATTCATATTATCATTTTAGGAATAGGTGTTACAAGACACAAATTAGCAAAGAAAACATACTATAAATTCCAAACAATGACACTCTACAAATAGAGTTTTCCCTCATTTTCACCCTTTTTACATTGCGCATACTTTATCCTTTTATAGAGAAGATACAGAGAAAGGTCCCCATAGATGAGTGACACTTGTCATATTACAATAGCCCAACAAATAACCTCTATATCACATAGGATGGTGACCCATGGATTCACTTGGGAGAAGTTCACGTTCTCCCACAGGTTGTTAAAATGTTTAGTTATAACATAATAATATTCTAACTGCCCTTGGTGATGTGAAGCTTGCAACCAAGCTGTCATGGTGATGTGAAAAAAGTGAAAACAATCTTCATAAATCCACCTCCACTGGTGCTAATATTGTGTAAGGAGAAGTTGTTATTCAATTGGTTGATGCTGCCACTTGCAACTCAATAAATGGACAAGTGACCATGGAGCTTGTTTGTGGAAAAGGAGGGAACATTGATGTGAGATAGCACCATCTTCTTGTTGGAAATGTTGTCATTGATGTCAAAGGTGCATGGACAGGTTATCATTGATGTCAAGAAGGTATTCATTATTGTTATCATTGATGAATAGATGAGATGGTTGTCACTGATGTGAAAGTAACAATATCATTAAATGCAAGGTGTAAATGTTGGAATCGTCATCATCAAGTTACATTCAATGACATATATAAGATGAATTGGATCAATCATTCAATAGAGGTTGATAATAGAAGAGTAGAGAATGCAACAATAAATATATTGAAGACAAGTAGTAGTGAAGCGTATTTAGAAAAGGCCAACTACATCGGCAAATATTGGCACCATTTTCAATGTTTAAAGTGCATTCAAATTATGTTCTTTATTGGGAAATCATATCATGTTTAAATTGAAGATTTAATCTATGTTTTTGGAGATGGTCGACTTGCCTTTTTTTTAACACCATAAATTGGAGTTTAAATTAATGGTTTAAACTATCTATGTTACCATTGAATTCCTATATAGACTTGCACAAAAAGCAAAATAAACTATCAAAAAATTCTAAGTGTGATACAAAAAAGTAAGAATTAGCTATCAATTATGGAAAAGAGTGATAGAGAATAACCTTGTATGTAAAAATCCATGTTAGGATAAGAAGGATGGTGTCGATAAAAATAGATAAATACAAGGAGTTGAAAGTAAGGGTTTTGAAGAAAAATTAGGTTAAACTAGAAAATAGGGGAGAAATAGGGCTGAGTAGAACTATGTTATTAAGAAAATTTTGATCATTGAAGTGTGTGAAAGGACAAAATTTCTGATCCATGCCATAATCTAGAAGATAGAAATTGAAAAAGAGAGTTGAGAAGTTGGCATTGATGAGATAGGGTTGTATTGAAAAAAAGCATCACAAAAGAATTAAATGAGAGAAAATGGCCACACATACATTAATAGATGCTTAGGACAATCCTATCCAGAACTAATAGAAATACCCATACAAATCCATGGAGGTGGATGCTAATGGATCTTTTCCAAATGTGTCGGTAGATGTGCTCTACATGGAGGACATTAGAAAGTATATTCACTCAATCTTAATAGAAATAGACAATGAGAAATTTGAAGTGAGATTATGATTAACAAAGGTGAATAAGAGCACATGATTATGTGAATATCTACCTCAATATTGATGAGTTAGGGAGCTAAAATTGGACACTTGAGACGAGCCTGCATGGGTAAGAATCATAACAAGCTAGATCCATTTAGATGTCATTTACCTTAACCAGCCCAAACCAAATGATGAAGTAGGTTATCAAGGTGATCATGGGACTATGTGATAGAGGAGAGCTCTTGATAAAAAATTAATGAGGTCACAAAATTAAATCACATAACCTTATATGGGCATAGTCCATCGATAAAAGATATCACAAATTGTGCCATCTAGTATGCCACCATGGGTATCACCTTCAAAATATATTATACAAATAGGGAGAGATCAACTATTGACACCACCATTCTCACCATATTTGAGATGGTTATCCATGACAAGGAATTTGATCTTTACAAAGATCTGAGGGACTAGCTATTGGAGAAACTATAACTCACAAAGAGGACACAATATCCATTTGGATATGGTTCGCTAATCGTATACCTTGCATTTTATTTCATGCGAAAGTTTCTAGCTTATGTGGGGTATTCATGGTCAAATGAGAGAATTGTGGCTTCACAAATAAATGCACATATTATGATTTTTAAAGATTAAAGAAAGTATAAGGAGGTAAACTAGAGTTTCTTTAAGAACTTTGAGATAGAGATGTAGTATATGGACAACCTATCATTTGAGATAGTGTAGAAGTATGCAAACAAAATCACATTCATTCAGGTAGTAGATCCAAGGACATCATGAGTACTACAACATCCTTACAAAGCAAGCAATGACGTAATTGAAGCTAATGTGAAGGCATTATTGTCTCTACAAAAAAAACCTAATGTAAAAATATTTGGGACACATCAAGAATTTATGGTTATAAAAATAGGTAGGAATCAAAATAGTACCTTGAGAAGAATATGTTAGAATGCACGTGGGACAAATGAGAGGGGGGGTGAATCAGTTGTCTATTAAAACATTAAACCCTCAAAGAAATTCCAAACATCAACATCTTATTATGCATTAGAAGAATGTAAACATATTAAGCATCAATGCAAACACATTCAAACACATAAGAACACCAGATTTATGTGGAAAACCCAAGAAGGGAAAAACCACGGTGAGGATTAGCTCACATATATATGAATAACAATACTAAAATCAAATAGGCTCACTGCCCAAAAGAGAGAAGAAAGAAGAAGATTGTTACAGAGAGATTCACTATCTCAAAGCAACAAGAGAAATCCACCACTGCCACTCCTTGCCATCCATAACCTTTGGCTCATTGCCTCCAACAACTTCTGGCACACTGAAATGTAGACACCTTTTACTCACTGCATTCCAGAGTCATAGGCATTTAAGATCACACACAACTCAATGCCCTTGATTCACATTTGCATTCTCTCCTCTACATTGGTCTACTCAACTTCATCTTGCATTTATACCTTCTACAACCAAGACCTATCTCAATTAGGTCAGTCCTAATGAAGTGTGTGCACCTCAAATGTGCAACACAAATTAGGTTGGCACTAAACACTTCTGCGGTGGAAAGAAATGAAAGTGTTAACTAGGACTCAAATTTTCATCACCAAGATACTCATCACATTCAAAATCCACAAGGTACCTCCGCAAATGGTGCTAGTAAGCCAGGTCAGCCAAACCTTAGCTAATGAACACATCCATGCTTCTCCAAGTCCAAAAACATCATGCGGACCACAAAGAACCACTCTACAATATCCATAAACCTTTCCATAACATTCAACACCATCATAAGGGTATGTGCAGGATCATGATGGGCCAAACTATACCTCTAAGTGGCAATGAAAATACAAAAAATCAGAATTTATCAAGTTCATGTGAAAATTTGAATGGATTATCTACACAATTTGAAAAAGATGTAAGAATGAAATTTGTAGAGAATTGAATCTAGTTTATAGGCTACTATTTTTTTAAAAAAAACTAAATTTACTTAGTGAAAATTGAATATTTCAATGAACAGCTATTAAATTTTTCAGAAAAAAATAAAAAGTGGATGTCTATCCAGCCAACCTAACTATGAGTAAATTTTTTTTTTTTGAAACTTTCAAAATAAGTAGAGGACTCATGTCCGGATGTGATGCATATTTATTTGAAATTTTTTTCCAATAAAATAATTAGTTATGATTTTTTTACTGACTTTTTTTTAAAAAAAAAGTAATTTTCCAGCCAACCTAACTCGATAAAAAAAAATTCAAATTCAAAATTTTTTTTAACCTATAGCTAGAAAAGCATAGAGTGTGACGCAGGTTTCAGATCTCAAAAAGGTGAAATGGTTTGAAAGTTATGGATGTTTTTCAATCAATGTGTCCATCAGGATTTCAGACACACAGTATACAAAAAATTATTAATAATTATTTAATAAAATGATAACCAAACAAATCTTATATTTTTAGAAAGCTAACAATTTTTTCTATAAACCCTTTTTCGTTTTATCAATTTTGCATAAAAAAAGTTGTCAGCACGAAGGGTGAAGTTCGAAGAAGAGACCGAAACATGAAAACACGATAGAATCCATAAAAAGTCAACAACCAAAATGGATATTCGTCTTGCTTTGTGCCAAAGCAAGATGGATATCTGTTTTTCTTTGTACTAAAGAAAGACGGATATCCATTTTGCTTCGGTAAAAGCAACTCAAAACGGATATCCGTTTCCTTGATCTATGAAAAATTTTGTACCATTGGTTTTGGATGAAGAGAAGCAACATATTTGAAACATCGAGGCAATAATACAAGAAGTTAAAGTTAGTTGGTAATTTATAGGTGTATCTATTGTTTCATATCACATTACACAGAATTCTAATTAACAATCTAGTTTCCTCATTTGGGGGAACATTTTTTTTATCCGTTTCTAATGGAAATATTTAGTTAAAAATTGGTCGCTCCTTGTGAAAAGTATGGGCTCTTATCAAGTACGCATAACCAAGAAGGTTGATATCCCATTTTCTTACATGTTTGTTGATCACATCTTATGAAACGGATGTTGCTTGGTGATAGTTCTAGGTTTAGTGAACAATATTCTCAAGCTTATTGCAATTTTTACACTTGTGACCAAATTTGGTACCAAACCCTTTCACCTTTTCAATTAATCCTGATAGTGTCATCTCACTCCATGCAAATCAAACCAACATTAGGACCATGTGGATGAGATTAAGGATAGCCTTGAAATATGAATCTTTGTACTGTTGACTATCCTTTTAGCATGACAATCCTTTAGGATCATTGTACCCAGGTGCAACAATCCTTCAATCTTCTTTTATTTATATTTATTTCCTCTTCATACACAAGATTCTCGTGCCTTGTAGTCATGACAATCCACAAATCACCTAACTGTCCTTAGTGAGACTATATCTTATTTTGACAGTGATAGTCATCATCCATTCACAACTCTCCTCTTTAACATAGATACCCTTTGCACATGTTTTGACTTCATGATTTTCCTTTTGTATGTTGTATTATGGTATGAAAATACTATGGCCCCTTCTTCATCCTCTTGTATAATGAAATTGAAGGTTGACACTTACGGTTACTCTTCTTTATTACTTGGTGATAATGAATCCCTAAGCTCATTTTTGATTGTCTTGAAGCCAAATTTACCACTGTTGAGACAGTCAGAGTTGATTCTTGATCATGAATATTGCGAATTACTTCAAATATCCATGGACAATTTCAATTGTGTTTCTTAAGACACCCATGCCTTGACTATCCCTTGATGTTGGTCATGATTGTGCTTGGATGGCACAATAGTTCATAGTTAGTTTTTTGCCACTAAAGTTTTCCTTTGACAAAGTCGTATTTGTAGTCCACCTTTTGATGATGTTCAAACAATATAAATACTTATTCTTAACATAAGCAATACATTTCTCACAAATACCAATGCATTCTACTTATAAGGTTCATGGCACCATGCCTAAAGGTATGATAGTCAGCAGTGTACTATTATGGCAGCCTATGGTTGGTTTGACAATCTATAATAGTGATAGTATTCATGCCTAACGGTCCTTATCGTCATTGTCATAATATATTTTACATTTGAGGCCTTGTCTACAACATATAAAGTTTACCTTTCTCACCCATACCTTCAGTATAGAAAGGACATTGATAGGGAATTTTTAATTTCCACTCAGTCAGTGCAATCTAGGAGAGGATAGATTGTCTAAAGTTGTAATCTATTTCCATTTACACTTGCCATAACTACAAATGCTTAGTGTTTATTCTCAACCCTGGTATATGAATAAAATGTGACCTATTGTTCTAATAGGCTTATAGGGACAAAGAGGTGATAAAGCCTTTAATTTTAAACATGACATGGTTTTGATAACTTCCCATATTAGTAAGGTCCTGGATGACAATCCTTTGATGCACCTAATTGTAATAGGTGTTATGATAGTCCTTGGTATCTTTTCATTTCTTTCTTGAATGGCCTGCAAATAAGACATAAGACCTATTAGATCCTTCATAAATAAGAATTCTCATACATTACATTTAAACTTAAACTCCCTAAACATCCATCAATCCATCCATTAATATCAAAATGCCATGAATATCCTATGATCAACCATTCTAATTCCTAGGATAGTCATATATTGCAATTTTGCTTCTCTATACTAAAATAGCCCAAGGAATATCTACCCTTGAATTTGTATTTTAACAATCTAATGTCTTTATGAATAACATTGAGCCTTCTTTTGGGACAACATTTTTGCCTTTAGAAGATCCTCATTTGATGATAGCCTAAAATAGAATAAGTGGATAGTCATAACATTTTAGCATAATGGGAAAACCCTAAAGTGTGATAAAGTCTATACATTATCTATTCCCATGCATGTCACAAAGCAACTATTCAAATGCTAGGCCAACATGATTTAAACAATCATAAGGGCAAACAATCCACTCCAAATGCATGGGAAAAGGACAACTCTTGGATCCCATATTAATCATGTTCACATGGCTACTAGCATCTTCAAGTGAGTCAATACAAAAATTGAAAGCCTCAAACTCATACACTTCAGAAAAATATACCTAATTATAAATTTGATATGCATGAATAAGGAAGTCCTCATGCAATACAAACTAAAATGTGTCATATTTAGACATATCATCAAGTTGAACTACATCATGTTGAGACTCGTGTTTACTTAAGCATTACAAGTCACTTGCCTCTTTGCATGCTTCAAAGTTCCAAACAAAGGACTCAACTTTAGGTGTAGCAGAGTCCTCATCAATGACTGATTTACATGGCCTTCAACAAACTAAAATTATATATCATCTTTATGCTTATATGGAGGCTATATCATCTTTACAATTGTATGTCCAGGCTCTTTAGGAGTCTTCACAAATGTGTCCAAAGTAAGATAATGAAAATCAAATAATGGCTTATATCCAAAGCTTTATAAGTTGATACCTAGGTGGATTAGTGTGTAAACATTCAAATTAGATGGTAATTCACAAGTTTATAGAATAATAAAATGAATCCCTAGTCTAGAATCCAAATGTACATAATAAAACAGATATCTATTTTGTAGTAGCGATATGGACATTGCAGAGTGTCCGTTGGCAAAGAATTGGGATTTACTTAAATTTGCTTGTTCATGCTTCTCACAGGACGTCACCTCCCCTACCCATCCAGCTCTATAGAAGAAGAGAGACAACAAATGATCAAGAGGGATCACCAATTAGTGGTAAGTGATTGATTACTTATGTCATGTTATATATTTTGAATATTAAATTCTATATTAATGTGCACATTGTTTGATTGTATTAATAGGTGGAAATTCAAAAATCTCTATCGAGGAGGTCTAGTTGATGAGCGATAGAGGATGAATCATTGACTGGTTCACCATCTTCATGGCCTAGCAAGAGCCATAGATTATTTGATAGCAATCCATAGGAGATTTGATTTTGGGATATTTTGTTACATATGCCTATTTGGCTTTGTAAACATACTTTTGTATGTTATCGATGTATATCGTTGTATATACCCATATGGTTTTATTTGTACATACTTTTATGGCTTGATATATACACTATACAAATTATTTTCATGACATTATGCATAAATGTATATATAAGATCCTAATTTGGCACAAGTAGGGAGAATGCTTGCAAAGGTTATGGAATTTGGTTTTAAACGTTCCAATTGTATTTGCTTCAAAGTTTCTAAAGCCTTTTCAAAAAATCCATTTTGTGCATATCTTGCAATCATTGCATTCCATGAGATAGCATCTCTTTGAGGTGTCATGCCAAACTATTCACATACCTTGTCTATGCTTCCATACTTTGGATTTATACCCGCCAATTGTACTTTCTTAACATTTCCTTTCAATCCTTATCAAAAATTCTGTTTTGTGCACATATTGCAATCATTGCATTCCTTCATTTACAACACATGATTAAATAAGAAGATGCATATTTACAACACTTAAGAATATGTAGTAGTGTTGCTCATGTCACCAATACTATGTTTACATCTTCACATACATGGCTTATAACATGTGACAATATGAAGTGATGAAGAAACTTGTTATTTTGATGTATTTCAACTCCAAACTTGCACCTAGAAGTGAAGGCAGTAATCCTTGATCAAACTAACCTAAAAATGTGCCTTGGTACTTAGGGCGCTAGATTATGATTGATCAACCTAAAATGTGCGCCTAAGGCTAGATATTGAATTGGAAGGATATAATGCATCATCAAAGGAGTTTATAGTTATTGAAGGCATCAAATGATGACTTCGGCGCACATCTACCTCTCTACACCATCAAATGTGCACCTAGATTAGTGAGGCACCACTTCATATCTCTATGACTTTGGATATGCACCTTGATAATGAATTGATCTTGCAAGTTGAGGTTGTCTCCACAAGTTGAAAGAATGTCCAAAGAATACAAGGTGCCAATTATTGAATAAACAACCTAGAATGAGTGCCTTACTATTTGAGGTGCTAGTTCATGCTTCTAGAACACCAAAAGTGCACCTAGATGTTGAGGCGCTAGCTCTTGCTCAAGCAACCTTGAAAGTGCGCTTTGACAAGGAGGTTAAAATGTATTATCAAAGGATTAAGTCGAATCAAGGAATCATCATTGAATACAAGTAAAACATGATTGTGAATGAGGTGCACTTTTCATCATCTCCAACCTCACAATTGTGCCTTCCCTTGGAAGCTCATATTGTGCCTAAAGGAATGGTACTGAGATAACATCCATGTCAATGATTGAGAATGTGTCAACTAGAACAATATTTTTTGTTTTTCTCATCATGGGGTCGAACGGACTACGCCAACGCGTCGGGGTGGGCGGGTAAATGCTAGTGGAGCTCTCGTTTCATGCACCAAGTGTCCCAGTCATTCCGGGCAAGAGCCTACTGGCAAAGTCCCTTAAGATCCATGAGACCAAAAATGCACCAAACTTTGACGAAGTAATTCTTGAAATTTATGACAGCTGAGAATGTTGTGTTTAGACCAACAGGTGCACGTGGGGTCTGTCGACAATAACCTCTCTCATTTTTGGTCAACTCCATTCCATTTGACCGTGCTGAAATCAAACACATTGTTGCAAAATGCTTCAATTTAATGTAGTGGAAAGGTGCTAGGTGTGACATTTTTCATTCCATAGCTCGTGGAGTCGAACAGGCTATGCCAATGCATCAGGTGGGTGGGTAAATGCCAGTGGAGGTCTTGTTTCATGCACCAAGCGTCCCAGTCATTTCAGGCAAGAGGCTACCAGCAAAGTCCCTTAAGATCCCTGAGACCAAAAATGTGCCAAACTTTGACGGAGCAGTTCTCAGAATTCGTGATAGTTGGGAATGTTGTGTTTGGACCTACAGGTGCACGTGGGGTCTGTAGACAATAACCTTTCTCATTTTTGGTCAACTCCATTCTATTTGACCGTGCTGAAATCAAATGCATTTTTGCAAAATGCTTCAATTTAATGCAGTGGAAAGGTGCTAGGTGTGACATTTTTCATTCCATAGCTCGTGGGATCAAACAAACTACGCCGATGCATTGGGGTGGGTAGGTAAATGCCAGTGGATGTCTCATTTCGTGCACCAAGTGTCCCAGTCCTTCCAGGCAAGAGGCTACCGGCAAAGTCTCTTAAGATCCCTGAGACCAAAAATGCGCCAAACTTTGACAGAGCAGTTCTCAGAATTCATGATAGCTGGGAATGTTGTGTTTAGACCTATAGGTGCACGTGGGGTCAATCGACAATAACCTCTCTCATTTTTGGTCAACTCCATTCTGTTTGACCGTGCCGAAATTAAATACATTGTTGCAAAATGCTTCAATTTGATGCAGTGGAAAGGTGCTAGGTGTGATATTTTTCATTCCATAGCTCATGGAGTTGAACAAACTATGCCAACGCATCAGGGTGGGTGGGTAAATGCCAATGGAGGTCTCGTTTCATGCACCAAGCGTCCTAGTCCTTCCGGGCAAGTGGCTACCGGCAAAGTCCCTTAAGATCCCTGAGACCAAAAATGTGCCAAACTTTGACAGAGCAGTTCTTGAAATTCGTGACAGCTGGGAATGTTGTGTTTGGACCTACAGGTGCATGTGAGGTCCGTCGACAATAACCTCTCTCATTTTTGGTCAACTCCATTCCGTTTGACTGTGCCAAAATCAAACGCATTGTTGCAAAATGCTTCAATTTGATGCAGTGGAAAGGTGCTAGGTGTGACATTTTTTATTCCATAGCTCGTGGGGTCGAACGGACTATGCCAACGAGTTGGGGTGGGCGGGTAAATGCCAGTGGAGGTCTCATTTTATGTGCCAAGCATCCTAGTCGTTCTGAGCTGTAAGCTACCGACAAAGTCAAAAGTTGCTAGGATTGAAATTTTGCATTCTACAGGTCCTGGGGCTGAACAGATTGCACCAACACGTCAGGGTGGGTGAGTAAATGCTAGGGGAGGTCTCGTTTTATGTGCCAAGTTTCCCAATCCTTCTGAGCTGTAAGCTACCAGTAAAGTGACTTTACCAGTAGCTTATAGCTTGGAATGACTGCAATGCTTTGCACACAAAACGAGACCTCCCCTAGCATTTACCCACCCACCTTGACATGTTGGCATAATCCGCTCAGCCCCAGGACCTGTGGAATGCAAAATTTCAATCCTAGCAACTTTTGACTTTGTCGGTAGCCTCTTGCCTGAAATGACTAGGAAGCTTGGCGCACGAAACGAGACCTCCACTAGCATTTACCCAGCCACCTCAACGTATTGGCGCAGTCCGTTCCACTCCATGAGCTATGGAATGAAAAATGTCACACCTAGCACCTATCCACTGCATCAAATTGAAGCATTTTGCAACAATGCGTTTGATTTCGGCATGGTCAAACGGAATGGAGTTGACAAAAAATGAGAGAGGTAATTGTCGATGGACCCCACATGCACCTATAGGTCCAAACACAACATTCCCAGCTATCATGAATTCTAAGAACTGCTTCGTCAAAGTTTGGCGCATTTTTGGTCTCAGGGATCTTAAGGGACTTTACCGGTAGCCTCCTGCCGGAAGGACTAGGACGCTTGGTGCATGAAACAAGACCTCCACTGGCATTTACCTACCCACCCCGACGCATCGGTGCAGTCCGTTCAATCCCACGAGCTATGGAATGAAAAATGTCACACCTAGCACCTTTCCACTGCATCAAATTGAAGCATTTTGCAACAATGCGTTTGATTTCAGCATGGTCAAACAGAATGGAGTTGACCAAAAATGAGAGAGGTTATTGTTGACGGACCCCACGTGCACCTGTAGGTCCAAACACAACATTCCCAGCTATGACAAATTCTGAGAACTGCTCCGTCAAAGTTTGGCACATTTTTAGTCTCAGGGATCTTAAGGGACTTGGCCGGTAGCCTCTTGTTCGGAACAACTGGGACGCTTGGTGCACGAAACAAGACCTCCACTGGCATTTACCCGCACACCCTGACATGTCGGTGCATTTCATTCGAGTCCACAAGCTATGGAATGAAAAATGTCACACCTAGCACCTTTCCACTGCATCAAATTGAAGCATTTTGCAACAATGCATTTGATTTCGGCACGGTCAAACAGAATGGAGTTAACCAAAAATGAGTGAGGTTATTGTCGACAGACCCCACGTGCACCTGTAGGTCCAAACACAACATTCCCAGCTATCACGAATTCTGAGAACTACTCCATTAAAGTTTGGCACATTTTTGGTCTCAGGGCTCTTAAGGGACTTTGCCGGTAGCCTCTTGCCCGGAATGACTGGGACGCTTGGTGCACGAAATGAGACCTCCACTAACATTTACCCACCCACCCCGACACGTTGGTGTAGTCTGTTTGACTCCACGAGCTATGGAATGAAAAATGTCACACCTAGCACCTTTCCACTGCATTAAATTGAAGCATTTTGCAACAATGCGTTTGATTTCGGCACGGTCAAATGGAATGGAGTTGACCAAAAATAAGAGAGGTTATTGTCGATGGACCCCACGTGCACCTGTAGGTCCAAACACAACATTCCCAACTATCATGAATTTTGAGAACTACTCTGTCAAAGTTTGGCGCATTTTTGGTCTCATGGATCTTAAGGGACTTTGTTGGTAGCCTCTTGCCCGGAATGACTGGGACGCTTGGCGCACGAAACAAGACCTCCACTGGCATTTACCCACCTACCCTGACGCATTGGCGCAGTCCATTCGACCCCACGAGCTATGGAATGAAAAATGTCACACCTAGCACCTTTCCACTACATCAAATTGAAGCATTTTGCAACAATGCATTTGATTTCAGCACAGTCAAACAGAATGGAGTTGACCAAAAATGAGAGAGGTTATTGTCGACGGACCCCACGTGCACCTGTAGATCCAAACACAACATTCCCAGCTGTCATGAATTCTGAGAACTGCTCCATCAAAGTTTGGCACATTTTTCGTCTCGGGGATCTTAAGGGACTTTACCAGTAGCCTCTTGTCTGGAATGACTGGGACTCTTGGCACACAAAACGAGACCACCACTAGCATTTACCCACCACCCCGACGTGTTGGCACAGTCCATTCAACCCCATGAGCTATGGAATGAAAAATGTCACACCTAGCACCTTTCCACTGCATCAAATTAAAAAGTTTTGCGATAATGCGTTTGATTTCGGCATGGTCAAACGGAATGGAGTTGACAAAAAATGAGAGGTTATTATCGACGGATGCCATGTGCACCTGTAGGTCCAAACACAACATTGCCAGCTATCACGAATTCTAAGAACTGTTCCGTCAAAGTTTGGTGCATTTTTGGTCTCAGGGATATTAAGGGACTTTGCCAGTAGCCTCTTGCTCGGAAGGACTGGGATGCTTGCTGCATGAAATGAGACCTCCAATAGCATTTACCCGCCCACCCCGATGTGTTGGTGTAGTCCGTTTGACCCCATGAGCTATGGAATGAAAAATGTCACACCTAGCACCTTTCCACTGCATCAAATTGAAGCATTTTGCAACAATGCGTTTGATTTTGGCATGGTCAAATGGAATGGAGTTGACCAAAAATGAGAGAGGTTATTGTCGACAGACCCCACATGCACCTGTAGGTCCAAACACAACATTCCCAGCTATCATGAATTCTGAGAACTGCTCCGTCAAAGTTTGGCACATTTTTGGTCTCAGGGATCTTAAGGGACTTTGCTGGTAGCCTCTTGCCCAAAATGACTGGGACACTTAGCGTATGAAATGAGACCTCTACTTGCATTTACCTGCCCACCCCGACGCGTTGGTACAGTCCGTTCGACCCCACGATGAGCAAAACAAAAAATATGGCACCTAGCAAGGTTTTTGCTCTTAGGATCTTAAGTGACTTTGCTCTTATGGAACAATGTATCGGCAGAGACCCTAGTTTAAATTCTATCTCTCTCTTGATCTCTCTCCCTATGTCCCTGGCCATGTGCCTCACTCTCTATCTCTTTATCTCTCTCCTTGGTCTCCTCTCTCTATCTCCCTATCATTCCTCTCTCTCTATAAACCCTAAATCCAAACCCCTAAACCTCTAAACCTAACCCATAACCCCTAACCCCTAAACCTGAGAAACCCTAAACCCCTAAACCCTAAACCCAAGTAACCCTAAACCACTATCTACCTATCTCTCCCCTATCTCCCTACCACCTTGGTCCCTCTACCTCTCAATCTCTCTCCCTATGTCTTTGGCCATGTCCCTCACTCTTTATCTCCCTATCTCTCCCCTCATACTCCTCTATATCTCCCTATCATTCCTCTCTCTCTATAATCCCTAAATCCAAAACCCTAAACCTCTAAACCTAACCCCTAACCCCTAAACAATAAATCCTAAACCCTAAATTACAATGCCCCTAAACCCTAACCCCTAACCCCTAAACCTGAGAAACCCTAAACCCCAAACCCCTAAACCCTAAACCCAAGTAACCATAAACCACTATCTCCCTATCTCTCCCCTATCTCCCTATCACCTTTGTCCCTCTACCTCTCAATCTCTCTCTCTATGTCTCTTGCCATGTCCCTCACTCTTTATCTCCCTATCTCTCCCCTCAAACTCCTCTATATCTCCCTATTGGTCTGATGCAGAGCACACAGTGGAAGCTCTCAAAACACGGTGAAATACCCATCAAAACCCATAGTTCAAATAGATTAAAGCTTAATCAGCTTTAAGAAACCTTCTCAAAGTCCCAAATAAGATCAAATCATATACATTCTTCCTATCGACAAGATAAACACTATCGGCCAACTCAAAAATTCTTATACCGATGCTCCGATCACTCCACTTTTGATGAGCCTTTGAACCTTTCGCTGTGACATATATCCATTGGCCCAACTTTAAACTAGTCTTCCGATCTCCCATACCACCCATTTCTCACTCCACAACCTATATTAACACATGATTAAACCTAACCCCTAAACCCTAAACTTGAGAAACCATAAACCCCTAAATCCTAAACACTAAACCCAAGAAACCCTAAACCTCTATCTCCCTATCTCACTATCTCCCCATCACTATCATTCCTCTACCTCTATATCTCTCTCCCTATGCTTTGGCCATGTCCCTCACTCTATATCTCCCTATTGGTCCTCTCTCTCTAAACACTAAACCCTAAACCTCTAAAGCTTAACCCCTAAACCATAAACCCTAAACCCTAAATAATGCCCCTAAACCTTAACCCCTAACCCCTAAACCCTAAACCCTAAACGTGAGCAACCCTAAACCCTATCTCCTATCTCTCCCTTATCTCCCTATCTCTATCATCGGGCTCTACCTCTCAATCCTTCTCCCTATTTCTCTGGACATCTCGCTCACTCTCTATCTCCTTATCTCTCCCCTTTGTCACCTCTATCTCTCCCTATCTGTCTCCTCTCTCTTTCTATCTAGCTATCTCCAAAACTGAGAAACCCTAAACCTAGGTACACCCTAAATCCAATCAACTCTAAACCTATATCTCCCTATCTCTCCCCTATCTCCCTATCTCTATCATCCCTCTACCTCTCTTGATCTATCTCCCTATGTCTCTGGCCATGTGCCTCACTCTCTATCTCCTTATCTCTCTCCTCGGTCTCCTCTCTCTATCTCCCTATCATTCCTCTCTCTCTATAAACCCTAAATCCAAAACCCCAAACCTCTAAACCTAACCCCTAACCCCTAAACAATTTAAATCCTAAACCTTAAATAATGCCCCTAAACCCTAACCCCTAACCCCTAAACCTGAGAAACCCTAAACCCCTAAACCCTAAACCCCAAACCCCTAAACCCTAAACCCAAGTAACCCTAAACCACTATCTCCCTATCTCTCCCCTACTTCCCTACCACCTTTGTCCCTCTACGTCTCAATCTCTCTCCCTATGTCTCTGGCCATGTCCCTCACTCTTTATCTCCCTATCTCTCCCCTCAGACTCCTCTATATCTCCCTATCATTCCTCTCTCTCTATAAACCCTAAATCCAAAACCCTAAACCTCTAAACCTAACCCCTAACCCCTAAACAATAAATCCTAAACCCTAAATTATAATGCCCCTAAACCCTAACCCCTAACCCCTAAACCTAAGAAACCCTAAACCCCAAACCCCTAAACCCTAAACCCAAGTAACCATAAACCACTATCTCCCTATCTCTCCCCTATCTCCCTATCACCTTTGTCCATCTACCTCTCAATCTCTCTCGCTATGTCTCTTGCCATTTCCCTCACTCTTTATCTCCCTATCTCTCCCCTCGTACTCCTCTATATCTCCCTATTGGTCTGATGCAGAGCACACAGTGGAAGCTCTCAAAACACAGTGAAATACCCATCAAAACCCATAGTTCAAATAGATTAAAGCTTAATCAGCTTTAAGAAACCTTCTCAAAGTCCCAAATAACATCAAATCATATACATTCTTCCTATCAGTAGGATAAACACTATCGGCTAACTCATAAATTCTTATACCGATGCTCTGATCACTCCACTTTTGACGAGCCTTTAAACCTTTTGTTGTGATATATATCCATCAGCCCAACTTTAAACTAGTCTTCCGATCTCCCATACCACCCATTTCTCACTCCACAACCTGTATTAACACATGATTAAACCTAACCCCTAACCCCTAACCCCTAACCCCTATTTCCTAAAACCTAAACCCTAAACTTAAGAAACCATAAACCCCTAAATCCTAAACACTAAACCCAAGAAACCCTAAACCTCTATCTCTCTATCTCCCTATCTCACTATCTCCCCATCACTATCATTCCTCTACCTCTCAATCTCTCTCCCTATGCTTTGGCCATGTCCCTCACTCTATATCTCCCTATTGGTCCTCTCTCTCTAAACACTAAACCCTAAACCTCTAAACCTTAACCCCTAAACCATAAACCCTAAACCCTAAATAATGCCCCTAAACCTTAACCCCTAACCCCTAAACCCTAAACCCTAAACGTGAGCAACCCTAAACCCTATCTCTTATCTCTCCCTTATCTCCCTATCTCTATCATTGGGCTCTACCTCTCAATCCTTCTCCCTATTTCTCTGGACATCTCGCTCACTCTCTATCCCCTTATCTCTCCCCTTTGTCACTTCTATCTCTCCCTATCTGTCTCCTCTCTCTTTCTATCTAGCTATCTCTAAAACTAAGAAACCCTAAACCCAAGTACACCCTAAATCCAATCAACTCTAAACCTATATCTCCCTATCTCTCCCCTATCTCCCTATCTCTATCATCCCTCTACCTCTCTTGATCTCTCTCTATGTCCTTGGCCATGTGCCTCACTCTCTATCTCTTTATCTCTCTCCTTGGTCTCCTCTCTCTATCTCCCTATCATTCCACTCTCTCTATAAACCCTAACTCCAAACCCCTAAACCTCTAAACCTAACCCATAACCCCTAACCCCTAAACCTGAGAAACCCTAAACCCCTAAACCCTAAACCCAAGTAACCCTAAACCACTATCTACCTATCTCTCCCCTATCTCCCTACCACCTTTGTCCCTCTACCTCTCAATCTCTCTCCCTATGTCTCTGGCCATGTCCCTCACTCTTTATCTCCCTATCTCTCCCCTCATACTCCTCTATATCTCCCTATCATTCCTCTCTCTCTATAATCCCTAAATCCAAAACCCTAAACCTCTAAACCTAACCCCTAACCCCTAAACAATAAATCCTAAACCCTAAATTACAATGCCCCTAAACCCTAACCCCTAACCCCTAAACCTGAGAAACCCTAAAACCCAAACCGCTAAACCCTAAACCCAAGTAACCATAAACCACTATCTCCCTATCTCTCCCCTATCTCCCTATCACCTTTGTCCCTCTACCTCTCAATCTCTCTCTCTATGTCTCTTGCCATGTCCCTCACTCTTTATCTCCCTATCTCTCCCCTCAAACTCCTCTATATCTCCCTATTGGTCTGATGCAGAGCACACAGTGGAAGCTCTCAAAACACGGTGAAATACCCATCAAAACCCATAGTTCAAATAGATTAAAGCTTAATCAGCTTTAAGAAACCTTCTCAAAGTCCCAAATAAGATCAAATCATATACATTCTTCCTATCGACAAGATAAACACTATCGACCAACTCAAAAATTCTTATACCGATGCTCCGATCACTCCACTTTTAATGAGCCTTTGAACCTTTCGCTGTGACATATATCCATTGGCCCAACTTTAAACTAGTCTTCCGATCTCCCATACCACCCATTTCTCACTCCACAACCTATATTAACACATGATTAAACCTAACCCCTAAACCCTAACCCCTAAACCCTAAACTTGAGAAACCATAAACCCCTAAATCCTAAACACTAAACCCAAGAAACCCTAAACCTCTATCTCTCTATCTCCCTATCTCACTATCTCCCCATCACTATCATTCCTCTACCTCTCAATCTCTCTCCCTATGCTTTGGCCATGTCCCTCACTCTATATCTCCCTATTGGTCCTCTCTCTCTAAACACTAAACCCTAAACCTCTAAACCTTAACCCCTAAACCATAAACCCTAAACCCTAAATAATGCCTCTAAACCTTAACCCCTAACCCCTAAACCCTAAACCCTAAACGTGAGCAACCCTAAACCCTATCTCCTATCTCTCCCTTATCTCCCTATCTCTATCATCGGGCTCTACCTCTCAATCCTTCTCCCTATTTCTCTGGACATCTCGCTCACTCTCTATCTCCTTATCTCTCCCCTTTGTCACCTCTATCTCTCCCTATCTGTCTCCTCTCTCTTTCTATCTAGCTATCTCCAAAACTGAGAAACCCTAAACCTAGGTACACCCTAAATCCAATCAACTCTAAACCTATATCTCCCTATCTCTCCCCTATCTCCCTATCTCTATCATCCCTCTACCTCTCTTGATCTATCTCCCTATGTCTCTGGCCATGTGCCTCACTCTCTATCTCCTTATCTCTCTCCTCGGTCTCCTCTCTCTATCTCCCTATCATTCCTCTCTCTCTATAAACCCTAAATCCAAAACCCCAAACCTCTAAACCTAACCCCTAAACCCTAAACAATTTAAATCCTAAACCCTAAATAATGCCCCTAAACCCTAACCCCGAGCCCCTAAACCTGAGAAACCCTAAACCCCTAAACCCTAAACCCCAAACCCCTAAACCCTAAACCCAAGTAACCCTAAACCACTATCTCCCTATCTCTCCCCTACTTCCCTACCACCTTTGTCCCTCTACCTCTCAATCTCTCTCCCTATGTCTCTGGCCATGTCCCTCACTCTTTATCTCCCTATCTCTCCCCTCAGACTCCTCTATATCTCCCTATCATTCCTCTCTCTCTATAAACCCTAAATCCAAAACCCTAAACCTCTAAACCTAACCCCTAACCCCTAAACAATAAATCCTAAACCCTAAATTATAATGCCCCTAAACCCTAACCCCTAAACCTAAGAAACCCTAAACCCTAAACCCAAGTAACCATAAACCACTATCTCCCTATCTCTCCCCTATCTCCCTATCACCTTTGTCCATCTACCTCTCAATCTCTCTCGCTATGTCTCTTGCCATTTCCCTCACTCTTTATCTCCCTATCTCTCCCCTTAGACTCCTCTATATCTCCCTATTGGTCTGATGCAGAGCACACAGTGGAAGCTCTCAAAACACGGTGAAATATCCATCAAAACCCATAGTTCAAATAGATTAAAGCTTAATTAGCTTTAAGAAACCTTCTCAAAGTCCCAAATAACATCAAATCATATACATTCTTCCTATCAGTAGGATAAACACTATCGGCTAACTCATAAATTCTTATACCGATGTTCTGATCACTCCACTTTTGACGAGCCTTTAAACCTTTTGTTGTGATATATAACCATCAGCCCAACTTTAAACTAGTCTTCCGGTCTCCCATACCACCCATTTCTCACTCCACAACCTGTATTAACACATGATTAAACCTAACCCCTAACCCCTAACCCCTAACCCCTATTTCCTAACACCTGAACCCTAAACTTAAGAAACCATAAACCCCTAAATCCTAAACACTAAACCCAAGAAACCCTAAACCTCTATCTCTCTATCTCCCTATCTCACTATCTCCCCATCACTATCATTCCTCTACCTCTCAATCTCTCTCCCTATGCTTTGGCCATGTCCTTCACTCTATATCTCCCTATTGGTCCTCTCTCTCTAAACACTAAACCCTAAACCTCTAAACCTTAACCACTAAACCATAAACCCTAAACCCTAAATAATGCCCCTAAACCTTAACCCCTAACCCCTAAACCCTAAACCCTAAACATGAGCAACCCTAAACCCTATCTCTTATCTCTCCCTTATCTCCCTATCTCTATCATCGGGCTCTACCTCTCAATCCTTCTCCCTATTTCTCTGGACATCTCGCTCACTCTCTATCCCCTTATCTCTCCCCTTTGTCACTTCTATCTCTCCCTATCTGTCTCCTCTCTCTTTCTATCTAGCTATCTCTAAAACTAAGAAACCCTAAACCCAAGTACACCCTAAATCCAATCAACTCTAAACCTATATCTCCCTATCTCTCCCCTATCTCCCTATCTCTATCATCCCTCTACCTCTCTTGATCTCTCTCTATGTCCTTGGCCATGTGCCTCACTCTCTATCTCTTTATCTCTCTCCTTGGTCTCCTCTCTCTATCTCCCTATCATTCCTCTCTCTCTATAAACCCTAAATCCAAACCCCTAAACCTCTAAACCTAACCCATAACCCCTAACCCCTAAACCTGAGAAACCCTAAACCCCTAAACCCTAAACCCAAGTAACCCTAAACCACTATCTACCTATCTCTCCCCTATCTCCCTACCACCTTTGTCCCTCTACCTCTCAATCTCTCTCCCTATGTCTTTGGCCATGTCCCTCACTCTTTATCTCCCTATCTCTCCCCTCATACTCCTCTATATCTCCCTATCATTCCTCTCTCTCTATAATCCCTAAATCCAAAACCCTAAACCTCTAAACCTAACGCCTAACCCCTAAACAATAAATCCTAAACCCTAAATTACAATGCCCCTAAACCCTAACCCCTAACCCCTAAACCCGAGAAACCCTAAACCCCAAACCCCTAAACCCTAAACCCAAGTAACCATAAACCACTATCTCCCTATCTCTCCCCTATCTCCCTATCACCTTTGTCCCTCTACCTCTCAATCTCTCTCACTATGTCTCTTGCCATGTCCCTCACTCTTTATCTCCCTATCTCTCCCCTCAGAGTCCTCTATATCTCCCTATTGGTCTGATGCAGAGCACACAATGGAAGCTCTCAAAACATGGTGAAATACCCATCAAAACCCATAGTTCAAATAGATTAAAGCTTAATCAGCTTTAAGAAACCTTCTTAAAGTCCCAAATAAGATCAAATCATATACATTCTTCCTATCGACAAGATAAACACTATCGGCCAACTCAAAAATTCTTATACCGATGCTCCGATCACTCCACTTTTGATGAGCCTTTGAACCTTTCGCTGTGACATATATCCATTGGCCCAACTTTAAACTAGTCTTCCGATCTCCCATACCACCCATTTCTCACTCCACAACCTATATTAACACATGATTAAACCTAACCCCTAAACCCTAAACTTGAGAAACCATAAACCCCTAAATCCTAAACACTAAACCCAAGAAACCCTAAACCTCTATCTCTCTATCTCCCTATCTCACTATCTCCCCATCACTATCATTCCTCTACCTCTCAATCTCTCTCCCTATGCTTTGGCCATGTCCCTCACTCTATATCTCCCTATTGGTCCTCTCTCTCTAAACACTAAACCCTAAACCTCTAAACCTTAACCCCTAAACCATAAACCCTAAACCCTAAATAATGCCCCTAAACCTTAACCCCTAACCCCTAAACCCTAAACAATAAACCTGAGCAACCCTAAACCCTATCTCCTATCTCTCCCTTATCTCCCTATCTCTATCATCGGGCTCTACCTCTCAATCCTTCTCCCTATTTCTCTGGACATCTCGCTCACTCTCTATCTCCTTATCTCTCCCCTTTGTCACCTCTATCTCTCCCTATCTGTCTCCTCTCTCTTTCTATCTAGCTATCTCCAAAACTGAGAAACCCTAAACCTAGGTACACCCTAAATCCAATCAACTCTAAACCTATATCTCCCTATCTCTCCCCTATCTCCCTATCTCTATCATCCCTCTACCTCTCTTGATCTATCTCCCTATGTCCCTGGCCATGTGCCTCACTCTCTATCTCCTTATCTCTCTCCTCGGTCTCCTCTCTTTATCTCCCTATCATTCCTCTCTCTCTATAAACCCTAAATCCAAAACCCCAAACCTCTAAATCTAACCCCTAACCCCTAAACAATTTAAATCCTAAACCCTAAATAATGCCCCTAAACCCTAACCCCTAACCCCTAAACCTGAGAAACCCTAAACCCCTAAACCCTAAACCCCAAACCCCTAAACCCTAAACCCAAGTAACCCTAAACCACTATCTCCCTATCTCTCCCCTACTTCCCTACCACCTTTGTCCCTCTACCTCTCAATCTCTCTCCCTATGTCTCTGGCCATGTCCCTCACTCTTTATCTCCCTATCTCTCCCCTCAGACTCCTCTATATCTCCCTATCATTCCTCTCTCTCTATAAACCCTAAATCCAAAACCCTAAACCTCTAAACCTAACCCCTAACCCCTAAACAATAAATCCTAAACCCTAAATTATAATGCCCCTAAACCCTAACCCCTAACCCCTAAACCTAAGAAACCCTTAACCCCAAACCCCTAAACCCTAAACCCAAGTAACCATAAACCACTATCTCCCTATCTCTGCCCTATCTCCCTATCACCTTTGTCCATCTACCTCTCAATCTCTCTCGCTATGTCTCTTGCCATGTCCCTCACTCTTTATCTCCCTATCTCTCCCCTCGGACTCCTCTATATCTCCCTATTGGTCTGATGCAGAGCACACAGTGGAAGCTCTCAAAACACGGTTGAATACCCATCAAAACCCATAGTTCAAATAGATTAAAGCTTAATCAGCTTTAAGAAACCTTCTCAAAGTCCCAAATAACATCAAATCATATACATTCTTCCTATCGGCAAGATAAACACTATCGGCTAATTCATAAATTCTTATACCGATGCTCTGATCACTCCACTTTTGACGAGCCTTTAAACCTTTCATTTTGATATATATCCATCAGCCCAACTTTAAACTAGTCTTCCGATCTCCCATACCACCCATTTCTCACTCCACAACCTGTATTAACACATGATTAAACCTAACCCCTAAACCCTAACCCCTAACCCCTATTTCCTAACACCTAAACCCTAAACTTGAGAAACCATAAACCCCTAAATCCTAAACACTAAACCCAAGAAACCCTAAACCTCTATCTCTCTATCTCCCTATCTCACTATCTCCCCATCACTATCATTCCTCTACCTCTCAATCTCTCTCCCTATGCTTTGGCCATGTCCCTCACTCTATATCTCCCTATTGGTCCTCTCTCTCTAAACACTAAACCCTAAACCTCTAAACCTTAACCCCTAAACCATAAACCCTAAACCCTAAATAATGCCCCTAAACCTTAACTCCTAACCCCTAAACCCTAAACCCTAAACGTGAGCAACCCTAAACCCTATCTCCTATCTCTCCCTTATCTCCCTATCTCTATCATCGGGCTCTACCTCTCAATCCTTCTCCCTATTTCTCTGGACATCTCACTCACTGTCTATCCCCTTATCTCTCCCCTTTGTCACCTCTATCTCTCCCTATCTGTCTCCTCTCTCTTTCTATCTAGATATCTCCAAAACTAAGAAACCCTAAACCCAGGTACACCCTAAATCCAATCAACTCTAAACCTATATCTCCCTATCTCTATCATCCCTCTACCTCTCTTGATCTCTCTCTATGTCCTTGGCCATGTGCCTTGTTGACATTTCTCTGAATCAGCATTAGGGTTTGCCACTTCTAATGCACAGGCAAATTCAGCCAACTAAATACAGGAGGTTGCGTGGGCTGCCTCCCCTTCACTTCTGGTTCTGCCGCACCAAGGGGGGTATCCCTATAACTCAAGATGTAACCTTGACTAGCTCAAAGATAGAAAGATCTAACTTGAAAACAACAGGCAGAATACTCTCATGTATGGACCAAGATCTGCATGATAGATCACAAGGCTGGCAACATTCTTGGACATGATGTCTGGTTGGGTATGAGAGCATGCAGGGGGTTCCTAATCCTACTCCTACAACTAACAGGTGGAAGTATGAAATGGTTTGATATGAATTTGGATGCAAAGCTGGACATGGTGTATAACACAAGAACACAGCATGATTGGTGCCTATCCAGGGCTTGGAGTCGGTAGACATACACCTGTGAATGATCAGCATGAATAGCTAAAATCGGATTTCAGGGGGATACACATGATATCTGCCTTACAGATATCTCCCAATAAAGAGTGTCAAGTTATCTCTACTTATGGCATCCCTACTACAGTATACCCTTCCCAATGTTCAACCTGAAAATAGTTTAATCTACCCCTTGAGCAGAAGTTAAAAGATCAGACATTCAACATAGGAATTCTATGCTCTAGAATCTAAACATTACGGAAATATCCAGATCCAGAAGAAGAATACATGCAATACTGGAGACAGAATTAACACAACACATGCTAAGATAGCATTACTCATATAAGATCAACCATGAAATCAGTGGATTCATGCCAAATCGTACAACAGGAGATACATAAACTCACAAGTTAAACTGTACAGAGCAACCAGATCAGCTGGTTTTGGATTACAGAGCCAAAAATCCTCAACTTTCAACAACCTTGAATGAATAACACCGTCTGCATTATATAGCAAGAGGGTGTATTCAGCATTAACTACCAGGTTGACCAAAAATCCCGCCAGATATACAGTATCATAAAAATGGCGCTCAAACATTAATGCAGCAGGTAGGGGAGGAGACAGGAAGATTTTTCGAGCCCTGCGCCACCGCCTAGGGATCCAGATCTTCAACCGGGTACTAGATCAGCCCATGCCATCGCCCATACCTCTGCAACAATTGCCATTAATGGCGCACCAACCCGCGGCCTTGGGAAGAACATCAGACAGTTAATCGCAACCATTTCCCGCCGAGATTCATCATCATGATATCTCGAATATGCAGGATAACATTATCCCACATGCACCCCGCGATAACCTCTTTAACACTTTATATACTAGGTCATGAGCATATATCATGTCGGTGCTTTTGCTCCTGACGACACTAGTATAAGACTTCATCATCATCATCCTCCAGCAGCATGATATCCTGTTGCCCGAAATATCACCCTGACGTCAGCATCATATTGCAATATAACTGCATGATAATCGCCTTCATCGGCACAACCTGATCCATTGGAGGAACATCCTCCTGCTGAGCCTATACCAAAAGTCTGGCCGATGAACATCCTGATGACGTCATCATCATATCCTGCTGACGTCATCATCATGTTTGCAAATATCGGGGGATCTCCACAAGATGATCTGTGTTAGAAATATGACCCCCGCGGACCTTGATGACATCATCATCATATCTGCCTACTGCGTACCTCCTCATATCCGGATGACGTCATCATCATATCAACATCAGGATGATATTCGGAAGACAACCGGATATTTGGAAATATCATCCTGATGCGCAAATATCAGGTTGCACTGTAGCTTCACTATAAGATCGGGGCGATAGATGAATATGATGATGCTTGAAAAGATCACCCCCACTAGATAATGCACGAAGCCGGCAGGCGGATATCTCCTTGACATCAGCATCATCACGACGCTGGAACAAACATACACCCGGGTGATATGAAAATATCACCCCCTCCTTCAGAAATATCATGATGCAGATAGGCAGAGAAAAAGATATCACCCTGATATAAGGATGACGTCAGCATCATCAGGATGACAAAACAACGAACAAGTGATACAACATCATCAGGATGATATTGACTAAGATCATCCTGACGTTCAAAATATGATGACCCCAGTGAATATCGGGTCACACTTAGAACTCTTCAACAACATCATCAGGATGATCATAACCAAGATCACCCGATGATAGAAATATCACCCCGGCGAAATATCATGAAGGCAGAAAATATGATGACCCTCGCAAGCAACACGGTGATAACTGGAAATATGATGATGATGACGACAACCCTTAAGAAAAAACAAGTAAGGTCGAACAACTTAGAGAATAACCCCTTCAGAAAATTGGGGCAACATCATCATCATGTTTGGGCAAGGTGATAAATGGAAGATCACCGGATACTTGAGAAATCACCCCCGCAAGCAAATCAGAGCGCACTGTAGCTCATCAGCAGGATCAGGATAATATCCAGACATCACCCGATTATCGAAATATGATGATCCTGATGAAAAACACATCGACAGAAAACATGATGATGATGACCTTCATCGAAACAAATATGATGATGATGACCTCCTCCTTAAAGAAAATATGATGATGCAGCTGAAAAATGCTGAGGAGGTCCAACACTTAGAACATTTTTTGGATACTTAGGGAGAGTGCCTGCATGGAAATTGCTCAAAAACTGCCAGTCAATTCAGGCGCTAACAGTGGCTCTGTCTGGGGACGTGTAGGTGCAAGACTGCAGCGAGAACCAGATCTCTAGGATGCAGACCAGTCCCTTATCCATTGGGCAAAGAGTCAAATACTGCACTGACCTGCATCACCAAACACACTTGATGGCCTAAGGCCACCAAGAAAAGAAAAACATGTATCTCCCTTTGTCAAATATCTTGTTTTCATCTGCATGCACTGGGTCAAGCTTGGAGATACTACAGACATCCACCCACAAACAAATCTTGTCATCTGCATATTCAACCTTTTCATTTAGCTTGTCATTGTCAAACCTGTGCAGATAACCTTCAGCATCATGTGACATGTGGGTGCAAAATATATCAGGCAATGCATACTCGAATGGTATATAGCACTTATCATCTATATCATCATCATGCATTGCAACATGATCTCCTAGCTGGACTGCAAATAGGAAACACTCAGAGTCCACCACACAACTAGGAAGATCAGGGCTCATTGTATTATATGCTGGCACATCAAAAGAAAAGCTTTCAAAATCACAATTGTGCACATCATGTACACAACAATCAGCAGCACCAGGCTGGAAAAGATCAGGCTCTAGCATCTCTTTCAAATCAGGCACATTTTCACAGTCACTTACCTGATGTATGTTGTTTCCTCTTTCATCAGGATGAGAAACAGAATCCAAGCCAAAAATAGTGTCTAGATCCTCACCATACTCAGACAGATCCTCATCACCATATGTGTCATAAATGGGTGACCCAGGTGCATCAGTTTCATCATAGTATGCCATTTGTTCATGGGCAGCAGAGCACACCTCTTCATCACCAATGGATTCACTCTGTGGAGGAGTATCAGCCTGTGTGTCATAAGCAAAACAACCATCAAATGAAAAACAATCATGCTCTGAACTAGCACTTATTTCAATTTCTGACTGCTCTTCATGATTTCCATGTGTTTGAAAGGTAGGCAATGGGTCACACATAGGACTGCTTCTCTGTTTGCTTATATCTTCTCTGTCTCGAGTACAATACTCACAATTGTCTCCACAGGTCCATTCCAAAAGTTGCTCATTGCTGTCCACAACCTCGTTATTGTTTTCATGGTCAGTTGCCTCATCATTGCAATGGGAATCCTCATTAGTCCTTTCACTGGCATCCTCAACTGGTGAACAATCCAGTTGAGCAGTATTGTTAGCATTATGTTCAAATACAGCAGTCTCAACCTCTATGCTTTTATTTTCATTTTTATCTGCACATGATGCCATAATCATTTGGTCATTTGCAGCTTCATAACCATTTCTCACATCAAGGCCTGGGGAGAGGGGTTTCAGCAGGTACACATTTCTAATTTTTTCTATTTTTTCTATGAACCTGTATGCCATCTGCATACTTGTCACCTTGAAATCCCTCAGTATTGCACTAAAGCCCTCCTCAAAAGCTTCAAAGAATATGCCAACACAGGCTGAAATATCAGGTCTGAAGACTTCTGGGATCTGTGAAAGGGCTATTGCAAACCTATGACTGAAATCAACACATAGCTCTTCATCTTGTTTTCTGATTCTCATCAATTCTGCAACAAGATCAGCCGGTTCTTTTGCAAATTCTTCCTTGAAACAGTCAACAAGCTCATCCCAACAGGCAAAGGATTTCTTTGGAAAGCTCAAATACCAGTCTTTTGCTTTTGCATCAAAAGACCTAACAAAAAACCTCATCCACATATCCTCATCTCTGTATAAATATTTTCCCATAAAACTTTGAAAATTTTGGATATGTGCATTCCCATCACATACATTGTGACCACCAAATCTAGGCATCTGACAGTATATCCTAGCAGGCATAGTTTCTACTTTATAATCCACCCATGACAAATCCAGTTGGTCATACAAAGGATCAAAAGGGCTGACAGGAGGTTTAGCTTTCTGACTGGCAGACACAACAGGGTTACTGTTTCTTAACTGGGCCTGCTCAGCCTCTAAGAATATCAACCTATTTCTTATCTCTTCTATTCCTTTATCCAACATTTCACCACTGAGTATGGGATAATTCATACTTGGATTCATAAAAATCTTACTCTTAGACATCCTTTGTCTGTCTAAGACCTAAGGCTTCCCCTGGCATCTAACCTATGCAGTAAAACAGCAAATAAAGGGGAAGGAACAAGGTACCTTTTCTCATACAGATGCAGAAATATATACATCTTTCAACCAATAACATACATTTATCTTTCATGTGCATTTGGATCTTTTTTGCAGAGTCGCCACCTCTCCAGAGAGGACAAAATTTTCAATAGCTGAAAGCTACTTTTCCAGGTTCACTCCACCAGCAGAGCAAAACTTCACCAGAGACTGCAGGATATCACTTTACATCAACGTCCCCAGCAGAGTCGCCAATTTGTTGACATTTCTCTGAATCAGCATTAGGGTTTGCCACTTCTAATGCACAGGCAGATTCAGCCAACTAAATACAGGAGGTTGCGTAAGCTGCCTCCCCTTCACTTCTGGTTCTGCCGCACCAAGGGGGGTATCCCTATAACTCAAGATGTAACCTTGACTAGCTCAAAGATAGAAAGATCTAACTTGACAACAACAGGCAGAATACTCTCATGTATGGACCAAGATCTGCATGATAGATCACAAGGCTAGCAACATTCTTGGACATGATGTCTGGTTGGGTATGAGAGCATGCAGGGGGTTCCTAATCCTACTCCTACAACTAACAGGTGGAAGTATGAAATGGTTTGATATGAATTTGGATGCAAAGCTGGACATGGTGTATAACACAAGAACACAGCATGATTGGTGCCTATCCAGGGCTTGGAGTCGGTAGACATACACCTGTGAATGATCAACATGAATAGCTAAAACTGGATTTCAGGGGGATACACATGATATCTGCCTTACAGATATCTCCCAATAAAGAGTGTCAAGTTATCTCTACTTATGTCATCCCTATTGCAGTATACCCTTCCCAATGTTCAACCTGAAAACAGTTTAATCTACCCCTTGAGCAGAAGTTAAAAGATCAGACATTCAACATAGGAATTCTATGCTCTAGAATCTAAACATTACGGAAATATCCAGATCCAGAAGAAGAATACATGCAATACTGGAGACAGAATTAACACAACACATGCTAAGATAGCATTACTCATATAAGATCAACCATGAAATCAGTGGATTCATGCCAAATCGTACAACAGGAGATACATAAACTCACAAGTTAAACTGTACAGAGCAACCAGATCAGCTGGTTTTGGATTACAGAGCCAAAAATCCTCAACTTTCAACAACCTTGAATGAATAACACCGTCTGCATTATATAGCAAGAGGGTGTATTCAGCATTAACTACCAGGTTGACCAAAAATCCCGCCAGATATACAGTATCATAAAAATGGCGCTCAAACATTAATGCAGCAGGTAGGGGAGGAGACAGGAAGATTTTTCGAGCCCTGCGCCACCGCCTAGGGATCCAGATCTTCAACCGGGTACTAGATCAGCCCACGCCATCGCCCATACCTCTGCAACAATCGCCATTAATGGCGCACCAACCCGCGGCTTTGGGAAGAACATCAGACAGTTAATCGCAACCATTTCCCGCTGAGATTCATCATCATGATATCTCGAATATGCAGGATAACATTATCCCACATGCACCCCGCGATGACCTCTTTAACACTTTATATACTAGGTCATGAGCATATATCATGTCGGTGCTTTTGCTCCTGACGACACTAGTATAAGACTTCATCATCATCATCCTCTAGCAGCATGATATCCTGTTGCCCAAAATATCACCCTGACGTCAGCATCATATTGCAATATAACTGCATGATAATCGCCTTCATCGGCACAACCTGATCCATCGGAGGAACATCCTCCTACTGAGCCTATACCAAAAGTCTGGCCGATGAACATCCTGATGATGTCATCATCATATCCTGCTGACGTCATCATCATGTTTGCAAATATCGGGGGATCTCCACAAGATGATCTGTGTTAGAAATATGACCCCCTTGGACCTTGATGACGTCATCATCATATCTTCCTACTGCGCACCTCCTCATATCCGGATGACGTCATCATCATATCAACATCAGGATGATATTCGGAAGACAACCGGATATTTGGAAATATCATCCTGATGCGCAAATATCAGGTTGCATTGTAGCTTCACTATAAGATCGGGGCGATAGATGAATATGATGATGCTTGAAAAGATCACCCCCACTAGATAATGCACGAAGTCGGCAGGCGGATATCTCCTTGACATCAGCATCATCACGACGCTGGAACAAACATACACTCGGGTGATATGAAAATATCACCCCCTCCTTCAGAAATATCATGATGCAGATAGGCAGAGAAAAAGATATCACCCTGATATAAGGATGACGTCAGCATCATCAGGATGACAAAACAACGAACAAGTGATACAACATCATCAGGATGATATTGACTAAGATCATCCTGACGTTCAAAATATGATGACCCCAGTGAATATCGGGTCACACTTAGAACTCTTCAACAACATCATCAGGATGATCATAACCAAGATCACCCGATGATAGAAATATCACCCCGGTGAAATATCATGAAGGCAGAAAATATGATGACCCTCGCAAGCAACACGGTGATAACTGGAAATATGATGATGATGACGACGACCCTTAAGAAAAAACAAGTAAGGTCGAACAACTTAGAGAATAACCCCTTCAGAAAATCGGGGCAACATCATCATCATGTTTGGGCAAGGTGATAAATGGAAGATCACCGGATACTTGAGAAATCACCCCCGCAAGCAAATCAGGGCGCACTGTAGCTCATCAGCAGGATCAGGATAATATCCAGACATCACCCGATTATCAAAATATGATGATCCTGATGAAAAACACGTCGACAGAAAACATGATGATGATGACCTTCATCGAAACAAATATGATGATGATGACCTCCTCCTTAAAGAAAATATGATGATGCAGCTGAAAAATGCTGAGGAGGTCCAACACTTAGAACATTTTTTGGATACTTAGGGAGAGTGCCTGCATGGAAATTGCTCAAAAACTGCCAGTCAATTCAGGCGCTAACATGCCTCACTCTCTATCTCCTTATCTCTCTCTGCTCAGTCTCCTCTCTATATCTCCCTATTATTCCTCTCTCTCTATAAACCCTAAATCCAAAACCCTAAACCTCTAAACCTAACCCCTAACCCCTAAACAATTTAAATCCTAAACCCTAAATAATGCCCCTAAACCCTAACCCCTAACCCCTAAACCTGAGAAACCCTAAACCCCTAAAACCTAAACCCCAAACCCCTAAACCCTAAACCCCAAACCCCTAAACCCTAAACCCAAGTAACCCTAAACCACTATCTCCCTATCTCTCCCCTATTTCCCTACCACCTTTGTCCCTCTACCTCTCAAATGCTCTCCCTATGTCTCTGGCCATGTCCCTCACTCTTTATCTCCCTATCTCTCCCCTCAGACTCCTCTATATCTCCCTATCATTCCTCTCTCTCTATAAACCCTAAATCCAAAACCCTAAACCTCTAAACCTAACCCCTAACCCCTAAACCTGAGAAACCCTAAACCCCAAACCCCTAAACCCTAAACCCAAGTAACCATAAACCACTATCTCCCTATCTCTCCCCTATCTCCCTATCACCTTTGTCCCTCTACCTCTCAATCTCTCTCGCTATGTCTCTTGCCATGTCCCTCACTCTTTATCTCCCTATCTCTCCCCTCAGACTCCTCTATATCTCTCTATTGGTCCTTTATCTCTCTCTAAACCCTAAACCCTAGACCTCTAAACCTTAACCCCTAACCCCAAGACCCTAAACCCTAAACCCTAAATAATGCCCCTAAACCCAAGCAACCCTAAACCTCTATCTCCCTATCTCTATTATCCCTCTACCTCTCAATCTCTCTCTCTCTCTATGTCTTTGGACTTGTCTCTCACTCTCTATCTCCCTATCTCTCCCCTCTGTCTCCTCTATCTCTCCCAAACTCTATCAATCCCCTCTCTATCTCTCTTTAAATTGTAAACCCTAAACCCCTAAACCCGAGCAACCCTAAACCTCTAAACCCTAAATAATTCCCCTAACCAACCTCTAAACCACTTCTCTATATAGGTGCAACTAATACCACTTTTTCATTGTTTTCCACATTTAATTATATTCTTTTCCATTTTCCAAGTCCTACATGTGTCCAAGTTGTATTGTTTGTCAAGTTTTTAGTCTAATTGTTAGTCCCAGCTCTCATGGTTATTAAAATGTTAGTATAGTTAGATTTATCCTTCAGTAACATTAATTTACACATTGTTGCACAAACAACCACACTGAAACATAACCTTACCTAATTAAGGTTAACCTTTAAGGTTCTTTCATAAATGGCAAGCTTAACAGATCCAACTAGTTCAATGTTCTTATAGTCCATGCTTACCCTTCCAAGAGAGTTCATGCCATGTTAACTTTGCATTATGTCCTAACATATCACATGAAGGACATCATCATCACAAGGAATAACAATGTCAAGAAGGATTAACGAAGGTGTAGTTTCACCACATAAAGTATCATTCATAATTTTATCACTAGAGGGTAAGGGTATATCATGTGTATCCTTCTCAAACCATGTATCATGAATCAAATCATATGAAGGATTGGGTAAAGCAATTTAGGGCATGAAATCCAAAATGCCCCGAAACACATCCCCTGCTACCCCACCATTCCTATCCCTGAAATATTGGAACATAGTCTAAAAGTGATTATTTCACATGATGAACAAAACTGAATATTTTATTATTGATTATTTGAGTAATTCATTAGTGATGATTCTTAGTGTTTAACAAATCCTTATGGATCAATCTGTAAAGAAGCTACCAATGTTAATTTGCCCTCCTCCTTCACTAGAAACGGTCTTTAAGGAGGTTCATATATTGATGAGAGATCCAAGATTTAAGAGGTATATTTTCAAAAAGAGTAAAAAGCCTTTTTCCCAATTTTTTCTAGAAAACAGATATCCGTTGGGAATAGATATCTGTTTTAGGAACGGATATCCATTTTCCAAATAGATATCCATTTTGGTTTGGTATCCAAACCAAAACAGATATCTGTTTCAAAGTCAAACTTTGCCAAGTCACGAATTTGGCTAAGTAAAAATGCGATTTTTTTTCCTATTGCCACTGTTTGGCCCATGATGATCCTGCACATACCCATAATTTCATGCAACACTTCCGCAACCCTAAAACAAAGAATGTCTTCAATCTACAAATCAGGATCGACTATCTCTGAACACCAACACAATAACTGAACCTGTGGAGCAACCCATCACTAGATACTTCAAGGGAAGGTAGATGTAGACTGTATAAGCACATCCTCAGATCTGTAGGACAAGAAACCTCAATGCAGAGAAATGCAGAGAAATCTCATTTCTCCCAAATAGTCTTCTACACAGGCAAACACTCTGTAAAACACATCTTTCACTTCCGCACAATCCAAAACCTGACACTCTAGATATAACACCTCTAAACACCTCTAATCAGCACTTCCAAACTACACAAGCATATCTTCAACTAAGAAGAAATGCAGAGCACAACACTGAGCACACTTCTGTCACACTGCATACCTTTTCTATTGAAATTTTCTCAAAAGCACTTGGAAACCAAGTGAACTACTTGCTAGAGGTTGACATGAATGACAACACCAGCAAGTTTCCAACAGAATAAAGATAAATTGCATCAAAAGTGGGGTATTAAGGAGGATCCATAGACTCCTAATCAATAGCGATTTCAAATTCACTATCTGTTAAAAAAGATAGAGGGAAGAAAGTGTGATGCTTTGAGAGAATGAAGATTGGATCCCCAATATTTGAAATAAGGGATTCTAAAACAAACCAGCCCCTTGGAGAAGCTAGACTAGAAAAGAAATTACTACAATATGGTGCAAAGATAAAATTATGCACCACCCCACGACAAAAGGAGAAATAAGGACAAATAAGGGTAGAGTCGCCAACTAAGGACGGAACAAAGGCTCTCTTATAGATGAGTGCAAAGAAGAATAAAGGAGAAATGGGCCCATATAAGCCAAGGCCAAATCAAAAGGCTAAAAGGAAGTTTGTGTAAATACTGGAAGAAGAGGAAGAGGAGGAAGAGGTACAATGCGAAAAACTATTGCAAAGAATCACAAGGGCTTAGTTGGAAAACTTAAGGTGGTAGAGGAAAAAGAATCTAAAAAGAAAAAAAGTAGAAATCCCCAAGAAGCAAGAACATGAAAAAGAATAGCTATTCAATAAGTAGGGACTATATAGATCATTTTTTACACTAGGTAAACCATTGGAGGTAGCATAGATGTACATATCAACTTTTGTAGGAAATAAGGGATTATTTTTCAAGCAATGTCAAGCACCCAATAAATAGGAAATATAATACATGAAACCATCAAATGGTAGTTATATTTAACATGAATTAAAACAACCCAAAATAGTAGTGCCCAAATCCTTAGTTAAAAATTCAACAAACAAATTTCAAGATGAGTCAATAGGCTAAAATAGAATATTCCTTCAACCTATGATAACCTCATTATAATCCACTCACCAAATTGGGAATTCCATTTTGGCTCCAATATCCCCATCCAAAGATGTCATATGACATGTTGGTCAACAAATGTAACTCCCCTCTACAACTCTTTTATGTGTTGATGTTTTTACATTTCCAATGTAGGAGGTCCAACTTCTGGAAGCTATAACTTTTGATCTAGGAGGCTAATTGGGCTTGTTTTTTTTAAATTATAGACCTCAAAGAGGTCCATGTGACAAACACCCAAGAATTAATGTTGAACAACTCAAAAATTTTATTTTAGCCAAAAACCAACTTATAGCCTAGATATTGAGTTTTTTCTATTTCTTAACCTAAAAACTACATTGTTTGTAATCTTACATTAGGTGTAATGTTGAGAAAAATTTACTAAGAAAATATTGAAGAGGTGTATTAGTATGCTTTTCAAGTTGAAGAAAAACTAGCAAGGAGTCAATGATGAACAATAAAGGATAGAGGTGGATTTAGTGAAAGACAAATGCAAAGAAAATACTGCCAAGATGAAGAGGCCAACCTTACACATAGTTAGAAATATAGTTATAAGGAAATAGGGATAGCCTACTTAGTAGAAGAGGAAGGTACATTTAGATAGAAGAGAAATAGAGAGTTCATGGGCTAATGCTTCAAGTGCAAAGAAGTGGGCTATAAAGTAGCTGAATGCACACAAATATAGCAATGTAGTAGTAGAAGTGGAGCCCGGAATAATGTTACTTAGACAAGTGAAAAGAGTAATGCTTCACTTGAGTGCATTCAAAAGAAATTAAACATAGAGACGCCCTCATGATGAAAAGGACACTTCTTAAACTAGTAATAAAGGAGAACAAACCTATGTAGCGGAGAACTCTTTTTAGGATCATGTACAAGCCAAGAGGTAAGTGCTACAATGTAATATCCCCATTTCTGAAGTGATCACCTAGCAGAGGAGGATTAGCCTATTCACCATTCCCATAGGCTAATTCATTTGGTAATGGAATGAATAGTTGAACCATTGTAGCACAAGTGACTTGGAGAAAGGAAAGTCAATTAAGTGAAACTTGGAGAAAGGAAAGTCACTTTGTAAAAAGGAGAAGTAAGATACAATAAAATGAAAAATAAAATATTATTTTAAATGACAAGTGGGCCAACCCATTTGAGGGTGTGAAAATGAATTAAAAATAATATTTTATTCCCAAAGTGTGGCACACCTCTTATGGACTTCAAAATTATGTTAAAATTGGAAAATGAGATCAATCCTCTTGGGGGCTACAAAAGGAGGTCCTTGAGAGTTCATTTCATCATATTATCTTTTGTCATTTGCATATTGGTTATTTTTCTTTGAGCTGTAACAATAGGTTCAGCCATTTCTAAGGAAGAAAACCCTTAGAAATTAGTTGATTGGATGAAAATCCAATACCACTTGAGAGGTGAATCCATTTAGGGTTTACAATAAGGCTTATTTGCATGTTTTTGGCATCAATTGGAGCTTCAAGGAGGACATTATTTTTGCAATTTTACATCATCTATGGGTGGCTAGGGTTTAGACACCAAAATTATGAGATTTGTCCAAATATCATTTAGAAATAAGGTGATTTGAAGACAATCTATTGTTGGTAGCTTAGGGTTTGATTTTCATTGATATCATTAGCAATTGTGAAGGGATCGAATCATGCAAGGAGGCAGATCAGTTTAGGATCATTTGCTGGTCCAAGGAATTGATGGTATTTGTGGATCTAGGTGCATCACAACCTATGACAAATCATGGGCTTTTGAGGAGACTTTGACATCCATTTGTGTTCACCATCACCTAAGGTTTAGGCACCATCATATTTGGAGAGGTTCGTGAAAAAAGAGATCTTATATCACATACTACATCAACCAAGTTCTCATCAGACATCAATCCATACAACATCATATCAATCTATATCAGCTATTATATTCCCTTGTATGAACTCATTTCATGCCTAATTGAAGTAGCTTACATCCAGGTATGTTGTAGATGATTTGGTATTCAAATATTTAATTTGAATAGGCACTGTATTCATTGTTACAGTTTAAACTAGACCTGATATGATGGAAATAAAAGCATATTTGGTGTTGGTATTTTGATGTTTATGGATGTAAAGTATTTGGTTATGTTTCCTATATATTGGTATATGTATTTTCAATGAAAACCATCTAAAACAAGCATCAAAACCAAACACAAAACTTAGAAATCAGAATGTAGTGACATTGTATGACAAGTGTTTGACAAAATGTCAAACTACCAAAATTGAAAATTTAGGGCTGAACTACATAGGGTTCTTACAATCCAATATCAGATCTTAGCATCCTACCAATCTGGAGGGTTTAATTTGATCTTATGCAGCCAAGAGAAGGTTCAAACAGGTACTATTTTAGAAGGAGAAAAGGACAACCAGAAATCCAAGAAGAGGATACTCCTTTAACAGGTACACAACAAGTTGAGATGGATAAAGGTGGAGGTGGTGTTGGTAATGAGAGTCCTAGGAGACATGAGAAACCAAATATTGAAAATATGTTGAATAATCTTACCCAGCAACAACAAGAAATGATGCAAACTTTTATGCAGTCACAACAATAGTTGCTTACAACTATTGGTCAAATGTCACAAATGAGAATAAATCAACCTTTTGTAGGAGAGGACAGAAATACAGGAAATCATAATGCAAGTAGAGTTACTACAAGTGTTTTAGATAGGCCATTCCAACCCACACTTGCACATAGTGAAGAAGAAGAATCTTCTGAAGAGGAGGAAGAGACACATATGGCTGATGATGTAATGGTTGCTTATGATGAGTACCATACACTTCCACAACATGTTAGATATGAGCTTACCTTAAATCAATATATGAATCAACAGAAGGACAAGAAGAGGGTAAAACAGGAAATAAGATCAAAGAAGCATCATAAGGAGTATAAGCATGCCTTGAATAAACTCTCTCTTCCTAATTTTGATGGTAGTGGGAAGAGTACAACCCATGCTTGGATACACAAATTGGATACATTCTTGACATTGAAATCCATGCCAAAAAATGAGGCAATCAAGTTTGCAAGCATTTGGAGGGAGTAGCATATGATTGGTGGAATCATGGACTTGTGACACAAAACCATGCATTGATACATTCCTATGAAGAATTTAGCAGCAAACTCATTGCTAGCTTTGATAGGAAAGATGTGGAGGTCTACTATAGGGAGTTGTCACATATGAAACAAAGTGACCATGTGGATACATACATCAATGAATTTCAAAAGATCGCTATTATGGTTCTTGATTTCCCGAAAAGAGAGTTGTAATGTTGTTTGTAGAAGAATTGAATGCAAATTTGAGAGTTATGGTAAAGGCTTTCAAGCCTAGCAAAATACAAGTTCAACAATTCAAATAGAAATTGACTTAGAAACATCAACTTCTACATATCATCCATAAAAGAAAATATTTAAAGGCAACAAACCATATCAAAAAAATTATAATCAGCCTAGGTACACACCTCCTAAGATGGACCAAGAGGTAAAAAATGATCTAAGGAGGAAGAAACTTTGTATTTCTTGCAAAGAACTATGGGAACCAAGACACAGGTTCCTTGGGAAAGGCAAAGCTCATTATATAGAGGCCACTTCCAATGTGGAGAATGAGACAATATAGGATTCGAGTTCTGATAGTGATAATGATCATGAGGAGAAACCACCATAGCTTGAGATTGAGATTAACTCTATAGATGGTCCAATACATGTGACCATTGCTTCACTTTTAGGAGTGCCTAGGTATCATCCCTTTAGGTTGAAGGGGGTCCTTAATGGACATCGAGTCACTTGTTTGGTTGACAATGAAGCTACTAACAACTTCATCAATTTAGTTGTGAAGAGGGGATTACAGATAGAGGAATTTTTAGGATTTAGTGTCATAGTTGCAGATGGTTTCACTATGAGTTTCCCTAAGAAGGCTTCACAACTCAACATTCAGATGGGTTATTATACAAGGACCGATGAATTTTATGTAGTAGGACTTGGAGAGATTGATATATTGTTCCGGGGATCTAGTGGTTACAATCCCTTGGTAGATATATCCAAGATTTCTGGAAGATGGAGCTAGAGTTCATCTCAGATGGGAAGAAGATTATGTTGAGAGCATTGTCATATGAAGGACCTGGGGTTGTATCAGTGATGAGGATGGAGACCTTATTTAGACATGGCGATGTTTCTTGTGCAGCCCAGTGTTTTGTATCTTCTAAATCTTCTTCCAGTAGTGATCAACAATATCATGTAGATATTCAGTTAGTGCATGATAAGCACAACATAGCGTTTGGAGATATTCCTCCTAGTAGATGCCCTGATCATGGATTTGAGAATGTCATTGAGTTAGAGGAGGGCTCCAAGCCTATCATTACTACACCTTATCGTCATCCAAGGCATTTCAAAGAGGAGATTGAGAAGACAATAAGAGAGTTGTTGGACATGGGACACATTTGGCCTAGTTCTAGTCCCTTTGCTTCTTTAGTTTTTTGGTGAAGAAGAAGGATGGCACCATGAGGATGTGCATTGACTACTGAGCCTTGAATAAGATGACAATCAAGAATAAGTATCCCATACCTAGGATCAATGAGTTGCTTGATGAGTTATATGGGGCAATTTACTTCTCCAAGATTGATCTTCATTCAGGGTATCATTAGATTCATGTCTGTGATGAGGATATTCACAAGACAAAATTTTAATGTCATAATGGGAACTATGAGTTCTTTGTTATGCCTTTTGGTCTTACTAACGCTCTTGCTACATTTCAGTCATGCATGAATCACATCTTTAATAAGCAGTTGCGTAAATTTGTATTGGTATTCTTTGATGACATTTTGATATATAGTAAGACATGGGAGGACCACTTTAGACATCTTGATGAGGTGTTGGGTATTATGGAGGCACATTCCCTATATGCTAAGGCTTCCAAATGTGAGTTTGGAATGATAGAGATTCTTTATTTGGGACATGTGATTAGAGCTAGTGGAGTTAAGGTACATCAAGAGAAGATACAAGCTATTCTAGATTGGCTACCACCAAGGAACATTTCAGATTTGAGAGGTTTCTTTGGGCTATGCAGTTACAATAGGAGGCTTGTGAAGGGGTTTTCACAGTTGGTAGTACCTCTTACAGATCTCACTAAGAAGGGTGCATTTAGATTTTTGAACGAGGCTTAGGCTACATTTGATAAACTTAAGGAGGTGATGAGTACTTGTCCTATTTTGGCATTACCAGATTTCATGCAGCCATTTGTGCTAGAGTGTGATCATTAGGTGAGGGCATTAGAGCTATGTTGATGCATAATAGACATCCCATAACATATGAGAGAAGAAAATCGAGGGATGTAGAGATATTATATTCCACCTACGATAAGGAGATGCTTTCCATCATGCATGCATTGGAAAAGTTTAGACAATACTTGGTGGATGGGAAATTTGTGGTGAGAACATACCACAACAGATTGAAATACTTTCTATAGAAAAATACTTTGAATGAAAGGCAACAAAAATGGGTAAGCAAAATTCAGGCCTATGATTTTGATATTGAGTATGTCAAGGGTAAGAAGAATGTTGTTGCTAATGCACTTTCTAGGAAACTTACACTTTGCTCTATGTAAGAGATTTCAACCAAGTGGGAGGCTCAACTTTTGGTTGAGTGTTCCAAGAACACATTTGGATGTGAGCTCATGGATGGTAAGATTCAGGATGAGCGATACAAGGTGATTCATGATGTGATATATTATAAGGATAGAATTTACTTAGTACCTAAATCTAAAATAAAGAATAAAATTATGAGAGTTGTCCATGATACTCCTTTAGCCAGGTTTTAGCAGGAAATGGAGAGGGTTGCAAGTCTAAAGATCTAGTCCTCAATCAAGTCTTTGTAGTTAGTTTATACCCCAGTCAACTAGCTAGAGATTAATAGCAAAACATAAAGAATAATAGAAATAGAGTATCACATGTACATCAAAGTAGCAAAACAACATATGAATATTTGGCACTAGCTGATCTTCATATATATATATAGATAGCAATAAAATGTCATACATCCATCCTCTGACAGGTCTAACTCTTTGCCTCATCCATGACTTCTATGTCATTACTTACATAAGAATCTCTCTCATCTCATACTTCTATTCTCTTATGCTATATCATTATATCCTATATCTATATATACTATATCTATTACATATAGGGATATGTTTCCCATTGGCTCCACCCTTCGCATAGTGTATGCACTAGCTTTCAATCAGATTTGCTTTATGCTTTACACCCTGCTAACATCATCCCCCCTCAAAATTATGTCTTGTCCTCAAGATGCGCTTTTCTCCGGTTGAAAATATTTCTTGAGTCTTACCCCATTGACATAGCTAGCTAATATCTGACCTTCCATATTCTTCAGTCTGACTGCTCTTGAATCTACAATTTCTTCAATGTAGAATGGTCCCAACCACCTTGTCTTTAGTTTTCCTTGCTTCTTAAAATTGTTATCGTACAGGAGTACTAAGTCACCTTCCTTGAATGTTTTGTTCCTCAAGTTTCTATCGTGCAAATCCTTTTGTCTTTTCCTTTCCAAGTTCATATTGTATGCTTCCATCAATCTGTCCTCATCCATTTTCTCCAATTCTTCAATCCTCTATGTGAGAGAGTCTTCTTCACCCAACTTGAGAGTCCTTCTTGTCCAAAAATTTGGTAATATGAAGTGTACCAGTATTGTAGCATCTATTCCATACACCAGTTTTTGTAGGGAGTGAACTTAGTGGTTCTTTTGAAGGCTGTTCGGTATGCCCATAGTATCGCAGGTACTTTTAGATCCTAGTTTGTCTTGTTCTGATTTCACATCTTTGTCAATGCTACCCCAATGATCTTATTCAAGGATTCACTTGCCCCATTTTCTTGTGGATGATATGGTGAACTCCTGTTGTGTGTTATCATGAAGTTGTCCAGTAGCTCTAAAATCATCTTGTTTACAAAATGTTTATCTTGATCACTTGTTATACTCAATGGGCAGCCAAACCTGATAATTATGTTCTCATAGATGAATTTGGTGGTGATTTTTGTAGTGCAATCCTTAGTTGGTTGTGCTTCATCCCATTTAGTCAGGTATTCCACTCTGGTAATGATGAGTCTGTTGGCAAGAGACATTGTGTGGCTTCATAAGTGTTGTAATTAATGGCAATAAAGTCTATTCTACACATCCACAGTACATAATATGCCTATACCAAAAGTTAGATTGAAGATTGTTTTGGTCCAGTGAACAAGAACAGAGTAGGTAACAAGGTCTAACAATCAGGTATGGATCTCTCAGATGGTGTAACTTAGTAAGTTATGGACTTGGACAAGTCAAGAGGAGTATCATGACTATTGTATTCCAGAGATTTAGCCTAGGGTGATAAATCATGAAAATGATATGAGCATCTGAGTGTTGGGTTCCAGTCAGGCAGAGCAGACAGAGGAAGAACTAACCGGTAGAGTATCAAACCTCAATCTGGATGTGCAAAAGGTGTTGATCAAGCAATTTGTGGCATTATACATCATTGGCCAACATGATTAATGACTTCTATGCCTACATTTTTTATGCACATCACTAATCAAGCATGGATTCAGCTGACATATCAATAACTTGCAAATATCTCAGGTATTCTTGTTGCTGACTAAGAAGTTGTTGGAAATCCTTGATGTGTATATATATATACCCAATGGATTCAAGCTTGTGAGTGTGTGGATGTGATACTATGAATGATTAAGTGTGAAGAAAAGCAGAGACAAGTGTGAAGACAGTAATTCAAGCCCATAATGTGATAGGAAAGTAATATTGAGCAGAGGAAGAATGAAATGTGCCAGATCAGTATATTGTGCCTAACCAGAACTGAATTCCTGCATGTATAGATGTTGTTCACCAGTTCAAACACCTTGGTATCATTTGTAAGCATTTGTAGATTGTAAGTCTCTTATAGGCAGTGTGCCTCTTGTGAGTAGTGTGCTCAGGCAGTGAGCCCTAATTGGCAAGTGCCAAATTTGTACTCCTTATTCTTTTAACAGAGAATACAATCTTGGGTTAGTCACCCTGTGGTTTTTCCCTTAACAGGGTTTCCACATAAAAATTCTTGTGTTATGTGTTAATTTCTTTTTTAGTTCTTATGATTGCCTTGTTTTGATATGATACTAAATAATAAGATAAGAAAAGAAAGTAAAAATAGAAAAGTTATAAGATAACTGATTCACCCCCCCTCTCAGTTATTTGCATTGTTTCCAACAATTGGTATCAGAGCTAAGTTCTTCTGAATAAGCCTAACAGCTTGAGGAGGATCTGGGAATCTCAATGGATGCATATGGTATGAAAGAACAACTACAGTCTGCCCTAGATGATCTTGAACAATCCCACTCTGAAGTCAACAATTTGAGTGAAAGACTCGAGAAAGCTGATGATTTCATAAATGAGCTGAAAGAAAAACTTAGTAATTCTATGAAAAAGAGAAAGGAACTACTCTAGAAATTAGTAAATCAGAATGAGGTCAATAATGTTGATGAGGATCTGAATGAGAAAAATAAGCTATGTGAGAAGTTGTCAAAATAAGTCATTATGATAAGGCATGAAATGGAATCAGGGGTTATGAAATTCACGCAAGAAATTGAAGAAAAGAGAAAGATTGAAGATAATCTAAAACAATCCCTCGGGGAGAAAACAGAGGACTACCACAAAATGGACAAAATAATCAGGCATCTTGAATTTGATCTTGAAGAAGCCAGAGATAGTGAAGAACAACTTGAGAACCAGATAGACACTCTTAAACAAGATCTTCAATCTGCAAATGAATACAAAGAAAAATTCAAGATAAGCTTAGCCCAACTTGAAGTTCTTCTTGAAAGTCAAAAGAGGGTAGATGATAAGCGTGGCTTGGGATATGAGAAAGGTGAAAGCTCTGGATCCGGTCAAAAGAACTTTGGATCAGGAAATCAAAGAAACAGGCCTAGAAAACCTCTGGTAAGACAACCAAACACTCAAAGATATCCTTCCTTCAATGGATACTACTTCAATTGCAACAAGTTCGGTCATAAAGCAATCTAGTGTAGAAATAGAATGAATCAAATCAATCCATCCTTCTCCGGTCAATGTTTCAGTTGCAAAAGGTATAGTCATAAAACTCATGAATGCAGAAATATGCAAATGAACAATTCTTTCAAGGGTAGATGCTTTGCATGAAATAGAATTGGACATAAGGCTAATGAGTGTAGATCAAGAGGATATCATTCAAATAAGTAGAGAAATGTTGTGTGTTACAATTGCAATGGATCCTATCACATAGCCAGATTCTGTAGAAGCAGGAGTCAAAATAGAAAAGGTCCAGTGGATCATGATAAAAAGCAAGATAAAGCCAAAGGTAAATTAAATGCAGATGAAGTTCAAAAGGAGATGAGTAAGATTTGGGTAAAGAAGAGTACAATGACTATTGGGGATGGATCCGCACCAAAATCCGGTGTTGATATTGTTGGATCTAGGGCATACAACTGAGAGGGGGGGTGAATCAGTTGTATACAAACTTGCCTTTTACTTCAAACACTTGATTCTTCTTTGTTAGTTAACAATATATCAATTAATCATCTATGAAAGCATAATCCATAAACATAAGAGCAGATAAACATCAACACATTGAACACCAAGATTTTGACGTGGAAAACCCGGTTAAGGGAAAAACCACAGGGTGATTAACCCAAGGATTATTCTCTGTTAGAAGAATAAGAAAAAGAATGGCACTTGCGAATTAGGGCTCACTGCCCGAGCACACTGCTCACAAAGAGGCCCACTGCCTACAAGGAGACACACTGTCTACAAAGTGATAAGAATCACAATCTTGAACTAGAGAATGACATCTCTACTATGTCCGGATTAGTTCCATTTAAGCCCAAAATCCCCTGCTCTGCCTTTCGCACTTCTCTTCGCTATGCCACACTCATCCACACAATCACACTTCGAAATGAACTCACAAACCTTTATTTATACAAGACATCGACTTAGGAGCAATCATCTATGTCGGCAATCAACCATAAGAATATCCGCAAGATGAATAACACATCTGGTCGGCCACCACAAGAACATTCGCAGGATGAACAACTCATCCGGTCGGCTAGTCGGAACAAGAACTTCATCTGGAAGAATATCTTCAATTCCAGGCTCTAACATCAATACGGACCAACAACACAACCTCAACATGATCCAAGAACCTTTACAAGCCTACCTGAATGACCAGGTACATCCACACTTCCTCTACTTACTGGAATCTCTTCTCTTCCTCATCTGGAACTTCAAGAACACAGTCTGTCGCCACTGTCACAATGCAAAAGCTACTTCCGGACCTCAAAATCATGCACAACTCAAGATGACACATCACAAGGACATCCCAAACACTCCTTCCAATCCGTAGATTAGGATTATACAATTCTGGACCTCACCAGACCTTTTTGTGATCCTCTGTCACCTCTGAACACTTATCGGAACTGGTTCCACATCGATAGCCACAACTCCTTCAGATCTTCATGCGGACCTCTAAAATCTTAACTGAAACATCTCAAGACTCATATCTACAAACCCTTTAATCTGTATCCTCCGGTTCTCATCCTATACAGTACATTTTCCTTCTTCTCATGACTGTTCTTCACTATTCCTGACTGAGGCTAATTTTCTCAATATCCTCAGCACACTACTCATCCAATTCTTCTTGTCAATGCAATATGAGTATGTTGACATCAATGACAACACTAGCTCACCTCAAACTTGCAACAATCTCCCCCTTTGTCATTGATGGCAACATATGATGTGAAAAACCATCAAGACAAGAACTTCTTTCTGTCACAGCTCCCCCTATCAGCAACATGTCTTTTCCTCATTTACTGCTCCCCCTTTGATCATCAGCTACTTGTTTTTCACATGTCTTCTCTCCCCCTTTGACATCAATGGCAAAGGGCTCATACTTGTAATTCTAACACATCAGAATCATACCAGCTGCTCCCCCTTAGTAGTAGCTCCCCATCATTAATCCGGATCACAAGATATGACCGTGATATCCATCGGACTGATGCACATCAGTGCATCCTAGTTCATCACCAGAGAGGCCATGACCCCTAAATTCTCCTGGAGATATTCAAAAGAGTCCTTGGGGAGAGGTTTAGTAAAGATATCTGCAATCTGATCCTTGGAGGGAACATACTCCAACCTGACTTCTTCCTTGTTCACTTGTTCTCTCAAAAAGTGAAACTTGATAGATATGTGCTTAGTCTTAGAATGCAATACCGGATTCTTAGAAATATTAATTGCACTTGAATTATCACAAAAAATTGTGATAGGCTCCTCATATTCAACTTTAATGTCTCTTAGCATCTGCTTCATCCATAAGATTTGAGTGCAACTACCTGTTGCTGCAATGTATTCTACTTTAGTTGTAGACAGAGATATTGCATCTTGTTTCTTGCTTAGCCAAGAAACTAATCTCTTCCCCAAAAAGAATGTTCCACCACTGGTGCTCTTCCGGTCATCCACATCTCTTGCCCAATCTGCATCTGTGTAAGCATGAAGAGAGAAATCCAGATCTCTAGGGTACCATAGACCATACTCAGCTGTTCCTTTCAAGTACCTAAAAATTCTTTTGATTGCCATAACATGAGATTCTTTAGGATCAGCTTGGAATCTTGCTACAATACCAACAACCTGCATTATATCTGGTCTAGTCTGAGTGAGATACAACAATCCACCAATCATTGATCTATACTTTGTCTGATCTGCCTTTGGGGAGTCATCATCTTTGCTCAACTTACATCCGGTTGCCATGGGAGTGTTCATTGGCTTTGAATCTTCCATACCAAATTTTCTCAACAATTCTTTCACATATTTGGTCTGAGAAATGAAGATCCCTTTCTTTGTTTGAGTAATTTGCAAACCCAAGAAGAAATTCATTTTACCAAGCATAGACATTTCAAACTCACTTTTCATCTGATTTGCAAAAGTTTTGCACATACTATCTCTTCCTCCAAAAATGATATGATCCACAAACACTTCAACAATCAAAATATTTTCATGATCAATTTTGAAATATAAGTTACTGTTAGCAGTACCTTTGTTGAATCCAATCTGCACAAGATGCTTATCCAACCTTTCATACCATGCTCTTGGGGCTTGCTTTAATCCATACAATGCTTTCTTCATCTTGCAGACCATATCATCATTTTCAAACAATTGAAATCCATCCGGTTGTTTAATGTAAACTTCTTCTTCCAAATCACCATTTAGGAAGGCAGACTTGACATCCATCTGATATACCTTGAAGTCTTTAAAGGTAGCAAATGCAAGAAGTAATCTGACTGCTTCAATTCTTGCCACCGGAGCAAAGGTCTCTTCAAAATCAACAACTTCTATTTGAGAGTAGCCTTTGAAGACCAATCTAGCTTTGTTTCTGATTACTTCACCAACTTCATTTAATTTGTTCTGGAAGACCCATTTGGTTCCAATCACATTCCTGTCTCTAGGTCTGGGAACAAGATCCCAAGTATGATTTTTCTCAATTTGCATCAATTCATCTTTCATTGCTTTGGTCTAGTTTTCATCATTGCAAGCTTCATTTATTGTTTTAGGTTCAATCTTTGAAATCAGACAATATTTGTCCTGATTTTGAGTAACATTCCTTCTAGTTTGCACACCTTTGCTTCTGTCACCTATGATCTGATCTTCAGAGTGGTTCAGTCTTACATACCTTGGAATTTTGGAAGTATCCTGCACTGCTGCTTCTTGATCAGGCTCATTCAAACCTATCTCTTCTTCCTGATTTACCAGATCAGGCTGACTCTGACTTACCGGAGAGGATTGAGTTCCTTGAACCTAAACACCATCTTGGTCATCTTCATCAAACTCATAAAATCTTGAAGGCTTCTCAATTCCTTCATCAACTTTCACATTAGTGCTTTCTATCATCTTCCTCAGTCTCTTATTGTAACACCGGTATGCTTTGCTTTGAGTGGAGTAACCCAAGAAAATTCCTTCATCACTTCTAGCATCAAACTTTCCTAGATCTTCATCTCTTTTAATATAACACTTGCTACCAAATACTCTGAAATATTTCACAGTAGGAGTGATGCCAAACCAGAGTTCATAGGGGGTCTTACCGGTATTGTTTCTGATTTGAACTCGCTTGAGAGTGTAGACTGCAGTGCTGATAGCTTCTTTCCAGAACATTTGAGGAACATTAGCTTCCAACATCATTGTCCTGGCAGCTTCCTGGATGGTCCGGTTCTTTCTCTCAACTACTCCATTCTGCTGTGGAGTCCTAGGAGCAGACAACTGTCTCCTTATACCCTATTTCTCACAAAAGTCAGTGAACTCACCAGACGTAAATTCACCACCTCTAGCAGACCTTAGACACTTCAGTTTCAATCCAGTTTGATTCTCTACCATAGCTTTGAATATTTTGAACTTCTCAAGGGCTTCTGATTTCTCTTTTAGGAAGGTAACCCACATCATCTGGGAATGATCATCAATTAGCAACATGAAATATCTATCACCTTGCAGACTCTTAATTCTTGTTGGACCACAGAGATCAGTATGTACTAATTCCAACAATCCAGTAGAGGACTAATCTTTGCTTTTGAAAGAGACTCTGCTCTGTTTACCTAGCTGACATTCTTTGCACAAACTATTTGTAGGTTTCATCAATTTTGGAAGATCTCTTACAGCCTGATTATTGCTTATCTTAATGATGTTATCAAAATTTACATGACACATTCTTCTATGCCACAACCAACTCTGATCAACTTGAACAAATAGACAACTTTTATTTGAACCAACCAGATGAAAGATGTTACCTTTTGTCTGAGTACCGGATGTAATTTCAGTTCCGGAGCTTGTAAAGATTCTGCATTTTCCATTTTTGAACCGGAGATCATAGCCTTTGTCCACTAACTGACCAACACTGAGAAGATTGTGCTTCAATCCTTCAACATATAGTATATTACCTGTTTTGCTCTTTCCATCAAAGGAAATAGTTCCTCTACCTCTGATTCTGCTAGCAGAATTGTCACCAAACTTTACCATTCCTCCTTCATACCTTTCCAAATCCAAGAACTTATTCTTGTCACCAGTCATATGGTGAGAACATCCACTGTCAATAACCCTATCATCCTTTTCTTCCACTTGAGCAGCCAAAGCTCTTTCCACAACCTTGTGATTGATAGATTTAGAGGATATTGAATCTTCTTCCTTGATGGCAATAAACACCCATTCATTTCCGGATTTGCTTCCTAGTTCTGATTCATCATCTGTTACACCTTCATTGTCATCTTCTTCATGAACATAATAGTAGTTCTTTTGAAACCTTTTTCTGTTAGTATTAGACCTTGCAGATCTTTCCGGACATCTTGAAGCAAAATGACCAATCCTATTGCAGTTGAAGCACTTAAACGGTAGTTTTCCTTCATACTTACCGGATCCTCTTGGCAGTCTCTTGGCAATGAGGGCTTCAAGTTGAGCTGTTTCTACTTCTTCTTCTTCCATGTCTCTTCTTGCTTGATCATACCATGACATCTTCCTTGAAGAGTTTTCTCTCGGATCAAATCTCTGTTTGCCTTTCACATAGGCACTGGCTTTGAAAGCAGATTCAATCTTGGGTAGATCATCTCCAAACTTGGTCATTTCAAATGCAACTAGTTTGCCAGCCAATTGTTCTCTTGTGACAGTTGTGTGAGCTCTGAATTCATTAATGGCAGCAACCTTGATTTTGTAGGCAGCAGGAAGGGATCTGAGGATTTTGCAAACAATCTCATTTTCATCCAGAGTTCCACCAGCATTTCTAATTCCACACACTAGCTCATTCATTCATGGCATAAAAGTAGTGATGTTTTCATCATCTCTCATCTTCAATCTTCAAATTTCCCTTTCAGACTTTGCAACCTTGCACTCTTGACAAACTCATCTCCTTCATACAAAAGTTCCAGTTTAGTTAGGATCTCATATGCAGTTGGTAGGTCAATAACATTTGAGAGATCTGAGTCATTCAATGCACTTAGAAGAGCTTCCTTGGTCTGCAGATTGTTTTCAGCATCTGTGATTTCATTCAGAGTTGTCGGACCACCCTGTGGAGGTACATATGGTTTTGAGACCATGGCCAAGTATGCTTTTCCCATACATTCCAAGTCACATTTCATGTGACCTTTCCAGAGAGTGAAGTTGGTTCCATCAAACTTCGGACTATCCTTCTTGTATGACGACATCCTAGATCTCCTCAAGCGGTTAAGCTCCTTTCAGAGGAACTTGGCTCTGATACCAATTGTTGGATCCAGGGCATACAACTGAAAGGGGGGGTGAATCAGTTGTATACAAACTTGCCTTTTACTTCAAACACTTGATTCTTCTTTGTTAGTTAACAGTATATCAATTAACCATCTATGAAAGCATAATGCATAAACACAAGAGCAGATAAACATCAACACATTGAACACCAAGATTTTGATGTGGAAAACCCAGTCAAGGGAAAAACCACGGGGTGATTAACCCAAGGATTATTCTCTGTTAGAAGAATAAGAAAAAGAATGGCACTTGCCAATTAGGGCTCACTGCCTGAGCACACTGCTCACAAAGAGGCCCACTACCTACAAGGAGACACACTATCTACAAAGTGATAAGAATCACAATCTTGAACTAGAGAATGACATCTCTACTATGTCTGGATCAGTTTCATTTAAGCCCAAAATCCCCTGCTCTGCCTTTCGCACTTCTCTTCACTATGCCACACTCATCCACACAATCACACTTCGAAATGAACTCACAAACCTTTATTTATACAAGACATCGACTTAGGAGCAATCATCTAAGTCAGCAATCAACCATAAGAATATCCGCAAGATGAATAACACATCTGGTCGGCCACCACAAGAACATTCGCAGGATGAACAACTCATCCAGTCGGCTAGTCGGAACAAGAACTTCATCCAGAAGAATATCTTCAATTCTAGGCTCTAACATCAATACAGACCAACAACACAACCTCAACATGATCCAAGAACCTTCACAAGCCTGCCTGAATGACTAGGTACATCCGCACTTCCTCTACTTACTGGAATCTCTTCTCTTCCTCATCTAGAACTTCAAGAACACAGTCTGTCGCCACTGTCACAATGCAAAAGCTACTTCCGGACCTCAAAATCATGCACAACTTGAGATGACACATCACAAGGACATCCCAAACACTCCTTCCAATCCACAGATTAGGATTATACAATTTCGGACCTCACCAGACCTTTTTGTGATCCTCTATCACCTCTGAACACTTGCCGGAACCGGTTCCACACCGACAGCCACAACTCCTTCAGATATTCATGCGGACCTCTGAAATCTTAACTAAAACATCTCAAGACTCATATCTACAAACCCTTTAATCTGCATCCTCTGGTTCTCATCCTATACAGTACATTTGCCTTCTTCTCATCATTGTTCTTCACTGTTCCTGACTGAGGCTAATTTTCTCAATATCCTCAGCACACTACTCATCCAATTCTTCTTGTCAATGCAATATGAGTATGTTGACATCAATGACAACACTGGTTCACCTCATACTTGCAACAGATATTCCTTACGGAAACTAAAAAGTAAGCTCTAGCTCAAGGGGAGCTACAGAGAAGATCTTTTTTCCCCCAGCTAGCTAATGAGTGCCTGAATTCGGCACATTGATTCAGAATAAGAGGTTGTGGTTTAAAGGGTTTAAGGAGATTCATTTAAAATTCGTCTAGTCAAAATATGACAAATCCACATGCAGATTTGAGGAAGCTATGAGGAACTCCTGTACAGACAGATCCGGTATGATCCAGAATTGAAATGTTTTAATCTGCGGACCTATGGCATGTTTGAAAAAGGTGAAGATATGTTGTCAACCCTCACAAATAATGATTTTAAAGATCTGTGTAGTGATTCAAGAAAATCTCTCTCAAAATAGGGTAATCGAATGACTTAAGTCGTGCATTTATTACAAAGGGAAATCAGGTTTTTGTGCAAGGTTAAAAGGTTTCTCATCCATCATTGGCAACACTTTGCACTCATGAAGAAGGGAGAATATATCTAAGAAGAAATCCAACAAAACACTCAAACTCAGTTGAAGATCGAATCCAAGTGCAATCTGTTTCGGTAGTTGCTCCAAACCCTAAGATGTGAAGAGGTATTTCTTTTAATCTCTCCAATCTTCATTGATTAGAATGGCTACTCCTATGGTTGTAAATGTTTTTGAGAGACCAAGGCCAGTTTTCAAGAAACATCCTCACAAATCTATTGAGGTTGATCCTTTGGGTGCGTTTTCCCGTACCCCGTATGGCATTCTCCATGTAGAAGACATTAGGGTTTATATACATGCAAACATGGAGAACTTTGGAGACTTGAAATTGATGAAACTATACCGCAATCAGTTAAGCAGTGAGAACTTTGATCTGAAACCGGAGTTCCAGACCCTAAAAGATAAGCATTTTGCACATTGCATACATTTTCTGTCTTTTGGAGAGGACGAATGGGTCCGGTATATCTTAAGCAGGATCCATGATAACTTCATGTGGTTAATGAGTCCTTTCAAAATAACCAAAGATGCCATCAAAGCTGTAACTAGTTTGCACTCCATTGGTGGGTTGCCTGCTCTTAAGTTTGTGAAGAATCAAACAATATCTAAAGTCACATGTTCAAAATATGATAAGAGGGCAATGATCATTGATGACACCACCGATCCGGATGTCAAGTTTGCCTCAATTGTGATTGGATACAAGATTTACCATTCAAGTAGAGAAAAATCTGTATCTGGTATTGCCATCTACACTATATACTAGATGTTAAGAGAGAATGTAGATTATGACCTGTGTGAACTCCTGTTGAATCAGTTGCTGGAGAACCTCCAAAAGATCAAGAAAGATAAAAAGAAATCTTTCAAATATGGTGATTTGGTGTTATGCTTGTTTTTCTACTTCATGAATGAGTTACCAGGCTCAAAAGGTCTGATTTGGGAAAATGACAAACCAATTACTACACAGATCAAGGATTGCTTGTATGAACTTGGTGAGACTCAAACCTGGAAGACAGCTCTCTGGGGTTACTTCAAAAACTTCCTGAGCATGATGCAAGAAAGAGAAATAATTCCCAAAACAATAGTGCAGAAGTACAAAGACACAGTCTGCTTTATGGTAGATACTGATCAATGCCTAATAGAGGTAGTTAAGCCAAGGATAGTATGGATATTGCCCATGGGCTATGAGGTTGATGGAAACATATTGGAGACTCATATTCAACATTTACTGAGTCAACCCAAAGACCCCAAAGCAGAGAGGTTTGGCACTTTTGAAGAATTAAACATATAACTACATGTTGAACTAAGAAGGCCTAAGATAAAAAGAAAGGTGGGAAAAGAAGTTGAAGAACTAGCTGAGAAATTTGGCATCACCAGAGAAGCTATTATTGCAAACAGAGAAAGAATAGAGAAATTTGAGAAAGAAAAAGAGGAAGCAAAGAAAGAACAATTTCTGGTAGAAGCCTCCACCAAGACTAGAACTACCAGGAATTCTGCCTTTGGGAGCTCTAAAGCTACAAATCCGGAAGCCCATTCATCTGTAAAAGAAAAGAGAAAGAAATCCAAGGCCAAAAGAGCCTATGTGAGTCTCAAGGATGATGATGAGACTGAGTCAGATGTAGAGATTAGAGAATTGAAGAAAGCAAAAGTAAAATCCCCCAAGGTTGATGTGGAGCAGAAGTCAGTAGAGTATGTTGAGAAGCCTACTCTTTCTATTGATGATATCATCAAGGCAGTTATTGTGGATGGGAACTTGCAGCCGATGATAGAGTTCTATGATGAATACAATGATGCTGACAAGAGAATTCTAGAGGAAGCTACTGTAAGGTATTTGAATATCTATAACAAAGAATTCATTGAAATAATTTCATTAATTCCAAAGAGCCTGTTGGTTTTTCTTCTGAATCAGCATTAGGGTTTGCCAGTTCTAATGCACAGGCAGATTCAGCCAACTGAATACAGGAGGTTGCGTGAGCTCCTCCCCTTCACTTCTGGTTCTGCCGCACCAAGGGGGGTTTCCCTACTTGATAAAAGTATAACCTTGACTAGCTCAACGACAGAAGGATATAACTTGACAGCAGCAGGCAGAATACTCTCATGTAAGGACCAAGATTTGTGTAACAAATCACAAGGTTGGCAACATTCTTGGACATGATGTCTGGTTGGGTATGAGAGCATGCAGAGGTTCCTAATCCTAATCCTACAACTAACAGGTGGAAGAATGAGGTGGTTTGATTTGATGTTTGGGTGCAAACCTGGACCTGGTGTATAACCTCAACACAGAGCTAGATTGGTGCCTATCCAGGGCTTGGAGTCAGTAGACATACACCTGTGAATGATCAGCATGAATAGCTAAAACTGGATTTCAGGGGGATACACATGATACCTGCCTTACAGACATCTCCCAATACAGAGTGTTAAGCTGTCGATACTTATGGCATCCCTATTGCAGTATACCCTTCCCAATATTCAATCTGAAAACAATTTAATCTACTCCTTGAGCAGAAGTTAAAAGATTAAACATTCAACACAGGAATTCTATGTTCTAGAATCTCAGACATTCCTTGAATACCTGGACTCAGAAGAAAGATACATGCAAAACTAGAGACAGAGTCAGCATAACACATGCAAATATAGCATTGTTCATATAAGATTAACCATGAAATCAGTGGATTCATGCAAAAACATACAACTGGAGATACATAAACTCACAAGTTTGCTGCACAGAGCAACCAAAACTAGTTGTATCTTATTACAGAGCCAAAATGTCTAGTTTTCAACAACCTGAAAAATGGTAACACAGTCTGCTTATAACAGCCAGAGAGTGTACCACAGCAATTAATTACATGGTTATTACAAAGAAATCCGCCAGATACCGTCCTCAGAAGGAATGGCGCTCAAAATTTATTGCTGCAGAGACAGAAGGAACCCTCGAGCCCTGCGCCACTATCTGGGGGTCTCTTTTCTCAATCAGGCAGCCTGACCATTTGTATTCCTCGCCCATACCCCTGCACGACCGTCATTGATGGCTCAACCACCCGCATTTCACTTGGAGACTATCGCTGGGCGTCAAAAAGGAATTCCCGCCAAAACACCTCATTCGCAGGTTCAAAACATACAGGGGAATAATCCCACATGCACGGTGAGGAGAAGACACTAGCGCTTTATAAACATAGCCGCATGCTCAAAAGATGTCGAGCGCCTTTTGCTACGCTCGACACACGACCACCCGCCAAATACCCATCGCCAAGACATATACCATTGGCCTTCCTCAAAAATCTCCCGCCGACACCAGTTGTCTCGCCGATCGCCACATCTCCACAAGTCACCAACATCCCCATCGGCCAGCTCCACAAATCTCCTGCCGACCTCAAAGGTTATGCCGACGCCTATCGTAATCCCCTGTCGGCCAGACTACTACCATCGGCCAACCCAAAACATCCTCTGCCGATGATACCACTCACACCAATGACATTGCTGTCGCCAAGACAAGCCTCCCCGTCACCCCGATGCTAGCTCCACACCCCTTGTCACCAAGACAAAGACCATCGGAGCAACCAAAAGCACTTCCGCCGATATCACCCATCTCACCGACGAAGCCTCCGCACTACCTTATCGGCCAGACAAATACAATCGGAGCAACAGAAAACTCCACCGCCGACCACACAACTCACGCCGACGACACTTCCACCTATCACCTCCGTCGGTGTGACCAACACCATCGGAGCAACACTTCAAACCTACGCCAACTCCAAAAGTCACGCCGACGACCATAGGCTAACTACCACTTATTGGCCAGACCCACGCCATCGGCTCAATCAAAAACTCCTTCGCCGACATCACTTGTTACGCCGATAACCATACCATCGGCCAGAGCACCCCTGTCGGCTCGACTCTCCACACTTCGTCTGATAGCCAAAGTCCTCCCGATGCTCACCTTCGCATCCCTCCATCGGCGAGACCTACGCCGATGACATAGCATCGGCCAAACTCCTCACATCAGCAGCTCCCAAAAAACCTTCGCCGATAGACAATCGTCTCGCCGACGAACACTTGACTCACCCCCCATCGGCATGACCAACGCCGTCGGTGGAACCATAATATCCTTTGCCGATAGGCAAACTCTTGGCGATATACAAAGAGCACACCATGCTACTGAAATGATCGCCAAGACACATGCAAACTCATGCCGATGGAGAAAACAAGAAGACCACCTCCTCAAAAAAAAGAATGCAGATGTTGAAGAACACTGAGGGGCCCCAAAATTGGAAATTTTTTTGGATTTTATGAGATGGTGCCTGCATAAAAATTGCTCAAGAACTGACAGTCAATTCAGGTACCAACAGAGCCTAGAAGATGTATTGGAGCAAAGAAAAGAGAATGCAAAGGCAAAAGACTTGAAGATCCGGGAGCAGATAGTGATATAGCTATGTCCCTCTATCACTCTGAAACAAATGGACATGGTTTTTAAGGATTGTAAAGATGATTTCCGAAGCAAGTCTTGGATGAATAAACTCATGGTTGGAGAAACTGACCAAATAGCAAATGAAACAAAAGAAATTCTCTGAAATGCCTTGAAGAGATTTAATCTTCCCATTATAGAGGAAACAGATGAAGAGCCTTCTAACATGGATGTTGAAGGATTAAAGAAAAATGATGAAGAGTCATCTAAGGCATTAGATTCCTTTGTTCTGGAAGAGGAAGGACAGAAAGAAGAAATATTTTCTGACAAGGATGTCGAAGGATTAAAGAAAAATGATGAAGAGCCATCTGAGGCATTAGACTCCTCTATTCTGGAAGAGGAAGGATAGGTAGAAGAAACAAATATCAATAAGCAAGTCAGTCTGGATGCCCCCAAAAGGAAGGAAGTAGAGTCAGTAAGAGACACTGCAGAGACAATACATAATTTCTTGGACAAAGAAATAATGGAGCTGGATGAACCTGAGTTAATTCAAGGGCCACTAAACTTTGACTCTCTCTCTCTGATTCAGATAATGAAAGTAGCATCTTTTGCTTAGGCCAAAGCAAAAGAGAAACTTCTAAAATCACACATGGAGGATTGTGAGCTGTTGGAGATTGCATCTGGGATGCTGGAGAAGATTATGCCAACCTATCAAAAGGATCCTTCTGCCTCTGCATCCAGTAATCTAAAAAACTTAGTCAATTCTGTTAACACTCATTTTGAATCCTTAGAGAAATTGGTAGAAACTAAGGTCTAAAAGGAGTTCTTGGGAAAGAGGTTTAGTGAAGTACAAGGGCTAATTGCTAATGATAGAAGAACATCAGGCATTGGCATAAAGAGCCTTGAAAATGCTCTTAAGGATGGTGGGGACATATACAAATTTTGTTTAACTTGGCCCAAAGTAACAGAGGACATCGAGAAGAAAGTGAAAGAACAAGAAGGAAAACTATCAAGTTTATCTCAGAATTTTGATCCCCTTACTACCTCTCTGGTGAATCATGAATGTCAAGCTATTGCTATAATCAATGAAATTAAAGAACTGGTTAAAGAAAAAAAGAACATAATGGATAGAATGGGTGAGCTCAGAGGGATAATCATCCCTACGTTAGAGGCAATGCATGATGCCTTGATAGAGGTACAAAGTACAGTCTGGACTAATGATCCAATAGACTTAAAGAGGGCAGAAGCACATACGTTTTTGTTAAGTGGACACATCTCCATTTTGGATAGAATGAAGAGGAGTTGGGCCATAGAAACTATGCAGTTGAAGACAACCTTTGCGGATATACTTAAGTATATGTAAGTATAACATATGATTTGTATATACTTATGCAGCCATGTATATAATAGTTTTTGCACAATTTTGTATGTGGATTCCACCCTTTTCCATTGATGTCAAAGTGGGAGTGAAGAATAGTGAAAAATGAGGAATCTAACAAAAGGGGAGCTCCGGTAAAGCAGTGTAAAGAAACAGAGCACAAGGAAAGGGGGAGTTACTGTGACACTTAGTCATTTTTCACTAAGTGTTGCCATTAATGCCAAAGGGGGAGATTGTTGGCAATATACACTGTGTGGCTTCATAAGTGTTGCCATTGATGGCAACAAAGTCTATTCTACACATCCACAATACATAATATGCCTATACCAAAAGTCAGATTGAAGATTGTTTTGGTCCGGTGAACAAGAACAGAGTATGTAACAAGGTCTGACAATCAGGTCTGGATCTCTCAGATGGTGTAACTCAGTAAGTTACAGACTTGGACAAGTCAAGAGGGGTATCATGGCTATTGTATTCCAGAGATTTAGCCTCTGGTGATAAAGCATGAAAAAGATATGAGCATCTGAGTGTTGGGTTCTAGTTAGGCAGAGTAGATAGAGGAAGAACTGACCAACAGAGTATCAGACCTCAATCTGGATGTCCAAAAGGTGTTGATCAAGCAATTTGTGGCATTATACATCATTGGCCGACATGATTAATGACTTCTATATCTACAATTTTTATGCGCATCACTAATCAAGCATGGATTCAGACGAAAGATTAATAACTTGCAAATATCTCAGGTATTCTTGTTGCCAACTAAGAAGTTGTTGGAAATCCTTGATGTGGATATATATATACCTGATGGATTCAAGCTTGTGAGTGTGTGGATGTGATAGTATGAATGATTAAGTGTGAATAAAAGTAGAGACAAGTGCGAAGACAATAATTCAAGCTCGGAATGTGACAAGAAAGTAATATTGAGCAGAGGAAGAATGAAATATGCCAGATCAGTATAATGTGCCTAACCAGAATTGAATTCCTACATGTATAGATGTTGTTCACCAGTTCAAACACATTGGTATCATCTGTAAGCATTTGTAGACTGTAAGTCTCTATAGGTAGTGGGCCTCTTGTGAGCAGTGTGCTCGGGCAGTGAGCCCTAATTGGCAAGTGCCAAATTTGTACTCTTTATTCTTTTAACAGAGAATACAATCTTGGGTTAGTAACCCCGTGGTTTTTCCCTTAACAGGGTTTCCACGTAAAAATCCTTGTGTTATGTGTTAATTTCTTTTTCAGTTCTTATGATTGCCTTGTTTTGATATGACATTAAATAATAAGATAAGAAAAGAAAGTAAAAATAGAAAAGTTATAAGATAACTGATTCACTCGCCCCTCTCAGTTATCTAGATTTTGAATGCTTTGTCAGTGGGTATATAGGTCCAATGAAGTCAATAGCCTATTTCTAGAAAGCTAATTGTACTAGAACTAGTCTCAATGGCATTTCATCTCTTGTAGTAGGTCTCCTTGTTCTTTGACATACATCACAATTCTTCACAAATCTCTTTTCATCTTTGAAAAGTGTAGGCCACCATATTCTGACTAGTTTGATTTTTCTTGTTGTCATGTCTCTGACATTATGTCTTTCTGCTATCCCTTCTTGTGCTTCTCTTAGAATTTCTTCTCTTTCATGTTCATATACTACCCTTATGATGATATCATGTTTTCCTCGGACATGTAGCTCTCCTTCAATAAATGTATATGGAAAAGACTTCCGCATTAGGTTTTGTCTTTCTTCTGCTGACATATCTATCAGGGGTTCACCTATAGCCAATAGGTATGTTATATATGTCAACTCTTCAGTATCGCATTCAATCTGAACAAATTTGCACTAGGTAGTTCTTCTTCATGTACCTCCAAATCTTCCCCCGTCTCAATTATGGACAAGTAGTCTAGTCCTTGATTGTGCTTTCCCAGCTTTACCATGATTGAGAATTCAAACTCCTGAAACAAAAGTAGCCATCGACAAATTCTTCCTTGGATGATTGGTTTGTTGAGTAGGTATTTCAATGGTTCATGATTAGTGTAAAATACAAAAGGCATTGACAAGAGGTAATGTTTGAACTTCTGTAATGCATACACCATTGCTAGGGCTTCTCTTTTAGTTGTGGTATAATTATTTCCAGATTTTGATAGATTTCTACTTGCAAATGCTATAGGATGATCCTTACAACCCCTTGGCTGAGTCAGTACTTCTCCTACTGCAATCCCTAATGTATCCACATGAACATGAAAGGTGTTTTCCCAAATCCAGAAATATGAGTATTGGTGCTTCTACTATCTTCTACTTCTAAGTGTCAAATGCCTTTTGGTGCTACTCATTCCAAGTAATAATTTTTCCTTGTTTCTTCTTAAATAGTTCTTCTATAGGTGCTAAAATGGATGCATAACTCTTGATGAACTTTTGGTGGTAACCGGTATATCCTAGAAATGTTTTGACATTAGATGCATTTTTTGGTGGTGGTAAGTTATGAATAATTGCAACTTTTAGGGCATCAACCATCAAGCATTCTTTACATATTATATGACCCAGTAGTGTTCCAAATGGTACCACAAAAGTACATTTCTTCAAGTTTATCAAGATTTGTAGGCTTATACATTTATTCAGTACGAATCTCAAAGTCTGTGTGTGATCTTTTACTAGCCCAAAGACAGTCCAATCATCCAAATAGACTTCAAGGAAATCATGTATAAACTCTTTGAATGCATTTACTATAATTCTATTGAATACTACAGGTCCATTTTCAATCCAAATGGCATAACAATATACATGAAAGATCCTAGTTCAGATGCAAATGTTGTTTTAGGTTGATCTTCTTCTCTAATTTTTACCTAGTGGTATCTGGAGAATCCATCAATGAAGGAGTAAATATCTCTGCTGGCAACTGACTCCAATATTTCCTCTATGAATGGCATAGGGAAAGGATCATGAATGCAAGATTTATTTAATTCTCTATAGTCTCTGTAGAACCTAATTTCCCCTATTTTCTTATTCTGTACTATCATTGGGGTGATCCACTGGTTTTATGATCCCTGCCTCGACCATCTTATCAAGTTTTTTTAAAACTTTCTTCTTCATGTTTGGATTCAATTTGCATGGCCTTTTCTTGATTGGTTTAATACCTTCTTTTTGTTGATTTTTCATTGTTTCGGCTTCCTCTTTGATTCCCTTCATCTTTATGAACTTTTTAGGAAGCAAATCCTCATACTCAGACAAAATTTCTACTACTTGTGCCACTTCCTTCTCATCCCAATAGTCTCCTAGTTCGGCTAGCTTAGGATCTCCTTCTTTGGAAATGTTCTCCTTCCTTAGCTGGATGGGTTTATTGTAATATTTTCTTTGATGGTTTTTTATTCTGCTAGCTTTCTTTCTCCTTGCTCAATCTTTATTTCTAGCTCCTTACTCTCCTCATCTTCTTGTTGTGTTGTTTTGTAGTATTTGTGTTTCTTCGGGTATGATTCTTTATACATTCATTCTATGATTTTCCATATGCCTTATGTTTTTGGTGGTGGTGAACTTTGTTTTGGTTTTGCTTCTTCTTCTTCTACATCCTATTGAAAGATGATCTCCTTGATTCTGAGTAGTGTTGTGTATATGTTCTTGTCTAGACTAAAGAATGAGAATGTGTGAATGAAGCTCTTTTGCAGTTCTTTCTAGTATCTAGTTCATAACCTTCATTCCTAATTTATGCACCATGTTTATGCAATTGGTGACAATGTCCAATAAAAGAAATGTGTGTACAGTATCTCATTATATTCATTTATTTCTCTCCATACCATTGTACACATGGATAAATGATCTTGTGGTGAGATATGACCTGAGTATTTGGGTATTATGTCATATTCTCCTTCCTCCAATAAATATCTTGCCTTGATGAGTATTTTAAATACTAGCCATCGACTGATTGTATCTTTGTGTGTGTTCCACCAATTTTTAGCATTGCATACTAATGTGTGTTGTACAACATGTAATCTTATGTCTTCATCTAAAAAAGCTATCTCCATTTCTCCTAGATATGTATGTAGGTTTTGTACTCCTAAAAACCTAGGCAACTTGATATGTGAAATACCTTTCAAAATGTAACTTACCTAGTAACATCTTTGTCATACCTTCTGTGCCCTCCATAGATGTGCCGCATATGTTCTCCGGTGAGTTTTGATGAAGTGCAGAGGGTTACAGTGTGTCTTTCTCGTTAGTCCTAATCATGAATATGTTCTAATAACCGAGCATTTTCCTTGTTTTTAGTTCTGGTTCTTCTCTCATCCAAGCTTCTAAAACCTCCTCACTATTTGTACTATAGTGATCATCCTCTATCTCCACTTCTCCTTCTAAATTAGGTTCTTCTATTATCTCCTCTGTATCCAACCTTGTAATTGTGTAGAGGTTCTTTGCATCCTTATCACTATCTTCAATCTGATTGACTGAACTTCTATGTATGCTTCCTCCATTGATGACCCTAAAGGAATGTTTACAGTCTTATTATCATTAGCAAATGATAGCTCTTCTTTCTGGGAGTCTATGATACAGTTTGCATCCACAAACCATCTCAACCCTAAAAGCACATTAAAAGCTTCTCCTTGATCTTTCATGGCTACAACAATGAAGCATAAGACTTGTTTAACCCCCATTAGGTTAACTTCCACTTGTTTCCATATTCCCATTATCTGCATATTAGATCTATCTGCCAAAATTATGTTGTAAGTTGTCTCTGTCATCGTAGGTCATCCTAACTACTCTCACAACTTATTTGTGATCATGTTAACATTGCTCCCAAATCTATCATGACATTCTAGACTTTTCTGTGATTGATTTGAACATCCACCATAAGTGGTTTTGTCTTCCATTCTCTCTTTGTTCTTCCTATCCTCTGGAGTTGACTCTTCTGACCTTGCTCCTTATTCTAGTATTTAGAAAATTACTTTAGTTTCTCAATAAGTTTATGGTGTATCAATTGGGCTAACTGTTTGAGATCTTCTACTTCTCCTTCGGTGAAAAATTGCTTGTATTGCTTCTCCTTCTCTTGTTCCTTCCTTACTTGATCTAAATTTTAATGGAGAATTCAGATAACAATACCTAGCATTGAGCTTGTGGTATTGTGAAAATAGACAAATTGCTCAATGTGTAGAACTTGTAAAAAGTTGCAGGCAACCAAAGAGGATTTCTTATTGCATCAAAAGTTGATTATATACAATGAGAAAGAATGTGAAGGTCACCTTATCCATAGAATTTGAAATGGATAGTTGGAAGGTGACAAAACTACTAAAATTCAAATTTTCAAATTTTTCAAAATTTTAAAAAACTACTAAATTCGGGACCCCACTAGGCAGGGTCATATCTTCTAGCCAGCTAGTCAAAATCTAGACATTTCAGACTCGTTGGAAAGATCTCCTGAAGAGCTAGATTGATTTGCATCGAGCCTTGCCTATGGCCACCATTCAAAGCAACCAATGAAAGTTTTGACCCCAAATTCCACTCCGAAGGCCTCCAGAAATGCCAATTACTAGGATGTAGACAAAACTGGAAAAAAATATTGAAAAGTTCTAGAATATAGTTGCCTGAACAAATGCCACCCTAATGCTTCTAAATCTCTGTGGGATCATTACTGTTTGTTTGGCTTCCTTCACAACTTCCTCATGTTGTTTCCTAGAGGGAAAAAATTCTTCTTCCTCCTTGCTATATTCCTCTTCTATCTCAATGATGTAATGCCTTCTGGTATGTGTTCCTTGTTTTGTTAGTACCACATATTTTTCCTTCCTTCTTCTATCTTTTCTTGTCTATTTTGGCTTGCTACTCTGGTAATACTCTTCTTCTTCTATAGATTGGGTTGAATATATGCATGTTTCCTCCCTACTATTCTTCTGACAAGTTCTTGCTCCTTGACCCTTTGGTTCTCTTCTTATAACCCTAGCTCCTTTTTTGATTATTTAGGTTATGTAGCTCATCACTCTTAGATTGTGGTTGTGCATTCTGAAAGTACTATTGTTCTCTCTCACAAGAAAATAAATCATGCTCTATGCTACTATTAAATGAACACTGTGTTTTCCTTTCGACCCAACATTCATTAGAAAAGTGTCCTAGCTTACCGCAATTGAAACATGTTGCATCCTCCCTCCCATTTTGAGTTCTTCCATGGCCTCTACCTCCTCCATAACCTCCAAATTTCTCTCTGTCATCATTATTATAGCTATTGCCATAGGATGGGCCGCTAGAGTTTCAATTTTGTATTGCATTGACATTGCTTTGGTTTCTCCAATTTGGTTGCTTGTAGCCATGATCATGTGAGTTTCTTTCTACATATGACATGTTGTTTCTCTCCATTGAGTTTGTGTACCATGTTTCATCTTCTTCATCAACAGATTATCTTTTTCTTCAGAAGTTCTATGAAGGATAGGCTAGTGTTTCATGGTCATCCCATTCTCCACATAATCCACAATACAGAATTGATTCTTTTTATTTTTTCTTTGACGTCTTATTTTATTGTGGCATCTTGTCTTTCACCTTTCATCTTAGGGCATTAATTTCTCAAGTGACCCTCTCTTGTATAGTATGAGCACCAAATATTAGGCCTTTGCTTCTGTGTACTCTCTTCCTACTTGGGCAAAATCTCTTGTTTCAGCTTCAACTTCTCTAATTCTAGTTTTTCCTTCATCTTATCTTGTCTGCGCCAAGATTAAGACTCTATCCGGTAGGCTAGTGTCACTACTTCTACATATGTCTCAAATATTCTTCCATCTAGGGTTGACATTATTTCAGGGCTAATTCCAGAAATAAACCATTCTATCTTTTGCTTCTCAGTTAGTGGTTCCTCCAACTTCCTGGTTATCTCCTTGAATCTTCTCTCAAAGTCTTTTATTGATTCTTTATCCAATTGCATCAAATCTCTCATCTTACTTACCCCTTCTATTGGAACATCTGAAACTTTAAAGTTCTCCAAAAATAGCTTCTTGATATCCTCCCATTCCTTATCACTGTTTGGACATGTCTTCCTATACCGCTTCAATGCTTCATTCCGCAAGGTGCCTATGAAGTCAAATAGCTTGATTTCATCTCTTCTTACTCATTTTTGGTTCCAAATGGACTCCAAAACAAAAACATGCTATGTTGCTTCAGTAGTATCCTTCTCAAATATTGGTAACTTGATAGGAATATCCATGATTTTTCTTCTCAAAGTCTCAAGTACTCTGCGTTGGGTTTCCTCTAGTCCATCCTCGGGTTAGTCTGTCTTCTATCAACTCTCTTTCCTTCTCTCCCTTTGTCTCTCTGTAGTTAGATATCAAAATACTCTTCTTCTAAAACCTCTACAAAATTACTCTGAATCTCTTCTATTAACTTTGCTTCCTTATTTGCTTGAATATTTTCCTTCTCAACTAAAATTCTCTTGACTTTATATAGCACTTGGGGTAACTCATGGTCTAGGGGATGTGTCTCTTCAAATTAGGGGATACTCTTCCATTTGTGAAGGACATCCTGTTAGCATCCAATGATGATTGAAATAACCTTCCAAAACCTTTAAAACTCCTCTCAATGTTTATGGAATCTTCTCTTCCTCCTCTTATCTCCTTTATGCTTCAGCAAATTAGCTCCTCTATATATTCCTCATCTATCTTCAAAATTTCTAGTGTTAATTCATGTTTTCTGGTGGTCTATAGAATACACCTTAATTCACCTCTTTCTTATTTTTCCTTTTGCATTCTTCTCTGGTAGCACTCGTAGTGGCATGCTTAGCAATATCCTTCATAACATGCTCTATCTCTTCTCTTTCTAACCTCCTTTCTCTGGCAACACCTGTTGGCAAGAGACATTGCATAGCATTGATAGGTGTTGTCATTGATGGAAACCAAGATTGTTCCACACATCCACAGTACAGTATTTGATCTTACCGAAAGTTAGAATGATAATCTATCTAAGTCTGGGAGCCTGAAATAGAGCATATTGCAGAGTCCAGTATTTTGGTCAGTGGATCTCTCCAGCTAATCATTATGTGTTGTAGATCTAAAGGAGTGTAGAGGGACACCAAGACAATCTAAATCCAAGTTTTTAACCTCTAGTGGTAATGGGATCAAAAGTTATGAGCATCTGAATACTAGGTTCTATTAAGACAGAACAGTTCAGTGAAGAACAAGAAGACTTGTGTAAATCCTTGTGCGGACCTAATAGAAGTGTTTTGATGAACTATGTATGAGATAGGATGTTAGTGGTAGACATGTATGATGATCTACATGTGTTATTTTTGGTACACATTAGTATTGGTGAATGGATCTAGCCGACAGAGTAGAGCACTCCTAAAAAGTTCTAAGTGTTTGTTGTTGCCGACAAGCAAGTGATCGCAATTCAAGATAAGTATATATAGCTGCCGATGATTGTGGATATTTTGGTGTGTGGTTTTTGGCAGTCATGAAGAATATCTGAAAAGTGCAAAAATCTAATATCTAAATGAAGGCAAAATAGAGAGAAGAGCACAATAAAGATGAAGTGTACAAAGTTAGTATTCGTTAACTGGAACTGATCTCAAGCATTGGCAGATGCATCTTACCAGTTCAAAATCTCTGTAAATCTCTTGTAAACTTTTCTATAGGCAGTGAGCTCAGGGCAGTGAGTCCAAATGCATGTACATTCTCATTTGTAAAATACTTTTAACAGGGTATTAATTTTGTGGGTTAACCCCCACTGTGGTTTTTCCCTTAACCTGGTTTCCACGTCAAAATCTTGTGTCAAATGTGTCATTCATGTTTTCTGCTGATATGCTTTTGTCTAATACTAGAATGTTTATATCATTGATTTAATCTTAAGTTGTAAAAAGGGTTAACAATAGAAAAAGAAAGAAAAGAGAAACAACTGATTCACCCCCCCTCTTAGTTGTTCGGACTTATTTTAACAATTGGTATTGGAGCTAAGTTCCTTTGAAAAAGCTTAACAGCTTAAGGAAGATCTGGGAAGACAACATAATGGATGAATATGACCTTCAAGGGCAACTTAATCTCACCCTAGATGATCTTGAGCAGTCCAAGACAGAAGTTCAAGAGCTGGAAGACAACCTCAAAAAGGCTGAAGACTTCATTAAAGTTTTAAAAGAAAAATTGAGCAAATCCAATGCAAAAGGAAAGGAGTAACCTCTTCAACTGGGAAAACCTTATGACGACAAGGCCCTAGATGAGAAGACAAAGGAATGTGAAAAGTTAACTAAAGAAGTTACTATTCTAAAACATGAGATGGAAATTGGAGTGATGAGACTAACCAAGGAAATTGAAGATAAGAAGAAAGCTGAATAAGAGTTAAATCAAAATCTAAAAAAGAGTTTTGAAGAATGCTACAAATTGGATGTGATAGCTAGCCTTCTAAAATCTAATCTACAAGAAAGTAGAGACAATGAAAGAGAACTTGAGAGACAGATTATCACACTCAGACATGACCTAGAAATTGCAAATGAGTACAAGGAGAAATTTAAGATAAGCTCAGCTAAACTTGAAGTACTCATTGAAGGACAGAAAAAGGATGTTGATAAGCATGAGAAAGGTGAAAGCTCCAGATCCGGATAGAGAAACTTTCAACTTAGGAATGGAAGAAACAAATCTAGAAAACCTCCAGTAAGACAGCCAAATGCTCAAAGATATCCATCATTCAATGGAAATTGTTTCAATTGCAACAAATTTGGTCATAGAGCTACTCAGTGCAGAAGCAGAGTAAATCAAAATGGTCCATCCTTCTCTGGTCAATGCTTCAAATGTAATAGATATGGTCATAGATCAAATGAATGCAGAAGTGTGAAAATGAATAATACCAATATTAGAAGAATTAGCAATTCTTTCAATGGTTACTGCTTTGTTTGCAATGGGTTTGGACATATGGCTAATCAGTGCAGATCAAGAGAAAACCAGGTTTATAAGAAAGGAAATGTTGTATGTTATAACTGCAATAAATCTGGTCATATTGCAAGATTCTGCAAAAGTAGAGACAATGGAAGAAAAGGTCCAGTAAATAGAAAACTGGATGAGCAGAAACAAGACAGACACAAAAGGAAAATTGATGTGGATGAGATATGGAGTGAAATGAACGAGATTTGGATAAAGAAAGATACAGTAAAAAATGATAATGAGTCCGCACTAGAATCTAGTGCTGACAATTCCTCCGAGAATTAAGTCAGAAAACTCTGGCTTAGGGGGAGCTGCATAGAACATCAAATTCCCCCGGTCAATAAGTGGGTGCCCGAATCTGGTACATTAATTGAAAATACTCTAAGTTAGTCCAGAAACTATGGAAGGATTTTTAGAAGAAAAGATATTGATATATGAGGAATTGTCTAAACAATGTAACTGGATACAATTAGGGCAACACATTTATTGCAAAGGCAAATTAGGTAATGTGGAGATTTCAAAGGTCACTTGATCACTCATTTGAATCACCTTGCATTTGAAGTAAACAAGAAAAAGAGCACTTGAGCTACAAAGTCTAGAGACTGAGGCAGAGAACAAATTCAATCGGCAAGTGATCAACCCTAACACCGCAAAAGAAAAAGGTACCTCTCTATAAATCTTTTGATCTGAAATCTGTTGGAATGGCTACCCCTCATGTTATTGACATTACCAAAAGGCCTTGACCCAAATTCAAGAAGCATCCTCACAAATCAATTCAAGTTGATCCGTTAGGTGCTTTTTCAAGCGTTCTGAATGGGGTGCTACATGCAAAAGACATTAGGGTTTACATTCATGCAAATATAGACGAGTTTGGAGATTTAAGGTATGTAGATTTGTTTGAAAAACAACTCATGGATGAAAATAAAGAACTTAAACCTGAATACATGGCTATACAAGACAAACACTTTGTTCAGGTTATGGGGTTTCCAACATTTGATGAGGATGAGTGGGTCCGATACGTCTTAAGTCAGATACATGATGAATTTATGTGGTTGTTAAAACCGTTCAAGATTACCAGGGATGCTATCAAAAATGTAATTGGTCTTAACTCAACCAGAGGATTGCCCATGCTAAAAGCTGTGAAAAACCAGACAATAATTGATGCTACTAGAGCTAAGTTTGACAGAAGAGCAATGACCATAAATGATATTATAGAGTCGTATGTCAAATTCGCCTCCATGGTGATTGGATACAAGATTTACCACTCGAGCAGAGAAAATTTTGTTTCTGTAACAACCATTTATGCTACATACAAGATACTAAAAGAAAATTTTGATTATGACTTGTGTGAACTATTACAGAATCAATTGATTGAAAATTTGAACAAGATCAAAAGAGATAAGAAGAACACCTTCAAGTATGGTACACTGATTTTATGTCTATTCTTTTACTATATGAATGAGGTACCTGGGGTGCAAAGTGTACACTGGACTAAGGATGAGCTGGTTGCCATTCAAATCAAAAATCATCTTCACACCATTGGTGATTTCAATACTCAGAAGACAGCAATATGGGGTTACTTCAAAAACTTTCAGAATATGATGCACTCAAGGGAAAGAATTCCCAACTCAATTGTTGACAAATAAAAAATGAAGTATGCTTCATGGTTGATACTGACAAGTGTTTAATGGAAGCAGTGGAACCCAAAACTATTTGGTTCATGCCCATGGGGTATGAAGTAGATGAAAGGATCTTGGATATGTATGCTCAACATCTGCTAAGCAAGCCCAAAGACACAACGGTTGAAAGATTTGGAACTTATGAGGAGCTGAGTTTAAAGTTGCATACTGAGCTCAGAGAACCTGAAACTAATAGAAGAGTAAGAAAAGAAGTTGAGCAACTAGCTGAAAATTTTGGCCTACCAAAGGAAGCTGTGAAGAAATTCAGAGAAAGAATAGAAAAGAATGAGAAAGAAAAAGAAGAAAAGAGACAAACAAGTGATCCGGTGGAACCTTCTTCCACTTCAAGAACTACTAGAAGTTCTACTACTTCCTCTACTCCTTCCAAATCTATAAAACTAGAAACAGAATCATCTAGAAAGCGTGAGAAAAGGACAAAAACAAAAGCTTCGCAGACCTATGAAAGCATAAGAGAAGATGAAATAGATATAGACTCCGACATTGAAATCAAGGAACCAAAAGTCACTGGAACAAAAGCTGCAAAGTTAACCAAAGAAAAGTCCTACAGAAGCAAAAGGACTAGCAAAAAGCAAAAGACTAAAGAATATGTTGAGAAACCCACACTCTCGCTAGAAGATGTGATAAAATCATTCACTGTGGATGGTAATCTAAAACCCATGATTGAATTCTATGATGAATACAATGATATGGATAAAAGGGTGTTGGAGGAAGCATTGATTAGATATCTCAACGTCTACAACAAGGCACTAATTGAGATAACTTCTGAGTTACCACAAAGTTTGGCAAATATCTTGGAATTGAGAAAAGAAAATGCCAAGTGCAAGGATGTGGAAATTAGAGAACACAAACTAATAAATCTGTGTGCCCAAATTTCTCCTAAACAAATAGATATGATACTTAAGGAAGTCAAAGATGATTTTAAAAGCAAAAGAAGAATGAACAAGCTCATGCTTGGAGAAACAAGTGAAATAGTTGAAGAAACTCAAGAGATTCTTTTGAAAGCATTAAAGAAGTATAATCTTCATGTAGTCACAAAAGAAGTGCCGGATGTTGAAGAAGAAAACTTTTTTGAGCAGCAATCTGAGTTGGGTGGAGCCTCTGTTCCAGAAGTAGAACAAGCATTTCAAGAGGATACAGAAATGTTGGATAAAATATTTGATGCAGAAGATACTCCCAATCCATCTGATACAACAGGGAAAGAGGATAATATCACTGTTTCATAGAACCCTCTTGATCAGATAGTAAGTGATGCACAAACAAGAAAAAGTTCCTTTGCAGAGATCACAGAAAAGGATACAACAAAGTTAGAAAAAGAAAGAGAAAAGAAAGATAATACATAAGAAGATGGTGCAAATGTTGAAGCACCTAAAGTAGAGACTAAGAAATCAGGAGATCAAAAGGTTGATTCTGAAATGGTTGCAAGAGACACTACAGACGCAGTAAAAGGTCTTCTTGGAAAAGAAGTGATTGAGCTTAATGAACCAGAACTACTCCAAGGTCTAGCCAATCCAGACACTCTCTCTCCAATTCAACTGATGAAGATAGCATCATTCACCCAAGTAAAGGCTAGAGAGAAGATGTTAAAGTTCCACAAGGAGGAGAATGAGCTACTGGGACTTGCAACTGGAGTTCTAGAGAAATTAATGCCAACCTATCAAAAGAATCAAAGTGATTCTCCCTCTGGACATCTAAAGAATCTGGTAAGTTCAATAAATTCACATTTTGAGTGCTTTGAGAAGTCTGTGGAGGAAAAAGTTCAAAAAAAATTCTTAGATAAGAAGTTTTGTGAAATAAAGAACCTGATAGGAAATGATAGAAGAATACTTGGTATTGGCATAAAGAGTATTCAAAATGCTCTAAATGATGGAAGTGAGATATACAAATTATGTCTATCATGGCCCAAAGTTAATAAGGATATTGAGAACAAGATAAAGGAACAAGAACAAAATTTGTCAAATCTCTCTCAAAATTTTGATCCCCTAACAGTTTCACCCATAAGTCAAGAATGTCAAGTAATTAACTTGACTGAGGAAATAAAGAAACTTGTCAAAGAGAAAAGCAACATTATGAAAAGAATGTGTGAGCTCCGGGGATTAATTGCCCCTAAGTTAGAGACAATGTATAATGCCTTATCTGAAGCTCAGACTGTAGTTCAGACCAGGGTTCCATCAGATCTGTCAAAGGCAGAAGCATACTCATTTGTGTTAAATGGGCACATTTCAATTTTGGATGGAATGAAGAGTACTTGGGCCTCTGAACTTGTGCAAATAAAAGCTAGTTTTACAGACATCCTCAAGTTCATGTGAATCAAACTTAATGGTTACTAATACATATGCGGCAATGTATATAGAAATTTTGAGAATTTTGATTTGTGGATCCCACCCTTTTCCATTGATGTCAAAGGGGGAGTCAAGGGTAGTGAAAAATGAAGTATTCAACAAAGGGGGAGCACCGAAATAAGTGAAGTGTACAAATGTACAGACAAAGGGGGAGTTACACAAAGACACTTAGTCATTTTTCACTAAGTGTTGCCATCAATGCCAAAGGGGGAGATTGTTGGCAAGAGAGACTGCATAGCATATGGCAACCAAGATTGTTCCACACATCCACAATGCAGTATCTGATCTTACCGAAAGTCAAAATGATAATCTATCTAAGTTTAGAAGCCTGAAACAGAGCATATAGTAGAGTCCAGTATTTTGGTCAGTAGATCTCTCCAGCTAATCATTATGTGTAGAGGGACACTAGGACAATCTAAATCTAAGTTTTTAACCTCCAGTGGTAATGGGATCAGAAGTTATGAGCATCTGAATACTAGGTTCTATTAAGACAGAATAGTTCAGTGAAGAACAAGAAGACTTGTGTAAATCCTTTTGCGGACCTACTAGAAGTGTTTTGATGAACTATGTATGAGATAGGATGTTAGTGGCTGACATGTATGATGATCTACATGTGTTATTTTTCGTATGCATCAATATTGGTGCATGGATCTAGCCGACAGAGCAGAGCACTCTAGGTAAAAAGTGTTGGCAAGAGACACTATATGGATTCATGAATGTTGTCATTGATGGCAACAACAGTTAACCCACACATCTGCAAGACATGATGAGTCTCTACTGGAAGTCAGATTGAAGAAGTGTTATGATCCGGTAAGCAAGAACAGAGCAGTCAACAAGGTCCGACAGTCAGGTCCAGATCTCTCAAAGGAAGTATTTCAGTGAAGTGCAGATTTGGTGAAGTCAAGAGGAGTACCTTGACTAATAGATTCCAAGGATTTATCCTCCGGTGATGGAAGGGTGAAGAGATATGAGCAATTGAGTGTTGGGTTCCTTTTTGACAGAGTAGACAGAGGAAGAACTATGCCGACAGAGTGTCAGACCCAAATCCGGAAGAGATATTGCTAATGACTAAGTTTCTTGAGGTATCATTCATGATTGGATGACATGATTGAAGACTTCTACAAGCATATTCTTGATCCGCATTACTTGGTATGCAAGGATACAGCCGACAGACTAGAGTTTGAGATAATATTGACTATTGCAGTTGCCGACTAGAAAAGTGTTGAAATCACTTGTGCGGATATATATACAAGATGGAGTTAGATTGAAGGGGTGTGTGTGTATGTATGCAAGTGTGAATAAAAGAAGAAGAATAATATAAAAGGCAGAAAAATAGGTTTAGAATGTAAGAGGACAGTAGCACTTAAGGAGAGTTAGAATGAAGTGCAGCCGATCAGTCTATTGAGCTTAACCGGAACTGAACTTCAGTATGTGTGGATGCTTCTCATCAGTTTGAGTTTTCTTCTTATAGACAGTAAGTCTTTTGTAGGCAGTGAGCCTCTTGTGAGCAGTGTGCTCGGGCAGTGAGCCCTAATTGGCAAGTGCCATTTTGTATCTTCTATTCTTTTAACAGAGAATAATATCTTGGGTTAATCACCACGTGGTTTTTCCCTTAATAGGGTTTCCACGTCAAAATCATTGTGTCATGTGTATTGGTGTTATTTCCATTTCATGATTATGCTTGCTTATTTGATCTGATGTTGCATTAACTGTTAAGAAAGCACAGAAAGTTAAAATATTAGGATAACTAATTCACCCCCCCTCTCAGTTATCAACAATTGGTATCAAAGCCAATTTCCTCCCAACAGAGCCTAACAGCTTGAGGAAGATCTAGGAATTCAAATGGATGTGTATGGTATAAGGGAGCAACTTAAGTCTACCCTTGATGATCTTGAGCAGTCAAACTCTGAAGTCAATGAATTAAAGGAAAGACCCAAACAGGCTAATGATTTCATAAAAGAACTAAAAGAGAAGCTAAGTCTCTCTATGAAAAAGAGAAAGGAGCTACTTCAGCAATTGGCAAGTCAAGGTGAAGCCAATGATACAAATGGAGATCTGAAAGAGAAAACCAAGTTATGTGAAAACTTATCAAAAGAAATCATCATGGTAAGACATGAAATGGAATCAAGAGTTATGAAGTTCACCCAAGAAATTGAAGAAAGAAGAAAATCTAAAGATGATCTAAAACAATCTTTCAAGGAAAAATTAGAAGACTGCAACAAGATGGATAGAATAATCAGACATCTTGAAGATGCTAAAGATAATGAAGAAAAACTTGAGGATCAAATTGTCTCTCTTAAAAGGGATCTTCAAACAACAAATGAATACAAAGAGAAATTCAAGATAAGCTCTGCTCAACTTGAAGTTCTTCTTGAAAGCCAAAAGAGGGTAGATGACAAGTGTGGCCTGGGGTATGAAAAAGGTGAAAGCTCCGGATCCGGTCAGAAGAATTTTGGATCAGAAAATCCAAGGAACAGGCCTAGAAGACCTCCAGTAAGGTAGCCTAATGCTCAAAGATATCCATCCTTCAATGGATACTGCCACAACTACAATAACTTTGGTCATAAAGCTAATCAGTGCAGAAAGAGAATGAATCAGACTAATACATCCTTCTCCGGATAGTGTTTCAATTGCAAAAGGTATGGTCACAAATCTCATGAATGCAGAAATATGCAAATGAACAATTCATTCAATGGTGGATGCTTTGCATGCAATAGAATGGGTCATATAGCTAATCAATGTAGATCAAGAGGATATCAATCAAATATGCAAAGAAATGTTGTTTGCCAAATTTGCAATAGATCTGATCATACTGTAAAATTTTGTAGAAACAAGAATCAAGACAAAAGAGGTTCGGTACATCATAATCAGAATCAAGATAAGGGAAAACAAAAAGTAAATGCGGATGAAGTTCAATGTGAGATGAACAAGATTTGGGTAAAGAAAAGTACAAAGAATGTAGGGGATGGATCCGCACTAGACTCTGGTGCTGATATTCCTTCCAGAAATTAAAAAGTGAGCTCTGGCTCAGGGGGAGATTCAAAGAAAACCTTTTTCCCCCAGCCAATCAATTGGTGCCGGAACTGGCACAAGGAGAGTTGCAGATTAAAGGATTCATAAGAGAAACATATAAATAAACTATGGTTAAGAATTGGAAGATCCGCAAGATGTTTAGATCAAGATTGATCCAGTTCTTCAAGTCATCCGAATAAGGCAAATCGCAATGACTTAGGTCGAGCATTTATTACAACTTGGTATTAGGGTTTGCGGAGTAATATAATGGTTCTTCTTATTAAACATTTGCTCATTCTACATTTAAGAAGAAGAAAAGAGGTGCTCTGCAACAAATTCCCTCAAGCCCGTCAAAGTTCATTTGTAGAAGTTGATTCATCCAGAAATCGATCCGTCTCACTCTGTGAAACCTAAAGGTGCAAAAGGTATTTTCCATTCTTAAATATCTCTCTACAAATCTTTTTAAAGATGTCTACTCTGAATATTGTGAAGATCACTGATAGGCCTCGCCCTAAATTCAAGAAACATCCCTACAAATCCTTAGAAGTAGATCCCCTAGGAGCATTTTCCAGTGTTTCGCATGGTGTCTTGCATACGGAAGATATTAGGGTTTACATTCACGCAAACATTGAAGAATTCAGAGAATTCAAATTGAGGGATATCTACCACAAACAACTAATAGATGATTCATTTGAGCTCAAACCCCAATACAAGGCCCTCCGAGAGAAGCACTTTGCACAGTGTATACATTTCCCCTGCTTTGCTGAGGAAGAATGGGTCCGGTATGTCTTGAGTAGAATACATGACAACTTCATGTGGTTAAATGGACCATTCAAGATCACAAAAGATGCCATTAGGGCTGTTACTGGTCTGCACTCATCCGATGGGATACCTATTCTCAAATTGGTCAAGAATCAGACTGTAAATGAGGCTACCAGATCTAGGTTTGACAAAAGAGCAATGACAATAGAAGATATCACTGATCCAGATATCAAGTTTGCCTTCATGATCATCAGATACAAGATATATCATTCTAGCAGGGAGAATTCAGTACCTAGAACTGCTATCTACACTGCTTATGAAATGTTAAGAAAGAATTCAGATTATGACCTTTGTCAGCTCCTTCTAAATCAACTCTTAGAGAATTTGTAGAAAATAAAGAAAGATAAAAAGAATTCATTTAAGTATGGTGGGTTAATATTGTGCTTATTCTTCTACTTTATGAATGAGCTACCCAGATCCAGTGGATGGGTATGGCAGAGTGACAGATCGGTTGCCATACAAATCAGGGACTATTTGCATGCACTTGGTGATGACAAAGCACAAAACACAGCTCTCTGGGGTTTCTTCAAAAACTTCCAGAGCATGATGCAAGCTAGAGAGAGAATTCCCCAGCCTCTAGTTGAGAAATACAAAGACACAGTATGCTTTATGGTAGAGACTGATCAGTGCCTAATGGAGGCAGTAGAACCAAGAACAGTATGGATCATGCCAATGGGGTGTGAGGTGGATGAGAAAATCGTAGAGCTACATGTTCAACACATGTTGAGTCAACTAAAGGATCCTAAGGCAAAAAGGTTTGGAACCTTTGAAGAATTAAGTATAAAAATCCATGTGGAACTCAAACAACTGGAGATGAAGAGAAAAGTGAGAAAAGAGGTAGAAGATTTTGCCAAGAGGCATGAAATCTCAAAAGAAGCACTTGATGCACATAGAGAAAAGATGGAAAAGACAGAAAAAGAGAAGGAAGAGGTAGAAACGGAAAGTGATCCGATAAAAGCCTCCTCCGGGACCAGATCTTGTAAGAGGTCTGCACCTACTAAGACCTCAAAGGCATCAAAACTGGAAGCAAAATCATCCGGTAAAGAAGAGAAAAGAACTAAGACAAAGGCCACAAGGTCGTATTTCAGTCAGAAAGACAAAGAAGAGATAGAATCTGATGAAGAAATCAAGAAGATAAAGAAGAAGAAGAAAGTTTCTGGTGAACCCTCTACTGGTGAAGACAAGGAAGCGATGGCAAAAGAGTTTGTTGAAAAACCCACTCTATCATTAGATGATGTCGTCAAATCAGTTACTATGGATGGAAACCTTCAACCAATGACTGAATTCTATGATTATTATAATGAGGCTGACCAAAAGATCTTGCAGGATGCAGCAGTCAAGTATCTGAACATCTACAATAAGGCTGTTATTGAAATTATATCTCTTATTCCCAAAAGCCTAGAGAAAGAGTTAGAAATAAGAAAGAATAATGCTATGGCAAAAGATCTTGAGATCCGAGAATAGATAGCCATTCAGCTATATCCTTCAATTGATTCAAAGCAAATGAATATGATCTTCAAAGATTGAAAGGATAAGTTTTGGAGCAAAGCTAGAATGAATCAGCTCATGCTTGGAGAAACTGATAAAGTGGCAAACGAAACAAAAGAGATGCTCCTGAATGCCTTCAAAAGATTCAATCTTCCTATTATAGAGGACTTAGGTGTTGATCCCTTGGCAACAAGTGTTGAAGAAGGATCTACTGAGGCAATGACAGAAGAAGTAATGGACACCTGTGAAGATAAGGGCTTGGAATCCTTTGCTCCATAAGAGGTGGCCCATGAACAAACAAAAATTACTCCTCCTGTTTCCTCTGCTGACTCTAGATCCAGAGGAGAAGAAAGAATAGAGGAGAAAGAAAAAGAAGTGAAGGGAAAAGAAGATGACAGCTCTAAGACTACAGAAGAAAAGAAAATTTTGTCTCCGGCAAGAGACACTGCAGAAATTGTCAAAGAATTCTTAAACAAAGAGACAATGGAGATTGATGAACTGGAACTTCTACTAGGACCATTTGATTTTGATTCTCTTTCCCCAGTACAAACAATGAAGATAGCTTCATTTGCTAATGCAAAGGCAAAGGAAAAACTCCTGAAGTCTCACATGGTAGACTGTGAGCTAATAGAAGCTGCATCTGATGTGCTTGAAAAGATCATGCCATCCTTTCTGAAGGATTCATCGGCTTCCTCATCAGGTAATCTTAAGTCTCTTATTAGTTCAATCAGCACTCATTTTGAGTCCTTAGAGAAATCAGCTGAGGAAAAGGTCCAAAAAGAGTTTTTGGATAAAAGATTCTCTGAAGTACTAAGTCTAATATCAAATGATAGAAGAACTATGGATATAGGGATAAAGAGCTTAGAAAATGCTCTTAAAGATGGCGGGGAAATATATAAATTTTGTCTATCATGGTCCAAAGCAACAATGGAGATTGAGAAGAAAATGAAAGAACAAGAGATCATACTAACAAAACTTTCTTAAAATTTTGATCCACTTACCTCATCCATAGTAAATCAAAATGTCAGACTATTGCAGTCTTGGATGAAATTAAGAAGCTAGAGAAAGATTTAAGAAAAACAGAATCAGTAGGTTAAATGAACTTAGAAGAATAATCATTCCTAATTTGGAGGCCATGCATGAGGCCCTAAGTGATGCTCAAATCACAGCCAAGACAAATGATCCGACAGATCTGAAGAAGGCAGAAGCTTTTGCATTCCTGTTGAGTGGTCACATATCAATTTTGGATAGGATGAAGATGAGTTGGGCAACCAAAGTTGTACAATTGAAAAACACCTTTGCAGATATACTAACGTATATGTAGAGTACAACCGGATGATATACTTATGCGACTAAGTATAGATTAATTTTTGAAAATTTTGGTGTGTGGACCCCACCCTTTGCCATTGATGTCAAAGGGGGAGTGATGAGTAGAGAAAAATGAGGAATCCAGCTAAGGGGGAGCTCCAAAAAATGTACATAGAAATAGAGCATCAGCCAAGGGGGAGTATAGTGTGACACTTAGTCATTTTTCACTAAGTGTTGCCATCAATGCCAAAGGGGGAGATTGTTGGCAAGAGTCACTATATGGATTCATGAATGTTGTCATTGATGGCAACAACGGTTACCCCACACATCCGCAAGACATGATGAGTCTCTACCGGAAGTCAGATTGAAGAAGTGTTATGATCCGGTAAGCAAGAACAGAGTAGTCAGCAAGGTCCGACAGTCAGGTCTGGATCTGTTAGAGGAAGTATTTCAGTGAAGTGCGGATTTGGTGAAGTCAAGAGGAGTACCTTGACTAATAGATTCCAAGGATTTATCCTCTGGTGATGGAAAGTTGAAGAGATATGAGCACTTGAGTGTTGGGTTCCTGTTTGATAGAGTAGACAGAGGAAGAACTATGCCGGCAGAGTGTCAGACCCAAATCCGAAAGAGATATTGCTAATGACTAAGTTTCTTGAGGTATCATTCATGATTGGCCGATGTGATTGAAGACTTCTACAAGCATATTCTTGATCCACATTACTTGGTATGCAAGGATTTAGCTGACAGACCAGAGTTTGAGATAATATTGACTATTGCAATTGCCAACTAGAAAAGTGTTGAAATCACTTGTGCGGATATATATACAAGATGGAGTTAGATGTGAAGGGGTGTGTGTGTATGTATGCAAGTGTGAATAAAAGCAGACGAATAATATAAAAGGTAGAAAAATAGGTTCGGAATGTAAGAGGACATCAGCACTTAAGGAGAGTTAGAATGAAGTGTAGCCGATCAGTCTATTGAGCTTAACCGGAACTGAACTTCAGCATGTGTGGATGCTTCTCATCAATTCAAGTTTTCTTCTTGTAGACAGTAAGTCTTTTGTAGGCAGTGAGCCTCTTGTGAGCAGTGTGCTCGGGCAGTGAGCCCTAATTGGCAAGTGCCATTTTGTACCTTCTATTCTTTTAACAGAGAATAATATCTTGGGTTAATCACCCCGTGGTTTTTCCCTTAATAGGGTTTCCACGTCAAAATCATTATGTCATGTGTATTGGTGTTATTTCTGTTTCATGATTATGCTTGCTTATTTGATTTGATGTTGCATTAACCGTTAAGAAAGCACAGAAAGTTGAAATATTAGGATAACTGATTCACCCCCCTCTTAGTTATCAACAAAAAGTTCTAAGTGCTTGTTGTTGTCGACTGGCAAGTGATCGCAATTCAAGATAAGTATATATAGCTGATGATTGTGGATATTTTGGTGTGTGGTTTTTGGCGGTCATGAAGAAAATGTGAAAGGTGCAGAAATCTAATATCTGAATGAAGGCAAAATAGAGAGAAGAGCAGAATAAAGATGAAGTGTACAAAGTTAGTATTCGCACTTAATCAGAACTGATCTCAAGCATTCGCAGATGCATCTTACCAATTCAAAATCTCTATAAATCTCTTGTAAACTTTTCTATAGGCAGTGAGTCTCCACTTGAGCAGTGAGCTCGGGGTAGTGAGCCTGAATGCATGTGCATTCTCATTTGTAAAATACTTTTAATAGGGTATTAATTTTGTGGGTTAACCCCCACCGTGGTTTTTCCCTTAACTGGGTTTCCACGTCAAAATCTTGGTGTCAAATGTGTCATTCATGTTTTCTGCTCATATGCTTTGGTCTAATACTAGAATTTTTATATCATTGATTTAATCTTAAGTTGTAAAAAGGGTTAATAGTAGAAAAAGAAAGAAAAGAGCAACAACTGATTCACCCCCCCTCTCAGTTGTCTGGACTTATTCCAACAAAACCCACATTGGCGTGCTCAGCAACATCATCCTTGACACGCTTGTCTTCTTCTTCCCTTATAGCAGCACCCTCCATGGCGCACTCTTCGAGTTCTTCCTCCTTTTCTTTTGCAACTTTTGTTATCATCCCTTTTTCCATCTCTTGCACCCTTTCCATCCTTCCGTGATAACGTTCTTGTCATTCCTGAGTCTTCTTCAACCTTTCTTCTCTGCTTATCTCCATTCCAGTTCTCATTTCTTTGCCAATCTCTCTTTTCCTCTGTTTCTCCCCTTTCTCCATGGGTTTTCTTTATTTGGTGTTCCATTTGTCCTCTTATATCTCATGTGTATCCTTTCTTGAAGAGTGACATCATTTGAAAGGTCCTTACGGACCCTACCCCATTTCCACTCACCATCCCCTTAAATGCTTGCCCCCTCTCACAGAGGTAGAAACTTAAGGAGACCTAAATTCCTCCACAAATTGAAAATTTTCTCCACCATTCTAGCCTTCTCTTCTCTCTGGAACTCTGCACTACTCTTTTGGATGTTTTTCCCTTATAATCTTTAACTACCTTCTTCCATGGTCCTGACAATAGAACCAAATGTTAGCAAGAAATGGAAAGGGTTACCAGTCCGGAGATATGGTCCTCAGTCAAGTCTTTGTAGTCAGTTTATACCCTGGTCAAGTAGCTATAGATTAATAGAAAAATATAAAGAATAACAGAAACAAAGTATTACATGCACATCATAGTAGAAAGACAACACATGAATATCCAGTACCAACTGATCTTCATATATATAGATAGCAATCAAATGTCATACATCCATCCTCTAGCAGGTCTAAGTCTCTTCCTCATCCATGACTTAGATGTGACATTCTTTACATTAGAATCTATCTCATCTCATACTTCTATTCTCCTATGCTATATCATCATATCCTATATCTATATATACTATATCCTAAGTTACCAGTTCTTGCCCTCTCGGCCTGGGTCCTGGTTTGGTCCACCCCGGGTCTGGATCCTGGTCCAGTCCTCCCTGAGGTCTAACCAAGGTTCACTCCTGGGCCTGTGGGTCCATCTGGGACGAACCCAGGGGAACCAGGGTGAATCTGACCTCCTTTCATTGGCGTGAACATGTTTTTGACATTTTTTTCATTTTTTTCATTTTTTTCCCGCATCTAGTTTTCACAAATATGTTTGCAAGCATCGATTTTCTTAGGAGGTTCAAGGAATACATAGATAGGAACAACCGACGAGTTTAGAAATTTTTTTGGCATGAATTTTGTTTACAGTGTGAGACAGTTTTCGAGCACTGTAATGTTCATATATAAAAGCCTATCGGCTAAAAATTAATATATTCTATATTCATATTAATATATTTTTGTTTATTATATATTTTGTATTCATATTAATATAAAATATATAGTATATTATATTAATGTATTTTTATATTTATTATCTATATAACTTAATATATTTATATTAATATATTTTTAATTTATTAATATTAAAAATTAATATAAATTTACGTTTATATTTATATATTTTATATTAATGTATATTTCTTATTTATATATAATTATATTTTATATTTATATAAATTAAAATAAATATAAAATATGTTAATATATTTATTATTTATATTAATATATATTTTATTTCTTAATTTTATTTATTATTTAAATATCTACATTATATATTTTTATAAATAGGTATTAAATATGTTTCTTATTTTACTAATATATTTCATTGCTTTTATATTTATATATAGCAGTAATGATATATATATTTAGTTACTGTTGTAAATATGTATATATTTCTAGTTTTTATATGTTTTTGTATAGACGAACCAAAAATGAACCCACACCCAAATTTGTTTTGACCGAACCCGCGAACACGAAGTTGAACCAGTACTAGAACTGGTAACTTAGACTATACCTATTACATATAGGGATGTGTTTCCTGTTGGCTCTGGTCTCTGCATAGTGTATGTGTTAGCTTCCGGTCAGTTTTACTTTATGCTCTGCCCCCTGCTAATATAGGGCATCCAGGGTTCTTCAAGACCTATAGACATATTAGAGAGAGATTATCATGGAAGGGTCTCAAGGATGATGTCTTGCAATATTTTAGAGAGTTTATGACGTGTCAGTAAAACAAGTCAGAGCATACTTTCCCAATAGGTTTGCTTTAGCCATTACTGATTCCAGAGCAGAATTGGGAGGGTATTTCTATGGATTTTATCACTGGTCTTCCAAGAGTCCAAAGTAGGGATTGCATATTTGTGGTAGTTGAAAAGTTGATGAAATATGCACATTTCTTCGCTATTCCATCAGACTACACGATACCTCAGGTTGCAAAGTTGTTCTTTAGAGAGGTCTTCAGATTGCACGGGCTCCCTAAGACCATTGTTAGTGATCAGGATAGTAGATTTCTCCATGTATTTTAGCAGGAGCTATTCAGATTAGCTGGTACAGAGTTGACCCTGAGCACTAGATACCACCCTCAGATAGATGGATAGACAAAGATTGTGAATAAGTGGGTGGAAGGATATCTAGGCAATTATGTTGTGGGGCAGTAGAGAGCTTGGATTAGGTGGTTGCATTTGGGCGAGTATTGTTACAATACCACCTATCGCATGTCCATTGACATGTCACCATTTAGAGCCTTGTATGGTTATGACACTTTATCTTTTTTAGACTTGGCCTTTGACCATAGCAAAGCTCCTAGAGCTAAGGATTTGATGCAGGATAGCTAGGATATCTTTAAGGCACTTAAGGATAATATTCAACATGCCTAGAATCAACAAAAGATGTACGCCGATAGACATAGGGTAGAGAGGTGATTTGATATTTTTGCGCCTTCAGCCATATAGATAGTCTACATTGAAGAAGAGTGGTGTAGAAAAACTAAAGCCAAGGTTCTACAGCTCATACGGGATTCTGAGGAGAATAGGAGAGGTAGCATATGAGCTTGAGTTGCTTGCAGATTGTAGCATTCATAATGTTTTTCATGTGTCTTGTCTCAAGAAGGCACTTGGACAATATATCATTTCTTCCCCAGATCTTCCACCAATGGATGAGGATGGTAGTTTGGTTTTGGTTCCTGATACTATCTTGGATATGAGGGAGCAATGATTGAGGAATAGGGTAATTAGGGAGTACCTGGTTAGATGGTGAGATTTGCCACTAGAGGATGCGACTTGGGAAGGATAGCAAATTTTGTAGCATCTAGATTTGAGATTGCTTAAGGACAAGCAATCATGGGAAGGGAGGACTATAATGTACCCATTTCTGGAGTGATCACCTAATAGAGGAGGATTAGCCTATTCACCATTTCCGTAGGCTAATTTGTTTGGTAAGGGAATGAATAGTTGAACCATTGTAGCAAAAGTGACTTGGAGAAAGAAAAGTTGGTTAAGTGAAACTTGGAGAAAGGAAAGTCACTTTGTAAAAAGGAAAAGTAAGATACAATAAAATAACAAATAAAATATTAATTTAAATGACAAGCGGGCTGACCCATTTGAGGGTGTGAAAATGAATTAAAAATAATATTTTATTCCCAAAGTGTGGAGCACCTCTTATGCACTTCAAAAGTAAATTAAAATTGGTAAATGAGGTCTATCCTCTTAGAGGCTATAAAAGGAGGTCCTTGAGAGTTCTTTTCATCATATTATCTTTTGTCATTTGCATATTGGAAATTTTCCTTTGAGCTGTAACAACAGGTTCAACCATTTCTAAGGATGAAAACCCTTGGAAATCAGTGGATTAGACGAAAACCCAATACCACTTGAAAGGTGAATCCATTTAGGGTTTGCTATAGGGCTTATTTGCATGTTTTTGGCATCAATTGGAGCTTCAAGGAGGACATTATTTTTGTAGGTTTACATTAGCTATGGGTGGCTAGGGTTTGGACACCAAAATGATGAGATCTGTCCAAATATCATTTTGGAATTAAGACGATATGAAGACAATTTATTGTTGGTCGCTTAGGGTTTGATTTTTATTGATATCATTAGTAATTGTGAAGGGATCGAATCATGCAAGTAGGTAGATCAGTTTAGGAGCATTTGCTGGTCCAATGAATTGATGGTATTTGTAGTTCTAGGCGCATCAATCCTATGACCAATCATGGGCTTTTGAGGAGACTTTGACATCCATTTGTGTTCACCGTCGCCTAGGGTTTAGGCACCATCATAATTAGAAATGTTCATGGACAAAGAGGAGCTGTTATATCACATACTACATCAACCAAGTTCTCATCAGACATTAGTTCATACAACACTATCTTATCAATCTAATCAACTATTATATTCCCTTGTATGAACTCAATTTATGCCTAATCGAAGTAGCTTTCATCAGGGTATGTTGTAGATGATTTGGTACTCAAATATTTAATTTGAACATGCATTCTATTTGTTGTTACAGTTTGAACCAAACCTGATAAACATTGTAATCAGACCTAATATGATGGAAATAAAAGCATATTTGGTGTTGGTATTTTGATGTTTATGCATGCAAAGTATTTGGTTATGTTTCCTATATATTGGCATATGTATTTTCAACAAAAGCCATTTAAAACAAGCATCAAAAACCAAACAGAAAACTCATAATTTAGAATACAGTGACATTGCATGACAACTGTTTGACAAAATGTCAAACTACCAAAACTAAAAATTCAGGGCAGAACTACACAGGGTTCTTACATACAAGGTCATAATTGATAGTGGGAGAACCAATAATTTAGTTTCTTTTGACATGGTAGAGAAGATAGGGTTAAGGAGAGTAGTCCACTGTAATCTGTAGAGATTGTCTTGGTTCCAAAAATGACATCAAATACTGGTGAATCAACAATGTTTAGTAAATTTTTAGAATGGAATATGTGAAGATCAATTATGGTGTAATGTAATGCCTATGGATGTGTGCCATGTACTCTTGAGAAGATCGTGACAATATGATAGAAGAGTTATACATAATGGTAGGGAAAATATTTATATTTTGGTAAAGATAGAGAAAAAGTATACTCTCACTCTATTTATAGCCCAAGAAGGAGAGATAAAAATAGCCCAAGAACATTCTTATTGGTAGGTAAAAAATTATTGAGAGAAGTTGAATGTGAAGTTGCACATGTTGTTGATTAAGAGTTTCTAGAAGGCATAGCAAAGAAGCCTAGATGTGAAGTTGCAAGTGTTGATATGGTAATTTTTGAGATACTACAAGTACTTGCAGCAAAGGGAACTAATAGTGTAGATGCATATGTTAATAGTGAAGTCTCTATAGTGCTGAAAGTGAAGGAAAAAGGTGAACAAGGTGCTACAAGAGAGATACTACAAGTAGTGATAGGATGTGATAGCAGAACGCTGCTATAAGATGAAATAGCTAGTAACAATAGAGTGATGTTGCAAGTAGGCAAAATAGACAAGGATAACAAATAGAGTGATGCTGCAAGTAGGTAAAATAGACAAGGATAACAAATAACCTTTTGGTGGGAAGAATTTGTTATGGGAAGAGAAGAAATCAAGAATGGAAGAAATGGAAACCCAAGTTGTTAATTTGACAAAGGAAATCCTACTATTGGAAGAAGAGGATAATGAGGAGAACCATAAAGAAGAAGAAAATGAGGAAGCACATATTGGACAATGGATGCTTAACTCAATGGACATTAATGGGTGCAATACTATAACAAAAAAAATGGTGATGAGTAAGTGAAAGTTAAATGTGAAGGGGAACTAGTGGAAGGATTGTTATATGACATACTAATTGAGAGTGTGCAGGAAGAATGCATGAGTAGGGAAATGGTTAATGTAATTAAGGAGGAGAAAAATGGGCCTGTGGAAACCCATCACAAAGAAATTTATGTTAACAAAACTACAATGACAACATTAAATAAGTTGTTCAAAGTTGTCAAGAAAAAGATGAATTTAGATCTGTTACTTATGGAGGTCCTTGCAAGGTTGCAGCCAAAGATGAGAGAATTTAGAAGTAAAGAACTTGCTTGGCAGCCACGAGACAGTCATACACTAAGGAAACAACGTGTTGTACATGGAGTTGAGGAAAAGGGATTAATCTCTTGAGTGAGTATAGAGCTATTGGTAGTAGTTTGTCCATCCCTTGCACACCAACATGGGAAGCTGATTTTATGAGAAAAAGTAAGAGGTTAGAGATAGTGGAGAATAACAAATATGTTGGATACATGAAAGAGGTTTAGTTGCATATGAGAAAGGATGATGAAGAGAAGAAGCGACTTGTACTAACAGAAAATAAGCGGAAAGGAAGATGTGGGACTTCATCTATAAGATTACTTCTAGTCACAAATTTTATGAGTTGCAAAAATATGGTATTGGTGGTGAGCATGAGCTCACATTTTGTAACCCCGGGAGTATGATACAGGGGCATTGCATCAATGACCTGCCAACAAATTCAAAATTCAAAATTTTTGCTGCCTCTTTTGAATAGCTATCTTAATCTCTATCAGAGGCATATTAAATGTCCAGCTAAGAAGGATAGGGGTTAGATTGTGTCCAAGTCTGCATGAGCCACCCTCTTCATTAATGTGATTATTTTGGCACTCAAATTGAAGATTTCAAAAGTTGATTAAAGTTGAATTCACACTTGGGCATTGTGGTAATTAATGCATCTATTTTGGCACTCATGAAGGAATTTAGGTAGGATTTTGATGAAGTTTTGAGCCGGTTTTTGGATTTGTTTGGTAGGAATAAAATAGAGCAGTGATGTATAAGAAAGGTAGAAAAAGGAAAACAATAGAGAAAAGAAAAGAACACAACAGAAGATGAGGTGAGAAGTGCTGGAAAAGAGGAGAATGGTGACACAATAGTGAGTTGGGGCAGCCAAAAGACTGCATAGCAAGAAAAGAAGCACAAGAAAGAAGGTTGTGTGGGTTTTTTGCTGCCAGGAGCAGGAGTTAAAAAATAGGACAAGATACGTGGAATTAGTGGCAAAGTTCATATAAATTACATGGAGGTGATATTTTAGGAGAATGTTGAGTTTCTAACTGAATGCTACTGATGCAGGGAAAAATTCTAAAGGTTGTGGAAGGAGGTAATAGGAAGACCAAAGAAGAATGTTCTAATGTGACATGGGCTGTCATCCCTCTAAGCGAGGAAATTTTGTCTTGTCAAAGAATGGAGGAAAGACTCTACGTGAAAGGAGAAGGAATAATAGGGCAAGCCCACGATTTCTGAAAACCACTATTTATCTACTATGGAGGGATTATTAGATTCGGGGGAACAGGGTTGAAAACAGTCCAGAACAGGGGAGGCCGTAATATCAAGCTGTGTATGCTAAATATGTTGGATAATAAATGAAAGAACTTTATTTGTCAGTTTTAATGAGGAAGAAACATTTATTTTAAATCCACTTGATACTGTGTTTACATGGGGTTACCTCGTTTCTGTGATTTAGGGTTCATCCCTGGCTAAATGTTTATTTGCTTGATTAATTTGGGGTGTGGTTTCTCATTCTGTGTTGTGGAAAGTGTGTATGCATGTATTTGTGTTGTTTTACTAGCACCCATAGGGACCAACGTGAGAGTTGTTTGGGATCAACTGTAGCAACTACAAAGTTGACTGGGTGTGCAGAAAATTACTTGTAGGCTTGCAGCCACGTCTGCATGTTTGAGCAGTGGGCTATTTGCAGTAATTAACTGCTTCCAATCACTGCATGTGGTGGGGTTGGTGTACTCGTGGTGTTACAGGTGACCTGTGGCATCATCACTCTACTTAAACATCATCCACTTGATGATTAAACAGTCAATCTACCACACACAGAGTCTCATGACAAGGAAATTACCTCCACCTGCTCAAAACACAACATTCAACTTGAGAGCAGCAGAGGGAATGGAAACGTACCTGGCAAATGCCATTCTAGGGAATGATGACATTTTGTGAAATTCCCGGAGATCTCAAAGACAAATTTCAAGCACAAAAAGAATGAATTTGCATCAACTGAAGATTGTTGTTTAATTCATCAAATGCATAGATTTACAGTTTTATAACCACCGTAGGAGAAGAATCCTAGGAGGAAAATTAGGAAATAATAGAGAGTTTCCTTTAGTTAGCTTACACTAAAACAAGTAGTTAACTATTTGAGGTGCAGTTGGAAGCAACATGCGTAGCAGTGAGCAAGCTACAGTTGCATGTTTGTAACATCACTAATAGAGAGAGTTAATTATGCTAACACGCCCCCTTAAGGCTAACTAAGGAGAAAAAGTCTTAAAGAGAACAAAGAGGAAAGAGGGAAAACCCTATGGGAACAAACCCCCCCCTTAAATTTGACTAAGGAGACAAAAGCCAATATAGCCAACAAAGATGGGTCCTGGCATCAATGCCATTTTAGGTACCCATGTACATATAAAATTCCCCCACAAATATAGAGAGAATATAAGAAAAGAAGATATGAATCCCCCCATAATATACGAGCTCCCATGTCAATGATGAATGCCTGAAGAGAGAATATGATCCACTGCCTACAAACTACATTTCTCCCCTTAGGAAGAAAAGGATCCACTAGTTGGAGAAGCCAATCCAGAAAAATGGGTGATACTGGAATCCAAATCTAGATGGTGTGTGCATCTGAAAATTACTCGCATGTCCACATGTCAGAAAGCGATGATGGCAATCCAAGATCCTGTGAAGACTGATATAGAGCAAACTGTAAAGGCAATGAAGATGGTGGGCCAACAGCGTTGATGTGGCTGTCAACAAAGAGGAGAGATAACTCCTCAAATGTGTCCTCCAAATCTAAAATGTGAGTCTCCATAAACAAGTTTGAAACTCCTGTCAAGAGATTATCCCAGAAAGTTAAATCAGGAAGACTATGGATGCCCTACTGCAAGAAGCCATTGGATGCTTTCGAGAAAGCAACACAGAGCTCAGAAGTATTAATAGATGCAAGGACAAAAGAGTGGTCCTCAAAGAGAAGACATATGTCCTCAATGGTGTCATCTAGATCCGAAATGAGGGATTCTACAAACAAAAAAGAAATGTTTGGTAGAAATTGGTCCCAATAGACTGGATCCAAAAGACATAAATGATCCCACTGCAATGAATTACAGGAGGCTCTTGAAGAAGCATCTCTGGAATCTAAATCTGCAACAGGTGGTGTTGATGGGGAAGCACTGAACTGATCATTCATACAATATGTGTCCACATTAGATGAGGTAGTATAAGTCTCAATATTATCAATAGCCTGGTTTTCCAAGAAAACATCACTTTCAGATGGAGATTCAATGTTTCCATACAACTGTTGGATGATGATCCAAGTAGTAAAAGGGCACTCAGTGTGCTCTATGTGCTGTAGAATATCCTCAGAAATAGTAAGACATATTAATCCATAGACCATGTCATTATTATTAAACAATGCATTCTTTTCATCATAGTCACTTGGCTCAGAAACCAGTCCGAGGAGATAGGGTAGTAGATCCTACTCAAGGCAGTGATTCTTTATCCCTTTTTTCCAAGACAAGAAATTCTCTGAATCTAGCCTAACAATAGAATGATGAAAATGATATTTAAAAGACATGATTAACCTATGAAATGGCACTTTATAAGTTGAGTGCAAGTCTAAGTACAACCCCCCTTTTTGCAAAAAATTTGCCTAGTATTTTTCGTTTTTAGACAAAAAAAAAGATGCCTATTTTCAAATACTAAAAAAAATTAAATATATTTTGCTTTGCAATTCTGAATGAGCAAAATATTTTGCAAATAAATTTAGGGCAAGTTAGACTTACGCCCCAAAAGAAATTAGGGTAAATACTTTCAGAGTAGCTAGAAATGAGAAATGGTGTTTAGATCCCTTCCTCCGCAGGTCGTTCTATTCACAAATAGAGGCGTTCTGCCACACAGGTGTCTAATTTTCACACCACACAAGCATGTGACCATGGGAGGCATCTTCAGATGGGCGCATGCCTTATGGAGACAAAATAATTGTGATCAGGAGGTTGTGAACATGTCTAGGTATTTGATCTTCAGATTTCCCTTCCTCATATTCATCACGTCTAGATGTGCTTATGCCACAAAGTCAGCAGATCTGGGTGCTGAGAGAAACCTCATATGAGTAAACACCCACCGAACAGGGGCTGCATGTAGGTAGAGAGCCAGAACAGGGTGTGTGGTCACACATAATAAACCAAGCACATGTTTACTGCATGCCGCTTTACACTGGAGCGAATGGCAAATCACCACAGAAAGTTGTTACTTATGTTCTCATTTTTGTAGCGCTAGCTGTAGAAGTTATCTAATTGTGCAGGATCACAGTATCAGATTGGAGAAGCCAATTCAAACAACTAATGCTAGAAGCCACCACTTAAGAAGGGGCTGCAAGTCTTTGCAAAGCAGGCTGTGAGCCAACAAAAGGGGCTGGAGGCCTTTGTAAATGCAGAGTGCCAAAAAAAAGGAAAACCCCATGGCTTTCTTCAACACCTCCAAGATTCTGCAAGTCCAAATCTGATTGGGGGCAAACGGGAACAATCAAAACAGTGATTATGGCCTGAAATTATCTCTGAATAGCTCTGATACCATGTGAAATTCCCGGAGATCTCAAAGACAAATTTCAAGCACAAAAAGAATGAATTTGCATCAACTGAAGATTGTTGTTCAATTCATCAAATGCATAGATTTACAGTTTTATAACCACTGTAGGAGAAGAATCCTAGGAGGAAAATCAGGAAATAATAGAGAGTTTCCTTTAGTTAGCTTACACTAAAGCAAGTAGTTAACTGTTCGAGGTGCAGTTGGATGTTTGTAATAGCACTAATAGAGAGAGTTAATTATGCTAACACATTTTCCGTTGGCATTCGGTTCTCCAATTCGACCACAACAGTGTCTCCATCTTGGGCTCTGATAGTGGGACCAGGATACTACCCAATGATGGAAATAACCCACAATTGCATACAGTAGGCGACCAGTTTTGATAATTGATCTTCCACTTATGGTGGTGTACTCGTCCTTGGCCCATGGGTGACATCAACAATACGGCCACACAGAAAAACAGAAACCACAAGGCCCTGTTCAGCCCCAACTCCATCATTTCATAGTTGAATTTCTTGCACAGATGAGATGATTTGAACCTATTTTAGTGGTTCAATGCAAGCTCTATGTTCTAGCCTGCTAAATATATCTCAAGTAGGTTGTTAGCTAGTAGGGCACCTTGTGATCTCTCTTATAGGCCGCTTAACACCTATGAGAAGGCCCACCACCCAGTGCTTGTCTATGCAATCCAATCATCAAGAAAACTCTACTTTAGAGGCACTCTATTTAAATATCATCTATTTAAATGGTCAAACCTTCAATAGGGATTTTACACCTCATTCACAACAAAAAGTGGTAAATATTTGTCCTATATAAGAACAAAAAGTGGAATGATATTTAAGAATGTAGCCCTCTAGACTTTTAAAACACGAATACTTCTCCTCTGACGGGACATGGGCAGAGGAGAGGACATTAAAGTTGTATAGATTTAGATAGCACCACCTTTTCTCTCACCGCGGAAATGATGTCATCGTGGATTCCAATCACCGAAAAATCACAACGAAAACAAGGTGTATATTTTTTAGGCTGAGCCAAGTTCACAGGTGTAGGGATTGCCATCCCGAGTGATTAAAAATCTTGAAAACTTGTGCTGTTTTCAGTTTGTTATTCTCCGCGTGAAACCAATCTGACCTGTAGTGGCTGTTTTTGTCCTCAATATACGGTCACCATTTTGTCACTTCTGGAATGGACTACACGCAAATTTCAATTGCAGACACAAACAGCAGTATACATTGACGGCCAAAATTGAGGTGACCGGCGAACTGTTATCATCAACATTTTTGACTTTTCTATTTGAATAGAATGATATTACTCTAATGCTTCGGAACATGCTTTATAACAACTTTAGATATACTAATAGGGTTTGGATAGACGTTGCTCTTAAATGATAGAAGTAAAGATTTTATAAGGCATTTTAAAGAGAAAGCATCAGTCTTTTTATTTTCATCTCGCCAGCGTCTAATAATAATGTATGAAAGCCAGCCGGCTGTGCAGCACAACCCAGTTTTGGTGCTTTCTGATTCATTATATATACAGACCGTTTCACCTTCATGTATGACACAACCATTTTCCTCCATGTATAACATAACATACCAGATATAGTATGCACGGTAATGGAATGGGAGAATCAAGTAGTTCTTGTTAACCATTTTCTGTTTCTTACACCGTTTTATGTGTAGTGTTTATTTGTTTACAAAGCTGGTAAAGGATTTGTAACGGGTCGCGAGTCCTTAGGATTTAGGACTGGTTTGGAGTGGACGGTGAAATAGGGGCCCACTTTGAAGGTGCAGGTTAGAAATGACAAGCACTAGTGTGAGTCCCTAAGTACGGGCAAACGTAAGGCGATGTGATTGATTGGCCGCACTTTTGATCAATTATTCCTTGAAATGTCTTTCGATTAGGAACTCTTCATTCTACACAAAGTTAATTACTCATGGGGACATTAGGTAGGTGGTAGAGCTCCAAAGTAATATAGGGGAGAAAAAATAAAGATTGAAAAAATTGAAGAGATTGATACATGATTGGATTCCATTATCTAAGAGATGAAGGTACAAGGGAATTTGTATACCCATGTCAATGCCCATTTACTATTGGGTTCATTTCGATAAAAATGATATAATATAATTATATTGAAAAATGATTGTATTTTTGTGTAAAGTTGGACTCCTTTTGAATTCTTCTATTCCTTATTACTTATATTTACTTTTATATATTTGATTTTCTCTTATCTATATTTGCACTCATTCCAATATAGTTGTCATAAGTATTTCTATTATCACTCTCTATGTTTAGACATTCATTCCCTAACTCAATAATACAACTATATTGTCTTAAGTCAATCCTATAGGTTGCGGGATCGATCCCACACCACACAAAATTGACGAAAACTTCAAATTTCAAATCTTGCTTATTCCACTTACTATTGTGAGCCAACTTGGTACATGTTTGAGTGATTTGTTTATATGCCTTTGTATTTAAAGACATTTAATGCTACATCATGTTAGATTTAAGCATTATCGATTGTCATTAACATATTCTAAGCACTTTATAAGGAGATTCACTCTAGGAACACTTGTTTTGGAGTACTAAAATGAACCTAATTTTGCATCAAATCACTCTAGGACATTTTTGTGACTAAAGACTTGTCTTCAATCATTTCCACCAGCATAAATCTAGTCCAATCAAGTGGGTTATCCTTGTAGAACTTGGCCCTTGTGATCTAACAATTTTGACAATTTATTTTTCAATAGTACCAATCCTTGGTAGTCAACAAAGAACAAAGATCATAGAAAAACATGTTACATTTTTCCATTGTCAACAAGTTCAAATTCTCATAGGTTATAGACCACTTCCATATGTTTGGTCATTCTTGCAATGGATAGGATCGATCCCATAAGACTCAAATTTAACCCATAATGAACTTAAAAAGTATTATAATACTAAGGAGATTTCTAAACCGAGAGTAGTTATTTCTAGTAATAAGCCAATTGATATTAGTGTTGCATTAGGTTTTATTCTTCATTCTTGTTCCACAAGATAATTGAGTTGATCCCTCATATTTAATATCCTAAATTAGCTTTCATTATTCTACTTGATTTACCCATCGACTCAAATTAATTACTTTTGGTTGATCTATGCTTGGTTCCTATCCATTGATTAATTAGCCCATATTAAACCAAGGGAAATTATTTTTTACCTTTCTATAGATGTTTTGATATATTTTTCCAATAAACCTAGAGTGTATACTTAATTCTTGATGTTGGGGAATGCCAATCTTACGAGTAATAAGTTGAAACTCATGATTAAGCAAAGGATAGTTTAGGGACAGTTCTTAAGGGTCAGTGCAAGAAGTTGGGTCCACTTTTTGGCCAAAAAATGGAAGTGTTTTCCCTGATTTTCAGAATTTGTCACATTTGACCTAAACATTTGAGGCACTTAAAGATTGAATTTTTAAAAAAGTTAGTAATATGAAATGTAGTACTTGGAGTCTAGTTTCCAAAGATGTAATTTATTTTAATACCCAGATGATACAAATTGATTTTCAATAGGCTCTAAAAACCACTTTTTAAAAGTCATTTTTTCTATCATACCATGCACGTGTACGACCAACATAATTTGACCTAAATAAAAGTATTTTTCTAAATCCTTTTGGGGAAAGATGTGTAGTATAGTGAAGTTTGATGAGGATATTTTTTATAATTTTTTTTCCAAATATTTTTTTATTAATTTTTTATTGGCTCTAATTGTTGTTTTCGAAAACCCTCGTGTATGGCCAACATAATTTGAGAAAAACTAATCATAAAATAATTTTTTTTTCATTGTGTAAATAATGATGTGTAGATTGATGACATATAGTTTTTTTTGAAAAAACTTTAAAAATTAAAAGTTATTAAAAAACACAAACCCCTGTCAGTTCAAGTTTTTGGACCAGTTTTCTCATAAAATAAGTAATAAATAGAAAAACAAGTCCAATAAAAAAATTACATATTTGAAAACTAGACACTATCATCTGTAATGGGTTTTAATTTCGTAAAAATATTAAAAAAAAAATATCGTCAGCCATATAGGTAAACTCAGTCTTTCCTCTTGTTCTGTACTTAGAAAAAAAGTTGCAGGTCCAAGGCTCAAGGTCGGCTACCCATGCCTTTCCTGATCCTAAAACCAAACCAAAGGCAAGGGAAAAGGAAGTCGGCCATTTCAAATTTCTTAGAACGGGTACCCATTCTAAAACGGGTATTCGTTATTTTTAAGAACGGGTACCCATTATGTTTATGAACGGGTACCCATTTCTTGTGTATCTGTTATTTTCCATCATTAGGGAAAAATGTACTATGACTGTATCCATGCAACTTGCAAGTCTGATGTACAGGCCGACAATGACGTTTTCTGCATTTTTTTACTTACAGGTGTCTTGTGGAATCTCTTAGCATATCATATTCTATTCAGATTTTGAAAGGAATCAAGCATATGGACAATTTTCAGGTGGAATCAAGTGCAGGAGCTATTTTCAAGAGGAATAAAGAAAGAGGGTTTTGGTTTTTTACATTTACTTTTACTTCAAAATCTATGCAACAAAGGATCTACATCTAGTTGTACTTCAAAATTTCAAAGAAGTACATCAATATGAAATTAGATTAAATATCATTTCTTATTTTATCAAGAGGATTTGGTAATCATGGGATCGAATCAATGTAAAAAAAAAAACAAAGGAGGGTCATGACGCCTCAAGAAATTGAAGCAAATAGGTAGAAGGAAGCAAAAAGGCAAAGAGATAGAAGAAGAATGATTCAAGAGATGAATATTGAAGCATCTAGTTCCATGACTATTGAAGAGAAAGACATTCAAGAGACCACAAAGGATGGGATGAATGTAGATGATGAAAATGTGGAAATGGTGAATTTGGAAGAAAATGTAACTATAGAAACAAATGCATGTATGTCTTCAAACCCAACTTTCAATGATATGGAAAATGCGACTATACAAACAAATCCAGGTATGTCTTCAAAGCCAAGTTTCAATGATATGGAAAATGTGACTATATAAACAAATCTAGGTGATGTAGAGGACCTAGGACAGTTTGAGGATTCCACAGTTTGACAAGACCTTCTTCCAAACATTCAAGAACCTAATTCATGGATCAACATAAAAAAGTGGGAACAATAGTTAGTTTCTTTGGAACCATCATGTAAAGGCTTATTTGGCATACCATAGGACCCATCCAAACCAATGGGTAAGGTTTGACAAGTTTGGGTTTAGGACTTCCTTCACAAACCTATTAGGATCCTTGTAGCCCTTAAAATGAGAACAGTCAGCAACAACTTCTTCTAGTGGCCTGCAAACTTAAATCTTAGACAATCCTAAGATAGCCTTTTGGATGCCCTACAACATATCAAAGACTCAATGTGGTTTGTTTTTCAACATGTGCCTCTTTCAATAAGGTTGTCCTGCTACAAAGAGCCCCAATTAGCCCAAAAATACAAAGCAAGTACTCTTAAATGGAACCACCAAACTCTCTGAACCATTTGGACACTTCACATGGATGGCAAAACAATGGATTTCAAGGTTTTTATGGCCTCATAGTCGACTATGTATGAATTGCACTAGGTTGTTTCTCTTGGTAGCACCTAAGACATGGTTTTGTTAGGTGTTCTTCAAGCAAATTCCTTCAATCTCAATTTTCTGCCCAAAAACCTTTCACAACACATAAAGACAGACATACATAATGCCATTCCACTAATCTAGAGGGAATTACATCAGTGGAATGGAGAAGGATACAAGCTTTTCTATCAAAACCTTAGAGTAGGGTTTATTAAACCATTTTCAGGAAAATGCAGAGAACTAAGCTATACAGACATTTCAAAACCTCAAACTAGATGCAATGTACACTTAACACATACCCCTAGCAATTTATGATCATTATCCCTTATGACACCTCCGTACGAGAAAATAGTACGGGCATAAACAATGAGTATACACAGGAAATGGCAAAAAACTAGAATTTCTTTGTTTACTTCTTCTCCAAATCACTTCTCTCCTCCAATGAACATGAACATGGATTTTTAGAAGCCTACACTTGACCTGTTTGATTAGTTGGAGGGGTAGTTTTGGATCGTTGGGAGGCCAAACTACCCTGCAACCACCAAACTGCCCTTGTTTTGTCACTTTTTGCAACTAATTACATGTGATTACATATGGATTTTGTCTACAAAGTGACTTATCTTTTCATAAGGTGTTTAGGCTTTCTCAATCTCAATCTCTATGTTCCATGAATGGCTACAACTCAATGGACTACACCTATGAAACAATGGACTTTACCTAAGACTGTCACAAGTAGGCTTACAAGCATTGGCATCAAGGCCAGGAAATCAACATGAACATGAAATCAACTTGGAGTGGTCCCAATGGACCTTATTACATCATGGAACAACATGAAACAACATGAAAATAAAGGATGGATCCTCTTTAATCTCTTGGTCCTCTTGCACCATACTGCTAGGGTGGAGAAGAACTCAAGTCCCTTGAGGAACCAGATCAACGACAGTGGTCCCATGCTTCAAAATGTCTTCTTCACTCATCTAAGTGGCATCTTCAGTAGGTAGGCCAATCCATTTGACAAGGTACTCCTTGTAAGTCCTCCTTCTAGTCTTCTTCAAGACCTTGGTGTCCAAGATGCATTCCAATTTTAAGGGTTGATTGGGTGGGAGACCCTTAACCCATTCCTCATGTCCTGCTATTGTCACATCTACCTCTGAATCTGCATCAATACCACCCCTATAAGGAAACAAATATGAGACATTAAAGATAGGAGATATGGCCAAGTCTTGAAGAAGCTCAATCTCATAGGCATTGGGCCCAAACTTATGTACAATCCAGCAAGGACCTATCTTCTTCATGAGGAGTTTGGTTGGCTGTCCCTTTGGAAGTCTTTCCTTCTTCAAATGTGCCATGACCAAATCCCCAACCTTGTATTGCACATCTCTCCTTCTCTCATTGGCTTTCTCCTTGTACTTCTCATTATTCTTTTGGAGAGTTTCTCTTACATTATCATGGATGTCCTTCATGGCCAATGCAAAGTCTTCACCTTGAGCACTCTTCCTCTCCAGTCCATGTAGATACCTCAATTCAAGAATGCCTCTTAGGTGAACACCATAGACAATTTCAAATGGACTCCTTCCTGTGCTTCTATTAGTGGAGTCATTGTAAGCAAATTCATCTTGAGGGATGATCATATCCCATGCCTCTCCATGTTGCTTTGTAAGACATCTAAGAAGATTTCCCAAGGACCTATTCACTACCTCAGTTTGGCCATCGGTTTGAGGGTGATAGGCTGAAGTAAATGATAATTGCCAACTTCTTCCACAAAGTACGCCAAAAGTGGCCCACGAACTTAGGATCCTTGTCAGTCGCAATGTTAAGAGGCAAACCATGGATTCTAACAATTTCTTTGAAGAATAAACCAACAATGTGTGAAGCATCATTAGTGCATTTACATGGCAAGAAATGAGCCATCTTACTAAACCTATCCACCACAACAAAAATGCTATCAAAGCCTATTTGAGTCCTAGGAAGACCCAAGACAAAATCCATGCTAATACTTTCCCATGGACTATGAGGAATAGGAAGTGGCTGATATAGACCAGCATTAGATGATGTTCCCTTTGCTCTTTGAAAAATACTACAACTCTCAACAAATTTTTTGATGTCTGATTGCATTTTAGGCCAAAAATAAAATCTATTCACCTGATCCAATGTCTTATCCAGCCCAAAGTGACCTCCTAGACCACCACAATGAGTTTCCTTTATGATGTTCTCCCTTATGGAACACCGAGGAACACATAATTGGCTGCCTTTGAACAACAACCCTTACTGCAACAAAAACTCAAAAAAATCAGAATGATATGCATCCAAAAATTGAGAGCAAACTTCATATACCTCCTTGAAATCTTCATCATCCTAGTACATATGTTTGAGAGCATCAATCCCCACACTTTGTAACTAAATTTCTTGCACCATACACACCCTTCTACTCAATGCATCTGCCACTTTATTGGCCTACCCCTTCTTGTGTTTGATTGAAAATGTGTATGCTTGGAGTTGTTCAACCCATTCCATATGCCGGTGACTGAGTTTCTCCTGTGAATTTAGAAAACTAAGTGCATGGTTGTCAATATAGACAATAAACTCCTTAGGTAATAGATAGTGCCTCCATTTTTTCAAAGCTTGCACCATTGCATACAACTCCAAGTCATAAGTAGAATACTTTCTCTTAGCATCATTTAGTTTTTCACTAAAGAAGGCAACTAGTCTGCCCTCCTGACTCAAGACAACCCCTATAGCAAGGTTACTAGCATCACATTCCACCAGAAACAACTTATTAAAATCTGGCAAAATAAGAATGGGTTGTTGTGCTACCTTTTGTTACAGAATTTCAAAAGAATCATTGGCTACCTTTGTCCAAGAAAACTTACATTTTTGCCCCCCTTTAATGGTATCTAAAATAGGTGCACAAAGATGACTAAAAACCCTTATAAACTTCCTATAGAATGTTGCCAAACCATGAAAACTTTTTACATCACCTATTGTTTTAGGAGTTGGCCATGACAAAATAGCCTCTACCTTTGCTGGATCCATCTTCAAATTACCTTGGAAGATGACAAAACCAAGGTAGGTGAGTTCTTCCTTCATGAAGACACTCTTCTCCATGTTGATCATCAATTGCTCATCATGCAATTTCTTCTGATCCAAGTGCTGCAAATGTTCTTCCTTGGTCCTACTGAAAACAAGAATGTCATCAAGGTACACCATAGCAAATTTGCCAATGAAATCTTGCAACAGCTCATTCATAAGGCACATAAAAGTACTTGGGGCATTAGATAGGCCAAATGGCATCACCAACCACTCATAAAGACCCTTATTTGTTTTGAAGGTTGTCTTCCATTCATCCCCTTGCTTTATCCTAATTTGATGATACCCACTCTTAAGATCAATCTTGGAAAAGTATCTAGCCCCTCCCAAACAGTCCATTAAATCCTCAATCCTTGGCATAGGGAACCTATATCTTATAGTAATCTTGTTAATGGCCCTAGAATCCGTACACAACCTCCATTTACCATCCTTTTTAGGGGCTAGGACTGTTGGGACAGCACATGGGCTAAGGCTCTTTCTCACCAATCCCTTATCCAATAATTCAGGTACTTGCTTGGCAATCTCTTCATTTTGAGAAGGTGTCATCTTGTAGGCTGCTTTGTTTAGCAAAGTAGACCCTATTATGAAGTCAATTTGATGGCTTATGTCCCTGATATTGGTAATTCATTAGGCATCTCCTCTACCATGATACCCTTATACTTCTCTAACAATTGTTGCACCTCCTTGGGAACCTTTTCCTCACTAGGACCATGCAAATTAGTATTGTTTTTAGGCTTCAAAATTAGAGCATACCCTTGGGTTCCTTCCTCCTTAATGGTGTTAAGAAACTCTTTACCACTTACAATCATGACACTTGACCCAACACTCTTCTCTACATTTTCATTCGGTAAAGGATCTGTTGACATTCCTTCTGAATCAGCATTAGGGTTTGCCACTTCTAATGCACAGGCAGATTCAGGCCAACTGAATACAGGAGGTTGCGTGAGCTCCTCCCCTTCACTTCTGGTTCTGCCGCACCAAGGGGGCTATCCCTATAACTTAAGATGTAACCTTGACTGGCTCAAAGATAGAAAGATCTGACTTGACAACAGCAGGCAGAATGCTCTCATGTATGGACCAAGATCTGTATGATAGATCACAAGGCTGGCAACATTCTTGGACATGATGTCTGGTTGGGTATGAGAGCATGCAGGGGGTTCCTAATCCTACTCCTACAACTAACAGGTGGAAGTATGAAGTGTTTTGATATGAATTTGGATGCAAAGTTGGACATGGTGTATAACACAAGAACACAGCATGACTGGTGCCTATCCAGGGCTTGGAGTCGGTAGACATACACCTGTGAATGATCAGCATAAATAGCTAAAACTGGATTTCAGGGGGATACACATGATATCTGCCTTACAGATATCTCCCAATATAGAGTGTCGAGCTATCTCTACTTATGGCATCCCTACTGCAGTATACCCTTCCCAATGTTCAACCTGAAAACAGTTTAATCTGCCCCTTGAGCAGAGGTCAAAAGATCAGACATTCAACATAGGAATTCTATGCTCTAGAATCTAAACATAAGCAAACATCCAGATCCAGAAGAAGGATACATGCAATACTGGAGACAGAATTAACACAACACATGCTAAGGTAGCATTACTCATATAAGATCAACCATGAAACCAGTGGATTCATGCCAAGTCCTACAACAGGAGATACATAAACTCACAAGAAAAACTGTACAGAGCAACCAGATCAGCTGGTTTTGGATTACAGAGCCAAAAATCTACAACTTTCAACAACCACAAATGAACAACACAACCTGCTTATAACAGCCAGGTAGGTGCTCAGCAATTAATTACAATGTTGACCAAAATTTCGCCAGATACACAGTATCATGAAAATGGCGCTCAAACACAACCAGATTGGCGCCCAAACTTGAATGCAGCAGGTAGGGGAGGAGACAGGAAGATTTCTCGAGCCCTGCGCCATCATCCGCTGATTGACACCTCCAGTCGGGTACCAGATCGACCCACGCCATCGCCCATACCTCTGCAACCTTCGCCATTAATGGCGCACCAACCCGCGGCCTCGGGAAGAACATCATACAGACTATCGCAAGCTTTTCCCGCCGAGACTCATCATCATGATATTTGAAAATGCAGGATAACAATATCCCACATGCACCCCGCGATGACCTCAATCACACCTTATATACTAGGTCATGAGCATATATCATGTCGGTGCTTTTGCTCCTGACGACACTAGTATAGACTTCATCATCATCATCTTCCAGCAGCATGATATCCTATTGTTCGAAAAATCACCCTGACGTCATCATGATATTTGAAATATAACCTTCATGATAATCGGCACAACCTGATCCTTCGGAGGAACATCCTCCTGCTGAGCTTATAACAAAAGTCTGGCCGATGAACATCCTGATGACGTCATCATCATATCCTGCTGACGTCATCATCATATCTGCCTACTGCACACCTCCTCATATCCGGATGACGTCATCATCATGTTTGCAAATATCAGGAGGTCTCTTCAAGATGATCAGTTGTTAGAAATATGACCCCCGCGGACCTTGATGCCGTCATCATCATATTAACATCATCATGATATTCGGAAGACAACCGGATATTTGGAAATATCCTCCTGACGTTCGAACATCAGGTTGCACTGTAGCTCCTCTGTAAGATCGGGGCGAAAACTGAACATGATGATGCTGCTTGAAAAGATCACCCTCAATAGATAACACGCAAAACCAGCAGGCGGATATCTCCTTGATATCAACATCATCATGATGTTTGAACAAACATATATCCGGGTGATATGAAAATATCACCCCCTCCTTCGGAATATCATGATGCAGATAGGCAGAGAAAAAGATATCACCCTGAGATAAGGATGATGTCAGCATCATCAGGATGAAGAAACAATGAACAAGAAGTGATACAACATCATCAGGATGATATTGACTAAGATCATCCTGACGTTCAAAATATGATGACCCTAGTGAATATCGGGTCGCACTTAGAACTCTTCAACAACATCATCAGGATGATCATAACCAAGATCACCCGATGATAAAAATATCACCCCGGCGAAATATCATGAAGGCAGAAAATATGATGACCTCCGCAAGCAGCAGGATGATAACTGGAAATATGATGATGATGAACACGACCCTTAGGAAAAAACAAGTTAGGTCGAGCAATTCAAAGAATAAGCAACATCATCATCATGCTCGCGCAAGGTGATAAATGGAAGATCACCGGAGACTTTGAAACATCACCCTCGCAAGCAGATGAGGGCGCACTGTAGCTCGGCAGCATCATCATGATAAAAACCAAACATCACCCGATGACTGAATATGATGATGACGATGAGAAACCGGTCGAAGGAGAACATGATGATGCTGACCTTCATGGAAACAAACATGATGATGATGACCTCCTCAAGAAAATATGATGATGCAGCTGAAAAATACTGAGGAGGTCCGTTACTTAGAGCATTTTTTGGATACTTAGGGAGAGTGCCTGAATGAAAATTTTTCAAAAAACTACCAGTCAATTCAGGCGTCAACAGTGGCTCTGTCTGGGGACGTGCAGGTGAAAGACTGCAGCGAGAACCCCAGATCTCTGGGATGCAGACCAGTCCCTTATCCATTGGGCACAGAGTCAAATACTGCACTGACCTGCATCACCAAACACACTTGATGGCCTAAGGCCACCAAGAAAAGAAAAACATGTATCTCCCTTTGTCAAATATCTTGTTTTCATCTGCATGCACTGGGTCAAGCTTGGAGATACTACAAAGATCCACCCACAAACAAATCTTGTCATCTGCATATTCAATCCTCTGGTTTGGCTTGTCATCATCACCCCTGTGCAGATAACCTTCAGCATCATGTGTCATGTGGGTGTAGAATATATCAGGTAATGCATACTCAAATGGTATGGAATACAGGTTATCATCTGTATCATCATCTTGCATTGCAACATGATCTCCTAGCTGGACTGCAAATAGGAAACACTCAGAGTCCACCACACAACTAGGAAGATCAAGGCTCATTGTATTATATGCTGGCTCATCAAAAGAAAAGCTTTCAAAATCACAATTGTGTACATCATGTACACAACCATCTGGTACACCAGGCTGGAAAAGATCAGGCTCTGGCATCTCTTTCAAATCAGGCACATCTTCACAGTCACTTACCTGATGTATGTTGTTTCCTCTTTCATCATGATGAGAAACAGAATCCAAGCCAAAAATAGTGTCTAGATCCCCACCATACTCAGACAGATCCTCATCACCATATGTGTCATAAATGGGTGACCCAGGTGCATCAGTTTCATCAGAGTATGCCATTTGTTCATGGGCAGCAGAGCACATCTCTTCATCATCAATGGATTCATTCTGTGGAGGAGTATCAGCCTGTGTGTCATAAGCAAAATAGCCATCAAATGAAAAACAATCATGCTCTGAACTAGCACTTATTTCAATTTCTGACTGCTCTTCATGATCTCCATGTGTTTGAAAGATAGGCAATGGGTCACACATAGGACTGCTTCTCTGTTTGCTTATATCTTCTCTGTCTTGAGTACAATACTCACAATTTTCTCCACAGGTCCATTCTAAAAATTGCTCATTGCTGTCCACAACCTCATTATTGTTTTCATGGTCAGCTGCCTCATCATTGCAATGGGAATCCTCATTAGTCCTTTCACTGGCATCCTCAACTGGTAAACAATCCAGTTGAGCAGTATTGTTAGCATTATGTTCAAACACAGCAGTCTCAACCTCTATGCTTTTATTTTCATTTTCATCTGCACATGATGCCATAATCATTTGGTCATTTGCAGCCTCATAACCATTTCTCACACCAAGGCCTGGGGACAGTGGTTTCAGCAGGTGCACATTTCTCATTTCCTCTACATTTTCTAAAAATTTGTATGCCATCTGCATACTTGTCACCTTGAAATCCCTCAGTAATGCACTAGAGCCCTCCTCAAAAGCTTCAAAGAATATGCCAACACAGGCTGAAATATCAGGTCTGAAACTTTCAGGGACATGTGAAAGGGCTACTGCAAACCTATGACTGAAATCAACACATGGCTCTTCATCTTGTTTTCTGATTCTCATCAATTCTGCAACAAGATCAGCCGGTTCTTTTGCAAATTCTTCTTTGAAACAGTCAGCAAGTTCATCCCAACAGGCAAAGGATCTCTTTGGAAAGCTCAAATACCAGTCTTTTGCTTTTGCATCAAAGGACCTAACAAGAAACCTCATCCACATATCCTCATCTCTGAATGAATATTTTCCCATAAAACTTTGAAAATTTTGGATATGTGCATTCCCATCACATACATTGTGACCACTAAATCTAGGCATCTGACAGTATATCCTAGCAGGCATAGTTTCTACTTTATAATCCACCCATGACAAATCCAGTTGGTCATACAAAGGATCAAAAGGGCTGACAGGAGGTTTAGCTTTCTGACAGGCAGACACAACAGGGTTACTGCTTCTTAACTGGGCCTGCTCAGCCTCTAAGAGTATCAACCTATTTCTTATCTCTTCAATCCCTTTATCCAACATTTTACCACTGAGTGTGGGATAACTCATACTTGGATTCACAAAAATCTTACTCTTAGACATTGTTTGTCTGTCTAAGACCTAAGGCTTCCCCTGGCATCTAAACTATGCAGTAAAACAACAAATAAAGGGGAAGGAAGGAGGTACCTTTTCTCATTCAGATGCAGAAAAATGTACATCTTTCAACCAATAACATACATCTATCTTTCATGTGCATTTGGATCTTTGTTGCAGAGTCGCCACCTCTCCAGAGAGGACAAAATTTTCAATAGCTGAAAGCTACTTTTCCAGGTTCATTCCACCAGCAGAGCATCATTTTGTTAGTGACTCGGATGGGTCACAAGTATTATTCTTTAATTTATCAATCCTTCCCCAGCGGAGTCGCCATTTTGTTGACATTCCTTCTGAATCAGCATTAGGGTTTGCCACTTCTAATGCACATGCAGATTCAGGCCAACTGAATACAGGAGGTTGCGTGAGCTCCTCCCCTTCACTTCTGGTTCTGCTGCACCAAGGGGGGTATCCCTATAACTTAAGATGTAACCTTGACTGGCTCAAAGATAGAAAGATCTGACTTGACAACAGCAGGCAGAATGCTCTCATGTATGGACCAAGATCTGTATGATAGATCACAAGGCTGGCAACATTCTTGGACATGATGTCTAGTTGGGTATGAGAGCATGCAGGGGGTTCCTAATCCTACTCCTACAACTAACAGGTGGAAGTATGAAGTGTTTTGATATGAATTTGGATGCAAAGTTGGACATGGTGTATAACACAAGAACACAGCATGACTGGTGCCTATCCAGGGCTTGGAGTCGGTAGACATACACCTGTGAATGATCGGCATAAATAGCTAAAACTGGATTTCAGGGGGATACACATGATATCTGCCTTACAGATATCTCCCAATATAGAGTGTCGAGCTATCTCTACTTATGGCATCCCTACTGCAGTATACCCTTCCCAATGTTCAACCTGAAAACAGTTTAATCTGCCCCTTGAGCAGAGGTCAAAAGATCAGACATTCAACATAGGAATTCTATGCTCTAGAATCTAAACATAAGCAAACATCCAGATCCAGAAGAAGGATACATGCAATACTGGAGACAGAATTAACACAACACATGCTAAGGTAGCATTACTCATATAAGATCAACCATGAAACCAGTGGATTCATGCCAAGTCCTACAACAGGAGATACATAAACTCACAAGAAAAACTGTACAGAGCAACCAGATCAGCTGGTTTTGGATTATAGAGCCAAAAATCTACAACTTTCAACAACCACAAATGAACAACACAACCTGCTTATAACAGCCAGGTAGGTGCTCAGCAATTAATTACAATGTTGACCAAAATTTCGCCAGATACACAGTATCATGAAAATGGTGCTCAAACACAACCAGATTGGCGCCCAAACTTGAATGCAGCAGGTAGGGGAGGAGACAGGAAGATTTCTCGAGCCCTGCGCCATCATCCGCTGATTGACACCTCCAGTCGGGTACCAGATCGACCCACGCCATCGCCCATACCTCTGCAACCTTCGCCATTAATGGCGCACCAACCCGCGGCCTCGGGAAGAACATCATATAGACTATCGCAAGCTTTTCCCGCCGAGACTCATCATCATGATATTTGAAAATGCAGGATAACAATATCCCACATGCACCCCGCGATGACCTCAATCACACCTTATATACTAGGTCATGAGCATATATCATGTCGGTGCTTTTGCTCCTGACGACACTAGTATAGACTTCATCATCATCATCTTCCAGCAGCATGATATCCTGTTGTTCGAAAAATCACCCTGACGTCATCATGATATTTGAAATATAACCTTCATGATAATCGGCACAACCTGATCCTTCGGAGGAACATCCTCCTGCTGAGCTTATAACAAAAGTCTGGCCGATGAACATCCTGATGACGTCATCATCATATCCTGCTGACGTCATCATCATATCTGCCTACTGCACACCTCCTCATATCCGGATGACGTCATCATCATGTTTGCAAATATCAGGAGGTCTCTTCAAGATGATCAGTTGTTAGAAATATGACCCCCGCGGACCTTGATGACGTCATCATCATATTAACATCATCATGATATTCGGAAGACAACCGGATATTTGGAAATATCCTCCTGACGTTCGAACATCAGGTTGCACTGTAGCTCCTCTGTAAGATCGGGGCGAAAACTGAACATGATGATGCTGCTTGAAAAGATCACCCTCAATAGATAACACGCGAAACCAGCAGGCGGATATCTCCTTGATATCAACATCATCATGATGTTCGAACAAACATATATCCGGGTGATATGAAAATATCACCCCCTCCTTCGGAATATCATGATGCAGATAGGCAGAGAAAAAGATATCACCCTGAGATAAGGATGACGTCAGCATCATCAGGATGAAGAAACAATGAACAAGAAGTGATACAACATCATCAGGATGATATTGACTAAGATCATCCTGACGTTCAAAATATGATGACCCTAGTGAATATCGGGTCGCACTTAGAACTCTTCAACAACATCATCAGGATGATCATAACCAAGATCACCCGATGATAAAAATATCACCCCGGTGAAATATCATGAAGGCAGAAAATATGATGACCTCCGCAAGCAGCAGGATGATAACTGGAAATATGATGATGATGAACACGACCCTTAGGAAAAAACAAGTTAGGTCGAGCAATTCAAAGAATAAGCAACATCATCATCATGCTCGCGCAAGGTGATAAATGGAAGATCACCGGAGACTTTGAAACATCACCCTCGCAAGCAGATGAGGCCGCACTGTAGCTCGGCAGCATCATCATGATAAAAACTAAACATCACCCGATGACTGAATATGATGATGACGATGAGAAACCGGTCGAAGGAGAACATGATGATGCTGACCTTCATGGAAACAAACATGATGATGATGACCTCCTCAAGAAAATATGATGATGCAGCTGAAAAATACTGAGGAGGTCCGTTACTTAGAGCATTTTTTGGATACTTAGGGAGAGTGCCTGAATGAAAATTTTTCAAAAAACTACCAGTCAATTCAGGCGTCAACAGGATCCATTCTTGGTTATGATGAAGGAGTTAGATTTACCATCATGTTGGGATTGAACATCATATTGCCATGGACATCCTAACATAAAATGACAAGTATCCATAGGGATTATATCACACAAAATCTTGTCTTTATATTCCCCTATCTCAAACTCTACCCAAGTTTGTTCATCTACCAAAACTTGTTGCCCCTTATTCAACCATGACACTTTATAAGGACTAACATAAGGAAGTCTTTTCAATTTCAACTTGTCTACCATTTCAATAGAAACCAAATTTTTGGTTGAACCAGAATCAATAATTACCTTGCAAATCTTACCATAGGCCTTACATGTTGTGCTGAACAATATCTTCCTCTAAGGGGGTTCTTGTGTTTGAGGCACCTTCAACATGGTTCTCCTCATCATCAAGTTTTCTCCATCATGGACTGGGGCTGCACTTCCAATTGGAGAGTTAACACTTTGGCAATCTTCCTCTTGGATCAACTGGTTCCTTCTCTCTCCACCATGAGAGCTTGAAGCTTGTTTCTCAGGGCATTTGAAGGCTGGATGTCCCACTTGGTTGCAATTGTAGCACCTCCCAGTGAAGACATTAGGACCTCTACCTGGTCCACCAAATCTACCCCTTCCATTGGGTCTCCTTCCTCTAAAGTCTCCTCTAGAACCTAATTCTCCACTTTGTTCTTGGCAACTAGATTCCCCTTGACTTCTTTGGGACTGATTTCTGCCTTCAGAACTGCCCCTACCTCTAAAATTTCTGCCACCTCTTCCTCTATTTTGCTGCTCACCTTTCCTCTTCAACTTCTCTTCATCCCTCAATGCCATTTGAAAGCATTTGTCCATGGTTTCAGGGGTTAGTATACTGATTTCATCTTATATAATAAACTTCAAACCATTTAGATACCTTGCCACTTTACCTTTTTCATCCTCCATATGTCCACAACGAAGAGATAACTTGTGAAACTCCTTGGTGTAGGTGGCCACATCCAAATCTCTTTGTTTGAGATTTTGTATCTTCTTGTAAATCTACACCTCATAGTCTGATGGAAGGAATTGAGACTTGATCCTCTCCAACATTCTGCTCCATGAAGAGATCATGCTCTTTCCACTCTTCACCCTCTCACCTTGGGTGTAATTCCACCATGTAAGGGCATCACCCTTGAGTTTAGTTTTTGCAAACTTCACCCTCTTGTTCTTAGGAACTTCTTTGTATTCAAAGTAGTTATTTAGGGCCTCAATCCACTCCATAACTTCATCAGCATTCATCTCGCCACTAAACATTGGAATCTCCATCCGAGCCTTTGAAGAATCTTTGCCAATTGCCTTGATGGCTTCAAGGAAATGTTTCTGATCTACAAGTATCTCTGCCTCTTCTTGATTTTCTTCTTCTTCCTCCTCTTTTTCTTCCTCTCCATTAGAACCTTCATCTATCCTCTTCCCTATCCTCAATGCCTTCAACTCATCTTGGAGTGCTTCCTTGACTCCACTCTTAATCTTCTCTTCCATCTCTTTGAATTTCTTAACCACCTCAATGGTCATCCCTTTTGGAGGCATGTTGCTAGCCTCTCCTTCACTCTCCTCTGCTGACATATACTAGGTCTTACACACAACCAACTAACAGAACCTTTTATGGATTTGATACCACTATGATGTAGAGGACCTAGGATAGTTTGAGGATTCCACAGTTTGACAAGACCTTCCAAACATTTAAGAACATAATTCATGGATCAACATGAAAAAGTGGGAACAATAGTTAGTTTCTTTGGAACTATCATGTAAAGGCTTATTTGGCATACCATAGGACCCATCCAGACCATTGGCTAAGGTTTGACAAGTTTGGGTTTAGGACTTCCTTCACAAACCTATTAGGATCCTTGTAGCCCTTAAAATGAGAACAATCAGCAATAACTTCTTCTAGTTGCATGCAAACTTAAATCTTAGACAATCCTAAGATACCCTTTTGGATTCCCTACAACATATCAAAGACTCAATGTGGGTTGTTTTTCAACATGTGCCACTTTCAATAAGGTTGTCCTACTACAAAGAGCCCCAATTAGCCCAAAAATACAAAGCAAGTACTCTTAAATGGAACCACCAAACTCTCTGAACCATTTGGACACTTCACATGGGTGGAAAAACAATGGATTTCAAGGTTTTTATGGCCTCACAATCGACTGTGTATGAATTGCACTAGGTTGTTTCTCTTGGTAGCACCTAACACATGGTTTTGTTAGGTTTTCTTCAAGAAAATTCCTTCAATCTCAATTTATTGCCCAAAAACCTTTCACAACACATAAAGATAGACATAAATAATGCCATTCCACTGATCTAGAGGGAGTTACATCAGTGGAATGGAGAAGGATACAAGTTTTTCTGTCAAAACCCTAGAGTATACACAGGAAATGGCAGAAAACTAGAATTTCTTTGTTTACTTCTTCTCCAAATCACTTCTCTCCTCCAATGAACATGAACATGGCTTTTTAGAAGCCTGCACTCAACCTGTTTGATTAGTTGGAGGGGCAGTTTTGGATCGGTGGGAGGCCAAACTACCCTGCAACGACCAAACTGCCCCTGTTTTGTCACTTTCTGCAACTAATTACATGTGATTACATATGGATTTTGTCTACAAAGTGACTTATCTTTTCATAAGGTGTTTAGGCCTTCTCAATCTTGATCTCTATGTGCCATGAATGGCTACAACTTAATGGACTCCACCTATGAAACAATGGACTTTACCTAAGACTGTCACAAGTAGGCTTACAAGCATTGGCATCAAGGCCATGAAATCAACTTGGAGTGGTCCCAATGGACCTTATTACATCATGGAACAACATGAAACAACATGAAAACAAAGTATGGATCCTCTTTAATCTCTTGGTGCTCCTGCACCACTATGTATGTCTTCAAACCCACCTATCACTAATATTGATCAAATTGGTTTATTAAATGAAGATGGATATACCAATGATGAGCTCAATTATACTAATGAAAATATGGAAAGAGAAAATGAGAATGAAATCCTTTATATGAGTGAAAATGAAAATATTTTTTTTAAGATTGAAAGAAATGTCTTGGATAATCTTCTTGGTAAGATTTCTTGGAGACAAATGAGAACCCATGCAAATAGATTATATAGAATGTTTTTTTATAGAAAAACTCTTGGATTTCAATATCAACTCATGATGCAATTGATGAAAATGTGGAAATTGTGAAAAGTAATGAAAAAGTTAGGCATTTTTGTAAAACCTAAAAAGAAAGATGAATCAATGAAACAAGTTTTATCTAGTGTTGCTAATGCTATTGATTCTATTGGTAAAAAAAGTCTAACTAAAGATAGCAATGCAGCATGAAGAGCTATAACAACTGCTTTAGTCAATAACTCATTTTCGAATAAAAGAATGATAAGTAAGACTAGTGAATTTATAAATATAAATCCTAAAACTTTGAGAAGAGCAGCAAAGAGAAGAGAATCTATTGAAAATGATCCAATTAACTAATGTTGGAGTTTTAGTGGTAGACTCCTAAGGTATGACATGAAATTAAATAGTGAAATTAAATCTTTAATTGAAAAATATTGGCATGATAATACAAGGGTATCATCTAATGTTAGAGATGTTTCAAAATTAAGAGTGGGTTCCTAAATTCGTGATCCTCATCCAAAACATCTATTAGACATGACTCAAACTGAATTGTATAAAAAATTCTTAGATGATTCAGTGTTAGTACCATTTAATATTACCATAAGTCAAAGGTCTTTCAAGAAATGTAAACTTTGGTATGTGAACATTAATAAACAACATATCTCTTGTTGTTGTAAAACTCATGTTCAATTTCATTATTATTATGATGTTTTTCAATATATACATTCTACTTTGCATACTAACGAAATTATTCAGGAATGTGGTATTAATATGCCACCTCAAAAAATTACGGAGTTTGTATCAAGTTTATTTTGTAAGACATCTAATGGAAACTTATTTTATTCAAAAGCATATATTTCCAGACAATGCAATAGATGTGGCAACTTTTCATTGTTAGGAGAATGTATGCATGAAAATATTTCACATGAATTTGGACAACAATTATAGGATGTGAAAAGATTCAAGAATGTTGAATATTCTTTAAAAGATGGAAAAATTGGAAAGCGTTGCGAGTTAGTCACAGAAAAAATTTGCGTGCATGCATTCATCAAATAATTTAAAGATAATATTGTATCCAAATATGTCAAACACTCTCAATATGGTCGGTGGCCTGATGGACAATTTTGTACATGTAAAAACACATTTCCAATTGGAACTATCCTATCAGTGGTTGACTTTGCAGAAAACTATACTCTTGCTCCACAAGAGGAAATTCAATCTCAGTAGTATAATTCAGTGCAGGTGGCCATCTTTGTTCATATTATATATAGACATGTAGATGATAGTATAGAAGATAATAGAAAAATTTGTGGGGGTATCATTTCTATTTGAATGATAACTGGTTACACTCTTTAGAGTTTGTGCAATATTGTTTCAAAAAAATTTATGAAAGTTTAAAAGAAAGAGAAATCCAAATGACATAACATTTCATATGGTTAGATAACTATATAGGGCAATTCAAAAATGCAAGAATGTTTTATTGGCTATGTAGGGAGCACAAAGAAAACAATATCCAACATATGTGGAGTTTTTTTGAAGATGGACATGGTAAAGGAGAACATGATGGAGCTGGAGCATATGTGAAAAGGTCTCTTGCTAGAGAGCAACTAAAATTTGATGATGCAGCAAAATTTAGAGATGCACATGCAATTGTGGATTGGTGCAATGAAAAATTATCTACGGGATCAAGTGAGAACTCTACAATTCAACGATTCTTTTGGTTAGTTGAAGAAGAGAATATTCCTACTTGACTTGATTGTGAGACAATAACTGGATCAACAAAATGACATTCATTTAAGAGTTCAAATGCAAGCACATGGACTATATGGACTAGGGAGCTTGCATGTTTTTGTCAATTTTGTATTACAGGTGATTGGGGAGAATGTGAAAATATAGAATGCGTTGAAGAATGGAAACAAAGATACTTGACACCTATAGAAACACATGATCAACTTGAAACAGCAATTAAAGATGATAATCAAATGTTTGCATCAGATGACTATGATCGTGTTTCAGACCTTGTACAAGAAGGTACTTTAATTTTCAATATTTTTTTATTACATTTTTTGTAATCTATATAATTAATTATATATGTATGCATGTACATATTTATGTGATTTAGATATGTATGACACACTTTATGTGATTTAGATATGTGATTTTTTTTGCAGGACATGTGTATGTATATACAAAACAAAAGTTGTTACATCCTAGAGAAGATGATGATAACTCTGAGTATCCAATAGGTTCTGTGGTTGTTGTTGGCACCTGGCTACGAAAATATCTAATAAGAAAGAATGGTTTGCCTACATTTGAAGATTATGAAACACATAAGAAGATCATAGACTACTCACATTTGCTTGTGGCAACAAATATAAAACTAGTCAAATATCAAGGAAAACCATTAATAAATAGTTATGGACACTTGCTATGGAAGAACATGAGTCAATTATAGATGCAATACAAAAAAGAGACTCGGATGCAGATGGTACAATGGAATAATTTTCTAGGTATGTTTTTGTGTTTTTGGTATTTATTCTTTCATTCTCATTTCACCTTCTATATTATTCCCTTTATTATAAAATTTGAATCGACTCATGTAAATATATAGTTAATTTGTACTTGTACATTTGAACATTATTTTTGCAGGTGTACCCTACAAGTAGATATTTGGATGATTTCCAATAGAAGTTTTCACCATACAAATATGTGAGGTCAATTTTGTATTCTTCAACTAAAATGTGAACGCATTAGGTAATTGTATATATACTTGTATATTTCATATTCAACATGTTATCTAGTTACATATTGCATCAATGTAACTTTGTGTTTTTAGTATATATTCTTTTATTCTCATTTCACCTTCTATATTATTCCCTTTATCTTAAAATACTTATCGACTCATGTAAATATATAGTTGATTTACTTGTACATTTGAACATTATTTTTGCCGGTGTACTCTACAAGTAAATATTTGGATGATTGTCAATAGAACTTTTTACCATACAAATATGTGAGGTCAATTTTCTATTCTTCAACTAAAATGTGAACGCATTAGGTAATTGTATACATACTTGTATATTTCATATTCAACATGTTAACTAATTACATATTGCATCAATGTTTTGTGTTTTTAGAATATATTCTTTCATTCTCATTTCACCTTCTATATTATTCCCTTTATCTTAAAATTTGTATCGACTTATGTAAATATATAATTGATTTACTTGTACATTTGAATGTTATTTTTGTAGGTGTACCCTACAAGTAGATATTTAGATGATTGTCAATAGAAGTTTTCACCATACAAAATATGTGAGGTCAATTTTCTATTCTTCAACTAAAATATGAACACATTAGGTAATTTTGTCATCCTCTTACATCCCCTTAAGCCATCAAGTTTTATCTTATTTAATTTGTAAATTGACTCACATACATCTCCCCTTAATCCATCCTCTTATGTATCCCCTTAAAATATCCTCTTAGGTCCCCTTAAGCCATCCTCTTACATACCCTTAAGCCATCAGGTTTTATCTTATTTAATTTGTAAATTGACTCGTGTACATCTCCCCTTAAGCCATCCTCTTATGTATCCCCTTAAAATATCCTCTTAGGTCCCCTTAAGCCATCCTCTTACATCCCCTTAAGCCATCAGGTTTTATCTTATTTAATTTGTAAATTGACTCATGTACATCTCCCCTTAAGGCATCCTCTTACATCCCCTAAATCCATCCTCTTATGTATCTCCTTCAGACATCCTCTTAGCTCCCCTTAAGCCATCCTCTTACATCTCTTTAAGCCATCAGGCTTTATCTTATTTAATTTGTAAATTGACTTGTTTACATCTCCCCTTAAGCCATCCTCTTACATCCTCTAAAGCCATCCTCTTATATATCCCTTTAAGACATCCTCTTAGCTCCCCTTAAGACATCCTCTTACATCCCCTTAAGCCATCATTTGTGTTATCTAGTTACATATTACATCAATGTTTTGTGTTTTTGGTATATATATTCTTTCATTCTCATTTACTTGTACATTCATTATTTTTTGCAGGTGAACCCTATAAGTAGATTTTTCCATGATTACCACTACAAGATTTCATCAACCTATAAATGCTAGATCAATTTTGTAATCTTATCAAACTAATAATGGACCAATGAGCTAATTGTATAGATACTCATATGTTTCATCATGAGCACTATAGTTGCATTGTATCTTGATATTTTGTCTTCAATATATTCTTTCAAATTCAAATTGCATAATTTTTTGAGCTCTATGTATAGTGGTGCTATTGGTTCATTATTATTTTTCTCCTAATCTATATTTTTAGATTTGAGACTCTTTTATGATATTTCTATATAAAATGGATTATTATTTTTCTCCTAATCTCTATAGTAGCCATATTGTGTTGATTATGCCACAATCTACTTGAAACCCTAATCTTTCTTTGCAAAGGCATTCTCATCTAAACCCTAACATGGATACTAATGAAAATGAAATATTTTAAGATTCTCATATTGAGGATCATGAAATACCAACAAGATTTTTATCACTTGATGCACATATAGCTATGACAGAACTTACACTTACTAGATAATTACTTGTAGATGTAACTACGAATACATGTAATATCCCATCTTACATCATAAATTAGTGGATGCCCCATTTTGCATGGATATCCTTTATGACATTTACTCTAAATGATGGTTTCTTCTAATGGTGTATTGAATCCTAACTTGTTATGGCTTGCACAACATGCCCTAATTCTTTTTTAATTTGTGATCCACTCTTGAAAATTCAAAAGGGTCGCTTCTTTAATTTTGGTTCTAAATATGATTTGTTGCCCACAGTAGTTGCTTAATGGTCTTGTTTATTATCACTTTAAAATATTCATTTGTATATAGGCTTCTCATATGATTTCCCCTAGTTGTAATGTTCCTATCAAACCCCTATGTTATCATATTCAACATCTTTGGTAGTCTATCTTAGTTAGATTAGCACATGTGAAACCTTTAAAATATTTGCTTCATGCCCAAGTCTTTGTATTGTATTGTGAACTCCTGCATTTTTATTTTTATTTTAAGATGATTATGATTAGGGGCAAATTGAGGCAACATGCATCTTTCCTTTGGCCTCTTTGGGCCCACATTAAATTGATCCTTATTTATTTTTATTGTTCCATTGGATTTTCATGCACATTAGCACATAGGAAAAATGGGCCTCAATGTCTATGGTTTTATATTAATATTTGGGTACGTAGGAGCTAAACATGACACACAAGAAAGCATAGTTAGTAATCATAAGAGCAATTTAAAAAAGATACCCTTGAAGTGGGGAAAAAAAGTATGAATCCAAATATAGAAGGTGAAAATGAGAATTGTTAAACACAACAAACATGGGATAAATAAGAAGCCATAGTGTAAGGACACACAAGGTAAATGGATGAATAAGGAAGGATGATCACAACACATATGCATAATAAAAGAATAAATTAGAAATGATATGAAACACAAAGAAGAAGTGACATGAACAACACAACACATGTTCAAGTTATTTGTGTTCTAGCATGCACCACTAAGGAAAAGTGAAAGAACCAAAAATGACAAGTGATAAGAAATACAGATGAGGATATGGAAGCAATGAAGTCATCCCCCATCCGGTGTGTCTATAATATACTTAAAATATATGTCACTATTAAAACCAATTCTCTCAATGGGTTTTATCCATGTTATGATGAAGTGTACTCACATGAACAAGAGTGGGATGTAGGGATACCAAATGTTATGATCTAAAAGTACTACTTTAGATGTTGTATCACTTGGTTTCTCATTTATTTTTGTGTAACTTCAACATGTAGGGTGTGTTATAGTGAATAAGACCAATTTAGTGGTGACCATTATGAAAACCTTCACCATTTACTTTCATATAGTTAGCCTCATCAAGTGAGGGAGTTGCATGCTCATGAACTTATGCCCAAAGTTTATCTTCCTTTTATCTATAAGAGTTAAGGTAATTTAAGATTGTGTTTTAAAAATTATTCTAAAATTTACCATAGATGTAGGCTTATCTTATGCATTGAATTTTAAATTTGATTGGTTTGAGAAGTGTATTATTATCATCATGAATATATCATTAGGTACATCCTCATGTATGTCTAAACCATACATAGAAAAATACATGGATATTCGTTCATACTAGAACTATTTTAAACACATTAGATAGTTTTTCATTTTAAATTTAAAAATATATTAGAGATTCTAACATTTTTCGATAATATAATCTAGAAGTGAACAATAAAGCATAAACATACTAGATCTAAGATACTAAAATGTACAAGCATATATTCAATAATAGATATATATACACACATGCAGATCTATAGATAAGTCCATGAAGTACTAAAATATAGGTAGGAACCATGAAATGTACTAAGACATCTACTCATAGTCAGCATATAAATATTAAATACAAATCATAGTTCATGAAATACTAAAATATCTCTAAGTCCATGAAATATCAAGTTCAACATATATAGTCATAGTCCTGGTGGCATATATATAAAACAATGCATCTAAAATTCCATGAAATAAATATCTATGTTCTATGATCATCACTCAAGTTCAAATCTGAAAGAGGCCTCTTTCTTCCTCGTGAAATAGATGGATCTGCCTCATGCTGTATAGAAGAGAAAGAAACTTGAAATCAAATAATTTTTTTTAAAAACATGACACATACATGTGCATATGAAATTTAAATTTCATAATTTCATTTAATTTGATTTAATTTAATTTAATTTATAAAATACTCATATTAAAAATATTTAAATATAGACTAATGTATGCATAAATTACCGTATGATGTTGGACATCTCCTCCCACATTTTGTTGCCTAGGTGATCGTATAGTTGTTGGTCCTGAACCAAAAGTCTCAGTTGCTAAATCCTACATATTCAAATATTTAACACTCAAGAATTGGGTTAGCATCCAAACTTGATTTAATTTATAAAAATATGAAATTAATTATTTAAATCTAGGCTTTAAAGTGTGCATAAATTACCATGCAATCATGGTCATCTACTCTCACATTTTGTTGTGTAGGTGGTATAGCTGTTTCAGCTTCTAGATCAAAAGTTTGAGCTGCTAATTCCTAGAAATTCAAATAAAGCAAGTTTGAAATCTAGGTTAGAATATTTACTGAAACATGTAACCATATTATATAGCTTATAAAGATTTAGAAATTTTAGCAAAGTTTAGGACCTAAAAATACGTGGATGACTCATGAAATTGTCCCTGATTAGTATCCTAACCAGTCACTATCCTAATGGCACTCCTATCATGCTACACTTACATATATGGGCATATATAAATTTATATAAACTCAAAAAAGCAAAGTACAAATTTAGTACAATTTTTGAAAATACACACTAGGGAATACTCAGGAATAACAGACGATGATGGAGGAACACTGTAAGCAACACCTTCATGTGGTCAGTCAGACATGGAAACTGCCACGTGACCTCCTCACTGCAACAAAAATGTTTCACATACATGTATATTAGAGTTAAATTTAATTATACACTTGTTTCACATACTAGACATGTATATGGTTTTAGGGTTAATATATATTGGTTTACCCCGTAAGGTATGCTAGTCTCTACAGCTGCCGATGCAAAACTCATTGTATCAAATCGTGCTGAGGCCTTGGTGCGACTTGAGATCTACACAAAATAGCTCACAATATATATTTAAATCATGATTAAATATAAATTTTGATACGTTCAAATTAAGCACTTGAAACAAAATAAAATGTTCAACCTCCATGTACTTGTGTAGGATGATCATCCGAATATAGTAGATCCAAGTATGACTCCACATCTCCTGTAGCTGCATCTGATGTGGATGTAGGAGTAGGACCATAACATGGTTGATTGAAGTTTTGACAAAAATGTGCCCCTGACATATGTGAGGCTCTATGATGAGATGCATTGACTCCTCCATGATGCTCTCCACCACTGAATTCAGTTTCCATGTGGGCAGATTGTTTGGTGAGATTACCCGAGAGTCTACTCAATGTCCCTAATGTTGACAACACTGCCTCGTGTTGAATGGGTGCAGGAATCATGAGAAAAATAGGAGCAACCATAGGAGTAGTAGGAATGGGTCGATTGGGATCAATTCATGCCCCTGCCCTATGTTGTGGCATGTTGCCACCAACACCCTAGAATGGTCTATTATCAAAATAATTGGGTTTTCAACCCAATTGAAACTCCACCCATAATTTTCTCAAAAAATATAGTGGTACCTCAAAATTAGCTTGTGGTGGGTGATCAAACACCATCCACTACTGCTCCCAAAAATGTCTCGAGATCACCTCATGCCTACACCACTTAATTGATATTTTTTTTTTGTTGCAGGTATAGGTTGATTAGTTGTGGGGTGAACAAAAAATGGGGCTAATGTTTGTTTGGTAATGTGAAGATCAAGGATGTCTTTATATGAAAGACCATCCGCATAGAATTGCCTCCTCTCCTCTCACCAACGATAGAATGTATCTAGATCTGCATCAATAGACCTAACAGAATCAATAATGGTTTGCATTGAAGATGCAAACCATACTACATGTGGGGGCATCAAGTGAGGCTGATTATTAATCAAATTAATGTTTTCCTCAATTGCATTAATATTTTCATTAATACTTTGTTGTAATTCGGCCTCATTAGGTGGAGGGGGTGGGGGGTTTAGAGGTGGAGTGGGTGTGGGATTTGGAGGTGGAGTGGGTGGGGGGTTTTCAGGTGGATGGGGTGGGGGGTTTTGTAAAATAATTTCATCTATTAAAAATTCATCCACCCCTTGGTCTTCCATTGGATCCATGTCACCTACATTTCCAAATATATCCATATCAAAAACTTACAAGTTTACTCACAAATATATCCATGTATTGAAAACTTACAAATATCTAGAAATAAACTTAATCTAATATCTGGAAATGTAAGTTTAAAATATCCATGAATAGAAAGCTTAATACTTGAAAATTATGCACAAGTTCAACTAGTCAAGAAAAATATGGACCCGATTATTGATCCATAAATGTCAAAATTTAAATTTCTAAAATTGATCCATGTTTTCATTTCTTACCAGTTGTTATAAACTAACTAAAGTATGAATTATGTCAAATTACACACTAGGGTGATGTATAGTGCATATATAGTAGTCTTAATACATCAAGCATCAAGCATCAAAATCCTAGGAGCATATTGGATGACTACCTACAATCTTCAATCTTTGTTCATTGATATTAAATCTACCCACCTAGGGGTTTGACCAAGGGAGAAGTCCCTACTTAGAAAACTTGTGAATAATGTTCATAAATGCTACTAGTCAACTATTACAAGTCATATATGTAGAGGTAAACATATTATAGAGGCCCAAAATCATAGAAGTTCATGTCTACAACCTCAAGTTTATTTCTACACTCATGAAATTGAATCATATAATTGTACAGTCAATATTTTACTTCTACAATAGTCATTTGACAAGTCTTGACTTTCTTATACATTAACAAATCAGTTTGTGACACCTAGCATAATAAAAAATCCATAGCTAAGTAAACTTATTTTATTCATTTAATTTCTACATCAATTGTAGTAGTTATTACATTATCAATTATCACCCCCAACTCTACATTATAGGGTTCTTTGTTTATTGTTGTTTAATTAATCTACCCTAGGATATTTATGTGATTTTCTATTTTTCCTCATATAAATTGGTTAACCTCACATTCCTTCATGATGCAAGAGTATCCTAGGTTGAAGTGGGCTAACCATAATCGAGGGATAAGGGGAGAAAACGAGAGTGCAAAAATTAAGGGGCACTAGAGGAAGGTGCACATAGAAGAAGAGAGTGTAAGGTGAAAATATAGTTGGGGATGGGTGGCTAAGAAAAACAAAGGTGCCTTGAAGAATGGAGCACATAGAAGGCATGCACAAGCTTCCCTAGGGCATGATGCAAAGGAAAGAGTAGGGCGGAGAAAGATGGTCCTAACATATAGATGAGTAGAAGCAAGTGTTGAACCATTTGAATAATTGGTTATGAGATAGTTATAAAGATATAATGAACCATAAATAGTTAGGTAGATTCTTGAGCCCAAAGATAGAAAGGCATAGTGGCTAGAACATGAGAGAAAAATGAATATTTATAAGAAGTGCAACCACAACTCTAAGGAAAGTAAGAGAGTGCAAGGTTGAGAGTGACCACACTTAAAAGGTGAAGAGGCATTCAAAACCAAGAATGAAGGGACCACAGAAAGGAAGTTGTGTAAAAGAACATTGAATAAGTAGGACAATGTGGAAGATGAAATGCACAAGAGGATAAAGAAAAGGAACATGCAAAGAAGAGAAGGTGGATGCCTATATGAATTTGACATGTAGCTGAATTGATGAAGCTTATGAGAAAAAAATAAGTATAGGAGTGGAAAATTATTAGGGTTTAGGGGTTATGGGTTAGGGATTAGGGGTATTATTTAGGGTTGACAGATTTAGAGAGAGAAACTTCTTTTGACATGCAATTGTAAACCCTGAATAATGTCCCTAAACCATAAACCCAAGCAACCCTAGAAACCTCTAAACCTTAAATAATGCCCCTAAACCCTAACCCCTAAACCATAAACCCTAAATAATGCCCCTAAGCCCTAAGCCCTAACCACTAAACCCTAAACATGAGAAACCCTAAACCCCTAAGTCCTAAACCCCAAACCTCTAAACCCTAAACACTAAACCCAAGCAACCCTAAACCTCTATCTCCCTATCTCTATCATTCATCTACCTCTCAATCTCTCTCCCTATGTCTCTGGCCATGTCCCTCACTCTCTATATCTCCCTATTTTTCCTCTCTCTCTAAACACTAAACCTTAAACCTCTAAACCTTAACCCCTAAACCATAAACCCTAAACCCTAAATAATGCCCCTAAACCTTAACCCCTAACCCCTAAACCCTAAATCGAATCAACTCTAAACCTCTATCTCCCTATCTCTCCCTATCTCCCTATCTCTATCATTCAGAATCTACCTCTCAATATCTCTCTCTATGTCTCTGGACATGTCTCTCACTCTCTATCTCCCTATCTCTCGCCTCTGTCTCCTTTATCTCTCCCAATCTCTATTAGTCCCCTCTCTCTGTCTCTCTTTAAACCCTAAACCCAAGCATCCCTAAACCCCTAAACTCGAGCTGCCCTAAACCCTAAATAATTCCCCTAAACCCTAAACAATACCCCTAAACCTTGACCCCTAACCCCAAGCAACCCTCTCTCTCTCTCTCAAAACCCTAAATAATGCCCCTAACCCCTAAACCCTAAACCAGAGCAACCCTAAACCACTATCTCCCTATCTCTCCCTTATCTCCCTATCTCTATCATCCCTCTTCCTCTCAATCCTTCTCCCTATCTCTCTGGACATCTCACTCACTCTCTATCTCCCTATCTCTCCCCTCTTTCTCCTCTCTCTCTCTCTCTAGCTATCTCTCTATCTCTTGCCTCTCTCTCTCCTATCATTCCTCTATCTCCCTATCTCTCCCCTCTATCTCTCCCTCTCCCTTATTGACGAAGGAAATGAAAAAAAGAAAACTAGGACTCTCTCTCTCTCTCTCTCTCTCTCTCTCTCTCTCCTAAGGAAGTTGGAAAGGAAAAGGAAAACTAGGAAAGCTAGGAATAGGATCTAATTAGGACATAGATAGGTTAGAGTGTGTGTGTGTGTGTGTGTGTGTGTGTGTGTGTGTGTGTGTGTGTGTGTGTGTGTGTGAGAGAGAGAGAGAGAGAGAGAGAGAGAGAGAGAGAGAGAGAGAGAGAGAGAGAAGTGTAGAGTCAAGGTGCACTTTTGCCATCTTAATTTTATCTTAACATTCCCAAAGTCTTACATGATTAAAAGTAATGTTAATCTATTTGGTGGAAAAGTGGAACCTTTACAAAGTTGTAGATGGAAAACATGACTCCACTTCCCAAAATCTCGTAAGTATATAAATGAAGGTTTTGAAAATAATGATGCATCATCAATGCAAAATCCTAATGCACTCATCCACAAACTTGTAAATTGCAGTGAAGTTCAACATCCCCATGCCTCATAAAGTTCCACAACGTTCATTTACCAAAAGACCAACTATTATGTGTAAACTTTTCTTATGTTTACATACATTTCAAAAAAGAACTTACAAAGTGCCAACATTACAATGCATAACATAATGAAATTTGTTGAAAAAGTTTAAAAAATCTTCAGACAAATGTAGTCGACTTGTATATAGCCAAACTCCATGATCTTTTCTACTATCTTATTTACTTACACCAAAGTATTGGTACATGGGCATCCATCAAAATAATAATGATAGGGGGATTCTTATCAAATATTATATTTGGTAACTTTCTAGTAAATATTTATAAAAACTATGGAAACATAGACAAGGGATTACTAACTATTTGATAGAATGCCTCAAAAAATGTGATTTCATAGACTACCATGATTATATGAAATGCAAAAAATGGATCTAAAAATGGACATTACAATTTTTTTATCAATGCTCTTTACAAAACTTAGAAAATAGACAAGCCTTTTCGATCATAGATGAAATTAGATGCAATGGTCAAAAGAATATGGCGGGATATCGATAGACCACCTTTTTAGCATTTTACATAAAGCTAAAGATGAATTCTTATGACCATTGGGGGATATCGACAGACCACCTTTAGAGAGAGAGAGAGAGAGAGAGAGTAACATATAGGGTAAAACAAAACGGATATCCATTTTGGGCAACCAAAAATGGATATCTGTTTTGGGCAACCTAAAATGGATATCCGTTTTGCAAAATAGATATCCATTTTGTAAAACATAAAAAAAGGAAAAATGGTATTTTACCAAAGAAAAATGGATATCCGTTAATAACGGATATCCATTTTGCTTCTCTTTTGCCTTGTATGTAGGCTTGGGGCTGTCATAATTGACTTTCCCTCAATTCTAATGTTTTTTACAGGTTTCACTCTCTTCTTCGAACTTCACCCTTCGTGCTGATGACTTTTTTTTAATGCAAAATTGATAAAACAAAAAGGGTTTATAGAGGAAATTGTCAGCTTTCTAAAAATATAAGATTTTCTTGATTATCATTTTATTAAGTAATTATTAATAATTTTCTATATAGTGTGTGTCTAAAATCCTAATGGATACACTAATTGAAAAACATGAATAACTTTCAAATTGTTTCACCTTTCTTAGATCCGAAAGATGCGTCACACTCTATGCTCAGTTGGCTATATGTGAAATTTTTTTTTACTGAATTCTGATTTTTTTTTATTGAGTTAGGTTGGCTGGACAATTACTCTTTAGTTTTAAAAAAAGTCAGTAAAAAAACATAACTAATTATTGGATTGGAAAAAAATTTCAAAAAAATATGCGTCACATTCGGGCATGAGTCCTCTACTTATTTTGAAAGTATAAAAAAAAAAAAAAATTGCTCATAGTTAGGTTGGCTGGACAGACACCCACTTTTTATTTTTTTCTAAAAAATTTAATAGCTATTTATTGAAATGTTCATTTTTCACTAAGCAAATTTAGTTTTTTTTTTTAAATAGTAGCTCATAAACTAGATTCAATTCTCTACGAATTTCGTTGTTACATCTTTTTCAAATTGTGTAGATAATCCATTGAAATTTTCACATGAACTGGATTAAGTCTGATTTTTTGTATTTTCATTGCCACTTAGAGGTATAGTTTGGCCCATCATGATCTTGCACATACCCACAATGTTTCCTTCTTATTTGCTAAAGATAATAGAACTATATAGAGTTGATCTTACATGTAATTTTACTTCATTTGAGATTGTGGTGGTTGTGGCACTGATTATGTTGTATTTGTTGGAACAGAAAAAGGTGACTGGCAATGAGTTAAATGATCTCCTAAAATCTAATAGAACAACTCCTCTAGTGGTGGATTTCTATGCAACATGGTGTGGTCCCTGTGCTTTGCTTGCACAACAGTTGGAACTGGTATACAACATTGCCTTCGTACAATCAATTGATACAACAAAGTTTGAAGTTAAAATTACAAAGCCTGTAATAAAATGTTTTGAGTAATGCAACAATTATTATCATCTTGCATATTTGATCTTATGCAGCACAAAAATGATGCCTTGAACATCAGATTAAGCAGCAATATTGAGAACTTTGGTTATTTTAATTTCTGTTGATTTGCACTCCATGCATTTCCAATTGTTTAAAAACCAAGTATCCATTCTAACCAATTTGTGCAAAAGGCAACAACCTGATGCAATGTGTCTCTTGTTAATATATATATTGAAATCATATATGAAAAATTGCCTGTATATATATAAATTACTAGTGTTGAAATTGTTTGAATCTTATATAAATTGTAGTATAGATATATAATATTAATATCAAATATCATTTGAAATGATATATATAAAACAATTACATAATTTTTTTTATTCGGCATTTATTAGCCGATGACGCCCTGTTGTGAAGGCTGTGGGAAAAATGTCCCTCCCCACAGGCCTTATGGCCTGTGGGGGAGCCATCACCCCCACTGCGGCCCCTTAAGGGAGGTCTCAGCCTCCAATGGAGGTCATGTCTCCTTAAGGGAGGTTGTCGCCACCATTCATTCAATTTATATAATGTTTTTAAGACTTAAAAATCCTGTGATGTCATTCGCTGTTGTTAATTGCTATTTTTATTAAAAATAATCACTGGTAATTGCTAGTGCTACGTTGTGAGCAACTGCTTGTATGGCTTGGAATATATATAATTCCACACACACACACACACATATATTCTTCATGTGTATGTTGTATTTTGCTGATCAATGCCAGTCTTGGCAGCTCTTTCGTATTTGATTCTGTCAATTAAAATCATTGTTGATGTTGTTAATTGCTATTTTTATTAAAAATAATCACTAGTAATTGCCAGTGATGCACCGTGAGCAGCCTCTTGTATGGCCTGGAATATATATAATTCCACACACACACACACATATATATTCTTCATGTGTATGTTGTGTTTTGTTAATCAATGCCAGTCTTGGTAGCACTTTTGTATTTGATTCTGTCAATTAAAATCACTGTTAATATGTAATACACACACACACACACACACACACACACACACACACACACACATATAAATCTTTTAGCTGATGTATTTTGATTAAAAAACACCGTAACCAACATAATCATATATGAGTTTTACTTAATCATTCTCAATTAGAAAACATATACTTATTGTTGTGAATTTTCCTAGTAAAACGAACCTTTATCTGTAAATGTGAAAACTTTTGAACTGAAAATATACCAACCTTGAAGAATACAAAATTGTTTGGTAACTGAAATCTGTTTATAATTAAATGTTCTTTTTGAAAAGTAGGATTGTATAGTTTGAAGTAATGGAAAACTAGCACACAGACTTTATTTCAAACAATTATTTAATATTACAAGACTAGAAAAGCAACATTTCTTGAAAGATTATTACAAATCACTGAAATGGTAAATTTAATATCGGGCAAATTAAGCAGACCAGAATAATGAACCTTTGAGTAAATTCTAATTTTCCAAAAGAAAACAATGTTAGCAAATGTTCGAAACTTGAACAAATTTATTATTTTGAACTATGAGAAATGTTATACTTATTTTCTGTGTAATCTACTTATGGGATAGGATGCCAAATGTGGGCTCCTAGAGACAGTAATTTACTTTTTCTAAATTACCACTTTTATTTATTATTACTTGGCCAAGCTACTGTACCATTGAAATAGATGGATTACAAAAGCCTAGATTTTATGTTATATATATCTCTGCCACATCCTGTATGCAAGAATTATGTCATTCTAGTTTTAGGAATGCATATAGGCATCAGGCACGCATCGAGAGATTTCCTCCTACCTTTACCCTTCTAGGTTGCTAGGCTCCTCGTGTAGGGTTGGTGCTTTCTTCGAGTTAGGAAGAAACCTGGGGAAGTTTAGTACTTTGTGGTTGGGTGGAAAAAGCGCCTTAACCACACTCTTGGCCTTAGCTTGTGGAAGACCATTGGGGTCATGGCGGTTGAGGACAGAGACTCTTATGCTATATGATTCATGATGTATATCTTTCATTGTATTATCCTTGTATGGCTTGCATAGCCAATTTGTAAATTGTATAAATACTTTCATTGATGAAATTGATTAATTGATGCAATATCTTGTACTTATAACATTGAAAGAGATATAATGTAACACCCCTTTTGGTGTATGTATATGAAAATATAACACTCTTTTAGTGTATGTAATCGTACTTCTTTATTGGAAACTTTCCATAATTGTATTTCCATGGATATATTCTGATTTAAAATTGATTCACTTTGCTTATTTGGAATGAGCAATGCTTTTTGGAATACTAGTTTTAGTATGTGAGATTTTAGGACTTTACACTCCATCAGATTTAAAATATACACAGTGATCAGATTTAGACCGCATAAATCCCAAACTCAACACATAAGTATTGAACTTCTTGTACCACATCCTAGGACTTTGTTTAAGGCCATACAAAGATTTCTTTAACTTACAAACCAACTTGCTTTACCTTTCACCATGTAGTGCTTTGGCTGTGTCATATAGATTTCTTCCTCCAAATCACCATGAAGGAAAGCAATTTTCAAATCTATTTGTTTGACCTCTAGGTCATAAGCTACTGCAATAGATAATAAAAACTAAATGGATGTCATTTGACCAACATGAGAAAATATTTTACCCTAATCAATACCCTCAACCTGAGAGTATCCCTTCACAACCAACTATGCCTTATACTTTTCAACATTTCCATCTGAACCAATCTTTTTCATAAACACCCATTTACATCCAACAGGTTTCCATCCTTCAAGAAAAGGTACAAGGTCCAATGTATCATTCCTTTTAAGAGCTGGCATCTCTTCATCCATGGCTATTTTCCAAGACTTTGCATCATTCATACCCAAAGCCTCTTGTACAGATCTCGGTTCATCAATGTTAGTACACTCAAAGCAAATATACACTTTCAATCATCAGGTGAATACCCATACCTTTCAGGTGCTGCCTATGCCTTGTAGACCTTTGAACAAGCTGAGGTGGAGGTTTGTCCACTTCTTCCTCCTCTTCTCCCTCTTTTGAAGATCCAGAGCTTGATGAGCTCTCCACAACTTCTAGTCTATCTTGGGGTCTCGATTCAAATTACTCAGGCGTAGAAGGAAGTTGAATCACATCATTTTTTTGTTCAATTTCTTTATACTATTTTAGCTGAAAAGTAACAAGAGAAGATTTAGTCTCTCTAAAAATAACACTTCTAGAATAAATTACCTTAGGTGCAATAGGGTCCCAAAGCTTGTATCCTTTCACACCATAGCTGTTGCTGATGAAGATACACTTGCTAGCCTTAGAATCCAACTTTCTTGTCTTCTCCTTAGGTACATGTGCATATGCCTCGGAACCAAAAACTCTCAAATGTCTAAGTGAAGGCTTTTTCCCCGACCATGCCTCCATTGGCATTTTATCAACAAGCGTTGATGTAGGAGATCTATTGATCAAATAACAAGCAGTGGCAACAACTTCAGCCCAAAACTTTTGTTCTAGACCAACTCCACTCAACATGCTCATAGCCTTCTCCATCAATGTTCTATTTTTTCTTTCTACAACTCCATTCTACTGAGAAGAATACATAGTTATCTTTTGTCTTTTAATCCTGCAATATGTACAGAATTTGTCAAAATCTGCAGAACAATACTCACCGCCATTGTTAGTCCTCAAACATTTAATTTTCTTTCCAATATGAGTTTCTACCATAGCCTTGAACTCCTTAAAATGACTGAAACTTCATATTTACTCTTTAAAAAATATACCCATGTTCTCCTACTGAAATTATCAATGAAAGTAACATAATAAACTAATTTACCAATAGAAGCAACATCAACAGGACCAAATACATTTGAATGGATTAGATCCAAGATACATGAAGACTTATGAGAAGACGAGTAAAACTGATCACGGTTCTATTTTCCATAAATATAATGTTTACAAAAATCAAACTCTAGATTGCAATCGTTCAACCCCTCAACAAGGTTCTTATTTTTCAGGGCTGGGTAAGTGCAAAAAGTTGGGGGGCCAAAAAGTGGCCAAATTTTTTTCAAAAACATTTAATACATAACGCACTTGCGTTATGGTTTGGTAATGACGATCCTAAGGCTCGGCAAAACCAAACCGTAATACGCTCACATTATAATGCGAGCACATTATAACATGAGTGCATTATGACTAATTATATATATATATATAAAGAGCATTTCTGCTCATTTCATTTATTTATTTTCCTCTACACCCGTGGCTTGCAAACCCTAAGAAGCATGCTCGCATTTTGGAAAACTTGATTCAACACCAAAATCTTACCAATTCATCACCAAAATGCCGCCATGACGTTGAGCAGGCCAAAGGAGTGAGTTTTATTTGTTTTTTTGTTTGAATTTGTTTCTAAATAGGTAGGTTTGAGTTGATTTTTGATGTAAATTTCGTTAATTGTCAGGAAATGTTAATGCACCTCCTCCTCGTCCTCCTCTTCAAAATCCACAAAATCCTAAAGAGGAAATACCTGTCGAAGAACAACTTGAACAACAAACTCCTTAATCCATTCCTTGACATGCCCCTGGAACACAAGAAAATCTAATGGGGCAAATTGAAAACAATAAAAAAGAAATTGAAAACATAATTGCAAGGTTGAAAGATCCTTCCACTTCAACCTTGCATAGGTCCACGCTTGCTCAATCTCTTGAATCTATGTTATCAAATGTAGATTCAATTAGCAAGCAAATATCTAGTTGGTCGGATAAGAGGACAGAGTCTAGAGACTATTATATAGACAAGCTATCATATGAAGATGTGAAAAAGTTACAAATTACAAAATTAGACTTGTGTTCCATTTTCACAAACCCACAAACAAATCAACCTCCACCCATTACATGCAAGAGGTTCCCTATCCATTGGTGCAACAACCAAGCGATAAGGGACAATTTTGGGTAGAGGTGGTAGATGGTTTTTGACCATCCTCCATGCAATAATAATGAGGTCCCGCAATACTTTTTGAGGAAACTCTACTGCAAGTTTGTCCTCAATAAAGTGCCAAACTATTTTGATATGCGGGACTTTCAGGGTAGAGGTGGGGGTCAACACAAGATAGACTAGGGGCACGTGTTGACCCACAGCAGCCAGTGAGACGAGTAATCAGTAGACCAGCCCATGAGCATGTTTCTATCCCTTCCATTGTGAAGGAGAGTGTTGAGGTCGATACACTTCAGTCCATTAGTGCCTTGACCCAGAGCATCATAGAGCATGCCAGTCCTGCAGCACAGCGTGGGTTGGGAGATAGTGCGAGGAGTAGGGTCCCACCCCATGCTTGTTAGACTTGCGGGTTAGCCTATGGTTATGACCCCATGGATAGTCAGGATGCAAGTGCACAGGCTACATCTATAGCTGAGCAGATGGTGATGATAGATACCCTCTTGAGTGAGACTTTTAGCCTTGATACTCAGGTAAATATTAGTAAGTTTATTGAATTTAATTTATTAAATTTTATTTTTGAAATGCAAGATTAACTAATTTAGTTTGATGATTTTAATAAAATTTTAGGGTCATAGCGTTGATGTAGTTTTGAGTGGTTCTCCACCTGCATATTACACTACATCATCTACTATCGAGGTATGTAACTAGTAAACAATTATAAATATTACATGTGAATAGTATCATTATATGAATGGTATTCTAATATCTAATTTTGGATGTTGAATAGGTTAATATTGGAGATTTCACAGCAACACCTGCCAGTGGTGGTGGACTTCAAAGCTTCACCGAGGTAATAAAATAAATAGTTTAATGAATGAATTGTACTTTCTAGATTTTTGTATGTGACTTGTGTGCTTTATTATGTGTACTTCAATGTTTAGATGAACGTGTGTGTATGTTAGGAGCCATGATTTGCATCACTATTATAGTTTTCATAATTGAATAATGTTGTTGTATTTCCAGATGATGCAGGATGCATAGACACCTCCCGATGTTCATAGGGCAATGGAGCATGGTGTGACCTCTGCGATTCATAGCTCCATGCCATTGACAGGGGTATGAGGTAGATTAGTAAATTTCAATTTATATTCATTATTATAGTTGTTTATTTTTTAAAAATCAAAAGATTATTGATTTGAAGTTTAATTTCTACCTAGATGGTTTCTATAGGACATGACATCACCACAGCCTATTCCTACTATTGAGGCAAGTGAGGAGATAGATTATATGGTAGCGGTAAGTGATTATTTTGTTAAATTTTTTATTTTTTATAACATGTAATTTCTATATATTAATGTCTATGCTTTTTATTGTAATAGCTAAAGATGCAGGAAGAACTAAATAGGAGGAGCAGCCCTTGGGTTCGTAGTAGACCACCCACATACGTGTCTCCATCCCCTAAAAGATCAAAGGTTGCCCATGATCTATTCTCTTCACCAGCCAGAGGGGAATGACTTTTTATTGTGTCCTTTGTTCTATGCCTATATGGTATTTGTGGACATATATTTTGTATTGCATATAGTTGACATTGTATGCCTATATGGTATTCTTGTAAGCCTATATAGCTATTTTGTATATATGTTATACTTATATCGACAGATATTGATGTATGCCTATATGGATATTTGGTTAATACAAATCTTTTTTATTGATGGCGTCCATACTGACATTATAAATCCACATTTGAATGGATATTTGTAGATGGCTACTTCAAATATTTAAAGTCCAATTGTATTACATAGGATGTTAGTTGATCCAATAAGCTATCTATTGTTATTCAAGTATCACCTAAACCTCATTTTGGAACTAAAAGATAAAGGTTGTATTTAAAAAAAATGAATCATCATGTTGAACAGAAAATATTCATATTCTGTATGAGTTGCTCAATTGAAAATATTCAAATGAGTATGTTGATCCATATTCTTTATGAGTTGGTCAATTGAAAATATTTCTTAATTTCTTGTTATTATACCATATTGGGATGCGAAGAGTATGTTTGTTGTTTTGAATAAGATAGTCAAAATCATATGCTTATGAGCACCTGATGACCATTGTGGTTATTAAATGTAATTCCTCTTGCATATAAGGTGAGGTTATGAGATTACATTGAGTCTTACCTAATTTTAGTATGCAACATAACATTGGGGCTATAGGATTCCATAAGTCATCAACAATCAAGGTTCAAGGTCGTCATTGAAGTCAAAGGGTCAAGGTTGTTTGTCATTGATGTCAAGGTTGATGCCATGATGTTGATAAGGTGATATAGTGATTCAAGGTAGGTGATGGTCATGAGGTGCATGATGTTGTGAATATGGTTTTCATGATAAGGTCTCTCAATTTATGTTGATGCTGCACAAGACAAACATGGTTCATATGATGCAAGGTTCATGATCATGGTGGATGTGGTTTTGTTCATGCAAGGTTTTGTTGTGAATATGGTTTTCATGATAAGGTCTATCTTGAAAGGTTGATATGATGCAAGGTTCATATTCATGGTGGATGTGGTTTTGTTCTTGCAATAAGAAGTTAGAGAAGACACAAGCTTTCATAATCATAATCTTATTGATAGTTAGGGTTTGCATATTGGGCATTAAACCCTAAAAAGAATCTACTTTTCTTAAGACTTTAAAACCCTCAATTGCTTATCGTGTGTAAAGTGCACTTTTGTTTTAATTTAATATTGACTTATAATCAGAAGTTACTATCACTTAAATCAACCTACTAAAGGGTTTTTAAGTCATTAGTTCACCAGCCCTTCAACCTAACTCAACCGGCGTCTCTGGTAAACTGTGAGAAGCTCGAGCACCATATCATAATTGAAGGTCATATTTAATTGATATGAGGGCAGGAAAAAAGATTGGATCAAACACATCAAACTGAGTATCATACCTCTAGGTGCATTTTTGCCTCTCTCTAATCTATCCATTTTGGTGCCTTGATGTAAAGTGAAGTCTAAACTTAGTGAAGATTGCGCCTAGAAAGATATCACCTTGGATGTGCACCTAGAGTCATCCTAGATCATCCATTTGCACCTGAGGGTCAATATAACATAATATAACTTAAGAAGACTTTAAAAATTGTCAAAAGAATCCTAGGCACCTTTTCTTGTCCCAACCATCCATTTTGGGTGCCTAGAGGAAAATGAACTTCAAATCACTTCTAACTATAGTGCCTAGTGTTAGAACCTTCAAAATGACTAAATCTTACCAAAGGAATTCTAGGCACCTATTGTCACTTGGATCATCATGAATGAGCGCCTAAGTGGAAGGAGAATAAGTATCTTGTATGGAGGCGCACTTTTGTGTCTAAATAACCTCATTTTGGCACCTTGAAGGAAGATGTTCTAAATCCTAAGATCTAGTGCCTAAGTGTAAAATGGTCTCCTATAGGTTTGAACAAGTGATTGAAGCCATCAAATTGCCAAGAAATTAGCTAAGTATACTAAGGCACCTTTTCTTGTCTAAACTATCCATTTTGGCACCTAGGAGGAAGGAGATTCACCATCATGAATCAAGGTGCCCTTTGCCATCAAAACAACCTCACATTGGTGCCTTGGAGGAAATCAACTTAAAACTACAAGTCTTGGAGTTTTTTCAAGTTTTGATGATGTCTTTTGAGAACAATTATAATGATTGAAGGATGAGGTGGGTAAAAAGTCTTCATCTAGCTTAGGCACCCATTCAACTCTAAACAACCTTACATTTGTGCCTAAGATGAAGAGGACTTTCTTAAATATTTAAGCATTGATTAACAAACATAAAAACCTTAGGCACAATTTTCAACTCATTTTACCTTTGATGAGCGCTTAACTTGGAGAGAACACCTATTAGCATCAAGGTGCTATTTCATGCTCAGAACATCACATATCAGTTCCTAAACATGAGGAAACTTAAACTATGAAATATTATGTTACTTTGATTCAAAAATGAAGAAAATAAACCAAAGAATCTAGGCGCATATTGTCACTTGAGCAACCTTCAACTAGCGCCTAGTCTTGTGAAGGAGGCAAGAATCAGGGATAAAAGACCTCACCTTGTTTGAAAGTGTTGAAAGGATAAGGAATGGGCTAAGTTCATCTAGGCACACTTTGACTCCCTGCACACCTAAATGAGCGCCCAGGAAGAAATTACATAAGAATGGCACCTATGATTGTGTTCCTTGAAGAAGAAAACCATTCTAAGACATCTACAATTGATTGAGATCATTAAAATGACAAATATGAGGCTATCTTTTGCTAGGCGCATATTTCAACTTTCATATACCTTAATCTACACCTTGACTTGGAGGAGTTAGTTTATGCTTTAAAATGATTTCTATGTGTTTATATGATTCAATATTTGTCAATAATTTAATATGCCGGTATAATGTAGCTCAGACTATTTCGTCATGTTTGGGTGCAAAACAGGACCATACCTAGTCTAAACGTACCCATCCAGATGCGTTGGAACTGTTAGTTTGGCCACACAAGGAGAAGAACAAAAGTTACACCCCTTTGCAACTTTACACTGCCTCCTTCTGACAATTTTTGGGGCAGCAGAAAACCTTTCACTATGGGCAAACGCCTCAAAGATATAAAAAACCAAGAGAGGTTATTGTAGAGATACTCTATGTGATTGTGTTGGCTTAGACAAAATATTTCTAAGTGACATAGTTTTTGAGTAACATCTTATCAAAGATTGCTGCCTTTTTGCACTTTGGACTCTTCAGGGATATCATCGGTACAATGTAGCTCGGACTATTTCGACATGTTTGGGTGAAAAAAAGGACCATGTATACCATAAATGTACCCATCTGAATGTGTTGGAATAGTCAGTTTGATCGCATCAGGAGCAGGATGAAAGTTACACCCCTTTGCAACTTTACACTACCTCCTTCTGACGATTTTTGGGGCAATAGAAAACTTTTCACCACAGGTAAATGCCTCAGAGATATAAAAAAATGAAAGAGGCTATTGTAGAGGAACTCTATGTGATCGTGTTGCCTCAGACAAAATGTTTCTAAGTGACATAGTTTTTGAGTAACATCTCATCAAAGATTGCTTCCTTTTTGCACTTTGGACTATTCAGGGATATCATCGGTACAATGTAGCTCGGACTGTTTCAACATGTTTAGGTGAAAAAAAGGACCATGCTTAGCATAAATGTGCCCATCCAGACGTGTTGGAATAGTCAATTTGGTTGCATCAGGAGTAGGATAAAAGTTACACCCCTTTGTAACTTTACACTGCCTCCTTCTGACGATTTTTGGGGCAACAGAAAACCTTTCACCACGGGCAAATGCCTAAGAGATATAAAAAATTGAGAGAGGTTATTGTAGAGGCACTCTACGTGATCATGTTGCCTTAGATAAAATATTTCTAAGTGACATTTTTTGAGTAACATCTCGTCAAAGATTGCTGCCTTTTTGCACTTTGGACTCTTCAGGGATATCGTCGGTACAATGTAGCTCAGACTGTTTTGACATGTTTGGGTAAAAAACAAGACCATTCCTAGCGTAAATGTACCCATCTAAACTTGTTGGAATAGTTATTTTGGTCGCATCGGGAGCAAGACGAAAGTTACACCCCTTTGCAACTTTACACTGCCTCCTTCTGATGATTTTTGGGGCAGCAGAAAACCTTTCACCATGGGGTAAATTCCTCAGCGATATAAAAAACTGAGAGAGGTTATTGTAGAAGCACTCTACGTTATCGCGTTTCCTCAGATGGAATGTTTCTAAGTGACACGGTTTTTGAGTAACATCTCATCAAAGATTGCTACCTTTTTGCACTTTGGACTCTTTAGGGATATCGTCAGTACAATGTAGCTCGGACTGTTTCAACATGTTTGGGTGAAAAACATAACCATGCCTAGCCTAAATGTACCCATCCAGATGTGTTGGAACTGTCAGTTTGGTCGTACCAGGACACCTATTATCTAGTTAGAAACCAAAACGCCTAGAGACACCTATACTTTATACATTACCTAGATTTTATACATTATTCTCAAAATCAACTTCATCCATCACTTAGTTCTAACCCCATGAAGCATAACATGATGATGTAAAAATATGTATATGTGTAAAAATGTAGCAGGAAATAAAAAAAGACAAACCTTACAAATTAATGTGCATACATACAACTCAATGTAACATGACTTTACAAAATCAATGTGAATACTTACAAATTAATCCAATGAACCATCCGGGTCTGCTCTACTCTTTATTGTGTCAAGTATTGCTTCATAGTCAGACTCACACACCTTCCACAAGATTTTATTCAAAGTTCTACCCCGATACTGTATCAAATGAACATTGGATGCCATGACAAGGTTTGAGTAATGAAGAATCTTCTGATGCGTGTCAAAGTCCTAAAATAGCCAAACATTAACACTCTTATGTGGGTACCTTCTAAGTCATGTTCCAGTAATAATCACTGAGCCTCTAGGGTATTTGATGTTTTCTCCATCTGTAACTAGGGCCTCTAATTTCTTTTTGGCCTCAACACAATGGCATAAGTAATAATATGTTCCCTCTTCATTATCTTCATCTACAATAACTGCATATATATGCCCTACATTGATATGTGTAGCAAATTAGATGAAATTGGTCAACATTACAAAAACACTACAAAGTAAGATGACATTAGGAATTTTAAAAACTATACAAATAGATATATTACCTAGTTGAACTAGATCCGATATGTGGTCAAAGTCAACTGATGATTCCATTTGTGTTAGTTCCAGTGCCGTCAGGGGTCGATACGTGTCAAGTGGGCTAAGATAACTTAATTGTCATTTGTCAACCCACTCCTTTGACTCGCACTCATCCCAGGCTTGAATTGTATAGGAAGAACAAAAGCATGACATCTTTCGCGTATGGATACTCCATGAACCTACAATTGAGCTTTTGAAAGAGTGCATCTCACTTGATCCTGTCAGTGTAGAACAGTCCTCATATGGTGCAATGTTAGTATCATCTATCAACCAAAAAAATCTATGAACTGAAGACTTACCTTCATTACCTGGACCCATGGAAGCATTACACCACTCAACAATCAATTTTGCATCTGTTAACTTTGCATTGTCTTTATACTTTAACTCTTCTCATGTTATGGCTCTTTTGATACATGCTCCTGCACCATCATGCTCTCCCTTTCCATGCCTGGACTCACAAAAGTTTCACATATGCTGAATACTTGTAAAATTATGCCTCCTACTCAGCCAATAGAAATTCTACAAGTTCTTGAATTGTGACGCATAGTTATCCGACCATATGATATGCTGACTAAACGATATGCCCCTTCTAGCCAAATCATTGTAGAACACCTGAAAGAAACCTTGCACGAACTCCGTAGAATGCGTGTGATCATCACTAATATAGAAATTATACTCCCTTATGATCTTTCTGTCATCCTTTGTACTATCATTCGCATGAATGAATACAATGTGCACAAATATAGAAACCTGTGTGGAGCTGTAATATTGTGATTGCACCTCACGCTGTGGCTATAGACTGTAGTTCTCTGCAAAGTCGACGAGTGAAACAATGCTACCAACTGGAAATGTGTCCTTGCATAACTTGAATTGCAAGTCCAACCATCGAGCTCTATGGGCATGTCTTGCATACTCATACACTATGCTGTCACAAAATATAGGCATAAACTGATACACTGGAATCTTTTCAATAACCAATTCACACCTCTTTGCTTCTTTACCATATTTTGTATTGTATGCCACTATTTTATACTTACCAAACTCTACTAGTTCATTTCCAACCACATGTGTTCTTTCCATATGTTCACATATTGGCAAATGTTGTAAGCCACCGCAACGATGACATTTGCCATCCAAGCATAATTTCTTGTAGAATATTTGACCTTCCTCTCTTTGACATAAAATTCTTGATATGAAGTCTCTTGAAGATGTTGGTGGGGCACGTATGGCACAACCCTACAAAACATTGTTAGTATGCATATCTAAACATATAGACCTATAAACATCAAAATGGTTAGAAAATTTAATATGTAATCTACAACAACAAGTAGTGCATGTGTGATTTATCTTGACATAGAAATGTTTTAGCATTTTAAAATATCTTTGACAAATTTTAATTTGAGGATACTTCTCTAGAAATTTACCATAAAACTGTGTTTGAGTCTCATCCAAAAAATGCTTTGGATGTGGCTCACGGTTCTAACTACTGATTCTCCTTCTTACCACATCCCTTTGATTCAGAGATACCCTTGTGTAATTCTTCCAAAAGTCTTCAATTAGTGATCTCAATGCTTCAACATTTAGTTTATCTTTTCATGGTAGTCTCCCCAAGAACACCCATAATTCATTGGCATTAGTGTCCTTAATTCTTTGGTGTCTTCCAACAACTCTTGATAAAATTTTCTTATTAATTCTCAATTCTTGACTTGTCTTTCTAATGAGACGAGCTTTCCTCGTTTGACTACTTACTATAGTCGATGTAATCACACGCCTGTTGCATTACTATCTTTTGTGCGTGAGGTGTTACCCACACTCTCATACGCACTCATTAGATTCTTGACAATAGATTTTTCACTTGAAGCCTCTGATGTTCTCAACCCAAGAATCTTCATGATGGACCTATACTTTATACTTCGCATCATTTCAACAAATAGTTGACATCTTGTAGTCTTGTTTAACTTTTCAAAGAACAATCTCCAAATCTTATGAGCATATATGAACTACAAGTGCATTTTGGAATCTTACCTTCCATTGGTTGCAAAATATTCTCATCAATATCAATCAAATACTTTAGCTTTCTATGCAAAATTCTAGGTAGTGTTAAGTTAGGTAAATTCATTTCAACATTAGGAATTTCATCAATATTTAAATGACATGGGCTAGATGGCATACCTTCAATCGGAGATGGAATAGATGACATACCTTGAGGTTGAGGTGGGAATGATGGTGTACCTCCTTCATCACATGTGAGTGATGATGAACTCTCAACTTGAGATGTGGTAGATGGTGTCCCTACATGTTGACTTGCGGTAGAGGATGTGTCTCCAACTATGGTATTCAAATCTCTCATAGCACGAAGTTTTTGCATTCGTTCTCTTTGTTCTGCCAATACCATATCTCTTTGTGATGGTTGTGGTTCCTCTTCAATTGGCATGTCTTCATTTATTGTGTCTAATTTTCTCTTCTCATGAAGTTCCCTCATAGCCACTGCTTTCTTTGCATTCTTAGCTTCTATCTCTTCCTGTGTTGGTTTAATTCTTGATCGTTTCCTTGGCATGACGGAGAATTTATCTGTAGCATGATAAAGAGACCAATATTAGTTCCTAAGAAATGAATCCATACAAATAACTAAAATATATGTCATTCAACCCTTCATAGTAAATGTACATACAATCATCATGTAAAAGAGTAAATGTCACTCAACCAAAATAGGTACAAAGCATACAAAGCAAATTATTGCAGCCATGAAAAGATTACATGGGACTTCATGCTTGAAAAGGTTGAGGCAGACCCAATTTGACATGTTTGTTGTTATTATGGCTACTAGGATTTGGAATTGAGAAGGTGTTTTGTTGGTACTAGGGATACTAGGATTTGGGTGGCTTGTGAAGGAATAGACAACAATTGTTGTGTCATGTGCATGTACAAATCATCATGAATAGGTCCATAAGGAATGTCCTAGCCCAAGATATGTGCATACAAATCATCATGTCATGTGCATACTTGTATGATCTTGGCACCTATTCATTTGTATTTTAACTTGTTAATATGACAAGATAATATTGGGATTGTATTTTTATTATGTTGTAATGATTTATTCTTGTATAGTTTGACATCATGGTATGTTAAGGTCTGTTTATTACACATAATTATTAAAGAGCCCAAGTGTAGAAAATATACATGGCATCATGTGAGATTGTAGGTTGCTTTCTTGATTGGGAATGTGTCTATTTTAAACATGTATGATAAAGCATGATAAAGTAATTCAAATAGAATTAAGGAAAATGTAAAGAACATGCATGTAAAGACTTGACATACCTAAAAAATGAAGATTCGAATGGAGAGAGTACCCAATTATGTAGTGTTTTTTCTTCTTGCATCAAACTCCTCAACAATTTGAGTTTTTCACCACTTGTTTCCTTTTCAATGTTAAATTGAATAACACTCAAATATAATTACTAACAACAATACTATTAACTAATCTATAATGTTAAATTTCTAAAATTGAATCACAATTAACATTGCAACACTACAAAAATTGAAACTTGAATAGATATATATCAAACTTGGTGTGAAAACTATGTTATTTCCTCCTTCTCAAGTTGGCAAAGTAGAAATGGTGGTGGAAAGATCATGCAAAGGTAGTAGAATGTGTAAAATGTGCATGTGAACTTCCCAACATCATGAAAGCACTTCTTTTTTGTCAGAGCACACGCATAATCAACATGAAAATAGAGCATGTGGGCCTGGATAATGGGGTCAACACTTTTTTACTATTTCTATAGTAGGACAAAACATGCTCACATTTTGTCCTACTATAGATTGATCCATAAATATTTGTGCCTATCTCACCTTCGATAGCACCTTTACAATATCTCACCTCTAGTTCCATTAGCTCATGTTCTATATTTCACTTATCTCTCCCCTTCACCTCTCTACCTCTCTACCTCTCCCCTCTCTATGTCTCTCAGTCACTCCTTGTCTACCTCAACCTTAAACCTTATCCCTAAACCCTAATCTCTCAACCCTCAACCCTCAACTCTAATCCCTCATCCCTAAACCCTAAACACTATCCCTATTCCTAAACCCTCAATGGGCTTGATACTATACCTTAAACCCTAATCCCTTATCCCTAAACCCTCCAACCCTATCCCTAATCATTATACCCTCGACACTTTACTTTAACCCTAATCCCTTGACCCTCAACCCTCTCCTGAAACCCTCAACCCTCGAACCTCAATGTACTCAAACCTCAATGTCAAACCCTAATCCCTCAACCCTTAACTCTGATCACTTGACCCTCAACCCTATCCCTAAACCCTCAACGCTAAAACCTCAACCCTCAACACTTAATGTCAAACCTTAATCCCTCGACCCTTAACTCTAATCCCTTGACCCTCAACCCTATCCCTAAACCCTAAAGCCTCAACCCTCAACCCTCAACGTCAAATCCTAATCCCTCAACCCTTAACTCTAATCCCTCAACCCTAAACCCTATACCTAAACCCTAAACACTATCCCTATTCCTAAACCCTCAACAGGCTCGATACTATACCTTAAACCCTAATACCTTATCCCTAAACCCTCCAACCCTATCCCAAATCCTTATACCCTCAACACTCTACTTTAACCCTAATCCCTCAATCCTCAACCCTATCCCTAAACCCTCGACCCTCGAACCTCAACCCTCAACCCTCAATGTCAAACCCTAATCCCTCAACCCTTAACTCTAATCCCTCGACCCTCAACCCTATCCCTAAACCCTAAACCCTAAAGCCTCAACCCTCTACCCTCAACATCAAATCCTAATCCCTCAACCCTTAACTCTAATCCCTCAACCCTAAACCCTATCCCTAAACCCTAAACATTATCCCTATTCCTAAACCCTCAATGGCCTCGATACTATACCTTAAACCCTAATCCCTTATCCCTAAACCCTCCAACCGTATCCCTAATCCTTACACCCTCGACACTCTACTTTAACCCTAATCCCTTGACCCTCAACCCTATCCCTAAACCCTTGACCCTCGAACCTCAACTCTCAACCCTCAACCCTCAACGTCAAACCCTAATCCCTCAACCCTTAACTTTAATCCCTCAACCCTCAACCCTATCCCTAAACCCTAAACGCTAAAGCCTCAACCCTCAACCCTCAATGTCAAATCCTAATCCCTCAACCCTTAACTCTAATCCCTCAACCCTAAACCCTATCCCTAAACCCTAAACACTATCTCTATTCCTAAACCCTCAATGGGCTTGATACTATACCTTAATCCCTTATCCCTGAACCCTCTAACCCTATCCCTAATCCTTATACCCTCGACACTCTACTTTAACCCTAATCCCTCAACCCTTAACTCTAATCCCTCGACCCTTAACCCTATCCCTAAACCCTAAACCCTAAAGCCTCAACCCTCAACATCAAATCCTAATCCCTCAACCCTTAACTCTAATCCTCAACCCTAAACCCTATCCCTAAACCCTAAACACTATCCCTATTCCTAAACCCTCAACGGGATCGATACTATACCTTAAACCCTAATCCCTTATCCCTAAACCCTCCAACCCTATCCCAAATCCTTATACCCTCGACACTCTACTTCAATCCTAATCCCTCGACCTTCAACCCTATCCCTAAACCCTCGACCCTCGAACCTCAACCCTCAACCCTCAACCCTCAATGTCAAACCCTAATCCCTCAACCCTATCCCTAAACCCTAAACCCTAAAGAGTCAACCCTCTATCCTCAACGTCAAATCCAAATCCCTCAACCCTTAACTCTAATCCCTCAACCCTAAACCCTATCCCTAAATCCTAAACACTATCCCTAAATCCTAAACACTATCCCTATTCCTAAACCCTCAACAGGCTTGATACTATACCTTAAACCATAATCCCTTATCCCTAAACCCTCCAACCCTATCCCTAATCATTATACCCTCGACACTCTACTTTAACCCTAATCCCTCGACCCTCAAACCTATCCCTAAACCCTCGACCCTCGAACCTCAACCCTCAATGTCAAACCTTAATACCTCAACCCTTAACTCTAATCCCTCGACCCTCAACCCTATCCCTAAACCCTAAACCCTCAACCCTTAACCCTCAACGTCAAATCCTAATCCCTCAACCCTTAACTCTAATCCCTCAACCCTAAACCCTATCCCTAAATGCTAAACACTATCCCTATTCCTAAACCCTCAACGGGATTGCTACTATACCTTAATCCCTAATCCCTTATCCCTAAACCCTCCAACCCTATCCCTAATCCTTATACCCTCAACACTCTACTTTAACCCTCAACCCTATCCCTAAACCCTTAACCCTCAAACCTCAACCCTCAACTCTTAACTCTAATCCCTCGACCCTCAACCCTATCCCTAAACCCTAAACCCTAAAGCCTCAACCCTCAACCCTTAATGTCAAATCCTAATCCCTCAACCCTTAACTCTAATCCCTCAACCCTAAACCCTATCCCTAAACCCTAAACACTATCCCTATTCCTAAACCCTCAATGGGCTCGATACTATACCTTAATCCCTAATCCCTTATCCCTAAACCCTCCAACCCTATCCCTAATCCTTATACCCTCGACACTCTACTTTAACCCTAATCCCTCGACCCTCAATCCTATCCCTAAACCCTCGACCCTTGAACCTCAACCCTCAACGTCAAACCCTAATCCCTCAACCCTTAACTCTAATCCCTCAACCCTCAACCCTATCCCTAAACCCTAAACCCTAAAGCCTCAACCCTCAACCCTTCACTCTAATCCCTCAACCCTAAACCCTATCCCTAAACCCTCAACACTATAACTTAAACCCTAATCCCTCAACCCTCAACCCTAAACATTATCCCTAAACCCTAATCCCTCATCCCTCAACTCTAATCCCTCATCCCTAAACCCTAAATGCTATCCCTATTCCTAAACCCTCAACAAGCTCAATACTATACCTTAAACCCTAATCCCTTATCCCTAAACCCTCCAACCCTATCCCTAATCCTTATAATACCCTCGACACTCTACTTTAACCCTAATCCCTCAACCCTAAACCCTATCCTGAAACCCTCAACCCTCAAACCTCATTGTACTCAACCCTCAACGTCAAACCCTAATCCCTCAACCCTTAACTCTGATCCCTTGACCCTCAACCCCATCCCTAAACCCTCACCCTAAAACCTCAACCCTCAACACTCAACATCAAACCCTAATCCCTCAACCCTAAACCTTATCCCTAAACCCTCAACACTATACCTTAAACCCTAATCCCTCAACCCTAAACCCTATCCCTAAGCCCTAATCTGTTAACCCTCAACCCTAATCCATCAACCCTCAACCCTAATCCCTCATCCCTAAACCCTAAACACTATCCCTATTCCTAAACCCTCAATGGGCTTGATACTATCCCTCAACCCTTAAAACTTGAACCCTAAAACCTATCCCTACACGCTCAACACTCGAAACTATATCATAAACTCTAATCCCTTAACCCTCATCCCTAAAGCCTCAACCCTAAATCATTAAACCTTCAACCCTAAACCCTATCCCTAATCCCTCTACCCTCGACACTCTTCTTTAACCCTAATCCCTTGACCATCAACCCTATCCCTAAACCCTCAATCCTCAACCCTCAACTCTCAACATTAAACCCTAATTCATCAACCCTAAACCCTAATCCCTCAAAACTAAACCCTATCCCTAAACCATCAACCCTCAACACTATACCTTAAACCCTAATGCCTATCCGTCAACTCTTAACCCTTAAAACTTAAACCATATCCCTACACCCTCAACACTCGACACTATATCTTAAGCCTTAAACCCTCATCCCTAAAGCCTCAATCCTCAATCCTTAAACCTCCAACCATAAACCCTATCCCTAATCCCTCTACTCTATACACTCTAACCCTAACCTTGACATTAAACACTAATTCGTCAACCCTAAACCCTAATCTATAACCCTAAACCCTCAACACTATACCTTAAACCCTAATCCATCAACCCCAAAACCTAATCCCTCAACCCTCAACCCTAAACACTATCAATAAACCCTCAACCCTCGACATTATACCTTAAACCCTAATCCCTCAACCCTCAACCCTCAACCCTAATCCCTCATCCCTAAACCCTAAACGGTATCCCTATTCCTAAACCCTCAACCCTCGACACTATACCTTAAACCCTAATCCCTTATCCCTAAACCCTAAACCCTATCCCTCAACCCTTAACCCTTAAAACTTAAACCCTAAAACCTACCTATAAACCCTCGACGCTCAACACTATATTTAAACCCCAACCCCTTAACCCTCGGCCCTAAAGCCTCAACCCTTAATCATTAAACCTTCAACCCTAAACCCTATCCCTAATCCCTCTGCCCTCAACACTCTACTTTAACCCTAATCCCTTGACCATCAACCCTATCTCTAAACCCTAAACCCTCAACTCTCAACATTAAACCCTAATCCATCAACCCTAAACCCTAAACCCTCAACCCTAAACCATAATCCCTCAACCTTAAACCCTATCCCTAAACCCTCAACCCTCAACACTATTCCTTAAACCCTAATCCCTCAACTCTAAACCCTAATCCCTCAACCCTTAACCCTAAACCCTATCCTTAAACACTCAACCCTCAACAAGTTATACCTTAAACCTTAATCCCTCAACCCTCAACCCTCAGCCCTAATCCCTTGTCCCTAAACCCTAAATGCTATCCCTATTCCTAAACCCTCAATCCAAGACACTATACCTTAAACCATAATCCCTTACCCCTAAACCTTAAACCCTATCCCTCAACCGTTAACCCTTAAACCTTAAACCCTAAAACCTATCTCTAAACCCTCAACCCTATACCCTCAACAATATACTTAAGCCCTAATACCTGAATCATCAACCCTATACCTTAAACCTGAAGCCTCCACCCTCAAACCCTCATCCCTAGACCATATAACCTCACCCTTATATCCTAAACCTCAAATATTGTGCCTCAACCCTATACTTAAATTAAACCTAAACCATACGTGCTCTCAACCCAAGTCACCCCATGCCTTATATACCCTCAATCTATATCGTAAACCCTAAACCCTAATCCCCGCACCTTACACACTTAATCTTATACACTCAACAACCAAAATTTTAACCCTCAACTGTAACCCTCAACCATCAACCCTCTACCTATTACTTAAGCCCTAATCCCTCAACCCTCAACCCTCAAAACTATATAGGCTCAGGTCCTTATATACACTAAACCCAAAACACTTACATACATACATGCATAAATACAAACATACATACATACAAAGATGCATACATACAAGCATGCATACATGTACATGCATACATGCCTACAAGAATAGATATAAACATCCATGAAACATACTTATGAAATTTGAACATATCTCATTCAAAGGAAGACATAACACAACCACGTTATAATGCACTCGCGTTATGTCGAACTGAGAAAACACCGGCAAACATTCAAAAAAGCACAACATAACGCGCTCGTGTTATAATGCGGTCGAGTTATGTTGTGCTTTGGGAATCCCAAGCCTTGGGCTTGGGATTTGCTTTGGATTTCCAACCCAAAGGCTTGGAGTGCCTTTTCAACATCCACATACATGTTTTTGTAGATTCTTCAAGATTTCACATAATTTTGTTCGTGCTAACCCTCAAATTTGCATGTGTTTCAAGGTCAAACAAATTGAACACCTGGGTAATGTTAGGCTTTCTCTTAGCTATTTAACGATGTAATTTTTTTCACATTTTGACAATGTTAAGCCTTTCAACTTTAATTTCTTTTGTTTGTGTGTCCGATTTTGGGCAAAAACCATTATTTGTTTTTTTTTCATTGTAAATTAACCATTCATTGAAATTTCAAAAAAATTACATATTTAGAAACTAGACTCCATTCTACACATGTTAAAAAAAAGAAAAAAATGATTTTCAATTAGTTTTCAAAATTTATCGGGGTAGCACGACCAAAATTCTATTTTTTAGGATGTGTCCACTTTGAAAATTAGTAAAAAAATCAAATATTCATCAAACAATTATCAAAACAATTGGGCATAAACTACATGTTGTTAGCTAATTTCTCACTGAAGCGATTTTAAAAATACCAAAAAAAAAAGTTAACCTTTTGAGGGAGCCACAAAACATGCTATGTTATGTTTTTTTGACAGAAACAACACCAATTTTTGTGGCTCCCTCTTTTGAACCCCTTAATCTATACCATTTTCAAAAAAAAATAGTAGTTTAGAAAGTAGACTCAGAGCACTACGAACATTGTTTTGGTTGCATCTCTAAATTTTGAGTGTAACTATGCTCAATTTCTCATCCAAGGCCAGCATTTCCTGATTTTAGAAAAAAAAAGTGGCCACTTAAGACACATTTTTGGCCCCCCATCTTCTTGCACTTACCCGGCTTTCAAACCCTTCTCTCCAATGTGGCCAAGCCTTTGGAGCCATAACATGGTCTTCTTTGCAGGCAACTTTGATTCGATAGATAGAGCACCCTTGCGTATCCAGAAGCCACGACCATCCACAGAAGAGAAAACCATCTATTTTTTCAGTGAAGTAGTTTCTAGCTTAAATTTATTAGAAGTGCTATTGCACTCAACCGTGCATGCATCAAGCTGGTACAATGTACCCAATCTGCTTCCTCTTGCTATCACCATAACACTTCTCACCATTTTCACACCTACTTTAGAAAAATGTACATGCACACCCGCATCTATTAGCTTGCTAACAAATAATAAATTTCTTGCTAGTCCTAGGATATGCAAGACACCATCAAATCATCTAACTCTACTGATGCAGCACACAACATACACTCAACAGAATTGTGCCATTAAACATGAGAGACAAAAATTTGCAAGCTGAAACATAACAAAATTTCTATTCCTCAACTCTGCTGCTACAATGAGAGAAAACTCTCTTATATCTAAGAAAACAAAAAAACAAAAAATTACCTTTTTTGGCAGATTTCGACAATTGTCAGATTTTGCCATTTTAGGTAATTTTACAATCATATCTTGAGAATCCAGTTTTTTCCCAAAAAGCTCATAGAGCTAAGTTAGGACGAAAAACCAACTAACATCCTAAATTCGAAACATGAGTTTCGAGTTATTAAAAAAAGCAACTTTTAAAAAACTAGAAAAAAAAAACACTAATTTGCCATTTTGAGGGCCAAGATGAAAGTTTGAAGCCCCGAAAAAGTGCCAAGACGAGGTCCAACCCGCTACGGTGGGTTGGGAAACCACTGGCCACCTCATAACGCATCCACCTGTAAAATTTTGTAGAAAACCCACATCCGAGTCAAAAGTTATGACCTTCGGAAGTCCCTGCATCATTCTCCTCTGGTTGAAAAGAACACAGCGCCTGCAAGTGAGTGTCTTCAAACTGCTGCCATTGGACGGGATCTAACCTCTGCATTTCCCACTCTGTAATCCATGTGCTATCTGTTGGTGGCAATCCTTCCCACTGTACTAAATACTTGTTGTAACGCCTGTGCCGAGTGGAGATAGTGTTCTTATCAAGAATTTGTGCAATCTTTTCCTTCTTCTTATGGGGAATGTGGTTGTGCCATGACACCTCTGGTTGACTATCTTCAGCATCATCCTCACCATGGAATGCATATAAATCAGAAATATTAAACACGGGAGAAATAGCGAGATCATCTGGTAAACTGACCTCATATGCATTATCATTGATCTTCTTTGTAATTCTGCAAGGACCAATTTTCTTGTACTTCAACTTGTGATATGTTCCAGTAGGAAACCGCTCTTTTCTCAAATATACCATCACTAAGTCACCTTCACTGAATGTCTGATGTCGCCGACTAGGATCCACTGAATTCTTATACCTCTCATTACTGTCCTGCAACTTCTGTCTCACTTCTTGCTGCAACTGTTGAAGGTGTTCTGCAAATGCTTCCCCATCATCACTGACCCGATCTTTCATTGGTAGCTGTACCAAATCTAGAACACCCTGAGGATTCCTACCATACACAATCTGGAAAGGGGACTTGCCTGTTGATCGGTTAACAGAACTATTATAGGCAAATTCGGCCTGGGGTAATGCCAAATCCCATTGTTTTGGCTTTTCTCCAACAATACACCTCAGCAAATTTCCCAGACTCTGATTAACTACCTCTGTTTGCCCATCTGTTTGAGGATGATAGGCACTAATAAACTGTAACTTGGTCCCCATCTTCTTCCATAAAGTCCTCCAGAAATGACTGAGGAATTTGGTATCCCTGTCAGAGGTAATAGTCTTTGGAACACCATGTAGTCTAACAACTTCTGAGAAAAATAACTCTGCTACCCTCGTTGCATCATTAGTCTTCTTACAGGCAATAAAATGAACCATCTTGGAGAACCTATCAACAACTACAAAAATGGAATCATTACCTCGTTGAGTATGTGGAAGTCCCAACACAAAATCCATGCTCAAATCTGTCCATGGTGCAGCTGGTACTGGTAAGGGCATATACAATCCTGTATTCTGTGAATGTCCCTTAGCCACTTGGCAGATTCTACACCTTGTTACATACTTAGTTATATCCCTTTTCATCTTTGGCCAGTAATATTTATCTTCTATCAAGGCTATTGTCTTGTCCTTGCCAAAATGTCCAGCCAACCCACTACTATGAAATTCTCTGATAATGTTGTCCCTCATAGAGCCAGCCGGTATGCATAGTTGTTTTCCTTTAAATAGATACCCATCTTGCATAAAATATTCACCCCTAAAGTGATCCAAGTTACCAGATATTGGTGCCTTCAATTGTTCCACAATCTCCCAAAAATCATCATCAGACTCATACAAATTTTTGATGGCATCAAAACCAATCACCTCAGCTTCCATTGTGGTCAAAAGTGCAACACACCTACTTAACGTATCTGCAACCTGATTTTGTTTTCCAGACTTATGCTTCAACACAAAGTTGTAACCCTGCAAGAAAGAGACCCACTTGGCATGCCTACTATTCAACTTTTTCTGTGTGTTCAAGTACCTCAGTGCAATATGATCTGTAAACAATACAAACTCCTGGGGAACTAGATAATGTCTCCAATGCCTCGATGCTTGGACAATTGCATAAAATTCCAAATCATAAGTAGAATAATGCTTTCTCACTGCATTCAGCTTTTCACTAAAGAAAGCTATAGGTTTACTAGCTTGGCTAAGTACAGCACCTATTCCTACATGGGAGGCATCACATTCTACTTCAAATACTTTTTCAAAATTTGGCAATGCAAGTATAGGTGCTTCTGTTACCTTTTTCTTCAAGTACGTAAAAGCTCTCCTCAGCATCCTTGGTCCATACAAACTCCCTCCCGTTGGGGCAATCTGTTATAGGAGCTACAATACTACTGAAATTGCGAATGAACTTTCGATAGAAAGTGGCCAAGCCATGAAAACTTTTTACCGCTGTGATGCTGCTTGGACTAGGCCATTCTAGGATTGCCCTGACCTTTTCTGGATCCATTCTGACACCATCTTTAGAAATGACAAAGCCTAAAAAAACCAAACTGTCCTGCATGAACCTACATTTTTTCAAATTGGCATAGAGCTTCTCCTTCCTTAACACACCAAAGATGATCCTCAAGTGTTGTAGATGCTCTTCTCTGCTGTTACTAAATACCAAAATATCATCAAAATAAACTACCACAAACTTACCAATGTAAGGGCGTAGTATAGTGTTCATCAATCTCATAAATGTGCTAGGTGCATTTGATAACCCGAATGGCATAACCATCCACTCATATAATCCATCTCCAGTCTTAAAGGCTGTCTTCCACTCATCCCCTTCTCGAATCCAGATTTGGTGGTAGCCACTTCGTAGGTCGATCTTGCTGAAATATTTAGCCCCTGCAAGGACATCCATCATGTCCTCCATACGAGGTATAGGAAACTGATACTTGATGGTAATCTTATTAATTGCTCTGCTATCAGTGCACATCCTCCATGTTCCATCTTTTTTTGGGGTCAACAATGCAGGTACAGCACATGGGCTCATGCTCTCTCGCACCACACCTTTACTTAGGAGTTCTGTTACTTGCTTATTCATCTCTGCATGTTGTGTTGGATTCATCCTATAAGCTGCTTGGTTGGGTAGAGTTGCTCCTAGAATCAAATCAATATGATGCTGAATATCTCTCTTTGGCGGTAGACCATCAGGCAATTCATTAGGTAAAACATCAACAAATTCTTTCAACAGCGTGGCTACTTCTGGGGGAACTGAAATGTCTTCCTCTTCACCTTTTTTCACTACTAATGCATAGCAACACCCTGTCACCTTCATTTCTTTAACAAGATCTCTTTCAGACAACATGGTCTCACCTTTTCCTTCATCCTTGAGAGGCAATAAAATCACCTTAGCACCATCTTTCCAAAAGGTGTATGTGTTTTTCTCTCCATCATGCATAACTTTTCTATCATACTGCCATGGCCTTCCCAATAACACATGACAGGCATCCATTGGGACAACATCACACCATATCTCATCCTGATAGAGCTTCCCTATGCTAAACTTAATTAGGCATCTTTTATCAACAGTGACTTCATTTCCCTTTTTAAACCATGCAATGCGATACGGATGAGGATGTTTTTCACAGTGTAAATTCAATTTGTCTACCATTTCTTTAGAAACCATATTTTCACAACTACCTCCATCAACAATGACTTGACATACCTTGCCACCCGAAGTGCATCTGGTTCTGAAGATATTGGTTCGAAGCCATGAACCATTAGAGCTTTTGGCTTGTGTTTTCTCCTTCTCTGGAATCACCATTGCTCTTCTCATCATGAGACTTTCTCCCACATCTGGTGGAACCTCCAGTTCTGTCCCTTCCACTTCATGCTCCATTTGAATCATGTTCACCCTAGGTTGTCCTCCTTGATTTCTTTCTTGCATGTTATAATTGGAGCATTCAAATGCCCTATGACCTTCTTCTCCACATCTAAAACAAGTGAAAGGCCTTCTCTAGTTTTCCCATCCTCTACCACTACCATAACCTCTACCTCTTTGAAATCCCCTTCCTCGTTCTTGATTCGGAGGATCTTGCCGAGTATCTACTTGTTTTTCCACACCATGGGATGACTCTCCCCTGCCATAATTTGAACCTCCTCGAAATGGGGTTGATGTACCCCTTCTTCCTCCTCTATTCCTCTGATGATACTGTCTGTTTGTTTTTCTTCAGCCTTTAGAGCCAATTGGTAAGCCTCTTCCATATTGTTGAGTCGATGCATGCTCAATTCATCTTGAATAGAAAATTTCAGGCCATTCACATATCTAGCAGCCATTTGTGCATCAGTTTCTTGATGCTCTATACATATAGACAGTGTATAAAACTCATTTGTATAATCTTGCACAGAAGAGAGGTTCTGCTTTAAATTTTGAAACCTACGAAAAAGGGTTTGCGCATAATCTATGGGCAAAAATTTTTCTCTCAACTTCTTCTCCATTTTATTCCATGTCCTGATCTTATCCTTACCTTTCCTTGTTCGTTCTTTTTGAAGATGATCCCACCAAATCATTGCATGACCCTTTAATTTGGTGCATGCAAATTTTACCTTCTTCTACTCTGTCATGGATTTCCATTCAAAAAATTTTCTCATGCCATTCAACCAGTCTATCAACTCCTCTGGTTTAAGACTACCTGCATAATCTGAAACATCTACCTTGATCCCTTCATTTTTCCCTTCTAAGCCCCTGAGCATCCTCTCTTCAAAACTCATGCCTTCTAATTCTTCTTCTTCATGTTCTGTATCTTGATTTGCACCTCCTTGACCTATCTCTTCATCAGATTCATCTCCTCCTCTACCCAGTCTTTGGGTTTCCATCCGTGTTGTAATTTCTGCTATTTGCCTTTGCAGATTTTGCATTTCTCTATGCATCTGGGCAAGACCGCCTCTTCCTCTTCCTCTCCCAGCCATCTTCCTGCTCTGATACCAAATGATGCAGCACACAACATACACTCAACAGAATTGTGCCATTAAACATGAGAGACAAAAATTTGGAAGCTGAAACATAACAAAATTTCTATTCCTCAACTCTGCTGCTACAATGAGAGAAAACTCTCTTATATCTTAGAAAACAAAAAAACAAAAAATTACCTTTTTTGGCAGATTTCGACAATTGTCAGATTTTGCCATTTTAGGTAATTTTACAATCATATCTTGAGAATCCAGTTTTTTCCCAAAAAGCTCATAAAGCTAAGGTAGGACAAAAAACCAACTAACATCCTAAATTCAAAACATGAGTTTCGAGTTATTAAAAAAAGCAACTTTTAAAAAACTAGAAAAAAACACTAATTTGCCATTTTGAGGGCCAAGATGAACGTTTGAAGCCCCGAAAAAGTGCCAAGACGAGGTCCAACCCGCTAGGGCGGGTTGGGAAACCACTGGCCACCTCATAACGCATCCACCTGTAAAATTTCGTAGAAAACCCTTATCCGAGTCAAAAGTTATGACCTCCGGAAGTCCCTGCATCATTCTCCTCTGGTTGAAAAGAACACAGCGCCTGCAAGTGAGTGTCTTCAAACTGCTGCCATTGGACGGGATCTAACCTCTACATTTCCCACTCTGTAATCCATGTGCTATCTGTTGGTGGCAATCCTTCCCACTGTACTAAATACTTGTTGTAACGCCTGTGCCGAGTGGAGATAGTGTTCTTATCAAGAATCTGTGCAATCTTTTCCTTCTTCTTATGGGGAATGTGGTTGTGCCATGACACCTCTGGTTGACTATCTTCAGCATCATCCTCACCATGGAATGCATATAAATCAGAAATATTAAACACGGGAGAAATAGCGAGATCATCTGGTAAACTGACCTCATATGCATTATCATTGATCTTCTTTGTAATTCTGCAAGGACCAATTTTCTTGTACTTTAACTTGTGATATGTTCCTGTAGGAAACCGCTCTTTTCTCAAATATACCATCACTAAGTCACCTTCACTGAATGTCTGATGTCACCGACTAGGATCCACTGAATTCTTATACCTCTCATTACTGTCCTGCAACTTCTGTCTCACTTCTTGCTGCAACTGTTGAAGGTGTTCTGCAAATGCTTCCCCATCATCACTAACCCGATCTTTCATTGGTAGCTGTACCAAGTCTAGAACACCCTGAGGATTCCTGCCATACATAATCTGGAAAGGGAACTTGCCTGTTGATCGGTTAACAGAACTATTATAGGCAAATTCGGCCTGGGGTAATGCCAAATCCCATTGTTTTGGCTTTTCTCCAACAATACACCTCAGCAAATTTCCCAGACTCTGATTAACTACCTCTGTTTGCCCATCTATTTGAGGATGATAGGCACTACTAAACTGTAACTTGGTCCCCATCTTCTTCCATAAAGTCCTCCAGAAATGACTGAGGAATTTGGTATCCCTGTCAGAGGTAATAGTCTTTGGAACACCATGTAGTCTAACAACTTCTGAGAAAAATAACTCTGCTACCCTCGTTGCATCATTAGTCTTCTTACAGGCAATAAAATGAACCATCTTGGAGAACCTATCAACAACTACAAAAATGGAATCATTACCTCGTTGAGTATGTGGAAGTCCCAACACAAAATCCATGCTCAAATCTGTCAATGGTGCAGCGGGTACTGGTAAGGGCATATACAATCCTGTATTCTGTGAATGTCCCTTAGCCACTTGGCAGATTCTACACCTTGTTACATACTTAGTTATATCCCTTTTCATCTTTGGCTAGTAATATTTATCTTCTATCAAGGCTATTGTCTTGTCCTTGCCAAAATGTCCAGCCAACCCACTACTATGAAATTCTCTGATAATGTTGTCCCTCATAGAGCCAGCCGGTATGCATAGTTGTTTTCCTTTAAATAGATACCCATCTTGCATAAAATATTCACCCCTAAAGTGATCCAAGTTACCAGATATTGGTGCCTTCAATTGTTCCACAATCTCCCAAAAATCATCATCAGACTCATACAAATTTTTGATGGCATCAAAACCAATCACCTCAGCTTCCATTGTGGTCAAAAGTGCAACACGCCTACTTAACGCATCTGCAACCTGATTTTGTTTTCCAGACTTATGCTTCAACACAAAGTTGTAACCCTGCAAGAAAGAGACCCACTTGGCATGCCTACTATTCAACTTTTTCTGTGTGTTCAAATACCTCAGTGCAATATGATCTGTAAACAATACAAACTCCTGGGGAACTAGATAATGTCTCCAATGCCTCGATGCTTGGACAATTGCATAAAATTCCAAATCATAAGTAGAATAATGCTTTCTCACTGCATTCAGCTTTTCACTAAAGAAAGCTATAGGTTTGCTAGCTTGGCTAAGTACAGCACCTATTCCTACATGGGAGGCATCACATTCTACTTCAAATACTTTTTCAAAATTTGGCAATGCAAGTATAGGTGCTTCTGTTACCTTTTTCTTCAAGTACGTAAAGCTCTCCTCAGCATCCTTGGTCCATACAAACTCCCTCCAGTTGGTGCAATCTGTTATAGGAGCTACAATACTACTGAAATTGCGAATGAACTTTCGATAGAAAGTGGCCAAGCCATGAAAACTTTTTACCGCTGTGATGCTGCTTGGACTAGGCCATTCTAGGATTGCCCTGACCTTTTCTGGATCCATTCTGACACCATCTTTAGAAATGACAAAGCCTAAAAAAACCAAACTGTCCTGCATGAACCTACATTTTTTCAAATTGGCATAGAGCTTCTCCTTCCTTAACACACCAAAGATGATCCTCAAGTGTTGTAGATGCTCTTCTCTGTTGTTACTAAATACCAAAATATCATCAAAATAAACTACCACAAACTTACCAATGTAAGGGCGTAGTATAGTGTTCATCAATCTCATAAATGTGCTAGGTGCATTTGATAACCCGAATGGCATAACCATCCACTCATATAATCCATCTCCAGTCTTAAAGGCTGTCTTCCACTCATCCCCTTCTCGAATCCGGATTTGGTGGTAGCCACTTCGTAGGTCGATCTTGCTGAAATATTTAGCCCCTGCAAGGACATCCATCATGTCCTCCATACGAGGTATAGGAAACTGATACTTGATGGTAATCTTATTAATTGCTCTGCTATCAGTGCACATCCTCCATGTTCCATCTTTTTTTGGGGTTAATAATGCAGGTACAGCACATGGGCTCATGCTCTCTCGCACCACACCTTTACTTAGGAGTTATGTTACTTTCTTATTCATCTCTGCATGTTGTGTTGGATTCATCCTATAAGCTGCTTGGTTGGGTAGAGTTGCTCCTGGAATCAAATCAATATGATGCTGAATATCTCTCTTTGGCGGTAGACCATCAGGCAATTCATTAGGTAAAACATCAACAAATTCTTTCAACAGCGTGGCTACTTCTGGGGGAACTGAAATGTCTTCCTCTTCACCTTTTTTCACTACTAATGCATAGCAACACCCTGTCACCTTCATTTCTTTAACAAGATCTCTTTCAGACAACATGGTCTCACCTTTTCCTTCATCCTTGAGAGGCAATAAAATCACCTTAGCACCATCTTTCCAAAAGGTGTATGTGTTTTTCTCTCCATCATGCATAACTTTTCTATCATACTGCCATGGCCTTCCCAATAACACATGACAGGCATCCATTGGGACAACATCACACCATATCTCATCCTGATAGATCTTCCCTATGCTAAACTTAATTAGGCATCTTTTATCAACAGTGACTTCATTTCCCTTTTTAAACCATGCAATGCGATACGGATGAGGATGTTTTTCACAGTGTAAATTCAATTTGTCTACCATTTCTTTAGAAACCATATTTTCACAACTACCTCCATCAACAATGACTTGAAATACCTTGCCACCCGAAGTGCATCTGGTTCTGAAGATATTGGTTCGAAGCCATGAACCATTAGAGCTTTTGGCTTGTGTTTTCTCCTTCTCTGGAATCACCATTGCTCTTCTCATCATGAGACTTTCTCCCACATCTGGTGGAACCTCCAGTTCTGTCCCTTCCACTTCATGCTGCATTTGAATCATGTTCACCCTAGGTTGTCCTCCTTGATTTCTTTCTTGCATGTTATAATTGGAGCATTCAAATGCCCTATGACCTTCTTCTCCACATCTGAAACAAGTGAAAGGCCTTCTCTGGTTTTCCCATCCTCTACCACTACCATAACCTCTACCTCTTTGAAATCCCCTTTCTCGTTCTTGATTCGGAGGATCTTGCCGAGTATCTACTTGTTTTTCCACACCATGGGATGACTCTCCCCTGCCATAATTTGAACCTCCTCGAAATGGGGTTGATGTACCCCTTCTTCCTCCTCTATTCCTCTGATGATACTGTCTGTTTTGTTTTTCTTCAGCCTTTAGAGCCAATTGGTAAGCCTCTTCCATATTGTTGAGTCGATGCATGCTCAATTCATCTTGAATAGAGAATTTTAGACCATTCACATATCTAGCAGCCATTTGTGCATCAGTTTCTTGATGCTCTATACGTATAGGGTAAAAGCAAGAAGTTGGGTCCACATATAGGGGAAGCGTTGTGCAAAAAAAAATCCCGACAGGAACAGGTACCCATTTTAAAAAAAATGGGTATCTGTTTAGGAACGGGCACCCGAGCCTAGAACGGGTACCCGTTTTAAAACGGGTAGAAAGTTTCCAGAAATAGTAAAAAATAAAAAGGGTACCCATTTTTGTTTTTTACTATTTCTGGAAACTTTCTAAAAATAGTAAAAAAACAAAAACGGATACCCGTTTTTGTTTTTTACTATTTTTAGAAATGGGTACCCATTTGTTTTTTTACTATTTTAGAAATGGGTACCCATTTTAAAACAGGTACCCGTTTTGTTTTCTATTGTTTTTTAGAACGAGTACCCGTTTTAAAACGGGTGCCCGTTTCTAAAATTTTAAATTTCATACCCACGCTTTTGGTTTCATTTTAGGCTCGGGAAAGGCATGGGTAGCCGACCTTGAGCCTTGGACCTGCAAGTATTTCTCTAAGTACAAAACCAGAGGAAAGACTGACTTCACCTATATGGTTGATGACATTTTTTTCTGAATTTTTTTACGAAATTAAAACCCATTACAGATCATAGTGTCTAATTTTCAAATATATAATTTTTTTTGGATTGGATTTGTTTTTCTATTTATTATTTAATTTATGAGCAAACTGGTCCAAAAACTTGAAATGACAAGTGTTTGTATTTTTTTAATAACTTTTAATTTTTAATTTTTTTTTTTTTAAAATTATATGTCATCAATCTACACATCATTCTTTACACAATGAAAAAAAAAATTTAATTTTATGATTTTTTTACTCAAATTATGTTGGCCGTACACGAGAGGTTTTCAAAAGTATCAATTAGGCCTAATAAAAAATTAATAAAAAAATATATATTTAGAAAAAAATTATAAAAAAATATCCTCATCAAACTTCACTGTACTACACATCTTTTCCCAAAAGTTATTTTGAAAAATAATTTTATTTAGGTCAAATTATGTTGGCCGTACACGTGCATGGTATGGTTAAAAAGAGTGACTTTTAAATAGTGATTTTTAGAAATACCTATTGAAAATCAATTTGTATCATCTGAGTATTGAAAAAAATAACATATTTGGAAACTAGACTCCGAGTACTACATTTTATATTTAGTGACATTTTTAAAGATTCCATCTCTAAGTGCTTCAAATTTTAAGGTCAAATGTGACAAATTCTGAAAATAAGGGAAAACACTTCCACTTTTTGGCCAAAAAGTGGACCCAACTTCTTGCACTTACCCTATAGACAGTGTATAAAACTCATTTGTATAATCTTGCATAGAAGAGAGGTTCTGCTTTAAATTTTGAAACCTACGAAAAAGGGTTTGCGCATAATCTATGGGCAAAAAATTTTCTCTCAACTTCTTCTCCATTTTATTCCATGTCCTGATCTTATCCTTACCTTTCCTTGTTCGTTCTTTTTGAAGATGATCCCACCAAATCATTGCATGACCCTTTAATTTGGCGCATGCAAATTTTACCTTCTTCTCCTCTGTCATGGATTTCCATTCAAAAAATTTTCTCATGCCATTCAACCAGTCTATCAACTCCTCTGGTTTAAGACTACCTGCATAATCTGAAACATCTACCTTGATCCCTTCATTTTTCCCTTCTAAGCCCCTGAGCATCCTCTCTTCAAAACTCATGCCTTCTAATTCTTCTTCTTCATGTTATGTATCTTGATTTGCACCTCCTTGACCTATCTCTTCATCAGATTCGTCTCCTCCTCTACCCAGTCTTTGGGTTTCCATCCATGTTGTAAGTTCTGCTATTTGCCTTTGCAGATTTTGCATTTCTCTATGCATCTAGGCAAGACCGCCTCTTCCTCTTCCTCTCCCAGCCATCTTCCTGCTCTGATACCAAATGATGCAGCACACAACATACACTCAACAGAATTGTGCCATTAAACATGAGAGACAAAAATTTGGAAGCTGAAACATAACAAAATTTCTATTCCTCAACTCTGCTGCTACAATGAGAGAAAACTCTCTTATATCTCAGAAAACAAAAAAATAAAAAATTACCTTTTTTGGCAGATTTCGACAATTGTCAGATTTTGCCATTTTAGGTAATTTTACAATCATATCTTGAGAATCCAGTGTTTTCCCAAAAAGCTCATAAAGCTAAGGTAGGACGAAAAACCAACTAACATCCTAAATTTGAAACATGAGTTTCGAGTTATTAAAAAAAGCAACTTTTAAAAAACTAGAAAAAAAACACTAATTTGCCATTTTGAGGGCCAAGATGAAAGTTTGAAGCCCCGAGAAAGTCCCAAGACGAGATCCAACCCGCTAGGGTGAGTTGGGAAACCATTGGCCACCTCATAATGCATCCACCTGTAAAATTTCGTAGAAAACCCACATCCGAGTCAAAAGTTATGACCTCCGGAAGTCCCTGCATCATTCTCCTCTGGTTGAAAAGAACACAGCGCCTGCAAGTGAGTGTCTTCAAACTGCTGCCATTGGATGGGATCTAACCTCTGCATTTCCCACTTTGTAATCCATGTGCTATCTGTTGGTGGCAATCCTTCCCACTATACTAAATACTTGTTGTAACGCCTGTGCCGAGTGGAGATAGTGTTCTTATCAAGAATCTGTGCAATCTTTTCCTTCTTCTTATGGGGAATGTGGTTGTGCCATGACACCTCTGGTTGACTATCTTCAGCATCATCCTCACCATGGAATGCATATAAATCAGAAATATTAAACACGGGAGAAATAGTGAGATCATCTGGTAAACTGACCTCATATGCATTATCATTGATCTTCTTTGTAATTCTGCAAAGACCAATTTTCTTGTACTTCAACTTGTGATATGTTCCAGTAGGAAACCGCTCTTTTCTCAAATATACCATCACTAAGTCACCTTCACTGAATGTCTGATGTCGCCGACTAGGATCCACTGAATTCTTATACCTCTCATTACTGTCCTGCAACTTCTGTCTCACTTCTTGCTGCAACTGTTGAAGGTGTTCTGCAAATGCTTCCCCATCATCACTGACCTGATCTTTCATTGGTAGCTGTACCAAATCTAGAACACCCTGAGGATTCCTGCCATACACAATCTGGAAAGGGGACTTGCCTGTTGATCGGTTAACAGAACTATTATAGGCAAATTCGGCCTGGGGTAATGCCAAATCCCATTGTTTTGGCTTTTCTCCAACAATACACCTCAGCAAATTTCCCAGACTCTGATTAACTACCTCTGTTTGCCCATCTGTTTGAGGATGATAGGCACTACTAAACTGTAACTTGGTCCCCATCTTCTTCCATAAAGTCCTCCAGAAATGACTGAGGAATTTGGTATCCCTGTCAGAGGTAATAGTCTTTGGAACACCATGTAGTCTAACAACTTCTGACAAAAATAACTCTGCTACCCTCGTTGCATCATTAGTCTTCTTACAGGCAATAAAATGAACCATCTTGGAGAACCTATCAACAACTACAAAAATGGAATCATTACCTCGTTGAGTATGTGGAAGTCCCAACACAAAATCCATGCTCAAATCTGTCAATGGTGCAGCGGGTACTGGTAAGGGCATATACAATCCTGTATTCTGTGAATGTCCCTTAGCCACTTGGCAGATTCTACACCTTGTTACATACTTAGTTATATCCCTTTTCATCTTTGGCCAGTAATATTTATCTTCTATCAAGGCTATTGTCTTGTCCTTGCCAAAATGTCCAGCCAACCCACTACTATGAAATTCTCTGATAATGTTGTCCCTCATAGAGCCAGCCGGTATGCATAGTTGTTTTCCTTTAAATAGATACCCATCTTGCATAAAATATTCACCCCTAAAGTGATCCAAGTTACCAGATATTGGTGCCTTCAATTGTTCCACAATCTCCCAAAAATCATCATCAGACTCATACAAATTTTTGATGGCATCAAAACCTATCACCTCAGCTTCCATTGTGGTCAAAAGTGCAACACGCCTACTTAACGCATCTGCAACCTGATTTTGTTTTCCAGACTTATGCTTCAACACAAAGTTGTAACCCTGCAAGAAAGAGACCCACTTGGCATGCCTACTATTCAACTTTTTCTGTGTGTTCAAGTACCTCAGTGCAATATGATCTGTAAACAATACAAACTCCTGGGGAACTAGATAATGTCTCCAATGCCTTGATGCTTGGACAATTGCATAAAATTCCAAATCATAAGTAGAATAATGCTTTCTCACTGCATTCAGCTTTTCACTAAAGAAAGCTATAGGTTTGCTAGCTTGGCTAAGTACAGCACCTATTCCTACATGGGAGGCATCACATTCTACTTCAAATACTTTATCAAAATTTGGCAATGCAAGTATAGGTGCTTCTGTTACCTTTTTCTTCAAGTACGTAAAGCTCTCCTCAGCATCCTTGGTCCATACAAACTCCCTCCCGTTGGTGCAATCTGTTATAGGAGCTACAATACTACTGAAATTACGAATGAACTTTCGATAGAAAGTGCCCAAGCCATGAAAACTTTTTACCGCTGTGATGCTGCTTGGACTAGGCCATTCTAGGATTGCCCTGACCTTTTCTGGACCCATTCTGACACCATCTTTAGAAATGACAAAGCCTAAAAAAACCAAACTGTCCTGCATGAACCTACATTTTTTCAAATTGGCATAGAGCTTCTCCTTCCTTAACACACCAAAGATGATCCTCAAGTGTTGTGGATGCTCTTCTCTGCTGTTACTAAATACCAAAATATCATCAAAATAAACTACCACAAACTTACCAATGTAAGGGCGTAGTATAGTGTTCATCAATCTCATAAATGTGCTAGGTGCATTTGATAACCCGAATGGCATAACCATCCACTCATATAATCCATCTCCAGTCTTAAAGGCTGTCTTCCACTCATCCCCTTCTCGAATCCGGATTTGGTGGTAGCCACTTCGTAGGTCGATCTTGCTAAAATATTTAGCCCCTGCAAGGACATCCATCATGTCCTCCATACGAGGTATAGGAAACCGATACTTGATGGTAATCTTATTAATTGCTCTGCTATCAGTGCACATCCTCCATGTTCCATCTTTTTTTGGGGTTAACAATGCAGGTACATCACATGGGCTCATGCTCTCTCGCACCACACCTTTACTTAGGAGTTATGTTACTTGCTTATTCATCTCTGCATGTTGTGTTGGATTCATCCTATAAGCTGCTTGGTTGGGTAGAGTTGCTCCTGGAATCAAATCAATATGATGCTGAATATCTCTCTTTGGCGGTAGACCATCAGGCAATTCATTAGGTAAAACATCAACAAATTCTTTCAACAGCGTGGCTACTTCTGGGGGAACTGAAATGTCTTCCTCTTCACCTTTTTTCACTACTAATGCATAGCAACACCCTGTCACCTTCATTTCTTTAACAAGATCTCTTTCAGACAACATGGTCTCACCTTTTCCTTCATCCTTGAGAGGCAATAAAATCACCTTAGCACCATCTTTCCAAAAGGTGTATGTGTTTTTCTCTCCATCATGCATAACTTTTCTATCATACTGCCATGGCCTTCCCAATAACACATGACAGGCATCCATTGGGACAACATCACACCATATCTCATGCTGATAGATCTTCCCTATGCTAAACTTAATTAGGCATCTTTTATCAACAGTGACTTCATTTCCCTTTTTAAACCATGCAATGCGATACGGATGAGGATGTTTTTCACATTGTAAATTCAATTTGTCTACCATTTCTTTAGAAACCATATTTTCACAACTACCTCCATCAACAATGACTTGAAATACCTTGCCACCTGAAGTGCATCTGGTTCTGAAGATATTGGTTCGAAGCCATGAACCATTAGAGCTTTTGGCTTGTCTTTTCTCCTTCTCTGGAATCACCATTGCTCTTCTCATCATGAGACTTTCTCCCACATCTGGTGGAACCTCCAGTTCTGTCCCTTCCACTTCATGCTGCATTTGAATCATGTTCACCCTAGGTTGTCCTCCTTGATTTCTTTCTTGCATGTTATAATTGGAGCATTCAAATGCCCTATGACCTTCTTCTCCACATCTGAAACAAGTGAAAGGCCTTCTCTAGTTTTCCCATCCTCTACCACTACCATAACCTCTACCTCTTTGAAATCCCCTTCCTCGTTCTTGATTCGGAGGATCTTGCCGAGTATCTACTTGTTTTTCCACACCATGGGATGACTCTCCCCTGCCATAATTTGAACCTCCTCGAAATGGGGTTGATGCACCCCTTCTTCCTCCTCTATTCCTCTGATGATACTGTCTGTTTTGTTTTTCTTCAGCCTTTAGAGCCAATTGGTAAGCCTCTTCCATATTGTTGAGTCGATGCATGCTCAATTCATCTTGAATAGAAAATTTGAGGCCATTCACATATCTAGCAGCCATTTGTGCATCAGTTTCTTGATGCTCTATACGTATATAGACAGTGTATAAAACTCATTTGTATAATCTTGCACAGAAGAGAGGTTCTGCTTTAAATTTTGAAACCTACGAAAAAGGGTTTGCGCATAATCTATGGGCAAAAATTTTTCTCTCAACTTCTTCTCCATTTTATTCCATGTCCTGATCTTATCCTTACCTTTCCTTGTTCATTCTTTTTGAAGATGATCCCACCAAATCATTGCATGACCCTTTAATTTGGTGCATGCAAATTTTACCTTCTTCTCCTCTGTCATGGATTTCCATTCAAAAAATTTTCTCATGCCATTCAACCAGTCTATCAACTCCTCTGGTTTAAGACTACCTACATAATCTGAAACATCTACCTTGATCCCTTCATTTTTCCCTTCTAAGGCCCTGAGCATCCTCTCTTCAAAACTCATGCCTTCTAATTCTTCTTCTTCATGTTCTGTATCTTGATTTGCACCTCCTTGACCTATCTCTTCATCAGATTCGTCTCCTCCTCTACCCAGTCTTTGGGTTTCCATCCGTGTTGTAAGTTCTGCTATTTGCCTTTGCAGATTTTGCATTTCTCTATGCATCTGGGCAAGACCACCTCTTCCTCTTCCTCTCCTAGCCATCTTCCTGCTCTGATACCAAATGATGTAGCACACAACATACACTCAACAGAATTCTGCCATTAAACATGAGAGACAAAAATTTGGAAGCTAAAACATAACAAAATTTCTATTCCTCAACTCTGCTGCTACAATGAGAGAAAACTCTCTTATATCTCAGAAAACAAAAAAATAAAAAATTACCTTTTTTGGCAGATTTCGACAATTGTCAGATTTTGCCATTTTAGGTAAGTTTACAATCATATCTTGAGAATCCAGTTTTTTCCCAAAAAGCTCATAAAGCTAAGGTAGGACGAAAAACCAACTAACATCCTAAATTTGAAACATGAGTTTCGAGTTATTAAAAAAAGCAACTTTTAAAAAACTAGAAAAAAAACACTAATTTGCCATTTTGAGGGCCAAGATGAAAGTTTGAAGCCCCGAGAAAGTGCCAAGACGAGATCCAACCCGCTAGGGCGGGTTGGGAAACCACTGGCCACCTCATAACGCATCCACCTGTAAAATTTCGTAGAAAACCCACATCCGAGTCAAAAGTTATGACCTCCGAAAGTCCCTGCATCATTCTCCTCTGGTTGAAAAGAACACAGCGCCTGCAAGTGAGTATCTTCAAACTGCTGCTATTGGACAGGATCTAACCTCTGCATTTCCCACTCTGTAATCCATGTGCTATCTGTCGGTGGCAATCCTTCCCACTGTACTAAATACTTGTTGTAACGCCTGTGCCGAGTGGAGATAGTGTTCTTATCAAGAATCTGTGCAATCTTTTCCTTCTTCTTATGGGGAATGTGGTTGTGCCATGACACCTCTGGTTGACTATCTTCAGCATCATCCTCACCATGGAATGCATATAAATCAAAAATATTAAACACGAGAGAAATAGTGAGATCATCTGGTAAACTGACCTCATATGCATTATCATTGATCTTCTTTGTAATTCTGCAAGGACCAATTTTCTTGTACTTCAACTTGTGATATGTTCCAGTAGGAAACCGCTCTTTTCTCAAATATACCATCACTAAGTCACCTTCACTGAATGTCTGATGTTGCCGACTAGGATCCACTGAATTCTTATACCTCTCATTACTGTCCTGCAACTTCTATCTCACTTCTTGCTGCAACTGTTGAAGGTGTTCTGCAAATGCTTCCCCATCATCACTGACCCGATCTTTCATTGGTAGCTGTACCAAATCTAGAACACCCTGAGGATTCCTGCCATACACAATCTGGAAAGGGGACTTGCCTGTTGATCGGTTAACAGAACTATTATAGGCAAATTCGGCCTGGGGTAATGCCAAATCCCATTGTTTTGGCTTTTCTCCAACAATACACCTCAGCAAATTTCCCAGACTCTGATTAACTACCTCTGTTTGCCCATCTGTTTGAGGATGATAGGCATTACTAAACTGTAACTTGGTCCCTATCTTCTTCCATAAAGTCCTCCAGAAATGACTAAGGAATTTGGTATCCCTGTTAGAGGTAATAGTCTTTGGAACACCATGTAGTCTAATAACTTCTGAGAAAAATAACTCTGCTACCCTCGTTGCATCATTAGTCTTCTTACAGGCAATAAAATGAACCATCTTGGAGAACCTATCAACAACTACAAAAATGGAATCATTACCTCGTTGAGTATGTGGAAGTCCCAACACAAAATCCATGCTCAAATCTGTCCATGGTGCAGCTGGTACTGGTAAGGGCATATACAATCCTGTATTCTGTGAATGTCCCTTAGCCACTTGGCAGATTCTACACCTTGTTACATACTTAGTTATATCCCTTTTCATCTTTGGCCAGTAATATTTATCTTCTATCAAGGCTATTGTCTTGTCCTTGCCAAAATGTCCAGCCAACCCACTACTATGAAATTCTCTGATAATGTTGTCCCTCATAGAGCCAGCCGGTATGCATAGTTGTTTTCCTTTAAATAGATACCCATCTTGCATAAAATATTCACCCCTCAAGTGATCCAAGTTACCAGATATTGGTGCCTTCAATTGTTCCACAATCTCCCAAAAATCATCATCAGACTCATACAAATTTTTGATGGCATCAAAACCAATCACCTCAGCTTCCATTGTGGTCAAAAGTGCAACACGCCTACTTAACGCATCTGCAACCTGATTTTGTTTTCCAAACTTATGCTTCAACACAAAGTTGTAACCCTGCAAGAAAGAGACCCACTTGGCATGCCTACTATTCAACTTTTTATGTGTGTTCAAGTACCTCAGTGCAATATGATCTGTAAACAATACAAACTCCTGGGGAACTAGATAATGTCTCCAATGCCTCGATGCTTGGACAATTGCATAAAATTCCAAATCATAAGTAGAATAATGCTTTCTCACTGCATTCAGCTTTTCACTAAAGAAAGCTATAGGTTTGCTAGCTTGGCTAAGTACAGCACCTATTCCTACATAGGAGGCATCACATTCTACTTCAAATACTTTATCAAAATTTGGCAATGCAAGTATAGGTGCTTCTGTTACCTTTTTCTTCAAGTACGTAAAGCTCTCCTCAGCATCCTTGGTCCATACAAACTCCCTCCCGTTGGTGCAATCTATTATAGGAGCTACAATACTACTGAAATTGCGAATGAACTTTCGATAGAAAGTGGCCAAGCCATGAAAACTTTTTACCACTGTGATGCTGCTTGGACTAGGCCATTCTAGGATTGCCCTGACCTTTTCTAGATCCATTCTGACACCATCTTTAGAAATGACAAAGCCTAAAAAAACCAAACTGTCCTACATGAACCTACATTTTTTCAAATTGGCATAGAGCTTCTCCTTCCTTAACACACCAAAGATGATCCTCAAGTGTTGTAGATGCTCTTCTCTGCTGTTACTAAATACCAAAATATCATCAAAATAAACTACCACAAACTTACCAATGTAAGGGCGTAGTATAGTGTTCATCAATCTCATAAATGTGCTAGGTGCATTTGATAACCCGAATGGCATAACCATCCACTCATATAATCCATCTCCAGTCTTAAAGGCTGTCTTCCACTCATCCCTTTCTCGAATCCGGATTTGGTGGTAGCAACTTCGTAGGTCGATCTTGCTGAAATATTTAGCCCCTGCAAGGACATCCATCATGTCCTCCATACGAGGTATAGGAAACCGATACTTGATGGTAATCTTATTAATTGCTCTGCTATTAGTGCACATCCTCCATGTTCCATCTTTTTTTAGGGTTAACAATGCAGGTACAACACATGGGCTCATGCTCTCTCGCACCACACCTTTACTTAGGAGTTCTGTTACTTGCTTATTCATCTCTGCATGTTGTGTTGGATTCATCCTATAAGCTGCTTGGTTGGGTAGAGTTGCTCCTAGAATCAAATCAATATGATGCTGAATATCTCTCTTTGGCGGTAGACCATCAGGCAATTCATTAGGTAAAACATCAACAAATTCTTTCAACAGCGTGGCTACTTCTGGGGGAACTGAAATGTCTTCCTCTTCACCTTTTTTCACTACTAATGCATAGCAACACCCTGTCACCTTCATTTCTTTAACAAAATCTCTTTAAGACAACATGGTCTCACCTTTTCCTTCATCCTTGAGAGGCAATAAAATCACCTTAGCACCATCTTTCCAAAAGGTGTATGTGTTTTTCTCTCCATCATGCATAACTTTTCTATCATACTGCCATGGCCTTCCCAATAACACATGACAGGCATCCATTGGGACAACATCACACCATATCTCATCCTGATAGATCTTCCCTATGCTAAACTTAATTAGGCATCTTTTATCAACAGTGACTTCATTTCCCTTTTTAAACCATGCAATGCGATACGGATGAGGATGTTTTTCACAGTGTAAATTCAATTTGTCTACCATTTCTTTAGAAACCATATTTTCACAACTACCTCCATCAACAATGACTTGACATACCTTGCCACCCAAAGTGCATCTCGTTCTGAAGATATTGGTTTGAAGCCATGAACCATTAGAGCTTTTGGCTTGTGTTTTCTCCTTCTCTAGAATCACCATTGCTCTTCTCATCATGAGACTTTCTCCCACATTTGGTGGAACCTCCAGTTCTGTCCCTTCCACTTCATGCTGCATTTGAATCATGTTCACCCTAGGTTGTCCTCCTTGATTTCTTTCTTGCATGTTATAATTGGAGCATTCAAATGCCCTATGACCTTCTTCTCCACATCTGAAACAAGTGAAAGGCCTTCTCTGGTTTTCCCATCCTCTACCACTACCATAACCTCTACCTCTTTGAAATCCCCTTCCTCGTTCTTGATTTGGAGGATCTTGCCGAGTATCTACTTGTTTTTCCACACCATGGGATGACTCTCCCCTGCCATAATTTGAACCTCCTCGAAATGGGGTTGATGTACCCCTTCTTCCTCCTCTATTCCTCTGATGATACTGTCTGTTTTGTTTTTCTTCAGCCTTTAGAGCCAATTGGTAAGCCTCTTCCATATTGTTGAGTCGATGCATGCTCAATTCATCTTGAATAGAACATTTCAGGCCATTCACATATCTTGCAGCCATTTGTGCATCAGTTTCTTGATGCTCTATACGTATATAGACAGTGTATAAAACTCATTTGTATAATCTTGCACAGAAGAGAGGTTCTGCTTTAAATTTTGAAGCCTACGAAAAAGGGTTTGCGCATAATCTATGGGCAAAAATTTTTCTCTCAACTTCTTCTCCATTTTATTCCATGTCCTGATCTTATCCTTACCTTTCCTTGTTCGTTCTTTTTGAAGATGATCCCACCAAATCATTGCATGACCCTTTAATTTGGTGCATGCAAATTTTACCTTCTTCTCCTCTGTCATGGATTTCCATTCAAAAAATTTTCTCATGCCATTCAACCAGTCTATCAACTCCTTTGGTTTAAGACTACCTGCATAATCTGAAACATCTACCTTGATCCCTTCATTTTTCCCTTCTAAGGCCCTGAGCATCCTCTCTTCAAAACTCATGCCTTCTAATTCTTCTTCTTCATGTTTTGTATCTTGATTTGCACCTCCTTGACCTATCTCTTCATCAGATTCGTCTCCTCCTCTACCCAGTCTTTGGGTTTCCATCCGTGTTGTAATTTCTGCTATTTGCCTTTGCAGATTTTGCATTTCTCTATGCATCTGGGCAAGACCACCTCTTCCTCTTCCTCTCCCAGCGATCTTCCTACTCTGATACCAAATGATGCAGCACACAACATACACTCAACAGAATTGTGCCATTAAACACGAGAGACAAAAATTTGGAAGCTGAAACATAACAAAATTTCGATTCCTCAACTCTGCTACTACAATGAGAGAAAACTCTCTTATATCTGAGAAAACAAAAAAACAAAAAATTACCTTTTTTGACAGATTTTGACAATTGTCAGATTTTGTCATTTTAGGTAATTTTACAATCATATCTTGAGAATCCAGTTTTTTCCCAAAAAGCTCATAAAGCTAAGGTAGGACGAAAAACCAACTAACATCCTAAGTTCGAAACATGAGTTTCGAGTTATTAAAAAAAGCAACTTTTAAAAAACTAGAAAAAAACACTAATTTGCCATTTTGAGGGCCAAGATGAAAGTTTGAAGCCCCGAAAAAGTACCAAGACGAAGTCCAACCTGCTAGGTCGGGTTGGGAAACCACTGGCCACGTCATAACGCATCCACCTATAAAATTTCGTAGAAAACCCACATCCGAGTCAAAAGTTATGACCTCCGGAAGTCCCTGCATCATCTCCCATCTAGAAAATTTCACATGAATACTACCAAGACCAACAATGTCAAGAAAATAATTATCACCCAAATACACCTTACCACCATCATAGTTTTCATACTTACTAAACCAAATTCTGTTAAGAGTCATGTGGAAAGATGCACCTGAGTCTATCAACTATGCATTATCACCTGCATGAGTGGCCAAGGCTACAATAAAGGCACCTCCATCTTCATTTTAGGACTTAGAATCGAAATCTTGCTTCTTCTTCTTTTTTTTCTTCTCTTCTTTCTATTCCTTTTAGAAGTGTCCAGATTTGCCACAATTCTAGCATATTGCCTTGGACTTACAAAGAGGTTTTAATCTCCCCTTATTCTTGGACTTGGAATGACCACACTACTTCTCATCTTTGCCTCGTTCTGTTTGTCTTCCTCGAACACTCAAAGCCTCTATGGCATTCAAAGAGACCTTCCTTCTCATCTCTTCAGAGAGTAGAGAACCAACAACATCCTCCATCTTCAAGGTGACTAAAGTGCTCCCAATGGCCATGACTAGGGTGTCCCATGAGTCTGGTAGTAAACACAACAAAGTTTGGAACCTTTCTTCTTCGTTCATGTTAACCCCAACCGAGGTCAACTGAGTCACCAACATATTGAATGTTTCTAAATGCTCAGAAATTCATCCACCTTTTTCCATTATCAAGGAATACGACTTCTTCCTCAAGAAAATTTTATTTACCAGAGATTTAGCTTGGTATATCTCACCCAACTTCTTCCAAAGCTTCTTTGAAGTGGATTCTTCGTGGACATTTATGAGGATTGAATCTGCAAGACATAGTCTAATGAGACCTTTATCTTTTTTATCTATTACATCATATTTTGCAGCCAAAGCTAGATCCGTAGGCCTCTGGACATTTTTGTCCATTGCATCCCATAGATGATGATCAATCAATAGATTTTCCATCTTTAGCTTCCACATTTCAAAGTTGTTGCCAGAAAATTTTTTAACCTCCATCCTCCCAGATGTGTTTTCCATCTAAAAAATTCCTGCAACAAGATCACAAAGTATTATCTACACAAGCTCCCACTCAAACCTTGATTAGCACAAAAAACCCAACAACCAACAACTAAAACCAAAGGTGACCAGGCTCTAATACCACTTGTAAGGAAGTTAAAGTAGCGGAAAAAACTTCTTACGCCAATCTTGAGGAGAGATATTATGCAAAACTTTAAAAGCTGATCTAACAGTTAAAGAAATTTTAGAAGCACATTCAAAGCATGAAATAAACAATAAAACACAAAACACTAGATATATGTGGGGAAAACCCTTTCGAGTGAAAAACCCCACACTCCAAAAGCCTGCTCAATGTATTCCAAATCCAATAACAAGATTACATACACTTGCAGAGCAAGTTTATTATAGGAGTGTCACCAGTATACAACTCTGGAAAAATTCCAGCAGCATTCCGGCAGCATAATAGTACCTGCAACTTCAACACACATACAAACTACTCCTCAAGCCTCCAATTTATAGACTTTTGGCTATACAAGAAACCATTTGCAAAACTTCTCAGCCAAGATTCCAATCTAAAAATAAGCTCTAACGTCCAAAATGATATCCCCTATTTTTTACCCTTATAGTTGTCATAGAATCCATCATAATACCTCTAAAAATAGTCCTTGAATGATATACTACCATGTGGGCATCTTTTGACAAATAATATTTCAATTTTCAAGGCACTGACATGTGGCAAAAGTGCCAATTAAGAATTCAAAACGCCCCTACATTATTTTGGAGCTATATAAAAACAATAACTGACTGCGGGAAAATATTAAATACAAAATAATGCTACAGAAAATATGCAAGGTTGAGACACCTCATTTCCCAACACATCCCTGGTTAAATGTTTATTTGCTTGATTAGGTTGGCATGTAGTTTCATTCTATGTTGCAGAAAGTGTGTATGCATGTATTTGTGTTGTTTTACTAGCACCCATAGGGACCAACGTGAGAGTTGTTTGGGATCAACTGTAGCAACTACAAAGTTGACTGGGTGTGCAGAAAATTACTTGCCGGCTTGCAGCCACGTCTGTATGTTTGAGCAGTGGGCTATTTGCAATAATTAACTGCTTCCAATCACTGCATGTGGTGGGGTTGGTGTACTCGTGGCGTTACAGGTGGCCTGTGGCATCATCACTCTACTTAAACATCATCCACTTGATGATTAAACAGTCAATCCACCACACACAGAGTCTCATGACAAGGAAATTGCCTCCACCAGCTCAAAACACAACATTCAACTTGAGAGCAACAGAGGGAATGGAAACGTACCTGGCGAATGCCATTCCAGGGAATGACGATATTTTCCGTTGGCATTCGGTTCTCCAATTCGACCACAACAGTGTCTCCATCTTGGGCTCTGATAGTGGGACCAGGGTACTGCCCATTGATGGAAATAATCCACAATTGCATACAGTAGGCGACTAGTTCTGATAATTGATCTTCCACTTATGGTGGTGTACTCGTCCTTGGCACATGGGTGACATCAACAATACGGCCACACAGAAAAACAGAAACCACAAGGCCCTGTTCAACCCCAACTCCATCGTTTCACAGTTGAATTTCTTGCACAGATGAGATGATTTGAGCCTATTTTAGTGGTTCAATGCAAGCTCTATGTTCTAGCCTGCTAAATATATCTCAAGTAGGTTGTTCACTGGTAGGGCACCTTGTGATCTCTCTTATAGGCCACTTAACACCTATGAGAAGGCCCACCACCCAGTGCTTGTCTATACAATCCAATCATCAAGAAAACTCCACTTTAGAGGCACTCTATTTAAATATCATCTATTTTAATGGTCAAACAACCAATAGGGATTTTACACCTCAATCACAACAAAAAGTGGTAAATATTTGTCCTATTTAAGAACAAAAAGTGGAATGATATTTAAGAGTGTAGCTCTTTAGACTTTTAAAACACGAATACTTCTCCTCTGACGGGACATGAGCAGAGGAGAGCACATTAAAGTTGTATAGATTTAGACAGCACCACCTTTTATCTCACCGCGGAAATGATGTCATCGTGGATTCCAATCACCGAAAAATCACAGCGAAAACAAGGTGTATATTTTTTAGGCTGAGCCAAGTTCACAGGTGTAGGGAATGCCATCCCGAGTGATTAAAAATCTTGAAAACTTGTAATCTGACCTGTAGTGGCTGTGTTTGTCCTCAATATACGGTCACCATTTTGTCACTTCTGGAATGGACTACACGCAAATTTCAATTGCAGACACAAACAGCAGTATACATTGACGGCCAAAATTGAGGTGACCGGCGAACTGTTATCATCAACATTTTTGACTTTACTATTTGAATAGAATGATATTACTCTAATGCTTCGGAACATGCTTTATAACAACTTTAGATATACTAATAGGGTTTGGATAGACGTTGCTCTTAAATGATAGAAGTAAAGATCTTATAAGGCATTTTAAAGAGAAAGCATCAGTCTTTTTATTTTCATCTCGCCAGCGTCTAATAATAATGTATGAAAGCCAGCCGGCTGTGCAGCACAACCCAGTTTTGGTGCTTTCTGATTCATTATATATACAGACCGTTTCACCTTCATGTATGACACAACCATTTTCCTCCATGTATAACATAACATACCAGATATAGTATGCACGGTAATGGAATGGGAGAATCAAGTAGTTCTTGTTAACCATTTTCTGTTTCTTACACCGTTTTATGTGTAGTGTTTATTTGTTTACAAAGCTAGTAAAGGATTTACAACTGGTTTGGAGTGGGCGGTGAAATAGGGGCCCACTTTGAAGGTGCAGGTTAGAAATGACAAGCACTAGTGTGAGTCCCTAAGTACGGGCAAACGTAAGGCGATGTGATTGATTGGCCGGACTTTTGATCAATTATTCCTTGAAATGTCTTTCGATTAGGAACTCTTCATTCTATACAAAGTTAATTACTCATGGGGACATTAGGTAGGTGGTAGAGCTCCAAAGTAATATAGGGGAGAAAAAATAAAGATTGAAAAAATTGAAGAGATTGATACATGATTGGATTCCATTATCTAAGAGATGAAGGTACAAGGGAATTTGTATACCCATGTCAATGCCCATTTACTATTGGGTTCATTTCGATAAAAATGATATAATATAATTATATTGAAAAATGATTGTATTTTTGTGTAAAGTTGGACTTCTTTTGAATTCTTCTATTCCTTATTACTTATATTTATTTTTATATATTTGATTTTCTCTTATCTATATTTGCACTCATTCCAATATAGTTGTCTTAAGTATTTCTATTATCACTCTCTATGTTTAGACATTCATTCCCCAACTCAATAATACAACTATATTGTCTTAAGTCAATCCTATAGGCTGCGGGATCGATCCCACACCACACAAAATTGATGAAAATTTCAAATTTCAAATCTTTCTTATTCCACTTACTATTGTGAGCCAACTTGGTACATGTTTGAGTGATTTGTTTATATGCCTTTGTATTTAAAGACATTTAATGCTACATCATGTTAGATTTAAGCATTATCGATTGTCATTAACATATTCTAAGCACTTTAAGGAGATTCACTCTAGGAACACTTGTTTTGGAGTACTAAAATGAACCTAATTTTGCATCAAATCACTCTAGGACTTTTTTGTGACTAAAGACTTGTCTTCAATCATTTCCACCAGAATAAATCTAGTCCAATCAAGTGGGTTATCCTTGTAGAACTTGGCCCTTGTGATCTAACAATTTTGACAATTTATTTTTCAATAGTACCAATCCTTGATAGTCAACAAAGAACAAAGATCATAGCAAAACATGTTACATTTTTCCATTGTCAACAACTTCAAATTCTCATAGGTTATAGACCACTTCCATATGTTTGGTCATTCTTGCAATGGATAGGATCGATCCCATAAGACTCAAAGTTAACCCATAATGAACTTAAAAAGTGTTATAATACTAAGGAGATTTCTAAACCGAAAGTAGTTATTTCTAGTAATAAGCCAATTGATATTAGTGTTGCATTAGGTTTTATTCTTCATTCTTGTTCCACAAGATAATTGAGTTGATCCCTCATATTTAATATCCTAAATTAGCTTTCATTATTCTACTTTATTTACCCTTCGACTCAAATTAATTACTATTGGTTGATCTATGCTTGGTTCCTATCCATTGATTAATTAGCCCATATTAAACCAAGGGAAATTATTTTTTACCTTTCTATAGATGTTTTGAGATATTTTTCCAATAAACCTAGAGTGTAGACTTAATTCTTGATGTTGGGGAATGCCAATCTTACGAGTAATAAGTTGAAACTCATGATTAAGCAAAGGATAGTTTAGGGACAATTCTTAAGGGTCAGTGCAAGAAGTTGGGTCCACTTTTTGGCCAAAAAATGGAAGTGTTTTCCCTGATTTTTAGAATTTGTCACATTTGACCTAAACATTTGAGGCACTTAAAGATTGAATTTTAAAAAAAGTTAGTAATATGAAATGTAGTATTCGGAGTCTAGTTTCCAAAGATGTGATTTATTTTAATACCCAGATGATACAAATTGATTTTCAATAGGCTCTAAAAACCATTGTTTAAAAGTTATTTTTTTAATCATACCATGCACGTGTACGACCAACATAATTTGACCTAAATAAAAGTATTTTTCTAAATCCTTTTGGGGAAAGATGTGTAGTATAGTGAAGTTTGATGAGGATATTTTTTTATAATTTTTTTTCCAAATATTTTTTTTATTAATTTTTTATTGGCCCTAATTACTATTTTCGAAAACCCTCGTGTACGGCCAACATAATTTGAGAAAAACTAATCATAAAATATTTTTTTTTTCATTGTGTAAATAATGATGTGTAGATTGATGACATAATTTTTTTTTCAAAAAACTTTAAAAATTAAAAGTTATTAAAAAACACAAACACCTGTCATTTCAAGTTTTTGGACCAGTTTGCTCATAAAATAAATAATAAATAGAAAACCAAATCTAATAAAAAAAATTACATATTTGAAAACTAGACACTATCATCTGTAATGGGTTTTAATTTCGTAAAAATATTTAGAAAAAAATGTCGTCAACCATATAGGTAAACTCAGTCTTTCCTCTTGTTCTGTACTTAGAAAAAAAGTTGTAGGTCCAAGGCTCAAGGTCGGCTACCCATGCCTTTCCTGATCCTAAAACCAAACCAAAGGCAAGGGAAAAGACGGTCGGCCATTTCAAATTTCTTAGAACGGGTACCCGTTCTAAAATGGGTATCCGTTATGTTTAAGAATGGGTACCCGTTATGTTTATGAACGGGTAACCATTTCTTGTGTATCCGTTATTTCCCATCATCAGGAAAAAATATACTATGACTGTATCCCTGCAACTTGCAAGTCTGATGTACGGGCCGACAGCGATATTTTTTGCATTTTTTTACTTACAGGTGTCTTGTGGAATCTCTTAGCATATCATATTCTATTCATATTTTGAAAGGAATCAATCATATAGACAATTTTCAGGTGGAATCAAGTGCAGGAGCTATTTTCAAGAGGAATAAAGAAAGAGGGTTTTGGTTTTTTACATTTACTTTTATTTCAAAATCTATGCAACAAAGGATCTACATCTAGTTGTACTTCAAAATTTCAAAGAAATACATCAATCTGAAATTATATTAAATATCATTTGTTATTTTATCAAGAGGGTTTGGTAATCATGGGATCAAATCAATGTAAAAAAAAAAACAAAAGAGGGTCATGACACCTCAAGAAATTGAAGCAAATAGGTAGAAGGAAACAAAAAGGCAAAGAGAGAAGAAGAATGATTCAAGAGATGAATATTGAAGCATCTAGTTCCATGATTATTGAAGAGAAAGACATTCAAAAGACTACAAAGGATGGGATGAATGTAGATGATGAAAATATGGAAATGGTGAATTTGGAAGAAAATGTAACTATCGAAACAAATGCATGTATGTCTTCAAACCCAACTTTCAATAATATGGAAAATGCAACTATACAAACAAATCCAGGTATGTCTTCAAAGCCAAGTTTCAATGATATGGAAAATGTGACTATAGAAACAAATCTGGGTGATGTAGAGGACGTAGGACAGTTTGAGGATTCCACAGTTTGACAAGACCTTCTTCCAAACATTCAAGAACCTAATTCATGGATCAACATAAAAAAGTGGGAACAACAGTTAGTTTCTTTGGAACCATCATGTAAAGGCTTATTTGGCATACCATAGGACCCATCCAGACCATTGGCTAAGGTTTGACAAGTTTGGGTTTAGGACTTCCTTCACAAACCTATTAGGATCCTTATAGCCCTTAAAATGAGAACAGTCAGCAACAACTTCTTTTAGTGGCCTGCAAACTTAAATCTTAGACAATCCTAAGATAGCCTTTTGGATGCCCTACAACATATCAAAGACTCAATGTGGTTTGTTTTTCAACATGTGCCACTTTCAATAAGGTTGTCTTGCTACAAAGAGCCCCAATTAGCCCAAAAATATAAAGCAAGTACTCTTAAATGGAACCACCAAACTCTCTGAACCATTTGGAAACTTCACATGGGTGGCAAAATAATGGATTTCAAGGTTTTTATGGCCTCATAGTCGACTATGTACGAATTGCACTAGGTTGTTTCTCTTGGTAGCACCTAACACATGGTTTTGTTAGGTGTTCTTCAAGCAAATTCCTTCAATCTAAATTTCCTGCCCAAAAACCTTTCACAACACATAAAGATAGACATAAATAATGCCATTCCACTGATCTAGAGGGAGTTACATTAGTGGAATGGAGAAGGATACAAGCTTTTTTGTCAAAACCCTAGAGTAGGGTTTATTAAACCATTTTCAGGAAAATGCAGAGAACTAAGCTATACAAACGTTTCAAAACCTCAAACTAGATGCAATGTACACTTAACACATACCCCTAGCAATTCATGATCATTAGCCCTTATGACACCTCCGTACAAGAAAATAGTACAGGCAGAAACAGTGAGTATACACAGGAAATGGCAAAAAACTAGAATTTCTTTGTTTACTTCTTCTCCAAATCACTTCTCTCCTCCAATGAACATGAACATGGCTTTTTAGAAGCCTGCACTTGACCTATTTGATTAGTTGGAGGGGTAGTCTTAGATCGGTGGGAGGCCAAACTACCCTGCAACCACCAAACTGCCCCTGTTTTGTCAGTTTTTGCAACTAATTACATGTGATTACATATGGATTTTGTCTACAAAGTGACTTATCTTTTCATAAGGTGTTCAGGCCTTCTTAATATTGATCTCTATGTTCCATGAATGGCTACAACTCAATGGACTCCACCTATGAAACAATGGACTTTACCTAAGACTGTCACAAGTAGGCTTACAAGCATTGGCATCAAGGCCATGAAATCAACATGAACATGAAATCAACTTGGAGTGGTCCCAATGGACCTTATTACATCATGGAACAACATGAAACAACATGAAAACAAAGTATGGATCCTCTTTAATCTCTTGGTGCTCTTGCACCATACTCCTGGGGTGGAGAAAAACTCAAGTCCCTTGAGGAACCAGATCAGCAACAGTGGTCCCATGCTTCAAAATGTCTTCTTCACTCATCCAAGTGGCATCTTCAGCAGGTAGGCCACTCCATTTGACAAGGTACTACTTGTAAGCCCTCCTTCTAGTCTTCTTCAAGACCTTGGTGTCCAAGATGCATTCCAATTTTAAGGGTTGATTGGGTGGGAGACCCTTAACCCATTCCTCATGTCTTGTTGCTGTCATATCTACCTCTGAATCTGCATCAATACCACCCCTATAAGGAAACAAATCTGAGACATTAAAGATAGGAGATATGGCCAAGCCTTGAGGAAGCTCAATCTCATAGGCATTGGGCCCAAACTTATGTACAATCCAGCAAGGGCCTATCTTCTTCATGAGGAGTTTGGTTGGCTATACTTTGGGAGTCTTTCCTTCTTCAAATGTGCCATGACCAAATCCCCAACCTTGTATTGCACATCTCTTCTTCTCTCATTGGCTTTCTCCTTGTACTTCTCATTGTTCTTTTGGAGAGTTTCTCTTACATTATCATGGATGTCCTTCATGGCCAATGCAAAGTCTTCACCTTGAGCACTCTTCCTCTCCAATCCATGTAGATCCCTCAATTCAAGAATGCCTCTTGGTTGAACACCATAGACAATCTCAAATGGACTCCTTCCTGTGCTTCTATTGGTGGAGTCATTGTAAGCAAATTCAACTTGAGGGATGATCATATCCCATGCCTCTCCATGCTGCTTTGTAAGACATCTAAGAAGATTTCCCAAGGACCTATTCACTACCTCAGTTTGGCCATCAGTCTGAGGGTGATAGGCTGAAGTAAATGACAATTGAGTGCCCAAATTCTTCCACAAAGTATGCCAAAAGTGGCCCACAAACTTAGGATCCCTGTCAGTTGCAATGTTAAGAGGCAAACCATGGATTCTAACAATTTCTTTGAAGAATAAACCAACAATGTGTGAAGCATCATTAGTGCATTTACATGGCAAGAAATGAGCCATCTTACTGAACCTGTCCACCACAACAAAAATTCTATCAAAGCCTCTTTGAGTCCTAGGAAGACCCAAGACAAAATCCATGCTAATACTTTCCCATGGACTATGAGGAATAGGAAGTGGCTGATATAGACTAGCATTAGGTAATGTTCCCTTTGCTCTTTGACAAATACTACAACTCTCAACAAATTTTCTGATGTCTGATTGCATTTTAGGCCAAAAATAAAATCTTTTCACCTGATCCAATGTCTTATCCAGCCCAAAGTGACCTCCTAGACCACCACAATGCTTTTCCTTTATGATGTTCTCCCTCATGGAACACCTAGGAACACATAATTGGCTGCCTTTGAACAACAACCCCTACTACAACAAAAACTCAAAAAAATCAGAATGATATGCGTCCAAAAATTGAGAGCAAACTTCATATACCTCCTTGAAATCTTCATCATCCTAGTACATATGTTTGAGAGAATCAATCCCCACACTTTGTAACTGAATTTCTTGCACCATACACACCCTTCTACTCAATGCATCTGCCACTTTATTGGCCTGCCCCTTCTTGTGTTTGATTGAAAATGTGTATGCTTGGAGTTGTTCAACCCATTCCATATGCCAGTGACTGAGTTTCTCCTGTGAATTTAGAAAACTAAGTGCATGGTTGTCAGTATAGACAATAAACTCCTTAGGTAATAGATAGTGCCTCCATTTTTTCAAAGCTTGCACCATTGCATACAATTCCAAGTCATAAGTAGAATACTTTCTCTTAGCATCATTTAGTTTTTCACTAAAGAAGGCAACTGGTCTGCTCTCTTGACTCAAGACAGCCCCTATAGCAAGGTTACTAGCATCACATTCCACCATAAACAACTTATTAAAATCTGGCAAAACAAGAATGGGTTGCTGTGCTACCTTTTGTTACAGAATTTCAAAAGAATCATTGGCTGCCTTTGTCCAAGAAAACTTACATTTATGCCCCCCTTTAATGGTATCCAAAATAGGTGCACAAAGATGACTAAAACCCCTTATAAACTTCCTATAGAATGTTGCCAAACAATGAAAACTTTTTACATCACCTATTGTTTTAGGAGTTGGCCATAACAAAATAGCCTCTACCTTTGCTGGATCCATCTTCAAATTACCTTGGGAGATGACAAAACCAAGGTAGGTGAGTTCTTCCTTCATGAAGACACTCTTACCCATGTTGATCATCAATTGCTTATCATGCAATTTCTTCAAAACCTGATCCAAGTGCTGCAAATGTTCTTCCTTGGTCCTGCTGAAAACAAGAATGTCATCAAGGTACACAACAAATTTGCCAATGAAATCTTGCAACACCTCATTCATAAGGCACATAAAAGTACTTGGGGCAATAGATAGGCCAAATGGCATCACCAACCACTCATAAAGACCCTCATTTGTTTTGAAGGCTGTCTTCCATTCATCCCCTTGCTTTATCCTAATTTGATGATACCCACTCTTAAGATCAATCTTGGAAAAGTATCTAGCCCCTCCCAAATAGTCCATTAAATCCTCAATCCTTGGCATATAGAACCTATATCTTATAGTAATCTTGTTAATGGCCCTAGAATCCATACACAACCTCCATTTACCATCCTTTTTAGGGGCTAGGACTATTGGGACAGCACATGGGCTAAGGCTCTTTCTCACCAATCCCTTATCCAATAATTCTTGCACTTGCTTGGCAATCTCTTCATTTTTAGAAGGTGTCATCTTGTAGGCTTCTTTTTTTAGCAAAGTAGACCCTATTATGAAGTCAATTTGATGGCTTATGTCTCTGATATTGGCAATTCATTAGGCATCTCCTCTACCATGATACCCTTATACTTCTCTAACAATAATTGCACCTCCTTGGGAACCTCTTCCTCACTAGGACCATGCAAATTAGGACTATTTTTAGGCTTCAAAATCAGAGCATACCCTTGGGTTCCTTCCTCCTTAAGGGTGTTAAGAAACTCTTTACCACTTACAATCATGACACTTGACCCAACACTCTTCTCTACATTCTCATTCGGCAAAGGATCCACTCTATACTTCCTACCATTCTTGGTTATGATGAAGGAGTTAGATTTACCATCATGTTGGGATTGAACATCATATTGCCATGGATGTCCTAACAGAAAGTGACAAGCATCCATAGGGATTATATCACACAAAATCTTGTCCTTATATTACCCTATCTCAAACTCTACCCAAGTTTGTTCATCTACCAAAACTTGTTGCCCCTTATTCAACCATGACACTTTATAAGGACTAACATAAGGAAGTCTTTTCAATTTCAACTTGTCTACCATTTCAATAGAAACCAAATTTTTAATTGAATCAGAATCAACAATTACCTTGCAAATCTTACCATAGGCCTTGCATGTTGTGCTGAACAATATCTTCCTCTAAGGGGGTTCTTGTGTTTGAGGCACCTTCAACATGGTTCTCCTCATCATCAAGTTTTCTCCATCATGGACTGGGGCTGCACTTCCAATTGGAGAGTTAACACTTTGGCAATCTTCCTCTTGGATCAACTGGTTCCTTCTCTCTCCACCATGAGAGCTTGAAGCTTGTTTCTCAGGGCATTTGAAGGCTAGATGTCCCACTTTGTTGCAATTGTAGCACCTCCCAGTGAAGACATTAGGACCTCTACCTGGTCCACCAAATCTACCCCTTCCATTGGGTCTCCTTCCACTAAAGTCTCCTCTAGAACCTAATTCTCCACTTTGTTCTTGGGAACTAGATTTCCCTTGACTTCTTTGGGACTGATTTCTGCCTCCAAAACTGCCCCTACCTTTGAAATTTCTGCCACCTCTTCCTCTATTTTGCTGCTCACCTTTCCTCTTCAACTTCTTCTCATCCCTCAATGCCATTTGAAAGCATTTGTCCATGGTTTCAGGGGTTAGTATACTGATTTCATCTTGTATACTAAACTTCAAACCATTTAGATACCTTGCCACTTTACCTTTTTCATCCTCCATATGTCCACAACGAAGAGATAACTTGTGAAACTCCTTGGTGTAGGTGGCCACATCCAAATCTCTTTGTTTAAGATTTTGCATCTTCTTGTAGATCTACACCTCATAGTCTGATGGAAGGAATTGGGACTTGATCCTCTCCAACATTATTCTCCATGAAGAGATCATGCTCTTTCCACTCTTCACCCTCTCACCTTGGGTGTAATTCCACCATGTGAGGCAGCACACTTGAGTTTAGTTTTTGCAAACTTCACCCTCTTGTTCTCAGGAACTTCTTTGTATTCAAAGTAGTTATTTAGGGCCTCAATCCACTCCATAACTTCATCAGCATTCATCTTGCCACTAAACATTGGAATCTCCATCCGAGCCTCTGAAGAATCTTTGCCAATTGCCTTGATGGCTTCAAGGAAATGTTTCTGATCTGCAAGTATCTCTGCCTCTTCTTGATTTTCTTCTTCTTCCTCCTCTTTTTCTTCCTCTCCATTAGAACCTTCATCTATCCTCTTCCCTATCCTCAGTGCCTTCAACTCATCTTGGAGTGCTTCCTTGACTCCACTCTTAATATTCTCTTCCATCTATTTGAATTTCTTAACCACCTCAATGGTCATCCCTTTTGGAGGCATGTTGCTGGCCTCTCCTTCACTCTCCTCTGCTGACATATACCAGGTCTTACACACAACCAACGGATAGAACCTTTTATGGCTCTGATACCACTATGATGTAGAGGACCTAGGACAGTTTGAGGATTCCACAGTTTGACAAGACCTCTTTCCAAACATTCAAGAACCTAATTCATGGATCAACATGAAAAAGTGGGAACAACAGTTAGTTTCTTTGGTACCATCATGTAAAGGCTTGTTTGGCATACCATAGGACCCATCCAGACCATTTTCTAAGGTTTGACAAGTTTGGGTTTAGTACTTCCTTCACAAACCTATTAGGATCCTTGTAGCCCTTAAAATGAGAACAGTCAGCAATAACTTCTTCTAGTGGCTTGCAAACTTAAATCTTAGACAATCCTAAGATACCCTTTTGGATTCCCTACAACATATCAAAGACGCAATGTGGGTTGTTTTTCAACATGTGCCACTTTCAATAAGGTTATCCTACTACAAAGAGCCCTAATTAGCCCAAAAATACAAAGCAAGTACTCTTAAATGGAGCCACCAAACTCTCTGAACCATTTGGACACTTCACATGGGTGGAAAAACAATAGATTTCAAGGTTTTTATGGCCTCACAATCGACTGTGTACGAATTGCACTAGGTTGTTTCTCTTGGTAGCACCTAACACATGGTTTTGTTAGGTGTTCTTCAAGCAAATTCCTTCAATCTCAATTTCTTGCCCAAAAACCTTTCACAACACATAAATGCAGACATAAATAATACCATTCCACTGATCTAGAGGGAGTTACATCAGTGGAATGGAGAAGGATACAAGCTTTTCTGTCAAAACCCTAGAGTATACACAGGAAATGGCAGAAAACTGGAATTTCTTTGTTTACTTCTTCTCCAAATCACTTCTCTCCTCCAATGAACATGGCTTTTTAGAAGCCTGCACTCGACCTGTTTGATTAGTTGGAGGGGCATTTTTGGATCGGTGGGAGGCCAAACTACCCTGCAACCACCAAACTGCCCCTGTTTTATCACTTTTTGCAACTAATTACATGTGATTACATATGGATTTTGTCTACAAAGTGACTTATCTTTTCATAATGTGTTTAGGCCTTCTCAATCTTGATCTCTATGTGCCATGAATGGCTACAACTCAATGGACTCCACCTATGAAACAATGGACTTTACCTAAGACTGTCACAAGTAGGCTTATAAGCATTGGCATCAAGGCCATGAAATCAACTTGGAGTGGTCCCAATGGACCTTATTACATCATGGAACAACATGAAACAACATGAAAACAAAGTATGGATCCTCTTTAATCGCTTGGTGCTCCTGCACCACTAGGTATGTCTTCAAACCCACATATCACTAATATTGATTGAATTGGTTTATTAAATGAAGCTGGATATACCAATGATGAGCTCAATTATACTAATGAAAATATGGAAAAAGGAAATGAGAATGAAATCCCTTATATGAGTGAAAATGAAAATGTTTTTTTTAAGATTGAAATAAATGTCTTGGATAATCTTCCTGGTAAGATTTCTTGGAGACAAATGAGAACCCATGCAAATAGATTATATAGAATGTTTTTTTATAGAAAAACTCTTAGATTTCAATGTCAACTCATGATGCAATTGATGAAAATGTGGAAATTGTGAAAAGTAATGAAAAAGTTAGGCATTTTTGTAAAACCTAAAAAGAAAGATGAATCAATGAAACAAGTTTCATCTAGTGTTGCTAATGCTATTGATTCTATTGGTAAAAAGAGTCTAACTAAAGATAGCAATGCAGCATGAAGAGCTATAACAACTGCTTTAGTCAATAAATCATTTTCGAATAAAAGAATGATAAGTAAGACTAGTGAATTTATAAATATAAATCCTAAAACTTTGAGAAGAGCAGCAAAGAGAAGAGAATCTATTGAAAATGATCCAATTAACTAATGTTGGAGTTTTAGTGGTAGACTCCTAAGGTATGAAATGAAATTAAATAGTGAAATTAAATCTTTAATTGAAAAATATTGGCATGATAATACAAAGGTATAATCTAATGTTAGAGATGTTTTAAAATTAAGAGCGGGTTCCAAAATTCGTGATCCTCATCCAAAACATCTATTAGACATGACTCAAACTGAATTGTATGAAAAATTCTTAGATGATTCGGTGTTAGTACCATTTAATATTACCATAAGTCAAAGGTCTTTCGAGAAATGTAAACCTTGGTATGTGAAAATTAATAAACAACATATCTCTTGTTCTTGTAAAACTCATGTTCAATTTCATTATTATTATGATGTTTTTCAATATATACGTTCTACTTTGCATACTAACGAAATTATTCAGGAATGTGGTATTAATATGCCACCTCAAACAATTAAGGAGTTTGTATCAAGTTTGTTTTGTAAGACATCTAATGGAAACTTATTTTATTCAAAAGCATGTATTTCTGGACAATGCAATTGATGTGGCAACTTTTCATTGTTAGGAGAATGTATGCATGAAAATATTTCACATGAATTTGGACAACAATTAGAGGATGTGAAAAGATTCAAGAATGTTGAATATTCTTTAAAGGATGGAAAAATTGGAAAGCATTGCGAGTTAGTCACAAAAAAAATTTGCATGCATGCATTCATCAAAGAATTTAAAGATAATATTGTATCCAAATATGTCAAACACTCTCAATATGATTGGTGGCCTGATGGACAATTTTGTACATATAAAAACACATTTCCAATTGGAACTATCCTATCAGTGGTTGACTTTGCAGAAAACTATACTCTTGCTCCACAAGAGGAAATTCAATCTCAGTAGTATAATTCAGTGCAGGTGGTCATCTTTGTTCATATTGTATACAGACATGTAGATGATAGTACAGAAGATAATAGAAAAATTTGAGGGGCTATCATTTCTATTTGAGTGATAACCGGTTACACTCTTTAGAGTTTGTGCAATATTGTTTCAAAAAAATTTATGAAAGTTTAAAAGAAAGAGAAATCCAAATGACACAACATTTCATATGGTTAGATAAATATATAGGGCAATTCAAAAATGCAAGAATGTTTTATTGGCTATGTAGGGAGCACAAAGAAAACAATATCCAACATATGTGGAGTTTTTTTGAAGATGGACATGGTAAAGGAGAACATGATGGAGCTGGAGCATATGTGAAAAGGTCTCTTGCTAGAGAGCAACTAAAATTTGATGATGCAACAAAATTTAGAGATGGACGTGCAATTGTGAATTGGTGCAATGAAAAATTATCTACGGGATCAAGTGAGAACTCTACAATTCAATGATTCTTTGGTTAGTTGAAGAAGAGAATATTCCTACTCGACTTGATTGTGAGACAATAACTAGATCAACAAAAAGACATTCATTTAAGAGTTCAAAATCAAGCACATGGACTATATGGACTAGGGAGCTTGCATGTTTTTGTCAATTTTGTATTACAGGTGATTGGGGAGAATGTGAAAATACAGAATGCGTTGAAGAATGAAAACAAAGATCCTTGACACCTATAGAAACACATGATCAACTTGAAACAACAATTGAAGATGATAATCAAATGTTTGCATCAGATGACTATGATTGTGTTTTAGACCTTGTACAAGAAGGTACTTTAATTTTCAATATTTTTTTATTACATTTTTTGTAATCTATATAATTAATTATATATGTATGCATGTACATATTTATGTGATTTAGATATGTATGACACACTTTATTGAATTAAATAAATTTTTTTGCAGGACATGTGTATGTTGTTGTTGCACCTAAGGGAAATGAAGAGGAAACCGAGTATTGGTTGGCTCGATGTGTTGATACAAAACAAAAGTTGTTACATCCTAGAGAAGATGATAATAACTCTAAGTATCCAACAGGTTTTGTGGTTGTTGTTGGCACCTGGCTACGAAAATATCTAATAAGAAAGAATAGTTTGCCTGCATTTGAAGATTATGAAACATGTAAGAAGATCATAGACTACTTACATTTGCTTGTGGCAACAAATATAAAACTAGTCAAATATCAAGGGAAACCATTAATAAATAGTTATGGACACTTGCTATGGAAGAACATGAGTCAATTATAGATGCATTACAAAAAAGAGACTTGGATGCAGATGGTACAATAGAATAATTTTCTAGGTATGTTTTTGTGTTTTTGGTATATATTCTTTCATTCTCATTTCACCTTCTATATTATTCTCTTTATTGTAAAATTTGAATCAACTCATGTAAATATATAGTTAATTTGTACTTGTACATTTGAACATTATTTTTGTAGGTGTACCCTACAAGTAGATATTTGGATGATTTTCAATAGAAGTTTTCACCATACAAATATGTGAGGTCAATTTTGTATTCTTCAACTAAAATGTGAATGCATTAGGTAATTGTATATATACTTGTATATTTCATATTCAATATGTTATCTAGTTACGTATTGCATCAATGTAACTTTGTGTTTTTAGTATATATTCTTTCATTCTCATTTCACCTTCTATATTATTCCCTTTATCTTCAAATACGTATCGACTCATGTAAATATATAGTTGATTTACTTGTACATTTGAACATTATTTTTGTAGGTGTACCCTACAAGTAAATATTTAGATGATTGTCAATAGAATTTTTTACCATACAAATATGTGAGGTCAATTTTCTATTCTTCAACTAAAATGTGAACGCATTAGGTAATTGTATACATACTTGTATATTTCATATTCAACATGTTATCTAGTTACATATTGCATCAATGTTTTATGTTTTTAGAATATATTCTTTCATTCTCATTTCACCTTCTATATTATTCCCTTTATCTTAAAATTTGTATCGACTTATGTAAATATATAATTGATTTACTTGTACATTTGAACGTTATTTTTGTAGGTGTACCCTACAAGTAGATATTTAGATGATTGTCAATAGAAGTTTTCACCATACAAATGTGTGAGGTCAATTTTCTATTCTTCAACTAAAATATGAAGACATTAGGTAATTTTGTCATCCTCTTACATCCCCTTAAGCCATCAAGTTTTTTCTTATTTAATTTGTAAATTGACTCGTGTACATCTCCCCTTAATCCATCCTCTTATGTATCCCCTTAAGACATCCTCTTAGGTCCCCTTAAGCCATCATCTTACATACCCTTAAGCCATCAGGTTTTATCTTATTTAATTTGTAAATTGACTCGTGTACATCTCCCCTTAAGCCATCCTCTTATGTATCCCCTTAAGATTATCCTTTTAGGTCCCCTTAAGCCATCCTTTTACATCCCCTTAAGCCATCAGGTTTTATCTTATTTAATTTGTAAATTGACTCATGTACATCTCCCCTTAAGGCATCCTCTTACATCCTCTAAATCCATCCTCTTATGTATCTCCTTAAGACATCCTCTTAGCTCCCCTTAAGCCATCCTCTTACATCTCCTTAAGCCATCAGGCTTTATCTTATTTAATTTGTAAATTGACTTGTTTACATCTCCCCTTAAGCCATCCTCTTACATCCTCTAAAGCCATCCTCTTATATATCCCCTTAAGACATCCTCTTATCTCCCCTTAAGCCATCCTCTTACATCCCCTTAAGCCATCATTTGTGTTATCTAGTTACATATTGCATCAATGTTTTGTGTTTTTGGTATATATATTCTTTCATTCTCATTTACTTGTACATTCATTATTTTTTGTAGGTATACCCTACAAGTAGTTTTTTCCATGATTACCACTACAAGATTTCATCAACCTATAAATGCTAGATCAATTTTGTAGTCTTATCAAACTAATAATGGAACAATGAGCTAATTGTATAGATACTCATATGTTTCATCATGAGCACTATAGTTGCATTGTATCTTGATATTTTGTCTTCAATATATTCTTTCAAATTCAAATTGCATAATTTTTTGAGCTCTATGTATAGTGTTGCTATTGGTTCATTATTATTTTTCTCCTAATCTATATTTTTAAATTTGAGACTCGTTTTATGATATTTCAATATAAAATGGATTATTATTTTTCTCCTAATCTCTATAGTAGCCATATTGTGTTGATTATGCCACAATCTACTTGAAACCCTAATCTTTCTTTGCAAAGGCATTCTCATCTAAACCCTAACATGGATACTAATGAAAATGAAATATTTTAAGATTCTCATATTGAGGATCATGAAATACCAACAAGATTTTTATCACTTGATGCACATATAGCTAGGAAAGAACTTACACTTACTAGATAATTACTTGTAGATGTAACTACGAATACATGTAATATCCCATCTTACATCATAAATTAGTGGATGCCCCATTTTGCATGGATATCCTTTATGACATTTACTCTAAATGATGGTTTCTTCTAATGGTGTATTGAATCCTAACTTGTTATGGCTTGCACAACATGCCCTAATTCTTTTTTAATTTGTGATCCACTCTTGAAAATTCAAAAGGGTCGCTTCTTTAATTTTGGTTCTAAATATGATTTGTTGCCCACAGTAGTTGCTTAATGGTCTAGTTTATTATCACTTTAAAATATTCATTTGTATATAGGCTTCTCATATGATTTCCCCTAGTTGTAATGTTCCTATCAAACCCCTATGTTATCATATTCAACATCTTTGGTAGTCTATCTTAGTTAGATTAGCACATGTGAAACCTTTAAAATATTTGCTTCATGCCCAAGTCTTTGTATTGTATTGTGAACTCCTGCATTTTTATTTTTATTTTAAGATGATTATGATTAGGGGCAAATTGAGGCAACATGCATCTTTCCTTTGGCCTCTTTGGGCCCACATTAAATTGATCCTTATTTATTTTTATTGTTCCATTGGATTTTCATGCACATTAGCACATAGGAAAAATGGGCCTCAATGTCTATGGTTTTATATTAATATTTGGGTACGTAGGAGCTAAACATGACACACAAGAAAGCATAGTTACTAATCATAAGAGCAATTTAAAAAAGATACCTTTGAAGTGGGGAAAAAAAGTATGAGTCCAAATATAGAAGGTGAAAATGAGAATCGTTAAACACAACAAACATGGGATAAATAAGAAGCCATAGTGTAAGGACACACAAGGTAAATGGATGAATAAGGAAGGAGGATCACAAAACATATGCATAATAAAAGAATAAATTAGAAATGATATGAAACACAAAGAAGAAGTGACATGAACAACACAACACATGTTCAAGTTATTTGTGTTCTAGCATGCACCACTAAGGAAAAGTGAAAGAACCAAAAATGGCAAGTGATAAGAAATACAGATGAGGATATGGAAGCAATGAAGTCATCCCCCATCAGGTGTGTCTATAATATACTTAAAATATATGTCACTATTAAAACCAATTCTCTCAATGGGTTTTATCCATGTTATGATGAAGTGTACTCACATGAACAAGAGTGGGATGTAGGGATACCAAATGTTATGATCTAAAAGTACTACTTTAGATGTTGTATCACTTGGTTTCTCATTTATTTTTGTGTAACTTCAACATGTAGGGTGTGTTATAGTGAATAAGACCAATTTATTGGTGACCATTATGAAAACCTTCACCATTTACTTTCATATAGTTAGCCTCATCAAGTGAGGGAGTTGCATGCTCATGAACTTATGCCCAAAGTTTATCTTCCTTTTATATGTAAGAGTTAAGGTAATTTAAGATTGTGTTTTAAAAATTATTCTAAAATTTGCCATATATGTAGGCTTATCTTATGTATTAAATTTTAAATTTGATTGGTTTGAGAAGTGTATTATTATCATCATGAATATATCATTAGGTACATCCTCATGTATGTCTAAACCATACATAGAAAAATACATGGATATTCATGCATACTAGAACTATTTTAAACACATTAGATAGTTTTTTGTTTTAAATTCAAAAATATATTAGAGATTCTAACATTTCTCAATAATATAATCTAGAAGTGAACAATAAAGCATAAACATACTAGATCTAAGATACTAAAATGTACAAGCATATATTCAATAATATATATATACACACATGTAGATCTATAGATAAGTCCATGAAGTACTAAAATATAGGTAGGACCCATGAAATGTACTAAGACATCTACTCATAGTCAACATATAAATATTAAATACAAATCATAGTTCATGAAATACTGAAATATCTCTAAGTCCATGAAATATCAAGTTGAACATTTATAGTCACAGTCCTGGTGGCATATATATAAAACAATGCATCTAAAAGTCCATGAAATAAATATCTATGTCCTATGATCATCACTCAAGTTCAAATCTGAAAGAGGCCTCTTTCTTCCTCGTGAAATAGATGGATCTACTTCATGCTGTACAGAAGAGAAAGAAACTTGAAATCAAATAATTTTTTTAAAAAACATGACACATACATGTGCATATGAAATTTAAATTTCATAATTTCATTTAATTTGATTTAATTTAATTTAATTATAAAATACTCATATTAAAAATATTTAAATATAGACTAATGTATGCATAAATTACCGTATGATGTTGGACATCTCCTCCCACATTTTGTTGCCTAGGTGATCGTATAGTTGTTGGTCCTAAACCAAAAGTCTCAATTGCTAATTCCTAGATATTCAAATATTTAACACTCAAGAATTGGGTTAGCATCCAAACTTGATTTAATTTATAAAAATATGAAATTAAATATTTAAATCTAGGCTTTAAAGTGTGCATAAATTACCGTGCGATCATGCTCATCTACTCTCACATTTTGTTGTCCAGGTGGTATAGTTGTTTTAGCTTCTAGACCAAAAGTCTAAGCTGCTAATTCCTAGAAATTCAAATAAAGCAAGTTTGAAATCTAGGTTAGAATATTTACTGAAACATGTAACCATATTATATAGTTTATAAAGACCTAGAAATTTTAGCAAAGTTTAGGACCTGAAAATACATGGATGACTCATGAAATTGACCTTGATCAGTATCCTAATCAGTCGCTATCCTAATGGCACTCCTATCATCCTACACTTACATATATGGGCATATATAAATTTATATAAACTCAAAAAAGCAAAGTACAAATTTATTACAATTTTTGAAAAAACACACTAGGGAATACTCAAGAATAACAGACGATGATGGAGGAACACTGCAAGCAACACCTTCAGGTGGTCAGTCAGACATGGAAACTGCCATGTGACATCACCGCAACAAAAATGTTTCACATACATATATATTAGAGTTAAATTTAATTATACACTTGTTTCACATACTAGACATGTATATGGTTTTAGGGTTAATATATATTGGTTTACCCCATAAGGTATGCTAGTCTCTACAGCTGCCAATGCAAAACTCAGTGTATCAAATTGTGCTGAGGCCTTGGAGTGACTTGAGATCTACACAAAATAGCTCACAATATATATTTAAATCATGATTAAATATAAATTTTGATACATTCAAATTAAGCACTTGAAACAAAATAAAATGTTCAACCTCCATGTACTTGTGTAGGATGATCATCCGAATATAGTAGATCCAAGTATGACTCCACATCTCCTGTAGCTACATCTAATGTGGATGTAGGAGCAGGACCATAAAATGGTGGATTGAAATTTTGACACAAATGTGCCTCTGACATGTGTGAGGCTCTATGATGAGATGCACCGACTCCTCCATGATGCTCTCCACCACTGAATTTAGTTTCCATGTGGGCAGATTGTTCGGTGAGATTACCCGAGAGTCTACTCAATGTCCCTAATGTTGACAACACTGCCTCGTGTTGAATGGGTGCAGGAATCATGAGAAAAATAGGAGCAACCATAGGAGCAGTAGGAATGAGTCGATTAGGATCAATTCATGCCCTTGCCCTGTGTTGTGGCATGCTGCCACCAACACCCTAGAATGGTCTAATATCAAAATAATTGGGTTTTCAACCCAATTGAAACTCCACCCATAATTTTCTCAAAAAATATAGTGGTACCTCAAAATTAGCGTGTGGTGGGTGATCAAACACCATCCACTACCACTCCTAAAAATGTCTCGAGATCACCTCATGCCTACACCACTTAATTGAAATTCTTTTTTTTGTTGCAGGTATAAGTTGATTAGTTGTGGGGTGAACAAAAAATGGGGCTAATGTTTGTTTGGTAATGTGAAGATCAAGGATGTCTTTATATGAAAGACCATCTGCATAGAATTGCCTCCTCTCCTCTCGCCAATGACAGAATGTATCTAGATCTGCATCAATAGACCTAACAGAATCAATAATGGTTTGCATTGAAGATGCAAACCATACTACATGTGCGGGCATCAAGTGAGGCTGATTATTAATCAAATTAATGTTTTCCTCAATTGCATTAATATTTTCATTAATACTGTCGCAATTTAGCCTCATTAGGTGGAGGGTGTGGGGGGTTTGGAGGTGGAGTGGGTGGGGGGTTTTGTAAAATAATTTCATCTATTAAAAATTCATCCACCCCTTGGTCTTCCATTGGATCCATGTCACCTACATTTCCAAATATATCCATATCAAAAACTTACAAATTTACTCACAAATATATCCATGTATTGAAAACTTACAAACAAATATCTAGAAATAAACTTAATCTAATATCTAGAAATGTAAGTTTAAAATATCCATGAATAGAAAGCTTAATACTTGAAAATTAGGCACAAGTTCAACTAGTCAAGAAAAATATGGACCCGATTATTGATCCATAAACGTCAAAATTTAAATTTCTAAAATTGATCCATGTTTCCATTTCTTACCAGTTGTTATAAACTAACTAAAGTATGAATTATTTCAAATTACACGCTAGGGTGATGTATAGTGCATATATAGTAGTCTTAATACATCAAGCATCAAAATCCTAGGAGCATATTGGATGACTACCTATAATCTTCAATCTTTGTTCATTGATATTAAATCTACCCAACTAGGGGTTTGACCAAGGGAGAAGTCCCTACTTAGCAAACTTGTGAATAATGTTCATAAATGCTACTAGTCAGCTATTACAAGTCATATATGTAGAGGTAAACATATTATAGAGGCCCAAAATCATAGAAGTTCATGTCTACAACCTCAAGTTTATTTCTACACTCATGAAATTGAATCATATAATTGTACAGTCAATATTTTACTTCTACACTAGTCATTTGACAAGTCTTGACTTTCTTATACATTAACAAATCAGTTTGTGACACCTAGCATAATAAAAAATCCATAGCTAAGTAAACTTATTTTATTCATTTAATTTCTACATCAATTGTAGTAGTTATTACATTATCAATTATCACCCCCAACTCTACATTATAGGGTTATTTGTTTATTGTTGTTTAATTAATCTACCCTAGGATATTTTTGTGATTTTCTATTTTTCCTCACATAAATTGGTTAACCTCACATTCCTTCATTATGCAAGAGTATCCTAGGTTGAAGTGGGCTAACCATAATCAAGGGATAAGGGGAGAGAACAAGAGTGCAAAAATTAAGGGGCACTAGAGGAAGGTGCATATAGAAGAAGAGAGTGTAAGGTGAAAATGTAGTTGGGGATGGGTGGCTAAGAAAAACAAAGGTGCCTTGAAGAATGGAGCACATAGAAGGCATGCACAAGCTTCCCTAGGGCATGATGCAAAGGAAAGAGTAGGGTGGAGAAAGATGGTCCTAACATATAGATGAGTAGAAGCAAGTGTTGAACCATTTGAATAATTGGTCATGAGATAGTTATAAAGATATAATGAACCATAAATAGTTAGGTAGATTCTTGAGCCCAAAGATAGAAAGGCATAGTGGCTAGAACATGAGAGAAAAATGAATATGTATAAGAAGTGCAACCACAACTCTAAGGAAAGTAAGAGAGTGCAAGGTTGAGAGTGACCACACTTAAAAGGTGAAGAGGCATTCAAAACCAAGAATGAAGGGACCACAGAAAGGAAGTTGTGTAAAAGAACATTGAATAAGTAGGACAATGTGGAAGATGAAGTGCACAAGAGGATAAAGAAAAGGAACATGCAAAGAAGAGAAGGTGGATGCCTATATGAATTTGACATGTAGCTGAATTGATGAAGCTTATGAGCAAAAAATAAGTATAGGAGTGGAAAATTATTAGGGTTTAGGGGTTATGGGTTAGGGATTAGGGGTATTATTTAGGGTTGACAGATTTAGAGAAACTTCTTTTGACATGCAATTGTAAACCTTGAATAATGCCCCTAAACCTTAAACCCAAGCAACCCTAGAAACCTCTAAACCTTAAATAATTCCCCTAAACCCTAACCCCTAAACCATAAACCCTAAATAATGCCCCTAAGCCGTAACCCCTAAACCCTAAACATGGGAAACCCTAAACCCCTAAATCCTAAACCAAACCTCTAAACCCTAAACACTAAACCCAAGCAACCCTAAACCTCTATCTCCCTATCTCTATCGTTCATCTACCTCTCAATCTCTCTCCCTATGTCTCTGGCCATGTCCCTCACTCTCTATATCTCCCTATTGGTCCTCTCTCTCTAAACACTAAACCTTAAACCTCTAAACCTTAACCCCTAAACCATAAACCCTAAACCCTAAATAATGCCCCTAAACCTTAACCCCTAACCCCTAAACCCTAATTCGAATCAACTCTAAATCTCTATCTTCCTATCTCTCTCCTGTCTCCCTATCTCTATCATCCCTCTACCTCCCAATCTCTCTCCCTATGTCCCTGGCCATGTGCCTCACTCTATCTCCCTATCTCTCTCCTCGGTCTCCTCTATATCTCCTTACCATTCCTCTCTCTCTATAAACCCTAAACCCTAAACCTCTAAACCTGAACCCCTAACCCCTAAACAATAAACCCTAAACACTAAATAATGCCCATAAACCCTAACCTCTAACCCCTAAACCCAAGAAACCCTAAACCCATAAACCCTAAACCACAAACCCCTAAACCCTAAACCCAAGTAACCCTAAGCCTCTATCTCCCTATCTCTCCCCTATCTATCTATCACCTTTGTCCCTCTACCTCTAAATCTCTCTCCCTATGTCTCTGGCCATGTCCCTCACACTCTATCTCTCTATCTCTCCCCCCGGTCTCCTCTATATCTCCCTATTGGTCCTCTATCTCTCTCTAAACCCTAAACCTCTAAACCTTAACCCCTAACCCCAAAACCATAAACCCTAAACCCTAATTAATGCCCCTAAACTCAAGCAACCCTAAACCTCTATCTCCCTATCTCTTCCTATCTCCCTATCTCTATCATCCCTCTACCTCTCAATCTCTCTCTCTATGTCTCTGGACATGTCTCTCACTCTCTATCTCCCTATCTCTCCCCTCTTTCTCCTCTATCTCTCCCAATCTCTATTAATCCCCTCTCTCTATCTCTCTTTAAACCCTAAACCCCAAACCCCTAAACCCTAAACCCTAAACCTGAGCAACCCTAAATCCTAAATAATTCCCCTAAACCCTAAACCCTAAACCCTAAACCCTAAACTTGAGCAATGCTAAACTCATAAACCCTAAATAATGCCCCTAAACCTTGACCCCGAACCCCAAGAAACTCTCTATCTCCTAGTTTTCTTATTTTCATTTCCTTCATCGATAAGGGAGAGGGAGAGATATAAGTGAGAGATAGGGAGATATAGGATTGATAGGGGGAGAGAGGCAAAAGATAGAGAGATAGGGAGAGATAGCTAGGTAGATAGAGATGGAGAGGAGTCAAATAGGGAGAGATAGAGGAGACAAAGGGGAGAGATAGGGAGATAGAGAGTGAGAGAGATGTCCAAAGATATAGGGAGATAGAGGAATGATAGGGGAGAGAGAGGCAAGAGATAGGTAGAGAGAGAGAGGAGATAGATTGGGAGAGATAGAGGAGACAGAGGGAGAGATAGGGAGATAGAGAGTGAGTGAGATGTCTAGAGAGATACAGAGAGAGATTGAGAGGTAGAGGGATGATAGAGAGAGGGAGATAAGGGAGAGATAGGGAGATAGAGGTTTAGGGTTGCTTAGGTTTAGAGTTTAGGGGTTACAGGTTAGGGGTTAGGGATGAGGGGTATTATTTAGGGTTGAGGAATTTAGAGAGAGAGAGAGAGACTTCTTTGGACATGCAACCGTAAACCCTAAATAATGCCCCTAAACCCTAAACCCTAACCCCTAACCCCTAGACCATAAACTCTAAATAATGCCCCTAAGACCTAACCCCTAACCCCTAAACCATAAACTCCTAAATCCTAAACCCCTAAACCCTAAACACTAAACCCAAGCAACCCTAAACCTCTATCTCCCTATCCCTATCACTCCTCTACCTCTCAATCTCTCTCCCTATGTCTCTGGCCATGTCCCTCACTCTCCATATCCCTATCTCTCCCTATGTCTCTGGCCATGTCCCTCACTCTCCATATCCCTATCTCTCCCTATGTATCTGGCCATGTCCCTCACTCTCTATATCTCCCTATTGGTCCTCTCTCTCTAAACACTAAACCCTAAACCTCTAAACCTTAACCCCTAAACCCTAAACTGTAAACCCTAAATAATGCCCCTAAACCTTAACCTCTAACCCCTAACCCCTAAACCCCTAAACCCCTATCTCTCCCTTATCTCCCTATCTCTATTATCCCTCTACCTTTCAATCCTTCTCCCTATCTCTCTGGACATCTCGTTCACTCTCTATCTCCCTATCTCTCCCCTTTGTCTCCTCTATCTCTCCCTATCTGCCTCCTCTCTCCCTCTCTATCTAGCTATCTCCAAACCTGAGCTTAAACCCCAAAACCCCAAACCCTTAAACCCTATATCTAAGAAATACTAAACTTCTATCTCCCTATCTCTCCCCTATCTCCATATCTCTATTATCCCTCTACCTCTCAATCTCTCTCCCTATGTCCCTTGCCATGTGCCTCACTCTCTATCTCACTATCTCTCTCCTTAGTCTCCTCTATATCTCTCCATCATTCCTCTCTCTCTATAAAACCTAAACCCTAAACCTCTAAACCTAAACCCCTAACCCCTAAACAATAAACCCTAAACCCTATATAATGCCCCTAAACCTGAGAAACCATAAACCCCTAAACCCTAAACCCCAAACCCCCAAACCCAAGTAACCCTAAACCTCTATCTCCCTATCTCTCCCCTATCTCCCTATCACCTTTGTCTCTTTACCTCTTAATCTTTCTCACTATGTCTCTAGCCGTGTCCCTCACTCAATATTTCCCTATCTTTTCCCTTAGTCTCCTCTATATCTCCAAGTATTGGTCCTCTATCTCTCTCTAAACCCTAAACCCTTAACCCAAAAACCATAAACCCTAAACACTAAATAATGCCCCTAAATCCAAGTAACCCTAAACCTCTATCTCCCTATCTCTATCATCTAGAATCTACCTCTCAATATCTCTCTCTATGTCTCTCACTCTCTATCTCCCTATCTCTCGCCTCTATCTCCTTTATCTCTCCTAATCTCTATCAGTCCCCTCTCTCTGTCTCTCTTTAAACCCTAAAGCCGAGCATCCCTAAACCCCTAAACCTGAGCAGCCCTAAACCTCTAAACCCTAAATAATTCCCCTAAACCCTAAACAATACCCCTAAACCCTAAACAATACCCCTAAACCTTGACCCCTAACCCCAAGCAACTCTCTCTCTCTCTCTCTCTCTCCCAAAACCCTAAATAATGCCCCTAACCCCTAAACCCTAAACCACTCTCTCCCTATCTCTTTTGACATCTCACTCACTCTCTATCTCCCTACCTCTCCCCTCTATCTCCTCTCTCTCTCTATCTAGCTATCTCTCTATCTCTTGCCTCTCTCTCTCCCCTATCATTCCTCTATCTCCCTATCTCTCCCTTCTATCTCTCCCTCTCCCTTATTGACGAAGGAAATGAAAAAAAGAAAACTAGGACTCTCTTTCTATCTCTCTCTCTCTCTCTCCTAAGGAAGTTGGAAAGGAAAAGGAAAACTAGGAAAGCTAGGAATAGGATCTAATTAGGACGTAGATAGGTCAGAGTGTGCATGCGTGAGAGAGAGAGAGAGAGAGAGAGAGAGAGAGAGAGAGAGAGAGAGAGAGAGAGAGAGAGAGAGAGAGAGAGAGTCAAGGTGCACTTTTACCAACTTAATTTTATCTTAACATTCCCAAAGTCTTACATGATTAAAAGTAATGTTAATCTATTTGGTGGAAAAGTGGAACCTTTGCAAAGTTGTAGATGGAAAACATGACTCCACTTCCCAAAATCTCATAAGTATATAAATGAAGGTTTTGAAAATAATTATGCATCATCAATGCAAAATCCTAATGCACTCATCCACAAACTTGTAAATTGTAGTGAAGTTCAACATCCCCATGCCTCATAAAGTTCCACAACGTTCATTTACCAAAAGACCAACTATTATGTGTAAACTCTTCTTATGTTTACATACATTTCAAAAAAGAACTTACAAAGTGCCAACATTACAATGCATAACATAATGAAATTTGTTGAAAAAGTTTAAAAAATCTTCAAACAAATGTAGTCGACTTGTATATAGCCAAACTCCATGATCCTTTTCTACTATCTTATTTACTTACACCAAAGGAATGGTACATGGGCATCCATCAAAAGAATAATGATAGGGGGATTCTTATCAAATATTATATTTGGTAACATTCTAGTAAATATTTCTAAAAACTATGGAAACATAGACAAGGCATTACTAACTATTTGATAGAATGCCTTAAAAAATGTGATTTCATAGACTACCATGATTATAGGAAATGCAGAAAATGGATCTAAAAATGGACATTACAATTTTTTTATCAATGCTCTTTTCAAAACTTAGAAAATAGACAAGCCTTTTCGATTATAGATGAAATTAGATGCAATGGTCAAAAGAATATGGCGGGATATCGATAGACCACCTTTTTAGCATTTTACATAAAGCTAAAGATGAATTCTTATGACCATTGCGGAATATCGATAGACCACCTTTAGAGAGAGAGAGAGTAACATTTAGGGTAAAACAAAATGGATATCCGTTTTGGGCAACCAAAAATGGATATCTATTTTGGGCAACCTAAAACAGATATCCGTTTTACAAAATAGATATCCATTTTGTAAAACATAAAAAAAGAAAAAATGGTATTTTACCAAAGCAAAATGGATATCCGTTAATAATGGATATCCATTTTGCTTCTCTTTTGCCTTGTATGTAGGCTTGGGGTTGTCATAATTGACTTTCCCTCAATTCTAATGTTTTTACAGGTTTCACTCTCTTCTTCAAACTTCACCCTTCATGCTGATGACTTTTTTTTATGCAAAATTGATAAAACGAAAAGGGTTTATAGAGGAAATTGTCAGCTTTCTAAAAATATAAGATTTTCTTGATTATCATTTTATTAAATAATTATTAATAATTTTCTATATAGTGTGTGTCTGAAATCCTGATGGATACACTGATTGAAAAACATGAATAACTTTCAAACTGTTTCACCTTTTTCAGATCTGAAAGATGCATCACACTCTATGCTCAGTTGGCTATACGTGAAATTTTTTTCTATTGAATTCTAATTTTTTTTATTGAGTTAGGTTCGTTGGACAATTACTCTTTAGTTTTAAAAAAAGTCACAGTAAAAAAATCATAACTAATTATTGTATTGGAAAAAAATTTCAAAAAAATATGCGTCACATCCAGGCATGAGTCCTCTACTTATTTTGAAAGTTTTTAAAAAAATAAAAATTTGCTCATAGTTAGGTTGGCTGGATAGACACCCACTTTTTATTTTTTTCTGAAAAATTTAATAGCTATTCATTGAAATGTTCATTTTTCACTAAGTAAATTTAATTTTTTTTAAAAAATAGTAGCTCATAAACTAGATTCAATTCTCTACAAATTTCGTTGTTACATCTTTTTCAAATTGTGTAGATAATCTATTGAAATTTTCACATGAACTTGATTAAGTCTGATTTTTTGTATTTTCATTGCCACTTAGAGGTATAGTTTGGCCCATCATGATCTTGCACATACCCACAATGTTTCCTTCTTATTTGCTAAAGATAAAAGAACTATATAGAGTTGATCTTGCATGTAATTTTACTTCATTCGAGATTGTGGTGGTTGTGGCACTGATTATGTTGTATTTGTTGAAATAGAAAAAGGTGACTGGCAATGAGTTAAATGATCTCCTGAAATCTGATAGAACAACTCCTCTAGTGGTGGATTTCTATGCAACATGGTGTGGTCCCTATGCTTTGCTTGCACAACAGTTGGAACTGGTATACAACATTGCCTTTGTACAATCAATTGATACAACAAAGTTTGAAGTTAAAATTACAAAGCCTATAATAAAATGTTTTGAGTAATGCAACAATTATTATCATCTTGCATATTTGATCTTATGCAGCACAAAAATGATGCCTTGAACATCAGATTGAGCAACAATATTGAGAACTTTGGTTATTTTAATTTCTGTTGATTTATGCTCCATGCATTTCCAACTGTTTAAAAACCAAGTATCCATTCTAACCAATTTGTGCAAAAGGCAAGAACCTGATGCAATGTGTCTCTTGTTAATATATATATATATATATTGAAATCATATATGAAAAATTGCCTGTATATATATAAATTACCAGTGTTGAAATTGTTTGAATCTTATATAAATTGCAGTATAGATATATAATATTAATATCAAATATCATTCGAAATGATATATATAAAACAATTATATAATTTTTCTTTTATTCGGCATTTATTAGCCGACGACGCCCTGTTGTGAAGGCTGTGGGAAAAATGTCCCTCCCCACAGGCCTTATGTCCTATGGGGGAGCCATCGCCCCCATTGCGGCCCCTTAAGGGAGGCCTCAACGTCCAATGGAGGTCATGTCTCCTTAAGGGAGGTCGTTGCCACCATTCGTTCAATTTATATAATGTTTTTAAGACTTAAAAATCCTGTGATGTCATTCGCTATTGTTAATTGCTATTTTTATTAAAAATAATCATTGGTAATTGCTAGTGCTACGTCGTGAGCAACTGCTTGTATGGCTTGGAATATATATAATTCCACACACACACACACACATATATTCTTCATGTGTATGTTGTATTTTTCTGATCAATGCCAGTCTTGGCAGCTCTTTTGTATTTGATTCTGTCAATTAAAATCATTGTTGATGTTGTTAATTGCTATTTTTATTAAAAATAATCACTGGTAATTGCTAGTGCTGTGCTGTGAGCAGCCTCTTGTATGGCCTGGAATATATATAATTCCACACACACACACACACATATATATTCTTCATGTGTATGTTGTGTTTTGCTAATCAATGCCAGTCTTGGTAGTGCTTTTGTATTTGATTCTGTCAATTAAAATCACTGTTAATATGTAATACACACACACACACACACACACACACACACACACACACACACACACACACACACACACATATCTATATAAATCTTTTAGCTGATGTATTTTGATTAAAAAACACCGTGACCAACACAATCATATATGAGTTTTACTTAATCATTCTCAATTAGAAAACATATACTTATTGTTGTGAATTTTCCTAGTAAAACAAACCTTTATCTGTAAACATCAAAACTTTTGAAATGAAAATATACCAACTTTGAAGAACACAAAAGTGTTTGGTAACTGAAATATGTTTATAATTAAATGTTCTTTTTGAAAAGTAGGATTGTATAGTTCGAAGTAATGGAAAACTAGCACACAGACTTTATTTCAAACAATTATCTAACATTACAAGACTAGAAAAGCAACATTTCTTGAAAGATTATTACAAATCATTGAAATGGTAAATTTAATATCAGGCAAATTAAGCAGACCAGAATAATGAACCTTTGAGTAAATTCTAATTTTTTAAAAGAAAACAATGTTAGCAAATGTTTGAAACTTGAACAAATTTATTTTTTAAACTATGAGAAATGTTATACTTATTTTCTGTGTAATCTACTGATGGGACAGGTTGCCAAATGTGGGCTCCTAGAGACGGTAATTTACTTTTTCTAAATTACCACTTTTGTTTATTATTGCTTGGCCAAGCTATTGTACCATTGAAATAGATGGATTACAAAAGCCTAGATTTTATGTTATATATATCTCTGCCACACCCTGTATGCAAGAATTATGTCATTCTAGTTTTAGGAATGCATATAGGCATCAGGCACGCATCGAGAGATTCCCTCCTACCTTTACCGTGCTAGGTTTCTAGGCTCCTCGTGTAGGGTTGGTGCTTTCTTCGAGTTAGGAAGAAACCTGGGGAAGTCTAATACTTCGTGGTTGGGTGGAAAAAGTACCTTAACCACACTCTTGGCCTCAGCTTGTGGAAGACCATTGGGGTCATGGCGGTTGAGGATAGAGACTCTTATGCTATATGATTCATGATGTATATCTTTCATTGTATTATCCTTGTATGGCTTGCATAGCCAATCTGTAAATTGTATAAATACTTTCATTGATGAAATTGATTAATTGATGCAATATCTTGTACTTGTAACATTGAAAGAGACATAATGTAACACCCCTTTTGGTGTATGTATATGAAAATGTAACACTCTTTTAGTGTATGTAATCATACTTCTTTATTGGAAACTTTCCATAATTGTATTTCCATGGATATTCTGATTTAAAATTGATTCACTTTGCTTATTTGGAATGAGCAATGCTTTTTGGAATACTAGTTTTAGTATGTGAGATTTTAGCACTTTGCACACCATCAGATTTAAATTATACACAGTGATCAGATTTAGACCGCATAAATCCCAAACTCAACACATAAGTATTGAACTTCTTGTACCACATCCTAGGACTTTGTTTAAGGCCATACAGAGATTTCTTTAACTTACAAACCAACTTGCTTTACCTTTCACCATGTAGTGCTTTAGCTGTCATATAGATTTCTTCCTCCAAATCACCATGAAGCAAAGCAATTTTCAAATCCATTTGTTTGACCTCTAGGTCATAAGCTGTTGCAATAGATAATAAAAACTGAATGGATGTCATTTGACCAACACGAGAAAAGATTTTACCCTAATCAATACCCTCAACCTGAGAGTATCCCTTTGCAACCAACTGTGCCTTATACTTTTCAACATTTCCATCTGAACCAATCTTTTTCATAAACACCCATTTACATCCAACAGGTTTCTATCCTTCAAGCAAAGGTACAAGGTCCAATGTATCATTCCTTATAAGAGCTAGCATCTCTTCATCCATGGCTATTTTCCAAGACTTTGCATCATTCATACCCAAAGCCTCTTGCACAGATCTCGATTCATCAATGTTAGTACACTCAAAGCAAATATACACTTTCAATCATCAGGTGAATACCCATACCTTTCAGGTGGTTGCCTATGCCTTGTAGACCTTTGAACAAGCTGAGGTGGAGGTTCATCCACTTCTTCCTTCTCTTCTTCCTCTTCTGAAGATCCAGAGCTTGATGAGCTCTCCACAACTTCTAGTCTATCTTGGAGTCTCGATTCAACTTTCTTAGGCGTAGAAGGAAGTTGAATCACATTATTTTTTTGTTCAATTTCTTTATACTATTTTAGCTAAAAAGTAACAGGAGAAGATTTAGTCTCTCTAAAAATAACACTTCTGGAATAAATTACCTTAGGTGCAATAGGGTCCCAAAGCTTGTATCCATTCACACCATAGCTGTTGCCTATGAAGATACACTTGATAGCCTTAGAATCCAACTTTCTTGTCTTCTCCTTAGGTACATGTGCATATGCCTCGCAACCAAAAACTCTCAGATGTCTAAGTGAAGGCTTTTTCCCCGACCATGCCTCCATTGGCATTTTATCAACAAGCGTTGATGTAGGAGATCTATTGATCAAATAACAAGCAGTGGCAACAACTTCGGCCCAAAACTTTTGTTCTAGACCAACTCCACTCAACATGCTCCTAGCCTTCTCCATCAATGTTCTATTTTTTCTTTCTGCAACTCCATTCTGCTGAGAAGAATACAGAGTTATCTTTTGTCTTTTAATCCTGTAATATGTACAGAATTTGTCAAAATCTGCAGAACAATAATCACCACCATTGTTAGTCCTCAAACATTTAATTTTCTTTCCAATATGAGTTTCTACCATAGCCTTGAACTCCTTAAAATGATTGAAAACTTCAGATTTACTCTTTAAAAAATATACCCATGTTCTCCTACTAAAATTATCAATGAAAGTAACATAATAAACTAATTTACCAATAGAAGCAACATCAACAGGACCAAATACATCTGAATGGATTAGATCCAAGATACATTAAGACTTATGAGAAGACGAGTAAAACTAATCATAGTTCTATTTTCCATAAATATAATGTTTACAAAAATCAAACTCTAGATTACAATCGTTCAACCCCTCAACAAGGTTCTTATTTTTTAGGGCTGGGTAAGTGCAAAAAGTTGGGGGGCCAAAAAAGTGGCCAATTTTTTTTCATAAAAATTTAATACATAACGTGCTTGCGTTATAATGCGAGCGCATTATAACGTGAGCGCGTTATGACTATATATATATATATATATATATATAAAGTGCATTTCTGCTCATTTCATTTCTTTATTTTCCTCTACACCCATGGCTTGTAAACCCTAAGAAGCGTGCTCACATTTTGGAAGACTTGATTTAACACCAAAATCTTACCGATTCATCGCCAAAATGCCGCCACGACGTCGAGCAGGCCAAAGGAGTGAGTTTTATTTGTTTTTTTGTTTGAATTTGTTTCTAAATAGGTAGGTTTGAGTTGATTTTTGATGTAAATTTCGTTAATTGTCAGGAAATGTTAATGCACCTCCTCCTCGTCCTCCTCTTCAAAATCTACAAAATCCTAAAGAGGAAATACCTGCCGAAGAACAACCTGAACAACAAACTCCTCCATCCATTCCTCGACATGCCCCTGGAACACAAGAAAATCTAATGGGGCAAATTGAAAATAATAAAAAAGAAATTGAAGACATAATTGCAAGGTTGAAAGATCCTTCCACTTCAACCTTGCATAGGTCCATGCTTGTTCAATCTCTTGAATCTATGTTATCAAATGTAGATTCAATTAGCAAGCAAATATCTAGTTGGTTGGATAAGAGGAGAGAGTTTAGAGACTATTATATAGACAAGCTATCATATGAAGATGTGAAAAAGTTACAAATTACAAAATTAGACTTGTGTTCCATTTTCACAAACCCACAAATAAATCAACCTCCACCCATTACATGCAAGAGGTTCCCTATCCATTGGTGTAACAACCAAGCGATAAGGGACAATTTTGGGCAGAGGTGGTGAATGGTTTTTGACCATCCTCTATGCAATAATAATGAGGTCCCGCAATACTTTTTGAGGAAACTCTACTGCTAGTTTGACCTCAATAAAGTGCCAAACTATTTTGATATGCGGGACTTCTAGGGTAGAGGTGGGGGGTCAGCACAAGATAGACTAGGGGCACATGTTGACCCATAGCAGCCAGTGAGACAAGTAATCAGTAGACCAGCCCATGAGCATGTTTCTATCCCTTTCATTGTGAAGGAGAGTGTTGAGGTCGATACACTTTAGTCCATTAGTGCCTTGACCTAGAGCATCATAGAGCATGCCAGTCCTGCAGTACAACATGGGTTGGGAGATAGTGCGAGGAGTAGGTTCCCACCCCATGCTTGTTAGACTTACGGGTTAGCCTATGGTTATGACCCCATGGATAGTCAGGACGCAAGTGCACAGGCTACATCTATAGCTGAGCAGATGGTGATGACAGACAGATACCCTCCTGAGTGAGACTTTTGGCCTTGATACACAGGTAAATATTAGCAATTTTATTGAATTTAATTTATTAAATTTTATTTTTGAAATGCAAGATTAACTAATTTAGTTTGATGATTTTAATAAAATTTTAGGGTCATAGCATTGATGCAGTTTTCAGTGGTTCTCCACCTCCATATTACACTACATCATCTACTGTTGAGGTATGTAAGTAGTAAACAATTATAAATATTACATGTGAATAGCATCATTGTATGAATGGTATTCTAATATCTAATTTTAGATGTTGAATAGGTTAATATTGGAGATTTCACGGTAACACCTGCCAGCGGTGGTGGACTTCAAAGCTTCATGGAGGTAATAAAATAAATAGTTTAATGAATGAATTGTACTTACTAGATTTTTGTATGTGACTTGTGTGCTTTATTGTGTGTACTTCCATGTTTAGATGAACGTGTGTGTATGTTAGGAGCCATGATTTGCATCACTATTATAGTTTTCATAATTGAATAATGTTGTTGTATTTCCAGATGATGCAAGCTGCATATACACCTCCCGATGTTCATAGGGCAATGGAGCATGGTGTGACCTCTGCGATTCATAGCTCCATGCCATTGACAGGGGTATGAGGTAGATTAGTAAATTTCAATTTACATTCATTGTTACAGTTGTTTATTTTTGAAAAATCAAAAGATTATTGATTTGAAGTTTAATTTCTATCTAGATGGTTTCTATAGGACATGACATCACCACAGCTTATTCCTACTTTTGAGGCAAGTGAGGAGATAGATTATATGGTAGCGGTAAGTAATTATTTTGTTAAATGTTTTATTTTTTATAACATGTAATTTCTATATATTAATGTCTATACTTTTTATTGTAATAGCTAAAGATGCAGGAAGAACTAAATAGGAGGAGGAGCCCTCGGGTTCGTAGTAGACCAATCACATATGCGTCTCCATTCCCTAGAAGATCAAAGATTGCCCGTGATCTATTCTCTTCACCAGCAAGAGGGGAATGACTTTTTATTGTGTTCCTTTATTGTATGCCTATATGGTATTTGTGGACATATATTTTGTATTGCATATAGTTGACATTTTATGCCTATATGGCATTCTTGTAAGCCTATATGGCTATTTTTTATATATGTTATACTTATATCGACAGATATTGATGTATGCCTATATGGATATTTGGTTAATACAAATCTTTTTTATTGATGGCGTCCATACTAGCATTATAAATCCATGTTTGAATGGATATTTGTAGATGGCTACTTCAAATATTTAAAGTCCAATTGTATTACATAGGATGTTTGTTGATCCAATAAGCTAGCTATTGTTATTCAAGTATCACCTAAACCTCATTTTGGAACTAAAAGATAAAAGTCGTATTTAAAAAAAAAATGAATCATCATGTTGAATAGAAAATATTCATATTCTTTATGAGTTGCTCAATTAAAAATATTCAAATGAGTATGCTGATCCATATTCTTTATGAGTTGGTCAATTGAAAATATTTCTTAATTTCTTGTTATTATACAATATTGGGATGCAAAGAGTATGTTTTTTGTTTTGAATAAGATAGTCAAAATCATATGCTTATGAGCACCTGATGACCATTGTGGTTATTAAATGTAATTCCTCTTGCATATAAGGTGAGGTTATGAGATTACATTGAGTCTTACCTAATTTTAGTATGCAACATAACATTGGGGCTATAGGCTTCCATAAGTCATCAACAATCAAGGTTCAAGGTTGTCATTGAAGTCAAAGGGTCAAGGTTGTTTGTCATTGATGTCAAGGTTGATGCCATGATGTTGATAAGGTGATATAGTGATTCAAGGTAGGTGATGGTCATGAGGTGCATGATGTTGTGAATATAGTTTTCATGATAAGGTCTCTCAATTCATGTTGATGCTGCACAAGACAAACATGGTTCATATGATGCAAGGTTCATGTTCATGGTGGATGTAGTTTTGTTCATGCAAGGTTTTGTTGTGAATATGGTTTTCATGATAAGGTCTATCTTGAAAGGTTGATATGATGCAAGGTTCATATTCATGGTGGATGTGGTTTTGTTCTTGCAATAAGAAGTTAGAGAAGACACAAGATTTCATAATCATAATCTTATTGATAGTTAGGGTTTGCATATTGGGCATTAAACCCTAAAAAGAATCTACTTTTCTTAAGACTTTAAAACCCTCAATTGCTTGTCGTGTGTAAAGTGTACTTTTGTTTTAATTTAATATTGACTTATAATCAGAAGTTACTATCACTTAAATCAACCTACTAAAGGGTCTTTAAGTCATTAGTTCATTGGCCCTTCAACCTAACTCAACCGGCGTCTCTGGTAAACTGTGAGAAGCTCAAGCGCCATATCACAATCGAAGGTCATATTTAATTGATATGAGGGTGGGAAAAAAGATTGGATCAAACACATCAAACTAAGTATCATACCTCTAGGCACATTTTTGCCTCTCTCTAAACTATCCATTTTGGCGCCTTGATGTAAAGTGAAGTCTAAACTTAGTGAAGATTGCGCCTAGAAAGATATCACCTTGGATATGCGCCTAGAGTCATCCTAGATCATCCATTTGCACCTAAGGGTCAATATAACATAACGTAACTTAAGAAGACTTTAAAAATCATCAAAAGAAGCCTAGGTACCTTTTCTTGTCTCCACCATCCATTTTGGGCGCCTAGAGGAAAATGAACTTCAAATCACTTCCAACTATAGCGCCTAGTGTTAGAACCTTCAAAATGACTAAATCTTACCAAAGGAAGTCTAGGCACCTATTGTCACTTGGATCATCATGAATGAGCACCTAAGTGGAAGGAGAATAAGCATCTTGTATGGAGGTGCACTTTTGTGTCTAAATAACCTCATTTTGGCGCCTTGAAGGAAGATGTTCTAAATCCTAAGATCTAGCGCCTAGGTGTAAAATGGTCTCCTATAGGTTTGAACAAGTGATTGAAGCCATCAAATTGCCAATAAATGCACTAAGTATACTAAGGCGCCTTTTCTTGTCTAAACTATCCATTTTGGCACCTAGGAGGAAGGAGATTCAACATCATGAATCAAGGCGCCCTTTGCCATCAAAACAACCTCACATTGGCGCCTTGGAGGAAATCAACTTAAAACTACAAGTCTTGGAGTTTTTTCAAGTTTTGATGATGTCTTTTGAGAACAATTATAATGATTGAAGGATGAGGTGGGTAAAAAGTCTTCATCTAGCTTAGGTGCCCATTCAACTCTGAACAACCTTACATTTGCGCCTAAGATGAAGGGGACTTTCTTAAATATTTAAGCATTGATTAATAAACATGAAAACCTTAGGTGCAATTTTCAACTCATTTTACCTTTGATGAGCGCTTAACATGGAGAGAACACCTATTAGCATCAAGGTGCTATTTCATGCTCAGAACATCACATATCAATGCCTAAACATGAGGAAACTTAAACTATGAAATCTAATGTTACTTTGATTCAAAAATGAAGAAAATAAACCAAAGAATCTAGGCGCATATTGTCACTTGAGCAACCTTCAACTAGCACCTAGTCTTGTGAAGGAGGCAAGAATCAGGGATAAAAGACCTCACGTTGTTTGAAAGTGTTGAAAGGCTCAGGAATGGGCTAAGTTCATCTAGGCGCACTTTGACTCCTTGCATACCTGAATGAGCGCCCAGGAAGAAATTACATAAGAATGGCACCTATGATTGTGTTCCTTGAAGAAGAAAACCATTCTAAGACATCTACAAGTGATTGAGGTCATCAAAATGACAAATATGAGGCTATCTTTTGCTAGGCACATATTTTAACTTTCACATACCTTAATCTACACCTTGACTTGGAGGAGTTAGTTTATGCTTTAAAATGATTTCTATGTGTTTATATGATTCAATATTTGCTAATAATTTAATATGCCAGTACAATGTAGCTCGGACTGTTTCGGCATGTTTGGGTGCAAAACAAGACCATGCCTAGCCTAAACGTACCCATCCAGATGCATTGGAACTGTCATTTTGGCCACACAAGGAGAAGAACAAAAGTTACACCCCTTTGCAACTTTACACTGCCTCCTTCTGATGATTTTTGGGGCAGCAGAAAACCTTTCACCATGGGCAAACGCCTCAGAGATATAAAAAACCAAGAGAAGTTATTGTAGAGACACTCTATGTGATTGCGTTGCCTCAGACAGAATATTTTTAAGTGACACATTTTTTGAGTAACATCTCATCAAAGATTGCTACCTTTTTGCACTTTGGACTCTTTAGGGATATCATCGGTACAATGTAGCTCAGATTGTTTCGACATGTTTGGGTGAAAAAAAGGACCATGTCTAGCGTAAATGTAACCATCCGGACGTGTTGGAATAGTCAGTTTGGTCACATCAGGAGCAAGACAAAAGTTACACCCCTTTGCAACTTTACACTGCCTCCTTCTGACGATTTTTGGGGTAGTAGAAAACCTTTCACCACGGGCAAATGCCTCAGAGATATAAAAAAATGAGAGAGGCTATTATAGAGGAACTCTACATGATCGTTTTTCCTTAGAAAAAATGTTTCTAAGTGACACAGTTTTTGAGTAACATCTCATCAAAGATTGCTTCCTTTTTGCACTTTGGACTCTTCAGGGATATCGTCGGTACAATGTAGCTCGGACTGTTTCGACATGTTTGGGTGAAAAAAAGGACCATGCCTAATGTAAATGTACCCATCCAGACATGTTGGAATATTCAATTTGGTTGCATCAGGAGTAGGACGAAAGTTACACCCCTTTGCAACTTTACACTGCCTCCTTTTGACGATTTTTGGGGCAACAAAAAATCTTTCACCACAGGCAAATGCCTCAGAGATATAAAAAACTGAGAGAGGTTATTGTAGAGGCACTCTACATGATCGTGTTGCCTTAGACAAAATGTTTCTAAGTGACTCATTTTTTGAGTAACATCTCATCAAAAATTGCTGCCTTTTTGCACTTTGGACTCTTCAGGGATCGTCGGTACAATGTAGCTCAGACTGTTTTGACATGTTTGGGTGAAAAATAGGACTATTCCTAGCGTAAATATACCAATCTAGATGCGTTGGAACAGTCAGTTTGGTTGCATCAGGAGCAAGACGAAAGTTACACCCCTTTACAACTTTACACTGCCTCCTTCTGACGATTTTTGGGGCAGCAGAAAACCTTTCACCACGGGGTAAATTCCTTAGAGATATAAAAAATTGAGAGAGGTTATTGTAGAGGCACTCTATGTTATCGTGTTTCCATAGATGGAATGTTTCTAAGTGACACAGTTTTTGAGTAACATCTTATCAAAGATTGCTGGCTTTTTGCACTTTGGACTCTTTAGGGATATCGTCAGTACAATGTAGCTCAGACTGTTTCAACATGTTTGGGTCAAAAATAGAACCATGCTTAGCCTAAACGTACCCATCTAGATGCGTTGGAACTATTAGTTTGGTCGTATCAGGAAACCTATTATCTAGTTAGAAACCAAGACACCTAGAGACACCTATATTTTATACATTACCTAGATTTTATACATTATTCTCAGGATCAACTTCATGCATCACTTAGTTCTAACCCCATGAAGCATAACATGATGATGTAAAAATATGTATATGTGTAAAAATGTAGCAGGAAATAAAAAAAGACAAACCTTACAAATTAATGTGCATACTTACAACTCAATGTAACATGACTTTACAAAAATAATGTGAATACTTACAAATTAATCTAATGAACCATCCGGGTCTACTCTACTCTTTATTGTGTCAAGTATTGCTTCATGGTCAGACTCACGCACCTTCCACAAGATTTTATTCAAAGTTCTACCCCGATACTATATCAAATGAACATTGGATGCCACGACAAGGTTTGACTAATGAAGAATCTTCCGATGCATGTCAAAGTCCTAAAACAACCAAACATTAACACTCTTATGTGGGTACCTTCTAAGCCATGTTCTAGTAATAACCACTGAGCCTATAGGGTATTCGATGTTTTCTCCATCTGTAACTAGGGCCTCCAATTTCTTTTTGGCCTCAACATAATGACATAAGTAATAATATGTTCCCTCTTCATTATCTTCATCTGCAATAATTGCATATACATGCCCTACATTGATATGTGTAGCAAATTAGATGAAATTAGTCAACATTACAAAAACACTACAAAGTAAGATGACATTAGGAATTTCAAAAACTATACAAATATATATATTACCTGGTTGAACTAGATCTGATATGTGGTCAAAGTCAACTGATGATTCCATCTGTGTTAGTTCCAGTACTATTAGGGGTCGATATGTGTCAAGTGGGATAAGATAACTTAACTGTCATTTGTCAACCCACTCCTTTGACTCGCACTCATCCTAGGCTTGAATTGTACAGGAAGAACAAAAGCATGACATATTTCGCATATGGATACTCCATGAACCTGCAATTGAGCTTTTGAAAGAGTGCATCTCACTTGATCCTGTCAGTGTAGAATAGTCCTCATATGGTGCAATGTTAGTATCATCTATCAACCAAAAAAATCTACAAACTGAAGACTTACCTTCATTACTTGGACCCATGGAAGCATTACACCACTCGACAATCAATTTTGCATCTGTCAACTTTGCATTGTCTTTATACTTTAACTCTTCTCATGTTATGGATCTTTTGATACATGCTCCTGCACCATCATGCTCCCCCTTTCCATGCCCGGCCTCACAAAAGTTCCACATATGCTGAATACTTGTAAAATTATGCCTCCTACTCAGCCAATAGAAATTCTACGAGTTCTTGAATTGTGATGCACAGTTATCCGACCATATGATATGCTGACTGAACGATATGCCCCTTCTAGCCAAATCATTGTAGAACACCTGAAAGCAACCTTGCATGAACTCCATAGAATGTGTGTGATCATCACTAATATTGAAATTATACTCCCTTATGATCTTTCTGTCATCCTCTGTACTATCATTCGCATGAATGAATACGATGTGCACAAATATAGAAACCTGTGTGGAGTTGTAATACTGTGATTGCACCTCACGTTTTGGCTGTAGACTGTAGTTCTCTACAAAGTCGATGACTGAAACAATGCTACCAACTGGAAATGTGTCCTTGTATAACTTTAATTGCAAGTCCAACCATCGAGCTCTATGGGCATGTCTTGCGTACTCATACACTATGTTGTCACGAAATATATGCATAAACTGATACACTGGAATCTTTTCAATAACCAATTCACACCTCTTTACTTCTTTACCATCTTTTGTATTGTATGCCATTGTTTTATACTTGCCAAACTCTACTAGTTCGTTTCCAACCGCATGTGTTCTTTCCATATGTTCACATATTGTCAAATGTTGCAAGCCACCACAAAGATGACATGTGCCATCCAAGCATAATTTCTTATAGAATATTTGACCTTCCTCTCTTTGACATCAAATTATTGATATGAAGTCTCTTGAAGATGTTGGTGGGGCACGTATGGCACAACCTTGCAAAACATTGTTAGTATGCATATCTAAACATATAGACCTATAAACATCAAAATGGTTAGAAAATTCAATATGTAATCTACAACAACAAGTAGTGCATGTGTGATTTATCTTGACATAGAAAGGTTTTAGCGTTTCAAAATATCTTTGACAAATTTTAATTTGAGGATACTTCTCTAGAAATTTACCATAAAACTGTGTTTGAGTCTCATCCAAAAAATGCTTTGGATGTGGCTCACAGTTCTAACTACCGATTCTCCTTCTTACCACATCCCTTTGATTTGGAGATACCCTTGTGTAATTCTTCCAAAAGTCTTCAATTAGTGATCTCAATGCTTCAACAATTGGTTTATCTTTTCATGGTAGTCTCCCCAAGAACGCCCATAATTCATTGGCATTAGTGTCCTCAATTCTTTGGCATCTTCCAATAGCTCTTGATAAAGTTTTCCTATTAATTCTCAATTCTTGACTCGTCTTTCTAATGAGACGAGCTTTCCTCGTTTGACTACTTACTATAGTCAATGTAATCACACACCATGTTGCATTACTATCTTTTGTGCGTGAGGTGTTACCCACACTCTCATACTCACTCATTAGATTCTTGACAATAGATTTTTCACTTGAAGCCTCTGATGTTCTCAACCCAAGAATCTTCATGATGGACCTATACTTTATACTTCACATCATTTCAACGAATAGTTGACATCTTGCAGTCTCATTTAACTTTTCAAAGAACAATCTCCAAATCTTATGAGCATATCTTCTACAAGTGCATTTTGGAATCTTACCTTCCATTGGCTGTAAAATATTCTCATCAATATCAATCAAATACTTTGGCTTTCTATGCAAAATTCTAGGTGATGTTAAGTTAGGTAAATTCATCTCAACATTAGGAATTTCATCAATATTTAAATGACATGGGCTAGATGGCATACCTTCGATCGAAGATGGAATAGATGACATACCTTGAGGTTGAGGTGGAAACGATGGCGTACCTCCTTCATCACATGTGAGTGATGATGAACTCTCAACTTGAGATGTGGTAGATGGTGTCCCTACATGTTGACTTGCGGTAGAGGACGTGTATCCAACTATGGTATTCAAATCTCTCATAGCACGAAGTTTTTGCATTCGTTCTCTTTGTGCCACCAATACCATATCTCTTTGTGATGGTTGTGGTTCCTCTTCAATTGGCATGTCTTCATTTATTGTGTCTAATTTCCTCTTCTCACAAAGTTCCCTCATAGCCACTGCTTTCTTTGCATTCTTAGCTTCTATCTCTTCCTGTTTTGGTTTAATTCTTGATTGTTTCCTCTGCATGATAGAGAATTTGTCTGTAGCATGCTAAAGAGACCAATATTAGTTCCTAAGAAATGAATCCATACAAATAACTAAAATATATGTCATTCAACCCTTCATAGTAAATGTACATACAATCATCATGTAAAAGAGTAAATGTCACTCAACCAAAATAGGTGCAAAGCATACACAGCAAATTATTGCAGCCATGAAAAGATTACATGGGACTTCATGCTTGAAAAGGTTGAGGCAGACCCAATTTGACATGTTTGTTGTTACTAGGGCTACTAGGATTTGGAATTGAGAAGGTGTTTTGTTGGGACTAGGGATACTAGGATTTGGGTGGCTTGTGAAGGAATAGACAACAATTGTTGTGTCATGTGCATGTACAAATCATCATGAATGGGTGCATAAGGAATGTCCTAGCCCAAGATATGTGCATACTTGTATGATCTTGGCACCTATTCATTTGTATTTTAACTTATTAATATGACAAGATAATAGTGGGATTGTATTTTTATTATGTTGTAAGGATTTATTCTTGTATAGTTTGACATCATGGTATATTAAGGTCTATTTATTACACATAATTATTAAAGAGCCCAAGTGTAGAAAATATACATGGCATCATGTGAGATTGTAGGCTACTTTCTTGATTGGGAATGTGTCTATTTTAAACATGTATGATAAAGCATGATAAAGTAATTCCAATAGAATTAAGGAAAATGTAAAGAACATGCATGTAAAGACTTGACATACCTAAAAAATAAAGATTTGAATGGAGAGAGTACCCAATTATGTAGTTTTTTTTCTTCTTGCATCAAACTCCTCAACAATTTGAGTTTTTCACCACTTGCTTCCTTTTCAATGTTAAATTGAATAACACTCAAATATAATTACTAACAACAATTCTATTAACTAATCTATAATGTTAAATTTCTAAAATTGAATCACAATTAACATTGCAACACTACAAAAATTGAAACTTGAATAGATATATATCAAACTTGGTGTGAAAACTATGTTATTTCCTCCTTCTCAAGTTGGCAAAGCAGAAAAGGTGGTGGAAAGATCATGCAAAGGTGGTAGAATGTGTAAAATGTGCATGTGAACTTCCCAACATCATGAAAGCACTTATTTTTTGTCGGAGCACGCGCATAATCAGCATGAAAATAGAGCATATGGGCCTGGATCATGGGGGTCAACACTTTTTTACCATTTCTGTAGCAGGACAAAATGCGCTCGCATTTTGTCTTACTATAGATTGATCCATAAATATTTGTGCCTATCTCACCTTCGATAGCACCTTTACAATATCTCACCTCTAGTTCCATTAGCTCATGTTCTATATCTCACTTATCTCTCCCCCTCACCTCTCTACCTCTCTACCTCTCCCCTCTCTATGTCTCTCAGTGTGTCCTTGTCTACCTCAACCCTAAACCTTATCCCTAAACCCTAATCTCTCAACCCTCAACCCTAATCCCTCAACCCTCAACTCTAATCCCTCATCCCTAAACCCTAAACCCTAAACCCTATCCCTATTCCTAAACCCTCAATGGGCTTGATACTATACCTTAAACCCTAATCCCTTATCCCTAAACCCTCCAACCCTATCCCTAATCCTTATACCCTCGACACTCTACTTTAACCCTAATCCCTCAACCCTCAACCCTATCCTGAAACCCTCAACCCTAAAACCTCAATGCACTCAACCCTCAACATCAAACCCTAATCCCTCAACCCTTAACTCTGATCACTCTGTTGGTTCCCAAAAATGCAAGTTGCTAACCCTAAGAGGATGCCAGACTCTATGTTTGGATTTGCAACATTTTTGGACCAATTGACAGAGCTATTAGCTCCCTACACTTCAGGTCCTGCAAACCTAGGTGGGTGTACCTTTGTAACTAAAGCAGACTTAACACTATATGACTTGATTGGATTAGTAAATCTATCACAATGGCATAAAATGTAATAGATGCAAGCTTCTAAACTACTCCTACTACTAAGATCTGAGATGTAATTGTTTGAATGAGATTTTATGGAATCCTAAAATGGAATTGGTATGACCAGTGCCTATTTTTGTTGGGCTAATGGAGTCAAGGTGTATATGATATATGATTTACTTATTGGTTACAATCCTAATTGTTTAGCACTTGTGTTTGTTTATAGCTTGTATAAACATGCAAGAATGTGACTGACAGACTCTACTTAGTGATCCACTCGAATCTTACCAGTTTACTGTGACTTATTGAAAGGATTTTTTAATCCTTGCTTGAAGGAACAGATCAAAAGAATCAAACAATGACAGCAAATGTGTATTGACAAATGGAGTTGATGCTTAATTTGAATAACAAGACAATATCAAGTTGGAGACAATATGGCAATCTTGACAATTATAGGGCTGCTCTTACCTATCCAAATGCTACCTCCAGGTTATTGTAATCAATCAAAAGGATTTTATATCTGTAATAGAAACCAATTAATTTGATTACACGAAAACAACAAGTGTGCTTTGATGAAACTGAAGTATCAACTTGGAAACTCAGGTTCAAATAACAAAGAAATAACAGTATGGAGACAACCAAATAATTGCTCAGCTCAACAAACAATAGACACCAATATTAAATCATTAATTTATGCATTTTCTCCACTATATAGTTTCGAAAGATTTTACAATGTACAACATAATATTTATTTTGGCAACTGGTCAATCCATCTAGTTATCTAACTGATGTTTTTCCTAATCTACTCTTGATCCTAATCTACTGATCTCCTAATCTATTGATGATGTCCTCTCTTGATTTTTCTTCTCTGGTAAATATCCTTTGGACTCTAGGGCTACAACCCTTTATTTCTTCCGTTGCAACCTTTGGTATACCTTTTCATTTATTTAATTGTGTTTGGCAATGGTTAAATATTTAATCTGGCTTTTTTGATCTTCCCATAATACTTTAATCTCTATTTGATTCTATCTCCTGGCGTGTTTTTCCACAAATTATCATTTGCTTCCCATTTTGCAAATATTTATTTTAACTTTCTTTTGCCTTGAGATCTCGTGAAAATAATTCAAGTAACTATTGTTATTTCCTTTAATATATATTTTCACTCAGTTGATAAGAAATAACTAATCGCTTGTCAGTTGCTCGGTGAAAACATTTTCTCTCCTTTCCTCAAAAATATTTTTTAGGTAAAATACTTACCCATCGGGTGAAGTCCTTGAAAATATTTTGCCTCCATCTTTATAACTCTGGCAAAATATTCGGGTGAACAATATTGTAAAATCTTCAACATATCTTCTCGTGAAAATAATTACCCATAAATAGGTTTATGCTACATATTTGTTTAATATTTCACACCTTTCAATTACATTTGTTCACCTTTTATTTTCCAGAATGTAATTATATCATTTTCCTAACTTCGGTGAAAATATCTCTCACAACTTCCTTGGTGAAAAATCTTTATTCTCCAAAAAATATTTCTTTAGGTGAATTAATCATATTTTTTATTACCATTATTTTATCATCGGGCTGACATTATGAGTCGGGAGGACATGAAGTTTGCTCACCAATAAGACAACTCTTGCCGATGAGGTATTCATCAGCAAGACTCCTCGGATCGGCGTGATTTTAAAAATTCATTTCGATTTATTTCTCTTGCCGATAAGTTTTGCTGCGTGGCTTTTTAGGGTTCATTTCATCGGTGAATCGGGGAGATTCAAAAGTTGATCACAGATAAGCCATGTCTACCCGATATTATGTTTATCTCACCTAGTTTTTTACTTGTATTTGTTGTTTCTTTTAACTTCTTCATGCTTAACATTTTTCGGCTCATATTTCGGCTAGTCCCACAGATTTCACCATTTTTATCTCCTATAACTATATATATCTCGTTAATCAAAGGGCGATGCACTGCTGGTAATTGTATTCTACATGATTATTCAGCTTATAGAAGAGATACCATATGGTGTCTCAAGTCTTCTCCATTAGTTTTACTTTGCATTGTATCCTTGGAGTGTCATGACATATATTTATGATGCTTTGTTACAAACGATAATATGTCCTGGATTTTTGGAGAAAGATGCACTAAGTTCACTAATGCATCACCTTCCAGCCACTCTAAACTGGCACCTTCATTATAAGCCCATCACTCTTTGCAATATTTCCACTTTGTCTTTTAGAGGCCATAGCCATTGAAACTGTAATGCTAACAGGGTGGCGCCACTTTGTGAGTTGGCTGAGACTCATTCCTTTTATAATGACTTGCTTCGTTTGATTGTCGTGCCTACAAATTTGGTTGCCCTCTGTGGAATGGCTTCATTTATATACCTGTGTGTTCCCTACTCATATATGTGCCACAATTTATATGACTTGTATTGCGAATTAGAGGGTGGCAACTTTGTTTTAAAGTTGTGTTTGATAACTGTAAGGAAATACCCTCATTACAATGGTATAGCTTCTCTCTTCACATTCCATATGTTGCGCTTTATTTGGAATCTGTTTCCTTTCAATCTTGAAGGCCAATGCATCATTTTCATTATAGATTGATGCTTTGAATATTGCTGTGCCATCATACTGATCTTAGCATAGCTGTTGCATTTTCCTGTTTATGGATTGTGCCACTGTTTATAGATGACTGTGTTTTGAATTTTAAAGGTTGTGATATTGTGCCTAAGCTAGTCATTTGTGCACAATATACATAAATACTACGTGCCCTATCTTCCTCCCATAAATAACTAGTGGAAATGCCTGGTGAATAGTCCACTTACTCCAATTTTAGGTGCCCAAGCTTTTGTGAGTCTGGTTGTGAAGAGCTCCAAAACACGTGGCCTTTTGTAATGGCCTTTGGAGAAGCCTCCCATAAACTTTTGAGACCGCCATGTTTTGTTATTGGCCGAGGGTTCCTCTTTAGGAACCACGCCATTTTTAACTGTCTGCACCTGCCTTGCATATGACTGGTCCATTTCGATATATTTGTGACCTTTTTATTGAATATAGTGAGTGTTCATCTATGGATAGATGACAATGGCTCCATAAATAGTAGCTTGAAGCCATGAACTATGAGCATGCCACCACAGAGTTCTTTGTGTAATATTGAATCTATATGTGTAACTCCCTCCAGTATGAATGGGACAATGAGTAATATACTTAGGTCTATCAGCCCATGCTGTTCGCAATTGCCTAACTTCATGCCAGTGTACAGTAGCGTTATACTGTGCCCTATTATCTTTATTTACTTTTCTCTCCCTACATTCTGTGGCTCCGGCCATTCAGAGTCATTAAGTTTCAGACCACTAGGAGGTTTGAGTCCGTCATATCCACTGAAAGAAAATTTTTGGTTGAAGCCATAGAAAGTTCTTTGATCTACACGAGGACCCTTATTACCATTGCTGCAATCATTTTTAGCTCTGCTTGAACTCCTTGTTGTCCTAGAATATCTCAGAAATGCTCCATCACTTGAGGCTGGATTTCTAGAAGCGTCTTGCTCAATAAGGCCAGGTCCAGAATTTTGTGCTTGAACTATAGGTTTGTTTCTGGATAAAATTTGAACCTGACTGGGATCTGTGTGATTTGATCTTGCATTTAGTCCTTTAAGCCACTTTGGAACCAGTGCAGGCCCACTTGTGTTCATGTCATACCCCACAAACTTATTCTTGCATCTAAAAACCCTAGGTCCTCAACGAAGTCAATATTTTGTTTTTCTTTGTGTGTGATCTTTAACTGCCCTGAGTGACTAGATATAGCTGCCAGTCCTTCAAGCCACTCTAGATTCAATGCGGGATCCCTTCTATTCGTGCCATACCTCACCAACTTCTGAGTGATTTGCTGGTGCAGACAGCCGTCTAAGCCATTCTCAATCTCTATGCAAGATTAATTCTGTCCAGTTAGACATTACTAACTTCCACATGTCTTCAAATTACAAAATCTTCTCAGTCTTTCTCTGTTCCAAACATATACCCTCCACTTGGTTGCTTAACAAAAAATAGTTAAAGTCAGTCTTTGAGTATCATTAAAACTCCAGGTCATCTACAAAACACATGCTTGGCCTTCTTCGGATGCAATCATCTCTAATGATCTGGTTTTCTTATATTTTTAGTCTCACTTTCAACCTAAGTATAATTACCATGAGGAGAATCTTTTCTTGCATAATGAACATAGTCATCTTGTGATCCATCATAGAGAATTGTGTTTGCTTTCTCAGATTCTTCTTCAAAAACTAAATGTAATCTCGGAGAAAACTAAAGCATCCTATTAAACCATCTAAAATTTCCATGTCTCTTAATGTCCTTTTAACATTCATACTGTTATAAGGCCTCAAGGACTCCTTAGAATAGGATCAACATCCCCCTCTCTAGCCTGCATCAGTTGCTTGAGATAATACAGGTCATTATGAGTGATGAAAGAAAAATGGTTCTATTTTCTTTCAAAAAGGATCCTGAGCATGCAACATCACTTGTATTTAGCAGCATTTGCAGCTCTGTAATTGATTTCACACATGATGACCCAAAATTTTACCCTAAAATTGAATAAAACTTTTGCAAAAAATAGCTTGGGAATTTCAGTCCCAACACACTCGACCCTCAACCCTATCCCTAAACCCTCAACCCTAAAACCTCAACCCTCAACACTCAATGTCAAACCTTAATCCCTCAACCCTTAACTCTAATCCCTCGACCCTCAACCCTATCCCTAAACCTGAAAGCCTCAACCCTCAACCCTCAATGTCAAATCCTAATCCCTCAACCCTTAACTCTAATCCCTCAACCCTAAACCCTATCCCTAAACCCTAAACACTATCCCTATTCCTAAACCCTCAATGGGCTTGATACTATACCTTAAACCCTAATCCCTTATCCCTAAACCCTCCAACCCTATCCCTAATCCTTATACCCTCGACACTCTACTTTAACCCTAATCCCTTGACCCTCAACCCTATCCCTAAACCCTTGACCCTCAACCCTCGAACCTCAACCCTCAACCCTCAACCCTCAATGTCAAACCCTAATCCCTCAACATCAAATCCTAATCCCTCAACCCTTAACTCTAATCCCTCAACCCTAAACCCTATCCCTAAACCCAAAACACTATCCCTATTCCTAAACCCTCAATGGGATCGATACTATACCTTAATCCTTAATCCCTTATCCCTAAACCCTCCAACCTTATCCCTAATCCTTATACCCTTGACACTCTACTTTAACCCTAATCCCTCAACCCTTAACTCTAATCCCTCGACCCTTAACCCTATCTCTAAACCCTAAACCCTAAAGCCTCAACCCTCAACCCTCAACGTCAAATCCTAATCCCTCAACCCTTAACTCTAATCCTCAACCCTAAACCCTATCCCTAAACCCTAAACACTATCCCTATTCCTAAACCCTCAACATGACTGATACTATACCTTAAACCCTAATCCCTTATCCCTAAACCCTCCAACCCTATCCCTAATCCTTATACCCTCGACACTCTACTTTAACCCTAATCCCTCAACCCTTAACTCTAATCCCTCGACCCTTAACCCTATCCCTAAACCCTAAACCCTAAAGCCTCAAACCTCTATCCTCAATGTCAAATCCAAATCCCTCAACCCTTGACTCTAATCCCTCAACCCTAAACCCTATCCCTAAATCCTAAACACTATCCCTAAATCCTAAACACTATCCCTATTCCTAAACCCTCAACGGGCTCGATACTATACCTTAAACTGTAATCCCTTATCCCTAAACCCTCCAACCCTATCCCTAATCCTCATACCCTCGACACTCTACTTTAACCCTAATCCCTCGACCCTCAAACCTATCCCTAAACCCTCGACCCTCGAACCTCAACCCTCAACATCAAACCATAATCCCTCAACCCTTAACTATAATCCCTCGACCCTCAACCCTATCCCTAAACCCTAAACCCTCAAGCCTCAACGTCAAATCCTAATCCCTCAACCCTTAACTCTAATCCCTCAACCCTAAACCCTATCCGTAAACCCTAAACACTATCCCTATTCCTAAACCCTCAACAGGATCGATACTATACCTTAATCCCTAATCCCTTATCCCTAAACCCTCCAACCCTATCCCTAATCCTTATACCCTCAACACTCTACTTTAACCCTAATCCCTCGACCCTCAACCCTATCCCTAAACCCTTGACCCTCGAACCTCAACCCTCAACCCTCAATGTTAAACCCTAATCCCTCAACCCTTAACTCTAATCCCTCAACTCTCAACCCTATCCCTAAACCCTAAACGCTAAAGCCTCAACCCTCAACATCAAATCCTAATCCCTCAACCCTTAACTCTAATCCCTCAACCCTAAACCCTATCCCTAAACCCTAAACACTATCCCTATTCCTAAACCCTCAACGGGCTCCAGACTATACCTTAATCCCTAATCCCTTATCCCTAAACCCTCCAACCCTATCCCTAATCCTTATACCCTCGACACTCTAATTTAACCCTAATCCCTCAACCCTCAATCCTATCCCTAAACCCTCGACCCTCGAACCTCAACCCTCAACCCTCAACGTCAAACCCTAATCCCTCAACCCTTAACTCTAATCCCTCAACCCTCAACCCTATCCCTAAACCCTAAACCCTAAAGCCTCAACCCTCAACCCTCAACATCAAATCCTAATCCCTCAACCCTTCACTCTAATCTGTCAACCCTAAACCCTATCCCTAAACCCTCAACACTATAACTTAAACCCTAATCCCTCAACCCTCAACCCTAAACATTATCCCTAAACCCTAATCCCTCAACCCTCAACCCTAATCCCTCATCCCTCAACTCTAATCCCTCATCCCTAAACCCTAAACGCTATCCCTATTCCTAAACCCTCAACAAGCTCGATACTATACCTTAAACCCTAATCCCTTATCCCTAAACCCTCCAACCCTATCCCTAATCCTTATACCCTCAACCCTAATCCTTGACCCTAAACCCTATCCTGAAACCCTCAACCCTCGAACCTCAATGTACTCAACCTCAATGTCAAACCCTAATCCCTCAACCCTTAACTCTGATCCCTTGACTCTCAACCCTATCCCTAAACCCTCAACCCTAAAACCTCAACCCTCAACACTCAATGTCAAACCCTAATCCCTCAATCCTTAACTCTAATCCCTCAACCCTAAACCCTATCCCTAAACCCTCAACACTATACCTTAAACCCTAATCCCTCAACCCTTAACCCTATCCCTAAGCCCTGATCTGTCAACCCTCAACCCTAATCCATCAACCCTCAACCCTAATCCCTCATCCCTAAACCCTAAACACTATCCCTATTCCTAAACCCTCAATGGGCTCGATACTATCCCTCAACCCTTAACCCTTAAAACTTGAACCCTAAAACCTATCCCTACACGCTTGACACTCGACACTATATCATAAACCCTAATCCCTTAACCGTCATCCCTAAAGCCTCAACCCTAAATCCTCAAACCTTCAACCCTAAACACTATCCCTAATCCCTCTACCCTTGACACTCTTCTTTAACCCTAATCCTTTGACCATCAACCCTATCCCTAAACCCTCAACCCTCAACTCTCAACATTAAACCCTAATTCATCAACCCTAAACCCTAATCCCTCAAACCTAAGCCCTATCCCTAAACCATCAACCCTCAACACTATACATCAAACCTTAATGCCTATCCCTACACCCTCAACACGCAACACTATATCTTAAGCCTTAAACCGTCATCCATAAAGCCTCAACCCTCAATCCTTAAACCTTCAACCTTAAACCCTATGCCTAATCCCTCTACCCTCTACACTCTAACCCTAACCTTGACATTAAACGCTAATCTGTCAACCTTAAACCCTATCCCTAAACCCTCAACACTATACCTTAAACCCTAATCCATCAACCCTAAAACCTAATCCCTCAACCTTCAACCCTAAACACTATCAATAAACCCTCAACCCTCGACATTATACCTTAAACCCTAATCCCTTAGCCCTCAACCCTAATCCCTCAACCCTCAACTCTAATCCCTCATCCCTAAACCCTAAATGCTATCCCTATTCCTAAACCCTCAACCCTCGACACTATACCTTAAACCCTAATCCCTTATCCCTAAACCCTAAACCCTATCCCTCAACCCTTAACCCTTAAAACTTAAACCCTAAAACCTATCCATAAACCCTCGACGCTTAACACTATATTTAAACCCCAATCCCTTAACCCTCAGCCCTAAAGCCTCAACCCTCAATCGTTAAACCTTCAACCCTAAACCCTATCCCTAATCCCTCTACCTTCAACACTCTACTTTAACCCTAATCCCTTGACCATCAACCCTATCCCTAAACCCTCAACCCTCAACCCTCAACTCTCAACATTAAACCCTAATCTGTCAACCCTCAACCCTAAACCATAATCCCTCAACCCTAAACCCTATCTCTAAACCCTCAACCCTCAACACTATTCCTTAAACCCTAATCCCTCAACTCTAAACCCTAATCCCTCAACCCTTAACCCTAAACCTTATCCTTAAACACTCAACCCTCAGCAAGTTATACCTTAAACCTTAATCCGTCAACCCCTCAACCCTCAACCCTAATCCCTTGTCCCTAAACCCTAAATGCTATCCCTATTCCTAAACCCTCAACCCAAGACACTATACCTTAAACCCTAATCCCTTACCCCTAAACCTTAAACCCTAAAACCTATCCCTAAACCCTCAACCCTATACCCTCAACAATATACTTAAGCCCTAATACCTGAATCATTAACCCTATACCTTAAACCTGAAGCCTACACCCTCAAACCCTCATCCCTAGACCATATAACCTCACCCTTATATCCTAAACCTCAAATATTGTGCCTCAACCCTATACTTAAATTAAACCTAAACCATACGTGCTCTTAATCCAAGTCACCCTATGCCTTATATACCCTCAATCCATATCGTAAACCCTAAACCCTAATCCCCGCACCTTACACACTTAATCTTATACACTCAACAACCTAAATATTAACCCTCAACTGTAAGCCTCAACGCTCTACCCTCTACCTATTACTTAAGCCCTAATCCCTCAACCCTCAACCCTCAAAACTATAGAGGATCAGGTCCTTATATACACTAAACCCAAAACACTTACATTCATACATGCATACATACAAACATACATACATACAAAGATGCATACATACAAGCATGCATACATGTACGTGCATACATACGTACAAGAATAGATATAAACATCCATGAAACATACTTATGAAATTTGAACATATCTCATTCAAAGGAAGACATAACGCGACCACGTTATAACACGCTCGCGTTATGTCGAACTGGGAAAACACCGGCAAACATGCAAAAAAGCACAACATAACGCGCTTGCGTTATGTTGTGCTTTGGGAATCCCAAGCCTTGGGCTTGAGATTTGCTTTGGATTTACAACCCAAAGGCTTGGAGTACCTTTTCAACATCCACATACGTGTTTTTGCAGATTCTTCAAGATTTCACATAATTTTGTTCGTGCTAACCCTCAGATTTGCACGTGTTTCAAGGTCAAACAAATTGAACACCTAGGTAATGTTAGGCTTTCTCTTAGTTATTTAACGATGTAATTTTTTTCAGATTTTGACAATGTTAAGCCTTTCATCTTTAATTTCTTTTGTTTGTGTGTCTGATTTTGGGCAAAAACCACTATTTGTTTTTTTTTTCATTGTAAATTAACCATTTATTAAAATTTCAAAAAAATTACATATTTAGAAACTAGACTCCATTCTACACATATTAAAAAAAAGAAAAAATTATTTTCAATTAGTTTTCAAAATTTATAGGGGTAGCACGACCAAAATTCTATTTTTTAGGATATGTCCACTTTGAAAATTAGTAAAAAAATCAAATATTCATCAAACAATTATAAAAAAAATCAGGCATAAACTACATGCTGTTAGCTAATTTCTCACTGAAGCAATTTTAAAAATACCAAAAAAAAGTTAACCTTTTGAGGGAGCCACAAAACATGCTATGTTATGTTTTTTTGACAGAAACAACACCAATTTTTGTGGCTCCCTCTTTTGAACCCCTTAATCTATACCATTTTAAAAAAAAAATAGTAGTTTAGAAAGTAGACTCGAAGCACTACGAACATTGTTTTGGTTGCATCTCCAAATTTTGAGTGTAACTATGCTCAATTTCTCATCCAAGGCTGGCATTTCCTGATTTTAGAAAAAAAAGTGGCCACTTAAGACCCCTTTTTGGCCCCCCACCTTCTTGCACTTACCCAACTTTCAAACCCTTCTCTCCAATGTGGCCAAGCCTTTGGTGCCATAACATGGTCTTCTTTGCAGGCAACTTTGATTCGATAGACAGAGCACCCTTGGGTATCTAGAAGCCACGACCATCTGCAGAAGAGGAAACCATCTATTTTTTCAGCAAAGTAGTTTCTAGCTTAAATTTATTAGAGGTGCTATTGCACTCAACCATGCATGCATCAAGCTGGTACAATGTACCCAATCTGCTTCCTCTTGCTATCACCATAGCACTTCTCACCATTTTCACACCTGCTTTAGAAAACTGTACATGCACACCCGCATCTATTAGCTTGCTAACAAATAATAAATTTCTTGCTAGTCCTAGGATATGAAAGACACCATCAAATCATCTAACTCCACCGTCAGAAAATTTCACATGAATACTACCAAGACCAACAATGTCAAAAAAATAATTATCACCCAAATACACCTTACCACCATCATAGTTTTCATACTTACTAAACCAAATTCTTTTAAGAGTCATGTGGAAAGATGCACCTGAGTCTATCAACTATGCATTATCACCTGCATGAGTGGCCAAGGCTGCAATAAAGGCGCCTCCATCTTCATTTTAGGACTTAGAATCGAAATCTTGCTTCTTGTTCTTCTTCTTTTTCTTCTCTTCTTTATATTCCTTTTAGAAGTGTCCAGATTTGCCACAGTTCTAGCATATTGCCTTGGACTTACAAGGAGATTTTAATCTCCCCTTATTCTTGGACTTGGAATGACCACACTACTTCTCGTCTTTGCCTTGTTCTTTTTGTCTTCCTCGAACACTCAAAGCCTCTTTGGCATTCAAAGAGACCTTCCTTCTCATCTCTTCGGAGAGTAGAGAACCAACAACATCCTCCATCTTCAAGGTGACTAAAGTGCTCCCAATGGCCATGACTAGGGTGTCCCATGAGTCTAGCAGTAAACACAAGAAAGTTTGGAACCTTTCTTCTTCGTTCATGTTAACCCCAACCGAGGTCAACTAAGTCACCAACATATTGAATGTTTCCAAATGCTCAGAAATTCATCCACCTTTTTCCATTATCAAGGAATACGACTTCTTCCTCAAGAAAATTTTATTTACCAGAGATTTAGCTTGGTGTATCTCACCCAACTTCTTCCAAAGCTTCTTTGAAGTGGATTCTTCGTGGACATTTATGAGGATTGAATCTGCAAGACATAGTCTAATGAGACCTTTAGCTTTTTTATCCATACATCATATTTTGCAGCCAAAGTTGGATTCGTAGGCCTCTGGACATTTTCATCCATTGCATCCCATAGATGCTAATCAATCAATAGATTTTCCATCTTCAGCTTCCACATTTCAAAGTTGTTGCCAGAAAATTTTTTAACCTCCATTCTCCCATATGTGTTTGCCATCTAAAAAATGCCTGCAATAAGATCACAAAGTATTATCTGCACAAGCTCCCACTCAAACCTTAATTAGCACAAAAAACCCAACAACCAACAACTAAAACCAAAGGTGACCAGGCTCTGATACCACTTGTAAGGAAGTTAAAGTAGCGGAAACAACTTCCTATGCCAATCTTGAGGAGAGATATTATGCAAAACTTTAAAATCTGATCTAACAGTTAGAAAAATTTTAGAAGCACATTCAAAGCATGAAATAAACAATAAAACACAAAACACTAGATATATGTGGGGAAAACCCTTTCGAGTGAAAAACCCCACACTCCAAAAGCCTGCTCAATGTATTCCAAATCCAATAACAAGATTACATACACTTGCAGAGCAAGTTTATTTCAGGAGTATCACCAGTATACAACTCTAGAAGAATTCCAGCAGCATTCCGGCAGCATAACAGTACCTACAAACTCAACACACATACAAACTACTCCTCAAGCCTCCAATTTATAGACTTTTGGCTATACAAGAAACTATTTGTGGTTTACAAAACCATTTGCAAAACTTCTCAGCCGAGATTCCAATCTAAAAATAAGCTCTAACGTCCAAAATGATATCCCCTATTTTTTACCCTTACAGTTGTCATAGAATCCATCATAATACCTCTAAAAATAGTCCTTGAATGATATACTACCATGTGGGCATCTTTTGACAACTAATATTTCAATTTTCAAGGCACCAACATGTGGCAAAAGTGCCAATTAAGAATTCAAAATGTCCCTACATTATTTTGGAGCTAAATAAAAACAATAACTGACTGTGGGAAAATATTAAATACAAAATAATGCTACAGAAAATATGCAAGGTTGAGACACCTCATTTCCCAACACATCCCTGCTTAAATGTTTATTTGCTAGATTAAGTTGGCATGTAGTTTCATTCTGTGTTGCGGAAAGTGTGTATGCATGTATTTGTGTTGTTTTACTAGCACCCATAGGGACCAACGTGAGAATTGTTTGGGATCAACTGTAGCAACTACAAAGTTGGCTGGGTGTGCAGAAAATTACTTGCAGGCTTGCAGCCATGTCTGTATGTTTGAGCAGTGGGCTATTTGCAGTAATTAACTGCTTCCAATCACTGCATGTGGTGGGGTTGGTGTACTCGTGGCATTACAGGTGACCTGTGGCATCATCACTCTACTTAAACATCATCCACTTGATGATTAAACAGTTAATCCACCACACACAGAGTCTCATGGCAAGGAAATTGCCTCCACCCGCTCCAAACACAACATTCAACTTGAGAGCAGCAGAGGGAATGGAAACGTACCTGGCGAATGCCATTTTAGGGAATGACAACATTTTCCGTTGGCATTCGGTTCTCCAATTCGACCACAATAGTGTCTCCATCTTGGGCTCTGATAGTGGGACCAAGATACTACCCATTGATGGAAATAACCCACAATTGCATACAGTAGGCGACCAGTTCTGATAATTGATCTTCCACTTATGATGGTGTACTCGTCCTTGGCACATGGGTGACATCAACAATACGGCCACACAGAAAAGCAGAAACCACAAGGCCCTGTTCAGCCCCATCTCCATCGTTTCATAGTTGAATTTCTTGCACAGATGAGATGATTTTAGCCTATTTTAGTAGTCCAATGCAAGCTCTCTCCTATAGCCTGCTAAATATATATCAAGTAGATTTTTAGCTGGTAGGGCACCTTGTCATCTCTCTTATAGGCCGCTTTACACCTATGAGAAGGCCCACCACCCAGTGCTTGTCTATGCAATTTAATGATCAAGAAAGTTCTACTTTAAACATACTTTATTTAAATATCATCCATTTCAATGGTCATTAAATATCATCCATTTCAGTAGTCAAACAATTAATAGGGATTTTACACCCCATTCACAACAAAAAGTGGTAAATATTTGTCCTATTTTTATTGGAGAAAATTAACATTTGATTGTGAAAGTGGATGATATTTAAGAACAGCCCTATAAACAACTTCGAATACTTCTCCTTTGACGGGACATGAGCAGAGGAGAGCACATTAAAGTTGTATAGATTTATACAGCACCACCTTTTCTCTCACCGCGGAAATGATGTCATCGTGGATTCCAATTACCGAAAAATCACAGCGAAAACAAGGTGCATATTTCTAAGGCTGAGCCAAACTCACAGGTGTAGGAAATGCCATCCCGAGTGATTAAAAATCTTGAAAACTTGTGCTGTTTTCAGTGTGTAATTCTCCGCGTGAAACCAATCTGACCTGTAGTGGGTGTTTTTGTCCTCAATATACGGTCACCATTTTGTCACTTCTGGAATGGACTACATGCAAATTTCAATTGCAGACACAAACATCAGTATACATTGACGGCCAAAATTGAGGTGACGGGCGAACTGTTATCATCAACATTTTTGGCTTTACTATTTGAATAGAATGGTATTACTCTAATGCTTCGGAACATGCTTTATAACAACTTTAGGTATACTAATACGGTTTGGATAGATGTTGCTCTTAAATGATAGAAGTTTATAAGGCATTTTAAAGAGAAAGCATCAGTCTTTTTTTTTCCTTCTCGCCGGCGTCTAAGAATAATCTATGAAAGCCAGCCGGCTGTGCAGCACAGCCCAGTTTTGGTGCTTTCTGATTCATTATATATACAGACCGTTTCACCTCCATGTATGACACAACCATTTTCCTCCATGTATAACATAACATACCAGATATAGTATGCACGGGAATTGAATGGGAGAATCAAGTAGTTCTTGTTAACCATTTTCTGTTTCTTACACCGTTTTATGTGTAGTGTTTATTTGTTTACAAAGCTGGTGAAGGATTTGTAACGGGTCGTGAGTCCTTAGGATTTATGACTGGTTTGGAGGAGACGGTGAAATAGGGGCCCACTTTGAAGGTGCAGGTTAGACATGCCACGCACTAGTGTGAGTCCCTAAGTACGGGCAAACGTAAGGCAATGTGATTGATTGGCCGGACTTTTGATCAATTATTCCTTGAAATGTCTTTCGATTAGGAACTCTTCATTCTATACAAAGTTAATTACTCATGGGGACAGCAGGTAAGTGGTAGAGCTCCAAAGTAATATAGGGGAGAAAAAATAAAGATGAAAAAATTGAAGAGATTGATACATGATTGGATTCCATTATCTAAGAGATGAAGGTACAAGGGAATTTGTATACCCAGGTCAATGCCCATTTACTATTGGGTTCATTTTGATAAAAATGATATAATATAATTATATTGAGAAATGATGTATTTTTTGTGTAAAGTTGGACTCATTTTGAATTCTTCTATTCCTTATTACTTATATTTACTTTTATATATTTGATTTTCTCTTATCTATGTTTGCACTCATTCCAATATAGTTGTCATAAGTATTTCTATTATCACTCTCTATGTTTAGACATTCATTCCCCAACTCAATAATATAACTATATTGTCTTAAGTCAATCCTATAGGCTGCGGGATCGATCCCACACCACACAAAATTGACAAAAATTTCAAGTACATGTTTGAGTGATTTGTTTATATGCCTTTGTATTTAAAGACATTTAATGCTACATCATGTTACATTTAAGCATTATCGATTGTCATTAACATATTCTAAGCACTTCAAGGAGATTCATTCTAGGAAAACTTTGTTTTGGAGTACTAAAATGAACCTAATTTTGCATCAAATCATTCTAGGACATTTTTGTGACTAAAGACTTGTCTTCAATCATTTCCACCAGCATAAATCTAGTCCAATCAAGGGGGTTATCCTTGCAGAACTTGGCCCTTGTGATCTAACAATTTTGACAATTTATTTTTCAATAGTATCAATCCTTGATAGTCAACAAAGAACAAAGATTGTAGCAAAACATGTTACATTTTTCCATTCTCAACAACTTCAAATTCTCATAGGTTATAGACCACTTCCATATGTTTGGTCATTCTTGCAATGGATAGGATCGATCCCGTAAGACTCAAATTTAACCCATAATGAACTTAAAAAGTATTATAATACTAAGGAGATTTCTAGAACAAGAGTAGTTATTTTACTAAGTCAATTGATATTAGTGTTGCATTAGGTTTTATTCTTCATTCTTGTTCCACAAGATAATTGAGTTAATCCCTCACATTTAATATCTTAAATTAGCTTTCATTATTCTACTTTATTTACCCATATACTCAAATTAATTGGTTGATCTATGCTTGGTTCCTATCCATTGTTTAATTAGCCCATATTAAACCAAGGGAAATTATTATTTTTCCTTTCTATAGATGCTTTGAGATATTTTTCCAATAACCCTAGACTGTAGACTTAATTGTTGATGTTGGGGAATGCCAATCTTAAGGGTAATAAGTTGAAACACATGATTAAGCATGGATATCCCTAGGATCCCTAAGGTTCCCAAACAACAAGTAAAGATGAATAAAATAAATACAAATGGCATTGGGATCAAAACCACCCCAAGCACATGAAATTCCTAAAAAAATGTCACTAAATTTCACTATGTAGGCTTGTAGACTCAAGACCTAAGAATGCCATAAAAAATTAGATTTAGACATATAATTTAAGATTAAAATCATTTTTATATCTCTTCTTGGGAATCGCCTTAACCTTGCTAACACGTGCAATTTGTAACCCACATTAGGATGATTCTCTTATAGTTTATTAACTTAAGATTACTAAGGATTTGACATAGTTTATACCACCAAATAATGAGTGTATGTATACAATAATCTACTATATTACTAAGGACGAAGAATATTTTGAAATTTTGATGAAATGTTGGATTTGCATCACTACTAAGACTAGTGCCTATCTAATGATTAAAAAAGTTATGACTTGCAAAGAAAACTAAGAAGCACAAGTATAAACCAACACTACATATAGACTTGCACATGCATTAATACCACTAAAAATAAGAGTTAAACACATATTAAATCTACTTTAAGTATCTACTCTTAATTAAATTGCATTCCATTCACATTAAGGAGAAGGCAATTACAAAAGCTTTGCAATCTATTACAATAGTATCAAACTAACTAATTATTATAGCAATCAACCCATTAAATGTGCCTAGAGAAACTCCATCACACACTCATGAACTTTCTTGAAACATCTTGAAACATCTTGGTCAATCATGGAGACATCTACTATGAATTTCTCTTGCTAGACTATTCATTCCATAGACTCTTACTTCACACTCCTAGGACTTACAAAACAAAACTTCTATCAATTGATATTCAAGAAAATATTCAAGCATTCCTATAAAAAGAGTGGCTCAACAACCTAATACCTCAAGGAACATGTATGTATAAATAAAAACCCTAGCTTAGATTATTTTTTCTAATGGCACTTGTCATAAATCCAATGCTTAAGAAATAAATTAGATATTAAAGTGTTTACTCCCTCAGTCATGCAACATATATCATATTAGATAAATTTTTCATGTACAAGAAAGGAAATTGATTAGTGGATTTGACATTTATTATTACCAATAACATAATTTTCATTTGGCACACAACTCATGCATTAGAATTGGGATTGTATTTAAGTTTGGCATGAAGCCCATGCCTAAATCTAACTTATGATTATACTTTTCATAATTGGCATTGTCTCTAGTCATCTCTATGTTTAATTTTCATATGTCACCTCTAGGCTCAACCATATGACAAACACCTTGAGCTAGACCTTTTCTTTATGTTCATACTTGAATACCATGCCTATCTTGATGATCTCAATCCATGCCAAACACCTACACATTAATCATGCAACCAACCAACTTCAACATTCCATTACAATTAGAATTTGAAGAAATTCCATCACCATGTCATGGTATGTGGCACCCTTAAAAAATTGGCATCTCCCAAGGAAGACTTGGCCACATTTGAAAGTCAAGATGGTAATATTTCTCTTGAAAATACTTTATAAACACCTAGAACTATATTTATTATTGATCTAGATATGCATGACACATCTCCATTGATCTAGAGAACTAATAAAATCACTTTGCAAATGTCATGCATTAGTTACAAAATCCACCTAAGATAAAATGCACACAACTACAAGAAAAATGTTACATCAGAAAATATCTCCCTAGGACTTTTTCCCTCCTAAATTTAGCTCTCGGGTCCTCTTAGTGTAATCATGCATGTTTATTTTATCTCCCGATGGAAATCCCTGAAAACCCATGTCAAAATAAACCTAGGGGATAGTGATGAACTTGACCCTGCCTTCAAAATGGGTCCCAGGACTTGGGTACCCGCACCCTATTCCTACCCTATTTGGCAGGGTCCCAAATTTTAAATGTCGGTTATATGACTATTAGAAGTGTTCATTGCTGACATCTCAAGTTTGAATTATGAAATTAAAGGGGGAATGTGTTTAGTTGCATATATAAGCATGTTTTGGGATTCATTTGTAAACTAGAAGATTATTATGAACTTTTGGTGCACTTACGATTTTAGAGAATTTAAAGTATTCATTGTTATGGAGAAGACTTCTCTTGTTATTGTGTTTGTTATGCAAATTTGGCTTCATCTTCTCATGATGTGAAATATTTTCATCTATATGCGAGCTACACCTCTAAGGTGACATTTATTTGTGTTTACAATCATTTATCAATTGGTTTTGGCCTCTATCTCGCAAGGATATGCACTCTCTATCTGACAATGGTGTTTGGAAGACTTGAATGTCCTTCCAGAGATTAAGTGGGGCAAGCTCCTAGATGCCACAACCCCCAACCCCCTTTTTTTGTGATTGTAGGTTACAGGTGCAGAAGTAGAAGAAGTGGAGTTGCAGAGAGGCATAATAGTGTCAGAATTGCAGACCTGAGAAGAAAACTAGGACCTAGACTTGGGAGCCTAATCTTTAGTCCTCCAGATCTTTGAAGAAGAAAACCTCCATGATAGTGGTGGTTAGTTATAAACAAGATTCAGAGATCCCTAAAGAAACTGCCACCTTGGAATCGGGTGCCCGCTCTTTCATCCCTGATTTTTCCATATCAAGAATCTCAAAATTTGGTATGTATCTAATTGTCATTTGATATCCTTTGTGTGATCATTTGTCATGATTCATCTGTTTATTTATGATTTTGTGAAATTAGGGTTTTAAGCATAATCAGGCTTTAATTAATCAATTAATCAACAAATTCAAAGTTTCCACTTCGTTCCAAGTGACACTAAATCTGTGGAGAATCCCTCTTGCAAGATTTTTGTCTTGACTCAATTTATGTCCTTGAATGTAAGGTGTGAAAGGAGGATTTAACCCACACATCCATTGAAATTGAGAACCCCTCTTTTTACCCCAAAACATTTTGGTGAACCCATGTTTTATTTGAATTTTGCACCTTTATGAGTGTTGTACTTCAGATTTGTATTCATTTCATTTATCATTTTCATATTGCATTTGAAAATTTACAAAAAAATTGAAAATTTTGAAAAAATTGGCATTTTAAGCTTGCATTTTGACATAGTTTGCATTAATTTAATTGCATTTCATTAAATATTTGATTTTTACATAAGATCTGATATAAATTACAGAAATTCATCATATTATAATCCTTTGCATTGCATTTTTCATATTATTTCTATGGTTTGATTGAAAATTTGAATTTTCCTTATAACCTAGTGATTTCAAAAACTAGGGTTTGTAGTTAAAATCTTGTTTCAGATTTTACTACTCATCTTAGGCACTCATTCAAATCTAATTTTGTTTGTAGTGTTGCATTTTTGTGTGTTTTTTCATTCATATTTCAATAATTTGCATTTACACTTAGACAATTTCAACAAAAATTAGCCTTTTTCATTCATCGTCCTTAAAAATCACACTTGCATTAAGCATTGTAGGAATTTAAAATCATTTTTCAGATCTGAGCTAAGTTATTTTGCATCATAAATCTGATTATAATTCATTTACATATCATTTTGTACATATTCGTGCCTTAATTTCACAACTAGGGTTTGAAAAACTTGCATTTTCACTAAATTTTGACTTATTTTGCATCTAGAATTTCATTATAGGTGTGTTGTGAAGGATATTGTTGCATTATTTGACTGATATACAACTTATTATTCTCTGCCCCTCATTAATTTCCTTATAACACCCTTTCTTTAGGCATTTACATTGATAAAAATGAAAAAATCAAGCATTTTAGGTCATAAACTTACATAATTTTGCACTTGTTCCTTGCATAAGTTCTGAAAATCTTTTAAAATATTATTTAACATTGATTTGAAAACACATACACATGGCTTCTAATTGCAACAATAACACTAGGTTCCCTCCTAGGCCTTATATGAAAAGAAAGACCTCCCTAAACCCAAAATTGTGTTTACACCTCATGATAGAACAATTGGAGAAATTGAAGGACCTCTTTATATCATTGTGAAGATAATAGAAAATCTGGTGGATGGAACACTTATAGATCCTAATTGCATGACTAATCTATCAATAGAAGAGTTCCTTTATTCACATGGTTTGATTCAAGACTTCTATGACCCTTCTGACATGATGATTAAGACACATAATGGAGCTTTTATAAACACTTCTGGGAAGATATCTTTATTGGTCATGGTGTTTGAAAAATCTATAGAACAACTATTTGATGTCATCCCTCTATCTAACCTTTTTTGCACAAAATTAGGATGCCCATGGTTAAAGGCTATGAAAGTTGTCCCTTCAACGATTCATAACTGTGTAAAATTTCCTTTGAACGAACAAGTGCATACTATTCCTTGCAATAGATATAAGCCTTTGGTTACAAGACAACACTTCAACCTTGATTACTTTTTGCTGCAATCTGATTAGGAACTGAAGCCATGAACAAATTTTAACTTCTTGGGATATAGAAAATACAAAGCAAAATTACTGTACATCAAGTGGTTGGTCCTTCTATTCAAGAAACAATAAGAGAAGAAAAACCCACATTAGAAGAACTTCCTAGAGAGAAAGCTAAAGGACTCTATGCTGAGGTTCCTCCCCTACCATCCTTAAGAGGATTGGGAGGTATTCATCAAGAACAAGGTACTTCATCAAGACAAATAAGATTTGAACAAGATTCCTCCTCAAAGATACAAAAACCAATGGAACAAGATGACAACACTTTTAAAGATATAAGAAATAGAACAAAAAGAAATCAACAAGTAAGAGAAAGGAGGAAGAGAAGACAAGATTTTGCACAAATAAATGTACTTGAACAAGAAAATATTCCACCTTCTGACATTGACACAAACAAAGAAAAACGTAAAGAGAAAGAGATTAAAGATAATGAAAAAAGTTGGGCTATTGTACCTTATGTACCCCTTTCCTCTAACATTCGAGATTGCAAAGATGATGATTTGATTATCGACAACCACTAGTTAGGTTGTGCAATAGGTAAGTATTTCTAACCCTTTACCCCTGTGTTGTGTTTCCCCCATGATGTGTTATGTGTTGTTTAGGCCTCCTTGGATGACCCTTGATAATCTTGTAAGGTCAAGGATACCAGGAGACTGCCTCTGTTGTGACCCTTCTTCTATTTGTATCATCATTCCTCTAACTCGCTTCTCCTCTATTTTCATTGTTGTGTGTTGTGTTCTAGGGGCATATCGTTGCAGTTGGTGACCTAGGGACACCTTCCTACATGACAACCCTAAGGCACTTGCTCTCCTCTCTTGATTTATTGTTTACCTTCTTCTAGTGGTTCTACCTAGTTGGCAGATGATGAAAATCAAACATATATTGATATAGATCATGTGTCCCTTCAGCAAGTAAGCAAAAATGGACCTAGTCCATACTGTTGGGATATGGTGTTGTACACCATTGCATATTTTTGATATATTTTATAATGTTGTAATTAAATAATTATTTAGTTGTGATGCACCTAGGTGGTGTGGTTAATCACACTATGTAATTATTTGGGTCCACTTTATGTTGTATTGTAACATTGGGATATATTATCTGTATTATTTGATTAATTGAGAAAATGTAGTACCAATAGTCAAATGTGGGGTCAAGTGGTTTTATGTTACCTATGGTTTTCGGGCACATAGTTTTCTCAATGTAATGTGTGAGCTTATATTATAAAAGTAAGCACAAGGTTATTATTTGAGGTTGGCTAGATTATTTATTATAGGTGAACGAAGTTTTTGTGAGAGGCTGTCATTGTATTGAGCTCTCTCCTGTAAGTGTAGATTGTGAAGCATGGCAGGTGATGTATGGATTCATGCTTGTACATATGGAGGATGCATTGGAGGTGCTTGATGGTTCAAGGGTATTCATGGAGGCTCAAATATTGTATTTTAATGTTTCATTGTTGAATAATACATGTGAGCATGGATACTTTTGGAAGCTGGGTTTTTCCCTGCAAAGGGTTTTCCCAGGGTATATCTTGTGTTCCCTTGTTACTTGTTCATTGATCTTTTGTATTATCGTTGTTTTTGCATCTTGTTTCTCCTATTGGGCTATGTGGAATTAGTTTAATTAGACCTGCAAATTCCTAACAGTTGGTATCAGAGCCATGTTTATGGTTGAGGGAGGTGTGGGCTCCCTGGATGTGTATAACCCTTGTGTGTCTAGATCAGGTGCAAAATGGAAGCCATAGAAATGCATGGAAGGATTGAAGGCATTACAAGGTTTTGTGCAGGTTGTATTACAGATTGGGGGTTC